>JARDYH010000003.1:143643881-144873881 GCA_029215795.1 Anniella stebbinsi
CCACTGTGGTGCTTCCCTTGACCTTGAACAAGACCCAAAGCTATTGGGGCAGGCAACTGTATTACTGCTAGAGTGTGGATGTAATTGCTGTGGGAGTATGGGTGTGCTTACTATCCAAATAGTTTTTTTCTTTTTTTACCTATTATTCACAAGTATGTATATGAACCCATTTTTTTAAAAGGCTGTGAATGGGAAAAGTCCACAGAAAAGTGATAGCAATTGGAGTGGTGTGGGAAGCTGGAAAGGTTTCCCTCCATAGGGACGAGGATACAAGGACGGTTGTGCCGCAAAAGACATTGGGATATGTGCAAGGCACAGACTGGAGGACTAAGGGGGAAACAAGCCATGCCAAGCTGCAGAGTGTCTGATGGGTTATCACAATTAATGTAAGTTACCAAGTGAAAAAACCACCCACCATGGCTTATTTTCAGGGTGGCTTATCATGACATGTGAACTGGCTCAAAGAATGGATGGGGTGAGTAGATGGAAGCATGTCTCCAGTAATTACTCAAACATTGCCACTATGGAGTTAGTTCAGCCACAATGTTGCACTTGATGAGCTGCAATTCATTAAATGATAAGCCTTGTCATGCTGGCCCCTTCATCTGTTGCTAAGCAATGGCAACCATAGTGATAGCCTGTGCTAGCTAGAACATCACCGGAAGTAGTGATGCACTAGGCAGCTGCCTCCAGGGTTGGCAGCATTTTTCCGAACAGTGCATGGATTTACCTACAGAACCTTCATCAAATGACATGGAGTGGGTACGTTACCGATCATCGGTGGAGATTTCACCCATGATGGCATGCTAAGTCACTGTGGATTGTTTTCAAATGTGACCCATGGTGGCTTAGTGTTATGTCTGAACCCAGTCACTATGTGGATGATCATTGTAGGGAAATGAGGGAGGGAGAAAAGTTTCCATGCTACCACTAGTCACTCCTGCCCAACATCTGGTGGTCTGGTGGTGATAAGGAAATTCTCTACGCAGTGGTGGTGGTGAACCCACCTGAGATGAGACGATGCTATGGAGATGTTGTTTCAAGCTCCCTCCCTAAGGCCATTATACTATGTGGCCCAACACTGAGAGGTACCAATGAAATTATCAACAATAATTAGGAAGGTTGCATTTCTGCTAAAACATCATGTCTAACTAGATTTCCAGAAGATATTGGAAGGCCAATAACTTTGAACTGCACTCCATGGGACTTTCTCTCCATTTTTAACCAAAGTTCCTTTCTGAAGACTATTGCAGAGTCTATGTCGCTCAATTCATCTTGCAGAGCTGAGATAGATTTACTAATTCCTTTAATCTACAACATTGGCTTTCTCCCCAGGCAAAAATGTTGTTTATCCTGCTTCCCTTCCCTTTCTAATTTGGGATTTTAAATAATGTCAAACAGGGCTGTGTTTTTTTTTAAGCCTCAAGAGTCAATGAACTTAAACTAGTAACAAAAACAAAATACAACTGAAATTCAATCAATTCCTTCTCCTTTTAGTGCTAATAAAAGTTAAGGATCTTTACAACTGGGAAAAGGTTAATGCAACAGCAAATCCAGGTTTGTTGCTATTAGTAAGACAGCAGTTATTTGGCTGTTGGAAAGGATCAAACTACATGATACATTAAATACAACTGACCCTCTCTCTGTTCACAAAGACCCTCTCACAAGTAAGCATGTGGGTACCTGATGTGGGTCAGGACCACCATGCATGGATTGGGAAGATTTGAACCTCCCATCCACTGTTTGTTTTCTGAAATTCACCCCCCCCCCCCCAACTTATGTGGGATCTAAAAGAAGAGAAAAAGTCTCAATTGGTGCCAATGAAGTAATTGCCCTCATTTTTAGCTCCTGTATAGAGCTAGGGAGGGGGGAAGAATTTTGAAAAATTAGTGACTGCACAGTGGGTAGGTTTATACCTCCTGTACTCACATATGGTGTTCTAGATCCAAATCAGAGGACTACACACTTACTTTAGTAGACATAAGAAAGAGACAGTTGCATGCTACATATTTAACACACCATGTTGTTTGACTGTAAGAGAGCAGTGATTTGGGGAAGGCAGCATCTGTAATGCACTAATTTACATTTTCTGGAAAAGAAGAGGTTACCTCTTTGTCAGACCTTTGATTTCCCACTTCCTAGTAAAGACATTGGTAAAGTTGCCAATTTTTAAGGAGGCCTTGTAGCTGTCCTGTTGACAGCAATTTAATCTGCAGCAATTAGCAAGTGATAACACTTAGCTCCGTGCAGAGACACACCCCACCTGCTGATTTGTGCATATCAAACCTCCATTAAAGGCACCTGACCGTGCCAGTTTTATTCTGGCCAGCTGGCATCCCTAGTCATAAGAAGGAGGCAGCAGAGACCACTTGCCATGGCAACAAGTCTAATAAGGTAGAGTTGCACAATCTCCTTTTGAGTGTCACTTTATGGCACAGCTTGCCTCCCACTAAGGCAAATCCATGTTAACACTTATCAATTGTTGCACATGCTTTGTTGTCCATACACAGATTGTGAGGCTCCAAAATAGTTAATGAAAGCCTATTAACAAGGAGAATGGTTAACAAGCTACCCTGTGGGAAATGTCCGGGGTTCAGGCAACACATTCACCCATGGTTCCACAAACAACCCACAGCTCAACAACAACCCACCCTCCATCACTGAGTGTGGGTTGGTTGGGTGACCATATGAAAAGGAGGCCAGGGCTCCTGTAAATTTAACAGTTGCATAGAAAAGGGAATGTTAGTAGGTGCCATTTGTATGCATACAGCACCTGGTGAAATTCCCTCTTCATCACAACAGTTGAAGCTGCAGGAGCCCTGCCCTCTTTTGTATCTGGTCACCCTAGTATAGCTAAAGTGTAGACAGGGTAAAATGATGGGTTGTATTAGGCCTTGCGAAAAATTTCCTCCAGGGAAGTCATTCCCCCTTTCCCCTTTGAATGAGTAATCCATGGGATCACACAATGGCAGGAAGCACAAGTCACATCTGCTTGCCGTTTCTCCTGTGCTTCTCTGAAAATCTAGAACTGCTGTAACTTATTTCAAGGAAATAAAGTGATAATGACATATGCTGCAGTTATACAGTCTGTTGTGCAGCCAAATAGGCCACATTTACTGCCAGAGTATTGCCGGTATTGTGTACAAACTTGGTGTACATGTGTCCTGTTAAGGTCTGAAAAATTAAATCTGCAGAAGAGCCTGGAAGTCAGAGGTGACATCATTTATCTGCAGCTGTGGCAGATAAGCAGAGGGAGCCAAAAGATAGGAGAGTGTGAAGATAAAGCTAATTGTCTCCTTGATTGTTTTATAGACTGATGCAATGTATGTGCAACAGGCTACGTAAAAATGTATAAATATGTTAATATCTAGTTGGTTGATGTGGAAGGATGTGTAATGGAGGTGCTGTGCAATTTTTTTTTACTAAAAGTGTTTGAAAAGACATTCAATGTGTGTGTGAGTCATTTCCTTCAAGGTTGCTTTCTGGAGTAAGCAAGAGGAGCTGAGCTGGAGTTTGAAAGCCGAGAATCTGCTGTGAGAGAGATATATTTTCCCTTACAATTCTCAACATGTCCTAATGGGGAAACCCATGAATGCCCAGATGCATACAGAGGTTTCATGCAAGAACTCCTATTATTTTAAATGTAAATGTTTTCATGGAACAGTAAATTTAATCTCATCTTGATAGTCTTAACCATTTGTGGGCCTAATATAGGCTGGAAAGTGGGGTCAAAAATGATAAAATAAAATAGAATGTGAAATAATCAGGAAGCTCTCTCCATATATCTGAAATTCTGCATCTGGAACAGATTGCTGATCAGGGTGGTTGTGAGAAAACTGGTACTGTTGGAGCATAGTCAAAGAATCTATCTAAAGAAGTTAGCATTCCATTCTGTTTCAGTCCCCATTATATTGATATTATAATATGAACCCATTGCTTTCTTCTTCAAGTGCATGCTAATCTCCTAAATTGAACTACATCGATGCCAAACAACATAATTGATAAATTGTCATGGTGTGTGTGTGTGTGTTGGCTTATGTCAAAAGCATATTACCCAGACTGTATTGGGCAATAACCAGTAAGTCAATTAATATCCAGCAGAGTGTTGTGGGTCCCCTTCCTCCGGCATTCACATGTGCTGGCAAACTGACATGGGACATTCATATCAGTGAGACTTCTTTTATTCAAGGAAATCTCACAGTGAAAAGCTTAATGGTTACACACTTCAGGAATGCTTAAAGCTTATTGATGGTCAAAATGCTTTAGGCTCCAAAATAATGTGCAGTCAAGATGCTATTCGCTACAATAACAACCTGGTTTCCCAGTTGCCATCTCAGAAGTTCCAAAAAAGGGTTCCAAACCCGACAAAGGAAGGGGAGAGATTCCTGACAATCAGGCAATCACAATGAGAAATTCTTGAAAGGTTTAACAAACAGTCCCAAGGGAGCTAGTGCAAATGCAGTCACATGTTGGTAACTCAGGTAACATGGCCAAAGCCTAAATAAGATCATGGGGTGGGTAAAGTCTCAGGTACAAGAACTCCACTGCATGTACTTGAGTTCCAGGGAACTCCCTGCCACCTGAGTCTGGCAGAGGAACAGTCCAAGGGTCAATCCCAGCCTGCCGTTCGCTGAGCTGACCTCAAACACACAATCCACAGCAAATGCAAGCTCAAGTCTATGAAAAGCCTCACAGTGCTTTTCATGGCACAGTCCTTAGAAATCCAAAGTCCAAATAGCAGAGAATCCATGTGCAGAATGCTTTCAAAGTCCCAAACAATGATGGATCCAAACAGGGAAAGATTTTACTCCATGAGTTGCAAGATGTTCCTTGCCTTTGCTCCAGCTTATAGAGGGAGATATAGGCCTGTTCAAAACCACTTGACAGACAGGGGTTCTGGCCTGTAACCCATGCCCATGCCCAAACAGGGCGGTACTGCTCAGCCCACCAAGATGATGCTATGATCTAAATGACTTCTTCAACAAGGGCCTCCACCTTTCTAAAACGCACTTTCAGTTCCCCAGAGAACTCTAACAGCTTCAAGGCTGAGCTACTCCCGTGAGAACTCTGACAAAGACAAGCTTGCACAGACATTCCAAGCTAGTTCTAATTAAATCTACCTACAAGCAGCAAGGCCTCTGGCCATGCTGGCCCTCTATACCTGGGCTATATGTCTAGATCAAGTGATGGAAATGGCCACTTAAGTGTAACACACCTCTGGAATGATGTCCTTTAAAAAAAAAGTAGGACAGATTCCTTATATTCAGTCAAGAGTGCCAGGTCCCGTCCCCCCACCCCCAAGTCTTCACATTCTACCATTTGGGGTAATGTTTTCATTCTATGAGATTTCTGAATTTTATTTGTTTGTGTGTGTGCTAAGGCCTGTGGCATGCTCCACCGAATCTCCTTACTCTCTCTATTTTTTAAAAAAATCACCTCTAGTAGAAGGGCTGAGGATGTGCAATGAACTTTGTCTCAGAGAAGAATAGAGAGGAAAAAAGGAGAACTATGGAGAACTGGAGAAATACAGAGTTGATCTGTTGTCCTTTTATTGCTTTGAACTGCATTTTGTCATTTGCTTTGGGTTCAAACTGGAGAAAGGCAGGCTCTAAACTGAATGAATGGATGTGAATTCCTGTACTTTGCCCATGTACTGCTGAAGCTAAAGGATGCTCCTGGTAGCTGGCTGCACATAAAGATCTCCCTGAAGCACACTTAGTGGTGCTGCTGTCGGCTCTGACAGCAGTGATCACCTGTTAGCAATAACCTCTCTGATCTCAGAATGGTCACAGAGCCCATGAAGTGTTCAGCACTGTGTATGCACCACCTAGGTCAGATCTACACCTCTCGTGTCATATCAGTACGATCCATCATGGTGATGTTATATCTCTCTTGTGCATTTATTATACCTCATAACACATACAATGACATCTGTTGCAGTATTTTGGAAAGTATGGGATAAAAAATGGGAAATAACACTAGAAAATCTGGAATGTTTAATGTGCCCCAACTGTTGTCAATAATATACCTTAATAATGATTAAAAGCACCCGTGTAGATCTAGCCCAAGTTCTTGAATACAGGTTCCCCTTGACTATGCAGTCCCCTCCTGTGCACATAATTAAGCGGGCTGCTCTAGAAGGGTGATCCATTCATAGTAACTTGTCGCCATGCACAAATTACCCTTGCTGTTCGGGCTGAATATAGGAATTTCTCTTTCGCTAAGGGAAAGAAGAGAAACTTACTACAAGCACATGCTCTAACTGGCTTTGCTTCAGCTGTAAGCACAGCCTGCCGTGCATTGCTTCTTGTTGTGCCTATTAATTCAGTTGTTTTGCTCTTTTGCTTGTTCCGGGGTTGCTGAGCTTGACTTTTTTTAGGCTGCTTACTCTAGGTTGTGATCAATTCTTTTGTCCTCTTTTGGCTGGATCATCTGTAATGCTCTTATTAATTTCTTGGCATCCCTCAGAAGCTGCTATCATCTTGTCTTTGACATATTTCTCTTTGTACATGTGTTTAGAAGTTCCCTCCATTATATTTCTTTATTCTCCATTCATCTTCTCCTTAAGGCTATTTAACTTGTTTTTGAATTCACAGCTCTTCAATACATTTCAGATTTTCTTTGTTGCAGGATGCAAACCGTATTCCCCGCTGTATCTTCTCTAAGAGTTTTTTGACCTTTGAAGTTGCACTACAGAATACGATTATCAGGTGTCTCCTACTTTGGGATGCAGAGGTTTTATTCTATCCATATTGATGACATCTAGGTTGTCTGCTTCTCTACATCCATGGAAACATCTGCTTCTTTCTTTGAATACTAATAGTCCTATTTAGTTCCATTCTTAGAGTTGTAAGGCTTGGCTTACCTGCTAGGAGGGAGGATGCTAAGAGAATGCTGCTTGACATACTTTGAAATATGTGTGTGTGTCGCCAAATTCTGTGTGGAACTTGAAACTGTCTAATAATCAATTCATGTTATATTTTCAAAAAAATTGTAAATATGTAAAATGCCGTGTCATCTGCATAGCTGCAAAGAGATTGGGGGACATACATGCATAATAATAATCATGGGCTACAACTGTAGATAAAACCTTGTACCCTAAAATGAGGTCTGGAATAGATGGATATGTCTGTAAGATTCGTTGGTTGACCTGGCTTGTTGCATGTTTTATTCTTGTTGCAAAAATGCAGCTGTACACGACTCCTACATCTGAAAATATCTTCAACAGTAAATGTGTACAGCACAGGATGACTCTAACATGCACTTAACGAACTGCACAGAATGAAAAATTGTAAGATAAAAAAAATACAGGGTGGCAATAAAGGACTGTAATAGTAAATAGTTATATTGATAAGAAGATCTTAATTCATCAAATAAAAAAAATCCAGGAGAACAATAGCCTCTGCAGATTATATCTTCATTATAATATTTTACGGTACCTTTTATATATGTGATTTATAACTTTTCATTGAGGCATTCCTTTTTTTTCTATTCCTTGCTAGTTTGGGAGCATTCCTCTCCTCTCCTCTTGCTTTTTACCTGCTTTTGGCTTCAGCTCCAAGGCATAAGATCCTAGTTACCAGTTTCCTCAGTTCCAGTCATTTTCCCCATTAACTTTACCTTGCTCCAACAATATCAGAAATAACTAACAGCATCATCTATATCTATTTGGAAACCCCTAGAAACATTCTTCCATGTATTCAAATGCATTGTCTCTACATGATGTACTTTTTAATTTGTGTATAGCATAAATGCATTACAGAAAGACAATCACTTTGCAAACGGCTATTGTCATGGGAAAATGACAGCCTTTCCCTCCCTGGCTGAACTTTACTATAATGATATCTGGAAACCTTCAGGACAACTACATGTTTTGGCTAGGAGACACCAAAAGAAGTAACTGGAAGCAAGCAAAGCATCAAAACAGAAGGCTCTTTGGCAACAATGCTTATATGTATAAGGTCACACATATAATAGTCCATGGATTGTATCCAATACTGGTTTCTGCCAACAGAATGGAAACCGCTGGCAGCATGTATTTCCTCTCTCTGCTGCAGCTGCCCAGATCTGCTCCAGAGGGATGGGAGACCTCTGCAGCAGATTTGGGTGCACATGTGGGGACTTCGGGCCATGAGGAGCTTTTCTGTATGAAGCGTTCATCGTGTGCTCATGATGCCTCATTTCTGGTAGTTTGCAGGTGCTCTAGGCAGGATCTACACTACTGCTTTAAAACGGTTTATAATGGTATTGACAACTGTTGGGGCCCAGGACACACTCCGGCCCTTTCCACACCAGCGAGTTTTCCCAGAGCTGCCCCTACCTGCTCCCTGTGGGTCTAAATTATGTACAAAGAGTCCCGGGGGTGGGGGGCGGGCACCAGATTTTCCTGGGTTACAGGAAATCACAAAAATCCCAATTCTTCTGTAGTCCTGTAGTAAGCACAGCTGCAAAATGGCCACGGAGCTGCACCGCATGGCTCCATGGCCATCAGGGGAGGGGTGGCACCAATTTCGACACCCCAAGGAGGGGAAGGAGGGGGTGGTGGGCTGATCGTACGCATAGGTTTTTTTTTCTTACATTTTGCGGAAGAGCTCTCCTGTGCTCTTCCCGGGTTGGGCAGAAAAACAAAGTGGCTGCTGCGATGGCACGATGGCCTGGGAGCAGCCCAGGTCATCACATTTCCCATGTGCATTGGGGCGATGAACCCAGAAGTGACTACTTCTGGGATTGCTGCCCCTCTGGCCCTCTACATCCCTCTGGTGTAGAAAGGGCTTCCATATACAGTTTTCAAACTGTTTTCAAGTGCCATATCCTGCTTGGTGTAGATCTAGCCAAAGATGATGATTAAAAGATTAAAAGAAACAATTATCACAACAATGGGGCAAATCCAAAACCACCTTTCTGGGAATTATCCAACTTCCATTCTGCTCTGACAGTGGGGCTGTCTTCATGGCACAGGGTTGGCACTGCCTCCCTTCTCAACCCCACACTTTCTATATCCCAAGGCAGTGGCAAGTAGTCCTGATGCTGAGGAGGGAGCATGGGGCTTCTGAGTGGCCATACAGGTCCTAGAGCCTCCCCGCCCTCTTCCTGGTGGAAGGTGACCAATCACTGGTCTCCTTCCATGAGGCTCTGCTCCTGAGTTGGCCCCAGATTGGTGGCGGAGTGACTTTACACTGCAGGCGTGCCATGTTGGCGTTGCTCCCTTTGAAAAAGTCGGGGCAAATCCCTGATTTTTTCAAAATGCAGCATTGTGGGGAAGCCCCACAGTGGCTGCGAACCTGCACCTGCATTGTCTAACTGATGGGGTGCACATCTACAGCCATTGTAGGGCTTTCCCTGCATGTTGTCTACAAGCTCCTAGGTATCACAAACGTAGCCTAATCTATTAAGAGATTTTTGAGTCATGGACACATGATGCATAGCTGATCCTGCTGTGATATCGGGTCAACCCCTCAGTTATACAGGAATATTGCTGACTGTTTTTGTTACTTTTTTCTGGCTCTTTTGCTACAATCTGGAAATCCTCGGCTGGTGTGCCCCTACTTTGTGAAGTTGTTGCTGTTTTGCACAAATTCCCGGCTTAGCGAACAGCCAATCCGCTGTCAGAAGCATGTCCAGTGGTTTTGGAGGTGTGCGGGAGTGGACCTGTCTGGCATTTTCACATTTTTGATTGGTTATTGTCGAGTTTTGCCACTGACCATGTGTATTTTTTTAAAACATAAATATATCTCTGAGCAGCATCGCATATTCGCTGGACCTCCTATCCACCCCATGTGTAGTTGTGATTTTGCATTTGTGCACACCCCTCCCAATTCATTAACAAAAAAGCCCCGTTGCTGCGTCATCTGCCGAGCACTGCTCACTTCTCCAAATCCACATATGGAAGTGCCATCAGGAGACACACGCCCTCCCTCAAAGCCACTCCTGTCATTGCGGGAAACGTCCCTCGCGTGTGCGCCGTGAGCAGCGATCCAGAAGCAGGGAACCATCGCAATCATCCCTCCTCCATTGAGAAAGGGCTGGAGGTATAGTTTAGCCCTTGGTCTGTGATCCCAGGCACACTTGGAAATAGTTCTAATAACAATTCTAATAATACTCATACTTCCAAATGAACATGCATAAGATTGGTCTGAAAGTTTACTTAGAAATCTTGGGTTGTTATTGTCATGACTCTCTATCCCCTTGTGTCCATTGAAGTCAATAAAGAGGTCTCTTAGGAAAGCAATCAACCTTTATTTACGAAAATGACTCCTTCCTGCAGCTGAAGCGAGTTTAAAAGTCGAAAGCGTTTTGCCCCAAGGCGTAATTTAGCTATGCAAACAAAACAGTTGATCCTTTCAAGAGAAAGAGTCACTCTGTCCACGGATCCAAAGCAAGCCCTTTCTGAGACACCAATCTTTCCGAGTATCGCCTTCTGACCTCCCTGGTCTGCGCGTGCTTTTCCCTCCTACAGAATATGGCATCTCTGAGATTGCTCACACTCTCACCTTCAGACAAAGAAGGCAGCTTCTCAGCCTGAGGTTTATCACCAGCGATAAGCCCTGGGAACTGTTCACTCGCAGCTGGGAAAGAGCCCGTGGGAATTAACCCTTCCCCTTTTGGTATGGATTGAAATGTCTGTTCGAATTCATAATCAGATTCTGAATTAATGTCTGACATCCCTTCGCCCTGCGCAAAGGGAGGGGAATTAGACACAACCGTTATCACACAGGCGGTTTTAAGCACACCCGCCATGACTCTGCTCCACTTCTTCAGTGCTGGACTCGCATGATGTCATCCCCATCCTGCTGGTCTCCCACCCTGAGCTTGCAATTTTTAGTTTCTGTTTTGATTTATCCCTGAACAGGCAAAGTCCGAAACAGGTAAAGTTCAACAGGCCAAGCTGAGGTATCGCAGCAATACCAACTATGTGTGATGCAAAACGCTAGACTCTAATAGGAAATGGAGGGGGAACCCGCAGAAACAACCCGGGGGAAAAATAGCAGGTGTGATAAAGCCCGTGGTCATTTTGAATTTAGTGCGGATCCTTTAAAAGTAGCTTCTGCTCCAGGCAGAAGTTGAAACAGGGGAGGGAAAGTGAAATTGGAACTGGTGGAAGCATAAATAAAACTCTTTGCTCCCCTGGAGAGATCTGTGAAGAAAATCCCTATTCTTGCTCTAGTGAGTTTTTTTTTTAACAAGTATTTTGTGTTAGTTACTAATTGTGAATTCACTCTTTTCTGGGAGAGACCAGTTCTCTTCATGGTCGGCTGCTGAATAAAAATCCTTGCCAAGGGCATCTTTAAATATCAAAAAGCCAATGAGACATCTATTGTTAATCTCGTCTGTTTGCACTTTCTGTACATTTCTCTTTCTGTCCCAGCTGTGTTACAGCTCTTCCTTATGCTTTGATATTTTTTTAAGCACACACACACACTGGTATTGGAAGCTGAGCCAGGCTTCTGTCGCTCGTTGCAGTCCACTCCCCTGCATCCCTTAGAAAACCATCAGGTCGTCAGCGCTGGGTGGCCACCTTTGCCATTGCCACTTGACTCTCTCTCTCTCTCTCTCTCTCTCTCTCTCTCTCTCTCAAGTGTTGGCAGTATAATATGAACACTAGGATTAACACTTTTATATGTTGAGCTTTAGAAATACATAACTGTAAGTTTGGGCAGGCAGCCTTTGCTCTCAGCTTTTTCTTCTTTTTTTAATGTTTTGCTTTGTGAGAGAATGACATTGCTGCAGGGGGACAAAAAGCTATGGGGCCCAGTCTCCAGCCAATAATACAGGACAATTTATACCAGGCTAGGGTGTCCAGATGGCTCGGGGTTTCCTGGTCCTAACCGGGAAACCTGGGGCCAACCGGTGGGGGCAAACCGGGGTGGCGGGGGGTCACACGGCGGTGGCAGCAAGCGAGGAGCGGCGGTAGACCCGGCGGCAGTGGCGGCGGAGGAGCCCGGGAAGCGGCCGCCCCAGAAGGTAAGTGCCCTCCCTCGCACCTCACGCTCCTTATTCGCAGGGGCGTCCGCTTCCCTCCGGTGCTCGAATCTACTGAGAAACAGGCTTCGCGGCCTGTCCCTCAGTAGCGAGACAGGCCGCGAAGCCTGTTTCTCAGTAGATTCGAGCACCGGAGGGAAGCGTACGCCCCTGCAGGTAAGGAGCGTGAGGCACGGGGCGTGGGGCACTTACCTGCTGGGGTGGCCGGGTCCGCCGCCGCTGGGTCCTCCACCGCCACTGCCGGGCTCGTGAGGCCAAAGGCTGCGCGGAAGGGACGGGAGAGGGCTGGATCCGGTAGTGACGTAATCGGCCCTCCCCCGCCTCTTCCGCACGGCCTCTGGCCTCATCGGGGCTAGTCGAGGCCGTGCGGAAGAGGCGGGGGAGGGCTGATTACGTCACTTCTGGATCTGGCCCTCCCCTGCCTCTTCCGTGCGGCCGCTGGCCTTACGAGCCCAGCGGCGGGGGACCCGGCAGCAGTGGCGGGGGACCTGGGGGGGGGCGGCGGACCCGGCGGCGGCGGCAGCGGCAGCGAACCTGGTAGGTCCAGGCTGATGTTTTTTGGGGGTGGGTGGCTTGGTGGGGGGTTTGTTTTGGGTGGGTGGGGGGACCGGGATTTTGGGTTCCAAAATCTGGTCACCCTACACCAGGCGTGCAGAACCTCAAGCTCAGGGGCCAAATCCAAATTATCTGGGGTCCCAGTCTGGCTCTCCTTCCCCCAACCATTTTGTGATTTTTCAGCTTTCATGCAGTTCCCACCCTCTATTCTAAATGGTTGAAATGCCTCTTTTAAGGCTTCATTGCTGACAGTAAGAGCTTTACTGCTGGTGTTTTTGACCCCGCCCCTTTTGCCTTTGGCACCACCCACTACTGGAATGTGGCCCCCTGACAGCTTCTCTGGAATGGAATTCGGCTCTTGGGCTGAAAGAGGTTTAACACCCCTGATCTATACACAACATTGCAGTGGATGGGGAAAGAGCAGGGGAGCACAGCTCCAGGGCTTTGTTCAAAGCAGGACTGATGACGTCATCCGCTGGAGCACCAGGGTAATTGAACAACCCCCCCCCCCCCTTGCTTAGGCAAGTAAGTGAGGTGATAACAAGACTTTCAAGTTTTACTATTGTTTCTGGCAGATAGAGGAAGTCAAGGAATGAGGAAAATAATCAAGAAGAAACTGGATGCTTCCTCCCTTTCCTCTGGGGTTCTTATTTCATGCTAACAATTTAAATGGTAACACTTCTTTGCAAGATTGTTTGCATTTCTAATTAAAGGTAAAGGCTGCATTTTAGCTGCCTGAAGATCTTTTGTTAAAGATCAGTGTGTTTTATGAGTTGAATCTATGCACCCAATAATAAGCACCACTGAGTTCAATAGAGCATATGTAGATAGAACTGTCATTTTCTTCAGGCCTCCAGGGGCTTGTGGTTTTCTCTACAAATCTGACTATCCCAACAGAAAAAGGGTGATTCTAATCATGCTCAGAGCCAGATCCATGTCTGGGTCAGTCCTTGAAATGGATAATAATGGATTGCAAATGCAGACACACACATTATTTTCCTCTTCCCTTTCCTGTTTCTCTGCCTTCATAAGCAGAAAGAAAGAGAAGGAAAGCAAGTAAGTAAGTAAGAAAAAAGTCCATTTTCTCTGCTCAGAGAACACTACAATTCCCATGATTGTCCCAGGAAATTATGGTTCTGAAGATCTCTCAGAACAGCCATTTCAAGTCGTGGAGTTCAGTGGCAAGTAGGCACGGTTGCCTGTCTTGGGAGAAGCTGAATTTCTCCCAGCTGCCATTTCCCCCCTCAGAATGGTAAACCTTCTTTACATTTGCCATTGCACTCCTGCAGCCGCACCCCACATTCACAATGTTAAACTGGCAAGGGAAGAGGATGATGGTGTGTCTGTGTGTGGGTCTACGTTTGTGACACATTAGGAACCATTTCAAGGATCGACCCAGACATGGATCTGAGGGTCACACTACACCTTAAGTTAATTGTGTGATGTGTAGTTGAGAATACTTGTTTTTTTTTTACTTAATAGTAAGTGAGCATGGCCATAATTTGGACTGGACCACTGCACACCAGGAGGGGAGGATTAAATCTTTCCTCACCATCCCTATCCCAAATTCCCCCATGGGGGGCATAAAAAAAGAGAGAGGCTCCTTTGACATCAATGGAGAGTTCCCTTTAAAAAAACCTGCATGTGTGAAGTGGGAGCTTTTTTTTGGGGGGGGGGAGTAATAGTGGGGTGTGGAAAATTTAATCCTCTCTTCCTAGTGTGGGGATGGTCCATATCTGAATGGGAACTGCACACATTTATGGTAAAGATGGATAGATAGATTATATATCTCCTCAGCTATATGCTATGCAATTAATGCATAGTTTGACCGTGGGTCAACCTGAAATGGATCAAAAAGGTTTTGTTTTCTGAGGGGGACTTCACAGTTTTGAGCCTCCCCTGTTTGAAAACTCATCCCATCCCAAGCAAAAATCACAAGATATCCTTTATCAATCTGTTTCTTGATGTAAATGAAGTCCTTGGTGCTTCCAGCAGTGATGGGCAGCCGGTTGGGGGGAAAAAACAAACAAAATTTGCATTCAACAGTCCAGACAGCTGGTTCAATGGGGCTTAGATGGACAGTGCAGTGTTGGTGTGAAAGTGCTTCCAGGAGCCGATCTACACACTAGGTTTTTAACGTTTTATAAGGGTTATGAAAACTCTTTGGGCCACATGATGCACTCCTTATGATCATGGTGTCTCCCCTGCCAGGTAAGTATGATGACGCACTCCTTATAACGTTGTATATCTGAGGTTTTTTAAAACTCACTTCAGTTACATACAGCAGTTTCACTTTTAATAAATCGTTTTAAGTAATGTGTCCTTCCTTACCGTTTGTGATTCATGGGGTAGTGCTTCGTTTACTGGTGCCCAAATGCTTCGCAGTTGATTGGTGGGGAAGAAAGCGGGGCTAAGGAGGAAGTGGGCGAGTGAACTACAACACCCACAATTCGTAGCCCTATACTTGCTAGGGAATGACAGAGGAACAAAGGAGGAAGTGGGTGACTGAACTACAATGCCCACAATGCCTTGCCCTAAACTCATTGTAAAAACAAAACAGAAAGAGACAGCGTAGAAGAGTGTGTGACTGCACACGCTGCTTTAAAGACTGAAGAATTTTTCTCCTGTAATGTGAGTACTCAGTAATGTGGCCTAAGATGTTTTAGAATGCACCTATTTGGAACATTTTAAAATACTATTTAAAACGTTCCAAGGGACTGTGTAGATAGGCTCCAGGTGTATACCTGGATTGGCAAAGCACACAATATCACTCTTGTTGAATCTTGGTGGAATTTCTTTTTAAGTGTTGCTTGCACTCCATGAACGAAACATTGCAACGTTCATGCAGGTATGTGTATTTCAGCTCTTTCAAAGAGGAGGACAATCCTACTCCCCCCTCCCCCATATCACTGACCTAAAAGGCCAGCATAATGGACTAAATTCATGTTGAAATATAGGTGCATTAAAAACATATTTCCTCTTTACTATTCACCATTACTCTCCTCAAAGAAAATGAGCAGAATGACTAGAAATCTGCACCAATTTGAGGAGCTTGTATGCTGGGTTTCAGCCTAGAGCACATTTTTACAACTGATTTATAAGTCCCTGAACTCTGCCTGGAAAAAGGACTTTGTGGTCTGCAATAACCTCTCTTTTTCCCCTCCTCTGCCTGAATTACTTTGTATCTGATTTAGGCACTTACAATTTCCAGCTTGGGATTTGGCATACAAATTTTGTCCTGCTTTGAAACAGTCCCTACTCCAATGTATATTTCATGACTTTCTTATTCTCTAAACCCCCAGCTCTCTTCGCACACATTTCTGAAACCCAAACTCTGAACCTCTGTGGTATACTTATCAAACTGGAGGTGGTGTCTTTCTAAGAGAGCTGTCCCTGACTTTAATGAGTGATCTAAGAAAGAGAAAGAAAACTTTGAACACATTTTTAGAAAAGCATGCTGCACCAAAACGTAGGGATAGGGAATTTTTTTAGGGCTTTGTGAAGATGATTACTGCTACAGGGCAATGGAACAACTTTCCTTTTCTTAACTGCTGCAGTGACATTTGCCCTGCTTTGGCACTGGAAGCTTGAAATCTGTACAAGAATAATGTCATGGGTGGAGTTTTCCTAATTGTAGAAAGGAGAATGGAATAGTGAAATTGACTGAAGTAGAACATAGGCCACTTCTAAGCTAGTCAGTTCCAGTGTTAAGGGAAGCTTTGGATTGCCCCCCCCGTCCCCCGGCACTCTCTGCTGCGAACGAGTTATATATTACTACATGTGTGTGGACATCTTTTCATGCATCACACAAAGTCTCTGCCATAAAACTATAAGCTCCATCACACCACTCTCGTCATGTCTGGTATCTGGTTTTGCAGCGCAGGACTCACATGACGTTGTCCCTGTCCTGCACCCATCTCACTTCTTTTCCTCCATTTTGTGTATTATTTTGGTGCAGGAAAAGTCTGGATTATTTTTCCCAAGCGGATTTAATGTGCCCTTAATCCTCCATGTAGTGCTGTCCTCTTGCTTTTTCCTTTTTTGGGGGCGTGTGCTTTGAATTGAGTCTTGCTGATGAAAGGGGAGGGTGGGGCGGTTCTCCTCCTTCTGTGCTTGGTCGGTTGAATGGACTTTTTACTGCTCCAACCCCTCCCTCATTGCTCACAGAAATGGAACCCAGCCAATGAAATGTTAAATCAGTAAATCGCTAGACAACAAAGCCAGACGGGGGGGGGGGGAGGGAGGAGTCCATGCCCATCAGAGTACCATAAACAATGGAGGTGGAAGGAGAAGGGGCGGGGTGGAGTTGAAGAGCAAACAAGCGAAAGAGGTTATTTATGGTGCAGTGCAATACCACAAACCCACGCTTGACGTGCTTATGAAACAGAGGTAAAAAAAAACGCAGAGGCGAACCAGGGGAAAAATAGGTTTGATGGAGCCCTATGAATAGAAAAAAAGAACCCCAATAATTTTAAGTAGTTCAAAAACTCCTCTAAGCTGGGCTTGGGGGCAGGAGGAATGTGCCACTTGTGAAGAGCATTTTTCAATAGATGACTGAAACGCTTGCACCAAAATGTACATGTATCTATTGCTACATCAACTTTTTAATGGCTACTTCAGGCTTTTCCCTAGATGCAGCTTGAAGTGCTATAAACGCTGGTTTTATAGAGGACCACAGAAGGGCACAAATAAATGTGCATAGCACGGACAAGGACAGTTCCAGATCTCTAGAAAGCTCTCTGTAGATTTGAAGAAAGATCACTGTTAGTCTTGTGCAGCATCTGGATTCATTGCATATAAATCTGTAAGAGGTTTGCTTCTCCCTCAAACAGTGCTTGAATCACAGGGAGTCTGAGAAGGAGTCCACCAACTCATTTTTGTGGCGATCTCCCTAGTGATGTTTCTTTGTGGCCTCTAGAAGCATGCCTGGGCTAAAAGCAGTGTACATAGTATATCTTGATTTCAGCAAGGTTTTCACCAAGGTCCCCATGATACTTCTTCTTGACAAACTGGTAAGATGTGGGCTAGACAATGCTACAGTTAGGGTGATTTGTAGCTTGGGCCTGATCTTCACCAAGCAGGGTATAATACTTTGGAAACAGTTTGAAAACTGTATATTCAACATGTCCCGGGCCCAAACAGTTGTCAAAAGTGTTATAAACTATTATAAAGCAGTAGTGTAGATCCTGCCTTGGTGGTGGATGGTAACCAAAGAGTACTTGTCAACCAGGAGAGAAGCAACAAGTGAGGTGCCACAGGACTCTGACCTGGGCCCAGTCTTGTTCAACATCACTGAAATGACTTGGAGGAAGGAACAGAGGAGATGTTCATCAAATCTGCAGATGACACCAAACCAAGAGGGATAGCTAATAATTTTGACCAGGGGTACAGAATGTCAGGCCCAGCAGCCAAATGCAGCATCCTTCATTCCCATTCTGGCTCTCTGGGGTTCCCCAGATAGACATTCACCTTTCACATAGCTTAACCTCCTTCTCCACAACCACTGATGGTTGCTGGTTTTGCAGCTTTTGTGCAGTTTATTCCCCATTGTAAAAGGTTGAAATGACTCTCCTAAGGCTTAGTGTTGTATCTAGTAGCAGAAGCAGAGTAAAATACAAAACCCTTTATTTAAAAGTATAAATAACAAAGATAGCAGAACTAGCAACTATGCCTAGAGCTAAACAGACTCCAATGCTACCTATTTCCTTTTATAAACTGCCTTCTTCCGGCTGGGTATAATCCCAACTCTCTTAAAGGTGCAACACCTACAAAAGCACCACATTTAGTTACTGGCAGTAAGAGCTTGTCTTTGGTCCTGCCCCTTTTGCCCCATGATACTCCGTCTTGATGAGCTGGTAAAATGTCGACCAGACAACGCTACTATTAGGGACATTTGTAGCTTGGTGGTGGGTGGTACCCAAACAGTAGGGTGACCAGATAAAATCCAGGTCAGGGCTCCTGTAACTTTAACAGTTGTAGAGAAAAGGGAATTTCAGCCAGTGTCATTTGTATGCAATTAGTTCCTGGTGATATTCCCTCTTCATCACAACAGTTAAAGTTGCAGGGGCCCTGCCTTCTTTTACATTTGGTCACTCAAGTATAGTTCCTGCACCTTTAACTGTTGTGATGAAGAGGGAATATCACCAGGAACTAATTGCATACAAATTACCCTGGCTGAAATTCCCTTTTCTCTACAACTGTTAAAGTTACAGGAGCCCTGACCTGGATTTTATCTGGTCAGCCTACCAAACAGTGCTTGTCAACCAGGAGAGGAGCAACAAGTGAGGTGCCACAGGGTAGGCTGACCAGATAAAATCCAGGTCAGGGCTCATGTAACTTTAACAGTTGTAGAGAAAAGGGAATTTCAGCCAGTGTCATTTGTATGCAGTTAGTCCCTGGTGAAATTCCCTCTTCATCACATCTAGTATAGTGCCTGCAACTCTAGTATAGTTGCAGGCACTATACTAGAGTGACCAGATTCAAAAGAGGGCAGGGCCCTGCAACTTTAACAGTTGTGATGGAGAGGGAATTTCACCAGGAACTAATTGCATACAAATGACAATGGCTGAAATTCCCTTTTCTCTACAACTGTTAAAGTTACATGAGTCCTGACTTGGATTTTAACTGGTCACCCTACTGTTGTGAGGATACAATGGAGAGGAGGAGTATTGTGTACGTTGTCTTGGGTTCCTTGGAGGAAAAAAAGGTGGGATATATATTAAATGAATAAATAAATAAATAAATAAATGTCTCTGGACTGCCATCTAATAAGGGTGCTAGACTAATGCATTGCCTGCACTGGCAAGGAGTTGGACTACATGATTTTTGAGGTACCTTCCAATTCTTTGATTCTAATTGAGTAGAGTCAAGGGTGGAGCTTGTGGGTTCCATTACAATTTTATTTTTAATAACTGAAAATGATTTTCAGGCCACTTTTTAAGGCGGGACCCTCTCAAGGCAGTCTAAAAAGGCGACCCCAAATCCTCCCCTTTCCCCCATCCTTCAAGAAATGCTCAGAAATCATTGGGAATGCTGCTCTTGAGCTGCAAGTGAGAAGTTTTTGAAGAAAGAGGGCCTTTTCAAGTTATTATGCAGAGTAGCAGTTGGATTCAGGTGAACTGGAAATGCGGCTTCCATATGCTTTGAGATACAAATGAAAACAGACGCTCTCTGGTCGATTTATTTTTTTTGCTCATTTCACAAAATTACCACCCACTTTGGCAGCCTTTTTTCCTCTGGAACAGTGTAACATCAAATGAGTAAGTGGACTTGAAAAATTGCCTTGCATCAGAGTCAAAAGAGCTCTCGTCCTTTTTCTGCCCTACCATACTATTTGATGACCTCTGTGCATGAGAAGGAGAACGGCGCTCTGGCCTCTTTGGGCTCATGGTGGCACAGGAATTTCAACAAAAATTTTATCTCCCTGCTTATGTGTGAGTGTGTATATACACACACACACACACATATATATATATATATATATTCCCTTCCACAACTAGCTGTTCTTTACTGTCTCCCTTTCACCACATTGATCATAAACTACACATTCCACATGCCTGGGCCCTGTAGTACATTTCCTGCAGATGTACTGTTTCAGTGAAGTAGCACAGATCGAAGGCAAACCTCTCTTCTGTTGATGCTTCAGTCACTGGTTTAGGGATCCATAGTTTGTTGAAGATGCAGCATCATTTTGGGTCTTCTCTGCCTTGTGATTATTTCTGCCAAGCTAGTAGGAATATAACAGGGAGTGATTATATAGAGATCTATATCTATCTGGTATAAAGCCACCCATGGAGTTTTAAAGGGAGCAAAACAGATTAACTAGGCTGACCATCTGAAAAGGAGGACAGGGCTCATGTAACTTTAACAGTTGTAGAGAAAAGGGAATTTCAGCCAGTGTCATTTGTATGCAATTAGTTCCTGGTGATATTCCCTATTCATCACAACAGTTAAAAGTTGCAGGGGCCCTGCCTTCTTTTGTATATGGTCACTCTAGTATAGTGCCTGCACCTATAACAGTTGTGATGAAGAGGGAATTTCACCAGGAACTAATTGCATACAAATGACACCTGCTGAAATTCCCTTTTCTCTACAACTGTTAAAGTTATATGAGCCCTGTCCTCCTTTTCAGATGGTCAGCCTAGATTAACTGGATACCGGGCCATTTCAAGGCACAACACAAAGTTTGGGTTATGTCCTACAAAGCTCTACATGACTTTGAACTAGGCTGTTTGACAACGACAACAACAATAACAACAACAACAACAACAACACATTCTCCCTTATAGCCTGCCTGGGTTTTAAGAGCCTCAGGAGAGGCCTTTCTCTCTGTCCTGCCACCGTCGGAAGCACAATTGTGAGGGATGCAAGACAGGACTTTATTGGTAGCTGCTCCCAGGCTCCAGAATTCCCTGCCAAAGGAGGCAAGGCTTGCTCCACCTTTATTGCCCTTCACTCAGCAGGCAGAGATATTTTTATCCAGGCAGAATTTGGGGTGTTTGTTTGCTGAACTAGCATTTATCCAGTGGGTTCTATTTATTTCTTATTTCTTTCTAACGGATGTATTTTAATTGATGTTCAGATTAAATTAAGGTTATATCACATTTTATCAGAGTTTTATTATTGTTAGCCAGATTGAGCAGTAGTTTTTGTGGAAAGGCAGGTGATAAATCAAATAAATAAATACATATGTTGGGTACATTAAAATAAAAATTGTTGATTAGTTTTTTTTGCTCTGGCTTTGGAACTGTTTTTATACTGATTGGATTATCTAGTCTTGATTTTTCTATTTTTGAGTCTTTAAGTTTTATTATATCATCGTTATTTGATTTTTGTCTTGGGTGGACATGATCTGGAAAGGTAGTTTATAAATATTTCAATCAAATTCTGTTTTGAAGCACTACCCTACATCTGCCCCACAATACTTCCCACACTGTTCCAGGGGGTGCTCCAAGCCTCCAGAGTAGATTTTCAGGAGGTGCAGTGTGGGTTCCAGGGAGTGGAGAAATCAGCAAAATTGCCTCTCCTCTTCCACCAGCAAGTCATTTCATGAGTGGAGTTTTGGGGGACAGGAATTCTGGATCCAGTCCTACCGCAGATGTCTAGGTCTTACCTGGTCCAACACTGGGCAACTCTTTCTTGTCTCAAAGCTCACAGAGCAATGTCTACCACGTTACTTTCCCAAGACAGAAACCTTCTAAATCTATGGGTGATTGAACACAACTTGCCCTTAAATGGCAGAGGTAAAATATAGCTTACTATATTCTTGTAAATGACAGTGTAGGAGAATGAGAGAGAGAGAGAGAGAGAGAGAGAGAGAGAGAGAGAGAGAGACTGTGATAAAAATGAGAGGAAACTCATGTTCCAGTAGTGTGACAATGGCTGAAGGTCAGGTACAGACCTTTGATGAAAAAGAGCCTGACAGGTAAGATTCCTTTAAGTATTAATGACAGAAAAGAGAAGTGGAAAAGATAGCTCACTGGAGATACCTTGCTGGTTAATCACTAAAATCATTCAGAAGATGACTGGGAAGTAAGGGCACATTCTTCAACCATCACGACTGCATATGCATGCAAACACCCTGTTTGAGGAGATATACACTGTTGAGACTGACTGATAATAGGATATATGACCGTTGAATTGATGTATAAAAGGAAGAGCACATCCAAGTTTGAAGAATACAGAATTAGACTCGAGTTCCTTTCCCAATGCATCTATTATGCACAGCCTATCAGCTTGGACCTTGGTCTTGATTCCTAAGGACTATAAGAATAAAACACAAATCGTCTTGATCAAGCTGAAGAATAAACAACTATCGCCACTGTGGCTTTCTGGGCACTCACGATTATCATAATACTAGAACCTGGGGTCATGTCATGCATAGGCATAGTTAAACTTTGGAATTCACTACTAAAAGATGTAATGATGGCCACCAATTTGGATGGCTTTAAAAGGGGATTCGATAAATTCCCAGAGGAGAAGGCTATCAGTGGTACTAGTCCTGATGGCTACCTTCAGTATCAGAGGCAGTAAGCCTATATACACTAGTTGCTGGGGAACATGGGTGGGAGGGTGCTGTTGTACCCATGTCCTGCTTGTGGGTTCCAGGTTAACCACTGTGTGAACAGAGTGCTGGACTAGATGGACCCTTGGTCTGATCCAGCATGGTTCTTCTTACGTTCTTATCATAATAAATATCTGCTAAGGATGTTAGTCAATTCAGCATTGTTAGGGTAGATGTCTTGGTGCTGGTTGGTATTTAGTTATGACTTTCATAACTCTTCATGGTTTGGGATTCTGATGTTCGTCAGACCATCTCCCCCCATACCAGTCTGCATCGTCACTGAGATCTGCATTTGAGACTCTTGTCTGGGCACACTTAAGCCCTTGTCTGGGTTTGGCTACCAGAGAGCCATTTTAGTGGAAGCCCCTGCCTTTGAAACATGCTCTCAAAGGAAGCTTTGTGTGGCCCCAACACTAATGTCTTTTAGTTGCCAGATGAATATGTTTTTATTTTATTCCATGTTCTATCACCTCAGGATTTTCCTATAATTTAAGGAATAGATTGGGCTTAAGGATGCTGTTGTGCTTTCTTTGCTGGTTTTCTTATTATGTTTTTATTAAGATTAATTAGGATATGTTCAGTGCCATCTTCAGATTTTGAGGGCCCTTGGGCAAGGCACTCTCAATGTCCCCATCCCTCAGTGAGTCCACCTTCTCACCACTATTGTCACCAGCTGCTATTGCTCCTCCTCCTCTTCCTCATCATTGCTGGCACTTGCTTGCTTGACAGGTAGAAGGCCAATGAGCAAGCAGGCAGTGCCATCTCCTGCTCCTCCTTCTTACCACCACCACTATCTGTCCAGAGCAAGAGGAAGGAAGGTGAACAAGTAGTTTAGGCTGACCAGATAAAATCCAGGTCAGGGCTCATGTAACTTTAACAGTTGTAGAGAAAAGGGAATTTCAGTCAGTGTCATTTGTATGCAGTTAGTTCCTGGTGAAATTCCATCTTCATCACAACAGTTAAAGTTGCAGGCACTATCCTAGAGTGACCATATACAAAAGAAGGCAGGGCCCCTGCAACTTTTAACAGTTGTGATGAAGAGGGGATTTCACCAGGAACTAATTGCATACAAATGACATTGGCTGAAATTCCCTTTTCTCTACAACTGTTAAAGTTACATGAGCCCTCACCTGGATTTTATCTGGTCACCCTAAAGTAGTTTCCAATAGTGAAGAGGAGCAACTCCAGGGCACTCTTGTCATGGAACCCCTGCTGAGGTATGGGCCTTTGGCATGTGCCCGTCCATGCCTGTTCTTGATGCTGCCCTTGGATGTGTTTAAACATGTTATTCTTAGACATATTTTTGTATTATTTACTGCTTTGGGAGCACTAGTGTTAAAGGCACAAGATATACATTTATGAAATAGCTAAGCAAATAAATAATAAGTCTGTATATATGCAATTCAATTTCATGGTGGCCACTGAATTATGCAGGAGGTCCTTTGGGGGGAAATAAGAACCATTAGGAGACTTTATCTTACTTCCTGCGTTGCCTTCACTGGGGTTAAACAGCACCTATTTGTTCTTTCACGCAGGCTGTTAGCATTTGTATTCTTTCTTGTGCTGCCCACCTAACCGCAATGTTTCTTCCTGACAGAAATCAAAGAAACATACCCAACATCTGTCATGTGGAGGAGACGGTGGTGTTTCTCTCCGAGTTGGAGGAAGTGTCAAGGTGGCTCCCAGTTGCCCAGGGCACTGCAGGCAAATCTGCTTAGTTTCAACAGCTATCTCAACAGCCCTGTACAGGTGTTTAATTTGAGATAAGTGACTGAAGGGTGTGGGAGTCCATAGGCAAGGAACTGGAAGAGGAGGCAGCCCCTTACAAAGGCATTTGTATGACAAGCAGTCATAAATTCACCCTGACAGTGGAAAATGCTTAGAGAAACTTTCAGTAGAGATGTAATAGTAGAGAGGCGATGAGACCCAGAAGTTGAATTTAAATCACAGCCCAGCAGTGGACAAAGTGTTGATCTGCATGACTCAACTCTGCTCACAGAGCATGGTAAATTCGAAGCAAGCTGTGTGATGAAGCAGTTGTCAGGTTGTTTCCAACCACAGTGCAATACATTTTCAGAGCGTGATGAGGGAGAAAAAAAAAAAAAAGAAAACTTCCATTGTTTGCTCAAAATTGAGCTGGACCGGAGATGGAGCAATCAGACAACTAGTAACCACATAGCTATGTTTCAAATTTGTTCCATCTTTCGGATACATTTGGGGTCATGGGAATCCATCCATGTTTCAACAGCTCAAGGCAAGCTAGCTATTAAAGTTAACTTTCACTTTTCCATCTTAAAATGAAAGTTTTTGTATCTGGTCAAGAAGGCAGGGATGCTGCAGCTTTAACTGTTGTGATGAAGAGGGAATTCCACCAGGTGCTGCATGCATACAAATAAAACCTGCTGAAATTCCCTTTTCAATACAATGATGCAGGAGCCCTGTCCTCCTTTCCATGTGGTTACCATATCCTGCAGAGGCATATTATCCTCTTGTTAACATCTTTGTCTGTTTCATCCTCTTCACACACTACTTCTTTTAACCCAGCAGAGCCATAGTTGTTAAAGAACCTGTCAATTTCCCCTCCTCCCCTTCTTTTTTTCTTAGCCCAATTTGGATCAGGACCAGTGCACACTGGGCAGGGAGGATTGAACGAGCACCCTCAGCCTTTTCCTTTCCAAATTCCCCTGTCGTGCCCTGTGAACACCTCTATCTTCAATGGAGGTTTCCCCACTTTTATAAATCCCCGATCCTCGGGGTTGAGAAGCAAACAGCTGGTCTGGCAGTTTAATCTTCCATTCCTGGTAGATGCTGGAGCCCAGTCCAAATCAGGGCCTCACACATTTACTCCTGAGTAAGAAAGCAAGAGATGTGTCAGAAATACACTACGCAATTAATGCAACACTGGAGTATAGAACCTCTTTCAACTGAATTCCATTTCAAAGGAACTTTCAGAGGCTGTATTCCAATAGTGGGGGCGTAGTTGAAGGAAAAGGGGTGGGGCCAAAATACCGGTATTTTTTAGCTTTACGTTTTACTGGCAGAAGGTGGCAGCAGTAGTGGGGACTGACAGCTGCTGCTCCAACTTTAAATTTCCTGTAGTGGTTTGACATAGCATTGCTCTGGAGGACCATTGTGGGAAATTTTGAAATGGTGGATAGATCACAGCTTCAGCCACTAGGTCAAAATAATAATTAATGGAGGCACAGCCGTGCCTCCATTGTTAAGGGCCGTCAGTAAAAAACACATTCCGCCATGTTAAAGTGATAATTGGGGGGGGGGTCCATTCTAACAGCCATAAAATCGAAAATGTTTCATCAACCTTTCTGAAATTTACAGGTGCCAGAAAGAAATGTTTGTTTTACATTACCTAAAAATTTCAAGAAGATTGGTGAAAGATTGAGGGAAGGAGAGCAGTTTAAGGTAGAAAAGGAATACAAACCTCTCTCCCGGCTTTTGTAAAATTTACTTCCGGGTTGAGTAGGCTGACCATCTGAAAAGGAGGACAGGGCTCATGTCACTTTAACAGTTGTAGAGAAAAGGGAATTTCAGCCAGTGTCATTTGTATGCAATTAGTTCCTGGTGAAATTCCCTCTTCATCACAACTGTTAAAGTTGCAGAGCCCTGCCTTCTTTTGTATATGGTCACTCTAGTATAGTGCCTGCAACTTAAACTGTTGTGATGAAGTGGGAATTTCACCAGGAACTAATTGCATACAAATGACACTGGCTGAAATTCCCTTTTCTCTACAACTGTTAAAGCTATATGAGCCCTGTCCTCCTTTTCAGATGGTCAGCCTAGGGTTGAGACTTTTTGTGCTCTCAATTTGCATAATTTCTAGAGCCTTATTAACTAATCCAGTAGTGGGGTCTTCTTCCTCCTTGACTGTAGTTGATGGAAAGCTTTTCGTTTTTTTAAAAATTCCCTTCGGTTGACTTTTAAGGACTATTTTAACCTCTCATTCAAGTCAATGAGGCGGCCATCTTCCCTCATAACGCGACACTGACAAACGCTCAGTAGCGTCGCTCTCCCCCCTCCCTCCTGCCTTAGAATGTGGGGTGAGTGAGTGAAATGGCCACTGCCTCTATAGCACAGACCTTTTGAGTGAAGAAGAAGAGTTTCTCTTTTCTCTTCTGGAACATGCATTCCTTTGGCTCTGAGAGTATTTTGGGCTATCTTCATAAGGCCAGTTTGCTCTTTTGCTCCCTGGTGAAGCAGGGTGTGGTTCCTCTGGATTCATGACAACCTGATCTTCAGATCTCTTCTGGGAATACGTGGCTATACCTTTCTTTCTATCCCCCACCCCACCCCATACACACACAGTGCTCCTTCCCTCGTTTCTAAGAGTTTGGTCCATACTGCTATAAGTTGAAAGCTTCAAACACTTCATTTAATCAGTTTGGGCCGGTGTTAAGTTTTAAGTACAACGTTGAAACCTTTCAAAGTGCTTCTGGGCCTACAACATTGGTTTCGGCCTAGTCACCCTGTTTTTCTAATAAGGTTTAGAAACAGTTGAGCTGTCGTTTATTTTGCATAGTGTACACACATGGATTTTCTTTCTAATCCTTGCAGTCTACACTGGCTCCCTCCTTGATGTGTTTTTGGATGCATACAAACTCTTTTTTGTTCCAGCAGGCCTTTGGCAAATAATCTGGACCTCTGTCTATACCTTTGACTTTTAAATTGTTATGTATTTAAAATGTTTAAAATGCTTTAATATTGAAAAGTATTTCATTATATTTTTAACTTTTGTATATTTAGGCTGACCATATGAAAAGGAGGACAGGGCACATGTAACTTTAACAGTTGTAGAGAAAAGGGAATTTCAGCCAGTGTCATTTGTATGCAATTAGTCCCTGGTGAAATTCCCTCTTCATCACAACAGTTAAAGTTGCAGGAACTATACTAGAGTGACCATATACAAAAGAAGGCAGGGCCCCTGCAACTTTAACTGTTGTGATGAAGAGGGAATTTCACCAGGAACTAATTGCATACAAATGACACTGGCTGAAATCCCCTTTTCTCTACAACTGTTAAAGTTACATGAGCCCTGTCCTCCTTTTCATATGGTCAGCCTAGTATATTCCTATTTATAGGTTTTAGCTGTATATGTTTTAGTTTTGTAAGGCTGCCCTGAGGCCCAGCATTGGGCAAAAGGCAGGATACGACTACTACTACTAGTACTACTACTAGTAATGTTTCAGATTTCACTTCTGCATCTGATGTTCTTTTGCATTTATTTTTCTTTATAAACCATTCATATCTGAAGACTTCTTGTGTGGCATGTTTTCATTGGTTTAACAAGTTAAAAGGGGTATTCACTGTTTTCATGCTTATGTTATAAAATCTATTTTCAACAGGCCTAGTAACTTCAAGAGTAACCTTTACATTGTTTTTGTAAACCATAGGTTTTTTTGTTTAATGAATGTTGATGATGATGATGTCATATGTATGTGCAGATGAGCCCAATCCTGACAACCCATATCAGTCATAATGAGCCCTCTTCGGATGCCATCAGTTGTACTAATCTAATTCATACCAGGAGCACCTGCAGACTGGGGTGGGTGGGATCGTGTTCCCTTACTGTTCCTTCTCTTCCATTTCTACAACAAGCTGCAATTACATAGAGGAAGAGAGCAGGAAGAGAAGCGACAACGTGGCCCATTCAGTGTAGTGGGACAGCGCCCTCTAGTGTGTGTTTTATAGTGAAACTTCTCATGCACATGGCAGGAAATAGCAACAAATATCGCTATAGTTCAGAAGAGCTGCATTTTTTGAGGATTATTTTACAAGGAAAAAATGGTGGAAGGAGCAGGAGACCCACGAAGATCTGTGAGTGGCCAGTCACAAGTGTGCAATAAAATGCTCAGCTGAAGAAGCTCAGGATTTCACAAAACAGCATTTTCCTGAGCAGTCTGAAGGCAATGTAGACCTTGCAGTGAATATTCTTCCCTACTCCCTCTCCCCACCAAGAAAAGGCACTAATATTTCACAAGCCAAGACCTGTTTTTGAATAAGTTCTACAATAAGGTGTCCAGATAAAATCCAGGTCAGGGCTCATGTAACTTTAACAGTTGTAGAGAAAAGGGAATTCCCTCTTCATCATAAGAGTTAAAGTTGCAGAGGCCCTGCCTTCTTTAGTATATGGTAAATCTAGTATAGTGCCTGCACTTTTAACTGTTGTGATGAAGAGGGAATTTCACCAGGAACTAATTGCATACAAATGACACTGGCTGAAATTCCCTTTTCTCTACAACTGTTAAAGTTACATGAGCCCTGACCTGGATTTTATCTGGACACCCTATTCTACAATCTTGTTTTCGATGCACAATTAGCTTAGGAAGCACAAGTGCATTATTATCTCTAATTTGTAATGTTGCCGTTGCAATTTAATGATGATCTATCAAATTAGGCTGTCTGGTATTAATAGCTTAGGGCTACTTTAAATAGCACTCATTTGATTTATCAAATGCATCCATGGAATGTTTTGATTTCCTCAGACTACACCTGATTAGATAACTCCTGTTAACATGGTTGGCATGAAGCATTATTGCTTTAATCTCAGCTAGGGCACATTGCAAGGAAATGGGCCTCTATGCACATCTACCTTTAGGATTACAAACAGGTGCTATGTGTAAATTTCCAAATTGCATCCAATCTCAGGGGCTGCACACACAGTTCCATGACTGGATCGGGAACTGCTGAGTGCAGTCATTTGGTCAGCGCTGCTCACAGGGAGAACATAAAATATGTACCCAGGGGTTAAGGAGACTGGATCTGGTTGTTCTGTAATTACCTTTTCAGAGGGTAGTAATTCTCTGATGAGTGGTGCCACTCAAACAGACTATGCCAGTGGCCGGCAAAGAAAATATTAAATATCTTCCATATAATATAGGTTCTGTAGAAAATAGAAATTAAACATAGATGTTGTACTTTTATTGCTCATTTTGAGTTTCTGAATACATGATTTCATTCTTTATTTAGTTATGTCCCACAACCTATTTAACACACTCCTCCTTTCCTTCCATTAGATGGCACCATGGGATAAGCTGGCTGTTAAATGTTTGCTTTGAATATTTCATCAGGGCCACATATAGTTCAAAATAGTTTTATTTCTTTGATCTCCCACTGGCTTCACCAGTTTATTCATTCATATTATAAATTGATTGCTATTGCCATTGATGGATATACCAAAATCCTGTCTTTAATTAGTTAATTTTAGTCATTTGCTAATGGAAATATCATTTTAATGCTGCTAGTGGGATCTGTATCTCCAAACAAGATTTCTATCACAATATTTCCCAGCATGTAGCAGATAGGCATATAGCCTATTTACACAGTGATTAGCACAATCATCTATCATGCCCACATGCTTTGCATATGTGGTATGGTGGCCATGTGCCCTACTTTACAGAGGACAGCCTTCTATTTGATGGACTGTCAGAGGACAGTCCCCTATTTCAAGGGCTGTTTAAAGGGCTGTTCAATTCAGAGTCAAGTTTAAAGATAAAGAACCACAATGTTGTGATTCCAAGCTCTCCCACTGAGATGTGAGACAATAAAGAGGTCCACTGTGCAATCCACAAAACCTTTATTTAGTAAAAGACACCTCTTCACACCTGAAGGGAGTGTGAATGCTAGGAGTTATCCCCTAAACTTAATTAGCCTAACAAGCAAGGTAGTAGTCTGTCAGCTAACTGGATGGTTTCCTGCCATGCCTGACAGGGTTTTACCAGACTCCTCTTTCAGGGAGGGTCCTCATGCTGCAACTTCTGATGTGTCACTAGTCTGGCAGGCTGCCTCCCACCTTCTCTCCACTCCACCCACTTGACTGTGCAGCAGACTCTGGGATCTGTCATTTCAGATGCTCCCTCCTCCTCTGACAAAGACTGAGTTTCCCAGGTGGGATGGGAAGGGAGAAGACAATCTCTGAGCCTGGTTCTCATGTCCGAAAAGCTCCTGGGAAGATTCCTCCCTAACTCATGGAGACTCTTGGAAAGTTCTCCTCACATTTCCTGTCTCAGCTAGTCTTCTACTTCAGCCTCTGAGTCCAATTCAGAATTCAAACCAGAGAGACTGTGCCTCATCCTGCCACACAAGCAGGGACCTTGAAGTTGCCCATCAACAGTTAGTACATGGACAGCACATATGTCACCTGAGTTCAATCTTCCCCTCTATGTTGAGATGTATTGTATTTCTATTTTTAAATTATAGCCATTATTTCTAAATTTGCATCTATAAATATAACTTATCCAAGTGGTATGCAGATCGGTATCCCTTTTCCTCTTATTTGTTGATGCACAAATGGCCACCATACCTTTTGGGTTCAGTTGCCTCAGCAGTTGCTCCCATGCTGATTTGAGCACATATAAATCCCCTCCATCATGACACCCCATTTACATACTGCACAAGCAACAGATGGTACCCAAATCTGATGAAAAAACACCCCTCCCCACCATCTTGGACACAAATGATAATCTAATAAAGACACCCACAGTTTATGGGGATCTTTTTATCAGCATCTCCTTCACTCATACTGTGGCCTCCAAAAAGGGCCGATTATTTCCCTCTGGCACATTAGCTAAAGATATGTAAATTCAATTATGGTTTGAGTAAGTATGTTATTGCCTCCCTGGATTTTAAACAGGTGTAGCAGCTGGAACTTAGGAAACCATTCAGCTTGAATTCACAAGATAAGAATCAGTTCATTATCTACCCTCATTTTAATGGTGCTGCTCTGCAATAGTATAAAGGAGTAAACATATATTTTTTGGTAAGTGAAGTCAGCAGCTATGACTGAACCGGTAGTATGTTTATGGATTAGAAAGGCACCAACTTTGCATGTTCAGAATGTTTTTAGACCTGAGGCAAAGTTGGTTGCAAGGTGGATTGTTGTTGTTTGTCTTGCCAGTAAAGGAACTCCCAAGATGGTGATGCTGATTAAAAAAGCTTCCCTACCTCCATAAGAACATAAGAAGAGCCATGCTGGATCAGACCAAGGATCCGTTTAGTCCAGCTCTCCATTCACATAGTGGCCAACCAGTTGTTGACCAGAAACCCACAAGCAGGACATGGTGCAACAGCACCCTCCTGCCCATGTCCCCCATCAACTGGTGTACATAGATTTACAGACTTGGATACTGGAGGTAGCACGTAGTTATCAGAACTAGTAGCTATTGATAGCCTTCTCCTCCAGGAATTTATTCAACCCCTTTTTAAAACTATCCAAAGTGGTGGCCATCGCTACATCTTGTGGTAGCGAGAAGATGGCCTTCACAACAAGTGGGTGGAATGCCTGCTCCTCTCTTTGCTTCACCTTCTCTACATTTTCTGCCTTCTATTCATCACATATGTGTGTGCAAGCTGTTTCCAGGGGAGGGGGGAACCTACCCAAAGGAATTTCCTCCTGGTTGAGTAAAATGAAAACGCTTGACGGAACTTTTCTCTGCTTGCAAATGATTTTCTGGAAAGCTTCCGATTTTCCCTGTGCCAAGCAGAACACAGGGAATATCTCTGGATGCTCGTTTTGACTCTCTGATTTTGATGCTAGATTTCCATCAGCCTACTACTACTATTAAGGTCCCCTAGGAGCCTGCCTAGTGCCTACAAGCTGATGAGGCCTGCTGGAGTGCAGTGCCAGGATTGTACAAAAGCTGACTCTGTTGGCTTTATGGCCTCTGGAGACTTTTGTTGACAAGAGAATTCCACAGTGTGGAGAAGCACTTAATGCTTGGTCACTAGGAGGCCTTAAAGCTGCGCCAGGGAAAGGGAATGAACCAAGATGACTGGTCAGATGCATTTTGAATTAGAAGCCATTCTTCACTTCTTTCTTTCTTTTCTTTCTTTTAAATCCTCTATTTCATTAAAAAAACACCCTAAGAACCAATTGACAAGAAAGAGGGTTATATAAATAAGGCATTTTAAAGGTTTTTTTTTTGAATGCATGTCTCTTGAGCAATTTTATAGACCCTTTATCAGCCAGGCTACAGAGTGTTTTATTAACTTCCAAAAGAATTAATTACAAGAGAACTGTTTTATTGTTCCCCAAATGCAATAGAAATGTAGGGAATTTGGATGAAAATGTACTTAAAAATCATAATGCCAAAGCTGTAGAGTTTTAAAGCCTCTTTCTTTTGTGTCAGCAATGTGGAGTGGGGAATGGGATGTGGGGGCAATCGTTCCACATAGGCCAAAGAGAATTGGTGGATTCCAAAAGGCCAGAACTTTATTGGTTACCGTCACAGTGCTTGGCGCAGCATAGAATAAGGAGCCAGGCATCCCAAATGCTGGCTGATGCCACCATCCCAGCCCATATGCTGGGATAATATTGATGACCTGTGGCATGAATTTCAGGCTAAATCACAGCACACAGCAATATTGTGGGCTCATCCTGCAAAGTGGTGGACGTGCCAGCCCCTGAGCTGGGCAACCATGGTTCTTGATGGGGAGTGGAGAGCCCAAGCCCTGCTATGGATCCAGCCCAATGTCTCCAGTGCTTGCCATGAAATGTTGTGTCAGAAATATAGCATAATACAATGAAAGAGGAAGAAACAGTATTGTGACGAAGAAGGCTAAACCCTGCATTGTTAAGACCACTGGCACATGCATGTAAAATGCCTTTAGGCGGTAAAGTGCATGAAACAATACTGTGGAAAACAAAGCGCATCATCACACGGGGAAAATTGTGTTTGCTTACCATCGCTTCTCTGCCCATGCGTTTGTCCCTCATTACTTCTGCTTTTGAAAAGGAGGTAAACAATGTGCATGTGGCCCATTCAATGGGTTGTTTTGATCCTGCTGCTTCTCCTGCACACTTCAGTAGATAGCGGCAACTTCCATTTTTAAAAATCAGTAGGTTTTAATGTGGTGCTTTTTTGTGGCATGAAGAAGGCTAGAAGAGGTGGGAGACATGCGGGATGCAGACGACATCATGAGAGGGACTCATGAAAATCTGTGAGTGCCCAGTAATGAGCATGAAATAAAACGCTCATCTGATAGAGCTCAAAGAGTCAGGATTCGTAGGATTGGCCATTTGCCAGAGGCAGTGTGGAAAGAAGTACTCCCCATTGGTGGTTGTTACTGTTAAAATGACTGATTGTAATAAGTTACTATAGGTCTCAATGGTACTTTGCATGCAAATAAAAAATTTAAGCTCATTGCTGACAAGTTGTGTCCATTCTTAGTGGAAACCAGAGAACATCACTAAACCTCTATCACAAGCCTTCCAAGATCTATTAATCATCAGCCAACCTTCTGTCCATAGCAAGATATCGAGCATTCAGTTACAGAGGGAGAAGTCCCCACTCACCCCGCCCCTGGGTCTGCTCCAAAACCCTGCCACTCCATGAGCTAACTAGCATACCAGTTGGCTCCTAAGGTGCAGCCCTAGCTACAGTGTACTGGGTGATAAACTGATCAGTAAACTATGGGCTGTGTGCAATCCTGTTGTTCCCTTCTTATCCCTCACTCAGGTATCCTGTTGACAAAACATAATGTGCATTCAGTCACATACATACATTGTTTCCTTTCTCTTAGGTTATGCTGAGAACATTTTCAATATTATGCTTCAACGTTATAGCAAATGTCACGGTAAACTTAATGGATTTTCTGGATCTATGGATATGTTAGGAGTTTTTCAGTAAAGTGATCTTATCACACAGTTTCAACAGGTTGAACAGCCTCAGCATACTCCTGGTGCTCTGGCTATTTACTGGTACTTACTGTTGATGGGATTTAGAGCTACCATGGATAGTCATCATTGAGCATCCTGCTAATTTTTCTAGAGTCTAAAAGTCTAGACCAGGAGTGGGCAAGTAGTGGACCTTAAGATGTTTTGGCCTACAACTCCCATCACCCCCCACCATTGGTTTGTCCTGTTTTCTTGGATGAGTTCCAGTTGGTACAGCTCGATGACGTGGACAAGGTGCTTGGCCAGGTTCATGCAACCACCTCTGTATTGGATCCTTGCCCCTCTTGGCTTATAAAAGCTAGCAGGGATGGAACAGCCGGCTGGGCCAGGGAAGTGATTAATGCCTCTCTACGAGAGGGAGTGGTCCCAGACTGTCTGAAAAAGGCAGTAGTGAGACCACTCCTGAAGAGAACTTCCCTGGACCCAGAAAATCTTAATAACTTTAGGCCGGTGGCAAACGTTCCATTCCTGGGCAAGGTCCTTGAGTGGGTGGTTGCTGGCTAGCTCCAGACACTCTTGGATGAGACTGATTATCTGGATCCATTTCAGTCGGGTTTCAGGCCTGGTGTTGGCATGGAAACAGCCTTGGTCGCCCTGTATGATGACCTATGTCAGGAGAGGGACAGGGGGAGTGTGATTCTGTTGATTCTTCTTGATCTCTCAACGGCTTTCAATACCATCGACCATGGTATTCTTCTGGGACGACTGTCTGAGTTGGGAGTGGGAGGCACTGCATTGCAGTGGTTCCGCACCTACTTGACAGGTCGGCTCCAGAAGGTGGTGCTTGGGGGACATTGCTCAGTCCCATGGATTCTCCAGCATGGGATTCCACAGGGGTCAGTTTTGTCCCCTATGCTGTTCAACATCTACATGAAAACGTTGGGTGTGGTCATCCTGAGTTTTGGAGTGCGTTGTCATCAGTACGCTGATGACACACAACTCTACTTATCCTTTTCATCTTCATCAGGTGAGGCTGTGGATGTGTTAAACTGGTGCTTGGCTAAGACAATGGACTGGTTGAGAGCTAATAAGCTGAAACTCAATCCAGACAAGACTGAGATGCTGTTAGTGGGGGGTTCCTCTGACTGGATGGAGGGTATTCAACCTGTTCTGGATGGGGTTGCACTCCCCCTGAAGGAGCAGGTTCGTAGCTTGGGGGTTCTCCTAGAGCCATCTCTGTCACTTGAGGCTCAGGCGGCTTTGATGGCACGGAGTGCCTTCTACCAACTTCGGCTGGTGGCCCAGCTATGCCCCTATCTGGACAGGGACAACCTGGCTTCAGTTGTCTATGCTCTGGTAACCTCCAAATTAGATTACTGCAATGCACTCTATGTGGGGCTGCCTTTGAAGACGGTTCAGAAGCTACAGCTTGTGCAGAAAGCAGCGGCCAGATTAGTAACAGGGACCAGAAGGTTCGAACATATAAGACCAATTCTGGCCCGCTTGCATTGGCTGCCTGTATGTTTCCAAGCCCTATTCAAGGTGCTGGTTTTAACCTATAAAGCCTTACACGGCTTGGGACCAAAATACCTGATGGAACGCCTTTCCCAACATGAACCTACCCGTACACTATGCTCAACATCAAAGGTCCTCCTCCGGGTGCCTACTCCGAGGGAAGCTCGGAGGACAGCAACAAAGGAGAGGGCCTTCTCTGTGCTGGCCCCCCAATTATGGAATGATCTCCCCAATGAGGCCCGCCTGGCGCCAACACTGTTATCTTTTCGGCGCCAGGTCAAAACTGTTCTTTTCTCCCAGGCATTTTAACAGCTCAAGTTGAGGTTTTGATTGACAGTGTGGCTGGCTTAACAGTTTAAAATGTTTTAAATGTCAGTTGTTTTATGTTTATGGTTTTAAATTTTGTATGTTGTCTTTTTAGTGTTCAGTGTTTTAATTTTTGTAAACCGTCCAGAGAGCTTCAGCTATGGGGCGGTATATAAATGTTATTATTATTATTATTATTATTATTATTAATAATAATAATAATAATATGCTGGCTATGGCTGATGGAAGAGGTTGCCCACCCCATGTTAGGCAGTCAGTTGATTTTTTAAAAAACCATGGTACTTGATATAGATGGAGAAGTATTTTGGAAATGGGAGGTGATTCACAAATTTCTTCCCATTGGGAAATCCTCAGGCCTTTACAAGCTAAACTAACCCCCTTCCAAATTTCATTTTGGCTCATAATGACTTGGTGCCAGTCCTCTCATCTGCCAATTCCCCTCTCCACTTTCCCACACCTTCTCAAACTAACCAGGTCTGAGGGAAAAGGTGAAGCCAAAGATAAAGTTGTTTGTGATGCTGCATGAAAACCACTCAATCCACATGGCAGCTGTAATGATTGATTGCATTTACATCCCACCTTTTCGCTCCAAGAACTCAAGGTGGCATGCATAATCCTCCTCCTCTCCATTTCTATCCTCACAACAACAACCCTGTGAGGTAGGTTGGGCTGAGAGTCTGTGACTGGCCCAAAGTCACCCAGTGAGCTTCCATGGCCAAGTGGGGACTAGAACTCAGATCTCCCAACTCCCAGTCCAACACTCTAGCCACTACACTACACTGAATCTCCAGTGTGGTGTTATAAAAACATGTTCTTATCCCTTCTGAGCAAGGTGAGAAGGAACTCCCACTCTGTGGCTCAGTGGATCCATGTAGGTTTTCTAACTGCTGACTTGGGATAAATGAAGACTATAGCAGGAGTTAGAACATTAAGACATTAGCTGTATGTGGTTTCTTCCATGTTTCCTTGACACTAATGACTGATGGATGATTAGGCTGGTTTGACTTGGCTTCTAAATATCTTGTTGTGTGTTTACAAATAACTTGTTGTGTGGATATATCATCACTGACTCCCCCCCCCTCCCCCCGGCCAGGGACTCTTCCTGTCTCTTTCCTTTTCCCGAAAGCAAAAGTGAAGCCTTGTTTTCAAAGGCATATTGGATGTGTTAATATCTTTGGTGTGACTACTGCCCCCCCCGCCCTCTGATTTTTCAGTTGCAAAGATGAAGCTATCTTATCAACCATGGCTGCTCCCTGTAATGCCCCTGTAATTTCAAATTTCACACATCTATTTTGGGCACGTACATTACAGCTCAATAAATTCTTGTCCTTTTTGACCCATTATTCCTCAAACAAACAAAGGGAAGTGTAATGCCAGCATTGATGGTGATAAAAGAAAAAAGTGTAAGTGTGAAAGTTTTTAGCTGAAGGTGATATAAATATATACATCGACAGTGTGGAGAGGATTTGTAACATTGAGTCTGGAAGCAAGATGTATTGAACAAACCTAAAAAAACCAACAACCTGAGAACAGGTACATGGCAACAAATCCCCAAACTGTTCATCATAACAAACAGTATACAGTACAATTTGAAAAGATTCCATCAATGTGAACATTTAGTCATCTTTTATTTATTTATTAACTACATTTATATACCACTTTTCATTTGAAACAGATCTTGAAGTGTTTTAAAAAGGTCAAACACTATCAGTGTCAGCCGTAGATTAGTGCAATATGATAGCAAACAATTATCTGAAGACATTGACCGATAAGTCACACCAACTCTCCTGGGTTAATGGCCACACTTCCTTCTCTCCATCTTTTATTTGCTCAAAAGTAAATCCTCTGTTTTCAATGGGTCTTACTTTTAGTAAGTCTGTTTTGGATTGTAGCCTTGAATGTACCTTTTCCAGCAAGGAGAAACCCAACAGGTAGCCCAATTCGTTTCTGGGGGATTAGTTGCATTTGGAATTCTGCTATGTTTTGTTGAGTGTTAATTTTCAAGTGAAGCATCTCACAGTATGGTTATAAGCTTTTCATCTGCAGAATAACCCCCGCAATCAAAAATCAATACAGACACAATGGAAAAATCAGGTTGTTCCGGCCCACAGGTATATGCTGCTTCGTGCTTTAAACAACTGTAGATTTGCTTTGATTCCAGGAGAATGGCTCATCTGCAGGGCTCAGTGTATATTTATGCACATGGGTTAGGCTTGTTCTTTCATCTGTCACAGTTTCCTGTTTTTAAATATCCAGCTTTAAATTCTAAAAACCTTGCTGTCCCGCATAGCTAGAATGATGCTTTATTTACCAACGAGGAGTAGATTAAAACTGAAACTCTGTAAATGGGCCCCTAGTACACACATTCACACACTGGGAGAGGACAAGATATCTGGTTTTAGAAAGAACATTTATTGCATGGGGGGGGGGGAAGCAATTTAATTTTATTCTCTCTCTCTCTCTCTCTCTCTCTCTCTCTCTCTCTCTCTCTGCCTCTCTTTGAGCCTGATATGATTGGATTCATGGTTAGCAAAGACATTTGGAAAAGACATGAAAAGCAATACCTAATCTCTTGCTGAAACAGTATTAGAGCATCATCAGATGAGCATTTTATCAAACACTCGTTACTGGCCACTCACAGAGTTTCACAGGTCTTTTTCACAATGCTGTCCGCCTCCTGCTCCTTCTGCTCATTTTTCCGTCACAAAAAAAGACCTGGAAAATCCAATTCTTTTGGCTGTAATGAAACTTGCCACCATTTCCTGCTGTGAGCAGGAGAAGCAGTGTGATAAAAAACCCCACTGAATGGGTCATGTGGCCGTCGCTTGCTTCCCCTTCTCTGTGTTAAAATGAGGAAGCTGCTCATTGCTATTGTGGGACAGAAGCAGGAGGCAAAGCGATGGTAGGGAAACACGATCCCCCACCCTGTCTAATGACGCTCTTAGGGTTGTATTTCTCTAAATGCCTACAATACACAAGTTGGTACCTAACGGTTTGGTGAAAAGATTCCACTAAATATCATGCAAGCCCCCCGTCCCTGCTTAGGTACTAAATAAGATAAAAATCCAAACCATCACCCCCCTTTTCTGTTTTTCTACAGATGTAGATTATTTGGACTTCTTCACTTCTTTTGCCAATTCAACACCAAATGTTATCACTGACTTTATTCCAAATTTCCTCCATTTATAGAAATTCTACATCCCTTATGGACTTTTGTCTACAGATGTAGCATGCTTCAGAAAACCAGGTGCTGAGGGATGAACAATGGGAGGGTTACCTTAATGCCCTGCTTGTAAGTTTTCCAGAAGCATCCCAGAGACGAGTTTTAGAAAGAGAAAAATGGACTACATGGACACTTCAGTCCATTAAGGCAATTATTAACATTCTTAGTTTTTCATATGAAATATGTGTGTGTGTGTGTGTGTGTGTGTGTGTGTATGTGTATGTGAAGGGGTACCAGATGCAAATGCATAATTTCTTCACACAGCATTGCCACCCTACCCCTTGATTTCTTCTCTTAACATCTGTTTCAGGTTAGGAGAAAAGATACAAACAAAATGAAAGAGTGTAAGTTCAATGTTGAATGGTCAAGCATGTTTTCCATTATGTGTACTGGCATAACCCTATTAATATGGGTGTGCTAGCAGGAACCCCTTTTTGGTTTTGATTTGCATTGATGTAATGGGCGTGCACTAACAACTCTACACTTACCAGTGTACACTTATGCTGTGAAATGTACTATCATGTGGTGTAGTGATGACTGCCATCCTGGATGGCTTTAAAGGGGGTTAGACAAATTCATGGAGGAGAAAACTCAATGACTACTAAGCGTGATGGCTATATGCCAGTGGTGACTGGTGCTCATGGGCACAGGTGGGGCAGAGTGCAGGGCATACCTACACGCACAAATCATTTGCTCTCTTACATATATACACAAACACATCAGTACCCGCTCACTCACACATACATGTACACCAACACCATTCTCTCTCTCTAACACGCACACACGCACACACACACACACACACTCTCACGGCTCCTGTACTGAGTGAAGTGGAGAAGAAGGAATCCCCATTCTCCATCCTCAATATATATCTAGACAAGGAGAAAGGGACTGTTTGGATCACTCTCCTTCTCCCTGCCCAGATTGCTGTGGCTTCTGACTTTCTCCCCCTTCTCCTCCCCAAGGGCAGGTAGGGGGGAAAAGTCAGACTGCACCACATTCTGTTGCTTGCCTATTTCTCCTCGTCCTCCTTCCGTGATCTCTCTTGAGTCCGAGAGCATTTCTACACAATTGATTTATTGCATGCTCATGATTTGTCACTCACAAAAGTTTGCAGGTCCTTTACACGATGTTGTCAACTTTCAGGATGTCTCCCGCACTTTCCCCCCTTTATCCTGCTTTCAAAAAGACTGAAGATAAATCGTAAGCAAGGATAATCTGAACTATCGGCAGTGCCATCCAGTGGCTGTATAATAAAACATATAAAAATATAGAATTTACTGAGAAAAGGTATCTTCGATTCAAAGCACATGCCACCCATGTAAAAGACCCTATCTTTATCCTGCAAAGAATGCAGAAACAGAAGCCCTGGTAAAGATGTGGGATTTTAGCCTGGTGTGGTAAAGCCCTGAGTCATTTACTCCTCAGGTGACTTGCCCCACTTAGGTAGAGGCAGACAATCATGACCTGCTGCTGCTTGTGAGTGAACTGGGGCCGACTCCCAGGTGTGGTTTCTCAACTTACTTCCTCCTGCCTGATGCTCTCCCCATTGGCCAAGTTTGTCGTGTGGCAATGTAATGACACAGCCCAGGATGCTCTCAGCAATACCCATTACCAATGGCTGGTGAAGGTGGGCCCCTCATCTGTTGATCTAAGTGTGTGCTGCTGCTGGTTTTGATGCTGTGGGGAATCATTTCCTGAGTGCCATGAATGTGCTGTTTGCAAAGTGTGCTGTCTGCAGACAAAACAAACACATGTGGGGGCCTGCTGAGGGGGTTGCAGGGCACCACCCAGAATGCACTATTACTAGCGCTGTCACTGCTATATGCTACCTCCAGTATCAGAGGCATGTCACCCCTCTGGGTGCCACCTCTGGGCACCAGTTGCTGAGGAAGGTGAGTGGGTGGGTGCTTTCGCATTCACATCATGCTTGTAAGTTACCAATAGGCATCTCACTGGCTGGTGTGGGAACATACTACTGGACCTGATAGGCCTTTGGTCTGATTCAACACAGCTCTTCTTATGTTCTTATGCTTTTAACAATGAGAGAAAGGTCGGGATGACATTGATGGAATAGTATTACAATGAACACTCAATGGCATCTGAATGCTAACAGAACTCCATATCCTCACTTTTCAGACATGTACAACTGAATGCTGACAATCATATTTAGGTGACTATCATTATTCCTGGTGTTATGCCAAGTGATTTCCCAACATTTAGAGAAATGCCGACAGTCCCCAAATCTTTCTTCTTCTTCTTCTTCTTCTTCTTCTTCTTCTTCTTCTTCTTCTTCTTCTTCTTCTTCCTTATATACCACCCCATAGCCTAAGCTCTCTGTATTACTGTATTGATCTGACTCAAGACATAGGGAGAAAGCCAAGGGGTGAGTTAAATGCTCAGAAGGTTACTGTGGAAATGTCCAAAATAGCCCCGAAAGGATATTTTAACACACAGAAGTTAACATGACAACAAAAATGTTAGATCAAAGAAATGTGAATGGATGCAGTTTCCCTTAAAATAATAAATTCTAGGACTCAATCTTGACATTGGCAAGGGTTTTTTCTTGTTTTTAATGTCCTTCCTTGTCTAATACAATACATGGTATTGAGCAGTCACATTTTTATTCAGTTTGTGTATTGGTCTTGCATCATTCAGTGGCAGCATAAGTAGCCCAGGAATATCTGTGGTTTTGGATTATAGTTGATATTGGAACTGCAGAGTAAGTCACATATGGTACAATGAGAACAATTTCTGTCCTGGCTGTATGGTTTCTCTGTGAGAAGAGAGGACTGACATGAGACATCATGCCAGATAGCCTGTCCAGTTCCTAGTTTAATGCTAATGGCATCAGCAGAACTGAGGGAAAGTGAAAAACCAGACGGGTGAGGAGAGAGCAAGCTGGGCATGACTCACCAGTCAACAGCAATGTGTAGCAAAGCTGTTCTGTAAATTTAGAGCAATGAAATTAAATGGGAGAGGAACACAACTTCCAGGTTGGGAAGGAAGGAAGAAAATTATTACACGACAGGTGTCTTGTTGTAAAGCAAAAGTAGACAAGTAGAGTTGAGTGTTGGTGCAACACAGAAAATGCATGGGAGATGCTTAACAGCTTCTACCGGTGAATGCACCCAAGCCCTATTAATGTGATGTTTCCACATTCTCAAAGCCATTTCATTCATTCTCTCTTTCTCTCTCTCTCTCCACACTCTCTCTAAATGTCTCAATCCCTGGAAGTCCCTGAAAAATGACATTCCAACAGGGCTAACTGGATGAATCTCTTCAGTTAAATTGTCTTCTAGCATTCCAGTTTAGGAACTGAGGAAACATTTCTCTATCTTTGAGGGAGAAATATGCTACCTATGCTGCACAGTTTTGGCTTTTCTGCAGGTTTCTGCCCCCCCCCCCCAACTGTCAGCATGGGAAGCCTAATCTGGACTGGGACCTTAGCATGAAGGGGGAAGGGCTTTCTTTTTAACTCTTTGCCCAAAATCCTTAAGGTGATTCAAAGGCCGGAGAGAACAGAAAAGTCCTAGCATGGAGTCAGAAAGATAATAACGTGAGCTTCCCTAGGGAGAACATTCCAAAGCTAGAGGGACACCACTAAACAAGCGCTGTCTCATGTTGCTACCTTCCAGACCTCAGATTGAATGGCCAATGGAAGAAGGAGCTTCATAGACAGCCTTAAGGTACGTATAGGATTATTTTTCCATCTAGCCCAGTGTTGTCTATTCTGACCGGCAGTGGCTCTCCAGAGTCTTAGGCAAAGGTCTTTTCCATCACTTGCTTCCTGATTGTTCTAACAGGAGAGAGCAGGGGTATATCTGGAACCTTTTGCATATAAACCATGTGGTCTACCACTGAGCTGTGACACCTTTACAAGGAGGACTCTAGCTTGTTGCAGAGCAGAGGTAGGCAACCTGTTGCCCTCCAGATGTTTCAGACTATATCTCCCATCAGCATCACCAAGCATGACCAATGGTCAGGATTATGAGAGTTGTAGTCCAAAACATCTGGAGGGCATTGCATTGCCTTGCTCTGGCGTAGCATAACCCCTGGGCTCTCACCAGTAATTACGATCACTCACCATCCATCTCTTTTGGAAATGACTAAGTGGAAATCCAGAGGACTCTATTGTCTCATGGATTTCTTTAAAAATGGCTCGATCGATCAGTCAGGAACAATTGAAAGAAAAATTAGGCCAGGAGAGGGTCTAGTGGTTAACCATTGCTCAAGTATGCTCTTTTCTCACTCAGCCAGCAATTTAGGATGCAGCTACTGGGAAACTGACTGCATTTGAATGGGAGGTGGTGAGATATATATGAGTAACAAAGGGCTTGGCATCTGATTTATATTAGTGGATTGCAGCTCTGGAAACAGGTATGAGTGACCCACTCCAGACAGTGTGCAAAACTGATCTCAGAATTCATTTGGAGGAAATAAGTTGGAATGCATTGTGGGGACAGGTGTCTATTCAAAACAATATTGATTAAAAATAGGGAATATTAATGCTAAAACAGATGGTAAATAATTTCTTGGTACCATTGTTTCAAGAGACTAGTTTGATAATGGGACAAGGGGTTCATCCATCTCCTCACTTAGCCTGGTTAAATTTATATAGAGGAGTGAGTCATCTATTGTTAGTAGCCAAATACTGGAAAGATTGGAAAGATTGGAAAGGGCTTCATATTGAAAGTTGGTACCAGAGAGTATGGCAGATTGCTCTCCTAGAGAAATTGACACAAAAGTTAAGGGTAACACAAGGACAATTAAAGGGAGACAAGTTTGGAGAGCTATGGAGGAAATTCACTGAATTCGTAAATGCAGCAGAACATGGGAGAATGCCTCCGTTGGCACATTCAGGGCTATGGAGAGGATAGATCAAAGGAAATGAGGCTCCCTTTCCAACATATCTGAAAGAAAATGTGGTCCGTAAATGGGTGATCTAGGGATTAAAAGTTGTGAGTAATGAAATAAGGCGTATTAAGAGAACAAATGATTGATTCATATTAAAACCAGGCAGGAATTGGAATTGAATGTAAATGAATGTAAATTATTTGACATGTAACCAGAACTAAAGAGAAATAACTTTATTTCCAATAGAATAATAATAAAAAATCCCAGAATAAACAGAGGCCTTTGGGGGCAATGTCCAACTTCAGTGGAACCTATCAACTTCCTGATCCCAGGGAGTCCAAACCCTCACTGGCCAAGCTGCCAGTGGAATTTAGCTGCCAGGGCAATTACTCATGTGCAGGGGGATATGGGCCCTATGTGGTCCAGTCCCTCCAGGCTCAAAAGTCCCCCATTAGTGATGGATGACAAACCTTGATGAGATTGAAGTTGAGCTCTCAAACCTATTTTCTAAGATATGGATACATTTTTGTTCTTCCAACACAAGATTCATTGTAACATAGCTGAACATATGACTAGGTGAGATGGTGTGGTACATTTTACCCTTTGGGGTGTGTGAAATTAACTGTTCAGGCTTGCCAGTCTGCTAAAAGGTTTGACCTGTTGAATTATGAAACTCCAGACCTGTCACAACTTGCAGCTGTGTGACTGAACTGATTATCAGATGAGTTGCATTGGTTTACTTAACCCTTTGCTTGCTCCCATGGTGACCAGGAAAATGTGTAATATCACCCATTTCCATTCCTCACTGTTGCTAAACTATTATTCACATGTTACGATTGGATCGTGGGCAGGTAGGACTGATTCAATCGACTTTGTCTTCATATATGTTTTCTTGTCTGTAACACAGCCTCCTATAACCTTTATGTTTCTTTTGCTATGAAGATATAACTGAAACTCCAAAACCCTCTTTCTGGCAACTGACACCATGGTGCCGTGGTGATTGCTAGAGAATAGATTATTGATTGCTGTGGTGGAAAGATACATTGCTATTTCTAGAATGACCTTGTGTGCAATAGACAGTATCAGATCTCTTCTGTCACAGAAAACAAAGCGGAGCCCTGATAGTTCTCTCATTAGAAACACCACTCCAAACAACTGTTTACCCGGAAGATAAAGAAGCACCCTTTGATTGTGTAGCTACAAGTGTGGACAATGTCTATCCTTCTGGAAAGGGATTTCTACTAGGGAGGAGATCACAGCTGCAATCCAGCAATTCTAGCAGGTCTGATTTTTTTTGTTTCAGGGCCATATCAGCTGTGCAATTAGCAACATCAGTAAGGATAGCATTGCTATCCCACTGTTAGCATGGCTGACCCACTGGGCATGGTTAATGTGGGGGGTGAGCTTACGTGCTCAGTTTGAAGTCCATCTCTAGGCCTTGCTCAACAGGCAATACTCTTCAGAGATATACATTCTCACAATAGCATTCGTTATTGTGATATACATGAGAGGAGATTAACTCCTGAGGGGCCTGTGATACCTGGTTATGTGAAATGATGTATTTCACAGGTTGGTGTATATTAGGCTGACCATATGAAAAGGAGGACAGGGCTCATGTAACTTTAACAGTTGTAGAGAAAAGGGAATTTCAGCCGGTGTCATTTGTATACAATTAGTTCCTGGTGAAATTCCCTCTTCATCACAACAGTTAAAGTTGCAGGCACTATACTAGAGTGACCATATACAAAAGAAGGCAGGGCCCCTGCAACTTTAATTGTTGTGATGAAGAGGGAATTTCACCAGGAACTAATTGCATACAAATGACACCGGCTAAAATTCCCTTTTCTCTACAACTGTTAAAGTTACATGAGCCCTGTCCTCCTTTTCATATGGTCAGCCTAGTGTATATATATTGTATGATACTTGGTTATGTGATGTAATGTATTGTACAGGTTGGTATATTCAATGTCAGTTTTTTAGAATGAATACTGTAATTGAATTAAGGTAGGAGACAGTGAATGGAATGTTGGGCCATTTCTACACCAGGATGTTTGCCTGGGATGGCCCCCGGCTGGTCCCTGTGTGCCGATGGTGTGTCATAGGTACTTCCGGGATCGCACTCCCTCCCTCCGATTACACTCCTATGGTGTAGAAAGGGCCTTGGTGTGCTGGTGACTGATTGGTGGAGACGATGAGGTGACAGTGTTTTAAATAAGAGTGTCTGTAGTCAGAGAGAATTAGTATCAGAGTGCATAACCATTAGGCAAAGCAGCTGATAATGTACAGCAAGAGCATCACGCAGATAGCTGAGAAATGCAATCTGACACTAACAAATCCCCAAAAGAACAAAATCTATCAACTTGCGTTTGTAGTTGTGATGGAAAGGGACTAACCTGCCCTTTTAGGTAAAGCAACCATCCAAGAAATTGACTTGATTAGAGTGCAGCATGAGAAATGTCTGTGCAATACAAAATTCTCCCAAATATTGGACCATAGAAACTAACCTGGAGAACTATGGAGAAGTTTTCAAGGGAGATGGCTGCTCAATGGAGAGCTACAACTAGGGATGGATGATGATCTCACTCATGCTTAATCGTTCTTGTGGAGTCGTCGTTCTGTCCGCCCCCATTTGCTGGGCCACATAAGCTCCTGGAGGGCTTGGTGAGCAGTCCAAGAGCATGTGCCTGCTTCTCAATGTGAGCCACCATGTTTATGCATGATGACAGCTGCACAATCTTAGCATTTTTTAATGCTGCACAAAATGTCGGCAGTACAAGGTGGTTTCCACAATATTAGAGGCACAGAGGGCCCCTTTACACCTCTAATGTCATGGAAATGTTCCTTTATAGCCACCATTTTGAGCAACATTAAAAACACAAAAATTATGGAGCTGCCATCTTGCATAAAAATGGTGGCTTATATCAAGGAGCATGCAGCTCCTGGACCTCTTGGCGAGTGTTTCTGCAAGAACCCTGCAGCTTAGCTAGCAGAGTTGGGGGGCTGAGCAGGGTGGATTCTGTCAGACTTCACCCCCCATTTCAGGTAGGGGTGTGCACTGGATCGGGTCCGATCCACGATCCGGATCCGATCCAGGGGAAATGGGATACAATTATCTGATTTCCAATCTCACCGCTGGATCGTTTGATCCAATCCGATATGATCCGGAAAAGTCCCGATCCAGATTGGATGGATCGGAGGATCGGCGGGCGCCCGCTGGCACCCACCGCCACTTCCATTGGCGGGTGCCAGCGGGCGCCCGCCAATGGAAGAGGACAACGGAGGCAAGGGGCTTACCTTCCGGGGACGTCTGCGTGCTACTCAGGAGCAGGCCGCGAAGCCTGCTCGCAGTAGCGGCCAGCGGCAGACGGGAGCAGACGTCCCCCGAAGGTAAGCAGGGGGAAGGGGGGAGGGGGCCCCGCGGCCCACTTACCCTCCGTGGCCGTCCGCTCCCGTCCGCCGCTGGCTGCTATTGCAAGCAGGCTTCGTAGTCTGCCCCTAGGTAGCGCGCCTGCGTGCTACCTAGGGGCAGGCCGCGAAGCCTGCTTGCAGTAGCGGCCAGCAGCGGATGGGAGCAGTTGGCCACGGAAGGTAAGCAGGGGGAGGGGAAAGGGGCCTAACCCCCCCAGGGCTCCAGCAGATGGAAGCGGACAGCCCTGGGGGAGGTGAAGTCTGACAGCGCAGGGGAGGGGGCTTACCTGCCGGGGCCGTCCACAGCGGACAGCCCCGGGGGGGGGAGGGAGTTAGGCCCCCCTCACTCACCCGCCGCCATTTTTTCCTCATAGACTTGCATTGGGGGAAAGCTTTCTTTCCCCCAATGCAGGTCTAGGGGGGGGGGGGGGGGGGAAATGGCGGCCGAGCCAAAAATCGGATGTCTGATTTTTGGATCAGGATCGGACCTGATCTGGTCCAGGGGGCCTCCGATTTTGTCCAATCTGATCTGGGACAAAATTGGAGGTCCCAATCCGGGTCCCGATCCGATCCGGGGGGTCCCTGCACACCCCTAATTTCAGGTGCTCACAACATCCCTAGCTAGAAATTGACTTTCTTATAGACCCTGTTTGCATGCCACGAAGGAAATGTCCAGTGGCATTGTATGAGCCTATTCATAAAGAACTAGACAGTTTGCAAAAAAAGGGGGTATCATCCTCTCAGAAGAATCTAGCACTCCCTGGATAAGCAGCATGCTCATAGGAAAGAAGCCATCAGGCAAATTGAGGGTCTGCGGAGACCCTAAGCCCTCAAAAGATGCTATTACCCATTGCCTACAATTGATGGCTTCTGACATGTAAAGCTACATGAAGAGTCAAGCAAACTGACTACATCTTCTACACTTTTTGGCTGCTATAGATGGTTCTCCTTCCTATGAGCATCTCACCAGCACACAATGTGTTTCAGAGGAAACTAAACCAGACACTCGAAGGATTGCCGAGGGTGAAGATAATTGCAGATGACATCCTGATTATAGGAGAAGGGGCAAATGATATAGAGGCAGAAAATGACCATAATTACAAGCTACAGACATTCTTCCAGCGGTGCAGAGAGAGGAACATCAAACTAAACCCAGAAAAAATGAAATTCAAACAGCGGCAGGTGACATACATACGACATTTGCTATTGGCTGAAGGATTATTGTAAGATCCAAGCAAGGTAGAGGCAATTCAGAACATGACACCACCAATTGATAGTGGTCCAGCACTTCATGGGAGCCTCTATGCCACTTGACAAAACACTGTGGAGTGGGACTGGGAAGGGCCACAGCAATGAGCATTTGAAAGATTAAAGCAGTGAATCTTGGATGTCCCTTATCCTCAGATACAATCAGCCAGGAAAGTAACTGACTCTACAGTGTGATGCATCTGAAAAAGGACTGGATAGAGTTCCTTTACAGGAGGAACTAACTGAATATGCAAGCCAAGCATTGTCAAAGATGGAACAAAGGTATGCACAAATAGAAAAAGAGCTATTGGCTGTTTCCACCTGGATTCTAATGGACTCCCAGTAATTGTGCTTTCTGATCACAAATCACTAGAGACAATTATGAAAAAAGCCTGGTTGGTATAACTTTGAACCACCATTCAACATAAACTGAGAATATGGTGTACAAGATTAAAAATCCCAATAATTACAGCAAATTCAGTTAAAATAACACTATACAGTTAATATAATAAGGGTAATAATAAAACAATCTCTACTATTTTTTCAGCTGCCCAGCAGAATGAGCATCCCTTGATCTGTTTCTGAAAAAAGGAGAAGAAAGAAGAGAAGTGAGCTTCTCAAGAAATGCATTTCACATTTAACCCACTTTGGCAGGAAGGATACTTCCTATGCCAGTTCTTGCTGCAAAAGCAAACCCAGATGGTTGTAGCACCCGGGAAGGAGCCTCAGCACCACAGATTCATGAAGGATGCACTCAGTCTCACATAATCCATGCAACCGACCTATAATGGTCCTAATGACTCAACTGAAGGACCACAAACGGGATTTTCTGAGCCTGGGATGGAAGCATACATCTCAGCTTGATCGGCAACAACTCATGCCGCTTCTGACTTTACCTGGGTGACATACAAGAGATTCTGGCCATTCTTTTACTTCAGAAAATCATCTGAACTGACTTTGTCCTTATAGGCCTCATGTGAGATGACAGTGCTTCAGTCTTCACTTTGCCTCTCTCTATGGTGACCGTATGAAAAGGAGGACAGGGCTCCTGTATCTTTAACAGTTGAATAGACAAGGGAATTTCAGCAGGTGTCATTTGTATGCATGCAGCACCTGGTGAAATTCCCTCTTCATCACAACGGGTAAAACTGGAGGAGCTATACTAGTGTGACCAGATACAAAAGAGGGCAGGGCTCCTGCAGATTTAACTGTTGTGATGAAGAGGGAATTTCAGCAGGTGCTGCATGCATACAAATGACACATACTGAAATCCCCCTTTCAATACAACTGTTAAAGATACAGGAGCCCTGTCCTCCTTTCCATATGGTCACCCTACCTCTCCCTGCACTGCCCTGTAGTAGGTACAGAAAATTCTGTTTGTGGCCCTACAAGAGGGACCTGGGCCTCTGACTAAATTCATGCTAGTGTCGTGACAACTAGGATCAATCATGTATGAAACCTGCTGTAGGCTGCAACTATTAACATATGTGGGAAGATATTAAATCAAAATCTGGGCTAATGCTCCAACTAATGAACGATAGCCATTTATGTGGCCAATGTTGCGTACTTTATTCTGCTCCAAATCAGGACATGTGTGTCAATTTCGTCTGCATCCAAGTCAGATTATTTTATTCTGTGTGACTTACTTTTATTATGTATGATTATGTATGTGTGTTTAAACATTTTTGCCCATCCTATAATTGACCAGATGTGTCAAATACTTTCTGGCTACTTAATGGTATCTAATTAAAGGCTTTAGACTCTATTTCCCAGCTGGCCAATATCAGCTACTCTTCCTTCTACAATGTTAGTTATTACTATTGGCCGGACTAATAATTAAAGTGCTCTGCCATGTTGAAATGAAATGAATGGGCTTGCTTTGGTGGAGCTTTCGGGAAAATTGGGCTGTTAGTGGTTTCAATTTGCATTTTAATCGTCTTGTCCTTCTAGTTGGTTTTTCAGCGTTTGCTGGTATACACAGGAGTATAGCCATTCATTAGTGTCAAATTTTTTTTCAGCATCTGAAAAGATTGTTGTGGCTATTGTCAACTGTGCTGATACTTTGTATTGGTGGCATCCATGTCTTGGATCCCTTAGTTGTTGACTGTAATTGAAACAGCTATCAGTGTAGCCACCAGGGATACAATAATAATAGCCTTCCCTGCCAATACAAGGACTGGAGTCCCATGGCTGAATTACTTTGAGTGCAGCTATGGTTTTCCAATTGTCAACTATGAAACAGAAGCAAAAGCTTACGATCACTAAGGGATGTGCATGCCAAAAAATATCGTCGTTTATCGTTATCATCATTTCGGACCAAAAAACTTATCGTCTTCATTCATATTGTAGGTGAACCGTATCGTCTTCACGATAATTATCATGAAAAAACAATATTTTTTGCAGCCCTATTTTTAAAGAAAAAATGCCTATAACTTCTGTATTTTAAAAGTTAGAGGCTTGAAACTTGGTCACAGAGTTTATGGGGTATGCCTAAGTATTTGTATGAAATTTGAAATCGATCCCTCCAACTCTCGATTTTATATGAATTTTTAAAAGATCGTTTCTATACTGACAGGTCTGAATGAACGCACGTGGTGAGCTGTCATTCTGATCTGTCAGAACTGAAATGATCTTTAATAAATTCATATAAAATCGAGAGTTGGAGGGATCAATTGGCACATATGTGTAGTTTGGGCCAGAGCAGGAGGCAGGCGAACAAGCAATGGCAATGTGTAGCAACTCGAGGGGGCTCTACTGAGGTGTGGGCTCTCAGCAAGTGCCCAACTATGCCTCACCTTGATGCCTGCTCTGAAAGGGCTCTTTGCAGTGATAACCAGTTAACATAAATGAACTGTTTTCTCATTACTTCATACCTATGGACACTTCTGGGGAGTAAGCCCCAATGAACACAGTGGGACTTGCATCAGGGTTTGTTTTGTTTTTGGGTTTGTAGCTTTTTGGGTTGTTGCTGTGGTTCTAAATTAGGCTGACCATATGAAAAGGAGGACAGGGCTCCTGTAACTTTAACAGTAGTAGAGAAAAGGGAATTTCAGCCAGTGTCATTTGTATGCAATTAGTTCCTGGTGAAATTCCCTCTTCATCACAACAGTTAAAGTTGCAGGCACTATACTAGAGTTATCATATACAAAAGAAGGCAGGGCCCCTGCAACTTTAATTGTTGTGATGAAGAGGGAATTTCACCAGGAACTAATTGCATACAAATGACACTGGCTGAAATTCCCTTTTCTCTACAACTGTTAAAGTTACAGGAGCCCTGTCCTCCTTTTCATATGGTCAGCCTATCTAAATGTATGTGTATATTGTGTGTATGTTGTATGTTTTTGCTGTTTTAATTTTTGTATATTGTTTTTAATTGTTTTAATCCTATGTAAACTGCCCAGAGAGCTTCGGCTATGGGGCAGTATACAAATGTAATAAAATAAAATAAATAAATAAACATGCAAGGACTCATGCTGTTAACCCATATTCATGTACAGTGTGTGTGTGTGTGTATTTTAAGTCAGTGGTACTGGAGTGCCCATCATTGTGTGCACTGTGTGCACCTGCATTAAAAGAGAACCAGAGTTTTAAAGGTGCACAGCCGAACACTGCTATTTTTAACGCATTGCCCTGTTTCTGATTTCAATTTGATATAGACTCACTCGTGACTTTTGCTTCTCTGTCTTCCGATTCCTATCTACATTGTGCTTCTAGACAGAATCTATTGTGCTGTAGCCAAACTTCATTATTTTCAAGAGGCCAACACAAGTCTTCCCAACTAAATATTAGATCTCATAAAAGGAGTCATGGCATTCAACAGAAAATAATCACAGTATACCTTGAAAAGTGTTTTCAGGGAGGGGAAGAGCTGTTCAAAAGCAGAGCACATAAGTTGCGAGCAAAAAAAACACAAACCCCCCAGATTCAGTCCCTAGCAAGTCCTGGAAGGCCTGGCAAAGAATCCTTCCTGAAACCCTGTAGAGCCAGTACCAGTCAGTGTTGATAGTACTGGTCTTGATGGTCTGAGTCTGTATTAGGAAAATCCCTATGTTTGGGTTTTCTTGGGATATACATATATGGGATGTCAGAGAAATCTGAAATGGATTCAAACAACTTTGGATTTCTATGAATTTCACCAGCATATTCCGCAACAGCCTGGCATGTTCCAAGACATGCAGATTATTGAACCATTTTATTTAATTTTCTGGAATTGTATGCAAATTTAGTTGTGTGATAATATGAAAGTTATTGGGAATTATGCTAATATATATGCAATTAAAACACACACAGAGAGAACATGGTATATGTCTCTGATCTCTCTTCAGTTTCTCTCTGTAGCAGTCTTTGTTGTGTTTGTGTGCTCTACTCATTGATTGTAAACTGAGCTCAGAAAAACCTCAAAATGTTATGTGCTTGCAAAAGTTATGTAAATTGCAGCTGACTTTTCATGTACTTTTTTGAATGGGGAAACAAAAATCTGATTCCATTAATGAGCAGACGACGGAATAAAAGACGTTTGACAATCTGTGAAACACACACAGAACTGATTAAACAAAATTCATACATCCCATTTGGTCTATCATTGAGAGGGGGAGAGATACAATATCTGAGAGGTTGTGATCAGGACAAAAGAAGCTCAATTATTATTTCTAGCTTAGCCGTTATTCTCAAAAATGACCTCTTAGATCAGAACACCAAGCATATATTATTCAAACAGCAATACAATAACAAACAAAAGGTCAAAAGCAAAGGCCTGCTTGTTATCCCCTTGTTCTGTATTGTAAATTATAGCATTTCAGTGTGACAAAAATAAATTACATATTCTTGCCGAAATATTAACACTATGTGGCGTTTGCAGATGAATCCTCAAGCATCGCGTAACCGGGGAGAGGGTGGAACAAGGTGTAAAAAAGGTGTTTTGAAGAAATGTTTATTCTTTTTAATTTAATTCATTTTCAACTGCTGATAGAATGGCTTCCATCAATCAAATGGGGGGGGCTGGGGTAATTCCCCTCCCCCTGTTCCCCCTGCACTGCTCCTTAAAACTCCTCTGAAAATAGAAAACTTTTTAAAAAGGTGATATGAGTTCATGGTAATTTGGATAGAAAGTATTCTTTAATTCCTGTTGGATTTGGTTCATTTGAACAATATAATAGCGAAAATGGGTTTGCTTTTTTTTTTTTTTTTTAACGGCATGATAGATTTTATAGTAATTTGGACAAAATGCATTCAGAATTGCTCTTACTTTAAATCCCATTAACGGTGAAATCCTACCCAAGTCTATTTAGGAGTAAGTCCCACTGTTTTCAATAAAGATTACTCCTAAATAAGCAGACATAGGATTGCAGACTCAGGCCAGATCCACACCAAGCAGGATATAGCACTATGAAAGCGGTATGAAAATAAAAGAGTCAGGAGCCACACTACTGCTTTATAGAGCTATTGAAGTGCACTGACAACTGTTGAGGCCCATGGACACATACCATATATCGCTTTCATACTGCTTTCATAGTGCTATATCCTGTTTGGTGTGGCTCCTGTCTTTTATATACCACTTTCATACAGCTTTCATGGTGCTATATCCTGCTTGGTGTGGATCTGGCCTCAGTTTCCAAGGTACTATCAACTTCATCAAGCCAACACTACTATGGCTTTTTAAAATAAACAAATAAATTAATTCATATTTTAAATCTGTACCTTACAGGTTTGCCTTAACGTTTAGCAGGAAAGCACAGAGGTTTTAAGGCAAATCTGCACAGTTGAGTTTAACCTTTTCTGCTTAAATAATATATCCTGAAATGCAGGAGTTAGTGTTTTGTCACTGCTTTCCTGGGCCTAGTCCTCACTGAGGTGGCAAATTTGTGTCCTGACTGTACCATTTCAGACTACAAGTAGACATTCAAATGACTGAACATTCCTCTATACAAAAAATAACAATAAATCATCTGCCTATTGAAAATTGGCATCCATTTGAAAAAAAGAGAACAGTGGGAAATGCTAAAAATTCATTAGTTTTGTACTATGCTCAGCCCAGATTTATGAAATGCCTTATGTCATGATAGGTGATATCAGTGGGGTTTTCCCCCTTGTCATGAACGATGATCCCCCTTGCCATAATTTGGCATAGGCTATTGCTCATAGTCATGAAAACAAAAGTTGTGCCTGGTTTTGGACCAGAATTTATAGATAAGGATATTTAAGATGTGTTTATGTATCTCCATGAACTGGTTGGTTTAGCCCTGCAAGGGTAGTCACTCAAGGGAGCATTAAGAGAAAAAGAGTCAACTTGTTCTGCTGGGAAGCTGAATAATATATATGGGCTCTAATCAACTTGCAAGGTTGATTATCAAGAAGATGGGCAATCAGTTTTCTTAGAACCTCTGTCTGGGTGGGCCTCACACTGCTTGATTTTGCAAAGATTTGAACTGAACAACATTTCTTTAATTAGAACCACATTTCAATAAAAAATAGAGCAATTGCCCACATAGAGCTAAATGTGTAGGCAGTCTGTTGGCAGAAGAACAATGCAACCAATAGCCCCTCTTCGTCCAAGGATAAATACATAATTCTTGCTTGCAAAACTTTGTAGTCTTTACTGTCTGACTACAAAGTTTTGCAAGCAAGAATTACATCTTTCCTCTGGTTTTCCAGATGTGCCAGACACTTCAGAGTTACTCTTCCACAGACAACTTCAGTCCTAAACTTTAGTCCCAATGCGACAACAACAGGAAATGGCAAATGTATAAATTGCAACTTGAAGGTCTTAACCCTGCAATAACAATGCAAATATAAGACATACCAGAGATACCATATAACCATTGATTCCCCAATCCCTTGCTGTACTTCTATGATAGGAGATTAAAATTCCCTACGAAAGAATTCTAAGCATTCTTCTAAACTACAATTCCTAGAATTTGGCAGGGGAAGTCATGACTGTTAAACTGGACTACCCCGATATGAGTTTATAGGGTAGACTAAGGAGCTGTCTTCATGGTGCCGGGTTGGCACCATCTCTCTCTCAAACCCCATGCTTTTCCTCTCCCGAGGCAGTGTCATGTAATCCCAACACTGAGGAGGGAGTGCGGAGTTTCTGGGCGGCCATCCAGGTACCAGAGATGCCCGCTCCTTCTTCCTGGTGGAAAGCAACCAATTGCTGGTTGCCTTCCACCAGGCACTGGCCTCGGATTGGTCCTGGAGTGACGTCAGATGGCTGAAGTGCTGTATTGACATCATTCTGATTGAAAAGTTGGGGTAAATCCCCCAACCTTTTCAAACAGCAGCATTGCAGGAAAGCCCCATGGTGGCTGCAAACCTGCACCTGCATCATCTATCCGATGCAGTGCTGATCCACAGCCATCGCAGGGCTTTCCCCACATATAGATAGCCCCCAGCGATGGCAAGGTAAATTAATATATACTGGAAGATCTCCAGCTGTGTTTCAATAAATTGGCAAGGGTTTCCAATTCTGAACTGTTTAACAATTGCAATAATAACATGACTTTCCCCACCAAAATTAGGCTGCTGGAATGAAGAAAGCTAGGCATAACCAAGGCTGTTCTGTTCAGTTCAGTTCAGGTGTGGAAAACAAATCCCTAGGATTAGAATCTTCTCAGAGGCAGATTTTTCTTTAATTCTAAGTATCTGACTTTTGTACCTGACTTTAGTTGTTGAATCTTGGGTTCCTGGTAAAAAATAAAAGTCAACCTGACAAACCTCAGGTCTGCCCATCCTTGATGAAGACAAAACCTCCATATTTCTTCTTTCCTACATTTGTGTGCCTTACCCATTTCTGCTCTTGCAGCTATCCTGGAAATACACTTTCCCATCTTTCTACAACTACACCCTTTTTCTCCTCACCTCTCCCCTTCTCAGTATACACTCATGCCAACACGAAGCCATTCAGCACAGGCCTATGGTAAAATTGCACTTAATTAGGCTACTAGATAATCAGGCTTAATGTCTCTATGCCTCATTATGTTCTCCTAGACATTCCTTTATACATGAAAATTATTAAAACATTGACGTAAGTAGAATTAGTCATCTGATGTTAAATGACACAGCAGCTAGCTTAGTAAATCGGTGTCCCATATAAGAACAATCATTACATCTTGGCATTTCCTTCATACGTATCATTCTTGCTATTATTCATAGTTTTTGAATACTGTAATGTGCCTCTTTATTCCATACTTTCCATTAATGACTTAAATATTTATACAATTGCAGTTTTCCAAAGAAAGCTGCTAATGTGTTGGTTTGATTTTAAAATCTGACTAACCCATTGAACAGCTTCTGATGCTTAAAATGCATTTTCAGTTCCTGAAAGTAACTGACCAAGTTGCATATTCAAGGTTAATGGCCAATGTCACACAAAGTTATTACAGAATAATGGGCAAATTGGTGAGGTCCTTTGAAAACTGACAATGGAGAATGAAATAGGGAGGGAGGATATTCCCCCCCCCCAACACACACATTCAAAAATGCATCGAACTACTTCTGATCATTCCTGTACATAATTGACTATATCTATGTGATGGATGTTTTCACTGATGTTCCTCTCAGAGACCAATCCTATGGCCCCTAGATAGCAACTGAAGCCTTAGAGGATGCTAAAGATCTCCTTTTGAAACTGAAAATGGAGAGCCAAACTAAACATGCAGCTATGCATGATCATTTTTTTTTTTTTACTTTCCTGCAAGCATGTTTCAGATTGGGCCTGTTCAGACGACCATGCTAAGCCATGGTTTGGCTGCTAACCCTTTGGCAGCTAATGGTTGGTGAGCATGTTTACAGCTTGGTTATGTAGCCATCATGGTTAGGAATGGTTCACACAACACACTAAGTCATGATTCACAAGACACGCAAAGCCATCATGTTTAACTCAAAATGCTTAACCACTGTGGCTTAGCATGTCGTCTGAACAGGGTCAATGGAGGGATTTGGAAATTTGGGACAAAAAAACCTCCCCCCACCCCCCTGGAGTGCCATAGAGTCATGTGTGCTTGCAGGAAAGTAAAAATATATCCGACCACGGAGCTCTTCCCTCTCTCAGAGTTGCCACAGAAAGCTCCATGGCAGCTCCTCTTCTTAACATTTTGAGAAGACACCTCAATTATGGTATTTAATGTTAAATGTTTTTAGTCTTCGTAAACTGCCCAGAGAACCTCGGCTATGGAGCAGTATAGAAATAATAATAATAATAATAATAATAATAATAATAATAATGTGCTTTAGTCTCACATGCCACCTGCAAAGTATACATTAGGCTGGGAGATAGTGTCAGGCTCAATCCTACAAAGGAATTTAACCATTCTTACTTATACAACTGAATATAGACTAGTGATGCTCAAAGATTTAGTTCAGTCTTCGTTTTTAAAGCAAAACGACTGCATTGCACTTCCCAGAGTAATATGTAGATCAGAACGCAGATATTTTTTTCTATTGTTACACTTCTCTCAATTTTTCAGTATAGTGCTCTGCTCAAAGAATGGACCAAAATGTATATTTCATTAAAAATGCATACAGAAAATGCAAAAAATAATTTAAAAATCTGTACTGTCTGGGAAAAAAACATTGAAAGTAATTTTTGAGGTTGTTTTAATTTGTTGTTTCATGTGGCGTGCAGAAAGCATCCAATGCTGCCCGCACAGCTCTGGGACCCACCATTAGTGCCATGGTAAACTAGCAGTTCCTAAAGCAAACAAAGACAAGCTAAAGAGGTTCATCAGATGAGTGTTTCATCGCACGCTCTCTACTGCCCACTTACGGATGTGCACGAGTCCTTTGACAACATCCACCTCCTGCATGCCTCCCGCTCCTCCCGCTTGTTTTTCCGTCGCAAAATAGACCCCTTTTAATCTTCTTTTAAAAAATCGAATGTGCTGAGATCTCCTGTGGTGTGCAGGAAAAGCTGTGCAATAAAAAAAAGCCTCTGAATGGGCCACGTGAATGGGCCATGAGGAAGTGCGGAGAAGCATTGGTAAGGAAACACAGTTTCCCCCTGTTTCTAGAATGGGTTTAGGGTGACCAGATCACCCGGGGTTTCCCGGTCCTAACCGGGAAACCTAGGCCGATCCAGGCCAACCAGGGGGTGGTGGGGAAAAACCAGGGTGGCGGGGGGTCATGCGGCGGTGGCAGCGAGCAGCGACGAGCGGCAGCAGACCCGGCGGTGATGGCGGAGGAGCCCGGGGAGCGGGCGCCCCAGCAGATAAGTGCCCCCCCCGCGTGTCTCGCGCTCCTTACCTGCAGGGGCGTCCACTTCCCTCCGGTGCTCGAATCTATTGAGAAACAGGCTTCGCGGCCTGTCTCTCAGTAGTACGCGCGAGGGACAGGCTGCGAAGCCTGTTTCTCAGTAGATTCAAGCACCGGAGGGAAGCGGACACCCTTGCAGGTATGGAGCGCGAGGCGCAAGGAGGGCACTTACCTGCTGGGGCGGCCACTTCCCAGGCTCCTCCGCAGCCACCGCCACCGGGTCCGCCGCCGCCGGGTCCTCCACTGCCGGGTCCTCCACCACCACCAGGTCCTTCACCGCCGCTGCCGGGATCGTGAGGCCAGAGGCCGCGCAGAAGAGGCAGGAGAGGGCCAATTACATCACTTCTGGATCCGGCCCTCTCCCATCTCTTCCACGTGGCTTCTGGCCTCCAGCCTCCTTGGGGCTCATCGCGATGGCCCCATGGAGGCAAGGAGGCCAGAGGCCGCGCGGAAGAGGTGAGAGAGGGCCGATTACACCACTTCCAGATCCGGCTCTCTCCCGCCTCTTCTGCGCGGCCTGTGGCCTTACGAGCCCGGTGGCGGAGGACCTTGTGGCAACGGAGGACCTGGCGGCGGGGGCGGGGGACCCGGCGGTGGGGGCGGGGGACCCGGTGGCGGAGGACCTGGCAGCGGAGGAGGAAGACCCAGTGGCGATGGGGGACCTGGGGGCGGCGGCTGACCCGGCGGGGGCAGCAGCAGAGGACCCGGCGCTGGCGTCAGAGGAAGAGAACCCAGTAGGTCCAGGCTGGTGTTTTTTGGGGGTGGGTGGCTTGGTGGGGGGGTTGTTTTGGGTGGGGGGGGTGGCGGGGGGGGGACCGGGATTTTGGTTTCCAAAATCTGGTCACCCTAGGTTAGGTCAGCTTGAAGAAGGGAGCTCTGCTGACCTATTCTATTCTGAAAATGAGTGACCCATTTCTTACATTTTTTGTAAATTCTATTTACTATTCAGCATAGTAATGTTGATCACTTCCATCATTCATCAGCTCTGTTAGTACTATCCTGAAAAGAGACTGCTGTGAGATTTATTATAGAAGTATTCTTACGCAGATGTGTTTTTTCAGGCCCTTTAGTTCTCTTGGAGCTCCATCACACCAGCAATTTAGTGCACTCTTGCCATGCTTGGTGTCCGGATTTGCAGCACGGTACTCACATGATGTCCTTCCTGTCCTGCTGACACCCCGCCTCTTCACCAGCCTTTCCTAGGGTGTCATCACATGTGGGGTTTGATACACACCCACCACAACTTTGATCCACTTTTTAGTGCCGGACTCGCATGACGTCGTCCCCGTCCTGCTGTTCTCACACCCTGAGCGAGTCCAGTGCTGAAAAGGTGGATAAAAGTCATGGCAGGTGTGCATTAAACCCCGCGTGTGATGAAGCGAATGCTAAAAGTCTGCATTATTTTCCCTAAGCACATTTAATGCACCCTAAGCCTCCGTGTAGTTTTAAAGGAACTGGGGGCTTGAATGGATTGCATTAGGTCCTGGCAGGGAAAAGCAATCTCTCCCACCAGCTGGTTCCAAGCCTCAATTTAAAACCCAAACCTCGCATCCCAGGCTCAAAAGAGTTTTTTTTAAATCATACAACACCTGAATCTCTGCAGAGACAGGATTGTACTCCCTCGATGCTCCCAAAGAGTCAGACTAAAGGGTTGTTCCATTTTTGCCCGGCAGAAAGGTGGTCTGGTGAAGTACTCATCTGCCAGGACCTGAGTGGAGGGAGAAAGAGAAGGGGAGGGGCGGAGTGGAGTGGAGTGGAGCTGAAGAGCTAACGAGTGACAGAGAGAAACAGCAGCTATTCAGGTGAAAGGGATCATAAACTTGACGTGCTTCTGCCTCAGAGGTAAAAAAACATGGAGGCAAAACAGGGGGAGGGGAGGAATTAGGTGTGCTGGAGCTTTCATTCTGTGAAGCAGTAGATTTTAAGGAAATTGCACAGTATTTTGATAAAAAATATTTTGCACCTTTTGAATGCTCTGTAGATGAATTAGATCCTAATTATTAGTAAAAAGACTGACTTGCTTTTTTCATTTATTTTCAAAATTAAGTAATACTATCACTTTTTGCTATGCCCTTATACTAATGAGATACATAGGAGAAAAGCTCTTACTTTCACTAATGTAGAAGGTTCTTTTTTTAATTTACCAAAGTACTAAGGAACGTCTTTATCATCAGTTTACAAGTGATAGTAAATAAGCTTTAGATCTGAATGATTTGGGGTGAACTTTTGCCACTGATTTTGTGCTCACAACTTCACTCAGAATATCAATGAATGAAAAGAAGGTCCAGATGGCAAAGAATGTTAGAGGACAAAAAGGAAGGAAAGAAAAATAGCAATAAGTGGAAGGAAAGAAGGAAACTGAAGACTGTGTGGAAAATGCAATCTGCATATAAAACACATTGAGTACCAGTACAATAAACTAAAAATTAAATTGTATTAAGAACAAGAAAAAAGATTGCATCCCTAGAAGCTGAACAGAAAACCACATATATTGACGACATGAATTTCCATATAATAGCAATCAATTAATGAGTAGATATCCATATTTACAAACTTCTAAAGGGATAGTCTTCTATCACATGCTTGTAGGAGCCATGAAAATTACCACAAGGAGCCATCAATAGATATTGGAATGTAAACATTTTACGGAAGCTCATACAAAGATGAAAATTTCCAACACTTCTGAAAGGTCATTCTTTCAATAAAACAATTGGCAGGTATCTTCTCAGGTAGGGCAATTATCAATGCTATGTAGTTTTGTATTCAGCTCCCTGTGCTCTGTGATTACATATATAAATGGAATTGATATCACCATGTTGTTGTTGTTTTAATACTATCATTTATGATTCAGTGCATTGCATTTTCTTCCCTACACATTTCTGGTCCCTCTTTTTTAATCTAAAAAGAGAGCACCAGCAGCTTGCAATTAAGCTGTTAGAAAATATAAACGACCAACGTAACAAAAAATGGGGCAATTGCCCATGTTCAGTCATCAAGTGGTCAATGAACTAAAGCCCTCCATGCTGTTAGGCAGGAAATCTTTCCAGCTTACTCTCTGGAGTCTTCCATCTGGAAATACTAGAGATTGAGTCTGGAGTCTCAGGCATTTAGAGGGCACCATCTACTGTTAACTTATTGGTCCTCCCAAATGTCTTTGGAACGATTTCTGCACCAGTCTATAGCAAATATTTATTACCATAAATCAGCCACTTATTTCTGGATTCTGATCTGATAGCGTTAAGAGTATGTCTTGAGTGCATCAAGCTGACTTTCCTGAAACCCTTCTTTGTATCTTTAACGTGGTTCCTGATACATAAATAAACAGGAGACAAAATACTTTCATGTTACTTTGGCACATTAATCAGGTTCAAGAAAAGATTGAAAGAACATGAGAGGAGGGGAGAAAATCAATTTCATGGAAGATAAAGCTATCAATGACTATATATTAACTGCAGTATCAGAGGCAATATGTCTCTCAATACCAGTTGCTGGGGAACATGAATAGGATGATGCTGTTGGGCTCATGCCCTGCTATGGGCTTCCCATAGGTATCTGGTTAGTCACTGTGGATACAAAATAGTGGGCCAAGTAAGCCTTTGTTCTGATCTAGCATTGCTCTTCTTGTGGGACAGCACAGTCACTAACTGTTGTGCCTTCATGTTTCCTGCTCGTGTTGAATCCATCTGTATCCCTGTTTTTATTTCTCTACTTTTTTACACTTGTCTAGGCAACACACTCTTTGCTTGGTTGCTTGCTACAATGTTCCATGAAAGCTCTGTTCCTGAGTGTCAAGATATCCTTGTTAAAGCAGTGTGAAATTTCACACTTATACCAAATATTCTATTCTCACTATCCCAATATTGGAACTGAAATTTGCAGCATGACATTTTATATTACCTCAGTTTTACTCTGGACTGATATTTCAGGCCTTACCTATGGAATAGTCAAACCAACAATGGATGATTTTTCAGGGCTTGATGTATGACTGGTTTTGAAAACTAAATGTCATGGGAAGCATTAATCTGAGCTTCCATACTTAAAAAAACCTCACATAAAATGTCATGAAATGGAGCATTCTTAGTGGATTTATCAATCATCAATCATCAGTGTTGATTTGATATTGACTGTAAATCGATATCAAAACAACATTGTAAAGCAATCAAATTGGAAAAAAAGTTTTCCCCCCATTACTAATCTACTCTGGTAAACCTCCATTAGTTACTATTATACCCTAAAAAAATCTTATAGTGGAAACAATGGTTTCTTTCATATAAAAAGTAGACCCTTAATGAAAAAATTCTTCAAAAACTGCTGTGAGTCAGCTTCTTCCTCTCATGGAAGGGCTCTTCCTAATTTATCTGAAAACCTTTGCTCGGTGCTCAAATTATGGTAAAAGCCACAAGCTCCATTCCCTGATTTTTGCCAAATTAATACTCCCAGCACCCACTGCCTTCTTAAAAAAACAGTAGCTAATAGGATCATCATACTGAGTAAGAGGAATAGTCTCTTTTTGCCCCTCTATGATCCCCTCTAGAAGAATTCGGTTTGGCGCCTGGTTGCCCAATTATGCGCATCTTCACGGAAGCGCATTTACACGGAAGGCAGTGAAGCACATCATGGACCATATAAAACGTACTTTAAAGTTGTTTACATGCAGAGAATCGCATGTTTACAAGGCCAAAATGCGCTTCAACTCCCGCGGCAAATAAAAACTCGCTATTTAACATGCATTCGAAAATGCGAATAATCAGAGATAAAAAGCACCTCGACCCCGGATTTGCACTCTGCTCTTGTAGAGGCAAATTTTTTAATGCGCCTTGAAAGAGCTTTAAATCGCTCTTGTAGAGGCACCCTATTATTTGAGCACTGCCATTGCATTAAAAGAAAGACTTCAAATGCAACGGAGTTTCTCTGTTTGTACAACCTCTTGTGAAAGACTTGTGCATACATTCATTCGTAAGATCCTATTCTAGCTTATTAGAGTTCCCCCTGTTTGTGCAAGCTCTCATGTAAAAGTTTTACACAGGTTCACTACTTCTTTATTTTCCGTATTCACTATTTCTTGCTGGGCCTGTTCAGACAACATGCTAAGCCATGGTTAGGCTGCTAGCCCTTTTGTAGCAAATGGTTAGTGTGCATGTTCAAACCTTGGTTATGTAGCCACCATAATTAGGAATGGTTCATATGTCACGCTAAGTCATGGTTCACATGACATGCTAAGTCAAACATGCTTTGCGTGTTGTCTGAATAGGGTCATAACTCAACAGCCCCTGATTCAGGGGAAGGCTGCGGGATCAAAGGAGTTGTTCAGTGTGTTGGGGCTCAGCTCCCACCATTGCCTTATACTCAATCTTTTGGGCAAGTTACTTGTCCTCTGCCATGCCTCCCGTGGTGGTGCCCTGGACAGTTTCTCAAATTGCTAAATGTACCCACAGTCCAAAACGGTTGCCTACCCCTGCTGCATAGGGTGACCATATGGAAAGGAGGGCAGGGCTCCTGTATCTTTAACAATTTGATAGAAAAGGTAATTTCAGCAAGTGTCATTTGTATGAATGCAGCACCTAGTGAAATCCCCTCTTCATCACAACAGTTAAAGCTGCAGGAGCCCTGTCCTCCTTTCTTACCCCTACCCCTGCCCTGATACATTGTTGCATCACTATGTCTTGCAAAAGAGTTCATGGAACATCACTGATAGATTTTCTTCTTCAATTCACAGTCCTTTGGGATCCAGGCCAATGTGCATTTATTATTCTTTTCTTAATGCAAAATTCCTGATTGCTGCTGGTGGGGAAAAAAGAAAAAGTGTCTTAGCTTGTTAGAACATAATATTATTTGGAGGTCTATTTGTTTAACATCTTACACAGAATATTTTCTTTTCGTTTGTTGTCAGACTTTCAAACAGAGCAATGTTTATTCTGGGAAAACTAACACTTCAAAATGCAAAATCCCTTGTAACATTCTGGTTGAACATTCTGTGTTGAAATATATCCCTCTATCGTTGAATGCTTAGAAAGTCCTGCTGGATCAGACCAATGTCCATCTAGTCTCGCATCCTGTTTTTCCAGCGGCCAGCAAATATGTACTCATCATCTTGCAAGCCGAGGTACTCACACCTTCTGTTTGTTGAGGTTCCATTTAGCTATAATGTTTAACAGCCATTGATAGACCTGTACTCAATTAAACTGTCTAAGGTCCAAAACAATTTAACTGTTGACCGTCATCTCATCTTGCGGCCATAAATTCCATTTTATTCAGCATATAAAATAGTACTTTTCTTCTTTGTTCAGTCTGATGATCAGACCCTTCTCCCTAGCAAAATCTCTTTCTCTTTGCATGACTTTTATAGTAGTATAAACTCATATCATGTCCCCTTCTTTATTGTTTTCCTTCTAGAATATTGTAACAGAATGCAGCTGCCCAAGTGTTGGTGAAGGTGGGCAATTCCATCATATAATGCCTATATTGCGCCTGCTGCTTTGGTTACTGGTGTGTTTCCGAGCCCAATTTAAAGTGCTGATTTTGACCTTTAAAGCCTTAAAAGTTTGGGAACAAGTTACTTTAAGGACTGCCTTCACTCATATCATCCTGCCAACACTTTAAGATCAGGAAGAGAGGCCCTTCTCATTTGCCCACCCATGAAAGCAGTCAGGGGGTGACCACATGTGAGATGGCCTTCTCTATAGTGGCCTCACACCTTTGGAACAAGCTCCCATTGGAGATCTGCCATGCTCTGTCATTGCAGGCTTTTAAGAAAGCCTTGAAAACATGATTTTTACCTTGGCCTTCTCTTGATGTGATTGTCTCTGTGCTATTGCCATTTTCCAGAAGGGTCCAGAGGACATTTTCACACATTCCTAGAGCCTCTGTCTGTGGGCCACACTATTGCTGCCATGTCACCGAATTTAGGAGTGGCAAACAAGCTACATTTGGCCATTTTAGCCTATCGTAATGGTTCACTACCAAAATTCATCAACAAACTACCATGTTTTTTAATTATTATTTGGGGTTTGTTTGTTTGTTTTTGGTTTTTGCTGCCACTGAAAATTTCAGCAGCAGTCTCAAGATTTGTTGCATGGACTTGTACGTGCTATGGCATGCCAGCAGCACCTTATTATAAAATAATAGAGATCTTGGGGCATCACTATATTGGCTGATCTCAAGATTATTATGAGGGGAGAAACTGCTGTGTATGGTTTGGCTTAGGGTGACCAGATAAAATCCAGTTCAAGGCTCATGTAACTTTAACAGTTGTAGGGAAAAGGGAATTTCAGCCAGTGCCATTTGTATGCAATTAGTTCCTGGTGAAATTCCCTCTTCATCACAACTGTTAAAGTTGCAGGGGCCCTGCCTTCTTTTGTATATGGTCACTCTAGTATAGTGCCTGCAACTTTAACTGTTGTGATGAAGAGGGAATTTCACCAGGAACTAATTGCATACAAATGACACTGGCTGAAATTCCCTTTTCTCTACAACTGTTAAAGTTACATGAGCCCTGACCTGGATTTTATCTGGTCAGCCTAGTTTGGCTTGTTTGCATGAGTTGTTTGGAGCTATCTTTTGCAATGCAATGACTGGTTGTTTTGTTGTTGCGATACACCGTAAGAAGTCTAGACCAAAACAATTCATCTGATTTACTAAACACATCCTTTATGGAAATGTTGGGGCTACAGTTGAAAGCATGTTGAAGTAACTCTTGATTCAACATTTCTAAATTCTGTCAATCTTGCCAACAAATGGAAGGGCGGGGGGGTTGGAACATATATAATTATAGCAACAAATCCAAATCCATTCCCAGAATGAGTCCTTCCATGAATACAAGTGCCTTCACTCACAGAAGGGGAGCAGGTAAATGTTTGCCTATTTTCTCTCCTTTCTGCACCTCCCAAGGCCACCTCCCATGTTGTTCCAGAGTGCCCCACAACCCCCCCCATACTTTTTTCAGGGAGCACAAATGGTAGGAGGAATTTGCAAAAACTTCCCAGATCCTTCCATTAACAGGTGCTGAGAGTGGTTTTTTGTTCTGCTAGCTGGAGTTTTGGTTCCAGTTTATATTTCAGACTGAATAGTTGCAATGCAGAGAGGCACTTCACCTAAGGGAAAAATGGGTATGATTTATCTGGAAACATGTAGTGATATGGACATTTTGTAGGCATATTTCTTGTTCTTGAAATGTGCCAGCCACAGAACTGAAAATCTGAGCTCTCTGGAGGAAGAGGCGGGTAGGAAATAATAATAATAATAATAATAATAATAATAATAATAATAATAATAATAATTTTATTATTATTTGTAGAATGGCTACAGCATAAGCAATGGCAATGAAAATTTCTACATTCATCCTTGCCAAGGCATCTCAGTTGTTGACATGAAAAGAGCTACCTCTTCAATCTCCGTGTCCATCACATTCTTGGCCTATTGGCAAGATTACTAACATGAGTGTCAGTGTCAATTATGATGGTTGTTTGGTAATGTGGACATCTGTTTGCTACAAACTAGACAGATGCCAATTTATTACATGTACACTGACAGTTTTCTGCAGTATTAAATTGGGGCATAATCCAGCTATAGTTATGTGTATGCTCCATTTATTTCAAAGGAAGACCATTGAGTATTTGTTTAACATTCTAATTGTGGTCAGTGGGATTTCAATGTGCTTAACTTTGAACGGATTGCACTTTTTATCTCTATTGATTTGTGCTGAGTTCAAAAGCAGAGTTGCAAAGGTGAAAGGCTCTATATTCCAAATTAGTAGACAATGCAGTTGTTTCCATCTCCCTGGCTTCTCCCGTTTTTATTTTGGATTTTTAAAAATGACATTCATTACATATCAATTTAGCTGTCCTTTCCAGTCTTGTAGGTCAGTGATAACAATGACAAATGCCATGTGGATTAATGTCAACTTAGAGCTAGAAGGGTTCATGTCTCATCTTTATTGGAAAACAGAACTTTACATTTGCAAGACAGCAGAGCCTGCCGTTTGGCAACGTTATTAATGAAGAACCCTGGTGAGGTTACCAGTGACAGTGCTTTGGTAGAGCTTCATCCTACTAGACACTGGGGATACTGGCCCCAATCCAGCACAACAGTAAGCATGCAGTTGTGTACATGGAGGAAGGTGCCCCAAGTGCAGACATTACACAGCACTTATATGTCAGCCCTAATCCACTGAGACGATGACTTTGAATATCATGAAGAAAATGATTGAAGTTATGGGGTGGGTGGGTGTGGCATGGGGGAGCGGGATTCTGATGGATTGTCCATGACATATAATTCACTGGATGGACATGCAAACCACTTATCATGGAGTTCTCTTGAGGCAGTCCTATACATTCTAATAGGAACTGAGAGAGGTTGTTGTGAAATACGTAAAAAGAACAAAGAGTCTTGTGGCGCCTTAAAGGCTAACACATGTATTCTAGCATAAACTCTCATAAATGCTGTCCATGCAAGTTTATGCCAGGGTAAGTGTGTTAAAGGTGCTTTGTTGTTTTTGCTGCAACAGACTAACATGGCTGCCCCTCTGCAAACTGTGACAGAAGTCATTACCACTTCCCATATCACATTCCATTATGGGAATGAGGCACATGAGCATGGAATACCTATAGCTAGAATGTGTCCAACTGGAGGTTTTGTTTTGTTTTTACAGTAAAATAATATTGCAAAAATTTAATAACTTCTTAAAATATATACCCAATCTGTAAATTTGTTTTCCCCAAGCGGGTGCCAGGGGGTGGGCTACCCCTCAACTTTTTTGGGGGTAGCAGGCTTTATTTTTTTACAATGTAACTCACTCCCTGAAGCATGGAGCCTGTTGTGGCAATGGTCCTTACTGGAGGATGGGTTTCCCATCATCAGACATTTTTGGGGTGCAGACTTTATTTCTCCCATTTGACAGCTGTCCTGCTTCAGTTCAGTATTCGGGCTTCATCTACAGAGTCGTAAAAAGGGGCTGGGTTAGGATTAAGTATACTGAAGAGGAATATACCTTAGGTTTACTTTACGTTGCTGAGAGAATCCCCTTTATCTCTCAGGCAATTCTTATTTCAGCTCAGCTATCTAGCTTTCAGCTTGAATTTCCTGCCTACAAAATCCATCTCTTGATGTTGCATCTGTCATGTTACATCATATTGCTTAATGTGGCTCACCAAGCACATTAATGTGATAGGATAAAACATAACAGTATGCTTCATAGGCAATTACATTTTCTGCACATTCATTCTTAATAGTTGTGATGAAGCATCTTGCCAAACCATAGGCTGTCCCTACATTTGTTAAATTTAGTGCATTGGACCATTTCTTCTTGCTGAAGTGCATGGATGATTTTCCTTGAAGGGTCCTTTAGCATGCGGTCTCATCTAAATGGGAATATTAATGTAGGAGGAACTTTGCTCATTTGTCCCTATTGAAGTGATATGCATAGTAGGTTTTGCTTATGATCATTTCTTCGTTACCAAGTTATCACAGGGCAGATCGATAGGAAATGAACAGTTATCAAAAACATTGCATCGAATTGTTTCCCAAAAGAGTATTTGGAAAGGAAAGGGCCAATTTCCTAGTGTCAATTTTATACCAAAAGAATTACAGCTGTGCAATATATTACAGTTTATCTACATTGGGATGGAACCAGAGGTACCCTTCCAGTAGCAGAAGGATTTTTAAAAAACTTTGCCCAAGTTCTTTGCATGAAAAGAAGAGAGATTCAGAAATGTTCTTCTGTTTGTGTAAGGTATTGCTTAGCCTAGGGTAACCAGATAAAATCCAGATCAGGGCTCATGTAACTTTAACAGTTGTAGAGAAAAGGGAATTTCAGCCAGTGTTATTTGTATGCAATTAGTTCCTGGTGATATTCCCTCTTCATCACAACAGTTAAAGGTGCATGCGCTATACTAGGGTGATCATATACAAAAGAAGGCAGGGCCCCTGCAACTTTAACTGGTGGGATGAAGAGGGAATATCACCAGGAACTAATTGCATACAAATGGCACTGGCTGAAATTCCCTTTTCTCTACAGCTGTTAAAGTTACATGAGCCCTGACCTGGATTTTATCTGGTCAGCCTAGCTTAGCCTCTTGTGCAACTTTTGGAGATAATTATGAGTGGCCTGACTGAGCTATTTACAATAAATAGGCATATGCAATTGCATACGAATCTGTGTTCTCAGTTTTGGTGAAACACAAGTGGCTACCAATCCAAAACAGCAGCAGCAACAGCACCCCTGCACACAGTAAACTAAACATCAGGAAGAAGTGTTCTTCCTGATATGTTAATGTTCTATGTGGAGGAATTTTATTTTGTCATGGAGGAGCATTCCATTTGGGAGCTCTCCCCTGTAGCCTGAATTGGCACATCCCAGATATGGGTTTAGTGCCTGAGAGAGCTAGGCATAAGGACTGGGAATCAGGTGCCGAGAATTAGTGTCTCTAAGCCTGATCCCTCCTCCCAAAACCTGATATTTATCAATTAAACCTATCTAATTAAGCTGCCTTTTCTCTGATTGACTCATTTTGAATCTTACACGCAGAACAGTTCCTGTGACATTCAGAAGCACCTTTTACAGAGCTATCTGCTGTTTGCTACATGACACCTTATCTTTGTTTAACTTGTTTCCCACATGGTTCGCTGAAGTAGTGTTTCTCAAAGAGAGTGCTACTGGCTATAATACTGCAGAGTCTGAAATGATACTTTTCCCCACCAAAACAGTGATACAATTGAAAATCAGTACAACTGTAGCTAGACAATATATTTCTCTTGTCACCTCCAGGTAGGGCATCAGCAGGCATTGCAACTCTGAGCTTTAAAAGTTCTGTGTTATGGAAACTTTTTGTTATTTTTGGTTTTATATCCAGTTTAAGACTGGGGGGTTGAAATTTATCCCAGTCTTAGCCTGTGTTAGAGCCTTCTCATATGTTAATTTTTGGTGCGGTTTTTGAACACATTTGTTGTGCTTACTCTCAAGGTTGTGCTTCTGTTATAGGAATATTACATTTTTCTGGTACACAAGGCACAATATCTTGTATGGAGATATTGAGCATTTGCTTACTGTTGCTTCTCCATCCGCACGTTTGTCCCTCATTACTTCCTTTTTCGAAAGAGGAAGTAAACAATGTGCATGCGGACCATTCAGTTGGCCGTTTTGATTGTGCTGCTTCTGCACACAGCAGGAGATAGCGGCAAGTTCCATCTCAAAAATATTTTGGCTTTACCGGGGTCTTTTTTTTGTTGTTGCGCAAAGAAGGCTAGAAGGGGTGGGAGGCGCACGGGACACAGATAACGTCATGAATAGGACCCATGAAAATCCGTGAGTGCCCAGTAACAAGCAGGCAATAAAACGCTCGACTGATAATGCCCATTGTGGGAGAGGCTGGTATGTCACTACAATTTCAGGAGCATTGGGAGATTTGGAGTGGGGAATTTTCTTTGGGGGTGTTAGGGAGGGGTATTGTTTAGTGGGTGAGATGTGAAGAAGTCCTTTGCTAATGAGGAGTGAGCGGTTAGCCTTGCCACACCTATTATGGTAATGTGTTATCATTGTAAGATGGAAGGAGGAGCAATGTGAAGAGAATGCAATGCTGCGAGGTGAAGAGTCATACTATTTCTAATTCTGCCCCACTGAACTCCGGCCCAGCTCAGGAAATATAGGATTCACATTTAATGCAAAGCACCCCATTTCTGAATTTAGTGTTAGTGAACGCCAAGTTGATTTCAACTAAAAACAAATCACACTTTTTATATCTTGAACCTTGACCAGGTGTATGTTGCCAAGAGCTGGGCTTGATGTGACAAGTAAGCCAGTAATGTCTTGGTTGGTTTAAAGTGGATGTTTCGTAGTGATGTGCTGAAAATTTCTTCCACATTTCTTTTTACCATTCTTACTCCATTTAATAGAAAACAAATTGGTTTTGAAAATAAATTCAAAGGAGAAGATTTTTTGTAAAAAAATTCTTGGGTTGGGTTCAAGTTTCTTGTACATATCTTCCTGATAAGTTGGGCAGGATCTACACTGCTGCTTTAAAACGGTTTATAACAGAAGTGACAACTGTCGACACACTCCATATACAGTTTTCAAACCGTTGTCAAAGTATTATATCCTGCTTAGTGTAGATCTGGCCTAGGAGGAAGAATGTGAATGAGTGTAGTGTCTTCATTGTACAATCATCTCTTTAGCAGCCTCAGCCTCCTCAACTTCCTCCACTTCAATTAAAGCCCAGGAGAAGAGATAATGAGACAATTCCTCCCATAGGGCTTGCTTAGATTAGAAAGTGTGGCAGCTTGGGCAGATGCAGAGCAATGGAGAAATGTGTAATACAAAGAAAACACACACACACACACCTCAGTCACCTTGCAGTGATTCGGTAAGCTCATAAACATCACCCAAAGAAATTATAAAATACCCTGAGAGTGAGGCAGAAAAATGGAAACCTCTCTCACTGTGGAAGAAAACTTTCAGGAAATTGGGAGGACAGATTTTGGCATGCCACTAGCTTCACCTCTTCCCTGCAGCTGGTCACAACATTGTCATCCCCACCTCTGCATTATGGAGGACGAAAAATGGGATTTCGGCTGCCAACACAGTCGATTCTGTTGTCACTTGTGCAAACAAAGAAAACAAGCCTTAGCAAAAAAAGAAAAGCTGCACTACAACTCCTGCCAGAAATATTCTCTAAACTCCTAGAGAATTTCTCTTCCCCTTGGTGAAATTGTCCCCCTAATTTCTCTGCTCAAAAATAGGGTGGAGAATTTTGAGAGGCCATTTGCACACAGCTCTAATATTAAGTCTAACATCAACCAAAGATTGCATACGGTTGCAAATAAAATGGTCCTAGAAGTTTCTGGAAGCAGCTGGAAGTAATTTCCTTTTATTATAATGGCCTTCACCTTTATCAGTTAATTGGAGCCTTTCTGCTACAACTAACTCTAGCTTACTCTTCTTTCACAGCATCGTATTATTTCTGCCAATTAGTTACCACACCTGGTAAAAGCTGTGTGAGGAAAAATAGGTTTCTGTCATGATTTGTGTGTATGTGTGTGTGTGTGTGTGTGTGTGTGTGTTTTCCAGAAAAAGGCAGAAGCTTAGTTCAGAGATTTCTGGTTGGTAGGCTGATAATAGTTCACGAAGGTTTAAGTAAAACAATGTACAACCATTTAATTTCAAAATTATTATTATTAATGATATACTACTGACAATAGGGCTAAATGTGTATGTGTGTGTGTGTTTTAAAATAATCATATATCTATTTGCAAATATGGCTTTGGACTTAAACGTTTCTTGAACAGCAATCCTTTTGTGATTAGTGATGGATGAAGTCCTCCTGGCTCCATTTAAAACCAACCGTGGTTCACTCCTGGTTCTTAGTGTTAGCTAGGCTGAAAAGGAGGTCTGGGCTCATGTAACTTTAACAGTTGTAGAGAAAAGGGAATTTCAGCCAGTGTTATTTGTATGCAGTTAGTTCCTGGTGAAATTCCCTCTTCATCACAACAGTTAAAGTTGCAGGGGCCCTGCCTTCTTCTGTATCTGGTCACTGTAGTATAGTGCCTGCAACTTTAACTGTTGTGATGAAGAAGGGATTCCACCAGGAACTAATTGCATACAAATGACACTGGCTGAAATTCCCTTTTCAATACAACTGTTGAACGTACAGGAGTCCTGTCCTCCTTTTCATATGGTCAGCCTAGTGTTGGTACATGTGCACTAAAAGTGTTGCATGCAACATTATCATATTGCCACATTGGAATTGTAGTTTGGTTTCAAATGCTGTGAGTGCCCATCCCATAACACCATCAATAGCAAAGAGATGCATGGAAATTCAGATGCTCTGCCTTCCAAGACAGATGCATGAGGCAAAAAGAGAAGAATTGGGAACAACCAATACATTGCTTGCAAGAAAACCAAGGGCTAATATTCAAGAACTTATTGGGCCTGTTCAGACAACATGCTAAGCCATGGTTAGTCCATTAACACTTTTGCAGCAAATCGTTAGTGTGTTTAAGCCATGGTTATGTAGCCAACATGGTTAGAAATGGTTCACATGACACACTAAGCCATAATGTTTAGCTCAAAATGCTTAACCAGTGTGGCTTAGCATGTCATCTGAACATAGTCTTTATTTATTTATTTATTTATTATTTATTTATGCCGCTCCATCATGCACATGACAACTTTTTCCACATATAGCTATAAAGTGGTTTGGTCAGACTCTCATTTTTCCATTCCAGGTTTCAGGGGAAATTATTTTTAATTTGTAATTCATTTTAGCATTAATACTTAACTGGCAGGGGAGACACCATGATCACGAAGGTGGCTTTCCCAGGTTGAGGCTCATCCATTGCACTCCGGGTGTGCTGACCCCTGTGATTTCCCCAAATGCGGGAAACTCAATTGCATTATGAGCTGAACAAATTCATGTTCTAATCTACTTAATTAGAACGTTGGCAAGATTTCTACCTGTAATATGGGAGTTGCTGTTCAAAGAAAATCTTTCCACACATCCAACTGAGTGGATGCACCTAAGTCGTTCTTTCCATGCACTTAAGTCATTCTTTAAATTGCAAACACTACTTATGATCTTGCATTGGAACCTGGATCCTGAAATTGAGTTGTGGGGGTGGAGACAAACCATGTGGCAGCCATGGAAAAACCACAACCTAGCTTGGCAGTTGTTAGCACATGGGAGGAAATCTTCCACAGCTAAAAAGCATGCAGTGTTAACATGTCTCATGCTGTCCTGGGGGGTGTCTTCATGGTTCTGGGTTGGTGCCATGTCCCTTGGAAACCCAATGGCGTCCCTCCCCTGGAGTAGCATTGGGTAATCCCGACACCAAGGAGGGATGTTTGGGCACCCATCTGGGGACCGGAGCCACTCCTGCCCTCTTCCTGGTGGAAGGTGACCTTCCACCAGGCACTGCCCAGCCATGCCCCCACTGCAACTCTCGATCAAGGCAAAGGGCTGTTTTGATGCTGTCTTGCATGTCCTTGCCTCGCTCCAGAGTAATAAATCCCTGACTTTTTTTCCTGCAGCTTTGGCGGCAGTTGGTGTGCGATTACACTTGTGTCGTATAATCAATGCCGCGCCACTGTGCACCCACCCCGGGGCTTTCTGAGCATCTAGACAGCCACCAGGATTTCCACTGGCTATGTGACAAGAGCACCAGATCATATAATCAAGCTGACAATCTTCTTTCTTACTTTCTCTTTCTTTCTTTTTCTTAATCTCTCTCTCTCTCCCTCCCTCCCTCTTTCTCTCTCTTTCTCTCTCTCTCTTTCTGCCTGTCTCTGCCTCCCTCTCTTCCACACTTTTGGGTTTTGCTTTGCTTCAAAAGTGGTTGGTGTCTTAGTCCCAAGACTGAGAAGAAAAAGACATATTTGGTAAGGTAATTTCGAGCTATAAACTAGCAAAAGTTAACCACTTTTAAGTCAACGAGACACGGGTAAGTATGTGCTTACCTTTTCCATTCGAATCAACAGAATTTAACATGGCCTGAATCATGCCCCCAATTATTGGTGATGCCATATCCGTGTAATTATACAGTTATTCAAACATGAAAGTATTATATATGTGCCCTTTTCCTTAGGAACCTAAGCATCAACATGCCCATTTTTATTAAATTGTTTTCAGCTGTTTTGATAAACGTGTAGTCTTTTCGTATTATTGTTACGGATGTATTTTATTATAAATGTTCATGCTTGATAAACCTGATTAATTCTGACAAACAAAAACATTTTAAATTACAATGTAGCTCACAATATATTCATGAGTAATTTCCTGGAGATTTACAAATGTACATGTACAAACAAAAGAACCAATTTAGATTTTAAACACACACACATCTCAGTCTATTGGACTGCAAAAGCCAATTTTTCATGACTCTGTCAAAATTTCACATCATGGAAGTGAAACATATTCCCACTCTCCAATTTTATTGAATTAGTTTGGAGTTCTCTGAGGCAGGAAAGATGGAGATGTTTTAAACAATGCTTAGGAGTGAATTTATTCATTTGGCAGTGAAGTGTAGCATCTGACACTGTGCCAACCATTCCATTGGAGGAAGAAAAATAAAAACCCACCCTTAAAAGAAAAGAACAGAAAATTCATTGAAAGAACAGTAGACATAACTAAAAATTGTTCTTTAAAAATTCCATTTATTAAATAGGAATATCATATATCCATCATTTGATTTGTTGTTTTTAATGTCCAGGTTCTAATCATAATGCATTTGGGGCCTATGAAATGGGTTAGTGAGAAGATTTTCAAACTTTCAAGCAAATACTTCTGTAGCTCCTTCCAAGCAGTCATGTGCAGAGACAGTTTCACTGCTTTGTAAACAAATGTATCATTGCATGGTGAGCTAAAAACTCCATGAAGGATGCTAATTGGCTGGAGCTCATAACGTCAAAAAAACCCACCAAGTAACTTTGCAACTCTTTCAGAAACATTCCTAATGTTACAGGGATGGGCCAAAAGGTCTACAACACCCATGATCCCTCACCGCTAACTTTGCTAGCTAAGACTGCTGGGAGTTGCCAGTCAAAACATCTGGAGAGCCTCATGCTATCCATCCCAAGTTAAAGACAGTGTGTGTGGGGGTGAACTTTCTCTATATATATCAAGTGAATTATATATACATATATATATATATATATATATATACATACACACACACTAAAAATAAAGGTAGGTAGTTCACTTGATGTGTGAATCAGCAGGGTTCATACCACAGGTGAACCATATTTGACATCTCTTTTTATCTTTTATTGCGCCAGCTGCACTGGTTACCGGTGTGTTTCCGAGCCCAATTCAAAGTGCTGGTTTTGACCTTTAAAGCCCTAAACAGTTTGGGGCCTGCCTGCACTTTAAGATCAGAAAGAGAGACTCTTCTCATTTGCCCACCTGTGAGAGCAATTAGGCGGGTGAACACATAGGACAGGGTCTTTTCTGCGGTGGCCCCAAACCTCTGGAACAAACTTCCATCAGGTAGCGCCATGCACCATCCTTGCAAGCTTTCAAGAAGGTCTTAAAAACATTTTATTTTACCATGGCCTTCCCATGATGTATACTGTTATTGCTGCTGTTGTTTTTCCTGCTGGTTTTATTGTTTTAATTGCTGTTTTATTGTGAACACGTTTTTATTGCTTTTAATACCTTAATATTTTGTTGCCTTTAATATTTTATGTATTTTATTGTTGTAAGCTGCCTTGTGAGGGCCCCTGCCCTGAAAGGCGGCCTTTACTCTTAGGTATAACTATAGGGCCCTCTCTACAAGAATTCGGCTTGACCCCCGGTTGCCCAATTATGCATATCTTCTCACATTCGCCTTTACGCCTAATTCCTATAAACGACAGGTGGTGAAGCGCATTACCGGATGTATGAAACGCGCTGTAAAATTGCTGAGATGCAGAGAATCGCTTGTTTACATGGTCAAAATGCGCTTCAACTCCCGCAGCAAATTAAAACTCGCTATTTAAAGTGCATTCGATAATGTGCATAATCGGAGATAAAAAGCAGCTCAACCCCCGATTTGCGCTCCGTTCTTGTAGAGGACATTTTTTTTAATGTGCCTTGAAAGAGCTTTAAATCGCTCTTGTTGAGGCACCCCTGGTCTCTTTCACCCCAGTCTCTCCTGCTCTCTTGGTAGCCATCATGACTAGTAGCCATTGACAGCCTTGTTCTCCATGAATTTGTCTAATCCCCTTTGAAAGCTGTATGTGTTGGTGACCATCACATCTTGTGATACCAAATTCCATAATTTAACTGTATACACTGTGCAGAGAAGCACTTCCTTTTGTCTGTTCTGATTCTCCTACCACTCAAATTCATGGGATGACACAAGGTTTTACTATTATGAGAGAGGGAGAAAAACTTCCCCCCTACCCCTTTGCTCCACACCATGCATAATTTTATTTCATGTCTATCATGCCTCCTCTCACTTGTCTTTTTTCTAAGTTAACCTTTCCTCATAGTGGACTTCCTCCAGACCCTTGACCATTTTCATTGCCCTCTTCTGTATCTTTTCCAGCTCTTCGGTACCCTTTTTGAAATGTGGTTACACCGTATTCCAAGTGTGGTTGCACCATATGGTTTGTATAAGGGCACTACTATTTTGGCAGTTTTATTTTTGATCCCTTTCCTAATGACCTTTGGGAAATGTGAACGCTGGTGAATTCTGAATTCCACTTGGCACCTTCATTCAGGAAATCCTGTTCATGCAGGGATTCTCAAAGATTTCATTGAGCCAGCATCCCTAGGTTGAAGTAGTTTTCACATTTGCAAATAACCAGCTGACATTTATGACCTGCTAAGTGTTATGTGAGCTAAACATTTCAACTCTTGTAACACAAAGGCAGAAACGTCAAGGAACGTACACACTCCTGTGTTATTCATGTTTTGCTTTATGATTTGAAAACAAATATAGTGAGTCACTAAGGGCGCAATCCTATGCAGATAGACAACAGCCTCTGAACATGGAGGCTGACAGGTATCCAATACAGGGCGGGAGGAGACCGGCAGCTCTGTACTCCAGCTGCCCTGCATTTCTGCTAGATGGGCGATTTCACCTGGCTAGCAGTGACACCTTGGAAGGGGAGGAAATGTCATATGCTCCTTTTTCTAAGTGCACAAAGATACAGCACGGTTATCTCCATGTTGGCTATGAGGGGGATGGGGAGGGAAGTGTGGTTTCCTTTGAGCCCTGGCTCCACAACTGAATATCCTATGCTCCCCCACCCCAATGCTATGGCCATAAGATTGCCCTCTAAATGATTTTTCCCAAATGAACATCTGAAGCGCTCCATATTAAAATCAGGAATGTTTTTTTTTAAAAAAAACCTTTCAAAATTCATTCATTATATTTCTTCCTGTAACTGTAGGCTGACCATATGAAAAGGAGGACAGGGCTCCTGTAACTTTAACAGTTGTAGAGAAAAGGGAATTTCAGCCAGTGACATTTGTACGCAATTAGTTCCTGGTGAAATTCCCTCTTCATCACAACAGTTAAAATTGCAGACACTATACTAGAGTGACCATATACAAAAGAAGGCAGGGCCCCTGCAACTTTAACTGTTGTGATGAAGAGGGAATTTCACCAGGAACTAATTGCATACAAATGACACCTGCTGAAATTCCCTTTTCTCTACAACTGTTAAAGTTACAGGAGCCCTGTCCTCCTTTTCATATGGTCAGCCTATGTAAATGAGTTTAAAAAACAACAACTAACCCTGAAGAAGTATGTTTTAAGAAACTGGCAACTCATGTAAGTTCTTAATGAATTGTTCTAATCCTTTAATTAAGCATATCAGTCATACCACAGCATTTGACCATTTATATTGCGGCTTCAGAACCATGTGCTTATTGATCTAAAAATTCAAAAGCATGACAGTGACTTTCATGCTGCTTAACTGATGCCATTTATTGCTTCTTTGCCATGTTTTTAAATCACAAACAAGTAGCTCTCTGCCATGCCGGCCCAAGACATTTTGCTGCCTGAAGTGAAGTCCAAACAGTGTCCACTCCCTGCCCCCCACTAGGGCCAATGCTTTAAAAAGTCGCGCTACAGCATTTGCACACCAATTCCTCCCTTCTTGTATGCCCTGCTCTTGATGCATTCTGATGCATGCAAGGGCCTCCATATTTCTGTGTGCAGCCAATGTGCCGAAATCTTAGTGTAAGACCATGGTGCATATGCACCTCCTTGTGGAGTGCTTGATCACGTAGTGGCTGGTTTCCCACAACCCATATGCAAGGTTAACTACAAACAACCCACAAAGAGAACCCATGGTTTGACATTGGGTTCTGAATTGTGGGTTTGTTGTAGTTAAGAAACCATGGTTTGTTAGTGCAGCTGGGTTCACACAGCACAACAACCCACACTCAATCCATACTCAAATTTGAGTAAGGGTAGGGATTTCTATCAGTGGGAAATCCAGCCCTTTTTGGTCTCGCCAGGCATTCACACTGCGCCTGACCCAGCTTGCATGTTTTCCCCAAATTCAGGTGTGTTTTTTTAAAAAAACTTTTTTAAAAATTTGTGAAAAGAGACATTTGTGCAAATTGTACCTATAATTCGCATAATTTGCATGAATCACAGCTGCAATTTGCATGAACCACAGCTGCAATTTGCACAAAAATGTTTTTAAAAAGGGAAATCCACCATCTGGACTTAGTCGGACCAGCTATTGGAAGATGGAATGGAATCGGGGGGGGGGGGGGGCTGAGCTGCTGAAAGCTTGTTGAGCTCCACCCCCCAGCCGGATTCCTCTGATATCCCTAAGTATGGGTTGTTGTGTTGTGTGAACCCAGTTAGCATGTAATGTTCATGGTGAGGAGAGAGGAGATTTCTACCAATTTTTTGCACCATCCTGATAAATGTCTACAGTTTGCATTCCCTTGAAAACATAGCCCAGATCTACACTACTGCTTTATAACCATATTGAAGTGCACTGATGACTGTTGGGGAACAATCCATATTCCATATACCAATCATTTCCTGCTTTCTATTCTACATTTGTAATGATTTGACACAAGGTATAGAGAGACCCTTCCATTACACAAGGTTAGTGGGTTACATGTTATATCAGCTTTTTAGGGCACTAGAATTTCTGACATTGGCCAGTTTGCCACCAGACATCCTAAGGAAATGCTTGTTAACATTTACTTACACAAGTTAGGAAGATTTGCCCTTTCTAGAGAGTTTGAGAACAGGATGTTCTCAGTTAATCACAAGAGCACCTCAGAGTATTTTTGCTAGGGGTGTGCACTGGATCGGGTCTGATCCACAATCTGAATCTGATCCAGGGGAAATCGGATACAATTATCCAATTTCCGATCTCACCGCTGAATCGGTCGATCCAATCCGATCCGATCTGATCCAGAAAGGTCCTGATCCAGATTGGATGGATCGGCAGATCTGCGGACGCTCGCTGGTGCCGCTGCCGCTTCCATTGGCGGGCGCCAGCGGGCGCCCACCGATGGAAGCGGACAGCGGGGGGGGGGGCTTCCCTGGAGGGGCTGTCTGCTTGCATCGGCGGGCGCCCGTCAATGGAAGCAGACAATGGGGGCAGGGGGCTTACCTTCCGGGGAGGTAAGCAGGGGGAGGGGGGCCTGCACACCACTTACCTTTGGGGGACGTCCGCTCCCGTCCGCTGCTGGCCGCTACTGCGAGCGGGCTTCACGGCCTGCCCCTAGGTAGCGCGCCAGGTGATGACATCACCTGGCACGCTACTCAGGAGCAGGCCGTGAAGCCCGCTCGCAGTAGTGGCCAGCGGCAGATGGGAGCAGACGTCCCCCGAAGGTAAGCAGCGCATGGGCCCCCCTCCCTCCTGCTTACCTTCGGGGGACGTCCGCTCCCGTCCACTGCTGGCCGCTACCTAGGGGCAAGCCGCGAAGCTTGCTCGCAGTAGCGGCCAGCGGCGGACGGGAGTGGACGGCCATGGAAGGTAAGCAGGGGGAGGGGGTGGGGGATGGGGAGGGGGCTCACCCCCTGGGGCTGTCCACTTCTATCTGCTGGCGCCCATGGGCGCCAGCGGATGGAAGCAGACTGCCCCGGGGGGGGGGTAAGGTGCGTGGGGTGGGGTGCTTTCCTGCCGGGGCCATCCACAGCAGATGGCCCCGGGGGGAGGAGGGTGTTAGGCCCCCCTCACCTACCCACCACCATTTTTTCCTCATAGACTTGCATTGGGGGAAAGCTTTCTTTCCCCCAATGCAAGTCTATGGGGGTGGGGGGAAATGGCGGCTGATCCAAAAATCGGATGTCCGATTTTAGGATTGGGATCAGACCTGATCCGGTCCGGGGGGGGGCTCCGATTTTGTCCGATCCGATCCAGGACAAAATTGGAGGTCCCGATCCGAGTCCCGATCCGGGGGGGTCTGTGCACACCCCTAGTTTTTGCTCTCTTATAACTCCAGACACACTTTGGCCGTTTCTACACCAGATGGGTGTAGAGGGAGGGAGGGGCATCGAACCCAGAAGTACCTGCTCCTGGGATCGTCACTGCAATGCCCATGAGAGAAGTGCGACAACCCAGGCTCCTCCTGGGTCATTGCACCATCGCGCCTGCCATTTTGTTGTTCCGGGCAGAGCGGAGAAGAGTGCTCTAGCGCTCCATCACAAAGGTACGTGGTTTTTTAAAAAAACTAAACCAGGTCCTCCTCCCCACTCCCTGCCATCTCAGGGGTGACGAAATTGCTGCCACTCCTTCCCTGATGGGCACGGAGCCGTGCTGTGCGACTCTGTGCCGATTTCTGCTGCCGTGCTTACTTGCGAGTAAGCATGGCAGCAGCCAGGACGGGCAACCACATCTCCCGTGGTCTCAGGATGTCCCGGGACTGCAGGAAGATTTGGGTTTTCCCAGGGATCCCTTATCCCAGGGGAAACCCGTGCCCATGCCCCCTGCCCCCGGGAGTCCCCATGCATCATTTGGACTCACAGGGACTACCCAGGGGCTATCCCACAAAAAGAGGCCCGTGTAGAAACGGCCTTTAACACAGTAGCTAATAGAGGTGAATCTGATGTGGCTGCAGTAATTTAAGATGGCAGATATGAGCACAGCCTTTGAATATTAAAAACAAAACACAACCACACCTTTCAAAAGACCAGACATTACGGCTTCAAATCAGGCCAGATCCCAGTGGAGGATTCATGGTGCCCGTAAAGCCTTTGAGATGTCCACATCTTTCTTGCCTTCCACCAGGAGCCTGCAGCCAGTAGCATTTCCAAATATGGTGTTGCTGGGGAGCAAAAGGTATCAGCATGAGTCTATGTGTCTCCAGGCAAACTCCTATTTCAAAAGAAGTAAAGAGATTAAAGCATCCCTCCCTACAGAGGTGATTTCTTTGTTGGACTCCAGAGAATAAAGCTTCAGTGTAAACCTTGAGGCAACAGGAAGCAGGAATTTAACCCTACCCATTAGCATTACATCAACCCACAATGTTTGAAAATTCTAATGGCATTACTTTTTTACTTTTCGCATTTCTAAATCAAAAGCATCCAAGCTAATTTACAGGAAGCTGATCAAACAACAGCAAAAAAGTGCCTCTGTTTTAGACTTCAATACATGTTAGCGCAGCTGAATTAATGAAGGTATGAGAAGTGGGCTGAAGGAGTTAATGTGGTCTGCTTCTTTATTTTCTACATGCTGCAATAGAAAGCCAGAGAGGAACTTGCCTATATCAATTCTCTGGAGCAATCTCACACACTATAAAAAACATGTGAAGAGAAACCTTGTGGCCATCTGTATATTTCCAGGGAGCTGACCCTGCGGCTGGGTTAAGTAGGCATGCAAGATAGGGGATTATATTCCAGAGCAGATGATCAAACTCACTCAGCAAGGAGGGAAACAAAATATCAATACCCTCCACAGGCAGAGACCCCCATCAGCCATGTCCTGCCCTCTTGCTTGACACATTCTAACATGATTCCATAGACTTTATGGGAGTTTTTTCCCCATTTTCTATTCAGGGCAAACAAGGGGAAAATAATAATTTTGCACTTCAAACACCTCTATTCTCTTCACTGGTACTCCACAGAACCCCTCAAGTTGCTACTTATTATCTACCTTGACGTTGCTTTCATAGCACAAAAAGGAACAGCAATTAGAGCTGAGCCAAAAGTGTGAATGTTTCAACTCTCAAGTTGAAATTTGGGGGAAGGCAAAGAGAGCTGATTTCATGTATGAGTGTGTGTGGGAATTGTCCCAATTTTTGTGTGTATGTGTGTGTGTGGGGGGGCTTACCAATGGGTGGCATTTTTAACTTTCTTTTGGTGTTACTACCTGTTTAGGGATTGTGGCAGTAGAACTCTTCTGGGCAGTTGTTTATCAGTGGGTTCAATTTTACCCAGTATGCTCTAGATCAGAAGTGGACAATTTGCAGCCCTCAAAATATTTTGCCTACAACTCCCATGATCCCTCACCATTGACTCTGCTAGGTAGGGCTGAGGGAAGTTTAGGCCAGAACATCTGGATGACAAAAGTTGCATTCCCCTGCTCTAAATGAAGCATCATTCTAAGACATGCTGGGGCGGGATGGTGACACCATTGGCAGATGTGAACACTATTCCACATCTGGGCATTCTGCGGGGACATTGTGGCCACCACAAAAGATGGTAGCCACCAAATATGGATCCTTATGCAGCCAAGAGGCATGTTGATGTGGAATTCCAAGGTTTGCAGAAGTATCCAAAAACATTAGGAAAGAAACCCTAATGGGGGACACCCAAAACAATGGGGGGTGAGAATATTCTGCAAGAAGGCGTGGCTGTCTGGCACCCTGAACAGGAGCATTCCATCCTGTCCCATTTTGTTTCAGGTCGTAGTAGTATGTTATTAGTGGCTTTGATTTCTTTGTCAAGTTAAAGAAGATACTCTTTAAACAAACAAATGAAATGTACTTTGATTGGCATTCCTTGGAAAACAGGGTATTTGATTAGAATGAACAAGTGACAGGCATTTTCCTGTCTGTGAACATACAAAAGTTTAACTAGGCCCAGCCATCACCATCTCCACTGATATGCCTCCATTCTTGAAATACTATCCTCTTCCTCAATAAAAAGTAGAATAATGAAATGGATGTTTACTAGTTGTTGCACAAAGTTTTAAGAAAACATTTAAGCATCACTTTACATAGCAATCTAAAATGCTTAACATAGTTTATGACTGAGGCATGGGGGGTTAGCCATTGTTTGGGGCAGGGTATTGACACTGGCTTGAATCCTAAAGTCATCCCTCCATACACATAAAGGGGAGGGAGGAGATTTCTGCCCACTCTCCTCTGTGAGCTTTTCTACATGAGGCTATTAATCCACTGCACCTACTTTCCATTTCATCACAGAACTACGATGCAAGCTTTTCCTTTCCCGCTTTTCTGCTACATAACCTCTAGATGGCACTGTGCTATAGTGCAATAATGCAACTACATAAGTGGGGAAACATTTTGTTTTGCTTTCATGAATAATATTAGGGTGACCAGATAAAATCCAGGTCAGGGCTCATGTAACTTTAACAGTTGTAGAGAAAAGGGAATTTCAGCCAGTGTCATTTGTATGCAATTAGTTCCTTGTGAAATTCCCTCTTCATCACAACAGTTAAAGGTGCAGGCACTATACTAGAATGACCATATACAAAAGAAGGCAGGGCCCCTGCAACTTTAACTGTTGCGATGAAGAGGGAATATCACCAGGAACTAATTGCATACAAATGACACCGGCTGAAATTCCCTTTTCTCTACAACTGTTAAAGTTACATGAGCCCTGACCTGGATTTTATCTGGTCAGTCTAAATAATATTCCATTTCACTCCCCCCCCCCCCCCAGCGAAAGTGCTCTTTAGAAACAGAAGTGAAACTGGAGGGTCATAATGTCATCAAAAGAATCAGTAAACAACCACAAGTAAGGAATGGAAAGTGTACAATAAATACATTGTGCGGAAAAGCTCTGTATCTGCAGCCTCCTGCACTATATCCCATCTCATTTTCCAGTGGTATGCCAAACCCCAGCTGTAGATTTTTGGGTATACAGAAGACTGGAAAGGGAATGGGGAGGCAAAAAGACCCATCTCTTGAACATGAACTCTGTTCTGTTCATGGAAGGAAAGTTAAGATCTAAGCCATTGTCTATAGTGTATTATTTTATTTATGTATTTATTATACTTATCTGCTCAGGTACCAAGCTTTTGCATGCAGAGAATGGGGGCAGAAAGACCTGCAAATGAACACAGAGGATGCCTAATAATAAAGATCTTGACCCATAGAAACAGCTCTTTGGCTGGTCTGCAGAATGAATTCGCTTTTCACTGTATAAAGGCTGCAATCCTAGTCCCTCTTACCTGAGAGTAAATCCCATTGAACTCAGTGGGATTGGTTCTGAGTAGGCATGCATAGGATTGCACAGTTAGTTTCTTTTCAACTAGCTGAACATCCAAGACCTCTTTTCCTTTTACAATATACTCCCACAGGAAGGCAGAATAGAAATGCACTCCTGGGTACAGAAACCATACGTGTGCCAAATAACATACTTCCACTCATTCCAGTCTCCTTCTGGCTAATGCCTCAGGTAGGCAGTTCACGATCAGTAGATTAGAGCACTATTTTGCTGCAGATGAACGTTACTCTATGAAAAGCGCCTGATTTGGCACATGCTATTTCAACAACTTCAGCTGTTTCGTGACCTAGTTAAGATGAGTGTGTGAAAGTGGACTACCGAACTGCCTGGGATCAAATGTTGTGTGTCCAGTTGAGTTGCTACTAGTCTCTTGAAATCATAGAGACTCAAGTCTGTGTCACTAGCAGAACACGATTCCTCTATGCCTCTATCTCAAAGGCTCTTCTACATGCCATTTTAAACCACTGTTAACTGCAATAGAAAGAACAAATACGTGTCATCTCTTCTTTTTTCCTCTCAGGGAAAAAAAAGATTGTCTAAAAAGATCATTTGGTATGGTTAAGGCTTTATCCTGTTACTTGTTCTCTATTCCTAAATGTTCTTCCCTACAGGGCAAAAAACTATTAGATAACAATAAAGCTTCCCTGATATTTTCAGAACTGACCCTAATCTTACACCGCCAGCACACCAATGGGGAAGAAAGAAAGCCTTGAGTGGCCAACCTACAGCGGCGGCATTGTGGTGGGGCTCTTAACAAAATGTTCTCATCTGTTAGCCTCCACAGGATGTTACCAGCTCACAATGCGATACAATGGGCACAAATCAAAGCACAGCTTTCTTGCAACTGGACTTCTAATGTGCCACTTGTTTAATGGGGAATATATACGATGGGGAGCTATCATTAAGTTGTAGAGCTAGGAGCTCCACAATAACTTGCTTCTGCAGTGGAAAATTAAGGCCCATGCTGGTTAAATACCAACACCCCCACCCAACACACAATAAAACCTCTGAGCAAAAGAGCCCACTGGACTGACCAAGCTTCTGGACCCGCTGTACATTTTTTGATTTGAATTACACACAGAAAGGGGGAAAGAGAATAATAGGAAAGTGCCATTTTAAGGCTGCAATGCACCAAGGGATTAGCTAAGAAAATGGAGGATGCAGACATAGGAGCGCTACAAGATGTCCTTCCCACCCCACCTTGTGGATACAAGGACAGTGCTGGCTGTCGATTTTAGGGAGCCCAAGGCTAGGCTGACCATATGAAAAGGAGGACAGGGCTCATGTAACTTTAACTGTTGTAGAGAAAAGGGAATTTCAGCCAGTGTCATTTGTATGCAATTAGTTCCTTGTGAAATTCCCTCTTCATCACAACAGTTAAAGGTGCAGGCACTATACTAGAGTGACCATATACAAAAGAAGGCAGGGTCCCTGCAACTTTAACTGTTGTGATGAAGAGGGAATTTCACCAGGAACTAATTGCATACAAATGACACTGGCTGAAATTCCCTTTTCTTTACAACTGTTAAAGTTACATGAGCCCTGTCCTCCTTTTCATATGGTCAGCCTACCAAGGGAATGATGTGCACCTCACCACTGTCGCTGTTGCCCATGTCTTTGCTCTCTCCCTCTGAGCCCTGTCTGCACAACCACTCAGAGGGGAAATCACAAAGCAAGTGGAATAGCTTATTTTTCTTATTAAAATGGAGGTGAGGGATTGGAGTTTTGTGAGATGCTTCAGCCAGGCTGCACCAGGAAGCAAGGAGGTCATACAGCATGTGCAGTGACCAAGATGCTTCCATCTTATCAATTATAGGAGGAGGGATGCCTGAACTCAACCCAACAAGCAGCAAAAGACACGATATCTTCAGGGCCATCTTGCAGGAACGGAGATTAATGTGTTTTGGTGGTTCCACTCATTCCAGAAAGTGGCATGACTGTTCTAGCCTATGGTCATGGGTCTCCTGCCACCCGCCCCCGCCCCTGCTCTTTAACGTCTACGTGAAACTGCTGGGTGAAGCTACCCAAACGCTTGGGCAGAAGGCATCAGTATGCTGATGATATTCATTTCTCTGTTACACACAGATTCTAGGAATGCCATGGGAATGTTGAACTGGTGCCTGGCGACAGGGGGATGTAGGGAAACAAACTGACCTAATCAAGGCACCAGGCATTCCCACCTATCTCACCCCACCATTTTTGAGCTTGATAAAGCTTTGCTGTTGGAAGTTAAGTCCTTGAAGGGGAGGCATAGTGGAGAGAGACTGAGTAATATCAAAACTTTGCGTGTAAGCGGGGTTTGAAGGAAGGCTGGCAGTTTTTACCTCCGCAGGTGAGACTTGAGGATGGGACTGTGAGAGGAGACCCAGGAGAGAGATGGGAGGGAGGCTGCCACAGGTGAGAGGTGTGGCTGCCAAACAGTGTTTGTAGACCAAGTGTGATGAGCTTCATGTTGGCTTTGTGTAATGGAGATTTATATATTAATGTTGTTCCAAACCTTCCCCCTACTTTCATGAAATTCTTCCCTTCCTACCAAAAATACATTGTTTTATGCCTCTTTTGCAGGGAGGGGGAGAATCTGGAAGTATTTTCTCATTGAGGCAGAGGGGCAGGGGTTTTGTTTCCATGTTAAGTACAGGAGGGGGTCTTCATTGTATTGTTTTTCTTAGAGCCTATCTACACTACTGCTTTAAAATGGTTTATAACAGTTTTAAACCGGTTAATATTGCACTGTGGCAACATCACAGGGCTCTTAGCACAGGGGCTTTCAGCCTGGCAATACTTCTTGAAATGCCTCAGAGACCATATGATGTCATATGGTCTCCTGAGCATTGAGGACTGCTGCTGGCATTCTGAAACCTTAGGAAATTATTTAAAGTTTGTGCTTATGAAGCATACATGTTTTCAAGCATCTGATGTCACTGAAACATCTTAGAGTAGGCTGACCAGATAAAATCCAGGTCAGGGCTCATGTAACTTTAACAGGAGAAAAGGGAATTTCAGCCAGTGTCATTTGTATGCAATTAGCTCCTGGTGAAATTCCCTCTTTGTCAGAACAGTTAAAGTTGCAGGCACTATATTAGAGTGACCCTATACAAAAGAAGGCAGGGCCCCTGCAACTTTAACTGTTGTGATGAAGAGGGAATTTCACCAGGAACTAATTGCATACAAATGACACTGGCTGAAATTCCCTTTTCTCTACAACTGTTAAAGTTACACGAGCCCTGACCTGGATTTTATCTGGTCACCCTAATTTGATACAACCCAAGATTAGAAATTGCAGTAGTACCTGAGATATAAGAATTACTGTTACTTCCCCCTCCCCCTTCTGATGTGGTAAATGTAGTTCCTTGGATATTTTAGAAGGTTTGAATTGTGTTTTCCTATAAATGTATTGAAAAATGTGGGGTGGGTAGAGCATACAAGCTCTGGTTTACAGACTCCAGCACATGGAAATGTTCTGATGGAAAGGAATTGCTATTCATTTTAATGGAGGGAGAGTGCATGTGAAGCCATTTTGAACCAGGCAGGCTGCTCTTGCAAGAATTAATTTTCACATCATTGGAATATATATAATTCGGAAAGGGTAAAAGAGACTCTCAGGAAAGGGTGGAGGGCATGTAATATCAATAACAACTGGAAAAGATCCATGTACACACAGACACATCATTATGTTAAAACCTTCTCAGGACTCATTCAGTGTTGGAAATATAACCAGCCTCTGCAGTCTGTTATTAAAATTCAAATTGCTGGGTGATAGAGTATCATTCTACTTTGTATGATACCACATTGTGGTCCTCACTGTCTGAGAGACCCTGAAATATATGTATTAGGAAAACCTGCAAATAAAGGAAATGGTTTCCTTAGCAACAGGAACTCTCTGTGAAAGATCTCTGGAAGAATAGATCATTGTCTTTCTCCTTACTATTTATACTTTTTCTATGTGGTGGCCAGGTGCGTGCGATGCAATGAAGTCCTTTTAGAGCACATCCTCAAACCCAATAGGCTAGCAAAGTGCAAAGGACGGAAAAATGGGTTTTGTATCCCACGCCCCACAAAATAACTCCAGCAAACTTTAAATAATTAACTAAAAATTTACATTGTACATTTCCACTGCTTCCTCAGAGATTCTCCATTTGAATTATTTAAGAAGATTTTTAAAAAATTCTTTGGGGGGAAATATATTCACAAGCCTCATTCTGTAGTGGTTCAATCAAATTTAATTCCTGCAAATTTCTACCTGCATCTGATTTTAGTAGACAATACATAATGGGGTGGGGGAGTTGAAAAATAAGACCTCTAACTAAAATATGTACAGGGGAAGACAATGATTAATATATTCCAGACTTGCTCGGGTACCTCTGATAGTAATCTTCATCCAATATTTTTAAACTGACATATTATGTTTAACAATTAATAACTCCTGTCCCATACCATGCCATCGCCTAAACTTTCTAAAACTATATGGTTGAACACAGTCATCAGAAAGTTGCCAGGCCACTAATTTTACAATGCTATTGATTGCAATATGCATTTAAATTTAAGCAGCAGATAGTAAAATACGAGGAACAGTGCACAGAGTCTGTTTGTCCTTCTGTCTTTCTTCCTTCCTCTCTTCCAAGAGTGGAAGTGGCTTTGTTATTTTAAAAACCTGAGGAAAATTGGGTTCAGAGGAATGTATGAGCACCTTCTGTTCTTGCGTGCAACTTACACACACCCTGCCACGCCCTGAGCTATGTTCTTACAAGTTAGCTCCCTCTTCCCAGAATCTCCGAATTGCTCTTTGAATTTCCCCAAGTTCAAATAGTTTAGGCATAAGACCTTTTCAAAGGGGAAAATGCTAGGCCATAAGTGCTATTTCTTCTCTCAGACTTCCCCTTTGAAGGGGTTCAAAAGAACGTTATGGAAGTTCTGAAAGGGTTTCCCTTTTTGAAAATGTGGCTGGGGGGGGGGGGGGGAAAGGTACCTCAGGTATAGAGACAGACACTCAATATGACCCTTTGGATTCCAGCCACTACATACAGGTAAGTTCCACTGAAGCTATTTTGTTTTCCTGCTCAGTTCGGAAAAACTGAGTTCTGACCATTTGCTCTTTTCTTGTTGTAAAGTGACTTTCATATCAACCTTCCCTCTGTAAAGACCTTTATTACCAGAAAGGACTTGAAAATACAACTCAATTTTCTCAACTTTAATCATGTACTTCATCTCCCATCTGCTCTAGAATGTTTGGAACATGATGAAAACTTCCCTGGCTTAATTTGGCTTGATTTAGTTTGTGATCATCGAGTGGATCCATTATTATTTCATATTGCTGTAGACCAAAGAAAAAAAGAAGAGAAGAAAAAAATTGTTCCATTTTCATGCCTTCCTGACTCCCTTTGATAAACAGTGAAACACAAATGTTAGTTCCCATAATACCAGCACCATCTGTGACTACATAACCTTCATGATCCTCCTGCAGAACTTGTATCATCTTTCACTTACCACTTGATGCTGAACAGAAAAAGAAAAGCTTTCATCTCTTGCTTTTGGATCTTTTGCTGTGATGACTCTGAGTAATCTAAATATATATATATATCTGTAAGAGCCTGAGCCATATGTAGGATCAAATGGTTCTTAAGGCCATCTACTTATTTTATGCCAAGAGACAAACATCTTTATAATCAATTACAAAAAGTGATATTCTTAAGCTCCTCTTACTTCCCATAGTGGGAGGAAGTCCAGGAGCAACATTACAAATTTTCCTTTGAATGAAAGAACACTAGAGATGTAGGGTTGTTATTTTTGTGGCTGTTTTCATATTTAGAGCTTTATAAACAAAACATATTGGAAACAATAGACTCCTACAGCAAGCTGCAAAACTGCTAATATTGCATTAAATTTCCAAAGAGAACAACTGTTTGGACACTTGCTGTCTCGTATGGTGCTTCCAGGCCATGTCTACACCAGTGATTTTTCCCGCAGTCATCCCAGGGTCGTCCCTGTGCATCTAAATGATGCACAGGGGATCCCGGGGGCAACCGGGTACAACCCAGGGAAAACTCCGGGATAGCAGAAACTGGGGATATCCTGGTTTTCCCACCATCCTGAGATGTGAAATGGGCACAGCTCCGTGCCCATGCGGGGGCGGGGTTCCCCTTACCTGTTCTGCCATGCTCCCTGCTCTGTTTCTTTAAAAATCTAAAATGGCGGGTGCGACATCCCTGTCGTACTTCCTGTTAGTATCCTGGGGGGACGATCCTGGAAGCAGATACGTCTGGGATCTCCCCCCTCTCTCCTTCTACACCCTTAGGTGTAGAAAGGGCCCCAGGTTTTCTGTCTTGGACTGGCTGGACTCCATTCCATTCCCTTCAGTTTTCTGCCCAACAGACACTCAGCACTGCGAGGCCACTCAAGATACTCAGTCCTTATTGGGCTGTTTCTCCACTGGTGGGAAGGGGGAATTCCTAAAGAATTTTTGGATTTCTGCAAACCTTCAGGCTCTGCCATGCTTGCTGGTATGGTACCTCCCACTTGTGTGTAGATGATGCTCTTTTGGCTTGATAACAATATGCACTGAGAGACCGTGCTTGCTACTACCATATAAGATATTTTTAAAGCCTGCTTTTCGATCAGATATTTTTGACAGTAATTCAGAGAACCCTGAACAATAAATGGAACTATTTTCTTTTACAACTTTAGTAGAATGTAGAACTTAGAATTGTATCTGAACTGTCCTCCATATACAGACCCAAGTTCTAAGATGCTAGATATGTGGAAAATCTAAATGACTGGCTCTGGATGTCCAACGTTATTCTTCTCAAGTCACATATCCTTTGAAATAAGGGTGCACACACATATCTTTGAGAAGTGAAGATATTTCTTTTTAATCAAGCATTTCACTTCACTGTTGCTTAGTTTTACCTATTGAACCTTTTTGCACAATCAACACAGCCCACCGTGGCTTATTTAAATGTCAAGTACCCAGCCTATCTGGCTTCCTTTGTAGTCAGGCAGCAAAGTTGGAATGCTAGACAATTACTTTTATTGTGTAAGCTACAACCCACAAATAGCACAATCCACAAATAGCAGCGAGGTGATAAGACTCCAGTCAGCTCTGCATAATACAAGGCCATTTAGACTACAGGTAGATCTCTTTGGTTAATGTGCTATGTTAAGATAGTTCCAACAAAAACTGCCACTGGCTGTTTCCTCACAGCCTGAGTGGCTTGCTAAGTCCTTAAGGTGGGTCTTTACATAAGGACTTCTCATGTGCTACCAATCTTTTGGACTGCCTTATGACCTGACATTGCTCCTTCTGCTTGACCCGGTCTCTCACCCTTGGATCTCTTATTCCCAATTCCTCCTCCTCCTTAAGATCCTGCATTGCCATGGGTGGAAAGGACTCTGACTGATTATTTTCAACTGATTGTTTTGCATCTGGACATCCTGTTCTCTGTTGCTATTCATCTCCTGCAGCCTTGATGCTTCAACAACCCCTTCCCCTCCTCCCTGTCTGACTCTGAATCAGTTGCCATGTCTTCTTGGTGTGCATCTGCAGAGGTGCTGGGCCAAGTCCCTACATCAAATCATGGTGGTTTGCGGCATGTGCTGGTGGCCATTTTGAATATTCAGTCCTAGACAGGGGATTGCCATGGTTTGTCATGTCATCCAAACCCAAGCGGCAGGGGTTGTCTGAGGATTAAACAACCCTCAAATAATCCTACAACCCTCAAATAACCATACAATGGGCAGGCTACAGTGATCATGCAAATCCAGACATTGACTGTTAGTTTCTGATTTTGTGAATTTTGTTTTTCTGTTGCTTTTAGCTTTCTGAAAATGTGTTTTAATGTTTGGTCCTTGTTTTTCTGCTTTTTATATTTTGTAAGCCACTTTGAGTGAATGAGTCTTTTTTGGAAAGGAAAAATAGGGTAAAAATTGATTAAGTAAACAAACAGAACTGGAACCAGAACTTTGTAAGAACTAGGAGTCAACTTCAGAGGATGAGCCAATTGGCCCCTCAGAAGACCCTGGCACTAGCCAAGATGGTCTGGGATCTTGCGGAGTGATGCCTTCAAATTTGCCCTCTGGTGAGGCAGACAGCTTAGCCTCCGAGGCAGAGAGGGGATGCTGGGCCACCACTTAGCTCTGAGAATGGCAGCAACTTAAGATCCACAACAGGATGGTGGCTAGGTGAAGGAGTTCTCACTTACTGAAGAGGATTATTCATGAATCAGGCTATTCAGGAGGACATCCAATAAGGAGGGATGTCATGAGCATCCAGTTGGGGGCTCGAGTTTGATGGACCTCCACACTAGTCCAATTCAGTGTGCCCCATCAGGCAGGCACAGCGGTCCCCGATGTTCTGCCGAGCTGCCATTTTGCGCAGAATGGTGGCTTGGCCCTTTCTGTAAATTGCCATTTGACTTAAATGGCTGCAGTAAAGAGTCCCATTTATGCAAAATTACTGGCATAAATGGTCTAATTACACCACTTGTGCCTGTAACTTTGTGTAAATGGACCTCTTTACTGCAGCCATTTAAGTCAAATGGCAATTTATGCAAAATAGCAGCTCAGTGGAGCAGCAGGACACCGTGTGCTGCTTGCCAGTAGGGATGTCAGAGGTTGTTTTGGGGATGGAGCTTGGTGAGTTTTTGCTAGCTTGGCCGCCTGAGCTGGCTTGTGGTTCCCCACTTGTGTGTGTGCAAATCACAATTTGTGCAAATGGGCATTTGTGCAAATGGGCATTTGCACAAAACCATGGGTGGGAACATTTATGGAAAGTGAGTTTTGTGCAAATTCATGGCCAAAAATAGCATGATTTGCACAAAATGCAAACCAAAAATGCAAAAAATAAAAATAAAATGCAAACTGGTCCTTTACACCTGCAATTTTGTGCAAATCGTGCTATTTACGGTTGTGAATTTGTGCAAATTGCTATTTTTGTAAATATTCCCTCCTGTGATTTTGTGCAAATTCGTAGCTCATGGATAAAAAAAATAGCGAGTGCTTGCCAGGTGCCCGTGGACCATCTGGCAGCTTGTTCTGTGCACCCTCCAGGGTCATGCAATGGACCGCCCAAGGGCTTGTCATGTGCAGCAGACAGGGTCACATCGTAAGCAGGGGCTTGGTTAGTGGAGCATGGCACACAGCACAGGCAAGTATGAGTCCACCCATCCATACTGACAAGCTTCTAACGTGTTGCAGCTAAAGATTGTGTGGGCCTCTGGTAGCTCTAGCTATATTGGCTAGTGCTATGCTGAAAATTTCGACCATCCCAGTTTGGGCATTTTGTGGGGGTTGGGGGTGGGAAAAATGAAAACTCAGGTGAAAGAGCCTGAGAAGGCGATAATTTTTGTGGATTTTCTCCTTGGGGAGGGGAACAGGTTTTCCATATACTTTTTAAAAATGTAGCCAGTTGTTGAGGGGTCTTCTTCCATTTTATTTTTTTCAAAACATCCCCAAGCATTTTCAGAAGCCCATGAGTGCTAATTGGATGCTTATCGGTGAGAGTGAGGTTACATGGTCTCCAATAGACATTCATTAAGAACTGCTGGGCTTGTCGAAATGCTGGAGGAAGGGGGTGTTCGTTTATTTGTAAAACTAAAAGATAGGAAGAAAGCTCCTCAGCATTTGGCTACACTTAAAAAGGGTATGTGGAAACCCTGCCCCCCTCCCCAAGGAGAAAATTCTCCAAATTTCAATGCCTCTTTCGCAGGGAGAGGCAAAAATCCTGAAAATAGGGGGCAGGTTTCAGCCCAGCATTAATATTGGCTCTCACTTGTAAGTGGAGAGCTGCTGGAAACAATGCTGCTGCTGCAGCAGCTCTTACATCTTGTATTCTGACATTGACTTGAGTTTGGACCTCTGTGCTATTGACCTTTTGAATTGTGCCTGATGCTGCCTTTTGGAGCTCTGATTATACTTGACTGATGTCCTGTGTGTTTGAACTTGGATGCATCTCTGCTTTCTTTCTGGAAAATCCATGTTTGTCTGGTAAACTGTGCTTGACTTTTGGCTTGCTTTGACTTCTCTATTGCAATTGACTTTGTGTTTGCATAACAAGGAATGGGACTTAGCTGAAGCAGGGCAGTCACTTTTTCTGTCTGTTTGGACTGTGAGCTGAACCATTTTCCTATAGGATGCACATGGCTCTGTCCTCAGCAAGCTCCCCTTTGCAAGATTTATTGATAGAAGTGTAAAATAAACAGGACCTGTGTCACTGGAGCACTTTGTGGGTGAGAGCCACTGTCTACCAACGAAGCAACTGAAACACTAAGGGCTGAACTACATGTGGTATTAAATGTGTCTTTGCATCTAATATGCAGGGGTGGTGGTGGTCTTGGTTTTAATGTAGATTGCATCAGGTGGAGGTGGTAGATAATTAATGTGACCAAAGCAGGCCATGATCTGGTTCACACAATATAGGTGGTGACACGGTGTGATTTCATTCTTTCTCGTTTCTCATTTTGCTTTCCCTGTATTTTCTTATATCTACTCCCCAAACCATGTCTATGTAATGAATCCTCCTGGGTAGGCTGACTATATGAAAAGGAGGACAGGGCTCATGTAACTTTAACAGTTGTAGAGAAAAGGGAATTTCACCCAGCGTCATTTGTAGGCAATTAGTCCCTGGTGAAATTCCCTCTTCGTCACAACAGTTAAAGTTGCAGGCACTATACTAGAGTGACCCTATACGAAAGAAGGCAGGGCCCCTGTAACTTTAACTGTTGTAATGAAGAGGGAATTTCACCAGGAACTAATTGCATACAAATGACACTGGCTGAAATTCCCTTTTCTCTATAACTGTTAAAGTGACATGAGCCCTGCCCTCCTTTTCATATGGTCAGCCTACTCCTGGGAGGAGAAGTAGGGACCACCAGAAGGTCAATTAGGGGGAATGGACAATCCATCCTAAATCAGACTGCCGTCCTTATGTTTTTGGCCGTAGGGAAAAAGAGGCCACTCAAACCTCAGACACCTGAGACAGGACCAATAAAGCTATCCTTTAAGGAATTTCTTGTGGTTGCATATTGTGTGGAACCATGAATTAAGTTGGTTTTGAGGCCCCTCTCTCAGACAGCCCAGGCACAGACCCTTACAAGCAAAATCAAAAATGTGTTTTTGTAGATCCACATTATTGTTGCATGTTGCCTTCTGTTGTACTGTAGTTCAAACATGATCTGAATGTTTCAACTATGCAGTACAGTACAGATCTGAGTCACTGAGAGCCAATCTACACTCTAGCTTTGTAACGTTTCATAAGGGTTACAAAAACTCTTTGGGCCACATGACACACTCCCTTGAATGATGTATACCCAAGGTTTTTTAAAACTCACTTCAGCTATATACAATGGTTTCACTTTTAATAAATCGTTTAAAGTAAAAGAATGTGTCCTTCCTTACCGTTTGTGATTCGTGGGGGCAGTGCTTCGTTTACTGGTGCCCAAATGTTTAGCAGTTGATTGGTGGGGAAGAAAGAAGGGCCAAGGAGGAAGTGGGCAAGTGAACTACAGCATCCACAATTCTTAGCCCTATACTCATTGAAAGCTAGGGAATGAAAGGGAAACTAAGGAGGAAGTGGACGACTGAACTACAGCGCCCACAATTCTTTGCCCTAAACTCATTGTAAAAAAAAAAACAGAAAGAGATGGACAGAAGAGACCACACACACCACTTTGTAGACTAAAGATGTTTTCTCCTGTAACGTGAGTACTCTTTAATGTGGCCTAAGACATTTTAGAATGCAGCTATTTGGAACATTTTAAAATACTATTTAAAACATTCTAAGGTACAGTGCAGATAGGCTCTGAGTCACATTGATTGTGTAGTTAGCTAAATTGTGCAACAGGTCATCCATTTTTTTGGAAGGATTGATTGTATTCACGACATCATTATGTCAGGCTAATAAAGACTGAGTTGTGCTAAATCCATATTTTTGTGTGCGGCCATTGACTTGATTCATTTTGACCAAACCTGGAGTGGCATAATAAAAGTGGTAAAGCAACTACAGGACCATTATGCAACAAGTCTAACATATATTCTCATTACGCCAGGTGGTCTTCTCTGAAAGACAATGAATACTTTGGGCCTATGAACACTAACACTTTTGCAGCAAATGGTTAGTGAGCATGTTTAAACCGTGGTTATATAACTATCATGGTTAGGAATGGTTCACATGACATGTGAAGTCATGGTTTACATGAAAAACTCAGCCATAATGTTTAGCTCAAAATGTTTAACCACAGTGGCTTAGTGTGTTGTCTGAACAGGGTCATTAGCTACTGTAGGTAGGCTGACCATATGAAAAGGAGGACAGGGCTCCTGTAACTTTAACAGTTGTAGAGAAAAGGGAATTTCAGCCAGTGTCATTTGTATGCAATTAGTTCCTGGTGAAATTCCTTCTTCATCACAACAGTTAAAGTTGCAGGAACCCTGCCTTCTTTTGTATATTGTCACTCTAGTATAGTGCCTGCAACGTTAACTGTTGTGATGAAGAGGGAATTTCACCAGGAACTAATTGCGTACAAATGTCGCTGGCTGAAATTCCCTTTTCTCTACAACTGTTAAAGTTACAGGAGCCCTGTCCTCCTTTTCATATGGTCAGCCTACTGTAGGGCACCTAATGGCATATCTTGTAGTAACTTGTTTGCAAAGTCCACAATGAACTAACTGTTATTGAAATACTGTTACTGTTACATAAAATTAAATCAAAGCAGAGCCAGGCATCTTTCTTGTTTTGTTTGAAGGAGATTGACATCAGAAATTTTACATATAAATTTGATTTCCAGGTTCTTGGGTTTCTGGCCTTGTTTCTTTGACCTCTTTCTTCATATTTCAACTTGTAATTGGGAGCGTTGATGTTGATGACATGTTGTTAATTTCTTTATCCTGTCTGTGTATCTTTCTGAGATAAATCAGGAGACATTGATTTGAAGCTCTTGCTGTAATGCAAAATAAAAAGAACGGGCACACAAAATATGTTGACAGTATTGCTTTGTTCAATGTATTTAATTGAAAGCCATTATCTATTGGGTTGCATCTATTTTTATATATTGACTCTTGGACAGTAGAAAGAGTAGAGTTATTCTTTCAAATGTAGAAATGCCAAATGGCTATGGAACCCTACTATTAACTGGGACACTTTTACTTCTATAGTCTTGTGCATTAGCTTCTATTTGGAACAATGTGAATGATGCAAGCTATCACCAGTATTCCTTTTGTTCTTTGTATCTATCAGCAGCAGTAGTGATTTATTCAATATGTCTCCATCTTATATGGCAGGGGCCATTTCATAATGTGTAGACCAAAGTGGTATAAATCATTTCCAGCTCCAGAGGCTGATGAACATGTTCTTTAGCTGTGCTCCTATGTAATTCTCTCACATTTCATGAAGAATGAAAATATCCAAGAGCAGTTGTCAGTCACCCATTCTACAAAGCCAGCTGCTGAAAAATGTACCCAGCCTATGACTGGGCAAAGTAATTCAGTAGGTAAGTTCATTAAATAAAACAAGAGAACTCTGTTAGTAAACTGGGACTGTCCACTGGTTAAAGCAAATTAGGCTGTAACAATAAACACATTTACGTGGGAACAAACCCCACTGAGACCAGTGGTTCTAACTTTTGAGTAGACATGTTATAGGATTGCACTGTTAACTAATTGCATGCACTTTATCTGATTTATTGATTAATGCTTTGCATATACTATTCAGTAAAAGTGTCTTTTTGAGATACTGAAGGAAGATTGAGTATTCACAACTGTATTATTAAAACTACACCTGAAGTTTTAGTGTTGCACTCTTGCTCCACATGGGGCTTTACAGAATAAAATATACCCCCGCCCAAAGGATCCCTGCCTGAAAAGTTTAAAATGTTGACAGTGCAGATAACAAAGACAACCAAGTGATGTGTGTGTGGGAAAAACAGAGAGAGAGAGAGAGAGAGAGAGAGAGAATAGGTAGGGCTGGAAAAGACTCCTGCCACAAACCCTGGAGACAATACCTTTACGGATTCCATTGACCCAGTGGAGGGAAGTCTGCAATTTCGATAGTGAGGGCAGACGGCTGCCAAGTGGATGTTCAGCTGAGATGAACCTCAAAAGAAGCTCACATGACTCGACAATGGTGGTGACAGCGCGAGCGTCTGATAAGTTGGACGTGGGTGAGTTCACCCACCAATTTTCCACAAAAGGTTCTCAAGAAGTCAACATAATAAAATTGGGCTACAATTAAAAATATTGTGAAATATTTGTTGCTCTGATGTTGTTGCTTCTGTTCTGTTCCTTGAACAAGACACTCCTTGCATCTTGGAGGCCTCACTGGGGGCCTATCTACACCTAAGGGTGTAGCGGGAGGGAGAGTGGAGGATTGCAGACTTACCTGCTTCCATGATCCTCCCCCAGCATCTAGATGGCCATACGACATCCTGGAAGGGAAGAGGGACATCGTGGGCACCATGTTTTTTAGAAGAGGAGCCGCGTGCTCAGGAAGATGAGCTGCGTGCAGCAAAAAAGTGAGTAAATCTCCCACCAAACCTCGCGTCCAACCCCCTGCCATCTCAGAGATGTTGAAAGTGTTGCCCCCACCCCCATGGGCATGGAGCCACCCCATGCAGCTCCATGCCCATTTTAGGACCCAGGATGCCGCACCACACCAGCCGTGGTCCTTGGGATTGTCCCGGGACTGCAGAAAAACTGGGATGTTCCCAGTTTCTGTTATCCCAGAGTCATCTCTAGGTCATCCCTGTTGATCCTGGGATCCCCTGTGCATCATATGGATGCACAGGGACGACCTAGAGATGACCCCAGGATATCTGGCAGGTGTGGACATGGCCCAGATAAATGGCATGCACAGCTCCTGGCTCTTAGAATTGTGAGTGGAGGAAACTGTTGGAGGTGCTGGGAGAGCAGCAAGAATAAAAAGTCCTCTTATTGCTGTTCTTGCCTAGCCAGGTCTACAGTGGCTGGATGTGTGTTACTGAGCATTGGGCATGGGGAATAAAAGATGTTAATGTCCAAGGAGGGCCAATAGTACCACCTGGGCAGATAGTATCAACTTTTATTGCATAAAAGGTTTTATAGCTTTGCACTTAAAAGTAGGGGTGTGCACACCAAAAAATATCGTCTTTTATCGTTATCATCATTTCGGACCAAAAAAATTATCGTCTTCATTCATATCGTAGGTAATTCATATCGTCTTCACGATAATTATTGTTTAAAAACTATATTTTTGGCAGAAAGAAAAATGCCTATAACTTCTGTATTTTAAAAGTTAGAGGCTTGAAACTTGGCCACAGTGCTTATGGGGTATGCCTACGTATGTGTATGAAATTTGAGATCAATCCTTCCAACCCTCAATTTCATATGAACTTTTATAAGATCATTTCTGTTCTGACAGATCAGAATGACAGCTTGTCCCGTGCATTCATTCAGACCTGTCAGAACGGAAACGATCTTTAAAAAATTCATATAAAATCGAGAGTTGGAGGGATCGATCTCAAATTTCATACACATACGTAGGCATACCCCATAAGCACTGTGACCAAGTTTCAAGCCACTAACTTTTACAATACAGAAGTTATAGGCATTTTTATATGGCAGTCCAATAAAACGATAAAATCACCCAAAAATTATCGTCTCCGATGATTATCATAGGTTTTTCTATCGTATCGTCATCGTAACTTTTAGGCACGATAGAGAGCATATTGTATCATTATTGTGAATTCTAATGTTACGATACACATCCCTACTTAAAAGGATATTTTTTTTAAAAAAAAGGTTTCACTCGAAAATATTTTTAAGAGCTCATTTCTCCTGTAGTTAAATTAAGTGGCTGTATTGTTGAAAGTGCTCAGTGCTTCTTATCTTGGCACTTAATTAGACACCTTTTTGAGAGCTGGGTCCTTTGGAAAACTTAGAGACTTTCTCTAACTTTCCTGCTCTAACAACTCCAAAAGTGCTAACATTATTCATATGATCTTGGTCACACATGAATAAATACTAAGCTTATTTTAAAAGCAAAATCAGCTTCTGGCCTATGTCCATGATGCACGACACAGTACAGTGTCAGCACATTTGCTGCAGAACTGGTGAATGTAACTTCTTGATAATCATTGGGAGAAGTTGCCCAATCTTTGCAATTTTCAAGGTAATAGTGATCACTATGCATCATCCAAGATGACACTGCCACTTACTTATTTATGGTGATCTTCTTGCACCTGAATAGTAAATGGAGTATTCCTGCTAAAACTAAAATTATATTACAACATCTGACATCTTAAAAGTTTCCTGTAAGATGTTATATTTTGGAAGTTCATGCATTTCTTCGCTAGGGAATCAAGTGAAAATGTGGAGTTTAGCGGACAGAGCACATGCTGTACGTAACAATTAATGTTCCTTTTCATCTTTTTGTTTGTATCTGTGTTTAGAAATGCAAGACTTGAAAAAAGAAGAAGATCATCTAGAGCAGGGGCAAGCAACTTGCTGTCCTTCAGATGTTTTCAACTACAACTAAGGCCCCCTCTACAAGATTTCGGTTTGACGCCCGATTGCCCACTTAAGCGCATATACGGAGAAGCGCATTTACTCCTAATACCTATTCACGAGAGGCGGTGAAGCACATTACGGGCTATATGAAACGTGCTTTAAAGTTGTTTACATGAGGAGAATCGCATGTTTACATGGCCATAAGGCGCTTTAACTCCCGCGGCAAATTAAAACTCGCTATTTAACGCGCATTCGAAAATGCGAATAATCGGCGATAAAAAGCGCCTCAACCCCCGATTTGCGCTCCGCTCTTGTAGAGGTAAAATTTGTAATGCGCCTTGAAAGAACTTTAAATCGCTCTTGTAGAGGCACCCTAAGTTAAAAAAGCACAAGAACCCTAAACCCATCCATGAGAATTTCTCAGAAATTTCTTCTCCTTGGGATTTCTTTTCTGGCAAAAATGCTTATATTATTCTACAGATGATCCCTCAGTCTATGTCATATATAATATCCTTCTGGCTAATGTTGCATTGGCAAATTAAAAAAAAAATACTCCATAGAAATCTGGTGTGTCAGAATAGTAAGCACTTCAAAATGGCATCTGCAGAGAGTTGACTTTGAACTAGGATACCAACTCCTAGCATTAAGAGCCTTTCCAATAGTGTTAGAATCTCAACCCCAAAATGTGTTCAACATCTAGATATAAATACATGTCCATAATATCTCTTCTCAATTTTGGAATTTCACATTTTTGTCAGGGAGTGTAGGTTGAAGTCAAGAGGTTATAATTGTTGTTGATTGTCAAAATCCTAGGTGCTAATAATAGAGACATGTTGCATTCCAAATATCAAAAGAGCTTTCAAAACTGCATTGTGGATTAACTGCCTCAATACTCTGAACAATATATTTTTTAATGATTATGACACCCCAAACCAGTTGTCTGAGGGCCAAAACAGGTATTACTTTAAATGTGTGTCTTGCAACTTTGTCTTCTTTTTGTTTTTACTCTAGAGTAGGCACAGGGCCCCTAATCCAGATCTTAAACTCTCCCTATCCCATCCCTATGCTAGTTTCCCATTTGAGATCGGGGCCCTGTGCGTATTCTAGAGTAAAAAATTATAAAAGATATAGCAATGAAGAGCCAAGCTACTACATAGATTGCGTTTCAGTACCAGATTTGAGGAACCACATTCAATAATGTTTGGGGTGGCATTTGTGCTCTTTGATGGGCATCTTCTATCTCCAGATAAAGGGCAGCATAATTTTATTCCTTCTAGTGATCTGAAGTTTTAAAGTAAGATATAAAAAATAAAGACCCAAATAAATTCATGCGAGGGGCAATTTGTGAGGGAAAACCAATCACGTTAATGTATTGATTCAAGAAGTAGAAAATAGGACAATAATGGCAAAATAGAAGGGAAAAAGTTAAAAGGAAATGAAGGATTTTATAAATGCTTGTCTGATCCCCATCCATCCATAAAATTAACTGGGTCAATGAAACCTGGCCATTTTCCTTTCAATTGCCATTATTATTTTATGCTTGGTGTGTGTGTGTGGCAGGATGGTGGGGGAGATATATACATTTATTTATGTTGCTGCAAAGTAGATGTACGTCTTTTCTAAGCATTGATCCTGTGTTGAATATTATCTTTGTTTAAGCATTAGCGGCCCATGATGACAGGCGTCACACGTTGATCTTAGAAAAATTACTTGGTTAATAAAGATCCATCTTCTATACTCAGAATCCACAGCATGTTTTTAGATGATGCCTCTCTTTGTGAGGAAATTAACCCAAGCCAGGTTTTCTCAGGAACTTTGTCTGCACTGGCATTTGAACAAACAATTAATTTGGGCTTGGAGACAGCTGGAAGTCTCATAGGCTGTTTACAGCACAAGAGCCTGCTACAACACTGGACATAGAAAAAGCCTGCGTAGTTTATGGTATTTGCGGCCGTAAAGCACTTTCTTGTACATACATTGCAGCTGTTTCCACCACAAATTATGTAGAAGGAAGTGCTTTACAGCCTCAAATGCTGTACCCCATGCGATTTAGGGCTGTAATTTTTAGAGCTTCGTGCAATTGGCCTTTTGAAATTCTCCACCCTATTTGTGTGCAGAGAAATGAGGGGGACAAAGTCAACTAATTTCTCCAGGGGGAGGTGAAAATCTCACAGTTTCTCACCATTAGGGTTCACCATTGGCAGGGTTTGTAGCACAGCTTCTTTCTTTTTTCGTAAGGGTTTGGGCAGGGGGTGGGGAGGGGAGGGGAGGCTACCACTGCAAGTGGCAACAGGTGTTGGCAGGCGGATCCCCATTTTGCATCCATTACAACGTCAGGGTGAGCAGGGGGCAGTGTGGTTGTGCCCAGCTTCAGGAACGAGGTGGAGCTAGTCCTGTGCCAAAACTTGTCCTCCATTTTCTTCCCCCATGACAGATGTTTCCATCATTCTGCCTCATTCTCAAGATTTTGTATAATTTATTTTGGTGGTGTATTAAAGCTTATTTAATCACTGCAAGGTGGCCAAGGGTGCTTTGTTTGTGCTTTCTTTCTATTACACATCTCTCAACTGCTCTGCAGCCTCCCAGGCTGCCTGCTAGGGGTGTGCACTGGATCGAGTCTGATCCACGATCCGGACATGATCTGGCCGGGATTGGATAAAATTATCCGATCTTGATCCCCAGCACCTGGATCAGCCGATCCAATCTGATCCTATCTGAAAAGGACACGATCCAGATCAGATTGGATTGGAGGATTGGTCCCCCTCCCCTCACTCGCACTCCTTATGTGTCGGGGCAGTCCGCGAGTGGGGGGAGGGGGCTTACCTGCTGGGGCCTTCAGCTTCCATCCATTGCCACGACGGGGAGTGCAACAGTGGAGGCGGGAGGGCCTCCCCCACTTACCTGCCAGGGCATCCACTTCCCACCGTTGCACGGATCTACTGAGAGCTAGGCTTTGCGGCCTAGTTCTCAGTAAAGCATTAGGTGATGATGTCATCACCTGGCGCTCTACCGAGAACTAGGCCGCGAAGCCTGTTTCTCAGTAGATTTCCGCACTGGAGGGAAGCGGACGCCCCGGCAGGTAAGGAGTGCAAGGGAGGGGGAGGGGGCTTACCTGCTGGGGCGCCCGCTGCCGTCTGCTGCCGCCCGCTGGTCCAATCTACTGAGAACCAGCTTCACGGCCTGGTTCTCAGTAGAGCGCCAGGTGGCGCTCTACTGAGAACTAAGCCGTGAAGCCTGGTTCTCAGTAGATTAGACCAGCGGACAGCAGCAGATGGCAGCAGGCGCCCCGGCAGGTAAGGAGCGCGAGTGGGGGAGAGGGACAGGGAGGGGGGAGTTAGGCTCCCACTCACCTGTCCCCATGTTTTCGCCATAGGCTTGCATTGGGGGAAAGCTTTCTTTCCCCCAATGTAAGCCTATGGCAAAAACAGCTAAAATGATGTCTGATCCGAAAATCAGATGCCCTATTTTTGGATCGGAATCGGGTCCGAACTGAACCGGGAAGCCTCCGATCTGATTTGATCTGATCCGAGGCCTCGGTTCCGGTTCCGATCCCGGTTCCGATCCGATCTGGTGGGGGCATGCACATCCCTACTGCCTGCACTTCTTGACCCGAAAGAGCCCTCCTGGAGGAATCATGATAGCTTTCCCTGGGCTCTAACTGGAGTGTAGGAAGCTAAGGAGGCTCCAGGCTGCCATAGAGAGATGATTGTCCAATATAAAACAGGACACTCACACACACTCCTTGGCCACCTCGTAAGTAAGTAAGAAGAAACCTAAACCCAACCAATGAGAATTTCTCTGAAATTTTCATCACCACTGAATTTCTTTTCAAAAAGGAATTCTTTTCTAATTGAGGGAGAATGGTCGAAAAATATGTGGGCGAATATTTTGGGCACAGCACTAGTAATTTTCCCACGACAAGATAATGGCAGCAGCCACTATCCTATTGCATGTTTTAGACAACTAGAGATCTGTCCTGTGAACTTATGCAGGCTCAACAGGTAAGGGGGGGCATGGTTTCTTGTGGACTCTGGAGGTTGGATTCTTGGGAATCTGGTCTCAATGGAATCCATGGCAGATTTCTCCAGCATCCCTAGGGCATACAGGTGTTAAGCCCCAGAGAAGATCAGGGAGGGGCTGCCCCAATGGACCTTTCAGGCCATTGATGGTCCCTCCAGGAGATTACAGCATGAGCTCTCTGGCCTGGGCGTCTCCTCTTCAACTGCAGATGGACTGAAACATCCAAAACTTTAAGGTGAGTTTAAAAATAGTCACAGTGTGATGGGACTATCACCGAAAAGGTCCTGTCTCTTGTGCCCACCAACCCAATAGCTATGTATTTTAACAGTGAGTTTTAAATTCTGAATGTAAACCATTTTAAGATTTTATTACTGCATGTAAACCATTTTAAGATTTTATTATATTAAGTGACATACTAGTATTACAAATAAATAAATAAATAAATAAATAATAGAGAGAAAACTTTCTCCATCATACTAGTAGAACTTGTGGTTGTCTACACAATGAACTGGATTATCAGGAGTTTCAGAATAGATTGAAAAAAGAGAAGCCAGGTCCAATTTAAAGTGCCGGTGATTTTCCCCTTTAAAGCTTTAAATGGCTCGGAAACAGGATATTTGAAGGACTGCTGCGCCTGTATGAATCTGCCTGGGCACTAAAGTTGGCTATGGAGGTCCTGCTTATTTGCCTGCTGGTAAGATCTATTTCCTGGGGTTCTTGCACACATTATGTGCTGGCAAAGGCATGTTTTCTTCCATGTGTACATGCAACAGAGTGCTATGGCCAATCCACTATACTGGTGTATATGCATAATAAATGTGGGGGTAAATGCACTTCTGCTGCACATTGATATTAGGTTTTAACCATACATTTATGTAGACATGTAAAAATATATGGCACGATGCAGCCAATGCTAAGCACTTTAAAGTCCCATTGATGCCAACAAGAAAGACTTAAGCAAGGAGGTGCTTAGCTTGAAATTGAAATAAATGTGACTTAAAAGTATTTAACTTTTCCTGGATTGTGGTGTTTACTCTTGAGATTCCAGGACAAACACCATAATGAAGAGTAGCACTCACTGTGATTTATAGAGACTTATAACCTCCAGATGTCAAAAAGATAATATTTTTTTCTTTCAAAAAGAAAATGGCTAATTGACTGATGGTAGCTCTCAGAAAAACATGATTGGTGGCAAGTTATAAGCTTGTATGTCATCGACTCTAGTGTTGCATTGAGATTTACACCAAATTTAAAACATGCAGAGAGCTTCAAATTCCTCATGTCCTTCCTTTCTCCTTGCAGTGGTTTGACCTTGACAGCATTTTAAAATATAAGCAGTATTCTGATCTGCTTGACTGACTTCGTGCTGTATTTTTGTTTATGAATAATAGCCTATTCTTCTCCTTATACCAAAACCTACCAATAAAACCAGTGGTGTTTTATCTACTGCTGCTCCTCCAGAAGTGATTTCCCCATTGGGCTATCATCTGCCTGCAATTGTGTCACTCTTAAGTTTCAATCAATATAAATCTTTCAGATTCTAGTCCCTCATGTGTTAAATACAAAAGAGCCTACAAAGATGGTTTTGATCGCAGCTGGCTTGACTGCACAAGAATTCCAAGTGGTCTCTTTGGAGAGCATATTTTCATTATTTTATTTTAATTCTGCCTTTCCCATATGTCTTTGCAGAATGGTGTCTCTAATATGCGGTAATATTATTTCATTATTTATTTACAGAATTTATACCCCACTCTTTATCTGGAATGGCTTACAGGATAGGTAGCCTGACAGTGAATTGAAGGCTTGACTCACAAGGAATAAGGGATAGGAATTAAAATAGTAAAAATCACCTATTTTAAGACATGACGATGGTGACAATCATTTATTCTTCCTCCCCTGCTCCCTGTGCAGTTGGTTCTAATGGTATTTTATTTACTTACGCATGTATGTATGTATGTATGTATGATTGCATTTCTATACCACCCAATAGCTGAAACTCTCTGGGCGGTTCACAAAAATTAAAAGCATCAAATACAATACAAGGTATAAAACAGACCACAATATAAAAACACAATATAAAAGTACAACATAAAAGCATAAGCAGGATTAGTGCTTGGCTGAAACCTACTCCCTCTTTTCGGGAACTTTCTCTCTTCTTGCGAAAGCGGTATTGCTTTTTCTGCCTCCTTCGCAGGGAGGGAGGAAATTTGGAGAATTTTCTCCTTGGGGAGGGGTACAGGGTTCCCACATACCTTTTTTAAGTGTAGCTGAATGATGAGGGGGCATTTTTCCTATTTTTTAGTTTTTCAAAAACAACACCCCCTTCCTTCAGTATTTGGATGAACCCAGCAGTTATTCATGAATGTCTATTGGAGATCACGTGACCTCTTCCTCTCCAATAAGCATCCAGTAAGCATGCCTGGGTTCCTGAAAATGCAGAGGGTGTTTAAAAAAAAAAAGGAAGAAAGAAGCCCCCAGAACAACTGGCTACATTTAAAAAGGTATGTGGAAAACCTGTTCCCCTCCCCAAGGAGAAAATTATCTGAAATTCTCACCTCTCCCAGGCTCTTTTGCCTGAGTTTTTGTTCCCCCCACCGCATGAAATGCCAAAAATGGAATAGTTGAAATTATCAGCACAGCACTAACCAGGATAAAACCAAGCAGCAATGCAGAGATTTATACAGATGTATAATACAGATTTGAAACAGCAAACCTAAAAGACTAAGATGGTAAACTGTCAAAATACTGGGAAAATAAAAAGGTCTTCGTCGAAAACAGTATAATGCAAGTACCATGTGATCATTCCACAGACGGGGTTCCACAGCAGAGAAGGCCCTCCTCCTGGTAGCCACCTGCCTCACTTCCTTTGTCAGGGGCTCATGGAGATGATCTTTGGGTCTGCGCAGGTACATATGGTATCTGTGAAGGGGAGAAGGAACCCAGGAAGAAAAGAAAGGAACTCAAGGGAAATGATCCACCTACACTAAGCCCTCAGTCTGAGGTGCAAGGGAAATGGCTGCCATGCTTCATAGAGATACAACCCATAATTCCTCGTGACAATGCACAGGGTGCTAGGCTGCAACTGGACTACAATTGGTGATGGGCAAACTTTAGTGAATTCATTATTTGCTTGGAAAGTAATGAATTTGTCCATATGACTTCAGACAAAAGTTCTCCTTTAATACAAAATCTTGTTCCATGTATATGAGTTTTTGTGCATGGGCAATATCAAGGAATCACATAATGTGGCATGACATCACACATCAGCATGTTGTGTACCTCCTTTCTGATTGATTGTTTTCATGTGGCCTGCCTGTGTGACAATGTCATGTGATGTTTACTCACTATCACCAATCACTGGTAGAGTTCTGCTCCTCAAGGCCGGAGCCATGGAGGTGATGACAGAAACAGCTCATGAGACTGTTTCATGTAAGGTTTGGAAGGAGGAGGTCTGCGTTTGCCTTTACTGCATATGCTCCAAAGCATGCAATCGATTCCTAACTTAATAGTGAATTCTTAATACATTGATCCAGGCTTGCTACAAAAGTGGGGATTATGATGAGTACTGAACAATGAGTTGACTAATTATGAAATTTAGTGGCATCACTAACTAGGACATTAACCCTATTCAGATGTTCCTAAACTGGGTACAGTAAACATGTAAGGAGGGAGTTTCTGCCAGCCCCGGCCCCTGTTCTCACATTCATCACCCTCTACTTGTGGGGACCAACTTTCTGAAGAGGAGATCCTTCTGTATCCATGGAGGCTCTCCATGTGACCCAGAGTGCTGACAAATCAGTGTTCTGTATTGTGTGGAAAGCCTCCACAGATTCAGGAGGCTGTCCTCTTCAGAAAGTCATCCTCCACAAAGAGAAGGAAGCAAACATAATAATGGAGGTGGAGCTGGTGGGCTGCCTCTCCTCATGTGTTTACTATACCCAGTTTAGCAATATCTGGATAGGGCTTATGTTTTTTGGGCAGCTGCTGGTCAAGAATTATGTCTCAGAATACCCTTTCATGAGATTGTCCCTATTACATTAGAACTGAAACCAGAACATGCTTCCCAATTATTCCCACCACCATCACCCATGAAGGAAGCCAGAAGACAAAAGATGTGGGAGTAAGAGTCACAACTTTATTAAATGTATAAGGATCTGCAATGAGTAAAACCAGGGCTAAGTGTGGCCAGGCACCAAACAGTTAATCAAGGGTGAAGATTAGACTCTAGCAGCCTCCTAAAGGGTGAATCCACCATAGGCAGCAAATCCAAAGTGCACTAGATCAGTGCCTTTTCTTGCTATTTATTGATTTATTTTAAAAAATGTTCAGGCTTATTGTAATGGCGGAACTCTCTCAAGAAGGCATACAAGATAAAAAACATACAAAGTACAAACAATAAAAACCAATGAGTACATATTTTTTAAAAATCCATAAAAACAGAGATTGCCAATAAAAATAAAAACCAGAAATTAGCAATAAAAACCAGAAGACCAAGACACTACAGGAGGGTCAACAAAAATAATAGGTCTTCAAAGCTTTCCTGAAGACCTGCAAAGAAGGGGCCAGAAAAACCATTGATGGAAGCTGATTCCTGAGCTGCATGGCCACCGCTGAGAAGCCCTCTCCTTCTACCTAACTTCCCTTGGTGGTGGGCCAGTAAGAAGGGTCCCTGTTGATGACCTCAGAGAGTGGTCACACTGGAACAGCAGAGGGTCGTCTTTCAAGTGACTTTGTCCCAATCCATTTAACACTTTCAAGGTTAAAACCAGCTCTTTAAAATTGGCTTAGAAATGCACTAGCAACCAATGCCGCTACTGCAGTATCAGTGTCGCATGTACCAACCACCTGGCCCCCACCAATATCTGGGCAAAAATATTCTGTACCAGCTGAAGTGTCTAAGGCAGCCCCACACACAGCATATTACATAATCGAGCCTGGGTGTCACCGGAACATGAATAACTGAGCCAAGATCCTATCTCCCCAGAGTCTTCTAACAGGGCACCCTGGGATACAGAAGACCTCAGGGAGCTGAAGTGGAAAGGACGACGACTGGAGCATCGATGGCGGAACACTCGACTTATATCTGACAAGAGACAACATAGAGAACATCTAAGTTCCTATGGGGTGGCAATACATGCAGTGAAGAAGGCTTTCTTCTCTGCGTGCATTGCGTCTGTGAATTCACATCCAGCAGAACTGTTCAGGGTGGTAAGGGGACTAACCCAGGCACCTTCTCCCCTGAACCCGACTTTAGAGCCTTCGGTAGTTCGCTGTGATGCCTTTAACGATCATTTCACTGATAAAATCTCTCGGTAAGAGCTGGACATAGATACCATCGTTATAGCAGAGGCTGACAGTGGAGTGTCCAGCGACTCCGCGAGTAGGATTACACTGGATCAGTTTCAGTTGGTGAGTACTGAGGACGTGGACAAGGTGCTTGGATGTGTGAGGAGGACGACTTGCCCTCTTGATCCCTGTCCTTCTTGGCTGGTTGTCCAGGGAGGAGATGCAGTTAGATCACATCTACAACATATCATTAATGCATCTCTCAGGGTGGGGAGTTTCCCATCATGTTTAAAAGAAGCGGTGGTATGGCCGCTTCTAAAAAAGCCCTCCCTGGATCCCCTGGACCTTAATAACTACAGGCCAGTATCAAACCTTCCATTTTTGGGCAAGGTGATCGAGAGGGTGGTTGCCTTCCAACTCCAGGCAGTCTTGGATGACACTGATTTTCTAGACCCATTTCAAACCGGCTTCAGAGCAGGATACAGAGTTGAGACTGCTTTGGTCGCCTTAGTGGATGATCTACGCCTGAGTATTGACAGGGGAGTGTGTCCCTGCTGGTACTCCTGGACCTCTCAGTGGCTTTCGATACCATCAACCATGGTATCCTTCTGGAGCGCCTGGGGGAATTGGGAATCAGGGGCACTGTGCTTCAGTGGTTCCAATCCTATTTCTTGGGCAGGTTATAGATGGTGATGCTTGGGGATAGCTGCTCTTCAAAGAAGGAGCTGCTATGTGGTGTACCGCAAGGTGCCATCCTTTCCCCAATGCTGTTTAACATTTATATGAAACTGCTGGGAGAGATCATCTGGAGGCATGGGGCGGGGTGCTATCAATATGCTGATGACACCCAAATATATTTCTCTATGCCTTCGACAACATCGTCAGCTAAGGATAGCATGTCTCCTCTGAATGAATGCTTGGAGGCGGTAATGGGCTGAATGAGGAAAAACAAACTGAAGCTGAATCCAGACAAGACGGAGGTGCTCGCTGTCAAAGGCCCCAACCTGGGTTTGGAGGTATGTCAGCCAGTTCTGGATGGGGTTACACCCCCTCCCGAAAGACTGTGATCGCAGCTTGGGGGTACTCCTGGATCTGTCGCTCCAAATGACAGCCCAGATAGATGTGACAGCCAGGAGTGCCTAGTATCAGCTTTGGCTGATACGCCAGCTGCGCCCCTTCCTAGAGTTGGAAGACCTAAAGACGGTAGTACACAAGCTGGTAACTTCGAGACATGACTTCTGCAATGTGCTGTACATAGGGCTACCTTTGTGCCTAGTCCGGAAACTTTAACTTGTTCAAAATATGGCAGCCAGGTTGGTCACTGGTACATCTAGGGATGACCACATTACACCAGTTTTAAAATCACTTCATTGGCTGCCAATCAGTTTCCGGGCGAAGTATAAAGTGTTGGTCATTACCTTTAAAGCCCTACATGGTTTGGGTCCAGATTACCTGCGGGATCGCCTTCTCCTGTATAATCCGCCCCGCACGCTCAGGTCCTCTGGGAAGAACTTACTCAAATCAGCCAGAACTAGGCTGACGAGTGTTACCCAGAGGACCTTCTCTTCTACCGCTCCCAGACTGTGGAGGAGATTAGACAAATTTGCAGTCTTCATGAATTTAAGAGAGCCATGAAGACTGCTCTCTTCCAGCAGGCCTATCCAGTTGAATTTTAAGATGTTTTTAATGAGGTATTGGTTTTTATTTGTTTTTAATAGCTCAACTATTTTGTGATTTTTGTGATTTGTATTTGTTGTTGTTCCCCGCCTCGATCCAGAGGGAGAGGCGGGTTATAAATAAATATTTATTATTATTATTATTATTATTATTATTATTATTATTATTATTATTATAGGTGGTGCACTGGCCTAAGCTGGTAAAAAGTACTCCTGGCCACTGCTGCCACCTGAGCTTCCCAGTTAGTTCCCAATCCAGGAGCACACCCGAACGGTGTACTTGGTTGATGAAGGTGGGGAGGGATCCGCAACTACTCCATCCTTGCCAGTATTCACTGGAGCAAAGCTTGCCAGGGAACCAGGAAGGCCCCAACCCATATCCCTCTCAAGCTGGCTGGCAATGAGGTGTAGGCTGAGTGAGCTTGGGTGCCCACGCTATCTGCCAATTGAGACAAGTCAATAAGGCCAATCAGCCAAATGAAACACATCACCCACAACAAAGCAATAAGGGGCCGGTGAAAGGGGGGCATTGCCATAGCCAGTCAGAAAATTCCTACCCAGCCCCCTACACCCCAATAACTGGCTAATCCCTTACTGTAGCACTGGGATAGTGGGAGGGCCTCCACAAAAAGAGCTATTCTGGAAGGTGTGGCCAGTTTTAATAGCAGTTGGTAGCTGTCTCCTCATTGGCCAGGTCCATCACACGGGGCCAACCTGCACATGCTCACGTTGGGTTGGGCAAAGTTGCCCCAACTGCCATGTCATGGGGTGTAATTCTTTGGAAGTTACCATACAGAAGTACTGAAAACTTGGTGTATGTCGATAAATGTCACAAGGGGGAAAATAATCCAATTCAAAGATTATATTTATATCACTCAATCCAACAAATAATTGCATCAGGTTCTGAAACCCATCCTGTGCTGTGAGGGGCAAAAGAAGCAAATTGATTCTGGTTGTCAAATAATAAACAACTGGGAAAGCTTGAGGATGCCATATGAAAATTTGGTGAAAATTTTAAAATAAAACTGTAATTAGTGTGACATTGTCAAGAAGAGAGCCGTGGGCTGTCAAGAAAATGCTGTTCACTACAAGTTGTAATTGATTGCAATAACACCACACATCCCTGTAACAGCTTATTGACTCTCTTACTGATTTGAGATAAAGAGTGTTCTGGAGGCTTAAAGAAACAATGGCTAAATAACCCCAACATATTACAGTGAACATTATTCTTCATGCACAGACTATCACTGTCTTATGAATTTACTCCTTTTAAAAGGTGTGATTTGTATTCATTCAGCATGGCATCTTCTCTTCAGCAAAATGAGATATGCCTGCAAGGTACTATTTCTCCTGCAAAGAAAACATTATCAGAACAATGCCGCTAATGTTCCTAGAGGTATTAAAAGATATAGAGCTGAAATTCAGCACTATAGAGCTGAAATTCAAATTGTTCCAATGTACAAAAATACTTGCGTGGACAAGTCAGACTTTCTTCCATAACAATGATAACAAGAAGAATCAATCGTGGGATAATGCCATGGGATAAGGGAAGTGTCGATAAGTTACAATACTCATTTGCAATCGCAGAGTCTTCATGATGTCAACCGTGTTTTTTCCTCTGCCTGTTCTTGTTGCTACAACTCAATTTTTCTACTAAGTATAAAATCCCAAGAGAAGGAGCAATCATCTCTAGATAACACATATACCAAATCAGTTGTGACGGTATATCGGGGGTGAGAAACCTCAGGTCCAGGGGCCAAATCCAGCTGTTCTACATTCCCAATCCATCCCACTGGGTGACGTGTGCATGCCCATTCCCTCTGGCATTCACACGTGCTGGCAAATCAACATGTGACACTTACACCAGTGAGACTTCTTTTTATTGAGGAAATCTCATGGTAACAAGCTTAATGGTTACATTTCTCCAAAACATACTTAAAGCTGAATGATGGGCAGAAAGCTTAAAGCTCCATTCTTTTCGAACCTTTAGGCAATCACACGGGAGGTGGGGGGAATTCTTGACAGGCTTGGCAAACCATCCCAAAGGAGCTTCTTCAGATGCCTCATACGCTGGTAACTCAAGGGACTTGGCCCATGCCCACAAGACCATGGGAAGGGTAACATTTCAGGCTTAATGCTTAGGAATTTTAACTCTTTCATCACTCTGCCTAATTCATTTGTAGAGTGTTTGCCTCTGAGTCTGTGTAAGCAGGGGGAGGAGAAGCTGAAAATTGCGGCGGCTCTCTCTCTCCTTCCCACTTTCTTGCTTGTAATGTATTATCTGACTCCCTCAAAGCTGATTTCTGCCTGTAACTTCATGAGAATATCTCAACCCAGCAGAGCAATTGGATACACTGGGCTGCATACAAATTGGTGTGTTAGATGGGTACCACCCACCTTAGTCAGGAAAGGCTTTGTCCACCCCCCCTCTCCTTACTCGCTTCCTCCAAGTAAAGGACAGGGGCGGAGGGATATAATCCCTCTAGGGGAGGAGTCCCGTGGAGGAAGTATAAACGTATGCTCTATTGCCCTTTGCGTCCAGCATTTCCTGCAAAGGTGCCTCAAAGGCAGGAATGGAGGGGTTAAGAGGAGATAAGCTGGAAGTAAACTTGGGTATGTCTCTCCCTCCCAGCTCTCTGTCTGTCGCCGGCCTCGATTGGATATACATGGGAGAGGATAAATCAAAGATGCTTTTTGCCTGCTCTGTCGCTTCCGCCTGCTACCTACGCTTTTGCAAGCTTGCCTGAAACTTCCTTTCCTCCCCCCCTCCCTTATTCTCTTTTCTTCTTGCTCGAAATCAGGATACAGGGATTGGGGGGGGCTAGGTTTCAGGACCATCGTATCATCAAGGCTTTTCAATTCATCATTTCACACTTTAACAATGAACCAGTTTGCCACAAGTCAATGTACGGAACTCGTTCCAATGGCCATCTCCAGTTTCACGTACATGGACTGCACTCGATTGCAAAACTTCTCTGATTTGAAACTTTTTATATATATTTTTTCAAACAATAACAAAACACAAACACAAACACTACAACATACAACTCCAAACATTAAAATGGACTTCTGAATTTCTCCATTTCTCCATTTCTCCATGACTCTGAAAACTTTTACTCTTTACTAGAGACCGTCCCCTATGATGCTGCCTCTTTTCCAAGAGCTACCCTTGCCAACCCCCCGCCCCAGGGGTGCTTCCTTGCCTAGCTCTCTACTAGAGATCGTTCCCATGATGCTATCACTTTCCCAAGAGCTACCCAAAGGAAGGAAAACACACTTACTCTGTCCTGCGGTGGTCGCGTCTGACGTCTGGCTTCTGTGACACCCTGGCATGGATCTGGATAGTCTGTGTTTTTCAAGGAACGCCTCTAGAGTCTCCCGGCTCGTTCGACACACTCCCGAGTCCCAATGGAATGGCAGGTCCACAAATGGACTACTGGTGTGCACGTCGTTCCTTTTGGTCTCCCTCGGGGGTCAGGTGGTAGCCGGGGGCAGCTAGGAGGATTATCCCAGCGGAGAATTCACCAGTTTGTTGGCCAAATTAGAGTCCTTTGCCTAAGATAGGGGGACCAGATAAAATCCAGGTCAGGGCTCATGTAACTTTAACAGTTGTAGAGAAAAGGGAATTTCAGCCAGTGTCATTTGTATGCAATTAGTTCCTGGTGAAATTCCCTCTTCATCACCACAGTTAAAGTTGCAGGGGCTCTGCCTTCTTTTGTATATGGTCACTCTAGTATAGTGCATACTAGGGATGTGCACTGGATTGGATCCGATCCACGATCCGAATCTGATCCAGAGGGAAATCGGATAAATTATCCGATTTCCAATTTCACAGCTGGATCGGCCGATCCAATCCGAACCGATCCGAAAAGGTTCCGATCCAGTTCGGATGGATCGGCGGATCGGCGGGTGCCCGCTGGCGCCCACCACCGCTTCCATTGGCGGGCGCCAGCGCGCTTACCTTCCAGGGACGTCCACTCCCGTCCGGTGCCGGCTACTACTGCAAGCGGGCTTCGCAGCCTGCTCCAGGGTGGCGCGCCGGGTGATGACATCAACTGGCGCGCCACTCTGGAGCAGGCCGCAAAGCCCGCTGGCAGTAGCAGCCGGCGCCAGATGGGAGCGGATGTCCCTGTAAGGTAAGCAGGGGGTGGGGGGAGGGGGCTTACCCCCCCGGGGCTGTCCGCATCTATCCGCTGGCACCCGCGAGCGCCAGCGGATGGAAGCGGACGGCCCTAGGGGGAGGTGGCTTACCTGCCAGGGCTGTCCACAGCGGACAGCTCCGGGGGGGGGAGTTAGGCCCCCCCTCACCCACCCACCGCCATTTTTTCCTCATAGACTTGCAATGCAAGTCTATGGGGGGGGGGGAAATGGTGGCCGATCCCAAAATTTCCGATTTTTGGATCGGGATCGGACTCGATCCGGTTCGGGGGGCCTCCAATTTTGTCCGATCCAATCCGTGACAAAATTGGAGGTCCCGATCCGGGTCCCGATCCGATCCGGGGGGTCCGTGCACACCCCTAGTGCATACACCTTTAACTGTTGCGATGAAGAGGGAATTTCACCAGGAACTAACTGCATACAAATGACACTGGCTGAAATTCCCCTTTCTCTACAACTGTTAAAGTTACATGAGCTCTGACCTGGATTTTATCTGGTCACCCTAGCCTAAAAGGGTTGCCAATTTCCCTCTGAGAGACACAGAACCAAAAATCCAGTCCAGCGCATCTACTTTTATTCCATTACAGTCAGCTGAGTGGGTGAACTTACGGGACCCTTGCCACCAAAAGCCACACCACACATACACAAGAAATTCCTTTTATACAGTACAGTATAAGTTCTATGACACTACTTCATACAGTGCAAGCACAAGCAAAACCCAATGCATTCCAACAAGAGTCACTGCCCTTTGATAGGGTGACCAGATTTTGGAAAGCAAAATCCCGGTCCAAAATGGCCACCCCTCCAAAGCAGACCCCCCCCAACATAAAATAAAAAAAATTAAAAAGGCCGCCTGCCATGTAGCCAACAAGCAGACACCCCTGCCCCCCCTCAAAGAAACCCAACCCGGACCTACCGGGTCCTCCGCCGCCACCGCCAATCTCCTCCACCACCACGTAACCCCCTGCAGCCCCCTCACCCTTTTTGCCCTGCTCCTGGGCTCCCTGGAGGTGTCTGAGGAACAGCAACAGCAGCAGCAGCAGCAGCAAGAGGAGGAGGAAGAGCCTGCTTTAAAATGCCCATGCTGCTCCCCGGCCTCGGTAGGAAACAAGTGCTCAGCATTAGGGAGCGTCAACAAATTCCTTGTCTGGTGGCTAAAGCAGTTAGCCACCCAACAAGAAATTTGTTGACGCTCCCTAACACTGAGCACTTGTTTCCTGCTGAGGCCAGTAAATGGGGAGCAGCACGGGCATTTTAGGGCAGGAGGAGAGCTGAACCTTTCCCCGGTTTGCCTCCGTCACCCCCCTGTCGGCCCTGATTGCCCCAGTTTTCCCGGTTAAGACCCGGAAACCCAGAGCGATCTGGTCACCCTACCCTTTGATATAGTGCTGAGAGCCACTGCACATGTCTCAGTTGTTACCGGGTTAAATTCTGTAGCTTCTGATAAGGTGCGCTGGTGGCCTTGCATTAGGAGGCTCTTCAGTCAAATGTTATAACCAGCTGAAACCAGACTTGTGACAAGGCCTTATCTGCCATGTACGCACTTTAAATTTTCCTTCAGCCTTGAGAGAAGGTTCCCAGCGTTCTATACTTGTAAGCAAAAGATGGCTACACTTTGGCTATTACACCCACTTTTCCATAGCCTCATCCCCTTTTCTCCAACCACTGATTGCTTGGTGGTTTCCTTGCTTTTGTGCAATTCCCCCCCCCCAATTCTAAAAGAATGAAATGTCTCTCCTAAGGCCTAGTTACTGGCAGTAAGAGCTTTAAGCTGCAATATGCTGCTGTTGTTGTATTTTGCATTTTGGCTCCACCCCTGTTATCTTTGGCCATGCCCACCACTGGAATGTGTTTCCTGAGAGGAGAGCTTCTCCAAAAATGAATTTGGCCTTCAGGCTGAAAGAGATTCCTCCCCCACATGGTACAACATGCTACAGCAGTTTTTACTTGAGACCGGGAATGGCTACCATGAATTTCAAGAAGACCACTCATAAGAAGCCAGTTTTCATTGTGTACACTGAAGTAGCCCAGAACAATATTATGGTACCCCCAGAATCACTTACACCACCAACTGCCTGCAGCACAAATAAAAAAAACATTTAGCTCTGTCAATATGACTTGTCAACAATTCATTATTGAGGGTTGGGTGGATGGGATGCTGTAACTCAATGGCAGAGCACATGTGTTGCATGCAGAAGGTCCCAGTTCCAATCTCCAATATCTTCGGGGGGGGGGGGGGAGAGAATCCTGCCTGAAACTCTGGAGAGCTGCTCCCAGTCAATGTTGATAATAGTAGACTAGAGAGATCAATGGACCCGCTCAGCACAAGGCAGCTTCCTATGGAACCCAGAAGTCGAGGAAGGGATGGATTTGCCCTATAAATTGCAGCCAGTCTCCCTCACACCCACCCTTATCCCCTGTTGGCCACTACTTAGTGAATCTCATGATACTTCATCCTGGCAAAGGGGTGGGGCAGACCTGTCCCCAGAGGAAGCTGTAGGAGAAAGCTTCTCATGCAACGGAAGATCACAAATAGCTTTTGCCTTCCACTGAACTCTTGGCTTCTGCTGCTTAGGAATTCTGACTCATCCTCCACACTCTGTTTCTCCCCCTTTCTCCAAACCCCATCCAGAATGGCAATTTATGTCTAAAACGAATGGCTTTAATTTTGCATTCCTAAATTGTGCAGTGCTATACAGATATCTATGCTACGCTTCCCTTCCTAACTATTCTTTCTTCCTCTCAGACCTTTCCATTTTTCATTCCGTCTGAGTACTTGGAAAGGTCAATTGGAGGAGGTTGCAAACACGCTAATACCAACTTGATCCTTGAAAGAAAGAGATATCATAAAAGAACCCAAAGAGTCATTAACTTACACTAAGATAAGAAGAAAAACCTCCATAGAAGTTCTAATTACTATTTAATATCTGAATTACTTTGACAGAGGTGCTTTATCAGTTTGTAGCAAAACCGAAACCAAATATAACAAGCTTGTAGGAAATCAACTAATTAATGAGGCTTCAGTCAGGAATAATGGATAGCAAATTCATTTTTCATCAGAAAGCCAAACAGATGAAATGGCATACATCAGTTGATTTCTTTTCCATCACTTTTTAAAAATACAAATTCTTTCTTACCATTTTTTAAAGTGTGGAGGCTATAATTTTGTATTCGTATGCATCACCAAGAAGGACGATTCCCTATACCAGAAAATCCATTAAATAAAATCCATTAAGTAGCATAGTAATTGTGAAAGAATCAAGAAACTGAAAATCTATTACAATCTTCCTTGGAGATTCTTCTTTGGCTCCTCCATGTTCATGGGTTAAGTGGCTGAAAACACTGTGGGAAGGCCTTTTCGCTGGTGGCACCCTGACTTTAGAACTGTCTCCCCAGGGAAGTTCATTGGCATTGAGTTTGATATCTTTCCGACACCAGGCAAAGACCTTTTTATTCACTGAGGGCATTTAGCTACTGTGTTAGTAAATGCAATTTTTAACCTCCTGCTCTATTTTTTTAACCTGCATATTTTAATGAATGTGGCTGTTTTAAATTTGCATGTTAGCTTCTTTTAGAAGTTTTGCCTAATAACATTTTTTAAAAAATGGATAAGTGAATAAATGTTGAATACAAAAATAATATTAAAGAGCTCCTTTATGTAATATTTCAGTGCTTATGCTTTTTTATTTTATTCAGTTAATACAGTTACGGGTAACTTGTCAGAATGACACCTTGGTTCAAGAATCCATTTTATTACAGAAGACATTGCACAGCTGCAGGCATGCCAGGAATGACAATCATGATGGTTGCAGAGGGGACACAGGACACCCTATTTGCTTAAGTGCTTGCATCATAGATGAAAGAGAGTTGCTCCCATGTATCTATGGAAATACACACTACTAAGTCACCACCCAACCAGCTAACCCACTTATGTACCTTAAATTGGCCAATCCAAAGCCTTGGTGGAAAATAGCTCCAGCAAGCAACAAGTAAAACAGAACAGATTCCTTGAGCAAAATGTGAGGCCCAGATAAACCCAATTTTCATCATCCTGTTCTTCCAGTTAACTTACGTATCCCAATATCTAGGACTTCTGTAGCTCCTGCAACCCTTACTTTGGGGTCTGTGGCAGGTGTAAGAAACCTGGTGCCCTCCAATTCCCATCAGCCTCAGTCAGCATGGCCAATTGTCAGGGACGATGGAAGTACTAGTTGCCTGCCTCTGTTCTACTGGAATTAATTGCTGACTTCCTTAAACTCTCTCCATAAGGCCTGGAACTAGGAAGGCTGAATGCATGGAGCTGGAGCAAGATGGTGCCTGTTCAAGTTACAGGAAGCCAGATTCCGGCTGGACATCAGGAAAAACTTCCTGACTGTTAAAACAGTACAACAATGGAACCAATTACCTAGGGGGGTCTTAGGCTCTCCCACACTAAAGACCTTCAAGATGCAGCTGGACAGCCATCTGTCAAGTAGGCTTTAAGGTGGATTCCTGCATTGAGCAGGAGGTTGGACTCAATGGCCTTACAGGCCCGTTCCAACTCTACTCTTCTGTGATTCTATGATTCTTTGTGTTTAATAGCTGTGTGTCTAGCCTATACACATACAACTTACACATGGATAGAGTCTATCTTTGTAATCGGAAATCCCTGTGGAAAAAAAAAAGCAGTTACCAAGTGCATGAAAAAGTCTTTGATGAAGGAAGTGATTAAGAAGGCGGTCAAACAAGGCAGTGGAAAGTCAGTGCCCAGGATCTTCCTTCTTCTTAGACTCTCATACATTTCTTTTAAATGTGACACTGCCACTACAAGATTATTGGACTTCTCCAGTTTCATATAGTAAATATTTCTTATTTACTATATGAAACTGGAGACTGTTAGATTTATCCCATGTTGTAAATGTCAGCTGTCACCATGCAGGCTTAAGAAATAAGATTCACCATATCAAGTTTACAGGGTAAAATTCTCTCACAAACATCTTTCTCATGCATTGAAAAGCTTCTCTTTTTCTAGTCTGGCATTGGATGGGTGGGACTAAGCAGGTTGAGTTGGGGGTTTAGCATTTATCATGTTGATTTTACTGTATACATATGTTTTAAAATGTATTATTACATGTCCCCCATCTTCAGAAGCGACAGGATAATGGAAATGAAAATGAGAAACTTAATTAGATGTAACTTGTGTAAGAGTACAGAAAGTAAGAATCAGAAATCTCATGCTCCAGTTAATTAACTGAAATATGTCTTCGAGAGGATCAGCACTTACTTATGCCTTCCTTATAAACATTTATGTAGGTGGATTTGAAAGAAGAGGTTTCAGAATACAGACCTAGGCAATTGAATTCATTGTGCACTACAGACTTTTCTGAGGAAAGGAGTTTATTTAAGTGATGCAGAGGGGTGTGTGTATGTTAGAGTGCCCATATTTTGGGAACCAAAAATGCCAAAATAGACTTTACTCATATTTGCCATGATAACCCATTTTCCAGAACTATCCATTTCCTGATCCAAAGAATAGTGCTGTTCTAAATTAAATGGAATTCTATTAAAATGGTACACAAACTAATAACCTTCAATAGCATGCAGTTATTTATTTATACACTTTCAGGTTCTTTTCCAGAACAGCTGGAACAACAATTTCCAGAAGTTCTGTCAACTCAAAGATCTACACACTTTGATTTTTGTTGGGGTGCAAATCCCTACATAGGGGTAGCAAAACAGTATCTGATAAATTGATAAATAAAGGTACTGGTTTGCAGCATAAATATAAGCAATACAAAATAATTAGGCATGTGAACTCATGCATTTATAAAATCTTACACATGACTCCTCAGTAACCAATTATTAGGGGTGTGCACTGGATTGGGTCCAATCCACAATCTGGATCCGATCCAGGGGAAATCGGATACAATTATCCGATTTCCGATCATCCCGCTGGATCGTTCGATCCAATCCAATCTGATCCGGAAAGGACCCGATCCAGATCGGAATGGATTGGAGGATCGGCGGGTGCCCGCTGGTGCCTGCCACCGCTTCCATTGGCAGGCGCCAGTGGGCGCCTGCTGATGGAAGCAGATAGTAGGGGGGGGCTTCCCTGGTGGGGCTGCCTGCTTCCATTGGTGTGCGCCAGCGGGCACTTGCCGATGGAAGCGGACAACGGGGGCAGGGGGCGTACCTTCCGGGGCCGTCCGCTGCCCTCTGCTGCTGGCCGCTACTGTGAGCAGGCTTCGCGGCCTGCCCCTAGGTAGCGCGCCAGGTGATGTCATCACCTGGCACGCTACTCAGGAGCAGATTGCGAAGCCTGCTTGCAGTAGTGGCCAGCGGCGGAGGGGAGCAGATGGCCCCGGAAGATAAGTGGGGAGGAGGGGGGCCCACGGAGCGCTTACCTGCTGGGGCTGTCCACTCCCCTCCACCGCTGACTGCTACTGCGAGCAGGCTTCACGGCCTGCCCCTAGGTAGTGCGCCAGGTGATGTCATCACCTAGCGCACTACTCAGGGGCAGGCCGCGAAGCGTGCTCGCAGTAGTGGCCAGCAGCGGAGGGGTGCGGACGGCCCCGGCAGGTAAGCAGGGGGAGGGAACTTACCCCCCCCGGGGCCGTCCGCTTCCATCTGCTGGTGCCCGCGGGCGCCAGTGGATGGAAGCGGACGGCCCCGGGAGGTAAGGAGCATGGGGGAGGGGGCTTACCTGCTGGGGCCGTTCACAGTGGATGGCCCTGGGAGGTAAGAACCACGAGGGGGGAGGAGGGAGTTAGGCCCCCTCACCCACCCACCGCCATTTTGTACCCATAGACTTGCATTGGGGGAAAGCTTGCTTTCCTCCAATGCAAGTCTAGGGGGAAAACAAAAATGGTGGCCGATCCGGTCCGGGGGGGGGCTCCGATTTTGTCTGATCTGATCCGGGACAAAATTGGAGGTCCCGATCCAGGTCCCAATCCGATCCGATGGGTCCGTGCACACCCCTACCAATTATACAGTTACGTGATATGAACAGCAAAACAAACAAACAAACAAACAAAACTATTATGGTCAGGACACAAATTACTGAACAATTAATATTTTGTAGGGGTGTGCACGGATCCCCCGGATCGGATCGGGACCCGGATCGGGACCTCCAATTTTGTCATGGATCGGTTCGGACAAAATCAGAGGCCCCCCGGACCGGATCGAGTCCGATCCCGATCCAAAAATCGGAAATTTTTGGATCGGCCGCCATTTTTTTCCCCATAGACTTGCATTGCAATGCAAGTCTATGAGGAAAAAATGGCGGCGGGTGGGTGAGGGGGGGCCTAACTCCCTCCCCCCCGGGGCCATCCGCTGTGGACGGCCCCGGCAGGTAAGCCCCCTCCCCCGTGCTCCCTCCCCCCCTGGGGCCATCCGCTTCCATCTGTAGGCGCCCGCGGGCGCCCGCGGATAGAAGCGGACAGCTCCGGGGGGGTAAGCCCCCTTCCCCGCCACTGCTTACCTTCCCGGCCCGTCCGCTCCCGTCTGGCGCCGGCGGCTACTACCAGCGGGCTCTGCGGCCTGCTCTAGAGTAGCGCGCCGGGTGATGACATCACCCGGCGCGCCACCCTGGAGCAGGCCGCGGAGCCCGCTGGTAGTAGCCACCGGCGCCGGACGGGAGCGGACGGGCCGGGAAGGTAAGGGGCCCCCCTCCTCCCCTCCGCGCGCCCCCTGCTTACCTTCCCGGCCTGTCCGCTCCCGTCCGGCACCGGCGGCTACTACCAGCGGGCTCCGCAGCCTGCTCTAGAGTAGCGCGCCGGGTGATGACATCACCCGGCGCGCCACCCTGGAGTAGGCCGCGGAGCCCGCTGGTAGTAGCCGCCGGCGCCGGACGGGAGCGGACGGGCCGGGAAGGTAAGGGCCCCCCCTCCTCCCCTCCGTGCACCCCCTCCTCCCCTCCGCGCGCCCCCTGCTTACCTTCCCGGCCCGTCCGCTCCTGTCCGGCGCCGGCAGCTACTACCAGCGTGGTCCGCGGCCTGCTCTAGAGCCGGAAAAGTAAGGCCCCCCCTCCTCCCGCCCCCTCCTCTCCCCCGCTGTCCACTTTCATCGGCGGGCGCCCGCTGGCGCCCGCCAATGGAAGCGGCAGTGGGCGCCAGTGGGCGCCCGCCGATCCGCCGATCCGCCGAACCGGTTCAGAGCCTTTTTGGACCGGTTCGGATTGGATCGGCCGATCCAGCTGTCGGATCGGAAATCGGATAATTTATCCGATTTCCCACTGGACCGGACTCGGATCGTGGATCGGGTCCGATCCAGTGCACATCCCTAATATTTTGTACACCCAAGTAGCTCCTTCTATTCCAACAGCAAACTGCTTTTAAAGCAGAGGGGAACTTTCAAAATTGCACTAAACACACCCAAAGTCTTTGGGACTTCTAAAAAATGCTCTTTGGATTTCACCCCAACTTTTAGTTTGCAAGCAGTAACACGTATCATAGCTATCTTTGCTTTCACAAAAACTTTGAAGTATTTCTGCTTATAATACTTTTTTTCTGACCTGATCTTTAACATCGAGGCCAGGCCACAGCTCCAGGGACAGGCTGGGACAGGAACGGTCAGCCATCTGCAGCCATGCCATACCATGTCACAGCTCCAGGAAGAGGACTAGGCCAGGCTGCAGCTCCAAGGCCAAGGACAGGCCACAGCTAAAAGGCGAAGGACAGGCTAGGCGGTGGCTGTGCCTAGCAGGCTGCCAGGCCAGGCTGTGGCTCCAAGCCCAGGCTAGGCTGCTCACTGCCGATGGTGACAAAGAGCGCGGATAAGCGATGAGCATGACGATCTACTAGGACCCCAGATCTGCCATGGGCAGAAGTGGCTGAAACAGGCCTTCTGAGGCCCTCCCATGGCAGATCCTGGATCTGCCATGGTGATGAGGCACTAGGAACCCGGATCTGCCATGGATGGGCCTCGGAAGGCCTGTTTCCAGAAGTGCCTTTCCAACCTTTCGGGGGGGGGGAGTGCTAAATTTCCAGATTTGTCCCCCAAATTAAAGATTTCCCCCTGGACCTGGTTTCGCCCCCCATTTTCCGAGCATGTCTGGGCAAAAGTGGACAGATGGTCACAGTGTGTGTGTGTGTGTGTGTGTGTGAGAGAGAGAGAGAGAGAGAGAGAGAGGATGGGGATTAACACTCCAATAATTAAAAAGTGATTCTTATACCAGTAAATGTATAATCCAGTTCTTTAAATGGGGGCTGCCATTTTTTTTAAAACTCACAATGCCTCTGAAATAATGTTACATCCTGATGAAACATCATTTGTGAGATACTGAGGAGGGAACATGCTGGCCTACTGGGTTGCCACAAGTGATGGCAGGCATGTGGTACAGAGAAAACATGCATGGATGCTACTCCACCACTTGGTAAGCTCTCTTCAGTGGCTGAACCTTTTCAGAATTTCTCCTGGCTTCAATGAACTTTTCTTCCTCATGTCCTGGGGCTTCCCATGGTACCAAAGCAGTGCAGGAGGAAGCCACATACAACACCGGTGCTGTCAATCCCGTGCTGTCAGGGTCATGTAAGAAGGGGCCCTTAAATGCAAAGGCACTAGATCTTCAGATGTGGATATGAGTGAAGCTTTCGTCAATGTGGTCCAGTTCTAAAACCAGATTCTGCTTTTTTTCTTATCAGCTAGCTTTGTAACAAGCCACATTAAAGTAAATGAGAAATAAAATCATACACATGCTACTACTGTTTCTGGGTTTTGTATTGTAAATTCTGAGGGACTGCTCAGCATCTTTTATTTGGTCTGTAAAGCTACCTACACGCTGGGGAGCTCTCTAGTTCATTGGTAATCAAAATATTGAGCTTTAGTGATACATTAAAAATGACTTTACATGTAAGGGACTGCAGGGAAATCATTACAGCAGTAAATTGCAGTCAATAGCAAATAGATTTAGTTTCAGTGTAGAGGTGTTGTCATCATGTTGGTCCCAGAATATAACACATACAAAATAGGTTTAGCAATAACTTTTATTAGATCAGCTTCTGTTGGGGGTATTACTATGCAGCTTCTCTAGATAAAGAACTGTGTGTAACTTGTAAGCTTACATTCTCTTCAAAAGGTATATATAACTCAAAGAGCAACTGGAGGAAATTAAAAAATGTAATCTAAAGGAAGATGAAGGGTACACAGGGTTTGATGCTCAAGAGAGAGCAGAAAACTCTAATAGTTTCTTTCCTAGACTGCCCGTGTGTTCATCCATGTACAAATAAATGCACAAAGGGGGAAGCAAAGTCACAGTTGTTGATCCCACCTCCAACTTCCATGCATTCATCTGAACCTGTGAACAGAGTTTACAAAACATGCAACTAGCACACACATAAGCCCTCTCCAAGTAATTGCTCACCCTACATCTTCCAGGCTTCCTGATCATGCATACAGACCATGGGTTGAATCCACACTTAAACGTTCTTAGAATAGGCCCATTGAAACCAATGGAACTTAAGTTACACCATGTGTACAAGCTGTTCACATGTTGGTTCTGTTTGCAGGAATTTGATCCCCCTCCCCAGATTCCTAGATGATATGACAAGACCCACAACTCTCAGACTAATGTGTGGATTGGAACTTAGTTATCCATTGGATTTCACATGCCTCCAAATGTTCTGATGCCGCCGTCTGCAGTTTAAACATATCAACATATGCATTTAAATACTTACTTGGAGATAAAAATACACACTTAGATACTTCTTTTGAAATGAAATACACATTTAAATAGGCATTAACATAATATTTTGAGAGTTTTTTTAAGCTTAATGTGGAAATGGAAAGGAACAAATCTGAGTAAATGAAATAAAATAAATAAATAAATGAAAGTGACCAGAAAGTGACATTGATCAGAAATATACAGATTCACTTATCCCAATTCACAGGTTTGGCTGAATGCTTGATGCATTCATTTTTAACCAGATGAATATTTGAACAGTTTGCTTGTTACTGTTAGTATGTCAGGAAGGAAAATTGTGGCAAGACACCAGAACAAGTCAAGACCTCTGCTTGCAGTCTGATCTTCAGATTTGTCTTTTCTACACGGGTGACAGCACTGACTTTTGCTATTGTCGCAGAATTCTGAATGGTTCTTAGAAAGTAGGACAGAGCTGGCTGTCCATATTGTCAGTGAATGTGGATTTACAGGACTGGGGTGTTTATTAAAAGACTTTTGGATTAGCAGGAGGGTTTGTATACACGTGAAGAAAGCTTGAGGGTATTCATTTGAAATATGGATATTTCCCAGCAGAACAAATATTTCAGTTCTGACATTTAGCTTTGCATTTGTTTTGGAAGGGGCGGGAGCATCAAAGATGACTGAGTCCTCTCTGAGAAGTGCCTGCATTACATTTGTGCTGACTACAGAATTAAGCAGCATGGGGGCAAGGGAATAACATTTTATTTAACCTCTGGTTATTAATTCTGCTTTGGGGAATCAAAAGCAGTTTTTGATAGCCTAGACAGCTGCTCTACTAAGAAGCACATTTTTGTTTAACCTTTGTTGACTATAAGATGCTCCAGAGCAAGGGAAATGTTGCTTGGTTACTCAGAAGAAGTGCAAGACATAAAAGCAACAATTAAATTATTATTATTTTTTAAAAAAACATTTAATAATGTTTTACACTTCCAATCCTCCTTACAATTTGTGGTTCCTTATTTAATAGTTGCACATAGTATGCCATGAAAGAAAGAAAGATTTAGATAAAAAGGCAGAGGGGCTGTCTCGATATCATCTTTGCCCCAGGGTGGCTCCGAATCTGCACTGTGTTCGTTATATGACACAGCCTCAGATTCAAAGCCACCCTGGGGCAAAGAGGCAAAGATGTGCGGCTAAAATGTTGGGGACTTACCTTGACTTTTCCAGCCAGAGCGAGGTTAGCCCAGCTCTTCCGCCAGTCTATCCTTGCTCAGAGCCATTCCGGGGCATTCCTGGGCAGAAGGTGACCTCCTATTGGTCGCCGGAAGTTACAGGCAGGGGTGGGCCTGGTGAGCTTAATGGCCATCGGAAAGCCTGCGCTGCCTCTCCTCATAAGGACAACCTGGCACCACTGTGCACTGTGATAGTGCAGGGTTTGGCGGCTTAGTGGCACCAACTTGGGACTGTGAAGACAGCCCCAGAGACACACAAGGAAGGGAAGAAAGACCAGATGGAAAATAGAAAGAAAGACAGGCAAAGAGACAAAGAGAAAGTCACTAACAGAATGCTCCATCCTATGAGTTTCACACCCATAGGATTGCACCCTAAGACAGTCAAAAAGGCAGGAAGAAAGACAAACAAGAAGACAGAGAGAGACAGATGGGTAGGCTGACCATATGAAAAGGAGGACAGGGCTCATGTAACTTTAACTGTTGTATTGAAAAGGGAATTTCAGCCAGTGTCATTTGTATGCAATTAGTTCCTGATGAAATTCCCTCTTCATCACAACAGTTAAAGTTGCAGGCACTATACTAGAGTGACCATATACAAAAGAAGGCAGGGCCCCTGTAACTTTAACTGTTGTGATGAAGATGGAATTTCACCAGGAACTAATTGCATACAAATGACACTGGCTGAAATTCCCTTTTCTCTACAACAGTTAAAGTTACATGAGCCCTGTCCTCCTTTTCATATGGTCAGCCTACAGATGGGAAGACAGAAAAACAGGAAGATAGAGAGAGACAGATGGGAAAACTGACAAATAAAAAGACAGAGGCAGACAGGAAGATAGACAGACAGGAAGATCAACAGCAACAAAAAAACAGACAAGAAGAAAAAGAGGAAGGTCATGAAATCTTTTTTGGTAGTTCCTGTGTAGGGTTTGAACTTGGTACAGTCATAAGCATGTTTTAATTGGCTCAAAGCTGGTTTGCACTTTAGCAGTACACCCTTTGGTAGTATGTTGATAACAGTCTTTTTGACAGTCTTTAGTCAGCACACAATTATATTTCCCTAATATTTTATCCTCTCTCTCTGTCTCTCTCTCTCTCTCTTATTAGGAACAAGACAGTGAAAGGCACAACTGTATATTTCAAGATGCCTGGCCTTCTTTTCCTGGGGATTTTTGAACTTTATTCAGTGAGGTCTTCAGGAGCTATTTGTCAAGGATCAGATGAAATCTATAAAGTGCCTATGATCCTGGCAAGCCTCTGTGCTGATCCCTGAAATTCCACATATAATATTGGGGACAATCAGCATGGGTTGCTCAACCCATCCAGGAGAATGTTATACAAATCCTGTCCAAATTTGTTATTGAATACTGCTTTCTTTCTTTCTTTCTTTTTCCAGGTAAGGACAACAAACATACAATTTTGTGTGCCATGCCCCTTTGTTGTTATGTCTCAGAGAGACATGGTAAGATATGGTAATGCCACAGATTTGATCACTGAACTGTGCTGTAGAAACAGTATTGATATTTCTGTTACAATGTGAAATAATTGTGCTTCACAGTGCAGATCACATGGATGTGGATTGCAATGAACTGTTAACGTAATGCATGTTGGGCTGTATACTACTTTTGTACAGGTAATCAGCCATAGCTGTCAACGGGCACACACTTAAGTGTACAAACATACTGTGTGAACTGAGCAATCATAGACAGTACATTGATAGTTCATATTCCAAGGAAAAGGACAGGTGGCTGGAAATGAACCAGCTGAGCTCTTCCACGGTGGCTTTGATGGTCATCCCACCACCAAGGGCATGTCATCAAGGAATGGCATGTGAACGGGTCATCTCAGTAGTGGAACATTGTCCCTCGTGTGATCCAAGAGGTAGAAACTGTGGCAAACTTTAGTCATCTCTTAAAGATGCACTGGTTTACTCAGGCTTTCCCTGACATGCAATTGCGCTACTCTGCTTTACTGTTTCTGTCATGTTTTGAATGTATTTATTACTATATGTTAGTGTTATATTGGCTTTTATAATATTGTATTTTATGTATTTCTTATGTTAACCACTTAGAGATCTTATTATATCAAGCAGTATTTAAGTAGGTTAAATAAATAAATGGTCATACAAAGTACTGTGGACTTAATCCATGAGTCCTGATTCACACATGACATTTGTTCACATGACTGGCAATGTTTGCATGAAGAGAAAGGTATGGACTGAATCAACCCTTAACAGGTAGGCATGAAGACACTTAATTTTCAGCTACAATCCTACACACACATCTGAGAGTAAACCCAACTGAATACAATGAGGCTTACTTTTGAGAAGACATGTATAGGATTGTGCTGTTAGTCTCTAAGCAGGCAACTGTTAACAATAGAAATGCTTCTTATGCATAATACTTTAAAGTTTTTCACATGTATTACCTCCATAATCCATGCATGAACCCTACAAAATAATGCAGGCATTGTTTTCCTCATATTGCAGAGGGGGGCTAGTAGCTTGCCTAATATTAGATATTAAATTCAGGGCTAAGGCAGGATCTGAATCAGGAACTTCACAGTTTACAGTTTATACTTTTCAGCGCTCCATTCCACTCACAAGATATGACAGAAGAAAAACAGAAGAAAAAATCTGACTTGTCCAAAGGTCTACTTCAGTTTTTGGAAATAATCATTGTTCTGTATTACCCAATCTTCAAGATCTGCTTCAGGGTAGGGAAAAAGAAATTAATAAAGTCATTAATATTTAAAATATGTCTAGGTAGAGGCTTTTTTAATATTTATGTGGCTCTTAAAAACTTCACAAAGCTGCTTAAGAGCTGGGAAGCAAGTCTGTTTTTATTACTATCTTTCAGCCACACAATTGTCTATTTAAATACCTCCCCTCTAGAAACACCACTATAAAATATGTGCCACCTCCGATTAAAATCCCGTCATATTAAAATGAGAATTCATCATAAAAACTACTAAAAGTAATGGAGATATTTGCTGTACAATAAAGGCTGGATTGCTGCGACTGAATATTCTAGAATTGCTTCAGCGAATAGGAATGCCACACTTCCAAATCACCACAAAATGGCTAACTAGACAACAGAATGCAACATTGTTACATAATACTAAACAGAAGCAAAGGCAACTATGTTGAGTCACAGCTTGTGCTATCTCATTAATTGGTAATTGATATCTCTGTGACTCATATGGCTATATGCACTGTAGTGTCATTGGTTATTATTATTACAGAATGCAAAGAAAAAGGCGCAGAAGTAAAAGAGTCTCGTAGAAGATGCATGCTGAGAAATTTAAGGACAGAGTTCTGCATATAAAATATATCAGTAGTTATGGTGAGCTACTTATTCTGGATGCAACAATGTAGCAATTTATTAAATGTTTTTATATCTCAATACATTGAGGCTGAAATCCAACTGGTGTCGCTCCACCAATGGAAGCAGAACACATAGGGGGAGGTTCCCTTTCCCCTTCAGCCCCCTGCATCCCCCCAAATCTGTTTCAGGGGGTTGGAGCACCTCCACAGAAGATTGTAGGTGGGAGCAGCAGAGGGGAGGAGAGAAAGGACCCACAGCCTTAGGGGTGGGCAAGCACGCCAGGGTAGTTGCCCGGGGTGCCAAGTTGAGGGGCACCAAGCTAATTACAGTGGCTGTGTTTTTGAGTGTACTGACTGCAGTGAGCTACGATGGCAAAAAGCAAGTGTCTGTAACCCTTTTTTCAAGGTTCTACAGGTTATTTGGCACTAACTACAAAAATGACCTCCCTTCAATTAGCTTTAAAATATATTTTTTTTAAAAAATTCCACTTTGGAATAGCTTCACTTTGAGGCAACGTTACTTTTTCCTTCAATGTTAGTGTAGCAAAATGGTATTTTGCAAGCATGCTCATGTGTTAAGATTCAAAGTTATGTCATAAAACTTCAAAGCAAGCATTTTTCTGGATGTGACAACTTGCAATCGTTCCACATGAAGAGGACTTTCACTAGACCATTTTTTACCCCATAATAATAATAATAATAATAATAATATATTTATTTATCACCCGCCTCTCCCAATGGATCGAGGCGGGGAACAACACCAAACACAAAATACAAAAACTGATTAAAAGCAGATAAAACCAGTACATCATTAAAACACCAATAAAACACCAATAAAACACTTTAAAATTCATCTGGGTAGGCCTGCCGGAAGAGATAAGTCTTTATAGATCTTTATGACTATGGGGAAGTATTATATATTACTATAGATGTATTATGTAGTGACTATCCAGCATCAGAAATTGTTGTGTGGATTACTCTATCATCTATGCATTGTGGTTCACATGTTTCCCTTGAGAAATTTTCAACTGACTATTGAAAATGAATACAAGGAAGGCTTTTGAAATTTAGGCCCATCTTGGGCATATTGAATATCAATTGTCCTCATGTCTTTGTGATGGAAGTTTCTGTAAGGGTCTCCAGTTATCACATATGAACTTGACTCTAAACTTGCTTGGTTCCTTGTTAGATGTCCAGATCTTTAGATTACTAACACCCCACTTTAAAGTGGCTTTGCAGAAGGTTTCTCCTTGAAATATCTTGATTTTCATGTCCCAAAGGCCAATGTGATAATAGAAGTTGTTTATGCTTCCTTTACTATACTGTTCCTCAGCATGCACAAAATACATTCTTTTATTTATTTTAGAACCATACCAAAAGGATACATTTGAAAGAGGCAGGAACAAGTTTTGATTCCTTAGGGGAAAAAAATATAATCTTTGCTCCTAAATATAAGGGCTTGCTTTCAAAATTCTGTTCCAGCAAAATCAAAAGATACTTAAAACTTGGGACAGGCAGTGTAATCCTATGCATATTGACTTGGAACTAATTCCTACTGATTTCAATGGGACTTATGCCCTAATAAGAAAATATAGTATTGAAACCTAACAGTGCAATCCAGTGTACAGGATTGCACTGCCTATTGGAAATAAAACTTGCTATCTTGAATGGAGCTCACTCCCTGGTAAGTGTGTTTAGGGTTGTGGCTTTAAAAAGTCAGTGATGCCAAAGTATTTAAACCTATTTAGACCAGCAACTTCAGCATGATTACGCAGACTTACATTCAAGAGTGAATTGGTTTATGGATCAGGCTGTGCTTTTTTCCCTCCTCCCCCCCTTTTAACAGTTCTTTGCTGTGAATAACTTCTTTTTAAAAATCAACAGGAGAAGGAATAAAATCACAAAACGCACTTAAAAATTTAAAGGGGAAACTTTTAATTTAATTGTTCTAACTGTTATTATTGTTTCATTTGGTTTTTCATATTGTTAGCCACTGTGTTTGCCGTTTTACATGGAAAAGGCAGGATATAAGCCTTCTAAATAAATAAATAATGAATAACATTAATGTCTCCCTTATTCAAGCCCCAGGCAGAATATGAGCCTATTCAGATGTTACATAAAACATGCACTCCCTCCTCCCCTTGCATTTAGTACTGACTTCCAGTCCTTGTTGGCAACAAAACATAGTTTGCCATTTAATTGGAATGGAAACACTATGGCTTACATTTGCCCCCAAAACAAGGAACAGAAGCCAGCATTTGATCCCCAGTCTGATATCATAGAGTTCCATCACACCAGCATTTTATCGCACTTTCATCCTGCCTTGTTTACCGTTTTGCCCTGTGATCCTCACACGTCGTCGTCCTTGTCCTGTAGTCATCTCACCTCTTCCCCTCCATTTTCCATGTTTTTGTACGGCAGAGAAAGTGCGGTATTTCCCCCCCCCATGCGGGATGACACCGCTCTTCTGTCCCCTTGTATTGCTGTCCTTGCATCATATTACAGAATGTCCCTTTTTGTGGGGGGGGGGAGCATTGAAGGGTGGTCTTGCTGATGAAAGAAGAGGGTCGAGGTGGTTCTCCTCCAGTCCATAGAACCGTTCAACTGGGAAGGGGAGGGAGGGAGGGAGGGAGGGAGAGAGGGCATGTGAAGTCCTCATGCAGAAGGAAGCATCATGTTACCTCTAAAGGCAGAAACGGTGCCCAGCTGACAAAATGCTAAATTGCTAAATTGCTAAACAACAAAACAAGAGGGAGGGGGAAAGGTGCCCACACCCATCACAGTATCCACCAACAACAAGAACCAATGAACTGGAAGGGGAAGGAGAAGGGGACAGGGTGGGGCAGGCGCAATAGCAGAAGAGTGAACAAGTGAAAAGAGATTTAACTGATACAGTGGTGATACCAGGAAGGCATGTGAAAGGGACCAGCGCTCAATGCACAAATGAAATGGAGGCGGAAACCACAGATCGTACATGAAAAAAAAAAGTGTGATGGGTACAATAGTTTGCAGGCAACCACCTACCTAAGTTGGCCTAATCAGATGAACTGGCAAAAATGGCTTTCCACCAACATGCATGGACAGCCAATAATTGGTGTTCATAAGGGGAGAAGAATCAAGAAGGATAGAGTATGCAAGCCCAAGTCTTGTCAGGGCTAGTTCACAAAACACCAGACCATAGTTTGGCATTTGTCTGAAGAGAGTTTGTATGGTGTAGTAGTTGGAGTGTTGAACTTGGTGAACAGGGTTATGGTCCTCACTCAACCATGTTGCTCATTGTGCGACTTTGGGCTAGTCACTGTCTCTCAGCCTAACCTACCTCACAGGGTTGTTGTGAGGATAAACTGGAGAAGAGGAGGACCATGTAAGCCTCTTTACACTCCTTGGAGAAAAGGTGGAATACACATGCAACAAACCAACAAACAGGCCCTATGTCTCCAATGGCTGGCTGAGATATTACCATTTATCATGCAGGCAATCCATGCTTCAGGAACTGCCATTTAAATATCTCTTCCACCTGTTCTGCTCTAGATGCATGGAATGTTTCCATGTTGACATCAGCTGCTGCAGAATTATATGACACTGACATGTGAAGGTCCCATACATTTGTTATCAGTAACATTTAAGAAAAGTCCAAACATTATTCACTGTTATGGGATTACTCACACATGGAAGGGTTTTGGGGGTAGTAATCATTGGCAGAGAATAATGACTCTAATGCCCAATCTAGACACAAGAGTCACTAATTCTCCCCAGCAACATTGCTGCACAAATCCAAACAAAACAAGAATAAAAACTCCAAAGGTGCTGTAGGTCACTAAATTTATTTATTTTCCCCCCCAGAAAACTGCCTAAATTTTTTTGAATTGCTTCTTTTTTCAAGTCACCATAATCCAAGGGTAGTATCCTGTACTGCTGCTGCACTTCCACTAGTATTGTTGCACCAGTAGGACTTCCACTAGTTTAATAGGAACAATGGAACCCGAAATTAGTGCAACTCTAAAGCCACCCTGGAAATGAGTGGAAATGCTCATTCTGAAACAGAAGAGGTCGGCAGTACTCCCTTCTGTGAGTGCCACTGACTGATCCTGTTCAAGAAGAAACTAGCAACCCCCTTAGTTTTCAGTCATTTCAGGAACCACTAGTTTCCCATTGCTCTAGTGGTAGGTCCTGCTAGCACATGGGCAGTATAGGATACTGCCTCAAAGGTATACACCACTAGTAATTAATTCCAAGAGAAGGGATGGTGGGATACAGGTTGGTGGTTAGATGGATGGATAGATTTATAGAGCAAGTTATGAGAAACACCAAAGTCAAGCAGGAATCAAGCATAGATGAGGCCTGTCCAGAAGCCAATGTGCTTTGTGGATCTTAATTCATCCAGCATGCAGGGAAATCACTTTCATTATCAGCAGCTTCACAAAAATTTCATGCACCAGCACCAAGCAACCCATTGATTTTCTTCTGATGATAGGATGTCAAGAGATTTCAAAGATATGAGCAAGATACTGTAATTTTGGTAACCCAGAATCCATTCTATCCATATTTTCCTGGTGTATGTAATAATTCAGTAGAATAACAGATAGCCAGCGCCATCTGAATGCTGATGAATCTGAGGAGATTGGAGGGGAAATACAGATCAGACTAACAGGCAAATCATTCAAAGGTGTCACCATTTTGAAAGCAGAACAAGCAGTAATTTCAGGGCTGCTGGAGAAGGGTATTATTATTGATGATGCAACCCTACCCATCATCATGATAGGCTTCTTGTAGCTCAGGAAATGCTCATATGTCTCTTACCAAACACACATTTCCAGGAATCATGTATGAATTTCCATTAGGAGATGTGCATATTGCTGCGATCCTGATTTGATTCTGCGTGCTGCTACACAATGGCCACAATTCCAAGGAACAGCAACCCACACTGCAAATAAGCTATGCAGAGTGAGTTATTTTCAGAACAACCCACACTGCGCCTGACAGATGATCAGGTTCACCATGGGTTGTTCTCCCCCTCCTTCCTCCTCAGTCCTTCACCCAGTATCCCAGTGTTCTGCATGACAGAACTGGTCTTGCCCCCTCCCCCTCCCTGTGCCGATCGTGACCCCTTTTCATTCCCTGGGTTTTTGAAAAAAAGATTTTTGGCCAAATACATTTTCCCTCTGGCCTCAAAAAACAAAACAAAACAAAAACAAAAACAAAACATCTACACACATTCTTGTGGTGTTTTTTTTTTAAAAAAATTACACCTGATTTGCACAAATGTTGGGGAAAGATTTTTTTTAAAAAAAGGTTGGCAAATGAGTGACAGCTCCTCCAAAATGCTGATTCGGTACTGTTGGAGGACTGTCACTAATGAAGAGGATTGAGGCCACTCTGGTGGTCACATTCAGGAAAAGTGGCAGGTTTGTTTGTTTGTTTTTTTGCTGTTCTTCCTGAGCAGCTCTGTACCCAATAAATCCACGATGGCTTGGCTGTGCCTGGTTCGGAAGACACACCAACCCATCATGGTTAAACCAACCCCTAGAACAAGCCATGGGTTGTCAAAGTGGCTTGCTGGCCAAAAAATGAGCCTCTCTGTGGAAAGCAGTCTAGCTCCAGATGGCACAACACCCCACCATGGCTTGTTACCCATGATGGGTTGTTGCGCTGTGTGAACTAAGTCAACATATGAAGAAAGCTGAGTAGACTTTCCAAGGAGTAAGTCATGACAGCCAATATACGATTTAAGGGTTTCATAATTAAATTAGTGCTGTGCCAGATTCTGCCCCTTATTTTTGGGATTTCTCCCTTTACTTATGAAAGGGGTATTGTTTTTCTGCCTCTTTTTCTGAAAGGGGGAGAGTTTTAGAGAATTTTCTCCTTGGGGAGGAAGACAGAAATTCCACATACTTTTTTAAGTTTGGGAAATTGCTGAAGGATCTTCTATTTTTTATTTTACTTGAAAAACACCCCTAGCATGAGACACTTTAGAGAAAGCCTGGCAGCTCTTTCTGAACTTCCAGGAAACCATGTGACCTAACCCTCACCAAGAAGCACTCAGGAAGAACCCCAGGCTGCAGAAGCTTTGCAAAGAGTCCTGAGCTGTTGCAATAGGCTGACCAGATAAAATCCAGGTCAGGGCTCATGAAACTTTAACAGTTGTAGAGAAAAGGGAATTTCAGCCAGTGTAATTTGTATGCAATTAGTTCCTGGTGAAATTCCCTCTTCATCACACCAGTTAAAGTTGCAGGCACTATACTAGAGTGACCATATACAAAAGAGGGCAGGGCCCCTGCAACTTTAACAGTTGTGATGAAGAGGGAATTTCACCAGGAACTAATTGCATACAAAAGACACTGGCTGAAATTCCCTTTTCTCTACAACTGTTAAAGTTACATGAGCCCTGACCTGGATTTTATCTGGTCAGCCTATGTTGCAAGCATTAATAAATGAGACTTTTGGGGCTGTAGAAAAAACTGTTGTCTTGCTTACTTTATGTGGAGCAAAAAAGAAGAAATGTTTTTCTAAAAGCCCCATTTGTTCTTGATTTGCAGAGCTTCTGCAGCCCCAGAGCCTTCCCTGAATGCCTATTGGAGAGGTCGAGGTCACATGGCCTCCTGGGAGTTAAAAAAAAAAGCTGCCAGGCTGGAGAAAAATCCTGGGCTCCTGCATGTGCAGGGGTATTTTTAAAAAGAAAGAAAGGGCTCCATCACACCAGCATTTTATCACACTTTCTGTTTTGCCCTGTGACCCTCACAAGACATTGTCCCTGTCCTGTAATCATCTTGCCTCTTCCCTTCTATTTTCCATGTTTTTCTAGGGTAGGGAAAGTGCAGTACCTTTTCTCCACATGGGATAAAACCAGTCTTCCGTCCCCATGTATTGCCATCTTTGCACTATGTTGGAACTCCTGTTTTTGTGTGTGGGGGGGTGTTTGTTGAAGGGTAGTCTTGCTGACAAAAGAGGAGGGTGGGGTGGTTCTCCTCTAGTGCGCCCTTTGAATTCTTTCTCTCATTCTGCTTGGGGACGTGCTGAGTCAGTCGAACAAACAGACTGGTGCTGAGTCAGTTGAATGGACTTTCACTGCTCCAACCCCACTCTCATTGCTCTCTCATCCACCCATTTCAACTTCCCTTCCCCCCCCCCTACTGTACGAGATGCTCTAGCAGAGTTGCGCTAATACACCCTCACTCCTGTCCGCTCTCACTTTCATCCATTCTCTTCCATCCATTTCATCCAACCGGAAAGGGGGAAGGAGAGCAAGCGTGCCCTGTGCCGAAGGGAACATTATCACACTATTGCATTATTGTTAGGCAGAAATGGCGCCTAATAGATCAAACACTATATCACTAAAACAGTAGACCACTGTTACTTTAGTTTCCACTTATCCTGGTTCTGACTGTACATACCAGTCATCATCTGTATTAATTTTGGCTCACAAACCACACCTCAGTATTACATTTTACTGCTTTACACAAGACTCTTGTTTGGTTTTTTAGCAGAATGTCCCAATCTGCTCCACTTGGAAAGAGGCATGCAGCCAGATGGACCTGAGATGCATTCCATGGATCAGGGGAAATGTGCTTGATAAAATTCATATATCTGGGAAATGTGCAAAGAAAAATGCATACATTTCAAAAATATGTACAAATACGCTTTAGTGAAAACGCATACAGGTTGAAAGTGTGCATGAAAGTGCACACGTTTTTTAAAAAATACACAAACAGATCTCTTAAAAAATCTGTAAAAGAAACAACACATCTACATGGAACTGGTATGGAATGGAGGTGGGGGGGAGAAAGAGGAACGTCGCAGAATCGGAGTTGAGAGATCTGCCTATCCCTATTTATTTTACTGACAAATAACAATTGTTCTCATCATCATGTATGAAATGCCTAACACAGTGTAATCCCATGCATGTTTATTCTGAAGTAAGCCCCACTGGGTTCCATGGGCTTACTGCAAGATAGGTCTGTATAGGATTGCAGCCCATGTTGGCTATTAAATGAACACCATTACATGAATACCAACTTCTGTCACAATATAAAATGATACCTCCCTTTCTTTTCCAAGATTCAGCTGTCACCCTGCAGTGCCCTGAGGCTCTCCTGTTTTCTAGATAATTCTATTGTTTCCCTGACAACCCCCAAAGCCCTATGTCCTGGCTTTCTACATCCTTACTTGAATATATATATATATATATATATATATATATATAGGCTGAATTTGGATGACACAATAAGCAACTGGGGGGGGGAACAATCGTCAGTTGTATTGACTATCGTGTTGTCCGAATGCTGCCATAGTCAACTCAGCACTGATCCTAATCCACACCACAGTTGATTATTTGTTACCATGTTGTGTGGGGAGTACCCCCTAGATGAACAACTGTAAAGTTGATTATTACCCCACCATTGACTATCGTGTTGTCCGAATTCAGCCAGAGAGAGAGAGAGAGAGAGAGAGAGAGAGAGAGAGAGAGAGATTGTTGCCATAAGCAAGGGTAAGTGTCCCTCTGGATATCCCCTATTGAAAACACTCAGCAAATGCACTTCTATACAAACTCAACAAGACTACACACAAACATTGTTGGATTTAGGATTCTTTCTTTCTTTCTTTCTTTCTTTCTTTCTTTCTTTCTCACTGTTTCCTTTTCAGTATACTAATGATTGTTGTTTTTGTCTCCAGCTTTGCTGACTTGCTAGGCCCTGAAGGGGGACATCCTGTCAATCTTTGTGCAGAAAAGATGCTCAAATGCAGGAAACTTTCAGTGAAGAAAGTCCCAATTGGCTGTCAGTAGCAACTATTGGGAGGCAGCAAAAGACTATTAGAAAATCACTCTGAAATCATAAAACAGGGGCTGGGGAGAAGGCAGAGGTATTTGGAAGTCCGGTGAAGAGAACGAAAATGCAAGGCGTGAGAATGGAAGAACAGGGAAAACACAGAGCCCATTAGAGCAAAACAATGACCTGACTCATTTCCAAAGCCAGATGTAGCATGGCACAATGTTGAGTAAGCAGAGCAAACACAGCTGTATTGTACTTTGGGTCAAACTACATGCCATATTAATTGTATAGCATATATATATATATATATATATATATATATATATACTGTGCTGCCTGGCACAGATGGGAGTTGTAGTCCAACACATCTGGAGAGCCACAGGTTGCCCACTCCTTCTCTACAGCAAGTGCACATGGCCCCAATTTGGATAGGGACCAGCATGAACTGGGAGGGGAGAATCAAACATTTCCCCTCCCATGTGGAAGGTTAAGAAAAAAGTGGGGTGATTCCATTAACATCAATGGAGACTTTTTCCTTTCTTTTTTTTTAAACCCTGGCACTGTCTGACATACCATCCTAGCCTGTCCTACAACATGGCCTATAATATAGGAGAATTTGGGGGGGGGGGGTGGAGAAAGTTTAATCCTCCCCTCCCAGGCTGAACTGGTTCTGACACATTTACGCCAAAGTTAGAGAGAGAGAGAGAGAGAGAGAGAGAGAGAGAGAGAGATTATCCTAAACTACATGCTATGCAATTAATGCAATTTGTAGTTTTACCCTTAGAGAAGAGGTAGGGGGTTCCTGGCAAATCAGTTTTCATTTGTATAGCTTTCATTCCCATAGCTCCCAGAGGATCAGGGGCCCAACAATTTGATATTCCTTTTCTAGATTTTCAAGGGTGCTTCATAGAGAATAGAATTTATTTTTTTATTCCTCTCCCTTGGAATGGCACTTGGTAACAAACACAGCAGTCCTGATACAGTGTTTTTCCACATAATTAAGATAGACAGCATAAACACAATTGTGGCAAGGGACATGGCTATCTATGGCTGTAGTCCTAAAACATACTTTCTTGGAGTAAAACCCACAGAAATAGATAGGTTTTACTTCTGAATAAAAATGATTAGTGTTGGACTATTAATAATGCGTGCACTTAATGGTATTAAGTTAACTTGGTTTCATCCCAAGAAGCATGACATAATTCAGACTATGAATATGACACAAACATTTCATATTTCAATTAATATTGATTCAATCCTACGCATGTTTAGACAGAAATAAGTACTGCAACTTCTAGCATTCCCCAGCCAGCCATGCTGGCTGGGGAACGCTGGTAGTTATAGGACTTATTTCTGCCTAAATATCCATAGGATTGTCCCTCAACTGATATTTTGCCTAAGGCTGCAATCCTATACCACTTACCTGAGAGAAAGACTTGTTGAATTCAATGAAGCTTTCTTCTGAATAGATATGTATAGGGTTCACTGGAATTCCTTCCTTCTTTCCAATACCTGGGCTTTGCAAAATGTGTAGCTCACACTTTTACATGGTTAAGCAGATGTACGTCCTGCTAAGAATGTGGCATATTCCATTGTAAATATATACAGGGCTGCAATCTGCAATGCTCTAAGATCCTATTTTTCATGGTGCTTCTACTGCAACATTCTAAATTACATCCAAATGCCAAGCTATTTCCCCACATTTGATAGTGACCTGAGTACTGAATCAATCTAAGCCTTTGTCTTGAGATATAGTGAATATATGACTGTATGTTTACAGTCCCCCCCAGCATAAAGTGATAGTACCCCCCACTCCCTAGAGCGTGTAGCTGGTTACACTGTTATTTTGTAGAGAATAGTAAACTTGCTGAATTTCATCTCTGAACTTCTCACTTTCCATGTTCCTGTGAAGTGTCATGAGCTTGTTTTGTCACCCTGACAACTATGTCACTTTCACACTTATTACTTGATGCAAAATCATGTCATGTCATGATCCAAAATCCCATATCCATCCACACAAAAAACATTGCTTGTGACTAAGAGCACTAAGCCTTCCTTTGAAAAGCCAACAAGGATTATTATATGACGATTTCCCTCAAAGTACCGAGAAGGTCAATAATCACAATTAAAGAGGAAACCATGCAATTAACTTTGGCTTCAAGCTTTTAACAGATTACTTCATTTTCCTTCCATGCTGGATTTTAAGATGTTTTAAGATTAATGATGTATTTTCTCTTGTTTTAAAATTTTTTAACTTTGTGATTCTTGTATTTTGCATTGTGTTCCCCGCCTCGATCCGAAGGGAGAGGCGGGTTATAAATAATAATAATAATAATTATTATTATTATTAGGTTGTCCCTCTTATCTCTTTTCTTTTCTTTTTCTTTTCTAGAAATGGAGCGTCATATTTATCTTATTTTTGATGGCTTCTTTTAATCCCTGTTGTTATTCTTCACATGGAGTGACTGAAGTATGGTCTTAATTACTATTTGGACTGCTTCTGGGATTTGCTTGCCTGTCTTCCAGTCTAGATATTTGTTCTTCATCATCCCCAGTACAGAGATTTATGCACATTGAAATGTATGCATAGATCTCTTACACATGTGGTGCTCCTCATCCACTTTATTGGGTGATAACTGATCTGCACACAGACAAGAATGCACATCTTGGATGCTTCAACTGAATGGAGAAAACATTCCAAATGGTGGAACTTTGTACACACAATGGGTTTTTTCCCAATGTCCTGAATTTGTGCAAATTCATACTTGCAAAAATGCATGAATCCACCCCCAAACTGCACAAATCACCTCCAAGCATTTCCTGTTTTAGCCTTGGGAGGGAAATGCACATTTTTGGCCCATATTTTTTATTTTACATATTTTTCTATGACTAGCTTTGTGTAAAATTCCAGAAAGTTAAAAAAAAAACGATTTGCAAATCTGTGGAATCCATGGATTGGATTCATAGAAATCCAAACTCTTTTGATTCCATTGCCGATTTCTCTGACACCCCTATTTCTTACATGTAGGCTGACCATATGAAAAGGAGGACAGGGCTCCTGTAACTTTAACAGTTGTAGAGATAAGGGAATTTCAGCCAGTGTCATTTGTATGCAATTAGTTCCTGGTGAAATTCCTTCTTCATCACAACAGTTAAAGGTGCAGGCACTATACTAGAGTGACCATATACAAAAGAAGGCAGGGCCCCTGCAACTTTAACAGTTGTGATGAAGAGGGAATTTCACCTGGAACTAATTGCATACAAAAGACACTGGCTGAAATTCCCTTTTCTCTACAACTGTTAAAGCTACATGAGCCTTGTCCTCCTTTTCATATGGTCAGCCTACTTACATGATAACATCATATTAATTTATTTACAGAGCAATCCTATGGGTGTCTAGCCCATAAGACGAAGTGCTCAGACATTTTTGAGGAAGCACATCTTTATCTACCATTTGTCCTTCAAAACCATTTAGAGTTTGACAGGCCTATAAGCCCTAGCAGTGTGCATGGATGGGAACATAGAGGCTTGTGGATCCTGAACATCCATGGCCTCTCCCTTTCCCTCCCACCCTGCCTCTCCTTGTCCAAAGTTGAAGATGAGCTTTCAATGGTGGCTTGGAAGGATGAGGGTGGAGAAGAAATCCCCATGCAGATTCCCCTCCCCCAGGTCACAGCTGTGTCTACAGGGGAGGGGGCAGGCATATCCCATGTCTCCTGAGACACCTTTCCAGGGACCATAGGAAGAGTTAATTGTTGTATAAAATATTTCTATTTTGCCTTCCATTTCTTAATTCCAGGGCAGTTTACAATGAATTAAAAACAAAAATATATAGTCACTGGTGGGGTTTAAAATGCCTAGGTAAAAGAGAGAGAGAGAAAGGCTTTGCCTAGCACCTAAAGAACAACTTTGATTGTGCTTCCTCTTCCTTGTGGATGTCAGCTTCACTTCTAGTGGGGTGGAGTGGGGTGCTTTAACTCTTTTAATAAACTGCTTTAAGTCTTATTTCGGTGTGGTTATTTCCAGGGTTCTACTGGCATAAGTCCAGTGTTAGCTGGCTGGGGGTGAGGTGGGTGGCTGGGTTGTTGGGTGTTTTACCCAGGCCTACCTTGCAAGGTAGGTGCGGAAGCTGTGTCTCCATTATTATTATTGTTGTTGTTGATGTTGTTACATTCCTATATGGCCCCATAGCCAGAATGCTAAAGAGACAGAAATATGACGCAAAACAAAGATCCCCCTAATAAATGACTATAAATGTGCTTCAACCACTAAACATCATTCACTATCCCTGTTCAATGATCCCAATGTGCAATTATCCTGTGTTGTGATATTCCGCCACGGGATCATTCCCATAACTATGTATATAAGTGTACCCCAAAACTAGGCTGACCAGATAAAATCCAGGTCAGGGCTCATGTAACTTTAACAGTTGTAGAGAAAAGGGAATTTCAGCCAGTGTCATTTGTATGCAATTAATATGCAATTAATTCCTGGTGATATTCCCTCTTTATCACAACAGTTAAAGGTGCAGGCACTATACTAGAGTGACCATATACAAAAGAAGGCAGGGCCCCTGCAGCTTTAACTGTTGTGATGAAGAGGGAATTTCGCCAGGAACTAATTGCATACAAATGACACTGGCTGAAATTCCCTTTTCTCTACAACTGTTAAAGTTACATGAGCCCTGACCTGGATTTTATCTGGTCAGCCTACCAAAACCAACCCCCTCGTTTTGATGATAAGCTGCCTTTCGTCTAAACTTTTTTATTTACTTTGGGCACAATCCAAAGACAGATTTGCCTGCACAAGTCTCATTGAAATGAATGGGAACTGAGTAAGGACACAGCAGTCCACTATTAACAGGGTAGTTCTGTCTTGTGCTAGAGCTAATGAAATGAATACTGTAATTCCAGCAAATGGAAAGACCTTTCCCCACCCTGCCCGCTGGGATGGGGAGAGGAGATTGCGGGCGAGGATGGGGAGAGGTGACGTGGGGGGCCACCATAGGCTGGCCCAGGGTGGTGCCACCGGAGATAGGAGGGGTCTGTGGCTATTTAAGGGGGACCAAGACCCCTCCAAATCTCCACTGTGTGCTGCGCAGCTCCCTCCCGCCCTCCCCTGTTGTCAGTGTGGGTTCGCCGGTCGTCTTTTTGAGGCCAAGTAGGAATTTTTTGCTCACAATCTAACTTGAGTGTGAGTTTTTTCGCCTACTTCACACTGCAAAAGCAGGATGGGTGATAACTAGGTCAATCTGGCAATTTGGTCACTTTATTGGCGGTAGGAGCGGGCATTTGATATGTTTTTAATGGTGAGCATTCACGGGCACTATTCAAGTGATTGGTAACGCCTGAGGGCCAACCACTGAGAGCCCTGCGGCATCAGTTGGGGGGATAAGGCTTACCTTTGGGGCCAACCCATCTCGTCTACTCGGAGCCCTGCGGCACGAGTGGAGACGACACCGGAAGGCCACCCCCACCTCAGATTGGGGAAGCTCGGGGGGCGGCAAAAAAGCAGGCGCCACTTCCCGGGCTGTGAATGTCTCGCCCGACCCCTTCAATGGCCTGGCTGGCCATGCAAAATGCCCGCTTAGGTTACCTCCCCCCTTTATGCTTGCTTTTCTTGTAAATAAATAAAGTGGCCCTTGTTTAAATCCCAACTCTGTGTCGCCTCTTCATTTCTCATCCTTCGCTCCACAATCTAACTTTTTTCTTAGCAGACCTGTGTAAGGACAATCTGTCATTGATATTAGCATCAGATGAAAGCCTGTTGGCACGATTCACTTCTTGTTATTAAAAGACACAAAGAATGCTTGCAGTGTAACACATTTTATTATTAATTTATATTCTCTCCAGACATCAGATATTACTTTACTTGTTATTTGTTTTGTTTTCTAGCTACTACTTTTGTCATCTCAAACACTTCCCCTGAAAGCTCACAGGGCTGGGAGCTGTTGATACCATCTGCACAAAGCAGCAGTGGTAACCTGCGGAGAGGACTCTGGAGAAAATCTGTCCCCAGTACCACACTTCGCCACCTTCTTCAGAATGAAGCAGTTCGTTGTTGGCCCTGCTATGTTTGATACCATAAAAGGCACATGGTGTTCTGAGCTTCCAGAAGATGCTCATTTCTCTTGCCTTTGGAATTCTCTCCAATCGATGGGATAAATTAGGCTGACCATATGAAAAGGAGGACAGGGCTCATGTAACTTTAACAGTTGTAGACATAAGGGAATTTCAGTCATTTGTATGCAATTAGTCCCTGATGAAATTCCCTCTTCATCACAACAGTTAAAGTTGCAGGCACTATACTAGAGTGACCAGATACAAAAGAGGGCAGGGCCCCTGCAGCTTTAATTGTTGTGATGAAGAGGGAATTTCACCAGGTACGAATTGCATACAAATGACACTGGCTGAAATTCCCTTTTCTCTACAACTGTTGAAGTTACATGAGCCCTGTCCTCCTTTTCAGATGGTCAGCCTAGATAAACAATACTCAGAAAGTATCTTCTCTAATAAATACATATAATGCCAAGTTCCACCACCCTACGCAACTATGTACGAACATCCAAAGAGTGAATGGAAAACCAGGCTCAGCTATGATGAACGAGAACTGGGAGAACAAAGCTAGGTTGAAAATCATTTCTCATTCTTCTCACACTTAGAGCCACCAATGTTTTTCTGGCAGGGACCCCTTGCCTCCAACACCTGCCAGACAAGCAGCAATACAGAAGGTAGAGTTTTCCCCGGGCATGGGTATAAGTGATGAAAATGTTTCACTTGCTGTATTTCTGTTTGTCAGACAGCTTTGGAAGGCAGAGGACCCCTGCCATGAAAAAAATATCTCAGAAAAACACTAGTTACACTTAACTGTTGAAGTGAAGGGGCAGGCAGCAGCTGTTTTTAAGGTATTTGTTCAGCAGAAGAAGGTACCCTGAAATGTTGACACTCCCAGATGATTGTCTAGTTTGCCTCTGTGGTCAAAGTAGCCTTGGCCAATTAATCAGAAACAAACAGGCCCTGTCAGGGTCCCCTGCCTCTCACTTACATTTGGTCAATTGGCAGAAAACCAAAGGCCAGGACAGGTTTTAACTCTTCCCAGCTCCCATTTTAATAGTATATCTGAAGTTTTGTGCAGATTGCAATGAGCTCTGTTCCTGGATCTGCCAAAAATAGCTGAGCCAGGCCCCAGAATTGACCAATGAAACACTGGCCTTTGGGCACAGACACTCCAATACTTATGGATCTCCATTTCCCACCCCAGCTCCCACTCTTGGACCCACTGTGAGCTCCACCTCCAGATCCAGAAGATTCTTTCCCCAGCTAACCCTGCTACGTATCATAATTCTTTTATTTCTACAGTTGGCATTTACATGGCAAAAATGTTGCCTCTGAGAATAGCTGGCCTAATAGAAAAAGTGGCAACTGTAAAGTATGACATTTTGCTGTATATATAAAAAGTATAATTTATCACTGATCCTCTTGCTATCCTCTTGGTACTTCATCCAGCTAAATGGATGTTGAGATAAGATGATGAGATAAAGTTGTGAGACTGCAATTAGCACTGGGGACCTACTCCTTTATTCTTCACATGCTCGCAACAAAGTATTGCCCCCCTGGCTATTCTCTCTGTTCATCTCTTACTCCCACCTTTTAATTATGTCCCTTACATAGAAATAACTCTGGAAAATATTATAGGGCTGTTGACATAGAGGAAGAGTAGCAAGGGAGCGAGCTGTACATTTATCATATGCAGAATGGCTTCAGTCAAATAAAATTTTTGATATAGCCTCCACACAGATTTATGACCTGGTCACAAAATCGATGCCAAATGACAACCAAGAAAAAAAAGGGGGAGAGAAAAATCCATGTATGTTTATTTCAGAAAATTGCAATGGATAGCAAACTGAAGAGATGACATTTGGACAGGGGTTAAAAGAAAAGTTGCCCAGATCAGAGAATATCTATTATCCCCTGAAAATTATGTATTGGTATTGATGTTGCAGCTTTTGAGTTCTAGCAAACCCTCTTTAGAGATAATTGTACACTGAGCATGTGCATTTATTTAGATTGCTCACATCAGCTTTGTCACAATTATGTTATGACAGCTAAGGCAGAGCCTATCATGTCTAAATAACTTAGGCATAGCTAAAGATGAAACCTTCAGAATTGAAAAAAATGCAACATGGGAAAGGTATAGATAAGCTTTATAGTTTAAGGAAAAATAAGAATACTTAGATCCACCTTTGTGTTTGTTGCAGGAATGTGACTATTGTCACTGCTGTAGTACAACGTTCAGAATTGTTAAGCCTTTATAAATCCCACGTAGGGTGACCAGATTGCCCTGGATTTCCCAGTCCTAACCGGGAAAACTGGGGCAATCCAGGCCGACAGGGGGGTGGCAGGGGCAAACCGAGGAAAGGATCAGCTCTCCTCCCGCCCTAAAATGCCCTGGCCTCTGCAAGAAAGAAGTGCTCAGTGTTAGGGAGCGTCAACAAATTCCTTGTCTGGTAGCTAACTGCTTTAGCCACCAGACAAGGAGTTTGTTGACGCTCCCTAAGGCTGAGCACTTCTTTCCTGCCAAGGCCGGGGAGCAGCACGGGCATTTTAAAGCAGGCTCTTCCTCCTCCTTTGCCTGCTGCTGCTGTAGCTGTTCCTCAAGTACCTCCAGGGAGCCCAGGAGCAGGGCAAGAAGGGTGAGGGGGCTGCAGGGGGTCACGCAGCAGTGGAGGAGATCAGCGGTGGCGGCGGAGGACCCGGTAGGTCCGGAATGGGTTTTTTGGGGGGTGGGTGGCTTGGTGGGGGGGGGTGTTTTGGGGGAGTGGCAGGGGGTGTCTGCTTGTTGGCCGCATGGCGGGTGTCCTTTTTAATTTTTTTATTTTATGTTCGAGGGAGGAGCTGCTTTGGTGGGGTGGCCATTTTGGACTGGGTGGTGAGGGGTCTAACTCAGGCACGTTCTCCCCTGAACCCGATTTTAGAGCCTTCAGTAGTTCGCTGTGATGCTTTTAACGACCATTTCACAGATAAAATCTCTCGGATAAGAGCAGACTTAGATATCATCGTTGTAGCAGAGGCTGACAATGGAGTGTCCAGCAACTCTGCAAGTAGAATTACACTGGATCAGTTTCAGTTGCTGAGTACCGAGGACGTGGACAAGCTGCTTGGACGATTGAGGAGGACGACTTGCCCTCTTGATCCCTGCCCTTCTTGGCTGGTCGCCCAGGGAGGAGATGTAATTAGATTACAATTACAACATATCATTAATACATCTCTCAGGGAGGGGAATTTTCCATCTTGTTTAAAAGAAGCGGTAATATGGCCGCTTCTAAAAAAGCCCTCCCTGGATCCCCTGGACCTTAATAATTACAGACCAGTATCGAACCTTCCGTTTCTGGGCAAGGTGATCGAGAGGGCGGTTGCCTTCCAACTCCAAGCAGTTTTGGATGATACAGATTTTCTAGACCCATTTCAAACCGGCTTCAGGGCAGGATATGGAGTTGAGACTGCTATGGTCGCCTTAGTGGATGATCTATGCTTGAGTATTGACAGGGGGAGTGTGTCCCTGCTGGTACTTCTGGACCTCTCAGCGGCTTTCGATACCATCGACCATGGTATTCTTCTGGAACGCCTGAGAGGATTGGGACTCGGAGGCACTGTGCTTCAGTGGTTCCGGTCCTACCTCTCAGGCAGGTTCCAGATGGTGATGCTTGGGGATAGTTGCTCCTCAAAGAAGGAGCTGCTATGTGGTGTACCACAAGGTGCTATCCTTTCCCCAATGCTGTTTAACATCTACATGAAACCGCTGGGAGAGATCATCCGGAGGCATGGGGCGGGGTGCTATCAGTATGCTGATGACACTCAAATATATTTCTCTATGCCTCTGAGAACAGCATCAGCTAAGGATAGTGTGTCTCCTCTGAATGAATGCTTGGAGGCGGTAATGGGCTGGATGAGGAAAAACAATCTGAAGCTGAATCCAGACAAGACGGAGGTGCTTACTGTCAAGGGCCACAACCTGGGGTTGGAGGTGTGTCAACCGGTTCTGGATGAGGTTGCACTCCCCCTGAAAGACTGTGTTCGCAGCTTGGGGGTGCTCCTGGATCAGTCACTCCAAATGACATCCCAGATAGATGCAACGGCCAGGAGTGCCTACTATCAGCTTCGGCTGATACGCCAGCTGTGCCCCTTCCTAGTGTTGGAAGACCTAAAGATGGTAGTGCACGCTCTGGTAACTTCGAGACTCGACTTCTGCAATGCGCTGTACATAGGGCTACCTCTGTGCCTAGTCCGGAAACTTCAAGTAGTTCAAAATATGGCAGCCAGGTTGGTCACTGGTACACCTAGGGGTGACCATATTACATCAGCTTTGAAATCTCTCCACTGGCTGCCAGTTAGTTTCCGGGCGAAGTACAAAGTGTTGGTCATTACCTTTAAAGCCCTACATGGTTTGGGTCCAGGTTACCTGCGGGATCGCCTTCTCCCATACAATCTGCCCCACACGCTTAGGTCCTCTGGGAAGAATTTATTACAGTCAACAAAAACTAGACTGACAACTGTTACCCAGAGGACCTTCTCTTCTGCCGCTCCCAGATTATGGAATGACCTGCCGAGAGAGATCCGTGAATTTACCAGTCTTCAGGAATTTAAACGATCTATAAAGACTGAGCTCTTCCGGCAGGCCTACTCAGATGCATATTAAGTGTTTTATTGGTGTTTTATTGGTATTTTAATGATGTATTGGTTTTGTGTATTTTTAATCAGTTTTGTGTGTTTTATGAGGATGTTGTTCCCCGCCTCGATCCGGAGGGAGAGGCGGGTAATAAATAAATAAATATATTATTATTATTAATTATTATTATTATTATTATTATTTCCATAATCTGGTCACCCTATCCCACAGTGGATTTGTCAATATATATTTTTTTAAAGTGGCAGGAAATAACTGTGTGTACATGATATGAACACCACTGTGCATGTCACTGGGAGTAAGTATCACTAGACCAGATGCTTCTGTGTGTGGACAAAGAAGGTGACAAATAGTGGAGCATCAGGCATTTTTTTTTAAAAAAGTTTTGTTTTGTTTGGCAAAAAACATTTTAAAAGGAGGGGTTTGAAATTATCACCAACCCATTCAAAACTGTAGACAATATTCGGTTGATGGACAAATAGATTGGGTTTGCACAACACATTAACCCAACTCAGTTGGTTGAGAGTGGGTTGCTGTTGAACCTTGGGTTACCATATTGTCTGAACCCAGACATTTTCTGCAGGGTGACTTGTTAACATTTTCTTAAACAAGCCACCTTGAGAACCCATGGTTTGTTGTTGGGTTGTTCAGGGTGATTAACAAGCCATTTTGAGCCAAACATTATGGCTTAGTGACGTATCATGTGAACCATTCCTAACCATGGTGGCTACATAACCATGGTGGCTACATAACCATGGTTTAAACATGCTCACTACCCATTTGCTGCAAAAGGCTTAGCGTCCTAACCATGCCTTAACAGGCCCAATGTGAGTTATTTTGCATTCTATTACATTTATTTCATACATTTTATATGATGAAAGGAAACATGTAAGCCACTATTCTTACTCAAGTAGTACATATGCACATTGGCTATGTACACATATATAGTGACAGACGACAATCGGTTTATTGCTGGTCTGTGTCACTTTTTTGTGTGTTCACCTATAAAGCAGTTCTATCTTTTCCTCCAAGCTGTAAATATGTTTATTAATATCCATTAATCCTCATTTAAGTAGTATTTTTTAAATATAATTTCTCTCCTAATACACATTTTAAGGTGTATTTTGATCTTCATTTTTGAGCTGAGAACTGCATAGGAATTGCAAGAGCCAGTAGATAATTAAGTTCTGATTCGTACATTGGTCCAGGAGGTGCACATCATGTCATTTTGCATCAGGATTCACAAAGATCAAATGCCTCATGCATCTGGAGTGTATCATTTTATTGTTTTTATGAATTGTATTTTTCAGTTTTAAAGCTCGTGCTTCACGTCAAGTGCCTTTCAGTTCCTTCCCCAATGAATGAGGATTGCACGCACAGCATAGAAAGGCTACTCAGCAGCACAGTCACATTTGACAGCATTGATCATGTTTGCAGGGATGGGGGAGCGAATCCACTCCCAACCCCTTCCACCCTCCCTTTACCTGTATTTATGCACACCGCTGCAAATCCAGATCTCTAGATTAAGGCCACCAACACATAAGTATATTGTTTTTGCCTTTGAGAAATACTCTTTGATGTGCAGAGCACTGAGAAAAGCACACAGTAAAATAACTTACTAAAAGGCATACATAGAAAGACAAAGAAATCTGACAGTGCAATTCCATGCGTGTCTACTCAGAAGTAATTTCAGTGGGGCTTACTCTCAAATAAGTGTGAATATGTTTGCAGCCTTAACGTAGCACCTAATGGGCCAGTTCGCTTGAACAAACAAGCCACTGTGGATTTAATATAAGGGTGGATAATTAGGGAAATGGTACTTGGCACACACCTGGGATTAAAACAAGCCACCGTGGCTTAAATAAGCACAGTGGCTTGTTTTAATTCCCAGTGTGTGCCAGGCACTGTTTGCCTAATTATCCTCCTGGGCACAACTTCTCATGTCATCCAAACCCAGGCGGCATGGCTTGTTTGAGGGGATAGCAACCCTCAAATAGCAACAACATGCCATGAAAACTCAGTTGTTCATTTCAATTTGAGATGAAAGAAAAGATAGACAAGAGATCCTGATGTTGACAGAGGTTCTTGACCCTATTTCACTTTGCCATCCTTAAACGAGTCAGAGGTTGAAGTGCATTCAGTTTGTTATTCCCAAATGACTGAGCAAACAGTTCCTCAAGGGTTCAAACATTATCACTTGTTCGTACGTACGAGTAGGGATGCATGGATATTATAAAATCCATCTGCGTTTCGCAGACTGTCAGGTGCCTTTCGTTCTGTCATCCGCTTAGTCGTGGAATCGGATTCTTTTCAGTTTTCCAAATTTTCACACATTTTGATTTGTGCAAATTCACACTTGCGAAAATGTACAAATCCCAACCCCCAACCCCAAATGTGCATTTTCATCCTTTAGCCTATGAGAGAAATGTGCATTTTTGGCCAGGATTTTTATATTTTACATATTGTTCTATGACTAAATTAGCATAAAATTCCAGAAAGTTAAAAACAAACCAACAACTCCTGGTTAGTAAGTCCATAGAATCCATGTGACTCTGGGAAAATGTGGTCCGCTGTGGAATCCATGGATTGGATTCATAGAAACCAAACTCATCTGATTCCATTGCAGATTTTTATGACATCCTTATGCAGGACTATATTTTATCTGAGGCAGTATCATAGCTCAGTCATATAGTACATGTTGTGCATACAGTTTCAATTCCTGGCATGGTGTAAAAAGGATCAGGGAGCAAGTGTCATGGAAGAACTTTGCTTGAGAATATGAAGAGCTTCTGCCAGCTGCAGTAGGCAGTTCTGAGCTAGGCAGACAAATCATCTGACCTGGCAGAAAGGAGATAACTACGTTCACCGAGACTCTCCTTGTAGTCAGGCCAGCACTTTCAAAGTTATACTCACTTCATGGAGCAGTGGGCATTTCTTTTCTTTTTTTATCTGGGTCTGTAAAGTTTGAGGATGTTTTAGCATCAAAAGAGGACTCAGGAGGACAGTAGTTTGGTGCAAGAGCATATTCAATTATCTAAAAACTTTCCACTTAAGGCTAAAGTTAAGGCTGTCCTATGTTGGCTTATGTTCCACAAAGCCTGGAATTTGGAAGCTAAGGCTCGTGCCTTAACAGAGGGCTCCTTGATCAGTAATGGTGTTGTGACACATCACAACTTGTACTTGCCTACAAATCCTTGGTCTTTCAGGCTCAAATCCCAATGGGGATGACGGAGTACCTGAGACCAGCAAAGTTACCCCATATTGTCTTGCCTTATGAAGCATCTCAGCCTTGATGTATTGCTAGAGGAATCCTCTTGTGAGTTAACCTACTAAGCGAGGCTCATGAAAGCCAAAAATATTTGCTGACAAGGATTTATGTGTGTGAAGGAAGCAATTCAAATAACTGTATAATTTAGGGAAAGTCTCAAAACAAAACAAAATTAGGAGAGGATGGAGTGCAACAAATTAGGACTTCTCAGGATCAGGACCATATTTCATATATAGCTACATTAATTTTAAAGTCCTGGTCAGAGGCCATAGTCTGGGTGCTTCCATTAACTGAACTGAAGTAAGTGGCTACCATGGAGAGGACCTTCTCAGTGGTGGCACCTGTCTATGGTTTAGTCTAGAGCCTTTTTGGTGGTCTATTCAGCACCAGGTGCAGACTTTGTTCACTCTCCAAAGCACTTTAGAAAATCTGTGATTTTAATGAGTATGGGATTTCAGTGATTTTAGCCACTGTTTATGATTCATTTATTTAATCAATTATATACAGCTTACCTAAAAAATAGCTCAAAGCAGTTTACAAAATCAAATATTAAAATATACCACAATAAACACAAATACAGTGGTGTACTTTTGATTATTGTGTCATAGTCCCCTCCCCTACCCGAAAAAGGATTTTATTACTTGCATTTCATGATATTGTATTTTTAGATTGTACTTTATTATATTCTGTGTGCTGTCCAGGGAGCAATACTATTGGGCTACTTTAAACAAATAAAAAATATTCTCTGAGGCAGGTGATTATTCTTGTTATTATTAAATAAATAGGAATCTCAGACAAGCATATGTGGTTTGATATTTGTTTATTATTTTTCTGTTGCACTTTGGATTATTTTTACAGCTGTTGTGAGTGTCTCACATTGAGGCAGAAAGGGAGGATGGATTATTAATTAATACTTGTTGTTAATTATTTTTATCAATTAATACAACTGTAATAATTAATGCAAGGCCATTTGGGGCTGAGGTTGGACCACCTTTCTAATCAAAGGGCTTTTATAGAATTGTCTTAATTGTAATTAGTTGGAATATTTTGCATGCATATTCTGCTTCTTTGGAGAACTTTGCCCTTAAAAGGTGGCATATAAATATTAGATTAAATAAAAACCATTTTATTTGATAAGGGATATGCTTTTAATAAATGCTGTCTACATGATGCTATTTTATTTTTTAAAATGTACAATTCTTAGAAATTCACATTTAGTTCCAATTTAATTGGAAGTAAATTGGAATTAAGCCCAAAGCTGGCTCTACTCGCAATATGGGATAAAGGAAATGAGAATATAAACAAGAGAGAATTGATAAACAACCTCCTGGCTCCCATCAGAATAATGATTGCTAAAAACTGGAAAGGGCAAGGGATATATACTATAGAAGAATGGTATAAAGAAATATGGGACATGGCACTTAATGATAAGCTAACGTGTAAAATGAAAATAAAGAGGGGAATGTCCAGTAAGAATGATTTTGGAGATATATGGAGCCTATTTTTGGAATATGTATTAAGAACAGGGAAGGGGCAAATACCTTCAAAAGAGTCTTTACAATTTTGGAAAGAAGAATAATGAATAATTGAAGGTCTCCTGGGGGGAGGGGAGCACGGGGGGTATGTGGTTATGTATTGTATTTTTGTTGTTTATGTTGTATTATGTTTGAAAATAATAATAAAAAAAATAAAAAAAAGAAATTCACATTTAGCCTTGGAGTGACCTTTTCCAAAGCACTGGATTTCAGTAAGAGAATAGGGTTTGTTTGTTCTTCAAATAACAACTGAGGAGGAGATTAATTGAGCTGGATGTATGGAAAGCCAAATGATTAGTTCATATTAAACAAAGAAGCATTGAATAAATTGCTTGATTGTGTACATACTATATAGTCATGCAACTGTTTTAAGTAATAACAATTTAAAAGGGCCCTTCACGGATTAAACGAAGGCCTTCCCCCATGGTTAGTTATAATCACAAAGACCAGATAGTACACTGTCAGGTTGTGAGTCAAATGTCTGCATTTCCTGCTCTTATCCTCTTCAGTTTACATATTATGTGGAATTACCAAGGGGGGTTCTTCTACTCTATAGGATTGATTAAATAGCATTCATAAGAAACAAAAACTTGTTGTAAAAACTTGTAACGATTTCCAAAGGCATTGGATAGTACTGCCTGCTCCTTTCTTTGCTGATACCTCCTCATTTAACCAACAGGACACAGACCTGCTTTCCCTTGAACATTTTTGACAAGTTTTTACCATAAATTTTTGGATGTCAATGTTTCTTTTTAAAACTTTTGATCGGAATATTCAAAAATATATTACATCTCAGCAGCTCCAAGCAATGTTAGGAAAGGTTCAATTCAACCAAGTCAAAGAGCTCCATCAGACCAGGGGGAGGGGGGAATCACGCTTCTTTACCATCGCTTCTCCGCCTTCGCTTTTCATAGAATCATAGAATCATGGAATAGTAGAGTTGGAAGGGGCCTATAAGGCCATTGAGTCCAACCCCCTGCTCAGTGCAGTAATCCACTTTAAAGCATCCCTGACAGATGGTTGTCCAGCTGCCTCTTGAATGCCTCTAGTGTGGGAGAGCCTAAGACCCCCCTAGGTAATTGGTTCCATTGTTGTATTGCTCTAACAGTCAGGAAGTTTTTTCTGATATCTAGCCGGAATCTGGCTTCCTGTAACTTGAGCCCATTATTCCGTGTCCTGCACTCTGGGTTGGTTGAGAAGAGATCCTGGCCCTCTTCTGTGTGACAACCTTTCAAGTATTTGAAGAGTGCTATAATGTCTCCCCTCAATCTTCTCTTCTCCAGGCTAAACATGCCTAGTTCTTTCAATCTCTCCTCATAGGGCTTTGTTTCCAGACCCCTAATCATCCTCATTGCCCTCCTTTGAACATGCTCCAGCTTGTCTGCAACCTTCTTGCAGTGTGGTGCCCAGAACTGGACACAATATTCAAGATGGAGCCTAACCAGTGCCTAATAGAGGGGAACCAGTACCTTGCATGATTTGGAAGCTATACTTCTATTAATGCAACCCAAAATAGCATTTGTTTGTTTTTTTTGCAGCCACATCACACTGTTGGCTCATATTCCGATTGTGATTTACAACAATTCCAAGATACTTCTCACTTGTAGTATACCCCATCTTGTAACTGTGCATTTGGTTTCTTTTTCCTAGGTGTAGAACTTGGCCTTTATCCCTATTAAATTTCATTCTGTTGTTTTCAGCCCAGCGCTCCAGTCTAACTCAGACACCTTCCCCCCCTGAACCAGATCTTAGAGCCTTCAGTAGTTCGCTGTGATGCCTTTAATGATCATTTCACAGATAAAATCTCTCGGATAAGAGCAGACTAAGATGCCATTGTTATAGCAGAGGCTGACAACAGAGTGTCCAGCAACTCCGTGAGTAGAATTACACTAGATCAGTTTCAGTTGGTGAGTAACGAGGATGTGGACAAGCTGCTTGGATGAGTGAGGAGGACAACTTGCCCTCTCGATCCCTGCCCTTCTTGGCTGGTCGCCCAGGGAGGAGATGCAATTAGATTACAATTACAACATATTATTAATGCATCTCTCAGGGAGGGGAGTTTTCCATCATGTTTAAAAGAAGCGGTGGTATGGCCACTTCTAAAAAAAAAAAAATCCCTAGATCCCCTGGACCTTAATAGTTATAGACCAGTGTCAAATCTTCCGTTTCTGGGCAAGGTGATCGAGATGGCTGTTGCCTCCCAACTCCAGGCAGTTTTGGATGATACAGATTTTCTAGACCCATTTTAAACCAGCTTCAGGGCAGGATATGGACTTGAGACCACTATGGTCACCTTAGTGGATGATCTACGCTTAAGTATTGATAGGGAGTGTGTCCCTGCTGGTATTTCTGGACCTCTTAGTGGCTTTCGATACCATCGACTATGGTATCCTTCTGGAACACCTGAGGGGATTGGGAATCAAGGTCACTGTGCTTCAGTAGTTCCAGTCTTACCTCTCAGGCAGGTTCCAGATGGTGATGCTTGGGGATAGTTGCTCCTTAAAGAAGGAGCTACTGTATGGCGTACCACAAGGCGCCATCCTATCCCCTATGCTGTTTAACATCTACATGAAACCACTGGGAGAGATCATTCGGAGGCATGGGCTGGGGTGCTATCAGTATGCTGACGACACCCAAATATATTTCTCCATGCCTTTGACAACAGCGTCAGCTAAGGATAGCGTGTCTCTTCTGAATGAGTGCTTGGAGGTGGTAATGGGTTGGATGAGGAAAAACAACTTGAAGCTGAATCCAGACAAAACAGAGGTGCTTACTGTCAAAAGTCCCAACTTCTGTTTGGAGGTATGTCAACCAGTTCTGGATGGGGTCACACTCCCCCTGAAAGGCTGTGTTCGCAGCTTGGGGGTGCTCTTAGATCCATCGCTCCAAATGACAGCTCAGATAGATGCGATGGCCAGGAGTGCCTACTATCAGCTTTGGCTGATACACCAGCTGTGCCCCTTCCTAGAATTGGAAGACCTAAAAATGGGAGTGCATACGCTGGTAATTTTGAGACTTGACTTCTGTAATGCACTATACATGGGGCTACCTCTGTGCCTAGTCAGGAAACTTCAACTAGCGCAAAATATGGCAGCCAGGTTGGTCACCGGTACATCTAGGGGTAACCATATTACATCAGCATTAAGATCACTCCACTGGCTGCCAATTAATTTCCGGGCGAAGTACAAAGTGTTGGTTATTACCTTTAAAGCCCTACATGGTTTGGGTCCAGGTTACCTGCAGGATCGCCTTCTCCCATACAATCCGCCCCGCACGCTTAGGTCTTCTGGGAAGAATTTACTACAATCGGCTAAAACCAGGCTGACAACTGTTACCCAGAGGAACTTCTCTTCAGCTGCTCCCAGACTGTGGAATGGCCTGCTGGAGGAGTTTCGTCAACTTAATTGCATTTTTTACTTTAAGAAAGCCATAAATACCAATCTCTTCCAGCAGGCCTACCCAGTCGAATTTTAAGAGTTTTATTTGTATTTTAATAATGCATTAATTTTATATGTTTTAATAAGTTTTATGTATTTTATGTCATTTGTATCAATGTTGTTCCCCCGCCTCGATCCTGAGAGGCAGGTAAGAAATATATATATATATATATATATGTATATATATATATATATATATATATATATATTATCAAGATCAGTTTGTTTCTGTCTTCCAGGGTATTAGCGATCCCACCCAATTTTGTGTCACCTGCAAATTTGATAAGCATTCCCTGCACCTCCCCGCCTAAATCATTAATAAAAATGTTGAAGAGCACCCCAGTGTGAAAAGGTTCCATTGATAAGCACTCTTTGAGTCCGATTCTGTAGCCAACTGTGGATCCACCTAACAGTTGTTCCATCTAGCCCACTTTTCACTAGTTTGTTAATCAGAATGTCATGGGGCACTTTGTCAAAAACTTTGCTGATGTCAAGATATACTATATCCACAGCATTCCCACAGTCCACAAGGGAGGTTACCTGATCAAAATATGAGATCAGATTAGTCTGACAGGATTTGTTCTTGACAAATCCATGCTGGCTTCTAGTGATAACTGCATTGTTTTCAAGGTGCTCACAGATTGACTTTTTGATAATCTGCTCCAAAATTTTCCCAGGGATGGATGTCAGACTGACTGGTCTGTAGTTCCCAGGTTCCTCCTTTCTGCCCTTTTTGAAGATAGGGTCAACATTAGCCTTCCTCCAGTCATCCAGCACTTCACCTGTCTTCCATTATTTCACAAAGATAATAGACAGTGGTTCTGAGAGTTCTTCTGCCAGCTCATTTATTACACTAGGATGCAGTTTGTCAGGCCCTGGAGATTTGAACTCGTTCAAAGAAATTAGGTGTTCCTTGATCATTTGTTTATCAATCTCAAACTGCAATCCTGTCCCCTCAGCTTGTACACTTTTTTTCAGGGGGGGTCATAGACCCGCTTTTGAGAGAAGACTGAGCCAAAGTAGAAATTGAGCACTTCGGCCTTTTCTTTGTAATGTGTTACCAATTTGCCATCCTCATGAAGCAGTTGAACCACCATTTCTTTCCTCTGTCTTTTACTATTCACATATCTGAAGATTGCTTTTAGCATCCCTCTCTAGCCTCAGCTCCTTCTCAGCTTTAGCCTTCCTGATACCATTCCGGCACTTCTGTGCTACTTGTTGCTCAATACTTCTTCTTTTTCAGAGAGTGGAAAGAGGAAGTAAACAATGTGCATGTGGGCCATTCTGTGGACCGTTTCTATCTCACCGCTTCTCCTGCACACAGCAGGAGATAGCAACAAGTTCCATCTCTAAAAATAATTTGGACTTACTGGGGTATTTTTTTTATCATGGGAAGAAGGCTAGAAGGGGTGGGAGATGCATGGAAGGCGAACGATGTCATGAATAGGACCTGCAAAAATCAGTGGGTACCCAGTAATGAGTGTGCAATAAAACACTCATCTGATGACACTCAAAGCATATCCAACCAAGAAGTAGATTAGTTTTAAACATTTTAGTCTACATTTACCTGCATTCTTTTTCCTTCAGGCCTCTCTGTAAACTACCTTCATGAAACATTCACAGGCTACTACATGAACATTTCTATGGAGTATATCGTGGGATGTTGTGACAGTATTATTGGATACAGCCTCTACTCTCTGACATGGCCTAGTTGTTTTTTTTATCTGCTACATTTCAGGCAAGGCCTGTGCATATTTATAAACAATAAAACAGTATTACATCTATGACATTTATAGGGCACATTGCAAGCAAAGCCTGTGCATATATTTACTATAAAACAGTTAAAATATTTAATACTCACTTGCAACAATGTCTGCAGAAATTATTTGCAACAGGTTGTCTCATGTCTATACACTGGCGACTAGATGGGATGAGCTGAAAGCTGTGTTTTTTATACTTTTGTACAAGTTTTCTTTTCTTTTCTATTGTTTAAAAATATGCACAGGGCTTGCCTGCAATGTGCTTTTTCAATTATAACGATTTTAGTGCTTTTTTTGTCCCATTCATTTGTTCACATATGTACAAATGAAGAAGGCCTAACAGAAAACCAGAGGCCGAAACGCATTGAGCTTGTTCACAATAAAGTTGTCTACAGCATCCAGAGACATTTCCCCCTTTTTATATACATATTGGACACAATCCAGCCAAGGTTAAGCATTTTGATGTCTCTGTGGAAGAGTTAAGCACATGCTTAAATTACTCATAGAGAAATCAGTGGGGTTTTAAATTCTTCATTTTGGCTTGATAAGGCCTATTGATTACTGCCTTTGCAAAATGAAAAGCACATAAGAATGTCTAGAACAATATAAGATGTCCGTTACCATAAAACATTTTTTTTAAAAAACAAACTAAATTCATTTGTACAATAGATAGATAGATAGATATAGATAGATAGATAGATATAAAGTTAAAATATCAAATGTTTTGTGTTATGTTTCTCTTAACTTGACCTTCTGTAGCAACTAATATCTCCACTAAATACAAACAAACAGTTTATTGGGAACTATATTGGTTACCATTCAACTATACAACAGGTACAGCACCTACATATGGAACATCCCAAAAGGGTTTGGCAGACCCCTGTATTCTTCCCTCCACTTATGCACACTCCAATCACATGTAACATGCTAGGCATGGAGATGGGAGGGCATGATGGAGTTATTTGGAAGTTGTACACCGAAATGCCATTCCTTCTGCTGTTCCTCAACTTGTACATGTGCTCATGGGCAGGGGAACAGAGACCAACTGAGATCATTGTCAGGTTTGGCTTGCTTCTGTAGTTTGGTGGATCACACACACACACACACACACACACAAGCCACAACTCACTGGATTGGATCCAGCAACCTTCCCACAGAATGGAAGCATGCTGTCCATCTGCAGGAGGCTTTTGATTCAAGAGAGGTTTTCTGCTGGCTGAAAAAGCGATTCAGTGATCTTTTCTGATTCCCACCTCTCCTTGCAGCCCCCTATACTCCAGTGGATTGGGGAGACTTCAGGAACAATCAAGGAAGAGGTGTTGGGGGCTGTAAAGGGAGATAGATTGGCAAAGATCACCTCCCCCTTTTATGCCAGCGGGAGTGTTCTGAGTGAAAACAAAACTCTGATCCAACCCAGTATAGAGACAATGTGCTGCATATGCTGAAAAAATAATGCTTTAATAATAAAAGAGGATGTTTCTCCATCTCTCAGCACCATGGTGCCAAGACTGTGAAACCTAGGCAACTGAAACTTGCATGAATACTAAGGGGATTCTAGAGTCGTTGGGTTGTTTGGTTTTTTAAATGCATTAATTTTAATTAATTTAAATGTCTCCATGTGTTTGAAGCCTGCAGTACTATCCTCCATCAGTAGGTGGTATTACATAGCTTTGCAGTTTATACAGTTTGACACTGGGTGGGGGGAGTAGTCTGAGGGACACAGTTATATATTTGCCCCCTTCCCCCTGCTGTGGGGCAGCTCCCCTCAGGGAAATAGGGTGGACAGATCCCTTCTTCAGGGGGCTAGAGGGTGTTCCGTGAGAGCGGCCACACATGGGGGTGCCAGAAGGCATAGCTTCACTCACAAGGCCTATTCCAAATGTGAAGCTGGGACCATTGGTTAATAAATAAATGAAATTGTGCTTGCAATGACCATATACACATGCAGTTTTTGATGTAACAGGAGTAGTAGCTACAGGCATATACCAGTCAAATTGTAATAAAAAGGAGCAGTAACATATCCTGTTTTCTAATTAAGTAATAATAGTACTATTGAACTATTTTATGAGGCAATCATCCTGGTCCCAAGTGGGTAAACTATGAGGCTGAAAGCCAAGTGCTTTATCTCAAACATGACACTAGATTATTGCCTCATAAAACAATGCAGAATTACCCTCATAGCAATTATGTGGCTAGAATTAGCATTGCCAGATCTTTTTGGATGTTTTTGACATTTATACCAACTAGTGGAAATCTGATCACAGTGATGTGCCTCTCTCTTGCTCACTCTGTGTAAGGCGGAAAAATGCAAATGAAGCTAATTGTCCAAAATTAGCTAAAAGAGACCCTCCCCCCCCCCACTTTACTGTATACGATGCTTTACAGTGACACAAGCAAAAATAAAATGTTCCCACCCCAAAAAATCTTACAATCTAAATTTAAACAAAAGGGGAGGACAACAGGGGAGGAGGGACATTGGCAAGGGGTGGACTTGACAGGGGATTTAAAAACCTGTGCTGGCTCTCTGAGTCGCTGTGTCTACATATCCACTCACTTTGCGTCACAGTGTTAGCATGGCTGGCTGTATTAGGGTTTAGACAACACTAACTAGATAAGGGTGACCCTATTTGGGAAACCAAAAAAGAGGACACCCTGTGGGTGGGTGAAGCGGCTTTCCAAGGCCTCTGGAAAGCACGTCATTCACCCCATCACCTTAAAGGCCCCAATTGGAGCGGAGGAGGGGAAAGCACGTCATTCCCTCCCACCATGCTAATGGCAGCTTTAAAGGGGAAAGTGTGCCTTTCCAGGACATTATAGAAAATTACAGAAAGTCCCCCCTGACACTCAGGATAGAACAAAAATTAGGACAAATCTGGGGAAATCCTGACCGTTGGTCACCCTAAATAGATTGATGGGACCACAAAGTGTGTGATACAATCAAATATAATGCTGCTAGTGATTGTAAGGTTCACAATAAGTGATGGTAACAACAATTGTACATACACATGACTCAAAATGATAATATTTAACAATGGTCCAAATGCTCTTACATTAGTAAATTCTGTAGATATGTATCCCTTGTCAACAGATCATAATATTGATGAGCCTACTCAGGTTATCTAGGGTGACTAATCGACTAGTGTACATATACTGTCTCTGAATGGCAGTATTTAACAATAGTGAACATGTTCATACATTAACAGGTTCAGTAGATACGAATCTCTTTTCAATAAGTGTTATTAGCGATGAGTCTTGGGTGAGTAAACCAGTTATCTTGGGTGAGTAAATCAGCAAGTATATATAGGCTCAATTCGGACAACACGCTAAGCAACGGTTGTTGAATTACCTACTGATGGTGTGTGAAAAAGGTGGTGATCTACAGACAATACGCTGCAGCAGGCGCTGCAAGGAATCGGCAACCACCCTGGTTGCAAATAGCGTACTTGGCTCTGACTGACAGCTCGGCCGCCATTTTCCCCGCTTACCAAACTCTGTTAGTCCTCCAGCAGGTATCCCAGCACACACTGCGGCCGAAATCCATGGGCGCCGCCATTGAAGCCGATGCAGGACACGCCTCCCAAACCCCATTGGCTGCCTCAGTCAGTGGGCGGAACTCAGCAGCCTTGGGCAAAGAGGCAGCCAGGAGGAACGGCCGCACCAATACAACAGTCGCACCCTGCGCCCAGCACTGCAATTCCAACGTTGGCACCCATGCCCCAGCTCCCAACCCCCCTCCCTCCTAGAGCATCTTCCGCACACACAAGAAAGAAGGCAAGAGTTGGGTGGCGTAGAAAACTTTATTCAGCAGGGAGACCAGACATGGGCAATAAGGCACATGGGCACCACTATGCCAGGGCAGAACCTACGGAAAGGACAGTTGCCCCCGGGAAGGGAGGAGGAGGCTGGAAGGCACAGCGGTGAAGAGAGGATGGCTGAGGCCACACCCCCAGGGAGCCAAGTACGGAACGTGCCAAAGGGATGAGGTGGAGAGGGGCAGCATGCCAGGGAGAGATGCCAGTCCACAGATGAAACTCCACAGCCGACGCTCACACGGGATGGGGGTAGCGCAGCCAGATCCAGGCACTGATGCTTTGATGCATCCGGGATGCCTCCGCATGGGCGCAACACTCCCCAACGGGATTCTCGGGGCCTGGCAAAGGCTCGATGTCCAGCCATGTTGGGCGGATGAGGGGGGGCTTTCTGGTCGCTGCTTCCCCTGCCCTCATCCTTCTGGGTGATGCGAGGGTGGAGGTGGTGGTGCAGTGGGGGTCTACTTTGGATGGGGTGTTGTTCTCCCTCTTGGTGTGGGGGGGCTGCCCCTTGCTCCAGGGCGCCTGGGGTTGTTGCTTATTCCATCTTCCCCTCCCCCCCCTTTGCCGTAGTGCCCTTCTGGTGTGCTTCCCTGTCCGTTTGGGTAGCTGAGTGGGCACCCTGCGTGAGTGCTTGCAGGAGCTGGCCCCTTGTTGAGCTCCATGCCGGCTGCCTGGTGGGGGAGGCGAGCATCCTGGTTGCTATGGCGGTGATGCCGGGGATCTGTTGCGAGCGTGCTTGAGTGGCCCCCGCTTTCTGCCGCTCTTGCCACTCCACTCTCTGAACTTCCGTGCTCAACAACTCACCATTGTTGTTTCACCCACGCACCGCTCCAGACGACACGTTTGTCAATTGACAATTCCCTCAACAACTCACAACTGAGTTGTTTCTCTCAGTTGTTGAATTTTGCTACTTTGCCTACTCTGGGTTGTTACTGCGTTGTGTGGCTACATCCAGACGACACATTTAACAACTCAACAGGTTGTTGCTTCAACAACTCACAGTTGTTTAACGTGTCGTCCGAATTGAGCTATACTGTGCCTTTGAATAGTAATATTTAACAATAGAAAAATGCTCATACATTGATAAGTTCATTCCTTTTTTACAAATCATAGTACTGATGAGGGAAGCCAGAATGTCTTGTGTAAATGAGTTAATGACAACCCTGGAATATGATGTCATTTCTGTACTTCCTCAGAAGAAACTATGGTTTATATGACCAAAATATTCAATATACAGCCCAGGTGTGTTCTCTCGTGTATGTACATGTGTTGTTGTCATCATTTATTGTGAACCTTACATTCACTAGCATCATTATATCTGATTATACCACACACTTTGGGGTCCCATTGATCTGGTTCATGTTTTCATTGAGAGTTCCCCTCTTTTGTCTTATATCAGGGCTTAATACATTATTTTTCATTTTGTGACCTGGAATGACAATATTTTTCATCTATTCTACATTGCTTACAGGGTAGTATGTCTGTGGGGGTTAACCATGTAGGATTGTTGGGGATTATTTAATTAGGATTAGAATTGATCACAATAGCAAGGCTGTGGGGGAATGTTAAAGATGTAACATATACATAGAGTTTATTGCAATTGGGGGATTAGGACTAAGGTGTTCCCAAATAGCAGTAAATCTAGTATGTGATAAACTCATCGTAAAGTACTTAGCAGCTGAACTGGAGGTACACCTTTTTGTCATTATTAAGCATGTTTATTTAATACACAAAGCATATCATTAAATAAAATTTAAACTATATTAAGGAAAGTGACACCGGGGGATGTGATTTCTCGAAAGAAGAGGGAGGAATAATGATAATAAAGAGGTTAGGAATGTAAGAAGGCATTAAGGAAAGGCAGGATCAAGTAATAAAGCTTTTCTATTTCTTGCATCTTTTTGTACATTCTAGTATTTTTCCCAACTACCCGGTGATGTTATTCAGATTAATTTGCTTAATTTAAATTAGGGTGACCAGATTTTGGAACCCAAAATCCCGGTCCCCCCCGCCACCCAAAACAACCCCCCCCACCAAGCCACCCCCCCAAAACAACCCCCCCAAGCCACCCCCCACCCAAAACAACCCCCCCACCAAGCCACCCACCCCCAAAAAACATCAGCCCGGACCTACCGGGTTCTCTTCTGCTGCCGCCCCCGCCGGGTCTGCCGCCCCCCCCAGGTCCCCTGCCGCCGCCGCCGGGTCTTCCGCCGCGCTACTGAGGGACAGGCCGCGAAGCCTGTTTCTCAGTAGATTCGAGCACCGGAGGGAAGCGGACGCCCCTGCGGGTAAGGAGCGTGAGGCGCGAGGGAGGGCACTTATATTTATTTATTTATTTATTACATTTGTATACCGCCCCATAGCCGAAGCTCTCTGGGCGGTTTACATAGGATTAAAAACAATTAAAAACAATATACAAAAATTAAAACAGCAAAAACATACAACATACACACAATCTGTACATTTAAAAACCACTTCAACACTTCAAAAAAACAAAAACAAAAAAAAAACAAAAAAAACAAAAAAAAAACCTACAAAAACAAAACAAAACAGACCCAGGCTCCTCAGATATTGCCAAATGCCTGAGAGAAGAGGAAAGTCTTGACCTGGCGCCGAAAAGATAACAATGTTGGCGCCAGGCGGGCCTCGACAGGGAGATCGTTCCACAATTGGGGAGCCACCACAGAGAAGGCCCTCTCTCTTGTTGCCGACCTCCGAGCTTCCCTCGGAGGAGGCACTCGGAGGAGGGCCTTAGATGTTGAACGTAGTGTTCGGGTAGGTTCATGTCGGGAAAGGCGTTCCATCAGGTATTGTGGTCCCAAGCCGTGTAAGGCTTTATAGGTTAAAACCAGCACCTTGAACCGGGCTCGGAAACATACAGGCAGCCAATGCAAGCGGGCCAGAGTAGGTCTTATATGTTCGAACCTACTGGTTCCAGTTATCAATCTGGCCGCTGCATTTTGCACAAGCTGCAGCTTCCGAACCACCTTCAAAGGCAGCCCCACGTAGAGTGCATTGCAGTAATCTAACTTGGAGGTTACCAGAGCATGGACAACTGAAGCCAGGTTATCCCTGTCCAGATAGGGACGTAGCTGGGCCACCAACCGAAGTTGGTAGAAGGCACTCCGTGCCACTGAGGCCACCTGCGCCTCAAGTGACAGAGATGGTTCTAGGAGAACCCCCAAGCTACGAACCCGCTCCTTCAAGGGGAGTGCAACCCCATCCAGAACAGGTTGAACACCCTCCATCCGGTCAGCGGAACCACCCACCAACAGCGTCTCAGTCTTGTCTGGATTGAGTTTCAGTTTATTAGCCCTCATCCAGTCCATTGTCGCAGCCAGGCACTGGTTCAGCACATCCACAGCCTCGCCTGATGAAGATGAAAAGGAGAAATAGAGCTGCGTGTCATCAGCATACTGATGACAACGCACTCCAAAACTCCGGATGACTGCACTCAACGGTTTCATGTAGATATTGAACAGCATGGGGGACAAAACTGACCCCTGCGGAACCCCATACTGGAGAATCCACGGGGCCGAGCAATGTTCCCCAAGCACCACCTTCTGGAGCCGACCCACCAAGTAGGAGCGGAACCACTGCAATGCAGTGCCTCCCACTCCCAACTCAGCCAGTCGTGCCAGAAGGATACCATGGTCGATGGTATCGAAAGCCGCTGAGAGATCAAGGAGAATCAACAGAGTCACACTCCCCCTGTCTTTCTCCCGACATAGGTCATCATACAGAGCGACCAAGGCTGTTTCCGTACCAAAACCAGGCCTGAAACCCGACTGAAATGGATCCAGATAATCAGTCTCATCCAAGAGTGCCTGGAGCTGGCTCGCAACCACCCGCTCCAGGACCTTGCCCAGGAATGGAACATTTGCTACTGGCCTGTAGTTATTCAGATTTTCAGGGTCCAGGGAAGATTTCTTTAGGAGTGGTCTCACTGCCGCCTCTTTCAGGAGGCCTGGGACCACTCCCTCTTGCAAAGAGGCATTAATCACTTCCCTGGCCCAGCCAGTTGTTCCATCCCTGCTAGCTTTTATTAGCCAAGAGGGGCAAGGATCCAATATGGAAGTGGTTGCACTTACCTGCTGGGGCGGCCGCTTCCCGGGGTCTACCACCGCTCCTCGCTTGCTGCCACTGCCACGTGACCCCCCCGCCACCCCAGTTTGCCCCCACCGCCCCCCGGTTGGGCCAGTTCGCCCCAGGTTTCCCGGTTAGGACCGGGAAACCCTGAGCCATCTGGTCACCCTAATTTAAATTCATTCAGATTTGACTATATACACTATCTGGATTGCTAGGCATGTGTTTTTTTCTCCATTTCCTTTCCTATACTATACAAAACAAACTCACAAATGGCTAAAATCAGATATCACCTCTTTCTGTTGCTCTATTTAGAGCTGAAGACACGGGGAGGGGGAGGGGGCAAGACAACATCATTTAAAAAGTCTTTGTGTAGCTGACAGGCATCACTTAAAATAAATTGTACAGACCTGGAAAATATAACTGGCTCATGCAGAGTGTGTTTTAATAGCCAGGTCTAATTTAATGGTAATATAAATGCTCCCTTCGTCCTATCACCTAGCAGTAAGGAAGCAGCATAACAAACTAAGATTCGTTTATTGTTAGAGCAGCTGGAGAAGGCTAAATATTTAGGCCTTTGTTTGGTTTTTTGCGGGGGGGGGGAGAATGAACATCTATTTCAGCATAGCTCTAAAAGTATTCTAAGGGAAAAGTACAAAGTAAAGGGATAATATCAAAATAATTTGAATATTATTGTGCTGTTTTTTTTAAATAAAACAAACGCATACACAATTGAGTAATTTCTGTCAACAGTGGTTAGCACAGGAGCCTTGATTCTCACTGCAGTATAAGGATAGAGGCAGTAAAATGAGAGTTTGACTAGATCTAGAGCTCCATCAGACAAGCATTTTATTGCAAGCTTGTTATTGGGCACTCATGGATTTTCACGGGTTCCTCTCATGATGTCTTCTGCCTTCCACACACCACCTGCCCCTTCTAGCCTTCTTCACGCCACAAGAAAACACCCCAGAGAGTCCAATTTATTTTTAAAGACAGAAGTTGCCACTATCTCCTGCTGTGTGCAGGAGAAGCAGCAGGATCAAAACGGCCCACTGAATGGCCATGTGTAGGTTGTTTACTTCCTCTTTCAAAAGAGGAAGTAATGAGGGACAAACACGCAGGTGGAGAAGCAGCAGTAAGCAAACACAATTTTCCCGTGTGATGATGCACCTACACTACTCCTTTATATCAGTATTGAAGTGCACTGGTAACTGTTGGGGCACAATCTGCATCCCCTATACTGCTTTCAAAGTGTTATTTCCCGGGGTGGCCTCTCATGCCATCCCTACATGCGACGCTCGAAGTAATAAACTGGAGAAACTCCACATACTCTACTAGCTATCTACCGGAATAGCTATTTGTATTATTATCTGTATTATTGGATTTGTTTACCTCAAAAACTAAATTATATACTAGGAAAAGACAGGCAGGAAAGGGTTGACTGCCTTGGATTCCTCACAGCTTTGTGTGTGCTTCACTTCTTTTTACCTCACAATGGAGCTGGGCTCCATTGCAAGCCTGTGTACTTTTAAAGCCCTGGCTTGCTTCCGCCACTTGCTGGTGCAGCCCATTTTATTAGAAGACCTCATCCCATTTGTGCTAGCTTCCAGTGAGTGGAAAGCTAGGTCAAGTGAGTATTCCTGGGAATGAAGCGTGTTTTTTTTAAATCCAGGGAGCGACAATGGATAATGGGTAGGGGATTAAGAAGAGGTTGTGGTTTGAGTTTCCTGAGAATGCTGGGGACATGATGCTGTGAGCTTGACTCAGTGTGCATTTTCTAAACTTTTCATTTAATTCTTTTTTAAAAAATGAAATAAATGAAAAGCCAAAGTCCTCACTTTTGCTGGGCTCTATATCTAAACTTTATTTTATGAGGTGCACTTAACTGACCTAAAAACTGAGCCTAGACTGAAGCTAAGCCTATACTTTTTGTTCATAAGCAGATTTTTCTATTGCACTGTGGCCTCAACAATATAGAGCTACTTTTAAAGCCCTTTTCCAAACTTGGTTGAGGTTTTCTGCACCTGTTCAGACTTCTCTGTTAGAGCAGGCCTACAAGGACTTTCAATTTCTGCAGGATTTTCTCCCTGGGATGTAGCTCCTGAACTCCAAGTTTCTAAAGGATTACCCTCCTGGGACTTTGCTGGTTTTGCTGTGCCCTTGGATTGGCTTGAATTGGTGGTATATGAATTTAAATGATGTGTGACTTCAAATAAATGGGTAGCATTTACTTTTTCCATTGGTTTTTTTGTCACTAGGACTGAGATGCTTCATCACTAGGGCTTCTCCTCATGTTTGGAGCGCTTCCCTTAGCGTTACCTTGCCGGGTTGAGATTGGAGGCACCACATTGCCCTGAATCTTTCCTGAAGCTTGGGTCTCAAAAAGTGGCGCTGGGAGACTGTTGATTTGCTTTTGCTGTTCTGTATGAGTTTCTGTCTTCCTCTGAAAGCTCAGGTTTGCCATTTTGGGGTGCTTCTGGATGTGTCCCTTGATACTGTGATTGCTGGACCACCTTTCACTACTTTATATTGGTAGGCTGACCATATGAAAAGGAGGACAGGGCTCATGTAACTTTAACAGTTGTAAAAAAAAGGGAATTTCAGCCAGTGTCATTTGTATGCAGTTAGTCCATGGTGAAATTCCCTCTTCATCACAACAGTTAAAGTTGCAGGCACTATACTAGAATGACCATATACAAAAGAAGGCAGGGCCCCTGCAACTTTAACTGTTGTGATGAAGAGGGAATTTCACCAGGAACTAATTGCATACAAATGACACTGGCTGAAATTCCCTGTTCTTTACAACTGTTAAAGTTACATGAGCCCTGTCCTCCTTTTCATATGGTCAGCCTAAATTCAGTTGTACCCAGCTGCACCACCTCTGAGGCAAAAAGGAAGTGGTGATCATCATATATGCTTTGACAACATCCAAATTATACTACCCTCATGCACCCTCTGTGGCAGTTTTTCAAAAACACTTAGCTATCGCTGGTCCAGAATGTAGCAGCAAGTATGCTAACTGGCACTATTGCTCAGAGTCTACAGCCCCAGTTTTGCATCTATATCACTGTCTCCCAGCTGATTTCTGGTCCCAATTCAAAGTATGTAGCTTTTACTTATGGCTTTCCCTGGATTGTAAGTAAACTAATTATGCCTCTCCGTTTTACTGCTCCTTTATTGTAGTTGGAAGTGTTTTATGCTTTGTTTTAATGTGTGTTTTAATATTGTGTTTTAAATATTGTATTTTAATGTTGTGAACTGCTGAGAGATTCTCTTATATTCTGCGGTATATAAATGTTACAAATAAACAAATAAGCAGCCCGTTGTTTTCCCACGTTGTTTAATAATGTACCATCAATTGTGTGTACGTTGTGTGTCGCCCAACACACTACACAATAATCAACACAACTGACGGTTGCCTCTTCCCCCCTCCGTTGTCTAAAGTGTCATCTGAATGCTGCCTGTGTGATGTGCTATGAGGCGTTAGTAACTCAGTGATACCCCTTCCTCCTGTCTTTCTCAGTAATAAGGTTCAGACAGCAAATTAAGGTAGTGCTATTTTGGGGGAACTGGCAATTGCTTGCTTCAGTGACCACATTCAGTTCAGTTGTTTTATTGCTGCTGGTACTATCTCTGTATTTTTGTTTTCATACAGTTATGACTTGTTTTTATGTTAATGTTAAGCTGCCTTGTGAATTCTTCCATCCAAAAGGATTGGCTGTTCCTCTATCAGATGAGCCAAGACATACTGACTATGTATATGGGCTTTGCCTTCTGGCACCATATACTCTCAGTGGTACCATTAATGTTCATTCCTACACACAGGCCAGGTTTCAGAGACAATCAGTTCTAGCTATTTCACTGTTAGAACATGGTGATGTTGCTATTATTAGTGTTAAAAGCACAATAAAATGATCTTACTAGTATTCTGTTCAAAACACAACTCAGTAATCAGAGGCTAATCATACTGATATAATGAATGCTAATTGCAATTAGGCAAATGCAATTATACTACAGTACAATACAGTAGATAATCAGATCAATACTATCCCCAGGGGATACAATTCACAAATTCATGGAGATGTGTAAACTCCCAGAATTTCAGTAAATAACCTCAATAAACACAAGGCCTCAATCTCTGATATTGGGCACTTGATCCAGCCTTTCTAAAAAAATTTTTTAAAGGAATGCAATATTTTATTGTATTTTTAAAAAGAAATAATATAGATAAATGAAACAAAATGAAAGCGTAAATCCAAAGAAAACTAAAAAGTTCAATGCACATAACCAAAACTGAATATTGGCATTAGTTAAGACCGATCTTCATAGAATCAACAGTCATACAACATTCAGTTAGGAATAAAATCCTCCCCAAAAGATCTATCTGTTAGCTTCAGAAACACTGAACTGAAGAATTATTGTTTATATCTGAATGAAATATAAGATATCTGTTAATAAATGAGTCTTCTGATTGTGTTCATCCATCAAGCAGCGAATTTCTCCATAAGAGTGAGTCTCATATCCGTGTATACTACCAAGCAAGCACAAGTGGATTATGACTTTTCTAAATATGTGCCCAGCAACAATGAAGTGTCTAGGACTACAAACCTATAACACTTACCTTTGAACTCAGTGGCTGAGTTCACATTACATGCTAATCCACCATGGATCAGCATGTTATCTGAATGCAGCGTGTTTTCCACAGACTGGTTTATTGTTCTTGAACAAGCCACTTTGAAGAATTCGTGGCTAGTTATTGGGTTGTTCAGGGTGCTAAACAAGCCACACTGCATGACTAACACCTTTCTGCTTCCCAAATGGGTAAAAAAAATGACATTCTATCTAATGGGAATCTCCCTGTATTGCCTATAATGATCAGAAATAATAGGGAGATTTCCCTCTAAGCCCCCTCCCCAAGCCCTGATAATCTCCAAATTATTATTACTGATGGCATAAATTCACTCATCACTAAATATAAGCCCACTGAGTTGTTGCAGTCTGTTTTATCAATTAATAGATTTTTTTTCCTTCTGTGTTTGTGTATCTAATTATGTATTAACTGGATAATATGGTGATTTCTATTAGATCACCTGTGGTAATTGATGTTAAGGCTTCAAAGTTTCACAAAGCTCTTCTTTAAGCAGTTGCAAAAATCAAACTAGTATTTTATTTTACTGCTGGATCTGTCTGAATAATGACTGTTCATGTTTATGTTTCAAAACATCTGAATATGATGCAAAATAAGTAAAAACAGAAAAAGTCCTTTTCTTGTCACTCCCTCCAAAAGCTTTTCCCTTTCCTTCTTCCTTATAATCAACCATGGTATCCTTCTGGGACGACTGGCTGAGTTGGGAGTGGGAGGCACTGCATTGCAGTGGTTCCGCTCCTGCTTGGTGGGGCAGCTCCAGAGGTGGTGCTTGGGGGACACTGCTCGGCCCCGTGGATTCTCCAGTATGAGGTTCCTCAGGGGTCAGTCTTGTCCCCATGCTGTTCAAAATCTACATGAAACCATTGGGAGCGGTCATCCGGAGTTTTGGAGTGCGTTGTCATCAGTACGTTGATGACACACAACTCTATTTCTCCTTCTCATCTTCAGCAGGTGAGGCTGTGGATGTGCTGAACCAGTGCCTGGCTGCGACAATGGACTGGATGAGTGCTGACAAACTGAAACTCAATCCAGACAAGACTGAGATGCTGTTAGTGGGTGGTTCTGCTGACCGGATAGAGGGTGTTCAACCTGTTCTGGATGGGGTTGCAATGCCCCAGCATAGCTCTATTATCAATAAATGATAAAGTCCAGGGAACTCAGGATATTAAAGAATTAATTACCAATCTACTTACAGCAGCAAGGCTACTGATTGCCAGGAAATGGAAAATGCAAGGGGATTATAAAATTGAAGAATGGTATAAAGAGGTTTGGGATATAGCTATCAATGATAAATTAACATGTGGTCTTAAATTTAAAAGGGGACTATCGAACAGGAATGATTTTGGAAAAATATGGGGTATATTCATAGAATTTGTATTCATTAAAGGTAAAGGATGTAAACCCTTAAAAGAATCATTACAGTTTTGGAAGAGTGTTTAAATATTTGAACAGTTGGTTCTGGTGGGGAAGGGAGCACATAATGGTATTATTGTTAATAGGTGGGTTTTTTTTCTTTTTATGTATGTGTGTGTTATTGGTTGTGTGTGTATATATATATATATATATATATATATATATATATATTTAAAAATAAAAATTTAAAATAATGATGGGGTTGCACTCCCCCTGAAGGAGCGGGTTCGTAGCTTGGGGGCTCTCCTAGAACCATCTCTGTCACTTGAGGCTCAGGTGCCCTCAGTGGCACAGAGTGCCTTCTACCAACTTCGGTTGGTGGCCCAGCTACGCTCCTATCTGGACAGGGATAACCTGGCTTCAGTTGTCTATGCTGTGGTAATCTCTAAATTGGATTACTGCAATGCACTCTATGTGGGGCTGCCTTTGAAGACGGTTCAGAAGCTGCAGCTTGTGCAAAATGCAGCAACCATAGTGATAACAGGAACCAGAAGGTTCGAGCATATAAGACCTAATCTGGCCCGCTTGCATTGGCTGCCTATACGTTTCCAAGCACAATTCAAGGTGCTGGTTTTAACCTATAAAGCCTTACGCAGCTTGGGACCACAATACCTGATGGAACGCCTCTCCCGACACAAACCTACCCATACACTATGATCCACATCGAAGGTCCTCCTCCGGTTGCCTACTCCAAGGGAGGCACGGAGGGTGGCAACAAGGAAATGGTCTTTTCAGTGGTGGCCCCCCAATTATGGAATGATCTCCCCGACGAGGAGAGATCATTATCTTTTCGGCACCAGGTCAAGACTTTCCTCTTCTCCCAGGCATTTAACAGCATATGATGAGGGTTTTTGTGTTGTTGTGTTGTTGTTGTGCTTTGACCCAGAAGGATATTGTAATTTTAACTTGTTTTTATGCTTTATGCTTTTAAATTTTGTATATCGGTGTTTTAACTGTTCAATGTTTTTAATTTTTGTAAACTGCCCAGAGAGCTTCAGCTATGGGGCGGTATATAAATGGAATTAAATAAATAAATAAATAATCCAGAAAAGTCCTAGCTATCTTCAGCAGGAATTATGACAAGAGTAGCTTTCAGAATCTGATCCTTTCTACTGTGTCCAAAACTTAGATGTTTTATTTTGAGCATCTTGGTTCAATATGATTAACATTGCTGTGGTTCCTCAGTTGCCAAGTTTTCTGGAGACAACAGCATTGACAATGTCCCCCCAAATGTCACGAATCTAGTAAATAACAATCAGGTTCATATCTTCTTATCTAATCTGACTGCTAAACTTATCTGGAGAGGAGATGCTTTTACTTTAACACAATCCTGATATGCTATTTGGGACAATATGTATTTGGCACTAGGATTAAAGGAGACATACTTTGTTAAGGTACATCAGGGTTGTTTTATTTATTTTTTAAAAAAACATTACAACATGTAAAATGGTAAAAAGGTATGGGTCATTTTAACCTCTATAAAAGTGAAACGTGACGAATCTTGCTGAAATTTTCATGATGCGGGGAGAAGAAAATTTTGGAATAATTGGTAAAATTCTAAAGGGGAAAGAACAGTTTAATAAGAAAAAGCAAAAAACAAAACAAAACAACAACAACCCAACCCCCCGTCTGTCAAATGTTACTTTGGAAAAAAACATTGGCGATCATTTTGTAATGACACTTCCTATAGAAACAAGAGGGTTTCACCTGAAACACTTATGGCTTTCTTTTCTTCTCATATTGGAGTTAGTAGGAAACTGTATTTTGCTAAGTTCCATTCCGTTTAGTATTTAAAATAAACTTCTTTACATGCTCAGTAGTGAATGCACTCTCTTTGTCCCTCACCAGAGCTGATTTAGAATGTTGGGGATGGGAAGATTGCTATTTACCTCTTATTAGTGGCTGAGGAGGAGAAAGAGAAGTTATCACTGCTTGGCAAGTTAGTGGGGAGGCTAAATCTGTTGAGAACGGTGGGGGTGATCCACCTCCGTGGATCCTTTTTTTTTTTTTTTTTAATGGCTGGCGCGACTTGTGATGGCCCAGGAGAAGCTCGGGCTGCTGCATTTTGGTGTGGCCTCATTGCGCCGAACCCGAAAAGTGGCTACTTCTGGGTTTCCCTGCTTCCCGACCTCTCTGCCCCTATGGTGCGGAAAGGGCCTAATTCTTTGGCCTTTGCTTCATCCCATGGCTTACCTCAGATTTCTGCTGGAGCCTACCGCCATGTCATCATTCAGTAACATTTTTTTTTGAAAGCCTCATAGAACACAATGCTAAGCCATGGTTAGTTTGCTAAGCCTTTTGCAACAAATGGTTAGTGAGCATGTTTAAATTGTTAGGAATGGTTCACACGGCACACTAAGCCATAATGTTTAGCTCAAAATGCTTAACCACCGTGGCTTAGCATGTCATCTGAACATGGTCATATTTGCTATACCACAGAAAAAGGATGAGTGAGGTTTCACCTAATTCAGTCCAAGCAGGCTTTGGTGCCTCCACCTGCAAAGCAAGCTAGCTGGGCACAGGGCTCATTTTGCTTCCATTCCGCAGTGGCAGAGTTGCCATTGCTAAAAAGCTAGGTGAGACGAAGCATTGGCCTGGTTAGGCATGGCTTCTCTAGACAAGTTCCCTTCGCTAGAGTTAAGTCAAGTCAAGTTCTGTAACAGCTATTAGAGACCTTGCACTATGCGGCCTCTGTCCCACAGCGTAAAGGATTCATTAGTGAAACAGTGTTGCTGTACAACTCGTACATGTTAATTCCAAAACTGAATTTCTATTGGCTCTGGAATGAAAATTCTGTGGATCTCAACATTTCTCTTTTCCTCCATTGCTGTTGATAATACAAATCCTTGATTAGTGTCAACTGGATCTTACATTAGAAGCTAATTGTACATTCTGCCAAGTAGGGTACTGTGATGTGTAAGGAATTTACATAATTAAACATCCCGGTTATATTAATGGGAAGTATCTGCAGAAATACCTCTCAAGCAAGCAAAAGAGCAAAACCCAAATCCACTGAATCCATACACAATTCAGGTATTACAGGCCTTTCTATGTCAAAGCAACTTATTCTCTGTATAGATCAGATAGAATTCTCAATAGCTATTTTTAGTTACCCTTTCCTCCCCAAAGGCTACTTTATATGAAACACAGATATTCTATTTCAGTCATGGCTTGTGTAGTATGGGATTTCTGAAAATAGCTGAACCCTTGGGGATTTTCTCTTACCTTTGGTAGGCTTAATCTGTTGGGTGCTGTCAACAACATTTTGTAAGGAGTTGCTGGGTGCTGTAGAATGCTGTTGCTTCAACTAACCTCTTTGCAAAGTTGATCAGGGTTTGAAAAGAATGTACATTGAAACCTGTTGCTAGTGTCCCTGGCGTCATCAAAGCCACAGCATTCAAGATCTGAATTATTATATGAAGTTGCTATTTATGTTACTTAGTTGAGATTGTTCATCACTTAAAATTCAATTGAGTGAATGACAGAGTCTTATTTAAGAATCAAATAACTGAGAATCTTATTTGAGTCAGCAGTAGAGGCCATGGCATAGTGGCCACTTTGAAAAAATCTCTGAATCTTTTGCGAGCACTTGAATCAGACACTTGCAAAAGGCTCGGCCATTTTGAGGTTGAACAACGGATGCTTGGGTGTCTTGTTTTTATATGAAGTAAAAATTTATAGTAGATGATGATCTTTCTGCTTGGGAATAGCATCTGAGAAATTTCAGGGAAAGCGGGGAAAAAACATTTTGGTAAGGCGAGCAACATTTCAGCACTTGCCAAGCTGCTGAAGTCACCTGCCCTTGGATTACCAAAGCATCACTGGATAGTCCAGATCTGAAAGCAAGGCTTAAAAGTCAAGAGGGGAGTAAGAGTAAAGATTCTTGAAATAGCAATTAGACTTAAAAAGCTGTGCTCAGATAGTGACCTAGTGAATTTTGCTGCTTTGATCTTCACTAAGATGGAGCCAAGGCCGCATATATTCATGGGTTAATGTCATAATTAGTTCTCAGTTTGACCTTTCGTGACTGCAGAGCCAGAGAAATAGCAGGCTTATGAAGCAGGTCCAATACCATTGTGAACTATTCTGTTTGATCTACAAGAGATCAATCATTCCTTGTAAAGGTCATTTGTTGTTAGAAATGAGCAAAAACAGTCCTCATTTGCTTGTAACTGTCTTTCGGAAATTAAATGGCTACCTAGCATATTATTGATTTTCATTAGATATGAGAAGCTGGCAGATACTCACATTTTATTTTGGTTAAAAAGCCCGGTGCTAGTCAAATACGTTTGCAGCTAGAGTTTCAACAAACTTGGGCTTGGTAGTTTGGAGCCTAGTGATGAGGAATGGGGAGTCCAATAATTCAGTCTACCAGAGTCGTTAGACATATTTTATAGGATGAGGCAACCATATTGGCCTCCTCTATTACCTGATCTCTGCTGAGTTGAAAGCTACAGTAGTAGACTGACCATATGAAAAGGAGGACAGGGTAGGCTGACCATATGAAAAGGAGGACAGGGCTCCTGTATCTTTAACAGTTTCATAGAAAAGGGAATTTCAGCAGGTGTCATTGGTATATATGCAGAACCTGGTGAAATTCCCTCTTCATCACAAAGTTAAAGCTGCAGAAGCCCTGCCCTCTTTTGTACATGGTCAAGAGACAGGGCCCCTGCAACTTTAACTGTTGTGATGAAGAGGGAATTTCACCAGGAACTAATTGCATACAAATGACACTGGCTGAAATCCCCTTTTCTCTACAACTGTTAAAGTTACAGGAGCCCTGTCCTCCTTTTCATATGGTCAGCCTAGGACAGGGCTCATGTAACTTTAAAAGTTGTAGAGAAAAGGGAACTTCAGCCAGCGTCATTTGTATGCAATTAGTTCCTGGTGAAATTCCCTCTTCATCACAACAGTTAAAGTTGCAGGGGCCCTGCCTTCTTTTGTATATGGTGCCTGCGCCTTTAACTGTTGTGATGAAGAGGGAATTTCACCAGGAACTAATTGCATACAGATGACACTGGCTGAAATTCCCTTTTCTCTACAATTGTTAAAGTTACATAAGCCCTGTCCTCCTTTTCATATGGTCAGCCTATACAGTAGCATCCCCTCGTTATCTGCAGTTGTGTCTTCACAGCCCAGCAGAAAGTTGGAGAACAGTTCATTTTCAACACTCTTCCATAATAACACAGCAGGCAAGGTAACTAGGTCTTGCCACTTGACTTTATGGCCTCATCTACACCAAGCAAGATATTGCACTATGAAAGTGGTATGAAAGCGGTATATAAAAGGCAGGAGCCACACTACTGCTTTATAGTGATATTGAAGTGCACTGACAACTGTTGGGGCCCACTGACACGTGCCATATACCGCTTTCATACCACTATATCCTGCTTGGTGTAGATGAGGCTTATGTCTTGAGACTCTGGTGCTTTGCATTGTCTAATCAAACTGGGCAGCTACATGTCTTCAATCGTATAAATAAAATGGGGTGTGTAAATCACAGTTTTATAAACCATTATTTCCTTTCAATGTTACACATTCAGAATTTTGAAATATATGTGAATGGAGTGAGGCCCACCTGGTGCCAACATTGTTATCATTTTGGCACCAGGTTATAGCCTTGCTCTGCTTTCAGGAATTTGACAGCATGTAACAAGGTCCTAAGATTTTTTTATGAGTGAATGTTAGAATTGTTTATGTGTGTGCCTGTGTGCGCACGCACTATGTGTACATGTGTCTGCATGCGTGTGTGTGCATATGTGCATGTTGTCTGCTTATATACCCGCATGTAAACGGCTTTATATTTACAATATTGTATTGTTAAGGTTTTTAATCTCTGTAAATGGCTCAGAGAGCTCTGGCTATTGGGTGATATAGAAATTTAATAAACGAAATGGGGGGGGGGGGAAATAGAAAAGTGCTAGTGATCAATTCTGAAGTAATCTCAGTGTTCAAACATCTATAATCTTGCTCGTAGCGTAAATATTTGGGCCATGGTGTTCCTTTGCTTACTCAATTTGAAGATAAGAAATTATGAATAAATTCATTGGCAGCCATTGATTTTGAGAGCTTGGGGGTTAGCAAACAGAGTTAAGTTTCTAACACGCCTACAAATCCAACAACTGTTTTTCTGTGATTCAGCAAGTTTGTTACTTATTTACTCCTACGTGGCTTTGGATGATGACAAGAGCACCGTTTGAATATTCAACCCCTTAAACAATCGTAATTGCATGAGGGGGAATGCTGGGAACCACCCACTGGCCATCTCTGGAGCAATTTCTCTGCCATCTACTGTAAGTGTAGGGCTGAACAGTCCTGGCCCAACGTATCTTGTGTGTTTGCTTGGCCCAGCCTGGCTGCTTATTCACTTGCTTATTCCTGCCCACCCAGCCAGTTCCACCTTATGCCCCAGCTGTGGGGCTTCTGCAAGAGGTTGGCTGAGCTCTCGTGCCTGAAAGCCTAGCAGTGGGGCACCCAGCAAGCAAATGCAAGAGAGGCAAGAGAGCATCTAATGGGGGGCTCTTCAGAGCACTTGGTGGAAGAGGTGGGGAGGCAGTGGCGAGCCCTTCTGGTGGGGATGGGAGGAGAGTGGTGCAATTTGTCACTCTCCCCACTCGGGCACACGATGCGGGTGCAATTACTGTGGACAATTATAATTCAACTACGAAAAAAAAGGAAAAATAGACTCTGGCTATCAATGAAATCAACCAAAAGACCTCATTATTATACACTATTAGCATGGCTGAAAATAAAAAGCCGCTGAAAGAAGAGAAGCCCTGAGACCAGAGATCTTATACACTGTAGATAATACTTGTATTCGAAGGATGTAACAGTGCCCCTAGGAAAAAAAACACTTGCCTAATCAAAACTCTTTAAGCTTCCCTTAGAATTCCTCAGATCTTTTGCCTGAGTAGGAAGAACCATCAATATAGCCTTATATTTCACTGTAGCTAAAACTCAGTGACAAGAATGTGCAAAACCCTCTAGAATGTGGATGGGCAACTTTGGGGGTCCAGGGTCTGTTTTTGCCCTTGGGACCCCTCTGCAGGCCACACCCCTGCCACCACTGCGATGTAGTCTCCCCCCACCCCGCTCTATAGTGGATGCCAAAAATGCCAATTCACTGTGAGTAACAAGCTACATCTGGCCAGTGCAGTGTTCTATAGTGCTTTGTTGCTGAATTCAAAACTGGGGGAGGCAGGGTGGCTGGGGGGGAGGAAATATGTTTCCCACCTCTGCTCTAGAGAATGTTTACCTCCTTCAATGTACTTTAGATTTTTGTTCTTGGGAGAACCTACAAATTTGACTCTGACTGCACATTAAGGGAACTTTTTATTATTTTCCCAAACTGCTATTCCTCACACTACAATTACAAGCAAGATAGGATGAGCATGGAAGAACAAGTTCCCGCAATGTCAGAACATACAGTCTCTGGACTGATCAGGTAATATCTCAAAATCTAGTTGTATAACTAGTCTCATTGAGGAAAGTTGCAGCAAGGGAGAACAAACTGAAACATAGATCTGGATAGAAAATAATTGGCCACAACTTTATTGTTTTCAGCTTGGAATAGAATTTGGCATGGGCACCTACTGGCCCATCCCACCACCCTGGCCCATGAGCCTTAATGGGGAGGCCAAAGTCATGGGCTCACATCATGTTGAAGACTACTAACATGAACCCTTTACTGCTGTCCTGGGTATGGCAGACTTGCAGCTCCATGCTGGGTTAAATCTTGAGATCACAAACACCAAGACCCATTAAAGGATCCCCCCATTGTGTAGTAGGGAGTCCAGTTCTGTTCCCCCTTACTGAAGGATCCAGCCCAATGCCGTTGACACCGCCAGTTTTGTGACTGAAATGAAAACTGTACCTCTGAGCTAGCAGCCATGCTATACAAATCAACAATGTACAATTGAAATAACATCCCTGCAATGGGAAGGCGAAAACCCTGCACCATTGTGCCAATTTGCATGCTGTTAAAATTCCTTTCCAGCCCCATTAACTTGTGACTAATGTCCTCCCACAGCAAGAAATATATATCACTTTGCACTTTGAAATATATATCACGGCAATGCTAAAACTGAGTTAGAGGCTCGCATTTATGGGCTATGGATGGACTAGAAGGAGATGGTTTTCTTTAGGTCTGCCTTTGAAGCCCCACCCCCTGCTGAGCCAATACATTTCCTGATAGCCTCCTGGGTAGGCTGACCATATGAAAAGGAGGACAGGGCTCATGTAACTTTAACAGTTGTAGAGAAAAGGGAATTTCAGCCAGTGTCATTTGTATGCAATTAGTTCCTGGTGAAATTCCCTCTTCATCACAACAGTTAAAGTTGCAGGGGCCCTGCCTTCTTTTGTATATGGTCACTCTAGTATAGTGAAGAGGGATTTTCACCAGGAACTATTTGCATACAAATGACACTGGCTGAAATTCCCTTTTCTCTACAACAGTTAAAGTTACATGAGCCCTGTCCTCCTTTTCATATGGTCAGCCTACTCCTGGGCCTCTCTCCACAGTCTCCTGCTGCTCTCCTCCTTCCTGCGTGCTCTGCAACCTTGCTCTCAGGTATGCAGGGAGCTTCGTTTCTATGAGAAACAGTTCCTCAGTTTGCTTTTGGCATTCTTGGGAGCTGTTACCCGAGCACCAAGTAATTGCTTTATGTTCATCATCCCAGAGCATTTTCATGGTCACCTGTACAGACTCATTTTGCACTGCTTTTGCGATGTATGACCTTAGTCATGCAGTTCAGCAAAACAGCGCTTAGATATTGTTGATAGAAGGGATATTGTTCAGAGGCTGTGATATCAAGTACATTGACTTGGAAATACTTTCCACTGAAATCAATGAGACTCCCTTCCCCACCACTGGTCCTTAAATGAGTAGTTGTAGAATGTGGATGAAATCTATTTTTTCACAATCTTCGGAGCTGCCAATCTGTCTTTGTGTAGTCTGCTGTCTAGCATTGTATTAATGGTTCATCAGTGTAGCATATTTTTTAAAAATATATAGTCTGGCTAAAACAAAGCTGAGAAGAAATCTGTTCGTTAAGATACCAAACCATCCTGACCACTTCAGGCTGCCTCTACAAGAGAGGTTTAATGCTCTTTCAAGGCGCTTAAAAAAATGTACCTCTACAAGAACGGAGCGCAAATCGGGCGTAGAGGCGCGTTATCTCTCCGATTATGCGCATTATTGAATGCACGTTAAACAGCGAGTTTTATTTTGCTCCGGCCGTTAAAGCGCATTTTGCCTATGTGAACAAGCCCTTATGCGCATTAACTACTTGTAAAGCGCATTTTGGTCATCCCTTAATGCGCTTCGCCGCCTCTCGTGCAGAGGTAATAGGCGTAAATGCGCTTCAGCGATTATGCGCATAATCGTCTAACCAGGCGCAAAAGCGAATCCTTGTAGAGGGGACCTCAGATAAACTTTGGCCTCCTCAGGCATCTTCAAGTTGTGTCCTTTTTTAAAATCATACAGTATTCCCTGTGGCTTTGATAAAATAAATGCTTTATATTTTACTAAAATCCTGAAAGCTTCTCAGTCATGTTGGACACTGGTTGGATAAAGAGATAATGCCAGAATCACATGAGGCAAAAAGAACAATGCTATGGAATCTGGGCAAACCTTGTGTCTTTGAATAGAAATGAGAAAGTCACCTAGACCTCCATCACACCTAATCCCCCCCCCCCGGTTTGCCCCCATGTTTTTTTTTATCTCTGAGGCAGAAGTGCATCAAGCTTATGGTCCCTTTCACCTGAATAGCTGTTCTTTCGCTCCTTCGCTCATTAGCTCTTCCGTTCCGTTCCACTCCACTCCACCCTTCCCCTTCTCTTGCTCCCTCCAGTCAGGTCCTAGCAGATGAGTACTTCAACCAGACCACCTTTCTGCTGGGCAAAAATGGAATGACCTTTGGGGCATTGAGGGAGTACAATTCTGTCTCTGCAGAGATTCAGGCATTGTATGATTTTTAAAAAAACGCTTTCGAGCCTGGGTTGCAAGGTGTAGGTTTTATGTTGAGGCTTGAAGCCTGCTGCTGGGAGAGATTGCTTTTCCCTGCCAGGACATGATGCTATCCATTCCTTTAAAACTACACAGAGGCTTAGGGCACATTAAATGCGCTTAGGGAAAATAATCCAGACTTTTAGCATTCTAGGAAAAGCTGGGGAAGAGGTGGGGTTCAGCAAATCCACACACCAGGCATGGCAAGAGTGCACAAATTGCTGGTGTGATGGAGCTTATAGAGAGACCTTCTTCCAAGTTGATTGGTGTGGGGGGGGGGGGACCCTTAACAATTAGAGTAGCATCTTTTTTCTTTTTTTTTGGTTATCATTCTTCCAATGACCCAATTGTGTCACAACCCAAGCACATAAAATAGAGAACTGAGCATTCAATCATCTAAGGAGCAATTTTCTCATAAGCTCTAAAAATGAAGATGGTGTTAAGTAGTTTTTCGAAGTGTCTGTCATGGCAAATCCAGAGTATGCAGTAATTAAAGAAGAAACAGAAGATATATCTGCCATACAAAACAGTCTCTTCAGGAGTTAAAAAGCAAACTTTCTTCCTTCCCTTTCCATTAAGACATTTCAGGAGAAGAGGAGGAAGAGGAGGTTATTCTAAGGTTCTTGAAATTGATTTTTTTAAAATTGGTTTCTTATCAAACAAGGCATGCTTTTTCAATGCAAGACTCTCTATGCTGCTATTTCTGAATTAAAACTTCATCTGCTTTCATGAATAGGCTTACAGCTACCTTTTACATACAGTAATTGTCCCAAAACACTGCTGAGCCATGGAAATGTAATGAGAATATTGGATTTCTCTTGCTTTGTTATGGTTATTTGCTTGGGAATAATGTTATGTTTCCTTCAATAGCTCTAACTCCATGCAAAGTAGACAAAGATGCTTTGCAAAGTTCTCTAATTTGTTTGAATGGCACCTCTTCAAGGCACACAGAATTCACTTCTGGATGGACTTTTAAAAAGCATTCATTTATGAATCCAAAATTAGGAAAGAATTGTGAGAGTTTATATGACAGGGCCATTTGGGGAAAAATAAGCTTTCCCAAACTGCAAATATTTCAAGTTTTCTCCAAACTTTAAATTTAAATTTAAAATAAACTTCATGAAACATTACCAGAAAAGGGGTTTTCATTTAATTTGATTTTTATTTGAGTGGGGTTGGATTCAGATTTAGGTGTAGCAGAAACTGACTTCCCTGTCACCTCCTTCATATTGCAATGTTTCCAGCCCCCAGAAAATGCTACACAGAGGGTCAGGGGACCCTTCTGAATGGGGTGGTACAGAGGGGAGGAGAGATCCACAAAAATCAGGCAGAGGCACCTTCCACTAGCATAGCCCTTCAGTCCATGGAAGGCCAACCCTGAATCTAGCCCCATTTATTGATTGATTTGAAGACAGTGGAATTTACTTCTGAGTAGACATAAGACCTCATAAGACCTCAGCACACTTATTTGGGAATGAGCCCCATTGAAGACAATGGGACTTACATCTGAGTAGACATAAGACCCTCAGCAGACTTACTTGGGAGTGCTCTTGGTGGGGTGGGGGATCAGTTCTGCTTCCTTTTGTTGCTGGGAGTGGAGATATTTTACCCTCTTCTCCCTTGATTGCAGACACAGGCAAGGAGGGCACCAGGTTAGGGAGAGAACCTCCCCCCCTCCATTTCACCCTATTAGAGCAAATGGTCAGGGAACGCAGCAAGTCTCTATTTATATTAACTGAAGATGCACAGTTGCTGTGTATCAGGAAAGTAAAGGATAAGAGTTCCCTCCATAAATGCACAAGGGTGGATTAACAGCGAATCAGAGAGCTGTGTGTGTTTATGAGGAGGGGGAATAGTTTGAGAGAATTTTATTTTTAAAAAAATCATAAAAAATCAACAGATGAAGGAATTTCCTGCAAACTTGGTGTGCCTAAAGCCCTACTTAAGCGCTATCATGGTGCCAAGTTTAATGTCTTTACCTTTAAAAATGAGGGAGCAGTAAATATTTTGGTGCAGCAAAAGTGTGTTCAACCGACTCAGCACAAGCTGGTGTGCTGGAGAAGGAGAACCTCCCACCCTCCTCTTTCATCAGCAAGACCTCTCTTCAAAGCACATGCCCCCAACAAAGGTCATGGCACGAGGATGGCAATACACAGGGTGGAAGAGTGCTTTAATCCGTCTTGGAGGAAATAAACCGGACTTTCCCCGCTCTAGGAAAACATAAAAAATGGTGAAGAGGTGGGGTGACTGCTGGACAGGCACGGCATCATGTGAGTACTGGGCTGCAAATCAGGGTTGACGAAAGTGTGATATAACGCTGCTGTGATGGAGCCCTCTGTCCACGTATTGCAGCATCAATGGATCTTTGGGTTGGGGTGAAAATATCCTTCAATGTACTACTGCACCTTTGATTTTTCAGAACACCAAATAATAAAGTAGAAGGGGAAATCTTTCTCTGTTTATTTAAAATTATTTTTAGCTTGCCTTTAAAATTATCTTTAGATGTAACCCTCCCAAGGCACTGTACAAGATAAAAACAATACAAGGAGTAAGAGTTAAATGAGTCCATCTCCAGAACCCAGAAAAACACAGTCCTAATTTTTTTTCACTTTATATCACCATCTCTTTAACATCGTATCAATAGGCTGAGATGAGAGCAAAAACAGGTTTTTGATATTAAATTGAAACTGCAGAAGGACAATCTCACATACTGTATTTGTGAAGGCATAAAAAGTTACACGAGCAACATCTAAAACCCAGCCAATGTGCCAAGGATGTGTAATCAGTGTATGAAAATCATTAAACTGGTCTCAGAACTGCCTTCAAGCAATCTTTTGTGTTAGCTTTTCACTGTGCTGTAAGCCTACTTCCACTGGAATATTTTAAAAGAGTATGTTTTTATTCCAAATACAACGTTAATGCAGGATTCTGTGCAGAATTGTAAATGCTGGAATTTTAAAGTATTTGCTTAAAAAAACAACTTGTAGCTGATTCTGCTTTTGACAAGTTTCTGTAGCCTTGGGCAACCTCTTTCTTTTACTACATTTTCACTGGATATGGCACAGGAAACTCCTTTTCAAGTACCAACATTGCAAAGATATTACAGAAATTGATGTTTATAAATGGTTGGAGTGTGGGTACAATATACATTTGTGTATGTGTATGTACACACACAGTATAACAGGCAAAGCAACAATGCTAGCAATCCTATAGTCCCTAGAGCAACTAAGCTGTAAATACTGCTAAGACTTGGTGGGAGGGGCTTAAAGAGTATCCAAAGTACCATAGGATTTTTGGGAGGGATTCCCCCTCCCTGAAGCAGTAAATACTGCTAAGACTTCGGGAGGGGGACTTAAAGATCTGATCCTGCCCCTGCTAGAGAAAAAACTGTGCCGTCTGCTTTCCGAGGTCAGAAAAGTGGCCTCGGATAACCTCGTAATGGTCAAAAGGGGGGTGTTCTAGAGGGAAAGTGTAGGAAGGAGAGAATAGCAGAGATTTTAAAGATTCAAAACAAAGGATATATGGGAATAATTTATAGGATCCATAGATCTTTGCCTGATTGATACTATCGTTAAAAAGATTCATAGGCCTAGGGTGACCAGATAAAATGCAGGTCAGAGCTCATGTAACTTTAACAGTGGTAGAGAAAAGGGAATTTCAGCCAGTGTCATTTGTATGCAATTAGTTCCTGGTGAAATTCCCTCTTCATCACAACAGTTAAAGTAGCAGGGGCCCTGCCTTCTTTTGTATATGGTCACTCTAGGATAGTGCCTGCAACTTTAACTGTTGTGATGAAGAGGGAATTTCACCAGGTACTAATTGCTTCCAAATGACACTGGCTGAAATTCCCTTTTCTCTACCACTGTTAAAGTGACATGAGCCCTGACCTGCATTTTATCTGGTCAGCCTACATAGGCCCCAATAGTTCTAGAACTTAAATTTAAAAGGACTTTCTAAAAGTCCCCTGCCCAATATGTCACTCATCAGTGTAATAAGGTTTTCAGAACACCATTGCCCAATCCTAGAGTTTCTGCAGTTTCCTACACCCTGCCTGTAATATCTGGCTAAAAGTTCTAGAATGTCGCTTACCTTTGGCTTTGGAAAGTACTGAACCACAAGTAGCAATGAGATAGGAGTACAATTTGCTTTTTATTAGTAAGCAAGACAAGTTTACACTTACACACCATATACCCTTAATACAAAGTTACAAGAAAGAATAAAGGCACAGGAGTGGAAACCGTAGAAACAGTGGGGAATCCTAATTTCTAGGAATAAGTCCTAGTGCTTTCAACAGAGTTTAACTCCAGGTAAAGATATATGTGGTAAACTATGTGTTCCTGAAGCTGAACCTTTGGCTCCATCCACAGCAACCAGCCCTGCCATCCACTGCACCAAGCCCAGTGATTACCAGCTACTACTTCTTTCTCTAACGCTTTTGTTAATATGCCAAGGATGATGTTACTATGTCTGTTCTAAAACAGACAACACCACTTCCATGTTCTTTGATGACAGGGAACAAGCAATGCTTTTTATTATTTAATATGAACTCATCGGATTTGGCATCTCACCACATCTGAGGCTTCACAATTTTGGCGGGGACTTCAAGTAAACTTCTATAATGACTTGAGGAATTAATCCCTCCTTTATCCACGGCAATAGTCTTCATGATGGTGCTAAAATAACGAGTTTATCTGAAGAAGCTTCTCGTGAAATGGGTTGATAACCAGAAGCCTGTATCTTTGCTTATTCTCATTGTAAATATTAGCATTGTAAAAACAGTTTGTTTTGCAAAAAAATTCTTGTTGTAATATTAGCATTGTAAAAACAGTTTGTTCAGCAAAAAATATCCACTTTATGAGCCGATCTACACACTAGCTTTGTAATGTTTTATAAAGGTTACGAAAACTGTTTGGGCCACATGACGCACTCCCTTGAACGATGTATACCCAAGGTTTTTTAAAACTCACTTCAGCTATATACAATGGTTTTTACTTGTAATAAATCATTTTAAGTAAAATAATATGTCCTTCCTTACCATTTGTGATTTGTGGGGGCAGTGCTTCGTTTACCAGCACCCAAATACTTAGCCATTGATTGGTAGGGAAGAAAGAGGGGCTAAGGAGGAAGTGGGTGAGTGAACTACAGCACCCACAATGCCTTGTCCTAAACTCATTGTAAAAATGAAACAGAAAGAGACGGACAGAAGAGTGTGAGACCACACACACCGCTATGAAGACTGAAGAATATTTCTCCTGTAACGTGAGTATTCCTTAATGTGGCCTAAGACGTTTTGGAACGCACCTATTTGGAACGTTTTAAAATACTATTTAAAACATTCCAAAATACTGTGTAGATAGGCTCATGTTTGCTTTTGATCATTGATTGGTTTGTTAAATAATCTTCATTCGGCTGTGTAGCTTGCTTAAATTGTATAAGAGTGTTTCACCAGTACACAATTCATGTTATTTCTGGTCTTAGCAACTATTATGTATATATAGTTTATATAACTAAAACAGTTGATAAAAAAGTATTCGCTCACCCCAATTTTGAATATTCTCATCATTTGCAGTTGTGTGTCTTGTGCATTATATCTGTTAAATTTGTCAACTGCTGCCTTCTACTTTTGTGTAACACTCATTTGCTGTGAAGACATCTGCTTTTATCCAATATTTATTATTCATTTTCTTTCTTTATCGTCGGCATGGGTATGCCACTTTGTCTACTAAAAAGCAATCAAAGCAGCAAATTTAATCAAAACCTTATACTATATAAGAACAAGATCATTAAGGCAGTAACACCATAAAACTACCCATTTTGAAAGGCCAAACTGAGAAGATACATGTTTACACACTTTCTAAACGCCAAGATAGTGTGAGCCAATCATAATTCTTGAAGGATCACATTCCATAGTTTGGGGGCAACAGAGGAGAAAGCCGTTTTATGCCTGACAAACGGGCCTATGTGGGTCCTGAAGCCCCCCAAAGGGCTTCTCCTGCAGATTGTAATACTCAGGCAGATTCATGGTGAGATAGATGGTCCCTTAGATAGCCAGGTCCTAAGCAGTTTAGGGTTTTGAAGGTTAAAACCAAAGATGGACATTAGCTGAAAACTGCAGAGCATTAGCTCAGGATGCCTTCTCTGAGGGAATTATGATACTGGGGCAGGATCTACACAACTGCTTTATAGTGGTATTGAAGTGCACTGACAACTGTTGGGGCTCATGACACATCTACACCAAGCAGGTTATGAAAGTGGCATGAAAGTAGTATATGGAATGTGTCAATGGGCCTCAACAATTGTGAGTGCACTTCAATACCGCTATAAAGCAGTAATGTAGATCCTGCCTCCATATACCGCTTTCATGCCACTTTCATAGTTTTATATCCTGCTTGGTGTAGATCTGGCCTGAAACATAACAGGAGAAGTATATCTGAGTCTTAAGGGAGGCAACGTCACGGGCACTGAGGGAGGAGGCAAGCAGCAAGATCAAAGAAGATGTGTTCACAGCTTCTGGAGGTAGTGAAGGAGGGGAAAGAGTCCAGCTGAGTGGAAGCTGCTAGGGAACATTAGGCTCTGACTTGGTGTGTGTGTGTGGGGGGGGGTCTTGTTGGGAGGATGCCAGCCTACCTATCCCAATAAATAATAATAATAATAATAATAATAATAATAATAATATATTTATTTATTATCTGCCTGTCTCTCCAGATCGGGGTGGGGAACAACATCAAGCATAAAATACACAAACTGATTAAAATCACATAAAACCAATACATCATTAAAATACCAATAAAACACCAATAAAAATACTTAAAATTCATCTGGGTAGGCCTGCTGGAAGAGATCAGTCTTCATAGCTCTTTTAAATTCTTGAAGACTGGTGAGTTGGCGGATCTCTCCCGGCAGGTCATTCCACAATCTGGGAGTGGCAGAAGAAAAGGTCCTCTGGGTGACGGTTGTCAATCAAGTTTTTGTTGACTGTAGTAAATTCTTCCCAGAGGACCTGAGCATGTGGGGCGGATTGTATGGGAGAAGGCAATCCTGCAGGTAACCTGGACCCAAACCATGTAGGGCTTTAAAGTAAGGAATGAGTCCACAACCTCCATGTCAGAATAATCTTTGGACCCACCAAGGGGGAGAAGTCAGGGGAGGTAGCACAGTTTGTACAACCTGTACATTTCCTCTGCATGAATCCTTCCTCTAAAGTTACTAAATGCACTATCAGCTGACTACAGAAGTGATCACATGACCAGTTTGCTGCACTTTTTAGTAATGTTTGTAATCCCTCAGAAAAACCAACAATTTAGAAGCAATTCCAATGTATTTTCTACAAGTTAGGAAATGTCTGTCTGTCTCTTTTTATTCCAGTACAGATGTGATTTATTTTGATATCACTGTATCTACATACACTGAGAAATAGACTGACATCTAACAAAGTGGTTTCGGAACCAACACTATGTCAGCTGTAAAAATGTCTTTCTTCCTGTGAGCAGTGAAGTCTCTTAAGCTACTGTGGATGGTTAACAATACACAAACAAACATAAATGATTCGAAAGCCTGCCAAGTTGTTAAGTGTCTATAGTAACTGCAGTCTGGTGGTTCAGTAATGATATCTGTTGTCTCAGACTATAACTGTAATCTGGTAAAAGCTACATCTTTCTGATATATTGCGTAATGCTAAGTTGTAATATACACTGGAGTAGTCCTATTAAAATCAACAGGATTATATCAATGTGAGGCAACATGAAATCACACTGCGCAAGGATACCAAAGCTCCTAGGTTATAATTAGGACTGGTGTGGGTGGGAAATAGGAAAATAGCTTTACCATAGTTCATTCTTAGCCACACCAGGAATTCAAACACAGCCTAAAAATGAAGAAGAAGAAGAAGAAGAAGAAGAAGAAGAAGAAGAAGAAGAAGAAGAAGAAGTCCTGATAATTTTCTCTTTTTTTTGTGACCTAGGCCCTCTTTTTCTATTTCAAATGAACAAACTCTCCACTCAGATATTAGGGCTGCTAATGGGCAGTTACGGAACTAAGGGTTTACTTAATCGAGCTAGGTTATAAAGACAAGAACATATTTATACAGTTCATGCTTTCCTCTTTTTCTCACTCCTCTGTGTTCCAATTGGATGAATCAGATGTTAGATTGAATAATGGGCAACTACATAATGCAGAGTTTACACGACAGCTCTAGGATACAAGAACAAGAAAACATTGTGAGTATTCCCCCCACCCCCAGTCTTTTAGGGCTTGTCCAGATGGCGGCTCCACAACTCCAGTACCCATGGCCAATTGCTTGCTGCCTGCTCTAAAACAGGTGTGAAGGAAGCAGCAACAGTGTAGGGGGAAGAAGGATATCGGCTAATACAGAAGTTTTATTGTGAAGGTTATGCATGTTGGCTTTGTCACCATTTTAACTATGGTTGCTTTCACATTAGAGCACCTTACTGGAGCTGAGACATTGCTTTTTGCACTTAGCTGGACGTGGGATTAAAACCAAGGTTCTATAGCATGCTTAGAGTACAATCTTATGGGTTCCCCTTTGGTAGATAAAAATCTCTGAACTTGGAGACTTCTGTGTACCCATGCCCTGCAGCCATAGTCCCCCTTCCACGGTCATAGCAGTGTCTGTGACCAAGGAGGGGGATTCCAAAGAATCACATTGCCCCTGGAACACCCTTTCGGGACCATAGGATTGCTCTCTTGATATACTGCTGTATCATCCAACAATACTCTTCACCTTTGCTAATGTCTTTCTTTAACTCACAAGTAAGCTCCATTCAGTAAAATTCCTTTCTAATGCTAATTGAAAGTCTCCTTTTTGCAGGTTCAGCCCATTTTAGTTATTTATTTATTTATTTATTGCATTTCTATACCGCCCCATAGCCGAAGCTCTCTGGGCGGTTCACAAAAATTAAAACCATGAAATCATTTTAAAAATATAAAACAAGCCACAATCTAAAAACACAAAATAACATACAATATAAAACACAACCAGAATAAAACCAAGCAGCAGGAATTAATACAGATTAAAATACAAAGTTAAAACAGCAAGGATTAAAATTGAGTTAATTTAACTGTTAAAATACTGGGACAATAAAAAGGTCTTCACCTGGCGACGAAAAGAGTACAAAGTAGGCGCCAGGCAAACTTCTCTGGGGAGCTCATTCCACAGCCGGGGTGCCACAGCGGAGAAAGCCCTCCTCCTAGTGGCCACCTGCCTCACTTCCTTTGGCAGGGGCTCACAGAGAAGGACCCCTGTAGATGATCTTAGGGTCCGGGCAGGTACATATGGGAGGAGGCGTTCCTTTAGATAACCTGGCCCCAAGCCGTTTAGGGCTTTAAATGTTAGTACCAGCACTTTGAATTGGGCCCGGACCTGGATCGGCAGCCAGTGAAGCTGGAAAAGGACTGGCGTAATATGGTCTCGTTGGCCAGTCCCCGTTAACAATCTGGCTGCCCTGTTTTGTACCAGCTGAAGTTTCTGGACCGTTTTCAAAGGCAGCCCTACTCCTTCCTCTTAATCTGGACATCTTTCTCCCTCTCTCATAATATTAGAACCCATGGTCATCTTCTGAAGCTGATTAGTGGGGGACTCAGGATAGATAAAAGGAAGGACTTTCTCACACAGCACGTAGTTAAACTATGGAATTTGCTACCACAAGATGGTAGTGATGGCCAGTGATTTGGATGGCTTTAAAGGGGGATTGATAAATTCTCGGAGGAAAAGGCTATCAAAAGCTACTAGTCCTGATAGCTAGGTGCTACCTCCAGTAGCAGAGGAAGTAAGCCTGTGTACACCAGTTGCTGGGGGAAATGGGTGGGAGGGTACAGTTGCATTCCTGCCCTGCTTCTGTGTTCTTGGCCAACAGAATGCTGGACTAGATGGACCATTGGTCTGATCCAGCACAGCTCCTCTTACATTCTTATGGACTGGGCATGTTATTGCTTCCTTTTAATCACATTTGGCCTTTGAGTAGTCTCTCTAAATTGCCCCAATGTTCATTTCACTTTCCAGGGGTGGGGTGCCTTAATTATTAATGGAGCCACAATCGTGCCTCCATTGTTAAGGGCCGTCAGTAAAAAACACATTCCGCCATGTTAAAGTGATAATGGGGGGGGGGTCATTCTAACAGCCATAAAATTGAAAATGTTTCACCAACCTTTCTGAAATTTACAGGTGCCAGAAAGAAATGTTTGTTTTACATTACCTGAAAATTTCAAGAAGATTGGTGAAAGATTGAGTGAAGGAGAGCAGTTTAAGGTAGAAAAGGGATACAAACCTGTCTCCCTGCTTTTGTAAATTTACTTCCGGGTTGAGACTTTTTGTGCTCACAATTTGCATAATTTCTAGAGCCTTATTAATTAAACCAGTGGTGGGGTCTTCTTCCTCCTTGACTGTAGTTGGTGGAAAGCTTTTCGTTTTTTAAAAATTCCCTTCGGTTGACTTTTAAGGACTATTTTAACCTCTCATTCAAGTCAATGAGGCGGCCATCTTCCCTCATAACGTGACACTGATACATGCTCAGTAGCATCGCTCTCCCCCGTCCCTCATGCCTTAGAATGTGGGGTGGGTGAGTGAAATGGCCGCTGCCTCTAGCACAGACCTTTTGAGTGAAGAAGAAGAAGAAGAAGAAGAAGAAGAAGAAGAAGAAGAAGAGTTTCTCTTTTCTCTTCTGGAACATGCATTCCTTTGGCTCTGAGAGTATTTTGGGCTATCTTCATAAAGCCAGTTTGCTCTTTAGCTACCTGGTGAAGCAGGGTGTGGCTCCTCTGGATCCATGGTTACCTGATCTTCAGATCTCTCCTGGGAATAGGTAGCTATACCTTTCTTTTAATTTCCCCCACCCCACTCACACACAGTGCTCCTTCCCTCTTTTCTAAGAGTTTGGTCCATACTGCTATAAAGTTGAAAGCTTCAAACACTTCATTTAATTAGTTTGAGCCGGTGTTAAGTTTTAAGTACAATGTTGAAACCTTTCAAAGTGCTTCTGGGCCTACAACGTTGGTTTCGGCCTAGTCACCCTGTTTTTTTAATAAAGTTTAGGAACAGTTGAGGTGTCGTTTATTTTGCATAATGTACACATGGATTTTCTTTCTAATCCTTGCAGTCTACACTGGCTCCCTCCTTGATGTGTTTTTGGATGCAGACAACCCATTTTTGTTCCAGCAGGCCTTTGGCAAATTATCTGGACCTCTGTCTATACCTTTGACGTTTAAATTGTTATGTATTTAAAATGTTTAAAATGCTTTAATATTGAAAAGTGTTTAATTATATTTTTAACTTTTGTATATTTAGGCTGACCATATGAAAAGGAGGACAGGGCTCATGTAACTTTAACAGTTGCAGAGAAAAGGGAATTTCAGCCAGTGTCATTTGTATGCAATTAGTCCCTGGTGAAATTCCCTCTTCATCACAACTGTTAAAGTTGCAGGCACTATACTAGAGTGACCATATACAAAATAAGGCAGGGCTCCTGCAACTTTAACTGGTGTGAATCTGTAGAGCCTTAACATTGTTTTTGTAAACCGTAGGTTTTTTGTTTAATGAATTTATTTTCTATTTCCTTTTTTAAAATAGCAAATAACATTATTTTGCTATTTAAAGTTGAAAACACAAACATAATGGACTCCGTCACACCAGCATTTTATCGCACTCTCGTCATGCCTGGTTTGCCATTTTGCAGCATGGTACTAACATGACATTATGCCTGTCCTGCACTCACCCTGCCTCTTCCCCTCCATTCTCCATCTTTTCCTAGAGAGGGGAAAGTCTGGTTTATTTCCTCCATAAAGGATTAAAGTGTCCTTCTGCCCCTGTGTATTGCTGTTCTCATGCTATGTCCAGGGCCTTGCAGAGCTGGTAATATGCGTAGGCCAGATGGGAAGTGTGTGCCTGCCATTTCAAAAAAGGAGGACAACATGGCCACCCCAAGGGGGTGTGCCCACCAACATGTCCATTCTACATAACACCATCATATTAAACCTGTTCTACAACACCTCAAGGCACATAGATCCCTGCCCTGCATATGGCATGGCCCTCTGGAGCCTGTAGTCTGACCATGGTATTCATGATGGACGGCTTCTGCACTGTTTCCGCAAGGTGGACTCCTCGCTTCTCAATGGACCGCTTATGCTACAGAAAGCAGTAGCATAAGCTGGGGGGACCTCCTCGTTGGAGTGCCCCCTCAAAATTGTGGGCCCCGAATCAACTGGCCCCACTGCCCCCCCCTGCACGGCCCTGGCTATGTCCTTTGTTGGGGGCATGTGCTTTGAAGGAAGGTCATGCTGATGAAAGAGGAGGGTGGGTCAATTCTTCTCCTCCAGCATGCTGTGCCAAATGAAGGGGCTTGTGCTGACTCATTGAACAGACTTTTGCTGCTCCAACCCCACCCTCATTGCCCACAGAAACAGCACCCAGCTGAAACGTTAAATCAGTAAAATGCTACACAACCAAGCCAGAGCGAGAGGGGGAAGACACCCACACCCACCACAGTGCCCCTCAATGACAAGAACCAATGAATTGGAGGGGTAAGGAGAAGGGGCAGGGTGGAGTGGGAGAGCAAACAAGCAAAAGGAGGTTTCACTGATACCACAAACCCACGTGAAAGGGATTATTAGCTTGATGCACCAATGAAACGGAGGTGGAAATTGCGGAGGCAAACCAGGGGGGGGGGGGGAAATAGGTGTAATGGAGCAAAATGAAAGGAAAACCCTCCAACCCCCCCCCCCCGCAGTAGAGGAAGATAATTTGACATTAGTAGAGATGGTGAATCTGTTAATATTAATTTCTGTCACTTTCACTTTTTTCCATTGTTAAGTTCATTTCATCTTGTTTCTGAATAATTGTGATTCTCATATGTACTTAGGGTTCCTTGGCTCTCCCGCATTTGATTCTGGATGAATCACTAAAACAAAGAAAAAAAGGAAATTGTTTCCTGTTCTTATTGCAAGTCCTGGTTGAAAGGAAACAACTTGATAATTTTCTATATATACTGGTGTGTTTTGATTTTTGATCATATAAGATGTGTAGATGCACATCTCATATACAAGTCATTTGTAAACTTACAGTGTCCTCCCAGAGAGATGAAGAAACAGTCTGACAATCCCAGACTTCTACCTGGGAATTAGAGTGACTTACAGATGTACCAGGCCTTGTCCTATATTTAACCGGCATCTAATTCTGGCACTTGTTTATTCCCTCATTCAGGCTTTAGGAGCTAAATCTTCCCTTGCTGATAGACAGTTCCCCAAACTTGAAATGACTATCTTCCAAGAATAGCAGGCTATCAAACCTAAGAACCAGGTTGTCTAAAAAACAAACGAACCAACCTCTGTTGCCATATCTCTCACCATACTAAGTAATGGAAAAGGTGGTGGCTTCTCAACTCTAGGTAGACTTGGTTGATAGTGATTATTTGGATCAATTCCAATCAGTTTTCCAGTCTGGTTTTCAAACAGAATCAGTCTTGAGCCCTTTCCACACCAGGCGTTTCACCTGGGATGGCCCCTGGCTGGTCCCTGTGAGCTGATGGTGTGTATTAAGTACTTCCAGGATCACCCTCCTTCCCTCCCTGTGAGTCAATGGTGTGTATTAGGTACTTCTGGGATTGCCCTCCCTCCCTCTACACCCCTATGGTGTAGAAAGGGCCTTGGTCACCCTGGTAGATGACTAACACCAGGAAATGGATGGGCAGACTGTAATCCTGTTACCTCTTCTAGAGCCCTCATGGCCAAATTAAACCAAACTAAAAGAGCTCAGTCTGCATTTGTATACCCCTAACCCCCCCATAGACATGTGTCTATGACTTGCTGGAATAATGTGAGAAACCCAGGGCAATGCAGGAGAAGCCTATGTTGCTGCTCTTCCTCATACCAGTATAAATTCAGTTTTTCAAAGGTTGAGTCTGGCATGGGGCTGGGGGGCAGGATTCCCAGCCTGGGTTCTTCTTGTGTGGCCTGGAGCTTCATACATTACCCCAGTGCTGCTGTGGTAACTCCCATGCTGCTAAAGAATACCCAGCCTTGCTCTTTCAATTACAATTATCTCTTTTCTAATACTTCTCAGGAAGATCAGGTAAAGTTACCTAAGGAAAGTTCTTCAGCAACTAGGTATTAATGAAGTTAATGCAGAGGATCAAGCTCATACTATAGAAGTTGGTGGAACTATTGTATGATTACAGAGATATAAGTAGGACCTGCAACAAAATGTTGCAGTGTATCTTCCCTTCCAGGGTTCTAGCCAATTGCTCCCTACAAGGACACCATGATATTCCCTTCTTTTCCTTTTTCAACAGTTGATGTTCAGCATTCTGTGGCTACTATTCATGCTCAGACATCATTGGGCTCTTTTGCATTTCCACCCTTAAGGAAGGAGATTATATATATATATATATATATATATATTCGTTATTAGGTGCAGCAGTTAGTGACATCAAAAGCTAATAGAATTTTTGAAGCAGAAGAAAATATAAAATAGAGGAAAAAAGTGAATAGACAACAATACTCAAATTTACTGGAAAGGGAATTCTTTGATTACAGTAGTCTTACATTCATCCTAAGTGTGTTAAGATTCCAGCCCATACATGCCAAAATTACAGCAGCTATATAATTGGTTGAAGCCAGACTAAGTCATACTTAGAGCCTCATCAAGCACGGGGGGGGGGGGGGGGAGAGAATCACATTTCCCTATCATTGCTTTTCCTTCTGCTTCTGCCCCACAATAGAAGAGAATAGATTCCTCTTTCTTCACATGGGGAAGAAAGAGGAAGCAAGCAATGACCACATGGCCCATTCAGTGGGCCTTTTTTATTGTGCAGCTTCTCCTGCACACAGCCGGAAATGGCGGCAAGTATCGTTATAATGAACAAATTGGATTTTCTGGGTCTTATTTTTTGAGGGGATAAAGAGCAGAAGGAGCGGGAGATGCATGGGAGCCGGATGGCATCATCAAAAGGACCCATGAACATCTGTGCTTGGCCAGTAATGAGTGTACTATAAAACATATGTCTGATGACACCCTTCGAATAAAACAGAGCTATGAAAATTAAGGGGTCTTAAGTTTAGTTAAGACTAACTTACATCCAATTGATTTCAGTGGGCCTAATTTAAGTAAGTCTAAGTGAAAATCTAATGCAATATTTTTGATAATGGATGTTGTAGTAACTTATGGACTTTCTGACTCAAATGTTTCTTTTGCACTTGAGAAGAACACATCATGCCCCCTGAGTTCATTCTAATCGATCAACTTCAAAACATGCTACATTCCTACCAACCTCTTCTGAAAGGGTTACAAACTATTAGGGGGTTCCGTAAACAATGTGTGTATCTCCTATTCATCATAGCATCTGAAAGTATATCTATGGGTCATCTAATTACAGAGTGCTTCTGATCTACTGTAGTATATTCATGAAAACGATAAGAGCCGAAATGCAAGTTTGTGTGTGTGTGTTGTTTTTGTTAAGACGTTGTTATTTAAGCCCCTGGCCATCATTTACTCATTTTCAGTTGTATCCTTGGAAAAATAGTCTGTTCTGGAGGAAGAAAAATGAATAGCTAAGAAAAACGAAGAACACTGATTACAAATAATAAAATTGCGAACATATAGTGCCCATGGAGAGGAAAGAAAGGCAGTATCTAATAGGGCACTTATGCCTAGGGATACTGGACAAATTTGAGATGGACTAAAATGAGTTTGGATTTTTAAGAAATGGACTTTCAGAATCCTCTGTGGACTAACCTTCCCAGGTCGTGTGGAGTCTGCGAATTTCTGGATTTTATTTTATTTTTTACTTTCCTGAAATTTACGCAAATTCATTTGCAGGAAAATGTGCATGTTTCTGCTGAGACATATGCCATGCTGGAAAATGTAAGTGGGGAAAAGTTGAATGGGAAATATATATAATATAATATAAGCGGGAAAAAGTCCTGTACCCCAGTTTGAGAGGGTTTTACCCTCAAAAGTGGCCTAACTAAATATAATTTTAAATCAATACATAATCTTGAGTTTTCAACTATGTGGAAGCACTGTTGTGACCATTTTTGGAAGAGTGGCTACACCTTTTTAGACAAGAGGGCTTGCCCTCTATGCATTAAATTAATGCAAGAGGCAGCATGGTCTGTTTGGCCCTGTCATACGTGTGGGGGCCAGCCTTCCCCAACCTGGTTTCTTCCAGATGTTTTGGACTTCAACTTCCATCAGCCCCAGACAGCATGGCCAATGGTCAGAAAAGCTGGGGTTTGTAGATAAAAAATATCTGAATGGAACCAGGTTGAGAAAAGCTGAAGTAAGGCAGTGCTTCACTCAATCAGGGACCCTGAAAAATCATTTCTGCACACATGGTGGAGAGCAGATTCTTCTACCATCTGCTATTATGCATGTTATTGTTCCTCTCAAAATCCTGGCCACCAAATACACAGTCCAAAACATCTGGAGAGCACCAGGTTGGGGGAGGCTGCACTATACCACACCATACTGTGTAGTTTATTATTAAAATTAATGTTCATAACTCCAATATTTCCATTGGTAGGATGAGAAGACACTGTGGAAGACGCAGTAGCCGAGTTCTGATGATCATGGGGAAAAACGAGGACACCATGGCTCCTTCCCCCACCCCTGCATGTGCCACCTCCATTTGTATAATTACCTGCAATGCAGTGCAATTTACTGTGTCGTTCGAACCCTGCATGGTGCATGGTAGAGGTGGGGTCTCACCCACCGTACAACCCCTATAACTAGCAGCTTTTGAATCAACAGATCAAAAGAATTCTGTACTAGTTGCATGAAAAATACAAACACAATTCTTTCAAAAAGAAATATTTTATTGATCAGTAGATGGCAAACTTGCTGCATCTAAGTTCTAGTCCATTTTTATCCTGTTAGCATTTACAGTAGAAGCACTGTTATAATTTAAGATACCTTTAAATTCATCCTATTTAGTTTATTGTAGAAATGATTTGTGCACAAAGCACTCCATATAGCAGATATATGTTGTGGTCTTTAACATGCTACTGTAAAGAAATATATTTGTCTTAATTAATATATGTGCAAACTTCCCACAGCTATTTTTCTCTGCTGTAGCTTAAATCATTACCCGCTTTGTTTCTGGGGGTTTATTTTTATTTGGAAGCTGCTTGTTTTATTAACGTAATTTCTTCCATAAGGCTTTACAGACTCACTGTATTCAACACTTCACTCCATAACAGAAAGCTTTGCAAATAGCACTATGTATGAAAAGTATGATGCTAATAATTAGGATCTTCTAAAATGTGGAATGTGCTATAGGACAGCAATAAGAACATTTTTTTATTTATACTACATCTCTAGTATATGCATGTAACCTATTAGAAGAACATTCATATATTTAAATTTGGGAGAGATGAGGTTGATATATAGTAGGGGTGTGCACGGACCCCCCCGGATCGGATCGGGACCCGGATCAGGACCTCCAATTTTGTCATGGATTGGTTCGGACAAAATCGGAGGCCCCCCGGACCGGATCGAGTCCGATCCCGATCCAAAAATCATAAATGTTTGGATCGGCCGTCATTTTTTTCCCCATAGACTTGCATTGCAATGCAAGTCTATGAGGAAAAAATGGCGGCGGGTGGGTGAGGGGGGGCCTAACTCCTTCCCCCCCCGGGGCCGTCCTCTGTGGACGGCCCCGGCAGGTAAGCCCCCTCCCCCGCGCTCCCTACCCCCCCTGGGGCCGTCCGCTTCCATCCGCTGGTGCCCGCGGGTGCCCGCGGATAGAAGCGGATGGCTCCGGGGGGGTAAGCCCCCTTCACCGCCACTGCTTACCTTTCCGGGCCGTTTCCTACCATCCGGCGGCGGCTACCGCCAGCCGGCTTTGCGGCTTGCTCTCGAGTAGCGCGCCGGGTGATCACCCGGCGCGCCACCCTGGAGCAGGCCGCGGAGCCCGCTGGTAGTAGCCGCCGGCGCCGGACGGGAGCGGACGGGCCAGAAAGGTAAGCGCCCCCTCCCCCCCCCCCCGCTGTCCACTTTCATCCAATGGAAGCGGCGGTGGGCGCCAGTGGGCGCCCGCCGATCCGCCGATCTGCCGAACCAGTTCGGAGCCTTTTCGAATCGGTTCGGACTGGATCGGCGGAGCCAGCTGTTGGATCGGAAATCGGATAATTTATCCGATTTCCCACTGGACCGGACTCGGATCGTGGATCGGGTCCGATCCAGTGCACATCCCTAATATATAGTTAGAAGTAAGTTAGTAAATGCAAAACAGATTGTAGGATATGAAAATGTATAAGCAGAATTATTATTATTATTATTATTATTATTATTATTATTATTTTGAGTTAGGAGTAAACAGGATTAAGAAGGATCACAGGTCACCTGAGAAATCAGCAAATCTTAATTGCCTGAGGAGAAAATAAGCAGTGACGTCATCTTTGTGTTCTCAGTTGCTATCTAGAATGTACTAGAATGATTCTGTTGTGTCTCTAGGATTGTCAGCAGTAAGAATTGCTTTCTAACACTTGCTAAAGAGTAACCATGGAAAATGCACATTGCTCACTACCTGACTTCTCTTGACCTTGACATTGCCTAATGCTGTATTAGGAGGAAATCATTAATATTTTCTTTCCCCTTGTCATGAAGGATAATTTTATTAAACTTTGAGCTTGACATTTTTGTTAAAAGCCTCGGTAAACAACTGACCATAGTAATTATAAATTGCCTGTCCAAATATTCCTCTCTGGTACCAATGAAGACTAACAGGTCATAGGAAATACATAGAAACATGAAGGAAAGAGTGGAAGATTGGCCTGTAAATGCTTTGATTGTAGTAGTAATAGTAGTAACAAATGTAGCAGGGATTCATAGGGCCTGTTCAGAAGACACCTTAAACCCTGCTGGTTAAGGCTTTTGGTTAAACAGCAGGGTTTAAGTTGTCTTGTGTGATGTGTTTTGCTGAACCCTGCTCGCTCACTAACCACAGTCAGTCTGTCTGCACCCCCTCTACAAGGTTTCGGTTTGACGCCTGGTTCCCCGATTATGTGCATCTTCTCGCAAGTGCTTTTACGCCTAATCCCTATACATGGGAGGCGTTGAAGCGCTTTACGGGCTGTATGAAAGGCATTTAAAAGTTTTTGACATGCTGAGAATCGCATGCAAATGTCACTGAAAGTAATGCGCTTTGTCCCAGAGAAACTCCCCAAACCGGTTCCCTCCCTTTATTCTCCCCACCCACCAGAATCTCCCACCTTTGGTTTCCTAGGTTACTTGAAAGGAATGAGCTAATTAACATGTTTGGCTACCTGTCTTCCCCCCTCCTTTGCCCGATTGCCATGACCTCCTCAGGAGTAAATGGCAATGTGTCTCGCACACACACACACACACACACACCAAAACAGACAGGGGGATGCTGCTTCGTTCCTTCCCCCTCCACTTCCCAGCGAGCTCAACAATTGTAAAACATACACACACACACCTCAGCTCAGGAACCCAGCAAGAAATGAGGGGAAGTTATGTCTGCTGATGGCTAATTATACGCACATCTGCACATCCTTCCTACCACCTTTACATCTCATAAAACCACCTCCATCTGGCCCCGTGTCTCCATGTTAAAAATATTTCATCAGGGTACATTCAAAGAAACTTTATTTTTGGTTCACGTTGGGTCACCTCTTCTTGGAGCTTCCATCCAGAGAGACGGAGTACAAGGAGGAAGTTGCCAGGAGGAGAGAGGAAAGGAAACTAAACCCAAAAGTGGGAGGTTTTCTTAGCGAAGGGGCAATTCTATGCATGACATTACGACCACAGTCCAACCCCTGATCGTTAATGTGCCTCCTCAGAAATTTGTTTACACGGACATAAGGCGCTCTTACTTCCGCCGTAAATTAAAACTCGCTAATTAACGCGCATTCGAAAATGCGAATAATCGGAGAGAAAATGCGCCTGAGCCCCTGATTTGTGCTCCTCTCTTGTAGAGGTAAAAAATTTAATCAGCCTTGAAAGAGCTTTAAACCTCTCTTGTAGAGGCAGCCTGCCACAGAGTTAGTGGCTCTAACCGTGGCTTAAAGTGTTGTGTCTGACAGCACAGCTTGTGGTTAGTGCTAACCCCAGAGAACCACAGTTTTGCTAACCACAGAGCTGAAATATCTTCTGAACAGGTCCATATTGTGCTTTTTCCAAATATTCTAGGTGCACTTATGATAGGGTGGCCAGATAAAATCCAGGTCAGGGCTCATGTAACTTTAACAGTTGTAGAGAAAAGGAATTTTCAGCCAGTGTCATTTGTATGCAATTAGTTCCTGGTGAAATTCCCTCTTCATCACAACAATTAAAGTTGCAGGGGCCCTGCCTTCTTTTGTATATGGTCACTCTAGTATAGTGCCTGCAACTTTAACTGTTGTGATGAAGAGGGAATTTCACCAGGAACTAATTGCATACAAATGGCACTGGCTGAAATTCCCTTTTCTCTACAACTGTTAAAGTTACATGAGCCCTTACCTGGATTTTATCTGGTCACCCTAACTTATGAGCACTACCCTATAAAGAGGGCTGATATCATTTTATGTATTAAACTTATTTATTATAATTTATTTATTTATTATAATCCCTACATGAAGGTGCAAGGTCAGGTTGAGGGATAGTAACTTCCTAAGATCACTGAGTAAATTCATAGGTGAGCTGTGATTGGTGCCATATTGTAGTCAGACACAGTGAATTAACTGTCTGTATCCTTAATCACAACTCAAATAACAACCCCCCTCTTCCTTTGGAGTAGGAAAAACTCTGTCACAGGCCTGTTATAAAAGGGGCCTGTATAAAATTGTTCTAATAAACGGTTAAGTTTGCAATCCTATGTACACTTAGCTGGGATTAAGCCATAAACAAACTGGCATGTACGTTGGACTGCATGGACTGCATGGTGAGTTATCAGCATCTCAGTGGTGGAGCCTGAATTGGAATGTTCAAAAGCAGGGGGATGTTTTACTTTTCCATTTATTTTCATTTTAAGATTTCATTAACTTGAACTCTGTTCATTTTCATATTTCTTTCATTATATCCCTCTTGATTTCAAGGGGGACTCAAAAAGCATTCTACTGTTTGTAAGTTTGATATCTTCTATCCCAATAGCATAAAATATCCAAACTTTCATCTACCCCATCCAGGTAACATACCTGCCAAGTTCTAGGTAAAGGGTCCCTATTTTTTAGGCATTTCAAAAAAGGCTATCTGTTATAAATTCTTCCAATTGCTTTCAATGGACTATCCAGAGGCAATTTTTCTGCTTGCAACTTATGTCTTTTACATCCTCTTGGCATGACTTTGCTGGCATTAAACCAGCAAAATTTCAGATAATTAGAACAACAAGTCCTATTTTATAAGCAATTACAAAACAGTGCACAGACACAGCATCAGTGCTATTTAAACTAGGAAATAGAGTTTCCAATCTGTCAATTTCAGTGCCGCCTCCCCCTCTCCTCCCTGTACCCTTTCTGTGACCTGTGCAGTCTCCAGAGCTTCCCATTCTGTCAATTTCATTGTTCTCTCTTCACCCTTGCAGTGATCTTTCAGCGAACTGTACACAGCATAATGGACTATGGTTTCAACGCAAAAGTGCCTCCCATGCAAATCAATTGAAAGTCAACAGAAAAAAACTAAACAAATGGGATTTCATTTATTTTCTTTTTCTTTCCCCCCCATCCATTGGCCTTATAAAAACAAATGAAATCAATGTGGCCCAGTCATTTAATTTTCACTAGTTTCTAAAATGAATGCACATCCCTAGCCTGAATTTGAAAGTTAAGGAATTCAGTAGAAAATATATCAACACTTCCAGCCTAACACAACATTAGCTGCATGGTAGCAGTTGCCATCATAGTGACTTGCATTGGCTTCGTTTTTAATGAAACCCTCTGCCTATCCACATTGCCCTTAAAATGACTTATATTCTGTTTAAAAACGTGTTTTTTAAAGTCATTTCATTAAGGGGTAGGACTGAGCAGTACTTACATTTCCTAATGACTACTTCCTCCATCTTCAAAGTGTTCAATGGTGTATTACAGGGTTAATTCCTTGGCTCTTCTTCTTTAGTTTTTGGTTTGCAGGCTGCTTGCTGAACTGGGCGGGTCAAGCAGCCTGCAAAACAAAAATGAAACAAGAAGAGTCAAGGAATTAACCCTGTAATACACCATTGAACACTTTGAGGATGGCGGAAGCAGTCACTATGAAATGTAAGTACCGCTCAGTGTGTCCTACCACGTAATGAAATGACTTAAAAAAACACATTTTTAAACAGAATATAAGTCATTTTAAGGGCAATGTGGATAGGCTCCCTATTTTCCCCCCAGATTTGTGTGTGTAGGGAAGGGGGTGCCATGAAAAGAAAATGCTCCTGAAGGTAGGAGGCAGGGTAATTTCTCTGAATTTTCTGTGAAGGATTAGCTTGCTTTAGCTTAAACAAAATGGATGAGGTTCTCCCCTTCCTTTACACTTAAAAAAAAGCCCCCTGGCCATGCTTCCTTGTCCAGTATATGAGAATGATGTAACCTGATGTACTGTTATTCCCATGGGCCTTCTAGGTAGAGCTGTTGGAGAAATTTGCAATGAAATCAAATGAGTTCATATTTCTATAAATCTGACACTTGGATTCTACAGCAGACCAACTTTTCACAAGTCTCATAGATTACATGGACTTGTGGACTTTTGTTTTGTTTTGTTTTTACTTTCCAGATTTTACACAAATTTAATTGTACAAAAATATGTAAAATAAAAAGAAAGCAACAACTAAAATGTGTATAATGCACATGGGGTGATTTGCACATGGGGGAGATTTGCACGTGATTGCATGTGCAAATTTGCACAAATTCAGGAAATTGAGAAAAATTCAGTTCCGCCAATGAGTGCACTCTGGAATGAAAGGCTCCTGAAAATCCATGAAATGCAGATGGAACAGTTTTTACAAAATCTGTACATCTTCTAGGCCAGGTAATATGAACAGCAGGCCATAGAAAGCCTTGCTGCCATTATGAGAGGTGATGAAGCTTTTTTATTTTAAAGGTTAAAAGAAAACAACCTTTGGCACCTTCTCTAAACTAAAGCAAGCCAAATCCACCCCCACCAAATCTAAGCCATTTACTTATCCTCCTGAAAACAGCTGAAATATATCCCCCTTTTCATTGAGGATAAACATCCAGTGAAAGTAGGAGGGGGATAGTGAGTCCAGCACCAGTTTCAATAGCAGGGGACAATCTAGCTCATTATTTATAGATACATAGGCAAACAAGAAACATAACCATGTTGCTAAATTTCTGTTATTCTTGCAGCTTTGAGACTGGAGTGTTGCAATGGATAAATAATAGGGAGGTCTGCATGTAGCCATTTTGTGAGATCCACTTTTTCTGCCAGACTGGCAATAGCCGGTCAGAAAGCAGTCCACACATTAATGCAGCTCATTTCTCATAATTACACATGCATAACATTTTCTTCCTTCATGGTTAGATGCCGCGGCGAGGAGGATTAATGATGAACCGGCTCGTGAACAGAGGGAGGCTTTGGCAGTCAGTAATTATACAAATGCAATTGTGAAGCTTTTAAAGGCAATCATTGTGTAATATTGACTTGTACATTGGGTGAGAAAAACAAGAATTATTGGGACCATAGTAACTTCAATCCCTCTAGCCACAAAAACCTAGACAGTGAAGCTATATATTGATCTTTTGTAGAGCAGGTAATTGTCTACTCACCCAACTTATTTCTTGTTCTTCCAAAACACCAAAGTGTGTGTGTGGGGGGGGGGGGAGGCTGGGGGGGAGAGGAGGTCAGGGAGGGGGGAGAACTTGTGTCCTTTGTTCAGTTCCACTGTGTCATAGCCCTAAGCTCTGTGTGAGGCTAGTCTGCACGGGTGAGTTGAACTGCATGCACTTCATTGAATCTCATTCTCAGCTAGTAGACTGAATCTGGAGTTCAGGCAACATTAATTGACAACAACGCAAGTCTTTGAAAGTGTTCTTGATTAAAATACAATATGCGACCCAGGTAGTTCAGAATGCTTGGTGTTCACTTAGGCAGCACTCCCATCCTCTGTTAAGTGAGATTAAGACCCTTTGCAACCAAGAGGCCTTAAATGTCAGACTGTATCCTTCTTATGTTGACTTTGGCTGTGTCAATTGTTGTTTTACTCCCAGACTGTTCAGAATTTGTCAAATTGAGATTGCTACAAGCAAAACGGCAGTACCCCTATGTTCTCACCAGCACTGCTGCATCTACAGGGGACCTGCAACAAGAGCAAGAAATAGTGCAGCCTCCCCCCAGCCTCATATCGTTCAGATGTGTTAACTCATGGCCATGCTTTAATGCTGGGAGTTATAGTCCCAGTTGTCGCACACCTCTGGAGGGCACCAGATTGGGGAAGACTGGAATAGAGGATGCACAGCTGTAATTCTCACAGTCAACAATCTATAATATTCCAACACTGTGGAGCTACTCTGAAGAAAGTGGTTTGAAGATTGTGTACTGAGTATGTAGTACTAAAGATCGGTACTGCCTTATTTATTCAGACTGTTGTGTTTTCCTTCTCAGCCACTTATTAATTTATTTATTATTCACTTTAGAATCTGCCAATATGCAAAGCACTTTAGGTGGCATACAGAGTTAAAAACAGTTTAGCAACAACAACAACAAAAAAACTGCAATAACAACAATACAGCCAAGAAGCAGTATATTTTTTTTCAAGAACCCGAGTTAACACTTGTTTTTAGTTGCGGTCCTTCTGACATAAAATGGCAACTGCGGTGTTTCAGACACTCATCCCTGAAACTGCCTGAGGCACAGTCCTCATAGAACTGTACTACTCCAGAGTGCAAGTGGGGATATTATTATACATTTGAAGGTTCCCCATGTCAAAAAGCGCCTGTATGAAAAGCTACTGTGTTAAGGCTGAATTATAATCCTCCTCTATAGTTTCATACTTGCCACAAGCAAAGTGGATTTGAGATAGGAATGCAAGGCCTGTGGCATATGATTGTCTGAACACTTACTAACTAGCAAAATCCTTGGCTTGGCAGGCAGTGCAAAGATCTAAAGCGGCAGATGGGCAAAATTCTCCCACGAATGAGCTGTAATTGCTCTTCTAGAACAGTTTTCTTTCCTGTTAGTTGAAGGGCAGTAAAGAGCTCTAGCTCCTTAAGCAAGAGTTTCCAAAAGCAAGAAGGAAGAAAGAGGGCACTTAGGGATGTTGATTGCTCGTGCTCTTCTACTTAATATAAGTTCCTAGAAAGATGCTGTACAGAGCACAAAAGTGGCTCAGCTCCTGCCTGAAAAGCTTACAGTCTACAACAGACAGAGAAGAAAATGATGTGGGAGTTGAGGCCGAAGGTTAAGGTTGCCAACTTTTTTCTGGCAGGGGGTAGTTCAACAGGATTCCATCACTGCATCTTCATCTCTGTGAAAACAACAACAAACCAGCTACTGATTTCTACTACTCACGCAGCAGTCGAAGGCAAAACAGCCTCGATGAAGTAGAAATCATGGTTATTATTATTATTAACCTCCTCCTCCTCAAGACTGTATGTTTAGAATATTTATTTCCAAAAGCAGATATGCAATTTTTACAAGGGTACATTTTCCCCCTTTCATTGGTATTTCATATGCCACTTTGGATCCTAGAATTGTTGCTCATTTTTCCCATTTAAAGGCTACTTTTTGGTTTGAAAGCAAGCAGGTAGAAGTGTACATTTTCTTTTTACTGGCTTGCTATTATGTCGGGTACTGGCTTATATCTCAACTTGTTCCCCATGCAGAATGCTAACTGGCATGCTATTGTTCAGCCACTGGATATCCCGCCCCATTTATATGCTTAATTACAACATGATTTCTTCCAGATTTAGTCAGGAGTGTCAAGTCCTCCTCTAAAGATGATGACTATAACTTTAAATATTGTGAGATGCTGAGAGAGCAGGCTGCTGCATCTCCGATCTAATTCTTCAATTCTTCCCTTAATTTATTCTCTGGTCCTGTCTGCTGTGCAGCAAACCTGGGGTCAACAGAAGAACAGGGTGAGCAAAGAGATCAGTAAAGGTGTGGGGATGGATATGCAGTATCTTCACCCTGACCGATCTACACCAAGCAGGATACAACACTTTGAAAACGTTTTGAAAACTGTATATTGAGTGTGTCCATTTTAAAGCAGTAGTGTAGATCCTGCCCCTGTCTCAGTGCCTCAAAGCTTTGAAGGATATAGGTGGCTGCTGTGTCCAGGTGAGCCTGTTTTGGAAAGAGATCTCAGGAGACCCCAACATCCACTTCATTACTGGAAGATGGAAGAAATAAGCTTGTGATGAGGGTAGTTTCCCCCCTTCCAGTTGAATTATAGACAGGGCAGAAATGTAATTTGGTCCCATCATGTTCTGTATGTAGTTACTGTTCAGAAGATCTACAATTCTTGTTGAACTTAGTTCCTATAGCAACTACATTTTAAAAGTATTTGTTTCTATTTGTAGCCTGATATAATATTTCCTAAACTGTAATAATAGTTGTAGATGTATTTCACTTATTGATTATTTCCTCACTCTTTCTCTCTTAGGAGTTTTATTGGTATTTTAACAATGTATTAGTTTTTATATATTTTAATCAGTTTTATGTATTTTATATCATTTGTTTTTAATGTTGTTCCCCACCTCGATCCAGAGGGAGAGGCAGGTAAGAAATAAATATATTATTATTCTTCACTTAATCCATTAACTGAGAATTTCTCTAAAGCCACATGGATGGATGGACTTGAGAACAATCCTGTAGTTTGGAAGGATTCTCCCTTGCATATTACCCCAGAAAAATTGATGCGGGGAAATCAGTCTATATGGTCATCTAGATCAAAATATGACAAAATAGAGTATCAGTGACTGTGTGTAGGGCAAATAGTGCATCAAGGCTCAGTTCTAAACCACTTAGAGTGTAATTCCCATTGAATAGGTGCAAGCAAACACAAATGTCATACCAAAAATGTATTGAAAATATCCAAACTCACACATTTCCATCATTAAGCTGATATGCAGAACAAGTCCTTTTCTCTCAGAAACATGTCAAACACTGAAGCTATAATGCTATGCTTTCTTGGAAGTGGGCCCTACTGAAGTTAGTGGCATTATCGTAAGTCATTAGAGCAGATCAGATGATTTGTCCACGTAGCCCAGGACAGATAAAAGAAAGGATTTCTTCACACAGCGCATAGACTATGGTATATGCTATTACAGAATGTAGTGATGGCCACCAATTTGGGGGCTAGATAAATTCCTGGAGAAGGCTATCAATGGTTACTGCTCCTGATGGCTATGTGCTACTTCCAGTAGCAGAGGCAGTAAGCCTATCTACACCAGTTGCTGGGGAACATGGGTGGGAGGGTGCTATTGCTCTTGTGTCCTGCTTGTGGGTTCCTGGTTAGCCACTGGGTGAACAGAATGCTGGCCTAGATGAACCCTTGGTCTGATTCAGCATAGTTCTTCTTTTGTTTTTATTGTCTATTCCAACTCATAGAGGCTTTCCAGGGTCCCATGCAAAAAGATGTATTCCCCAACAATAGTTATATGATCCTCGAGATATCAGGGATTGAACCGTGCAACTTTGCTCCACTCAAAGCATGCACCTTAGCACTGAGCCATGCCCCTGCTCTACTTGTTTCCATGCTTTAGAAGCTTATGGAACGAACTGCGTCAGCTCTAAGACTTTGAGAACACATTGGCAAGGCACTCTCTCTGCGCTCCCTGAAGAGGTGGGGTGAACAAACTGCAAATTGCCTACCTCACATTCCCTTTATATTCTTGAACATCCATGTAAAGAGCAAACAGTGACAATGGTAGGTCTTCTGCATATGTTGGGACTCCAACAAATGCTGGATCTGACTACCCTCTGAAACTGCTCCTGGGGTTTAAAATAAAAACACAGACATTCTACATGGAAATGTGTGCATCAATCTTTGACCCCAAAATGCAACTCTATTTTTTTAAAGCAGTTTGCCTGTATTTCAAATATAATATCTGTGCTAGTAGCCTAGGCTGACTTTACAGAAACTGCAAAATATTGGGTTGTTGCTGCTGCTTGCAATCTATTTATAAGATATTTAGGATGCCATCCTACCCATGTTTAGGCTTGTTTTATACTGCCTTTTTAAATTTTCAGTGTTTACATTTATATTGTTGTTTTTATGGTTTTTAACTGTGCACTGCCCAGAGAGCTTCAGCTGATGGGCAATATAAAGATGTAATGAATGAATGAATGAATGAATGAAATGCTGGGCCTTCTAGGACTTTCTTTCAGTCTAAACATGGGATTGAGCCCTTAACCTGCGTCTTGACTGGGAGAAGAGTTCTTGACAAACTAATCAGGTTTTTCATACTTTGACCTAAATTCAACATATTGCTAGGAGACAGAACAGGAGTAAAAACGACCCTATTTGCATTCATTTTGCATAAGCACAGATTGTTTAGAGGATCGCAGTGTGCTGAAGAACTGTAACATAAAGGCACATGGAAAATTATTGAAAAGGTCACAGAGGCTATTTTTCTATTTCTATGACTGCTCTTCTATTAGGCAATTTTCCAGTGACATGATGATTGTTGCAGCACTATGGCTTTAGCACACTGAACTGACGGCTTCGTTTTGTACCAAACGTGAACACTTTTTATTTTCAAATTAACATTTTAAAGCTCACCAGAAACAGTTCTCAGAAGGTTTTTTTTTAATTAGTAAGAAACAGATCACCTAGGAGGCTTTTGAATGCCCTCCTTGGGAATGAAATGATGGATTTCAAACATGTTTTTTGAAGTTTCTTATTGAGCTCTGTTCCCTAGCTTCTGCTTACTTTCTTTTCTTAGCTGTAAAGAGGGATGAAATGTTTAGCATGGAGAATGCTCGGGATAATGTTGGTCTGTAAACCCAGGGCATATTTTTGTGGATTCAAGAATGCTTTCACAATAAGCCTTTTCCTCCCTCTGGAATTGCCATCTTTAGTTCACTTACTTACTGTAGAGCATGCATCAAAATGGTCGAGTTCCAGTGTTTTCTACACTGCCCCGTCCCATGTTTTTAAGATATGATTTGTTGCCATTTTTGCTAATAAACACAATTGCTGTCCAGTGACGACAGATAAAGCACACTTTGGTTGAAATACTATAACAATGTATGCGGGAGGAAGCCCCATTGAATTCAGCCTGAGTAGCCATGTCTAGGATTGCATTGTTGAGGCTTTTCAGGGCTCCTGTGCTTTTTCTCATTTGCAAGTTAAGACAATGTATTGCTTTCTTTTGACCCTGGCTGGGGATTAGTGAATGATTTCCCCATTAAATAGCCTCTCTGAGGATTGCCCCATGTCAGCTTCTTTTCCCATTGTGGGAGTATTTAAGTACTGATTTCTTGTCCTTGAGCCTATCTACACTACTGCTTTAAAATGGTTTATAACAGTTTTAAACCGGTTAATAACCAGTTTAAAACTGTTATAAACCGTTTTAAAGCAGTAGTGTAGATAGGCTCCTTATCGCCCCCTTTTTTAAACTGCACAATCATGAAAAAGAAAATGATATCCTGAGTGCTTTATACTCCAAATGGTATATCTAGGCCAGATCTACACCAAGCAGGATATAAAACTTTGAAATCAGTTTGAAAACGGTACATGGAATGTGTCCTTAGCCCCCAGCAGTTGTCAATATTGTTATAAAGCATTATAAAGCAGTTGTGTAGTGTCTACCCCAGAGGTAGTGCTGAAGTTGTTGCATTTGGTGTTTTTTTGCATTTGGCCTCTGGACAAGTACATCAGGAGCTGCACTACAGCAATGAGTGGGGCCACATGCCCAAGTGGGCGGGGCCATATCCCAAAATGAGTGGGGCTAATCCACTGCTGGTATGTGGCCTCCTGACATGATTACCCAGACCCATACACAAACACATTCACATATACACCACACTCTCCCCATACCTGAATATGCCCCCCCAGCAATTGGACTTTTTAAAAGACTCCATTGTGCCAATTAAGAGCCTATCTACACACGCAGGATAAAACACTTTGAAAATGTTTTGAAAACTATATATGGAGTGTATCCTGGGCCCCAACAGTTCTCAAAACTGTTATAAACCATTTTAAAGTGTTTTAAAGCAGTAGTGTAGATAGGCTGACAGTTTTGAGAACTGTTGGGGCCCAGGACACACTCCATATACAATTTTCAAAACGTTTTCAAAGTGTTTTATCCTGTGTTTGTAGATAGGCTCTCAGAGTCCAGTGTTGGTGCAGGTAGAGGCTGCTGACGGCAGTGGTGGTTTTTAAAGTAAGAGAGCCTATCTACACTACTGCTTTAAAATGGTTTATAACAGTTTTAAACTGGTCAATAACTGTTATTAACCGGTTTAAAACTGTTACAAACCGTTTTAAACAGTAGTGTAGATAGGCTCTAAGACTGATTGTAGTGTGAGATTTTTTTTCAAGGGGAGAGGCTCACACCATTGAAGAGGAGAGGGTTAACCTTTACTTTCCTAGCAGCAACCCTTCCCTACAAATGCCCTCTGTGCTGTAATTAGGCTTTTTAAAGGCCTGGGTGCAGCAGACAGGTAAGAGGGAAACAGAATATACATTTTTACTGGAGAATTCTCTGCCTGGAAGGCAGAGAAAATGTGTGGAAAACACAACAATGCATTACTGCTTAAGTCACTAGGCTAGACTGTGAGCCTTTGATTAGAGCATTGGACTGGGACTTGGGAGAACCGGGTTCTAGTCCCCATTCAGCCATGAAGTTCAATGGGTGACTTTGGGCAGTCAGTGACTCTCAGGCTAACCTACCTCACAAGGTTTTTGTGGGGATAAAATGGAGAGGAGGAGGACCATGTAAGCTGCCTTAGGTAGGGTGACCAGATAAAATCCAGGTCAGGGCTCATGTAACTTTAACAGTTGTAGAGAAAAGGGAATTTCAGCCAGTGTCATTTGTATGGAATAATTCCTGGTGAAATTCCCTCTTCATCACAACAGTTAAAGGTGCAGGCACTATACTAGAGTGACCATATACAAAAGAAGGCAGGGCCCCTGCAACTTTAACTGTTGTGATGAAGAGGGAATTTCACCAGGAACTAAGTGCATACAAATGACACTGGCTGAAATTCCCTTTTCTCTACAACTGCTAAAGTTACATGAGCCCTGACCTGGATTTTAATAATAATTAGAAAAATAATAACAATTTATAACCCTCCTCTCCCTCCGGATCGAGGCGGGAACAACAACAATATAAAAACAAGAATCACAAAACAGTTAAAATTTTAAAAAAACAAGAGAAAATACATAATTAAAAACATCCTAAAATTCATCTGGATAGGCCTGCCGGAAGAGAGCAGTCTTCATGACTCTCTTAAATTCATGAAGACTGCTAATTTGTCTAAGTTCTTCCCAGAGGACCTAAGTGTGTGGGGCGGATTGTACGGGAGAAAGCGATCCCGCAGGTAACCTGGACCCAACCATGTAGGGCTTTAAAGGTCACCCTAGCCTTAGATACCTTGCAAGAGGAAAAAATGCAGGATATAAATTGATAATAGTAAATAGAAAAAAATAAGACATGCAGGAGCAGTTGGCTGGCTCTATTCTGAGTGCTTACCTCGGGTGACCATATGAAAAGCAAGACACGGCTCCTGTATCTTTAACAGTTTTATAGAAAAGGGAATTTCAACATATATCATTTGTATGCAAGGAGCACATGGTTAAGTTCCCTCTTCATCACAACAGTTAAAGCTGCAGAAGCCCTGCCCTCTTTTGTATCTGGTCACTCCAGTATAGCTGTTGTGATGAAAAGGGAATTTCACTAGGTGCTGTATGCATACAGATGACACCTGCTGAAATTCCCTTTTCTATACAACTGTTAAAGATACAGCAGCCCTGTCTTCCTTTCCATATGGTCACCCTAAAGGCTTGACTGTTGTAGCTTCTCCAGTTTAATCAGAGGAATGTTCTGCATTTGAACCACAGGAATGGAAACTGTTCTCCAGCATGATGTTTAGATGAATTGTATGTCAGTGCTAATGGCTTATCTTTCTAATACTAGAAAGACTCTTAAAACACTTCGTTGTTGTTGTGTTCTGTTTTTAAAAGACAATTTCTATCATAAGACTTGGTCTAGGAACATATCTTGATGGTATTGCGTGAGCAGCATTTTTATTTTATTATCAAAGCAACAGTTCATGCTATCACAATTGCAGAACAAGTTAAATCAGTTGTGTGTGGAGCGGGGAAAATGTGAAACCCGTAAGAAAGTTTAAGTTTCTAAAGCTAGTATTTAGACATTTCTTGTACTCTAAAGGAGAGGGCTTGATTTACAGAACTAAGAACAATCAGTACAAATCATATCATAGTTACACCTACTGTTTCAGAAACTTCTTATTGATTTCTTTGCAATTGCATATAATGTACTACTGAGGATAAAAGCACTGCTGTTCTGAGACAAGGAAATGCTGCTTGGGTTTGAGTAATTCCTGTAGAGGTATTAGCCAGATCTACACCTTGTGTCAAATCATTACGAATGTGGAATAAAAAGCAGGAATATAACACCATGAAAATGGTATATGGAATATGGATTGTGCCCCAACAGTTATCATTGCACTTCAATGCTGCCATAAAGCAGTAGTGTAGATCTAGGTTATGTAGATTGCAGCATTTGTACCACTTTTAAATGGGGTGGGGAGCAATTATAATCTCCCCTCCCCTTTTTTGTACTCTGAAATTAGGTACACCAGCAAACAATTCATTTGAAAACAATGGGTTTTAGGGGCAATTTATACTACCTCATAGAATTCTCTGGAAGACTAAGGAGTAGAATTCTTGGAGGTCATATTTGCGAGTGTAGTGTGAAATAACGAGTTGGGACAAGTAAATAGGATTAAAATGGGCCACTTTTTATTAAGGAAATGAAAACCTAGGCGGGCATCTGTTATTGGCCTCTATGGGCCAAATCTTGGGATCGGGCGAAACAATTCTCAGACCCTGGGGTGGCGCCCAATCCTTCGTCACCCCATGGTCTTGCCCCATTTGGGGAAGGGAGGCCTTCCAGTGTCGCCCATCCCATGCCGCACAGCTCCGAGTAGGCGAGGAGGGCTGGCCTCATAGGTAAACCTCATCCCAATGATCTGGTGCCACAAGACTCCCAGATGTGGGCCTCAGGCACTACCCGTCACCTCAACGGTGCCTGAGACTGTTCACCATTACAAAAGCAGCTAAAGATGCCCGCACCTACGGCCGAGATTATGTGACCAATTATTGCCAGTTTACCTGTTTATACACCCCATCTGTCTTACAGTGTGAAGTAGACGAAAAATCTCTCAGCCAAATTAGATTTTAGAGCAAAAAAATCCTACTTGGCCTCCTAAAGATGACCGGTGGAGCCCACACTGTCTACAGGGAGGGAGGGAGCCATGCAGGAGAAAGAATGCTGGGTGGGTCCGTTGCTGGGCTCTTAAGCCCCCGGACCCAGCCCCGCCCTGTGGCACCATACGAGGCCGCCAATAGCAAGCCTCCACTCACCTCACTACGCACACACACACGCAATTTTCCTCCCCCGCCCAATTGGACGTGGGGATGTGCATTTCTAAACTGTTCAGTATAAAAATAGGGCTTCCTTGCATATCAGTCAAATGTATTTGTTAAAACCATTGGTCATCACAAACAGAGGCATATTCAAGCTGAGTGATTCATAGATGATCCCCAGCTGATTGAATCCAATTTTGTGTAATATATTTATATCTAGTCTCTTGGGCAACTAGGCCAAACATAGAAACCATATATGTAATATATATCCCTATCACCCAAAGTAACATATTTTCTCTAGAATCTCATTCTTGGGGATTTTTACAGGTATTAATACAATACATAACGAACAATATCTTCCACCTTTGCCTGTCCACAAATGCATAAACTAAAGTTTACAGGTATTACAGCATATCTCCCCTCTAAATATGCTATAGACATAATAGGAATCTCAAAGCAGTAAATGCTTTATGCATCACTCCGTAATTCAAAACAGTAATCTGGAAAATCATAATAAGATGTAACAATAATAAAATGGTGAAAACAGCATGATAACATCTAACAAAAGTCCCCACTTTAATTAAATTTATAGTCATTCTAATATAGTTGGTTTTGCAGCTATAGGAGTAACAATCTTATGGTCACTGGGAATCAATCCATACTTAGGTATAAAGGTTTCATATTTATTTGCCTAATTTTGTCCAGGTCCATTATAAATTTGCTCCAAACCTTTTGGGAACAATCATTTATCTGGCATATGCTGTGATTTCAATGATGACAAAAACAAAGCAATATGAACTCTGGACAATATTGAAGAAAATACGAGCTAAAATGTTATCCTAGCAATATATGACATGTGATAGATTTAATAGCAACTTCAAAAATAAATGTTGGGTAGTTTCCAATTTAACATTAGGTCAACCACACACTTCTGCACCATACATCAGTTACAGGACAACTTTGCCCAGGGGATACTAAATTACTGCCTTGAAAGCAAGCAAATTTTAATATGGCTGAAGTCACTTGAAAGGGCCATTTATGCAAAATGACAGGCATAAATGGGCAATTTACACCTGCAATTTTGCATAGACTGATACAGCTAAATATCTGAAGAATTGGGGAGTGTCCACAGACTGGATAAGTAGTTGCAGGACCAGGCTCGATGCCAACACTATGCAAAATTACAGGTGTAAATAGCCCCTTTAAGGCCACTTTTGAGCAAATGAGCATTTATGAAAAAAGGTGAGCTGCCATTTTTACACAAAATGGTGCTGAGTTGGGCAAGTGTGGCAATCTGTGGATTGGAGTCCAGGAGACTGAGCAAGGGGACATCCTCTGGACTCCACCCCCTTCCCGGACTCCTGTGACATCATAGCCTGCTATTGTTAACATAAGTGACATGGAAAAACAAGGCTGAACCATTTCCCATCTAAATTCAGCAGGAGGTGGGGATAACATATGCTTCAGATAAAGTCTGGAAGATAAAGATTGGCTGGTTAGGCTAGTATTGATCTAAATGAGAAAAATGACATGAAATACTATGAAAATGGCTAGAATGGAAAAATGCTTGAGGTTGGTTAAACTAGTCCCAGACAATAGAAGTTGTTGGAGAGAACAGAGATGTGATTTAAAACCCAGTATCCTGTTTTGTGAACTCAAGAATGTCTGTCGCTGAGCAGTGCTGACAAGGATGTAAACTAAATATATTAGTTCTAAATAATACTGGACATTTTAGAAAAAATAATAGTTAATTGTTCAAGAGTGCTGAACATGCATTCCATTCTTTGTTAAACATACATAATCAGCTCATGAAAAATCATATAAATATTGTATTATAAAAAGCTGAGAGAATTCAAGATGAGAACATATATCCTCATTTGACTTCTCTGCTCCTTTTGCTACAGCTCAAAAAGGTTCTGTAGGTAAGACATTTTATCCTCACTTTACAGAAAAGGCATGTCTCCAAAACAATTCTTTAAAAGCTTTTTCCAATGTGTTTTCTTGTTACAACAACTTTGTGTTCTTCTATGTGATCTAAGTTCCTATATCAAATTTTGTATTCATGTAAAGATCAATTAATATTTTAAAGTAAACAATGTGTGTGTGTGTGTGTGTGTGTGTGTGTGTGTGTGTGTAAATCATGCTTGATTTCAGAGTCTTGTATAAAAGAATTCTATTTGTCAATATCAGGATTTAATTTTAAAGCCACATTTCCTAGGTGACACCTTGTTCTTGGAAAATGGAATGTGATACATTAACTGGTGATTTATGATCAAGCTAAATACAAAAAAAAAATCCCATCTCTGAAACTGGAGGCTGTGAAGGCATATACTTAATACTGGGAAAAGTTATTGACAGGCACCTTATTACTGAGCAAATTAAGTATTAGATTAAAAATACTGTTCCTATTACATGGCTGACACCACACCTGTACTGCAATAGAAAATTTAGTTTCCTTAATTCCATATGAATTCAAAATCTAGATAAACATTTCTTCATTACTTCATGACCTATCTCTATCCAAGGCTGAGAAAGGAGATTCTCTCTCTCTCTCTCTCCCCCCCCCCAATTTTTATTTTAAGTGAGTATAGTGAAATAGCACCCTAGATTTCTCCTTCATGTACTAATTTTCTACAAAATGAGAATATACAGGGGGAGCCCTCATAAGCATGAACGTCTCCCACCTGCAGTTTAAAGAAGTGCAATCCACAGTTCTATCATCTCAATCTCCTTACTATTTCTAGGTTTGGGTGTGTGAAATTATATCTTGATTATGGATCCGTCTAAAATTGCCCAGTATCTTCAATCATAACTGAAAAGAGGATGGTTGTAAGAGAAGAGGTATATGCACAAGATGAAATGATTCTCTTCTGGAGATTCCTGCTACTTCCAAGGCAATGAATGAGCATTACATGATGACATGTCACCACCTGAATTCGGCAACCTCCAGATTTATGTAGATCTTAGAGTTTTGATTTTGACATTTTACTGGTTTAAATAAGCTGTGCATCTTACATGGCCATGTTGTCTTTTGCTACAATGAATGGGAGACGTACATAAATAAATTACAGCATGCAGTAAACTCAGAAGAAGAATGTGTTGTTCTTTAATTACCAAAGAATGTGCAGAATTGCATACCGATGTGACTTTGCCATTTTCCAGTTCTCCTTCCTGCTGTGACCATATACACAAAATCGTGACGGGGAAGATGAAATATTACCGGTTTATTGTCATGCTTTACTCCTGGCTCAAACTATTCTCTACGACAATTCTTAACCATAATGCTGAAATATGTACCCTTTATACACCTGGGCCACTTCAGTCCTTCAATAGAAGTGGGAATAAAGCTGAAAAATGGGTAGGGGGACTGGTACAAACACACTGCCTCTTTTATCCATAGTATTGAAAGGCCATTTGGCGCTGGCATCTTTACAAAAGTGTTCTGTTGTATGTATTCTTTCTCCCAATAAAAAGGATGTTCTCGATCTTGTTTTGCAATTGTACATATCTGAGGCTTATTAAAATGGAATATGCAGATGCAAATTATATTCTTCCCAGTTGGCAGGACAGCATGCATAATGCATGATCAGTTCAGCACCCAATTAATGCCATCATTTATAACTCATTGGAAATAGACAACGCTAACAAGTTATTAAGCTTTGAACCAACAATAAATTGCCTAAGGTATAGCTGAAAATGAAACAATGTGTCAAAAATGCTAACCGGCAACCTGTAAATAAGCATTGTATGGAATACAATGGCTTTGAAATGGAAAAGAGTGTGCCAGGCCAAGCATGACACTGTTTGGAGGAAAATAACTGCCATACCAGTAAAAGTTACTTTTGACTAGAGAGCAGGAGGCTAAGCTTCGTCCCATTAATTTAATAACAAAGCAACAAAAAAGGTTGGACCAGAAATCCCTGTTGGAATTCAGTACTGGTTCATCCACTTCAAGATGGAAATGAATTCCAGTCTCAACCCCAATTTGCAAATACACTCACTTAGTGACATGGCATGCTTCCACACCATTGGGGAGTTGGAGTGTGAATAACTATGAGCAAGGTGCTGAGGAGTGTGACAGATCTACAAGATCAGTAGTACCAATGTGGCTACAGTATTCATGCACACTTCCCAGTAGCATGGAATTGCATGATGAGAAGTGGCTTCCATCTACGACTTTAATGTGTGCAGATTCAGAACTGCAGCAACCGGGTGGCATGGATGCTAGTCGTACAGAGAGGTAGTACTAAAGATAGGGAACCACAAATTAGACAGCATCAACTGGTCCATCTCTAAATTATTGCCAGACTAATGAACATGAAACTTTGAGCGTGGGGCACACATGGTATACTAGAAATACTGAAAACTGCAATTTCAGATATATAGGTGCAGTGGTTTATTTGGAAGGGAAGTCTCTAATTTGGGGAGGGGTAGATTTTCTTCCTCTTTCTCCCTCCATTTTAGGGGCAGCACAATGTATATGAAAATGTAGAGGTATCCTCAGGTAAGAATCCTGCAATGTTTCAGAAAGTTAAATGCAGATGCTAGGGAATTATGATGATTGAAAACCATAGTGATATCTGGTGGCATTGAAAGAATGCCAGTCTCACAGTACCATCCTTGTTCTCTCGCAAAATACAGTGATTGGAGCCCCTGGTAAAACAAGGCCTAGGATTAGAAGGTGGACCTGTCAGTCACTCAACCTCACCTTCTCCCCCTTTCTGTAGCATTTGGAGACATAACATCTGGCACATCTCTGACACGAGCTGCTGATGAAGCTTCTTTCTGGGGTAACTTTGGATCTGTTGGCTTCAGAGGAAAGCCAACAGAACCAAAGCTTTGCCTCTGGAGCTGACAGAAGCAGAATGAAGCAACTCACTTTTGCTCAGGGTTTAGACTTCATGGAAATCCAATTCACATCTGTACTACTTGTCAATCACACCTCTAAAATATAAAAGGTGTTGCAATCTGTATTGCTTTCATTTTAATTGCCAACCCTGTGCTGTAGGATTGTTCCCATTTTATAGATGAGTAGCTGAGGTTGCATGTGAATGACTTGGAGAAGGCAACTCAAATAAATTTATGCAATGGTAAGACTGAAGCCAGGTCTCTTATATTCAAGTTCAACTCTCCACCCATTGAACCATACCGTGAATAATGTCTGCTATGGATTGTCCACAATACCAAGTTTCATTTTGTGTTCCCCTCTTGCCTTTCCTTGTATAAATAATTTCCCATTCCATGTGGAATACTGTCTAAAACCGCAGCACAACATTTCCAAAGAATTTGCATGAATATGCAATCCAAAAGGCCAGGTGTTCTTTTAATTGCCTCATTATTCTTGCAAAATGAAGCTTCTTTTAATTTTTTTTTAAAAAATACACAGCCAATGAATGTGCAAAAATCTGGCATGCTGTGTGTGCGTCGGTGTGTGCACTTGCACATGCATGTACGCACGTGTGTGCATTTCAAGTGTCCACTCGGGCTTTGTGTAATGCGTTCCACTTTATTGCAGCCTCTGAGCCAATAGTCTAGCAATCACTCAGATCTTTTCACTATTCAGGGGAAGTTTTCCAATCTCTTTTGATCTATTCGTTGCTTAAGAATGAGAATTTTGCTGGGACCATCTGTTTTCTTGTTTGCCAAAAGCATTCCAAATACCTTGGCAAAATCCCTGGAATAACAACTGCTAATAGAGTTGTCCCAACAACATAAACATGGTCAAATGATAACATTTTGATCTCTAAAATCCTACTGCAGTATATCTGTCCACTGAATCATAATTCTCAGTGTCAAAGAGGGGGCAACATTAACAGATACAACATCAAACTGACAAATGTAACATATTCAAACTGAGCCTCCCACTTCCCCAGCCGATAGGAAATTCCAGGAGTCACCAATTACAGGGTTGCTTCTCAGTGGGGAAAGAGCATTGACAGGCTTATGGCAATTTTGTGAAATGTGTTAATTTAGAGCATAAAGAAGCATTCAAACACTGAGAGCTCCATCACACGAGCATTTTATTGCACGCTTATTACTGGGCACTCACAGATTTTCATGGGTCCCTCTCACAATGTTGTCTGCCTCCAAGCACCTCCCGCCCCTTCTAGCCTTCTTCACGCCACAAGAAACACCCCAGTAAGTCTGATTTATTTTAAAGATGGAAGTTGCCACTATCTCCTGCTGTGTGCAGGAGAAGCAGTGTGATCAAAACAGCCTACTGAATGGGCCACGTACATGTTATTTACTTCCTCTTTCAAAAGAGGAAGTAATGAGAGACAAATGCAAGGGTGGAGAAACAACAGTAAGCAATCATAATTTCCCCCTGTGTGCTGATATTCTGAGGCCGATGGGTATAGTCTGTAAAACACAATCAGTTTCCCCAAAACCAAATAGTATCCACCCTGTTGTCCACAGGGTCCTTGATGAGGTGTTGACTTCCCCACCCCCAAAGCCATTTTTGAGGTTGCAGACTTTATTTCCCTCCTGTGCAAGTCAATGGAGGCAGAGCTGGTAGGGACAGTTTGAAGGTGTGCACTGGGTTTTTGACAGCTGCCTCAAAACCATATAAAGCTCCGATGGAGGTCTGAGGCTCCAGGACAAGCCTGCTTCTCTTTCTTTTTCTTCCTTCTTTATTTAAACTTATTTTTATTATAAAATGTCAACAAAAAAAAATGTGGCTACATAGATTCAACACAAAAAGAGAGTAAAGTCTCAAGATGCTATAGACAAATTTATTGGGTTTTTCCACAATAAATTTCTCTTTAGCATCCTGAGACTTTTCTCTCTTTTCATGTTCATCTTGGATGCTCACCCGCTTTGCACTTACATAGATTTGAATATATTAATTTCAGTGTATAAATATGAAAATACAAGTTTAATGTGCTTCCTTCTGTACTGTTGGAGGGTAAATACAATAACACTCCATTCTCTGAGAGCCTATGCCCCTGTAAAGCTGGTATGATAGAAACTGTGGTCCATTTATTGTTGTACTGCTCTTTTTACTGTGATTTTTCGGCATATCTTCATAACTCCTGTTTTACAAGGAATACCCGGGAGATCTGATGTGTTCTACATAGACTATCTTCTGGTCGATCAGAATTCTCAGATAACCTTTAAGGTGGCTAGATTTTGTGCTGCTACAATTGCTTGTCGGTGTGGAATGACAACATCTGATTGTGCCAATGTTTTAACCTCTAAAAATGTGTGGGTTATGTATGATGTAAGTTCAATTAATCCATTTTTATATACTATTATACTTATAGTCCCATTATGTTGTGTTGGAATATTATATCTGCCTGTAGTATTGTTTTGTCTCTGTGGTCTTGTGATCGTAATAATAAAAATTGAATTGGTTTCCAGGAACTGTACAAAAACTTTAACAAAAGCAGACCAAATATCCAAATAAGTATCCATTCACAGGTAGCATTGATTAGGGATGTACAGATTTTGTAAAATCTGTTGTCGGCATTTCACAGATTGTCAGGTGCCTTTCATTCCATCATCTGCTGATTGACAGAAGTGTTTTTTCCCCAATTTCCTGATTTTGTGCAAATTCACATTTGCACAAATTGACACTTGCAAAGTTAAGCAAATCCCTTCAATATGTACAAATCCTGCCCCCCCCCCCCATGTGCATTTTCATGCTTTAGCCTATTGAGAAGTTGTGTAACTTTGGCTGGTATTTTTCTTTTTACATATTTTTCTATGACTAAATATGAGTAAAATTTGGGAAAGTAAAAAACAAACAAACACCCGGGCCGCAAGTCTGCAGAATCTATGTGACTTTGAAAAGGAGAGGTAGGGTTTTTATTTTGTTTTTGTTTTTTTCTAGAAGGCCAAGCAATGTGAGATATCATTATGCAGAGCAAAACTGAAAATGAAATCCATTCAAAGGAGTTGAAGATCCAATTAGCATTGGAGTGACCAGCTCGCAAATGTTAACAATGCATAAAAAAAAAAAAGATGCATAGCGTACATAAGCACCTAAAGAGAGACAATTACTTTCTTTGAAATGAGCTAACCACTCTCAATTCTTATTGATACCACATCTGGTAGTGCAAATTCTTTAAATGAATTCCACCGCAGCACTCTTTTTATTGAATAATGGAATTACAGAATGACCTGGGAGATGGCTATTTTGCCCATTGGATTCGGAGTGCTATTCTTTATACCTTGTTCATGCCCATTTATTTATTTATTTATTTTGCATGGATATAGTAGCATTTGGCCTCTGGACCCACGGGGAGGAAGTATGTAGCTGGCCAGATTAATACACTGACACTCAACGGCATTGGAGAGTACTGTGACTCTGGAACAGTACTTTGCCTTTGTCACTGTTGCTGGAGGCTGGCATCCTACACAGCCAAACCTATGATTAGCAACTGCTGGAACAAGGGCTGGTAGGGACAGTGAGGAAAGAGGGTGGTGTTTCCAGCCCTCTAGGAATAATGTTTCCTTCCTCTTTAAGAGTGGGGTCTGATCGTTTTTATCTGTCTCTTCTGCCAAGAGTCTTGTTCACGCTTTGGTCATTTCTCGGCTGGACTATTGTAACCTTTTCCTGACTGGCCTTCCTTCTTCCCACCTTAGTTTGTTGGTGTCCATTCATCATTCTTCTGCTAAGATCATCTTCTGGGCTCATCGCTTTGATCATGTCACTTCACTCCTGAAATCCCTTCATTGGCTTCCAATTCACCTCAGAATCCAATATAAGCTTCTCCTGTTGACTTTCAAAACTTGTCACAGTCTAGCTCCTACCTATCTTTCTTCTCTTATTTCACATTATTGCCCCATTCGTGCTCTTCACTCATCAAATGTTACGTTTCTCACCGCCCAAGGGTTTCTACTTCTCTTGCTCGGCTTTGTCCATTTTCTCTCGCTGCCCCCTATGCCGGGAGTTCTCTTCCAGAGCATTTGCGGACCACGAATTCAATTACAGTCTTTAAAGCTCAATTGAAAACTTTCCTTTTTTTCTAAAGCTGTTAGAACTTGATTTTGATTTTACTTTTATGCCGCTAGTGTTATTGTCCCCTGTGCCTGTTTGGTGCATTCCCTTCCCTTTATTGTTTTATTGTGATTTTATCAGAATGTAAGCCTATGTGGCAGGGTGTTGCTGTTTTATTGTTTTCACACACATGCACACACACCCCTATATAATAAAGGAGAGCAGTGGGAGGTGGCTTCAAGGAAGGTAAGGAAAGAAGCAGCTCAAGAACAGTGGTGTAGTGGAGCCAGGGCTTGCAGGGACACAGCACTGGCACTTTTTTTATTAGCAGGGATGCTGATGTCATCTGCCACCCCCTCAGACTTCCCTGTTCCCTCTGATCTTAGCGGCAATCCTCATGGTAACTAGGGGAAATGGCTTTTCTCAGCGACAGTATATTGTTCCTTGTTGTAATGCAAAGTATTTTGGGATGGTTTGCTCTTGAATGGGGAACTGACTTGCTTCTAGTGGAGATGAAGACTACTAGAAGTGTTTTGTTAATATATTGATCAAAACGAATTCTTGTATTTTGGGGCTCTCCTTGGGATCGTGGCTATGGAGAACATTCATGCTGAGTGCCTGCACTTCAAAATTTACCACTACACCACAGCTCAAGAGGCAGCCAGACAAAGAGCTGTCAACCTCGCCAAGTGGCAGCACTCCTTGTCAAGCAGAACGAAGGAAGAACATGTGACTCCTTCAGCTGAAGAGACTGCTACTTCATGGGTGTTGTGAAGGAAATCCAAACAACACCAGTTCTCAGAGTATATGAGGGAAGGAACCGCTGATGCATTCCTTTCCCCTGTACTAAACCAAACAGCATCTCCACTCTGCAAGGACTCCAAAAGTCAATATTGCCTTTGATGGGCAGAACTCCGAAAGTGCAAGTTCATCTCCCTATAGCCTGCCTCCGTCCATATGGCTTGCTGTGAAAACCTGCTACACTCACATGATAACAAACACAAGATGTAGCCCCTGTAACAAGCACCAATGCCAACTCTCTCCTCATATCCAGTCAACCAACACTATTATGGGATCCATCAATCTCAGGCATAATAGGGGGTGGATGAATCTGTCAAGTTCAATTTTACTCTTTTTTTTTTTTTTTTTTTTTACAAATTCTTAGGTTTGATCATCCCATTTTATGGGTTTGTGAATAATTTTTTTTTTAAAGTTCATTCTCAGGCACTTTCTCATCAAGTACATTTCTCAAAATGTATGCATTTTGTACATGTTTTTGTATGCATTTTTCAAATTACATTTTTTTTCCAGGTGATTTCTTCTATTGTTGTGCAGTCCCCCCCTCTGTATATATATACATTTTTTATGAACATGTCTCTCTACTATACACAGTTTTTATGCATTTTTTGATGTTTGAACATTGATCAAAAACTTCAGAGAAGTGTAGATATTGGCATTTCTGTGTTCACAATACACATGGTTTTGGGTAGTATGAATTGGATAAGTGCACATGAAAATGTGAACTGAACACATTCCCCCCCCCCCATCCCTTAGTCATACCATCAAGGACTTATTCACCTGCATGTTTTCTGTCATATCTGCCATTATATGGCAGCAATGCCGTTCTGCCATTTACACTGGCAAACTTTATTCAAATTAATTGCTGTTACATTCTAATGCTGCCTTGCTCAGGTCTGCAGCATTTGTGATTCACCGACCATTCATCGGGCTTGCCCAGTTACTGATGGCTCTTCCTTTTGCAGTCCAAGGCAGACAACTAGACCAAGCCAAAAGCTATTGAGTGGCCTTCCGGACTGATGGACTGTGATTGTCTTTGTAGGTCATAAGTTGCAGAGGCCTGTTTCACCCAGAGCATTTTTTTTTTAATCCAGGGAAGGCCAAATAGTTTTTAGCAGGAGCAGTGAGATCCCTGAAAATAAATACACCACTCATCTTGGTGCTACCTAGAATCAAATCCTTCTTTTCTTTGATGACTACTGTTATAGTGTGCATCTGGCTTCAATAATAAAAATATATATATCCAGGCTGGTGAAGCACAAACACTTTACTTTTTAGAACAGGAGCGGGCTGAATTCAGTTTTATATAGAATATTGTCTCCCTACACACACACAAACGCACACACATGAATCTCTGTCGCTCACCAATGTGTTTTAAATTTATTATATACATTGTATATGATGTATATAATAACATACAATGTTATTAAAATGTTTACATATACAATGTATAACTTAATATATAATATTTACTAAATGTTTAAATATACAATGGATAGGAACCTCCAGATGTTATTGGACTACAACTCATCATTCGTGACCATTAGCTTTGCTGATTGAGGCTGATAGGAGTTGAAATCTAACATGATCTGGACACAGGTTCCCTACCCATGGTATAAATCAGGGGTAGGCAAGTTGTGGCTCTCCAGATGTTTGGGCTACAACTCCAATTGATCCCTTACCTTGGCTCTATTGGCTAAGGTTGATGGGAGTTGTGGGTCAAAACAACTGGAGGCTACAAGTTGCCCACCTCCAGTATAAATCAAGAGTGTATACTCAGGTTCTCTTAATGGTTAAGGCATAACTAGCTAGTGTTAGGTCATCCTGAGTGGGCAGTATGTTTAAAGAATATAAGAAATCTCTTGCACTATTAGACCAAAGTATGCTTATGCCAGTATTCTTTGCGAGAATCTCAGCAATCAGAGGTGCCAGATCAGAGTGGGCAGAAAGTCAGTCAGGATCTACTGGTAGATCTCTGAGTGATTTATAGTCACTCAGCTTGGGTCTCCATCTCAAACTCTCAATTGTTTAATAATAGCACTTTTTAGGTCTCAGTTAGATTCTTACAATCCCCAATCTGCAGTAATCTACTTCTGTATTTATATATGCAGGTCATCCCAGTGTATGGCTCATGGGGTTCAACAGGTAATTAGCTATGCCCTCTGAGCCACCATTTAGCATCTGGATCCAAATGGGGAACCTCTGGATTATCTTAAAACATCCACCCACATGCCCACACAAAGTAGATCCGACAACCTGAAGTCTGCCCTTTTCTGTACCAGAGGATCTATCAAGATCTGGTCTACCACAATCAACTTTCTGCCCATGCTGTCTTAGAGCATTTCTACATGAGGCTGTTACTGCACGCTCGAGATTGGCCACTTACATAAGTTTGTGGGTCTTTGACATTATGTTGTCAACCTCCAAGACATCTTCCACACTTTTCCCCCTTTATCAAAAAGATCAGAGATATGCTGTAATAAAAGTTAATGACGCCATATCGGAAGTGTGAAATGTCAGTATCGTGCTATAATTCAGCCACTAGATGGTGCAGTTTCATTGAACATAATTGGGCATTGGGGAGAAGGGAAGTTTTTAATTCCAAATCATATATTTGCTGTCAAAAGGAGCCCATCATAAACCTAGAAAGACTCTGGAAGAAGAAAGACCAGTAAGGATGTGGGGGGTTTGCTTAATGTAGAGAAGCTTTCTGACTATACCACTAGTTCAAAGAGGTCATGTACCACTACAAAGATAAACAGCTATCACAGAGCTCCACCAGATTATGCATCCTTTAACCACTAGAAAGCAGGTAATTTTACTTCAAAATTATCCCTTAAATGTGCAGATGATTCATCATACTATTTTTACAGGAGTGAAGTGGAGAGGCTTTCTTTTAAAAACCAAGCAAATGTTAATATTTTCTACACTTTAAAAATGTCAATAGCACCAATTTATGCTACTGTATGAACAACTTTGAAAGGGTTGTATAGCCCTTTAAAGCAGTGTACAAATATTTAAATAAGTAATAAAAATACTTTTTGACCATCTGCAAATCATTTTTACAGACACTGAAAAAGTAGTAACAACAGCAAAAAGTAACACACAGCATTATTTTTGTTGCGATATGCTGAGATAGATACCTTATAGTTATGCATAGGAAAGATGTTTTGGCATGAAGCATTGCATAAAATATTGCTAAATAATTTCTTGTTAGTTTCATTTTTATTCAACCATCCATCAACACTTTTGACAAAGTGGGAGGGGGGACACTGGAGGCAGCTCTTGTTAAAGGCCACGCTAAACCACTGGAAAGAAATATTTACAAAATTCATCCAGCATTGAAAGTTTTGAAAAGCTGGCCTGGCCATAAAGGGTACCCTTTTTATTAAACAGGAATTGCTTTGTTCAGACTACTAGTCCAAAAATATTTCATGATACCATTTAAGAAAGAAAGAAAGTAACATTGCTTTATTGATGAACAAACCCCAACTTATCACATTTCTATTGGCTGTTCATTTGACAGCTTGATTGTATGCAATGCCAAAGTGTTCAAAAGGAAAATACAATGGTGATAGCCTGTGCACAAACTTAGGAACAGCCAACTTAGGATCAGACAACTCACTGTTACCTTTGTTCAGCAAATGGCTAGAACAAAATAGCCAAGCAATCCTATGGTTGTCCAGGGAGCAGTCCAACTTCAGCAGACACCTGACAGAACAGAAGGAGAAATGGAGATCATCTTTGCTTCCCCATTTCTATTCCTCGGGACACACTTTTGATGTGCATGCCCTCCACATGGCTATTACCCCATGGAGTGCCATGGTTTATTTTCCCCTCACCACTCTATGGATAAATTCGTGACTTCCTGCCATGGTGCTGGTGCAACTCAGGCTGCGGCCAGCGAAAGAGCCATGAGACCATAGAAAATGTCAGCGGTAGTGAAAGCATCATGGAAAGTGATGATCACTCTTGCTGGTGGACTCTAAGGCTGCCACCATTTCCCCTAATTTTTCCATCATTTCATGTGGTACACTATTCATAGTGATTGTTTCCCATTAATTAAAATAATCCTGAGAGAATGTACAATAAAATACATATAAATTGATTTAGAGAGCAACCCTGTTGTTCCTGGGAGAGCATCCCATAGGGTATTGCAGAGTTTTTCTGCTGAGGCCATAGACTTTGCTATTGTTGGGAATATTGCAACCACCTTTGCAAGTTACTGGAAGGGAGGCAGTGATGCAGTTAGTTAATTCGTGGAGATTTTGACCACAGCTAGTTTTAGGAACTCTATAGCCTACAATGTGGTTTCCTGTGATTTCTTCCTTTTGCTCCTCCCCTTCTCCCCCCACACCTCTCTCTGATTTCCACCATTGCTGGCAGCATGTATGTTTGCTCTCTCGCTCTTGCCTGTGAAATGGAACATAAAATGGATTAAACAAACTTTTTGAAACTCTATGCTGTACCTGCATTTTATATGCAATAATACTTTGAAAGCCTGTACAAACAACATGCTAAGCCATGGTTAGGCTGCTAACCCTTTTGCAGCAAATGGTTAGTGAGTATGTTAAACCATGGTTATGTAGCTACTATGGTTAGGAATAGTTCACGTGACATGCTAAGCCATAATGTTTAACTCAACGTCATGCTTAACCACCATGGCTTAGAATGTTGTCTGAACAGAGTTTGTGAGCAAAACCGTTTTATCTTTTCTTCACCAAAGAAGGGTGTGGACAGTTGGAGAAAGATATGGGAATCAAGAAATTTAATGTTATTTTCTATAAGGATAAAAGAAAATCAGTATAAAATTATTTGGAGATGGTATCTCACTCCTGTAAGATTACATCAGATAGACAAGAAGGCTTCAAGTTATTGTTGGAGGGGATGTCAGGAATTGGGGACATATTACCATATGTGGTGGACTTGTGAACATGTTAAAAAAATTTGGGAGAGAGTTTTTAAGGAGATAAATGAGATAGTAGATAAAAAGGTAAAGGCAAGTCTGAAGATAGCTTTATTGGGTTTATTTGATAAAGAATATGGTAATAATAATATTAAAGAATTCATAAATAATCCCCTGACACCGGCAAGACTTATGATAGCCAAAAATTGGAAAACACAAGGGGATTATTGTATGGAAGAGTGGTATAAAGGAGTGTGGGATATTGTTATTAATGACAGATTAACTTGTGCAATGAAAGTAAAGATGGGATTAACTAAAAAGAATGATTTTGGAAGAATTTGGGCTATGTTTCTAGAATATGTTTTAGAAAAGGGGAGAGGTTGTACACCGTCTAAAGAATCAATGCAGTTTTGGAAAAAATTATAAGTAATAGGGTTAGAAGGTCTCGGGGGGTAGGGAGCACGGGGGGTTGTTGAGGCTTTGTATTGTGTATTGTTATGTTATATGTTGAAATTAATAAAATTATTTTTTTAAAAAACCCCAAAGAAGGGTGTGATCTCCTTTTATTGTTATAAGATAGCCCTTTGTGCATGTGGGACTGGTAAATGCTCACTCCGTTTTGCCTTTTGTGTTTTTCTTTGCTAACTACCATTCTATCAGGAGTCATCATTACTGCATAATCCTATCAGTTATGACCTTGGGAGTGAAAATCCAAATGGGTATTCTCCCCCATCCCACCCACCCCTTGCAGCAGCAACTGCTGCTGCAGACAGCGCTGCAGTGGCTTCCTCAAGGTCAGATCTCCAAACTCAGGTGAAGATGCAAATAAAGAGGAATAGGGGAGGGGTGAGTGGAGGTTGTGAGTATCCGCAGGATCCAAATGCCTATAATTAAAGAGATGGGTCTGGCACTGCCAGATCTTGTGTAGTCCTAATACTCATAAAAAGCTTTGGTGAATGCTGGTTTCATTAACTTTGGTGTGGTTCTATGCAGACTGATTTTGTGTTTGCAACTTTTCTCACCCTACCCCACCAATGAAAATAATGTCTCCAGGTGGAGTGCCCACAGAGCGAGGAAGGAAGGAAAGAAGGAAGGAAGGAAGGAACCTTCTAGGTATGTGTAAACATATTGCCCAGTGGGACCATAGGAAATGTGACATCTTAGATCAGGCCTACAATTCCCATCAGCCTCAGCCAGCATAACCAGTAGTGAGAGATCATGAGAGTTGTAGAGCAAACGATCTGGAGGACCACATGTTGCTTGCCCCTGCCTTAGATATAACTGTTTGCTCATCACTCAAGATTGGTCTTGGGCAACTATGTTGCTATTGCTTTGCCTGCCATTTCTCTCTCAAAAAAAGCTACTGCTTCAAAATTAGTTTCTTAGGGTCAACTAAAATGATATTGATCTGAGATAGCCAACTGCCCTCTGACTAACACTGGAATACAGTGTTAGTATCTTATAGGGAAATCTCTATTCTCTTTATGTTCTCAGGGAAACATCATTCACATAGTTAATCAGTTTATAAGTGGTTCCAGGTGGGTTATTAAATGCTTTCATTATGGGTATTCTATAGCATCCTGCTTATTGGTACAGGATAATGCTTAGTAGACAGGCTGGAAAGCAGTGCTACTTAAGGTGGGGGAGGGGAGGTTTTTTTATCCATTTTTTAAAATCCATTTTAGGCTAACTGAATTCAAGGGCCTTCCCAAGTCCTTCCTAATGTGACATGGGGTGGCGGGGGGAGAAAAGAGACATTTATATTTTCTAAAGCTGGGTAGATTTTCTCCATTCATTCCATGGTTTTGTTTCTCTCTCTCTCTCTCTCCCCCAAATTCTGCTCTGCCTGGTTTAATATGGTAACTTTGAAGATTATCATAAGGTTGCTAATTCAGACAAACAATCCACCATGTGAAGATGAAGCTGTGTCTCCAAATGGGATTTTCACCACCTCAGAAATAGAGGTATGAATTGTTCCTGAATAGAAGGCTCAAGCTACCACAGTTTGGGGAAATGGCTATGCTTTGCTGACCCTGGTAAATGTACTAAGAAAGAAAGAAAAAAAGAAAGAAAGAGAGGTGATGTCAAATAGGCCTTGGTGTGCCTATTTATTTATTTATGGTATTTCTGAGTCACCCTATAATTGGGATTCTCCGGAAGTCCAGACATAATTTCCTTATGGAAATTAATATAAAAATGTCTGGCCCATTCATGTCAAAACTGGGTTTTCTTGGCTGTCATTTTTTGCATAACATTTAGTTTTTCCTATGTAGCTTTCTATATTCTCTTTCTCGCCTTTTCATCTCATTTCAGGAAGGTTATTAAGGTGCTACTTCAGGTAGCATCTCAGCACCTTAATAGACTAGATGGGGGTGAGCAAACTGTAATAAACTAGACGGGGGTGAACAACTGGACGCTTAATTGAGACAAGATTCCTGGGCCAGATCTGTTAGATATTGCTAGCCAGAGTGAAGCCATCTTTCTCTCTCTTGCATAGAATGCTGGGATTGCTTGCTGGGAATGCTTGTTTAAAGCCAAGAACAGTCTATGTATGTAGCAGCTAGGAACAAGGAACAATCATAACTCGGCCTTGGTCAGAAGCTGCAACATTCCTCAAAAGTAGCAGATATTTCGTCCTAGCTGTAACTGCCCACTTTCGTTCCTGGGCGCAATAATGAGCTACTGGTGAGAAACAAGGTGGTCTTTGGCGTTAGCCCAAAAGGCAGTGGCTCACATAGAGATGCATTGAGTTATGCTTGTGCGTGCGCTGTCTGTAGCTATGACATGATGCTTACTGTATGTTATAAAAGTAGGTGCTTGTATCCTTTGAGGTGTGGCCTTTGGTGGCATGAGTCCCTAAGGTCACCCATTCAGCTGACTGCTTTAATAAAACTGCGTTGGACTAAGATCACTGACTCTGTGCCTCTTAGTGGGAATATGGCTTTATCCTCCTAGGAGAAGAATCTGGACACAAGTTTTGTCTAACAGATCTACACCAAGCAGCATATAACACTTTGAAAACAGTATATGAAATGTGTCCTGGGCCCCAACAGTTGTCAAAACCATTATAAACCATAATAAAGCAGTAGTTTAGATCCAGCCCTGGTCACTAGGAGTTCAGTTCTGGGAATAGGAGTTCAACCTGTCTTGGATGGGATAGCACTTGAAAACCCAAGGCAATGGAAAGACAAAGTCAATATATGTTTAATAAACCAATAAGTTATAGAAGATTTGTATCTATAAATAGATTGTGCATGTTTCTGTTACTTTAGTTGAACTGTGCTTGTCTTCTCTTTGTTTTATGCCCTAGATCTCAAAGACTGTCAACCAGCTCAACTTTCTGGTAAGGAGGAGAAACTTACTCACTTCCCCTGTCTCCTTCCCAAATGTTCTCTTTTGATTATGAATAGAATATACCAAGTGGCCCAAAAGTAGGTATACAGTATACTCTTCCCAACTGTCATTCTGACTCCACCCATCAACATTCTAAACAACTGTATACCTACTTTTGGGCCACTCGGTATATTATGGGGCTGAAGATGGAAGCATGGAAGTCATTATGTTGACCCATGCTGCACATCCTCTCTATAGTCAATTGGGCTTTTCCCTTGAATGTAAGAGTTGTATGCATTATAGCAGCATGCACATATAGCCACTTCATACAGCTACTGATCATGCATACAACAGGGATGGGGAAAGCAGCCTGCATGCATGATAGGTGGTGGTGGGGTTAGCCAGTGTGATCTTGCACCCTCTTCACATGTGAGGGGATCTGTCTGAACTCCTAAGAGTCGGTCTCATAACTGAAAACTGGCTTTCTTAATTGCTACGAGTCCTTGAGTGCTTAAGAAGAGCTGTGCTAGATCAGACCAAGGGTGCATCTAATCCAGCATTCTGTTCACCCAGTGGCTGACCAGCTGTCGACCAGGAACCCACAAGCTTACCTGCATCTGTGAGTACAGCCTAAGAGGCACATAAATATGGCTGCCTCCTGAACCCACAAGGAAGTTATAAAAAATATACTGCACAACCCTTTAAAATGCTATCTCTTATTAGTACTGCTGCTGGCCGTCTAAAGCAATCCCCAGTAAATTGAATGAGATCTGCTAATGCTAGTTTTTGTCTCCCCTTCTCTCGATCAGACCTAGGGGTTATATAGTTGTGCCAAGAAAAAAGCATTCTCTTTAAGCAAAGCAAAGCAAACAACACATAAATCTGGAAATTATATTTGCTATGGGAGGTATTGGGAGTACACCACCTCAGACCTTTAAGCACTGCTTTATAAAATATAAATCCGTTGAAATGCTAAACATCAAGAAACATTAGGTTTGACAAATGCCCCCAACTCATTAGGTTGGGAGTTTCTTATTAATCCTACTATGGTTTTATGAGAGTGGGGAATTTTGTATCATTTGAACAAAATCATAGGTTATAGAGTTATGGTTTTCTAATATCATAAAAATATAAAATAAAAATGGGGAAAATAGTAAATGTTTACTTTTATGCTGAAAATCTCTTTGGTGATTAAGATCAAAGGCATGAAAGTGTGCACCGTGCAGTATAATAAATCTTCACTATTTCCATTTAAATTTTATTATACGTTGCATGGTTTATCAACAATGTCTCAGAAGCTACATACATACTACCATGTTACAGTTTGATGATTTGAACCCAAAGCAAGTCATTTAAGTGGGTTCACCTTTGGAGGCAGTTTTTAAAAACTAATCACTTTCACCCTAATTCTGTAGAGGTACATAGTTCAGATGTCCCAGGTGGTCTCAAGTTTACATAGTTATACCACAAGCTATTAGGGAACAGGGTAGCCATGAATGTCAGAGCTCCATCAGATGGGGGAAATCACGATTCCCTACGGTCGCTTCGCCACCCCTGCTGCTATCCCACAATACATCCTTTCTTCCGGAAGAAGAAAGAAGAAGTAAACAAAGACCATGTGGCCCATTCAGGGGCCATTTTTATTGCATCACTTTTCCTGCACACAGCATTTCTAAAAAAAAATGAGATTTTGGGGGTCTACTTTGTCATGGGAAGAAGGCAAGAAGAAGCGGGAGGTGGACGGGAGGCGGACGTTGTAGTCTGAAGGATGCGCAAACAAACTGAATGGGCAGTAGCAAGCGTGCAATAAAATGCTCATCTGATGAACCCCTTATGCTGGCCATCATTTGTTGTCCCATTATAAAACAGTTTGCTGCACATAGCCACACAGGATCGCATTTAGTGAGGAGCCAAAATACGTCTCCGCCAAACATGGCACACATAAGGGGGGAAAACTTCCCAGTATTTCTGTTAACATTGCTGGCAGTCCTGGCACTTCTGGGGGACTTTTTTTTTAACCCCCAGTGCTCCTGTCTATTGTAAGGATGGGTATCATTGCCCTCACTCCAGTTGCTCCAGAGCAAGGCCACAGGAGGATAATTACAGCTGCTGTTAGGACCATGTGTTGCTCAGCCAATGCAACTTCTTGAGTTTGCTTATGTTGCTAGTCCAGTTCTACAAATCACAATTGTGTGCCCATGAAGAATCCTAACCATATCTTTGCCAATACAATTGCCCGCAAATTAATTCCACATATGCCTCAACACCCATGCCCAGCTTGCCTGGGCATTGGGGAGGCCATTGTGGGTGGGGTTGGAGAAGGAGACATGGGGACATGGGGACTAGCCATTGGCAGTCCCCAGGGTGGCGCCACTGGGTGGGGAGGGGACTGCCCCCTATATAAAGGCAGTGGGTCCCCTCCCACCTCCTCTTTGGCTTGCGCGGCTCCCTCCCTTCCTCCCTGTAGATAGTGTGAGCTTGCTGGTCGCCATTAGGGGGACAAGTAGGAATTTTTTGCTCATGGTCTAATTTGATCATGAGCTTTTTCACCTACTCCATACTGTAAAACAGGAAGGGTGTATTAAATAGGCTAATTCGATGTTGTTAAGTAATTTGGTCACAATTTTGGTTAGGGATATTTAGGGCATCCGGTGTAGGTTTTTTTTGGGGGGGGGGTGAGCATTCACAGGCACTGTTGCGGTGATTGGTAACACCTGAGGCTTCCAGCTTTGAGCCTTGCAGCCTAGCTGGGAGATAAGGGTTACCTTTGGGGCCAACCTTCCTCGCCTACTCGGAGCCATGCTGCCTGAGGGGAGGTGACACGGGAGGCCTCCCTACCCAAAAGGAGAGCCTGGTGCGGTGGCAAATACAAGCAACACTGCACAGGCTATGAATGCTCGCCCGATGTGTATTATGGCCGTATTTGGCCTGATTGGATGCCCGGATAGGACGTTATCCCCTTGCAGATCTTAATAAAAAGTGGCCCAAGTTGAAACCCATTTTCTTGTGTCATCTCGTTATTTCCGCCCTCCAGTTCCCGCAAATAGATACTGAGGGACTGTCCATTGAATCTTACTTCAACCCTGGCAAATAGACAGCATCCCCCATCATTCCTCAAGGCAGAAGGTTAGCTTAGCACCTCATTGCCACTCCCCAACCCCAGCATTTGGCATCTGAGGTGGCCTCCTCACACTGCCTAATGGTAGGGCCAGCATGGATGCAGGTTGTGCTACTCATTTGAACTGATCTGTGTGCACAAAAGAGAATTCAAATAGATCAACTGCCTCCATTGGAACAAATAAGGAATCATTGCAGATAGGGGAGCTTTATGTGTGTGAGAATGTTATTGCAAAGGCAGTTTGCTATATTTTGTTGCATTATTATGTGGTCTTCTCCCCACACATCCCCTTTTGTTTGTATCATCACTTTTATTTTAAAATACATAGATCACTGAGATACTTTATTTCAAAGTTTCATGATTAGCCATTAGAGTAATTGACACCCACGCAGTTTCCTCTAAGAGTAAGAACTAGTGTTGGCTTGCAGCAGATCAGAGCCAGATATACACCAAGCAGGATATAACACTTTGAAAACAGTTTGAAAACAGTATGGAGTGTGTCCTGGTCCCCAACGGTTGTCAATACCATTATAAACTGTTATAAAGCAGTAGTGTAGATTCTGCCCAGGCAAATCTTTCATATTTGCATCATCTAACCCCTAATCCCTGCTATTAATCTAATGCCTACAAAAGAAATCTAGAACTAAAAATGAGATTCCAATGGCAAATGCAACACAACTTGGCCTCCTGACTGACAAGTAATAAAGGTGTTTCATGTCTGAGGTTTGCCCGATGAGAAATCTGAATATATACACAGTAAACAGGTAATCAGTGGTTGCCAACATACTGACAATACATTTTGAGAGAACTTCTGAACAAAGGCATACGCCATGGGTTCTCAGCCTATTACCATATAAGGTGCTCTTTGAGTTGCAGCAAGTGAAGGAAATCTTGAAAACAAAACAGAAAAAGCCAGAAAATATGAGATTGTCTGGCTAAATTGCTGCTCACATAGAATTGCGAAGGATATATTGTGGTGAATAATGAATCCCCTGTATTCCACACTTGACAGGTGAATCTGTTCTACAGCTAAGAGGATGCATCTCTGTCAAAGGCAAAGCATTTGAAACTAATACCACATCTCAATTTTTTATTTGATCTCCTGAATATATGAATGTTTTGTTCCCCCCCCCCCAAGTTCTATGACCTTGCATAAAATGTCATATTACAAAGAACATTTTTTCTAGGAGATGCTGTTTCTTTTTTCTTTTTCAAAAAGCATAAATAACTGAATCACATACACATTATTGTAAAAAATTCCTGTGTGGCTGCAAAACCCTTTCTCCCATACAATTTATATGGATCGATCATGGTTTCATTATCTTCATACTGTGCAATTCCATGTTTCTTGTCACTCAGAAATGGTTGAGTGACTGTGTGCTTGTATGTGGCTCCATAGGAAATAGAGTAGGCTGACCAGGTGGCTCGGGATTTCCCGGTCCTAACCGGGAATCCAGGGGCCAACCTGGCCAACCGGGGGAGGCGGGGGAAAACCGGGGTGGCGGACGCCCGCGCGGAAGAGGCGGGTGCGGGCGTCCAGGCTCCTCAGGGGTCATCGCCATCGCGATTGAGCCCCAGGAGGCCAGAGGCTGCACGGAAGAGGCGGGAGAGGGCCGGCTACATCACTTCCGGATCCGGCCCTCTCCCGCCTCTTCCGCGCGGGCTGCGACAGAGGACCCCGTGCGGCCGCGCGGGCGGCGGAGGACCCGGCGCGGCCGTGCGGGCGGCGACGGAGGACCCCGCGCGGGCGGCGGAGGAACCCGGCGGTAGGTCCAGGCTTGTTTTTTTGGGGGGGGTTGTTTGGGGGGGGCAGGGGGGGACCGGGATTTTGATTTTTTAAATCTGGTCACCCTAAAATAGAGACAACCAGGAGCATACATAAATGTGCATCCTGAGTTCCAAGATTTGTTACTGCAACTTTAAAGTAGGCTGTTCAGAGGGAGTCGAAAGGAGACACAGGGACATTCCACCAGCCCTGTGAAAGCTTCTCCTCCCTCAACTGTCACCACCGCCAGCTATTCCAGCAGGCAGTACAGAAGGAGAGGGAGGGGGGGGGAAGTTGGGCCCTGCTGAAAGACAACTCCATTTTTAACTTTTCCCTTCCCATCCCCATTTCCTTGTGCGTTGTATCTTTTTAGATTGCAAGCCTTCTTCGGTTTCACTGCCTGAGGCCAGATCTACACCAAGCAGGATATGACACCTTGAAAACGGTTTGAAAACTGTATATGGAGTGTGTCCTGGGCCCCCAACAGATGTCACTATTGTTATAAACTGTTTTAAAGCAGTAGCATAGATCCTACCTCAGTGTAGCTGAGGAGTGATATAAAATACTTTAAATGACTAAACACATCCAGAACAAGAGAGGGAGAAATAAGAGAGAGAGAGATTCACCATTAATTTCAACTGTGGAAGACCTACCTGGAGATGATTGAAACGGAGACCTCCTCCATGCAAATCATGGCCTCTACCTTACAGGCCACAGGGGTCCAAAAATGGGGGTGGGGGAGCTATTTCCTGAGGAAATCCTTGACCCACCCACTCACCCACACACACACATACACACACACACACCACAGCACCAGTTATGCTGTATAGCCAAGGAAGCATGTTACCCTGCCATGTCTTCCCAGCACTTTATTTCAAAAGACCTCCATTTTACCTGCAAAGGCAACCTAATGTAGGGTTAATCACCAAGGGCTGAATGGATTGCAAGCGTGCACTGGCTATTCTCTATTACAAACAAAAAGGAGGAACATTTCTTAAACTCAGTTCAGAGGCCTGGGGCCTGGGGCATGTGTCAACGCCTTCCTCCTTACTTAGTAGCAGTCTAATTAAATTGCAAGTCACCTGTACTGGCTAAGAGAGATGTCATATGTATGAGACACCATGCTGAAAGCATTGAGGAAGCCCAGGTGATGTCAAAGGTGACCCTTTCCCCTCAACCCCGCCCCCTGACTCCTTTCTCTGTGCATTGAAAGGCACATAGCCATCACTCCATGCCTCTCTCTGCACGGAGAAAGAGGCTGCCTTTCCCTTTGGCATGACTGGAATGACGCCATTTCATTCAGAGTGTTGGAGGGGGCAGATGGGGTGTTTACCATGTTCCCTTGCACTACTGTTTGCCCTGGGGGAAAAAGACAGCTAGCTGGATCTTCCCCACCTCCCCAAGGGCTAACAGCAACTTGGGAGGAATGCAGTTTTTGATCTCAAAAATGGCATGGGGTTACACACACCCTCTTGCCCTACTGGGCGCTGCTTGGCCCTTACAATTACCTCATGTGTCGGATCCCTCTCTCACAAACCTACTAAAGGAGCTATTGCGCCAAGGCTGAGACTGTTTCAAACGAGCTTCTGGTAAGGAACGCAAAATGCCTTCATAAATAATAGACTGGGGAGACACCACTGATTTACAACTAAATAAATGGCAGAATGAGGTGTATATTTACTCCTAAATTTGTAATAGAATGCATAAATAATAGATTATAATACCAGGTTAATAATGGATACCATGAATAATGCAAGAGTATATTAGGAAGGTGTACCATAAGTCCTAGGACTGGATTTTCCTAAGAACTCGAGACACAATGCCAAGGAATCTGTGAAGTGAAATTAGAAACTGATCCAAAAAGTACTTATTCACAGAGTTCCCTGTTGGCTCCTGAGTAGGATGCTGCATTCATTGATCGTTTTTTGACCAGTCACAAAGCTTCCAACCCATTTTGGAATAGTGGATTTGAACACATAAATTACACTGCTACATCATCACTACCTAGGATGAGTTATGGTGAGATGGAAAAGACCTCTTGTAAGGTTTCAGAAGGGCTGCGTACATTATCTTCCTCCTCAGCGCTTCATTATACATCTGAGCTCATGCATGGACAGTTTTAAATTAATCTTTATAAAACAAATCATTTTCTGATTTACTGAGCTATCCTGTATATGACTTCTGAGGACTTCCAGGAAAAACCTGCTCAGCCTTTTCCAAATAATTTAACTGTCCGCCTATGTGGTTGCAAAGCTATTGATTTGCTAAGTACAATAAACCAGAGTGTCTTCAGTTTCCCCCTGCCCCCATCCGATGCCTTTAGAATACAACCTATAAACTGATAATTACTTGCTTGTCAGCTTTTGCCACTGAAACAACATTAGCTGAACTGTCAGGTTGTCATGGAACGTTGCATTCATAGAACGTTAACAGTGCAGCTTCCGTGTGTGAAGGGAAAGGGTGTTTTGGCTGGTTCTGACAGGGTTTAGGTATAAGAAAGGTTATGTGCTGTTGGTAAGAGACAGGGATTATGGACAAGCAGAGGCTTAGGAAATGATTTTATACTATATTAACAACACAATCTAATACATTTCTACTCAGAATTCAGTGAAGCTTACTCTCAGGTTAGTGGGTATAGAATTGCAGCTTTAATATTTCCCAAGGAGAAAAGAGTACTAGGCAAACTTGCATATGTGGAATTTGCTCCTCGTGCTGCCATCACTTGTGTAGAGACTGCTCCTTCACTGGGCAACTCAGCCTATGGGGTTTCTACTAGGTGGGCTGATAGCCATGGACTGGGTTGGGAAGATTAGAATCAAAGATCCAGGGTCAGGATGTGGAGGAACTAGATGAAGGGAAATGGGATGGTTTGAGTTGTTATTCCATCTGGCAAATTGTTTGTGCATGCAGCAAGAGCTGCATATTGCCATTGAAGCTCCAATTGGTTCCTCAAGACACATCATCATAGCTGGACTGAAGAACAGTAATTCCAACTTTGACCAACACATGGGTGTTCCTGTAGCATAAGAGAGCTTGGGCTGATAATTCCCTTGTCCTTGTTGCGCTGTTAGTCTAGCACATGGGTTCTGCTGCCTGATGATTTTTCTACCTGAAGTTTTAACCCACCACTTTACCAAGGCTTCTTATTCTAGATTCTTTGTGGGATTAAGATAATCTCCTTTTCACATTTTTATAGGTTTTTTCTTTCTCTGCCTTTCTATATGTTTCATTGTACAACCACAAGGTGGCAGTGTGGTATAGTGGAATTGCACAAATACACAAGTGTTTCATGCCATCATTCATGTATATACCCAACTGCCCTTGTTAAAAAAAAAAAATCACACTGAAATGGATGCAAACAACAGGAGAGACCCTGGAGGAGGATGACATCATGTAATGCCGTGAGTGAGGAAACCTGAGTACACAATAAATGTCTCATCTAGAAAGGTCCTAAGTCCCTGGCTTCAATCCTTCAGCACCATACAGAGAGGCTAAGGGGAGAAATGAATAAGAGGAAAGATACAAGTAAATACAATAATAATACTGCCTTGAGTCCCAATACTGGGGAAAAGGTGGGATACAATACTACTATTACTACTACTAATAATTTTGTGTTGTTGGTTGGAAAGGAGTGGCTGTGCAAGGGAACTTTGGAGGCAGAGGTAGTGTTGGCTAGTAGAGTGTGTAAGGCTTAATTTTCTATTCTGATTTGCATACAGGGAGATAAAATTTTTCTGTATTGAAAAAAGTTTAGTAATAGCTTGAGAAAATTGCACTTTCTGAATATATGGAGGAAATTTATCTGAGGCTTCTCTTCAAGTGATTTTTGCCAATGAGAAGAATTGGCATTATATCTAAGAACTTCTAGACAAGATGCTTCATGGGAGTCAGTCTTACATTGTCATCAAGAAGATCATACCAGAGGCTATTGAGTTGGGAGTTTTTCTGAGAATTTCCCAAAATAAACAAATGTCTTCATATTTGGGATGAGAATAATTTTAGTTTTTTTAAAAAAAAAATGAATGTGGGAGAAACTGAAAGTGACAAATTCATCTATGTAGGGCCAGGCCTTTGAGTGCTTAGCTTCTGAAAAGTCTGGGTTTGAATCCCCATGTATGCAGGCATGTTAGTGTTACTTAGGGTTGCCACCTCTTTTTTTTTACAGGCTCCTCATTTTTAATAGCTACATGGCAAGCAGGTACACAGTGCTTTCCTCTCGTGCTTGTCAAGATGAAGTCCTGGTCTTTGCCATGCTGGGAATAACTGTACCTCTTGAATTTGGCTGGTGCAGAAGGGTGGGAATTTTGTTTCAGCCTGATTTTGTTAAGAATTTATCAAATTCACAAATTTCTTTATATTCAGACAGAAAGCAAAAGTGACAGCTTTGACCATCTCTACAATTGTGCACAAAATATAGGTCACAATCCAATCAGTGCTAAACATTTTCAAGATCCACTGATTTTTAATAGGGGTGTGCACGGACCCCCCGGATCGGATCGGGACCCGGATCGGGACCTCCAATTTTGTCCCGGACCGGTTCGGACAAAATCGGAGGCCCCCCGGACCGGATCGAGTCCGATCCCGATCCAAAAATCGGAAATTTTTGGATCGGCCGCCATTTTTTTCCCCATAGACTTGCATTGCAATGCAAGTCTATGAGGAAAAAATGGCGGCGGGTGGGTAAGGGGGGGCCTAACTCCCTCCCCCCCCCCGGGGCCGTCCGCTGTGGACGGCCCCGGCAGGTAAACCCCCTCCCCCGCGCTCCCTACCCCCCCTGGGGCCGCCTGCTTCCATCCGCTGGCGCCCGCGGGCGCCAGCGGATAGAAGCGGACGGCTCCGGGGGGGGGGTAAGCCCCCTTCCCCGCCACTTACCTTCTCGGCACGTCCGGCGCCGGCGGCTACTACCAGCGGGCTCCGCGGCCTACTCTCGAGTAGCGCGCCGGGTGATGACATCACCCGGCGCGCCACCCTGGAGCAGGCCGCGGAGCCTGCTGGTAGTAGTAGGCGCCGGCGCCGGACGGGAGCCGCCGGGCCGGGCAGGTAAGGGCCCCCCTCCCCCCTCCCCCCTCCGCGCGCCCCCTCCTCCCCCCTCCCCCCTCCGCGCGCCCCCTCCTCCCCTCCACGCACCCCCTCCTTACCTTTCCGGCCCGGCGGCTCCCGTCCGGCGCCGGCGCCTACTACTTCCAGCAGGCTCCGCGGCCTGCTCTAGAGTAGTGCGCCGGGTGATGACATCACCCGGCGCGCCATCCTAGAGCAGGCCGCGGAGCCTGCTGGGAATAGTAGGCGCCGGCGCCGGACGGGAGCCGCCGGGCCGGAAAGGTAAGGGCCCCCCTCCCCCCTCCGCGCGCCCCCTCCTCCCCTCCACGCACCCCCTCCTTACCTTTCCGGCCCGGCGGCTCCCGTCCGGCGCCGGCGCCTACTACTTCCAGCAGGCTCCGCGGCCTGCTCTAGAGTAGCGCGCCGGGTGATGACATCACCCGGCGCGCCATCCTAGAGCAGGCCGCGGAGCCTGCTGGGAATAGTAGGCGCCGGCGCCGGACGGGAGCCGCCGGGCCGGAAAGGTAAGGGCCCCCCTCCCCCCTCCGCGCGCCCCCTCCTCCCCTCCACGCACCCCCTCCTTACCTTTCCGGCCCGGCGGCTCCCGTCCGGCGCCGGCGCCTACTACTACCAGCAGGCTCCGCGGCCTGCTCTAGAGTAGCGCGCCGGGTGATGACATCACCCGGCGCGCCACCCTAGAGCAGGCCGCGGAGCCTGCTGGGAATAGTAGGCGCCGGCGCCGGACGGGAGCCGCCGGGCCGGAAAGGTAAGGGCCCCCCTCCCCCCTCCCCCCTCCGCGCGCCCCCTCCTCCCCTCCACGCACCCCCTCCTTACCTTCCCGGCCCGGTGGCTCCCGTCCGGCGCCGGCGCCTACTACTACCAGCAGGCTCCGCGGCCTGCTCTAGAGTAGCGCGCCGGGTGATGACATCACCCGGCGCGCCACCCTAGAGCAGGCCGCGGAGCCTGCTAGTAGTAGTAGGCGCCGGCGCCGGACGGGAGCCACCGGGCCGAGAAGGTAAGTGCCCCCCTCCTCCCCCCCCCGCTGTCCACTTTCATCGGCGGGCGCCCGCTGGCGCCCGCCAATGGAAGCGGCGGTGGGCGCCAGTGGGCGCCCGCCGATCCGCCGATCCGCCGAACCGGTTCGGAGCTTTTTCGGACCGGTTCGGATTGGATCGGCCGATCCAGCTGCGGGATCGGAAATCGGATAATTTATCCGATTTCCCACTGGACCGGACTCGGATCGTGGATCGGGTCCGATCCAGTGCACATCCCTAATTTTTAATGGGAAAGTTGCTTAACTCTGTCTTTATCATGCCTTTCCTGTGCATATGGGGGTGGATGACAAAACACAGGCCTCTCCACCACCCCCATAATGTGAATCCTATATCTGATATTAGGAACATAGGAAGCTGCCTTATCTCTACCTATATGCTGAAAGTACGTGTGTGAGATGTATGTCCAGAAATGTTTATCCACTTCCAGATTAGTGAGAAACTTGAAATTTGGCATACTGATAGGTCTGGCTACACAATGTACCAGAAAAACCTAAAAACACAAAATTTTGGGTTTTAAGTATATTTAAAGAATTTGATGGAAAAAAAACTAGGCCTATGCCTACAAATCTCAGCATGCCTTGGGTGGAACTCTCAGATGCCTTCGGTGGGAGGCCAGAGTTACCAATCTTTGGCAGCCATTGTGAGTGCATGGACAGGTGACTGTTGCATACCTTTCACAACCCAAACTCCTAAGGTCAGTCTTGAGCATTCAACCCAATTCCACATAAAAGAAACAACCCACATAAATGGGCTGCATCCATTTGTGGAGCCTTCTCCCACCTGCGTGCATGGTTTTAAAATCATGACAGTGTGATTTTGAGGCCAAACTCTAAACATGCTCAAAGGCACCCTGTCCTGATATTGCTGTTTTCCAGAATCTGGGGGAAGTGTGTGTGCAGCCTTCACCTTTAAGAGGGAGGGAGGCGAGGCCCTCTGTGCATGCCTAGAAACAGGCCCAATGAAAGGGAGCAATTGCCCTGGCAGGCCCTTGCCCTTCAGTACATGCTCCTGGTGGAGCACCTGGTGGACGAGAAGCATGGTCTGAGGCAATTCCAGCAGGACTTGGCCAGAATTGGGCACATCCACTGATAGCCACTTACATCCCCTATCAAGGAGCAGCATCAGCAATGAGAGGAGGGAAGCCCCTCTCAGAGGACACGGGCATGTGCAGGTTGCCAAAAGCATGCTGGGAGGTATAGTTCTGGCACATAGAGTGGCTGACTTTAAATAAAGCATGGGTTAGTAAGTCAGGCCACTATATGCAAACCAGGACACTATTTCTCAATCCTAACTCACTAACTGTCTTTGTTTTCTTTCTACCTGACTTTCTCCAACTGCCACTCACCCCACCCACCATTCGATTCTAGCCTCAGCTATTAGTCATTCCTCCATTCACTCTTCTGTTTCAATGGTATAGTCAGCTTTTACATAAAAATAATAAACTTTATTCAGTAATTCCTGCATCTGTCTTGGAATGTTTTGGTTTAGTTGAGACAGAAAACAACAACAAACCATCAGCATAAAAAATCTCATCAAATTAAAAGGCCTTGGGGAAAAAATAAAATATTTGCTTGGCACTGGAAATATATTAATGCAGTCACTAGGCCAGCGTGCCTGGGGAAAAGAAATCCATAAGCAGGGTGCCACAACTAAGAAGGCCTGCTCTCCAGTTGTCTCTCACCACACCTCAGATGGTGTTCAAAGATTAACATATTATTCAGGACTTAGGCTTATGCCTACAACTCCCGGCATGCCTTGGGTGGGAGGGAAGCCATATCGGGCTTTGGTGGCCATCATCTTGTAGTGGCTTGTCGTCCTGGGCCTGAAGGGAGAGCGCCTGGGGCCGGCTGCCTTGGTTGCTAGGCACCATCACAGTGGTAGGGCAGGAGGGCGCAGCTCCAGGTCTGTTGCCAACAGCAATGACCGAGCTAGTCATCAATCAGGCAGCCGTCCTGCTCCCTCACAGCCTACCTATGGGCACCAATTGCACGTGCCCATAGGTAGTGTAGTGTAGTGTGGCCTGGCCAGGCCAGGCCATACTTCACTTCCCATGAGCCTCAGCAGCAGGATTCCCATTGGGCAAGTCAGGCACTGTGGTGAAAGGCATGTTGGGAGGTATAGTTTTCATTTTCTGTAGGGACAAAGAAAATCATGACGGCAGCAGAGAGAGAGAGAGAGAGAGAGAGAGAGAGAACAAATTTAATTTGTTTTAAAGTTACCGCACAGGCCTAGCATCAGCCTACCTTGCAGGGTTGTCATGAGGTTGAGAGGGGGGGGGGGGAAACAAATATAATTCAATTACAAGTTAACTCACAAGCCAAGCACCGGCTTACTACATTAAGATGATTATCTTGTAGACATATATCTTAGGGGACCCAAGCAACACCAGGTATACCACCAAGTACTAAATAAGAATATTGGTACATCTAGCCTAGTATTGTCAACACTGACTGGCAGCAATGGAGCTTTCCAGATTTCAGGCAGGATTCTTCCCTCGCCCTACCAGGAAATACTGCGAACTGAACCTGGAACCTTCTGCATACAAAGCACATGCTCTACAACTGAGCTACATCTGCCACTAGGTATGTTTGGGGAAGAAGCAAGGAATTTTAGAGAGGAGTTGGAAAGTGGGAACCCTCTCAGCCCCCCTGCTTCTGATGAAATCATCTGGAATGTTTCAGGACCTCAGTAATTTGGGCCAAGATCAATCAAGCTCAGGAGGTGGCCTTAATATCTGTAACTTTAAAATAAAATAAAATAAAAATCTCATAAGGTCATGGCCCAGGCAGCTCATCAGCAGCTTGATAATTTCCCTTACTACTGCATGATTAGCTACAACAGAGACAGACTTATCAATATTCATTAATTCATGTTTCAAATGCTCTAAATGTGGAAGAATGACTATTATAGTGTTTGCCAAGGATATTATTATTATTATGAGTGAAATAAAGGTTTTGGGGGGGGGTAATTTTTTTTTTTTGCAAGCACAGGTCTCCCAGGTGTGAATGATACATGACTCTGCATTCAATCACTTATTAAGCGATGTTGCCAGGTACCTCAGAAATGTGAATTGAAGGCTAATGGCATGGCCCTACAATGCATGCTGATTAATATGAGCTGTGTACAAAGACAATTTACTAGATTAATTAAGTAAGTGGGTGTTTATTTTGTGGCAAGTATGTTAGCAACACTCGTACAGATGCCGAGGACATCAATATTCCTAACACCACTGTCTCCGGGTTGCAAACTTAAACCTTCCTTAATGGCAGCCTGAAATCAATGGTAAGTTAATAAGTTTACATACATCCAAGGCAGGTGGCTATATCCTGCTCTCTGCTATGGATCAGGATAAATAGTGAAGGAGTTTTGGTGCCAGATTTTGGGGGGGGGGCTTTTGAGCAAGACACCACCCTGGGCTGTGTACCACCCTGGCATGAGCTGGCCCATCTATTTGCCATTGCCATCTGTTTATCCTCTCTGGGCCAAATCTGTACCACTGCCCAGGAAGAGAGAGTAAAGCCACTGGCTGTTGCTCCTTCTCCTTGCTCCCACCATAGCTTGCATGCTTCAAGAGAGCAAGTGAACATGTAGCAAGAGCTAGAAGGACCAGGGACTCTGTGGATCAGCAGTGGGGCCCCTTCCAGGTTTGTCTGCCTTTGCAGGTGCCTGACAGTGACAACACCTGGCACCCAGTCCAAAGTGAAGGAAGCAAGTGAGATGTCTCCAAAGGGATCCACCACAGTGCATGCCTTCAGTGGGCTGCTCATGTAACATCAGAAATGCCAGGTAACACAGGAGGAACCTACAACATGCCTCCTTCCAGAGCACTCATCACGCCTCCCAAAAGCTGGACCAAAATATGTCATTAGAAGGACCTACCCTATGGGCTCTTTTCACATGACCTAGCAGAGCTTTCCCCAAACTGGTGCCCTCTAGCTGCATTGGATTGCAACTTCCATCATCCCTGACCACTGGCCATGCTTACTGGGGCTGATGGGAGCTGTAGTCCAAAACATCTGGAGGGCATTGTTTGGGGAAGGCTGACCTTGTACATCTGATGTTATCACAGAAGCACAGAAAGGGCAGCTGCTGCAATAGAGACACACACACGGAAATTGCTGACTGTAAGACTGCTAAAACTGATGGAGCAGCTGTCCTCTCTCTTAAGTGTTTATTTCCTACTGCAGTTAGTCTTAGACCTCCATCACACCTAATTTCCCCCCCTGGTTTGCCTCCACCATTTTTTTACCAGCACATCAAGCTTATAATCCCTTTCACCTGAATAGCTGTTCTTTCTCTCCTTCTTGCTTGCTCTTCCACCCCACTCCACTCCACTCCTCCCCTTCTCTTTCTCCCTCCAGTCAGGTCCTGTCAGAAGAGCACTTCAACCAGACTGCCTTTCTGCTGGGCAAAAATTAGAATGACCCTTTAGTTTGGCTTTTGGGGGCATTGAGGGAGTACAATCCTGTCTCTGCAGAGATTCAGGCGTTGTATGATTTGAAAAAAGGCTTTCGAGTCTGGGATGCAAGGTTTGGGTTTTATATTGAGTCTTGGAGCTGGCTGCTGGGAGAGATTGCTTTTCCCTGCCAGGACCTGATGCAATCCATTCAAGACCCCATTTCCTTTAAAACTACATAGAGATTTAGGGTGTATTAAATGCACCTAGGGAAAATAATCCAGACTTTTAGTGTTCTAGGAAATGCTGGGGAAGAGGCAGGGTGTCAGCAGGACAGGCATGGCATCATGTGAGTACCATGCTGCAAATCCACACACCAGGCATGTGGATTTGCATGTGGAGCTCTTAGGAACTATCTGTTATGTTGATTCATATTCGGCCACATGTGCTTCGCTTGATATCTCAGGATCTGTTTTTACAGTCTTCCAGTGATTCATATGCATTGCTGCATTACACATTCATTTTTTTAAATCTAGGTTGTGATATGCATTCTTTTCCCACCAAGGATTAATTTTCATAGGTTTGGGGGGGGGGGGGTCCAAGTCAAGATAAGCTGACTTTTGTGCACATTGAAAGAGAATTGTGGTTCAACAGGTGACCGGATGATTTATAAACTCTCACAAATGTATAACGTTTATTTGCACAAAATTAGAATCAAGGCAATACATAATCAAATAAAAGATATGCTATAAAACAGCACTGATGTATCAATTTCAAAGAACTATATGGAGCAAAAAAAATTAAAATGTATAGTATAAAGCCTGTGTGTGTGTGTGTGTGTGTGGTCTTGCTAAATTCCAGCAAGCAATAGTCTGGCAGATGTCCTTGGAAACCATGACCCCATAACTGTAGCACCACCAGAGAGAAAGAAGATGCCAGGGAAGAAAAAGAACAGTGCCCTAAACTGTAAACTGCAGAGAATGAGAAGAAATTAACAAGATATTTCAGCCTCTCATATAGTATATAAAAGTTAATTGCTCAGAGAGAGTTGATGGTGAGGAGGAACACATCAGTGATCAGTTCAATAAGTCTCAGTTTTCCCCAAATTATATGTTTGAACTGCCCAGCTAAGCACTCTGGCTTCCTGATTAAGGCACATGTAAAAATGGATCAGTCTGTTTCTGTCCATGTCAGTTTTATATTCCTTCACCCATAAATTTACTGTCCTATTTACTCATTCTTCTGCGCATTTACGGGAGGAAATATGCACAAAAAATCATATTTCAATATGTATTTTAAATGTATTTTCCCACAAAGTATACATTTCTAAACATGTTTTATTCTGAAGTTTTTTCAAAAATATGCATTAAAATATTTTGGTACATTTCTAGAGCCAATAACTGCATCACAAAATTCAAAGAAGTCTCTCCCATATGTACCTATCCGGAACCTAAGAGCATCTTCAGCAGTGCTTTTCTGGGAGCCCCTGCCAAAGGAAGTGAGTCAGATGGTTACCAGGAAGAGGGCCTTTTCTGCTGTGGCATCCCAGCTGTGGAATGACTGGGGTGCTTGGCACCAACATTGTGCTTTTTCCAGCACCAGGAGCCTATCTACACAGTATTTTGGAATGTTTTAAATAGTATTTTAAAATGTTCCAAATAGGTGCATTCCAATACGTCTTAGACCACATTAAGGAGTACTCAAGTTACAGGAGAAAAATTCTTCAGTCTTCAAAGTGGTGTGTGTGGTCTCACACCCTTCTATCCGTCTCTTTCTGTTTCATTTTTACAATGAGTTTAGGGCAAGGCATTGTGGGTGCTGTAGTTCACTCGCCCACTTCCTCCTTAGCCCCTCTTTCTTTCCCACCAATCAACTGCTAAGCATTTGGGTGCCAGTAAAGGAAGCACTGCCTTCACGAATCACAAACGGTAAGGAAGAACACATTATTTTACTTAAAATTATTTATTAAAAGTAAAAACTGTTGTATATAGCTGAAGTGAGTTTTAAAAAACCTCAGGTATACAACGTTCAAGGGAGTGCATCATGTGGCCCAAAGAGTTTTCGTAATCTTGATAAAACGTTACAAAGCTAGAGTGTAGATCAGCTCCAGGTGAAGACCTTGTTATTTTCCCAGGCATTTTAGTCTTTCAGCTCTGTTGTTTTAAATCTGTTATTGTGTTTTAAATTTCTGCATTGCTGCTTGGTTTTATGAGAGTTTGTACTTGTGTTTTGTAGTTTTAAGCTGTATCTGCAGGTGGCACTAACCAGATTTATCTATCCACCTCCTAGTGTACTTCACTTTTAACCTCTGCTCAGGCCCTGCCCAAGGCAGATCACCACCTGAAGCAGGCGACCTGCCACATTGCTGCCGCCACCACTTCCTCCTCCCTCCCGATCTCCAGGCCTCACTGCCACTGGGTAGCTTACTTTTCCTGGTGTGGACATGCGCGCTTGTGTCGCCAGCGTGCTGCCTGTAAGGTTTTTCTGCCTTCAGGAGCAGCATGATGCCCGGGCGTCTGGCAAAGTATCATGAGAGGTGCCAGTACTTCCACGTCTTCTCATGGTTGCCCGGCCTCGTGCAGGTGCTACGGGTATCCTGAAGACAGAAAAAACGTACAGGCTGCACACTGGAAATGCGGGCATGTGTGTCTGTGCCAGGAAAAGTAAGCTGGCAGGCCAGCAGGTTGAGAAGCTCATGGGTAGGGCGAGCAGCTGCATGTGTGTATACTGGAGGTGATGCAAGGCAGGAGGCATGTGGGCCAGCAAGTTGTTGCTTCTTGGTCCTGCCGGCTGCCTGCATGGCTGGCCATGCAGGCAGCCAGGAGGACCATAATTGGCAGTGCCACTCTTTCTATACTCCTCTGCCTGCTGTGCTCGCTTCCTATCACTTCATGGTAGGGTCAGCCCTGCCTCTGGTCATCTAGCCCTTATATACCCATCAATGGAAAATCCCAATATATTTTTAAAGTTTCACCAAGAAATCGTGTGGAGAACCTCTTGGTTAGTGGAAGTTGCTGCTTCCTTTCATTTTAAGCAAGAACATTTTTTTAAAATGTTCTACATGGCAAGGAATCTACACAATCCAATTTTCTTCACGAACCTCAGATAGCTGAGGAATTGAGCTTTCCTCTACGGGTCTGTCACAGCACTCATTAAAAAAAATACATATTCATTGTATTGTGTGTGAAATAAAAGCAAAACTATGAGGCAGCATTTGGAAAGCTGCCTGCAGGCTCCAAAAACTCTCTAAGGCAACTAAAAGAGAGAAAGTCCCCACCCCCACCCCGAATTCTCTTTCTTTCATTCTGATTACTACAGATAGCCCAATAAAAGTTTCCACCATTAAATGATCTTAAATGTAACATTCAGTTCCCAAATGGTTTCAAACACTCATGTGAAAAGAAGGAGGAGACAACAAATACCATCACAGCAGGAGAAATATTATGCAGTTTTTAGGTGGCTGCCATCAATGTTTTATCCATGGTGTCATATTCTAGCCAGCTCAAAGTAGCATAGGAATGAATGGATGAATATGAAATCGTGCACTCACTGAAATCAGTTGATAACAGCAGGAACAAATGGCTGATCAAACTTTTCTACTTAAACAGAATGGAGTTGGAATTTGAGGACTATATTGTAAGCCTTTGCATGTTAAGGACTGTTGTCTCTCTAGCACTCACACATTGGAGTGGGAGACGACATAGTCAAGGAAAAGAGAAGAAGGGGGAGAGGGATTCTCTTGTGCCATTTTATGGGTCCTTCTAAAAGCTAGAAGAGATTGTGAAAGTAACCATATTTTGGACGGGCTGGCTGCTGGACCCCAACAACAACCAAATGTGTGGGCATGGTACAGAGAACTGCACAATTGACCCTGACCACATTTCCCATCTAGCCTGTGGAGGTTTCGGCTCCCTCCGGGGACCTTTCCCCAAGCCCCACCCTCTGGCTTGGATGTTACTAGGGGCTTTGGGAGAGAGGAATCCCCCTGTTAGTTCCAATTTGTGAACAGAGATAACACAGCAGTCTCCCTGGGGGAGCAGAGGGGAAAGACTCATCCCGTGCTTGAAGGACTTACTGCAAGCACAGGATGAGTGGTCTTCATTTGTCCTTTCCCTCTCCCTCATAGGGAAGGTATGAAGAAGGTTTGGACTGAACAACTTGGCATTTGTTTTTAATGTTTTATCTATTTTATGGTTCTTGTATTTATATTCATTGTTGTTCCCCACCTCAATCCGCAGGGAGAGGTGGGTTAGAAATAAATAAATTTATTATTATTATTATTATTATTATTATTCACTTACCAAAAGTGCTTAATATTTTTCACTAGAAAGACTGAACAATGATTACGCACTGGAGTCAAAGGCATAAGGAAAATCCTTTGGGGTAGGTATGAAATGTAATGAATAATAGGGATGTGTATCGTATTGTTAAAATGTATGATAACGATACAATACGCTCTTTGTCATGCATATGATTAACGATAACGATACGATACAACTTCCTACAATAATGATCGGAGACGATAAAAAATCCTACGATAATTATCGTTTTTATCGTTTTATCGTAAGGCTCTTTTTCTTTTGCCGCCACATGGACAGAGCTAGAAGGTGGGGTGTGCTTGCTGAGACTGACAGATTCAGTGACCAATCGTGCAGCAAGGATTCCAGCAGGCTCCAATCACAATGTTGGAGGAGGGCTAAGGATATCCCCGCATAGAACCCCCACCCTTGGGTTCTCCATCTTTGTTGGGAGTAGGAATTAAAAGGAGAAAGGTGTATTGGCGGAAGTCTGTATATTTTGGCGATTTAGAGTCTAGTTAATATTTTTCTTCTATTTTAGTCTCTTGGATCTTTCTGTTCCCCTCTGTGTCTCGTTCCTTGTATGTTTGCTGTTTGTTGGTTTGATTGAAGGGTTAGGTTAGCATGACTGTGCTGAGGGTTCTGTGTGAGTGTGCTGTTGTTGTTCCCTTCCCTGTTTTTCTCTTATAAAAAAACCTGCAAAAAACCCATATATATATATATATATATATATATATATATTCTCTCTCTCTTTCTCTTTCTCTCTCTCTGATTGTGTGTGTTTGCAAAGGATTGTTATTAATATAAATGATTTTGATCCTTTGCAAGCACAATATGAAACACAGCTCTAAGGCACGCCTTGGACGAGGTGGCTCTGCCTCTTAATCAGGGAGAGATGCTGTTGCTGCTGGGGGCAGTTCTGGGGTGGCTGTCTCTCCCCCGTGAAAATTAAGTGCAAGTCTGCCTTTTTTGCGCTTAAGCAGGCAGAGGCACCAGCCGCACCTCCTGAAAGGTCTGCCCACAGGGCCCTCTTTGTAGAGCCACTTCCAGAGGCCGGTGGCAGCAGCACTGGCCTTGGAGTAGGAGTACCACCATCTCCTGCTCCAGTGGTTGAGGCGGGGAGCCCACTCAGGGATCTTTTCCCTGAGATTGCTGAGGTGAAGCAGCTGGTGGTTGAAGTTGAGGAGGAGCAGCAGCAGGCAGAAGTGGCTCCCTCGCCACTCTCCCTAACCTCTTCGAGGCCTTCTACCCCTGCTCCTGTAGTGGCACCCCAGAGTCCAGGCAGTGCTGGGGACGGACAGACTGGCTCACCCCACAAACGGGGTGAGTGGGACCACTTTGAGGTGGCTGCGGATCCCCTCTTTGCTGTATGTTCGCATTGCAAGGCCGCCATCAGCAGGGGGGAAGAACTGGTGCACCTCACCACCTCCAGTGTGCGCTACCACCTCAAGAGGAACCACAATGTGCTCTTGCTTGGGAGAGAGGCGGGCACCTCCCAAGTTAGTGGTGGCACTAAGGGCAAGCAGAAGGCTCCTGCTGCTTCTCCATCTCCCATCCCCAAGCATCTCTGGCAGCCACCATGGAAGACCTGGGGTGGGGGAGGTATGGGACCACGTGTTGGAGGTTTCCAACTCCCAACCAGCTCACCAACTGCATTGGCGAGATGGTGGCGTTAGATGACCAGCCATTCAACCTTGTGGATAATGCAGGGTTCAAGAGGCTGATGGCTATGGTGGTCCCATAGTATAAGCTGCCATCTTACACCACCCTAAGCAGGCGTGTGGTGCCCTCCCTGTACTGGGCACACAGGGAGTTGGTGATGGGTGGACTGTGCCAGGCAGAGGCACAGAAGGTGCACTTCACCTCGGACATTTGGTCCAGCGAGGGCGGAGCGCATGCTTACCTGTCCCGGACAGCTCACTGGTGGGGAGCCACAGGGAAGGAAGCACCCATCACTTTTGGGACTGGGAAGGAGGGCTACTGCTGGGCTCTCCTTCATACCGAAGTCATGGACCAGTCCCACACGGCAGTGGAGATCACTGAGGCCATTAACCGCATGGTGGAGGAGTGGCTGTCTGGCATCAGCACACCCGCGGTTACATGGTGACAGACGGGGGAGCCAATATGGTCAGGGTGGTGCGTGAGGGCGGTTTTGGTGGGGTCTGCTGCATCACCCACATCTTAAACCTCATAGTGAGGGGTGGGCTTGGCATGGGGAGTAGCAGCAGCAGCAGCTTTCCCCCTCCCGTGCCAGCAGGGCGCAACATCCTGTACAGCTGCTGGAGGGTGGCTGGACACTTCAACCACAGTGTCAAAGGAAGTTGGTTGCTGCGGGAGAAGCGGCGGAGTTGGAACTCCCACAGCACCGGCTCCTTCAGGATGTTGCCACATGCTGGAACTCCACCTACCTCATGCTTGAGCATATGGTGGAGCAACAGCGTGCCATTCATGAAATGTGCAGGGTTGGGGACATAGGCATCCAGGCCCCACTAGCCAGGCAGCAGTGGGATACCATGTCCCAGCTTGTGTCGGTCCTCAAGCCCTTCCTTGAGGCCACCGAGACCCTCAGCAGCAGCACCACCCTCCACAGCCAGGTGATCCCTGTGGCCAGGCATCTCCAGACCAAGATGTGGCAGTTTCTGGAGGCCGGAGATCCCATCACTGGAAGGCACTTCCGCAAGATGTGCGGGAAGTGGTTCACAGGCTGAAGGCAGGACTAGTTAAGAGGATGGAGCCTATTATGACAGACAGGATCTACATCTTGGCCATGATGTGTGATCCTCATCTAAAAGACAGTGTCTGTGATGCCACTTCTAGGCTGGGGTGGGTGGAACTGCTAGTGGGGGAAGTTCGGGCTGCATAGGAAATCAGGTATGGGTAGGCAGCAGCAGCAGAGGAGGAGAAGGCCATGGCAAATGCCCTACAGGAAGTGGATGGTCAGGATGACGTTAGGATGACGCTACAACTGCTGTGCAGCATTACCTGGTGGAAGCCAAGGAGAACATCTCCATAGAACCCCTGGCTTACTGGTCATTGCAGAGCCAGATGTTGCCAGATCTGGCTCGGGTGGCCCGAGATAGACTGAGCTGCCCGCTGACCAGTGTTCCAAGCGAGCGGATGTTCTCAATGATGGGCGACCACGTGACACCCCACCGCTCTTGCTTGGATGCTGAGTTAGTGGAGCAGCCTGTCTTTCTCAAAGCGAACCTGCCCCTGCTGGGACATCCCACCCTCAAGCCCTCTGGGGAGTGAGAGACCTGCCTGTCGGGTAGGCTCTACTTTTGTCTGCCTAATTTTTTATTTTTATTTGCTGTTTTTACAGCTCAGTAACTCAACTCTGATGGCAGGATTCCTTGGTATCCTGTTTCTCCTACCATAAGCTATTGAGGGGATGCTAAGCATCTCGCACTGACTATGGTGTAGTCCTGCCTTCATCTTTCTGTCTGTTTATTTGCCTGCCTGCCAGCCAGTTTGCCGCCTTTGTGAGGTAGCTGGATCTCTGAGTCAAGCCCTGAGTTCTATGGCATACTTGTGCTTAGAGCTAGCAACTGGCACTCCGCCTGCATCTGCCCATCTCTGCCTGCTGCCTGCATCTGCCTGCCTGACATCTGTGCCTGGGAAGCGTGTGTTGGCTTGACATCTGGCTGATTCATGGTAAGTCAGACTACTTGGCCTGCCTTGCAGGGCTGGTTGTCGTATCCTAAAAAAAAAGTTAAGGATTTGCTGCCTGAGTGAAACAGGCTGCACGGGCAGGGATGGGCTTCCTCTGGAGGGAACCGCTCACTCATCGACTTGGTTTTTCTTTTTCATCTCTTTTTTCAGGTGCAGCCTCCTGAGCCTGGCTTCCTTGGGCCTCTGACTGACTGACTTACTGCCTGCCTGCCTGCCTGACTAAGAAGTACCTTCCTTCCTGCATCTTCTGTTCCCACCTTTGACTGCCTGTCTGACTGCCTGACATCTGTGCCCGGGAAGCGTGTGTTGGCTTGACATCTGGCTGATTCATGGTAAGTCAGACTACTTGGCCCGCCTTGCAGAGCTGGTTGTCGTATCCTTAAAAAAAAATTAAGGATTTGCTGCCTGAGTGAAGTAGGTAGCACAGGCGGGGATGGGCTTCCTCTGGATTCCTCCAGGGAACAACTCACTCATTGACTTGGTTTTTCATCTATTTTTTTCAGGTGCAGCCTGAGCCTGGCTTCCTGGGGCCTTCAGCCTGACTGACTGTCTTAAGAAAAACCTTCCTTCCTGCATCTTCTGTGCCCACCTGAGCCTGCTGCCCACCTGTGCCTGCTGCCCAGCTGTGCCTGCTGCCTGCATCTGCTTGCATCTGACCACCTGAGTCTGCTGCCCACCTGTGCCTGCTGCCCACCTGTGCTTGCTGCCTGCATCTGCTTGCATCTGCCCACCTGAGTCTGCTGCCAGCTTCTGCCCAGCTGTGCCTGCTGTCCAGCTGTGCCTGCTGTCCACCTCTGCCAACCTGCCTGCCTGCATCTTCCTACCTGCTTGTCTGCCACCTTTGCCCGGGAATCGTCTGGCTCGACGTCTGACTGGTAAGTCGTACTGGGCCCGCCTCGCAGGACTGCTTGTAGTACTGCCTTATGTTACGTCTGGTTTAAAAATCTTGCTTTGGAGGAGAAGCAAACTTCCTCATCAATTTGTTGAACAAGCTATGTCACATGAGTCCACCAGTCCCCCTACAGCCCTTCGGTAAGGTCCCCAACTTTAAGGACTAGCTCTTTAAGTATGCGGATTTCTCTCAGCAGCAGCATTAATTTACCACCAGAAAAAGCAGTGCATGTGTGTTGTTGAGAGCTTACTTCTGAGTAACAGCTGCAGCTGTGCGTCTGAAATTGGGCACAGATGAGTCCCCTCAAAGCCATCTGTGAGATGCCCATGAGTACTGGACGACGACGTCTCTTGAAAAAGGATCACATTTCAGCCACCTGAAACAGTGTATTTGAAAGCTTACTTCTGAGTAACGCTTGCACCGATTGTTCTAAAATTTGGCTCGCAAGACTAGCTACACGCAGTCTGCACTGTGACCAAGTTTTGTACCTATAACTTGGAAAATTAAGTTGTTTTAGGCCTTTCTGACTCAAAAGCAACTCTCTCTAGGGCAAAATGTAGAAACGATATAATATCGTATTTCCGATAATTATCGGAAATACAATATGATACAATACGATACAGGTCACCTACGATATTATCGGAGACAATAATTTTTTTGGTCCCAAATTACGATAATGATAAAATACAATATTTTTGGGCGTGCACATCCCTAATGAATAAGCAATATTAGGAAACTACTTGATGTTTTGCAATTCTGCCAGTGTGGTCTTTTACGTAAGCACACAAGACACCATGTGAAAAGGAAGACTGTGTCAGGGAACTACTGATGTGAATATTTGTTCTTGATTTATGTATTCAGGGTGCAATCCAGCCATGTTAAAATCAACAAGACGTAAGCTGCACCTTTCACCCTTATAATGCTTCATTAATTTAACCTAAAGCCACAGTAGCTATACTTGGCTTCCCCGTGCCTTTTTATTTTTATCTCTGGAAACATTACCTTTTTGATCCCCAGTTTGCTTTAAATTTCAGGACGTAATAGGTAAGGAAATTAATAAATAGGCCTGATGGCAAAGCTTCAATCAAGGTCACTGCTTGCTTAAACTGCATTATGCTGCTGATATCTCAAATGCTGCATGCACTTGTCACTAGATCTTATGACACACTTGAATATAAACTGGTCTTGACAGCAGAAGAGAGCCCTAGCAAAAATCAACAAGGACAATAGTGACTGGAATAGCAATCAACTTCATGCTATCAAGATTTCATTTATTAAAGTCAGGAAACCAAGTGCAACTTTCTGTTAGGTGTGTAGCCTACAATTTTTATTCTGTTCTTATAAAAGTCTTGTGATATCCACCCCTCCCAGTCAACTCACATATTTAGAATACATCACACCAACTCGTATAAATGATCTGTAAGGTTTGACTGCCATCAAAATGAATGGAGACAGAGGCATTTTGAAGATAGAACAGGTCTAGTCTTAAGCTTACTCCTCAGTAAGGTATCCTGAAAAGGGTAGCTTGCTTTCACACTCCATGATAACTGCCCAATATGGGTCTGATGTGTGAAGGTATATCTTTTATAGTGAATTGGAGAGGTAAGGTAAGTGTAGAGGGAGCAGGCCACTCTTTGGCCATGTAAGTTGGACAAACTGAATGTGCCAGTTTTGTCACCTGTTATTTGCCCATACATGCCTCATCGTACAGGGTCTGGAGAAAGGGTGGGCAGAAAGTAAATCTCCAGACGTTTTGGACCACAGCTCCCAGCTTTTCCTGACCATTGGCCATGCTGGCAAGGGCTTCTGGGAGTTGAAGTCCAAAACATCTGGAGCGCTACCTTCTGCCCACTCCTGATCTAGATGACATTAAAGGAACATCCAAATAAAATGTGTTCCTTTCTTCATGCAATTAAGATTGAGTGGAGGGAAAGCAGGGACACAAATGCCCAACCTTTTCCCTCTGTTTTACCATCATTGCTTCCTCCAAGCTTCCTCCAAGCTGGAGAGTAGCTGGCTCTACTCATGTAGGTTCCCCATGCAGGGTTGGCAAGCAATTGTGGTTAGGGTAGATCCATTGAAATGAATGGGACTTAACTGAGACTAACACTGGATACAATCCTATGTTTCTAGACTGTCCAGAACACCTGCATGATGCCACTTCTCTTACATCCTTCAAATCCCTCCCACCATTTCCATGAATCCTTTGCATCAATCTCCAGAACCCAAAAACAGGACTTCATCAAACAGGGGGGAAATCATGGTTCCCTACCATCGCTTCTCTCTCCCCTCCCCCCCCCTCCGCTTCTGTTGCACAATACTTCCTTTTTGGCCTAATCTACACCTGCAGGCATTTCAGCACAGAAGAGGAATGTTCCTGAATATTCCCCGCTTCCAGGATCGGCGCTCACAGGGCACTCACAATTGATTTTTACTGCAATGACAGGAGTGTCATTGCGGGAGCATGTGTGCCCCATTCCAGGCTTCCACATGTGTATCAGTAGAAGTGGGTGGTGCTGGGCAGATGACAGGGCTATGGGCAGAGATATTCTTGTAATGACTTGGAAGGATGCACACGAGTGCAGACATCCAGCAACACATGGAGGGGATAGGGACTCCGTTGAATATGCGCTCCTGTGCAGAGATATGATTGTATTAAAAAAAAAAAACACTCAGTGTAAAACACAGCAATACCCATGCACACGCCCCTCATAGCTGATTGGCTGTTTGCTGAGCCCAGAACTCACAGCGAACAGCAATGACCTCGCAAAGGGGAGGCACACTGGCCACGGATTTTGGGATTGTACCGTGAGAGGGGGGAAACCATGACGAGACCAGTCAGGGATATGCTGGGAAAAATGAGAGGTGGAGGTGAGATCAGCATGGAAGCAAGTGAACATCATGTGCCCTATTACTAATGACTGCAATACAATCCTGCAATAAACATCTGGTGTAGACTCACTCTTTCTCACAGAGAAGAAAGAGGAAGTAAACAAAGACCACGTGGCCCATTCAGTGGGCGTTTTTATCGCGCCACTTTTCTTGCACACAGCAGATCAAGGCAAGTTTCGCTTCTAAAAATAAGTCAGACTTATTTTGTGATGGGAAGAAGGCCAGAAGGAGTGAAAGATGCATGGGAGGTGGACAGCGGCGTCAAAACCGTGAGTGGGCAGTAACGGGCATGTGATAAAACACTCGTCTGATGATGCTCACAATCACTTGCCTCCTCTTGCCTCCTCTTCCTCCATTGTTTCCCAGAGGAAGGGGAGGCAAGAGGAAGGAAGGGCTGTCAAATTTTAGATGATAAATACCTGTCCTCTTGAACTCTTTAAAGCAGCAGGTGCAGTGATGTTTCTATGTAGATAAGAACAGAAAGAAATAGAACAACAACAACGCAAATTATTGCAGATTACCCATATTAGAATCTTCAGATAAAATCTCTTTCTTGTGTGGTACAAATAATGTTTGTTTGTTTTTATCTCTTGAATAACCTCCAAATGAAAGCTTTATTTGCATGTAAGGCTTGGAGCTTTTATGTGATTTGAATGAATGTTCCATAAACAATATGGATAATTCTTAGTATTTTTCTTTTTGCCTAATTTCAAATAGTTGGAAATAGCATCCTTTGTAAAAAGGTTCTTAAAAGCTAATATAATAGGCATAAACCTTGTACTTTCATTATTTTTCACAAAATTAGGGGAAGTTCGTTTTGTTAAGCAAATCAAGGATAACCATTGTGTGTCTGTGTCCCATAACATTTGTCTTTTCATGAATATTCTAGCACCTGTTTGCTGTGCAGAATGTCCTTGAGGAAAAAAGAATTTTTAGAAATTCTTTTCTAGAAATATGATATAATATTATCTCATAAAGAATTGACTAGGATTGATTCGTAAAGTATTGTTTTCATTAAGTGACAGAACATAAATAATATTTGCAAAGGTCTATTCCCATTTTTAAAGACTCAAATAACAATCAAACAACTATTTTGGGAGAGAGAGAGAGTTCCAAAGCCCAGTCAAAATGGACAAGACTGGGCTAGACAGAAAAATATTTTGCTCAAGGCAGCTTCCTAAGGCTCTAAACAGATATTACTTTAAAGATGTAAGTAGCGGCTATGTATACTAGGGATGTGCACGGCCAGAAATTTCGGAATCGGATCGGAATTTCCAATATTAAAAATATCGTATCTGATCGTATCGGGGGTACCCGGATTTGATCGGATCCAATATCCAATAAATATCAGAAGTTTCAATCTTATGGACTGCCATTTCAGGTGTTTTCCCCATAGGCTTGCATTGGGGGAAAGAAAGCTTTTCCCCCAATGCAAGTCTATGGGGAAAAACACTGGGCCGGCACTCCCTCCCTCCCCTCACTCACGCTCCCTCCCCCCACTTGCGCTCCTTACCTGCCACTGCTGCTGCCAGTCCATAGTACTGTGAAACAGGCTTTCCAGCCTGTTCCTCAGTACAGACGCACCGAGTTCCCCAGCGGCGACAGCGGGGAAGGCTGCAGGTAAGGGGGGACCGCTGGGGACCCCTCCCTCCCTTCCCCCACTCGCGCTCCTTACCTGCATCCTTCCCTGTGGTGGTGGAAGGTAAGGAGTGCAAGTGGGGGAGGGAGTTGGGGGAGGAAAGGAGTGCCGACCCAGTGGTTTTCCCAGTAGACTTGCATTGGGGGAAAGCTTTCTTTCCCCCAATGCAAACCTATGAGGAAAACATCTGAAATGGGGTCTGAAAATCTGATATGTCCAATAGTTATCAGACATATGGATATTGGATCCGATCAGATAGGGCTTCCTTAGTGAATAATCGTTATTGGTCATTGGATGTCTGATAATGTCCTTATTAATTTGTTATCGGACATCGGACCCGATACGATACACATCCCTAATGTATACCCACTCCAATTTTTATTCTAGACTAAGTGCAGTACCCTAATGTTGTGGTAGGCAGCTTTAACACTTCTCTCACCACTCCACTATGGGCAAAATCCAGATTGGCAGGCCCACTCCGGATATAGCAACTTCCCACTGAATCACTGTTTTACAATAGAAATTGCAGGCATGGAAGGGAGGATCTGGGGTTGGAATCAGCTACACAGGGGAACCCCTAAGTGATTGATATGTTTGTTTTATTTTAGAACATTTTTGTCTTGCCTTTCAGCCCCCAAATAGGCCCCCAATCACAAGGAAAATATTTATTTATTTATTTATTTATTCATTCATTCATTGGATTGCATTTCTATATTTCTATACCACCCAATAGCTGGAACTCTCTGGGCAGTTCATCAAATACAATTTGAACAACAGTATAAATAAATAAATAATAAATAAATAAATAAATAAACAACAGTATAAAAACAAAGTATAAAAGTACAATATAAAAGAACAACTAGGATAAAACCGAGCAGCAATGCAGAGATTTATACAGATTCAAAATACAGATTTAAAATAGCAAAATTAAATGACTAAGATGATAAACTTTTAAAGTACTGGGGAAATAAAAAGGTCTTCACTTGGCGTCAAAAAGAGTATAATGTAGCTTGCAGGCAGACCTCTCTAGGGAGCTCATTCTACAGCCAGGGTGCCACATCAGAGCCCCCCTTCTCTTTAATAATAAAACAGCTAGTTCACTGTAAAAATACACCACCACAGCAGGAGGGTCAAACAGATTAAAGTCATAGTGGAATTTTTTTAAAAAGTAAAAAAAAAGTAAGGCTGCGTTGAGGAAACCTGGAGGGCTGGATGGGGACTCCAGATTTGGCCCATGGGCCAGAGGTTCCCCACCCCTGATCTAGCTATTTCTAGCCCAAAGATTGGGACATAAAGGGCACATGGTGTTGTGGAAGGGCAATCCATATCGACTCTTTCTTATACCCAGTGACAGGCTCTAGGAGCACCACAGTGGAGCTAAGAGTGATGATATAAATTCAAATGCATTTTGTCAAACATTATTGTATCCTTGATTTCCAGTACCACCTAAAGGAATCCAGGGAATCTAAGTGTTAACTCATGTTTTCTTCATTTATCGAATTCTAATGTGTGCTTTGCGGATAATGGAGGGTGGAGAAATAACGAGGCAAGACAAAGAAAATGGATTTAAACAAGGGCCACTTTATTAAAGATCTGTAGAGCGGGTAACCTATGTGGGCATCTATCTGATTTTTGGGTGAATCATTCACCGCTTGTGACGCGGTGCTTCCCAGTTCGCCACTTCACAATCTGCCCCTAGTGGGGTAGGGAGGCCTTCTGTTGTTACCACCCCTTGGGCTGTCTAGCTCCGAGTTGTTGAGGAAGGTTGGCCTCAAAGGTAACACTTATCCCACCAGCTGAAGCCGTATAACTCAAGCTGGGGGCCCTCTGGCATTACCAATCACCATAACAGTGCCTGTGAATGCTCACCTACCCTATCTTGCTCCAGATGCCCGCACCTACCTGCCAAGCCAATAATGTGATCTGCCTATTTAATACTCCCTGGCTGTCTTGCAGTGTGAAGTAGGCGAAAAAACTCATACCCGTAACAATGAGTTATGAGCAAAACATTCCTACTTGGCCCCCATGAAGAGCGACCAGCAAAACCCACACAACCTGGAGGGAGGAGGGAGGGAGGGAGCTGCTTAAACGAAGAGGCGGCAGGAAGAGCTGAGCAGCAATTTGTACTCATTCACCCCCTCCCTGGCACGATGACGCTGCGTGGAGCAACCCATGGCTGCCTTCCATGCTGCCTCATTCCCCACCCCCACCCGCAACAGCCTCCACGTGCCCAGGCAATCCGAGCACGTTATGAATGCACTTGTGTGTCTTTTCAAGCATTCATCATAAGACTTTCAAACGTTTTGACTGATTTAAATGTAAATGTAAGCAATGTAAAACACATCTCAATTCATATCATAAAACTTTATCTTACACTAAGCAACCAGGATTGGATTTGTGGTTCTGGGGGATTTGGAATCTGAATAGCTGCTATTCTGTGTCCCAATATCTCTTCCCCCATCATCATAACAACTCATAAGGAGTGATGTGATGTGTCATCATTGTACTATGCACTGCCCTGGCCTGACATCACATCATTGGTTGTTGGTGATAGGGTGACGTACAGTCTTCATTACATGACATACCAATATACAGCCATGAGGACTTTATGGGAGGGAAGTGGAGTTAACCTTTCTAGATTGGGTCTCCCACTGCTAATATTAGGCATTGGCAGGAAAGCTGATCTTGGCACAAGGGCAAACAACAGGTGCAGAAGCTAATCTGGATCACCCCTTCACCTCCATGCCTTGGTCCTGATCTGCCTCCCCCTCCAGCTGCTATTTAGTAAACAAAAGTGAAGTGCAGAGGGGTCAGTCTCATGCTTAACATCACATCTCATTTGACCAGATTAATCTTTCTGGGCTGTGCCAGTTACGTAGGTGTTCATTCATCAATCCATTACATCCCATTTCCAAAGTTTGGATTCTTTTTTTAAAGCAGGAACATAGAATCATAGATTTGTGGAGTTGGAAGGGACTGCAAGGATCATCTAGTCCAACCCTCTACAATATGCAGGAAAACCAATTAAACCATCCATGGGAGGTGGCTATCCAGCCTCTTCTTAAAATCCTCCAGAGATGAAGAACCCACAACCTCCGTAGGAAGACTGTTCCACTGTTGTACAGATCTTACCATCAGGAAGTATTTCCTTATATTTGATCAAAATCTAGGTAGCTGTAACTTATACCCTTTATTTCGGTTGCTAATTTCTATGGCAAGGAACAATAGTTCTTGACCATCTTCCCTATGGCAACCTTTTATGCACCTGATCACTAAGGCTGTGCACGGCCCCCCCGATCTGATCTGGATTCCGATCTGGGAGGTCTGGATCGAGCCTGATCTGACCCGTGTTGGATCGGGCCCAATTCGATCTGCCTCAGATCTGGATCTGGATCCGGAGACCTGCAGCCTCCTCTGTGTCGTACTCTGCGGCAGCTGGCCTTCCCAATGTCGGCTGGCTGCTTGCCAGTCACGCCGGGTGACATCATCACCCAACGCGAGCGGGAAAGCGACCGGCTGACATCAAGGAGGCCGGCTGCTGAGGAGGACATCGTGGAGGAGGCTGCAGGTAAGGAGGGCAATTGGGGGGAGGGAGAAAGAGAACGGGGAGTGTGGGAGGGAGGGCTCTGCATGGACCCAGAGCGGATCTGGATCACAGATCTGATCCGGGTTCGGGATCCGGATCTGATCTGTGCACAGCCCTACTGATCACTACTAACATGTCTCCTCTCAGTCTTCTTTTCTCCAGACTGAACATCCCAAGTTCCTTCAGCCTGTCCTCATAGGGCATGTCCTCAAGTCCCTTTATCATCTTTGTTGCCCTTTTCTGAACCTGTTATAACCTGTCAATGTTCTTCTGGAAATGTGGCACCCAGAATCATACACAATACTCCAGGTGTGGTCTTACTAGTGCTGAGCAGAGAGGAATAAGGTCTTCACGTGTCTTTGATACAATACTTCTGATGCAGCCCAGAACTGTGCTAGTGCTTTTAGCAGCTATCTCACACTGCTGACATATTCAGATTGCTGTCGACAACCACATCCAAATCCTTCTCTGATGTAGTGCTCCCAAGCCATGAATCCCCCATCTTGTATGTGTACCCTACATTTTTCCTCCCTGAGTATAATACCTTACATTTCTCCCTGTTCAAGGACATTGTATTCCTCTCAGCCCAGTCTTCCAACCTATCCAAATTACATTGCAGTCTCATTCCGTCATCATGGGTGTTGGGCAGACCTCCCAGTTTTGTGTCATCCGTAGATTTGATAAGAAGCCCATCAATCCCATCATCCAGGTCATTAATGAAATGTTGAATAATACTGGCCCCAAAACAGAACCCTGTGGTACCCTACTGGTTACTGCTCTCCAACTTAATATAGAACCATTACTGCTGATTCTCTGAGTGTGGTTAGCCAACCAGTTGTGGAGTGGAGTGCCATCCAAGCCAAACTTTAACAGCTTGACAATATGTTATGTGGAAGCACTACATGTGTATTTATTTTTGTACACAAGTTCCCCTAAAGACTCAGAAGCCCTTTTCACCTGCTTATCACCAAGGGTGGTTAAGCCAGTGAGCTCAAGGGAGAACAGCCTCCTCAGTGATGGCCCTGTAGCTCAGGAATCAGGGGTTTGCCAGGCTCCTTCTTTGCAGGTCTTTGGGTTTGCTCTGAAGATTCACCTATTTTTGCTGGCCTTCCCTTAAGTCCAAGCCATTTGTTTTATTAACAAGTTCAGCATTTAATGATTTTAACTAGATTTTATTGAAACATGTTTTTTATGGATTTTTTTATTGTATCCATTTTGTGAGATTTTTATCTTGTATGAATTAATTTCAAATAGATAGATGTTTGTACACACTTCCCAATAATAAACACATATTTTCTTTAGATGAGAACTGCATCACACAATTTGGGGAAAAAAATGCTCAGTCTGATAGATAATTGTGATCCAACCTAGATATTATTCTAGGGAATGTGAATCAGGCTGGTTCCCTTAAAAATGTAAACTGCAATAAATTGTCTCCCAGTCTTAAATTTGCCTCTTAAAAGTGCTTTGCTTTGACTGAATCATGCTCAAATAACATTAATATAATGAGAAGAAGATTTGCAGACAATTATTTGAAACAAAGCAGACATTTCTTTTCCTGATGCTCCAAAGATCTGAGTTTTTAGACTGTCAGAAACTCAAATGAGGTGAAAACACATCATGTGTCATTCCATGGCCAGTGTTTCAAACCCCTCAACCCACAAATGCTACATTAGCATTTAAAAAGGCGGGAAGGGGAATGAAAAGCACAAATACAGGCCACTGTGCATGAAACTGAATCTATTTTAGACACACAGGCTGGGATAGATATCATATTCAAGTTTTAGATGAGGGGGAAAAAACTTTTCCAGGGTCGTCCATGAATTCCCTTGGTTTTTGGCGACACTTACCGAAGGCAGTCAAGCTTACAGGCATTCAGCGCTCAGAGTGGAACAGTGGAAGACAACCTTGATTCCTATTCCTTGTTTAACTTGAAGCAGGAGCTGACAGTAACCTTTTTACATATATCTTTGTTTGAGGCAAGCACTGAAGCCTGAAGTTCTTTTAGCTTCCAGTGACAGCTCTTTGGGATGTCTTTACAGTACTTCGCATGCTACGTTAACACTTGGCTTGACAGAAAGCCCACAGTTTAATTATGTTGTCCTGGGAGTTACTTGTCCATTCTTCTGATTCCCCTCCCCACCTTCTACTCTTTGGAGCACTACAAAGAGTACTACTCTTTCTACTACTACTACTACACACACATTCCAATATGGCTATATTAGGGGGTGTTGTTGTTAAAGTGAGAACTAACTCATCATTGTAATCCATTAAAGAATTGTTCCATTAGGATTTCTTTCTTGGCAACCTTGTAACTCAGGGCAGAACTACAAATCAGAAAGGAAACACAGGTTTCCCAAAATGCTAAAGCAGAAGCCAGAAGCATGTGAAGGGAGAATCGGTGAATAGGGAAAGGATGTAGAATTCATTCCGCAAACTACATTTTAAGTTGTTTCCCCAGCTGGGCTCTGAAATCAGAAATTAGCCTGGCATGGGGAGAATGATATTGGAAAAGGAGATTTGTTGGGGAGAATTGACCCACATAGGAGAGATTAGGTCCTCCTCTTTGCACCTGTGGTTGGTTTCTCCTATCCAAGTGCCCTCTCTACTCCCACACTTTGACCATCTTGGCAAAAATAAATTTGGGAACAATCATTTGTTGAGATAAAAACTTACCCTGCTTTTATATAGTTCTTACCAAACTAATCAAGAAAGTAAGATAAGTGTTTCTAAGATTTCTCAGATGAAGTGTTTGGAATAAAGACTGAGACCTACTAGAATCTTCCACAGCTGCCTAAACTGGTACAGCTTGTAGAGAGCAATGGTGCCATTAGCCATGGATCTCCAGTGCTCCATTCCAGGCCCCCAATTTTGAGGGAGAAGGCTTTCACCCCACACTTCCCCCTATGAACTCCTTGACATAGGCAGCTAGAATGGCAGTGTGTCTTCTTTTACAGAGGACTGCCCTCTATTTTGTATGTGTCCTCTTTTGACGGGCTGTCCTGTCCAAGTCTGGCTTAAAATAAAGAACTCCCAGAAGAAAGAGCTGGGTCTTCAAGTTGCCCATCAACAGTACCTGGACAGGATACTGAGCAAGGCATAGAGGCAGGGCTGGCATCAAGGGTAGACATAGCTGGGCATCTTCTGAGTGCCCACATCCCAGCAGAACACCCATTGGAGTTGGCTGGTCTTCCTCACAATTGCAGCCTGCTTGTTCCCCTGCCTCTTGCTCTGGCCCAGACAATGGTGGTGGTGAGAAATAGGAGCAGTAGATGCCGTTGCTCACTTCTCTCTGGCTGCGAAGCAAACAAGTGGAGAGAAGACGAGGAGCAATAGATTCCCCGAGGCAGCAGCAGCTCAACACAGCCTGGCCCTCCTCCCTGCAGAGTGACCAACCGATAGGAAACATGGGTCCCCTCTACAAGGATTCGCTTTTGTGCCCGGTTAGGCGATTATGCGCATAATCGCTGAAGCGCATTTACGCCTAATACCTCTGCACGAGAGGCGGCGAGAAGCGGCGAAGCGCATTAACGGATGACCAAAATGCGCTTTACAAGTAGTTAATGCGCATAAGCACTTGTTCACATAGTCAAAATGCGCTTTAACGGCCGGAGCAAAATAAAACTCGCTGTTTAAAACGTGCATTCGATAATGCGCATAATCGGAGAGATAACGCGCCTCTACGCCCGATTTGCGCTCCGTTCTTGTAGAGGTAAATTTTTTAAAGCGCCTTGAAAGAGTTTTAAACCTCTCTTGTAGAGGCAGCCCTGGCTGTGATGGACAGACACACTAAGTTGCCTGAGTGCTGAATAAGCAGAGATGCACATAATCTGCTTCTTCAATCCAGCTATTATATAGAAGTTTGAATCTCTCTTGACAAGCCTTCCCCAATCTGGTGCCCTCCAGGTGTTTTTGAGTTTCAGCTTCCATCAGCTCCAGCGTGGCCAATGGTCAGGAATGCTGGGAGTTGGGGAAGGCTGCTCTATTCAAAGCTCTACAACTTCATACACCTAGACTGATGAAGGTCTGTGTACTAATGTAAGCAGGGATGTAAAACATCAGCTCCTGCAATTGGCAGACAGTGAGCCTATCTACACTACTGCTTTAAAAGGGTTTAAAACGGTTTATAACAGTTTTGATAACGGTTGGGGTCCAGGACACACTCCATATACAGTTTTCAAACCGTTTTCAAAGTGTTTTATCCTGCACGTGTAGATAGGCTCAGTATGAAGCCCCAGGATTGGCTGGTTCTGGTGTCAGTTCTAAGAACCTAGCTTTTTTTGCTTTTGCTGTTCAAAAGAACAAAAGTCTCTTTGCATGCTGCACTTCAGGCTCCTGATTCAACACTGACCTCAGGAACTCCAAGCTGAAGAAGACAGCTTTAGACTTATTTACAGCTGTGTGTCCACAGTCCAAATCTTTCCCTCAGAAATATGATCCATAAAGACCAGAGAACTGCTTTATAAGAAAGAGTGGTGGTGATGGGGGGGAGAGGTGGAGATGGATTTTGCAGAAACTGGTATACCTCCAGTTTGGGTACACAAAACATTCCATGTGCAGCATAGCTACATAGCATCTGATGCAGCAATTGCCCAAAGCAATTGAGGTGTTTGCTTTTCAAAGCTGCTATCATTAATAAAGAGCAATACATGATGGTATGCCTGCAAAACAATTACTTTCATTTCTCTGCTCAGTGGCCTTCACCGTATGTGCAGCTTGCTTCTCTTACTTCGGTCACCCGCATTGCTTATCTGGGCTTTTATTTCTTTCATGAGCAGAAATTCTCTAAGCTTCTCAGGCTTTTGCACATCAATTTTGTTGGCTCCAACTGCCAAGACTGGGTCTCCCCCCCTTTTTTGTCATTAAATTTAGCATTACATTGTATATTCTTCTGGTTGCCTCTGCCGGCTTGAGATGATATTCCAAGAATATATTAAGGCCAACCCAGCATTGGGCTTCAGTCGCTCCTTAGCATCCATTGGCACCAGTAATCCAAATTACTTTGTTGATTCTCGATAGCTGAGTTTGAGATATTTCAAAGCCTGCACCCCATGAGATGGGAATCAACAGTTGATATGGGACACAAAGCAGATTCAAAGTAATAAAATTTTCCTTGACAGCTGTTCAGAAGCTATCAAGAAAATTTATGTCCCAGAATGAAGAAGTAATTTTTGAAGCAGAAACATGACAACTAAATGAAATGCAGGCAGGTTGTGTAAAGCTCTAAGGCCAATGTGTCTCCAGTGTCAATACAGATGGGCTTAACGAATGACAGGAGGAGACGATCATTTTTAATTTGCACCTTCCACATTTTTTAAAAGTTACTGTTTTAGGGTCTTCTTACATGGGGTTAATGGCTCACAAAATCAAAATGAGAAATATTTTTGAATGATTTTTCTGCTAAGCGGTGCTGTCCAGGCAGGAATTGTAGGCAGATGTCTGGGGCCCTACTCAGCAGAGTAAATCAGTAGTTGCTTCCACCCTGCCCCACAAAACCAGGGCTTTACAAATAATAGAAGGGTGGTGCTGAAGGGATGGTGCCCAACTATACTCTTGTCACTCAAAGGGCTACAAAAACCAGGAGCCTGTTCTACACACCTGAAATGAAGAGGGGGAAGGGTTGTAAGAACATTCCTCCCAGAGTTTAAAATTGCCTAAATGCACCATTGTTTCTGCTCATGGTGAATATGTCCCACAGGCAAAATGGATATTCAGTTGATAAAGCAACCATGCAGAAGCTTTGATTCACATTCCAAAGACTGTTCAGAAACTTCAACTGGTCCAGAATGCAACTACCTGAGTACTGGTAGGAGTGAGGCGATTTGATCATATAATGCCTATATTGCGCCAGCTGCACTGGTTACTGGTGTGTTTCCAAGCCCAATTCAAAGTGCTGGTTTTGACCTTTAAAGCTCTAAACAGTTTGGGACCAAGTTACTTGAAGGACCGCCTTCACCCATATCAGCCTGCCTGCACTTTGAGATCAGAAAGAGAGACCCTTCTCATTTGCCCGCCAGTGAGAGCAATCAGGTGGGCATCCACATGGGAGAGGGCCTTCTCTGGGGTGGCCCCAAACCATTGGAGCAAACTTCCATCAGAGATCCGCCATACACCATCCTTGCAGGCTATCATGAAGGCCCTAAAACATTTTATTTTATCATGGCCTTCCCGTGATGAATACTATTATTGCTGGTATTGTTGTTCCTGCTGGTTTTATTGTTTTAATTGTTATTTCATTGTGCTCATGTTTTAATTGCTTTTTAATATTTTAATATTTTATTGCTTCTAATATTTTATGTATTTTATTGTTGTAAGCTGCCTTGTGAGGGCCCGTGCCCTGAAAGGTGGCCAAGAAATGTTTTAAATAAATAAATTCAAACAAAAGTGAATAGAACCCCTTTTCAGACCTTTCCCTCCAACATGTAAAGTAGGGTGACCAGATAAAATCCAGGTCAGGGCTCATGTAACTTTAAGAGTTGTAGAGAAAATGGAATTTCAGCCAGTGTCATTTGTATGCAATTAGTTCCTGGTGAAATTCCCTCTTCATCACAACAGTTAAAGTTTCAGGGGCCCTGCTTTCTTTTGTATATGGTCACTCTAGTATAGTGCCTGCACCTTTAACTGTTGTGATGAAGAGGGAATTTCATCAGGAACTAATTGCATACAAATGACACTGGCTGAAATTTCCTTTTCTCTACAACTGTTACAGTTACATGAGCCCTGACCTGGATTTTATCTGGTCAGCCTACCTAAGACTATTTGTTGTGTTTACTCTTTTACATATTATAATAACGAGGAATATGGTTGCCCCCAAGAAATCATTGCATGTGGGCTGAAACATAGTAGGGCAATTGACCCCATTCCCCACTCTTCCAGCATGGCACCCCTTCATGGCTTCCCAATTAGGTACCCCTCTTGTTTTGGGCAGAAGAATGACTACAATGGAAAAGTGTCTGGTGAACAATTCAATCAATTCAAATAACAGCTTCCCTCACTTGAATCTGGGTACCATTGCAACAGATTTAGAAAAGTAGGGATAGGGGAAATTTGGCTAGTCTTACCTTTTAGCTTCTGTTAAAATAATAGAATAGTAGTGTTGGAAGGGGCCTATAAGGCCATTGATTCCAACCCCCTGCTCAGCGCAAAAATCCACCTTAAAGCATACCTGACAGATGACTGTTCAGCTGCCTCTTGAATGCCTCTAGTGTGGGAAAGCCCACAACCTCCCTAGGTCATTGGTTCCATTGTCGTACTGCTCTAACAGTCAGGATGTTTTTCCTGATGGCTAGCCAGAATCTGGTTTCCTGTAACTAGAGCCAATTATTCCGTTTCCTGCACTCTGGGATGATCAAGAAGAGATCCTGGCCCTCCTCTGTGGGACAACCTTTCAAGTACTTGAAGAGCGCTAGATGCTTCTGCATGAGAGGAATGTGTATGTATGTGCATCCTTGCATAACTACATGTATACCTGTGTTTGTGGGGAAGGGATTGGGACTTAATTTTCTGGGGCTAAAAAAGTAAGAGCATGGGGGGAAGAGCAAGGCAAAGTATCAACTAGAATTGGCAGAACCCAGGGGAATCCCTTTAGTCTTTTTATCGTCTCTTTTTTCCCAACCTGTCTTTCATACTCTCAGGCATCTACAAATTAGATATAGACATATTTATCATCCTACATTTGCCCCCTCCAGCAACATTAGCAGCAGCAGTAAGACCGCTTACATGGATTATTCATTTCATATTGATTAAACATAAATGCAACACACACAAAAGCACTCACCTGGCTATGCAATCTAGATTTAAACCAAACCTTCTATGCTATTCAATGAGAAGATCCTAAATAGGACAGACAAGTTCCAAAGTGCCATATAAGGCATTCTACATACACATGTGCTATTTTTTAATGGAACATAGCCCAATGGTAGAGCCCAAATGTTACCTCCAAAAGATCCATTGCTCTATCCCTGGCAACTCCAGGTAAGCTGGAGATCAGGGAAAAACCCTGGAGAACCACTGCCTGAACCCTGGAGAACCACTGCCAATTAGTACAGACCACAGGTGGGGAACCCCAGATGCCTGTGGACAATATGCACCCTGTGAAGGACATGGGTTTCTGAGGGCCTTGGCGCTTCCAGAGGAGGGAGGAGGATGCGCTCATTTGTTGACATATTTCTGAGCTACTTATCTCTTTAGTACCAGCCGAGAAAGGCAGGTGCTCGGCTAACGAGCAAGGGCTTAATGACTTTCAGCTGAAAACCGTTAGGGAGGGTTTCGTTCCCAGGCTGTGCAAGGGCGGGGGCTAAGGAGTGAGTGGCTGATAAACGAAAGCCTGAGACGGGTGGTTCATCTCTCTTCGGACCTGGGCACGGTGAAGAGGTGATCTCCGTCTGGCTGGATCGAGCCGGGTGTTAGATAGAGTTTTTATTGTTTTACAAGCCTACTCGGTTTAAGGTTGCTTGACACTGTTAAGAGTGTGCCTAATTGGTGGGGAATGTCAATTGTTTTATTGCTTGTGCCTTTTTGTGCTGCTAACCTCACCTCCCTCAATTCCCCTCACCCCCCCCTTTGCTCCCTTCTCCTACCAACCCTTTCCTGCTTTGACCAAGGCCTTAACTTAGGATAGTGTGTAAATAAACTTGCTTTGGTCCTTAATTGCTGTGTGGTTATTTCAGGCGTTGGCTCAAGCCAGCTTTGGCTGGGGAACCGGGTGGCGGGACGGGGTTTGTCCGCCACGACAGGGGAACATGGTTTATGTTTCCTTGACACACCCCACTAGACTTCTCCATCTAGCTCCCAGATATTCCTCCCAAGCCCCACCCTGCTCAGCCCCAGCACCCTGTTTTCCATCCTGTTCAGCTGTTTCCTGATAAGCAGAGCAACAAATCAGGGGAGATTGTTAGGGATTAGGGTTCAACCTTCACTCTTTGTGAGGTCATAGGCCTTCTGTGTTGTAACACCTTCTTTGTTGTAGCATTCCCTCCTGTGGGTAGCTTACCTCATACTGATTCCCACCATTTAAACGCTGCATTAAATGATCATATTTAGGAAGGCCATTCGGTCTCTGCTGGAGTTTTAGGTTTTTTTGTTACTTGTTTGCTGTTTAAATAATTGTTTTCTTAATAGCAGTAGCCTATATTCAGTCACAAGCCCCACTGGCTTCAATGGGACTTTCTCCCAGGCAAGTGTGTATAGGATTGCAGCCTAAGTGTATAGGATTGCAGCCTAAGTGGCTTGTACTGGTGATTTTACCTTTTAGCATGTATGCTGCTTCAACAGCCTTTTAAATGGGCGGTATATTTTAAAATCAACAAGTAATGGAAAAAAGGCACTCCTGAATCCCAGGGACCTTCCAGAATAAGTTTCAATGCAGCCTGAACGGAAAACCAGCAATTCTTCTGGCTGCACATCGATGTTCCGTAGGTGTATTCAAGGGTGTTTTTGGATCCTGAACAAAATATATCAGCGACAGTATTGCCCTTATCTCTAATACTTTAGTTCTTTAAAAATCGAATAAAGTATATATATATATATATATATATGTATAAGCACATCAGCTGGAGTAGCTTTAAATTGGCACTCATCATCCAACTACTACTTATCTTCCACGACATTTGGGGACAAAAGTGAGTGTTCTCTCCCTTTGAAAATGTATGCTTAAAATCAGTTTTTAAAAGGCAATGGGTTGGATCCAGATGTACATCATGTTTAGAGTAGACCTATTGAAGTCAATGAGACTTAAGTTAGTCACGGTTCAGTCCAATGGTATTAGTGATAAAAACCTTATCTCGGTACAATCGAATGTGTAAATTGGTCACAAAAGACTAGATTCTAATCTCATTTACACCAATATGGATTGCAAGTCATTTAGTAATGCCTTATAGAGTTGGATGACATACTTGAGATTAGAATCTATTCCTCAGTCAACACTGTAGAAAGGAAAGAAATGAACTTGTAACAAATGTGTTCAGTACTTTGGCTCTGGGGCTTTGACTTGGGATGACCTCTAAAATGTATGTGTGTCTCAGTCATACAAACATATTTATTCTCAAAACAGAAGTACTTGAAAAGTGGAGCTTGCCATGTGACATTTCCATGATTATGGGTGATTTATGAGATAAATTGCATTGTTCTTATCTTCAGGACATTTTTATTCTGCAACGATTCTTATGAGGCTTTTCAGTCCTTAAAGTGAGGTTCAAGAAGTACTCTATATCACTCACAGAAAGGAAGGGATTACATACCAGGAAGACAAATAACATTTTAATTTTTAGCAAGTTGAAATTGAAGCTGTCAATTTGCTGCCTTGAAAAATTTATGGACTGAGTAACACACAATGGACAATGTTTTAAGACCTTATATTGGTCCCCAAAGGTCCTTCTAAAATAGAAGTGTGATCCCATTATTATTCCTGATGACAGTTAATTAAAACATTCAAGCAAGGGTTTGCTAGCCTTTAATATCACAAACCTTCCAGTACTGATAAATAGTTTTGTTTGAAAACTTGACTTAGTCCACATAGCTATAATTTCATGTCATGACAAAAGTTGATGAGAGAGATGACACAAAATCAACAAAGTCATTTGCACTTCATGGTTTTAGCTTCTCATAATCACTGGCTACAGCTTCTTAGAAAAATGTGGAGTGAAAAAGTGTTTTCACAACCAAAAGTATAAATATTATATATATATATATATATATATATATATATATATTTGTTATGGGTATTGGCTAACTATTCCTTTGTTAGAAGGATTGCTGGCTATTCATCCAGGACAATGCTTGAAGTTTTTTCAGTGAGAGCTAGTGATAAGATGGCCTCCTGATAGCCTATAGACATATCCATTAGAGTGCTGAGAAGGTTGACACCCTTCCAACTCTCTGGTTAAGGGGAGAGAGCAGAGGAACACCAAAAGACAGTTTACGCTATTACAGGAAGAGACTTTGTAGTATCTTGATGCCATTAGCTAGAGCTGGGGATGTGCGGCACCACCTGGTGGAAGGAGATGCTGTACAAATTGCATGGAGGGGATCTTCTGCTTGCTGAAGCAATAGTTGTTTGGTTCCAGTATGCGCTGCTTATATAGTTGAAAATAAAGCACAGATTACAAAGACGCCAGCAATCTCCAGTGCTGATCTAAAGTAAATTGATGGTGCCCCTGGAACTTCTCATTGCTTGGAGGAGTGTGGAGCATAAAAGAATGTGTGGGCTGTGAACTGCAGTTTAGTTAAGGGCTTGACTAGAGCCCTATTCAGGCATTCTGAAAGTTGTTGTTTGAACACATGAGGAGGGTGGAGCATGCCAGCTCCCTCTGCCCTCCTTCTTCACAACTCTTGCCAATCTGGATGTGTGGACAGTGACTGCCTGAAGTGGAGAGCCTCCACTACCCGGGCCGGCTCTCCGCATAATCCAGATTACTGGATAATCCGTGTTCTGGATTGCGTGGAGAGCCCCCATGGATAGAGGAGGTTCTCCGTTTCAGACAGTCACTCACCATGCATACAGGATGACAAGTGTGGAGGCAGGGCCGGAACTCTCCCCACCCCCTTGCGTGTTTAAACAGGAACACCTGAATATGGATTAGATGTTTCTATAAATACGGTGCAACCTCTACTTCATGTCTCTTTCCTCTTTCCCATTGAAATGTTTCAGGAAACAGTGCCTGATGTGACAACCTCACATGGTGCATTGTTCAACCCCCACCTCACCTCACTGAATACTGGCTAAGGGGGAAGGGCAATGCATAGCTTGTAAGACAGCATCCTTTTCAAATTCTTCTGTGCCTACCTTGAATTTTGCCTGGAAAATGGTGGCAGCCACTTTTTTTGGTACAGTGAACGACAAGACACTCACATATACTCCTCAGTCACCTCATAAGTAAGGAAAGCACAAGAATTGTCAGTCCAACCCATGAGAATTTCTCCAACATTTTGTAGTCCTTTCCATTCTTTTTCAGAAACAATTTCTTTTCTATCATATTGAATGAAAATGGTTAAAAAATGTGGAAGAAATATTCAGCATGGCATTAGTCCTCCTCCCCCACCCCACCCATGTACTGATGTGTGGATTTTGAAGCAGAACAATGTTCCAGTCCACACATTAACCTGGGAGGTGTGGATTGAGAGATCTCACTTCAGGACTCAAGCCAAGTGGGTTCCTTTGGCACTCCTTTATAGCTATTGCTTATTATTACTGAATACCTGTTAATTCAGACTTTGGTCAGTCTTCAAAAGAAGAGCATCTAGGGAGTGTCTACTGAGAATCACTCTTCTTCATGAACTCATATTCAACACAAAGGAGCTACTGCCAAGAACAGCCTCATGGCTAACCATTTAGACTGGACATAGAGACCAGAGATGGTCCATTGGGTTTAGGTTTATTTCCCTCACCCCCTCACCATACCTGTTTGTTTTGTTTTGTTTTGTTTCCTGTGCAGTACCCTTCATTTCCTTACACCTGGTGAGAAATGCCATTCTTCAACCTGAGTGTTTGCTAAAGTGGAAAGACATTAGAATGTTAATAATGCAGCCATATTCTCAAATGATTCCTAGATCACTTCATTTTAATTCAATATGGAGCTTCTGATTCACTTGTAAACAGAAGAAAAGATTAAAAGCAATTTTAAAGGCATGATAAAGCTTTAAAAATACGGATTCATTTTATGATCTTATAAACCCATGGTACTGCCGGAATTAACGTATTTTTGCCTCAAGTGTACAGAAGTAATCTACATTTATTTCTTCTTCTTGAGAGCATTTATTGATGTTGCTGGTAATGTTTCTTTAGCATCAGCCCCAAAGCATTCATAAAGATATTGTATATATTAGCTGAGAAGGAAGCTAGGGATCTCCAGTACCCTAATAGCAGGCCTCGAAAATGAAACGTTTTGACTGCGGAACCCTTTGTGTCTAATTTAAAATGCTGCACTTGCCAGGGTCATCTATTGACTACTTTTAAATTATTTTTAATTTCCAGAAGATACATCTTTCTGTTAAATTAAGCAATTGTAAAGTGGCATTAAGGGAATTACAAGCATTCAGACAAAATGTATTGTCAAGCCAAGAAAAAGTTATGTGCACCTAACTCTCTGTTGCATTTTGGCCCATTGTCATTACCTAACTTTGTCTCCACATTTTTCCCTGGGACATCAAGTGCTGTGAAATGTCCACTGTATTAAAACTAATGTATGGTATAACCTAGGCTAGATGTACACGAGTACTTTTTATCGGTATTGAAGTGCACTGATAACTATTGGGGGACATTACGCATTCTGTATGCTGCTTTTCTAGCATTATTTCCTGGTTTTTATCCTGTATTATCCAAAAATACCACAATGGATGTCGCTGTGTATGCTACGAAGTAGACATGCGCAAGGGGGCTATAGCATCCCCATGATGGCATCGTATCAATATGACATGAGATGTAGACCTGGCCTAAGCAAATGTATTTTTAGAAATGGAACACATGGCACACACTGCCATCACGTCATCAAGATTTTTCTTCCCAACTGCAAAGTTTAGGCAATTACCTACCTGGCCAATGAAAGCTACAGTTCTCAGTGTGCTGCTAAGTCTCTTGGTTATCTAGGTAAGAGTTATATTCTTCTGCGATCAAAAGGCAACTGAATGTAAAATACTCCACCACCTGTGCATCAAAAGTTGCTTCGATATAGAGAAGGTGCTAACTAAGCAGCCATAATACAGGATTTCAATATGAAAAGGCATATTGCCATTTGGCAGCCATATCCCATCCACCCCTCTGAAATGCCCTGGGAACGACATTACATTGAACCCATGGGGCATTCTTTCCTGAATTAGAAGGGAACATCACTGGACTGTTGAGGGCAAACTAGTTACCAATTCATGTAGCAGCAACAGGTTGTTGCCTTTTGTCTACAAAAAAGAAAGAAATCCTTTTCCATCTCATCTTTAATGGCAAGCCCATTCCACCCCTCCCCCCAAATTGCCAATAGTCTCTCCCTATTTTTGTGGAGGAAGACACCTTTCAACAAAACTATTTCCGGGGGTGGGGGGGAGTGATTTTAGCCCTGCCTTGAGACAATGCAGCAGGTCCCTACTGATCCCCCTCACTGATCCCCGCTGACATCAGCACAGCCACACTATCAAAATTTGTGGCAATAGTTACAAAAAATGGTCTATTTATAGAATACAGATCACTTACCAAGTAGTGTTCAGGGGCATTTTATCATCCCCCTGTTCATCCAGATTTCTAATCAGATGCAGAGATGTGACAAGCTTTTTGTGACCTTTGGGGTTTTTTTGTTGTTATTTATTTAATGTTTATGCATTATTGTGAAAAGGCAGAGGGTTCACCAAGCAACCATAACTGTTCTTCAATTTAATAACATATACAGCTATGCTTCCTCTGTGAATTTCTATGCCTATAGCCTCTTTTAAATTTTAATACTGATAAATCTTTTAGTGCCTGTCTGTGACAACCCCTTTCTCTCAACCAACAAACATTGATCCGGCAGCTTTTACTGACCACTTCCTATTAAAAGTCACAGCCTCCTGTTGCTATGATTATTATATATTGAACCATTCTCACAGTGGAGACCCATTCTTAAGATATGCCTGCTGTACAAAGAGATTGACAATAAGGAACATCTCATACTCAAAATGAAAGACAAATGCTCAAATGGATTTAGTAGAGGTCACTTTAATAACATATTAATAGGACAGATTTTATAGTATTTGACTTTGCTTCAGATAATGGCAGACTCTTCTCAGCTGGTGTCTGCTTTCCAGCAAGTTTTCAGAAGTTTTTCTAACCAAAAAAAAGATGCTGCCATGGGTCAGAGAGAATGGCTGAAGAGGGAGCTGCATGGATTAATCCATCCATGTCTGGGTCAAGGGAACCATGATCCTTGGGACAACTGAAACACCTGGCCTTGGAAGCCCCAAGGATGGGGGTGTATTTTCCCTGGGCCAACACATGTGGTGGGCTAGACCCAACAGGATTGACCCTGAAAAGAAAACACCAAAGTGTTGACTGACCACAACAGTTCATGAAGTGTGCTATGTAGAAATCTGTGGATCACAGAATGGCTGCATTCAGACAACACAATAGTCAATGGTGAGTTAATAGTCAACTCCACAGTTGATTATCAAGGGAGTACTCCCCACATGATATGATTGTAATCAACCGTGGTGTGGATTAAGGCCAGCGTCGAGTTGACTGTCGAGTTGACTATTAGTCAATGGTGTGTTTGATTGACATATCCCCCCTCTTTCCCCCCCAGTCCTCTTGCTGGTATCCCATCAGCCATTGCGAGTTCTGCCAGCTGGACTAGAGCAGCAGCTGCCGCTCTGGTTGCTCTTGCAGGGGACTCTGTAGTTGCCGAAAATAACCAACTGTGTGTGACAGAATCATCAACTGTGCCCGACACATGACATAATAACCAACGGTTGTTCAAATAATCAACTCTGCACAGTGTTGGTTATTTGCATTGGTTATTTCAGATAAATAACCAACCATGATGTGAAAAAGTCCTGACAGATGACACAATAACCAACCATTAGTGATCTAATCCATTGACGACTTGTTGTTGTTGTTGTTTAACCCACCATTGATTATCATGTTGTCCGAACCCAGTCAATATCGTGTTGTCTGAACCCAGTTGGCTAACTGCCAACTGGATTTTGCCACATGGCCCAAAGACTATTCCTATATGCTCTTCATCTGCTGTCTTGTGGACTGGAGGAAAGACAGCAGTTTTCCTAGCTGCATTTTCAGCTGCAGCAGATCGCATCACGTGGTTCTCTACAGCAAGATATTACCTTTGCTTGGATGTTACCAGAAAGGGTATTAAGCTACCTCTCTGGAGAGCCGTTAATGCCTAGTATTTTCATCACAAAATGGAAATTGCTAAGTACTGTGTGATTTGTTTAATTATGTGCTGTTTATTCATTCATTCATTCCCTTTGCAAGCCAGCCTGAGGATGGGAATACTGAAGGGCAGGGTATAAATAATTTAAATAAACAAATAATCTGACCAGACATTAAGTAGCTGGAGAAAAAGATGGGGCCAGTTTGGCTCGCTTTATAAATATGCCTTCCCAACTTCTGTGTCTGCAAAGACGTCTTGTTCTTTTCCAGGAAAAGAAACACTCAAAACCTGCCTGGGAATTCCCTGTCGTGCTTGCCAGACAGCCCTGCGCTGACAGAAACAAAAGGGAAGATGCTGTGCTCATGGAGCTCTCTGCATCTACTTGACCTGTTTGAATTCCAGCCATAAATTATGCTTGAGGCATAGCAAACATGTCCATATATATTCGTACTTAAGCCCTTGGAATATGAAATGCTGCGAACTTATAGCAAAGAATTGATCAATATAAAATCTTGATAATTTATCACATTTCACATCCATTAGCTCAATCATTCCCAGGACAAACTTAGTAGCATCCTGTTGTGGTGCTCTCATCTGAGAAACCATCTAAGGCGTCTGTCATTTTCTCTTCATCAAAATATCAGACCAACCTTCCCCAGCCTGGTATCCTCCAAATGTGTTGGACTGAATCTCCCATCATTCTCAGCTAGCATAGCTGCTGGCTCAGAATGATGGGAATTACAGTCCAAAACATTAAAATACTAGACCAACCTTCCCCAACTCTGCATCCTCCCAATGTGTTGGACTACATATCCATAGCTGCTGGCTTGGAATGATGGGAATTGCAGTTCAAGATATCTGGAGAGTACCAGGATGAGAAAGGTTGTACTCAACCATGGCTATTAAACTCACATTCATTTGCTTTCATAAACTGGGCAGAAGTGAAATCAGACGAAAGGCGTGTTGTTCTTGTAATATATATTTATTAAGGTTAGATAAGTGTTACAAAATTCCAAAATGATGACCAACAGAAAAAGAGATCACCAAGTGAAAATAATACATCACATTTAGAATATCCAGTGTGACAAAATGTGTGGGATTTTTAAAATCCTAGAACAGTATTCCCTAACCTAGTACCCTCCAGATGTTTTGGATTACAATGCCTGGCATTCTTGACCACTGACTGTGCTGATTAGGGCTGATGTGAGTTGAAGTGCAAAACAGGGTGCAAATTCTGGAGGGCACCAGGCTGGGGCAGGCTGGGCTAGCGTGTTGCCCGATTGCATGTTCTGCTGCTCATGGTACTCCACCCTTCCCATTCCATATACAGAAGCTGACTGGATCGGCAGCTGAAACTTGACATCACTGCTGGAAATGAGGCCGTGTCCTCCACTGCACCTCAGGGCAACAAGCAAGTCCAAGAGGTTCAGGACATGTGGCACCTACAGCTCTGTCTTCCAACTGAGGGGAATGACTGGTAAGGGGGAGGGGAGTTTAGGAAGAATGACCAGGCAGCTGCCACTGTTGCTCACCCCTGCATCTGCCACCTGAGGCAATTGCCTCACTCTGCCTAATGGTAGAGCCTGCCCTGGCTAAACAAAATCCTCTTTAACATTTAGAATGCATAATTATTAGGGCAGACCCTGTTTGTGCATTTATGGGATATGCATTTATGAAAGTGCTGTGAAAGCTTTGAATTATGCCCTCTGAGAATCATGATCAAAATATCAAATCTGAGGTTTTTCACTTAGCAATACTGGTTGCCTTAGGCTCCAGTTGTATACACGCTTATCTCGTAGTGAGTCCTATAAACTCAATGGAACACACTTCTGAGTAGGCAGGCCTAGAATTGCATTGTTAGTCTGGCTGTTACCATACCACTGCATTTATATGACCCTATAGACAGACTAGGATCAAATAGAGACCTTTCTCACTCTTTCACAGTCGACTTGGCCCTCATGACATCTTACTTTGAAATTATAACTTTAGTTCCAGTCAGCATTTTCTGACTAAAGGACATTGCAGTTAAGAGGATTGCAGAAAGTGAGAAATAAGTGAAATACAAAATCTCCTGTGATTTACAATAAAATGGATAGAACTGCGAATAGCTCTGGATAATCAGAGTTAAAGAAAAAGCACTTACCACTCCTTGGTAGTAGTTTAAAACATATTTTGTTAAAGGTAAACTGACTATTCTCTCATTCCAATTTTGTCCGTGGGTCAGAGGTGTTTTTTTTTTTTTTTTTACCAACTACCTCCCCATCACATAGATTGTACAATCATTTTATCTTTTTAAATCAATGTTTTGAACCATTGTCCTTCTTGGCATTGTTCCCACTCCCTAGATTATGGCATTAGTGACCCCTCCTAACCTGACATCACACTTTGTACAGGGTTACATCATCATGCTACATACACAATCAGATTCAGCTATGTGATGATAATACCACTGATGGCAGGTGAAGGCAATAAGCAATTCACTGAATAAGTGAACATTTTTGTAAGAAGTGCTAAAAATCATCCAAAAGAACAGTTCCCCTCCCAGCACTGCCAAACATGTTTGTCTTGCTTTTGAAAACCGTTGCTTATTTCTGCATTCCTTTCCTCATGATCCAAACATCCTATTGGGGCTTGTGCGAATGGGTATAGCGCATTTGATCAAAACAGAAAGACATTTTTTAATAATGCACTCACTTGAGCCATTATTTCAGAGCCTTCATAACTTGCAGTGAAAGATGTAATGTTGATTGTGAGACTGCATGAGGTAGTTTTAGGGTGAGCAATGTGGTTTCTAGGGTCCCACGCTGCCTCCAGGCATCGCCCTAAATGCCCCGACCTTTCTGGTATAAACACAAAGAAATGAAAATGGGGGGGGGGGATCTTGGGTGGATGGAAAGCAGAGCATCAGCCTTCAGCCACCTCAACTCTATTCCTTTTCTTTCTTCAGCATGCCTCTCTGGGCCTGACATGAGCTAATTATGGATGGGTGTTCCAGCATGCCCAGTCAGTCAGTTAGCTAAAACTGGGGTGTTGTGTTTTTAAAGGAAATGAAAAGGATGTTGCTGCTGCCTAGCAAAGTTGCAGGGCTGGGAGTACGGCTAAGCAGTGACTGAGGGTGTTTTGCGTGGGGTTTTCTGTGGTTGGGGGAAAGGCGTTATGGGTTTCGCCTGGTGTGTGTGTGTGTGTTATTTCTGTGTATTTGTTTGTAGTTTTGCCTGCATGTTTATGTCTGTTTGGAGGGGATTTGTTTGTGAAGTTGTGGGTACATTTTGGGGGTGGTAATTCTGCCTCTGACCTCCATCACACCTAATTCCTCCCCCGGTTTGCCTCCTTGTTTTTTTTACCTCTGAGGCAGAAGCACGTCAATCTTGTAATCCCTTTTGCCTGAATAGCTTTTCTTTCGCTCCTTCACTTCTTTGTTCTTTGGCTCCACTCCACTCCACCCCTCCCCTTCTCTTTCTCCCTTCAGTCAGGTCCTGGCAGATGAGTACTTCAACCAGACCGCCTTTCTGCTGGGCAAAAATGAAATGACCCTTTAGTCTGGCTCTTTGGGGGCATTGAGGGAGTACAATTCTGTTTCTGCAGAGTTTTGGGAGTTGTATGATTTTCAAAAATGCTTTTGAGCCTGGGATGCAAGGTTTGGGTTTTATATTGAGGCTTGGAGCTGGCTGCTGGGAAAGATCACTTTTCCCTACCAGGACCTGATGCAATCCATTCAAGCCCCCAGTTCCTTTAAAACTACCGAAGACTTGGGGCATATTAAATGTGCTTAGGGAAAATAATCCAGACTTTTAGCATTCTAGGAAAGGCTGGGGAAGAGGCGGGATGTCAACAGGACAGGCACAGCATCATTTGCGTACCATGCTGCAAATCTGCACACCAGGTATGGCCAGTGTGCACTAAATCATTGGTGTGATGGAGCTCTTAGTGTGTGTGTGTTTGGGGTGAGTGGGTGGCTGGATTTCTCTAAACAGTTCCAGTTCTCCTGTGAAATGGTAATTTTGTTGTGCTTTGTGGGGGCAAATATGTGGTTTGAGATCTGGAACTTAGACCCAGTTTCTGCCATATACCCAGTGTCTTGGGCAAGTGACATACCTCAATGCCTTATCAGTTCTCCAGCACAGTTTACCTTCTGTGAAATGAGTATTTTGTTGTGTTTGTGAGTGTTGGGCATATGGGGATCAGATCCATTCTCTGCCTTGTATTAGGGATGTGCACGCCCAAATATATCACATTTTATCGTTATCGGAATTTGGACCAAAAAAATATTGTCTCTGATAATATCGTAGGTTAATCGTATTGTCTTCATGATAATTATCGGAAATCCAATATTTAATTTGCAGCCCCATTGTGCCCTATAGAGCTGATTTTTTAAAAAAAGAAAAAATGCCTATAACTTCTGTATTTTCAAAGTTACAGGCTTGAAACTTGGTCACAATGCTTATGGGGTATGCCTAAGTATGTGTATAAAATTTGAGATCGATCCCTCCAACCCTCGATTTTAAATGAACTTATTAAATAATATTTAATTTCTGACAGGTTAGAATGACAGCTCGCCATGTGCGTTCATTCGGACCTGTCAAAAAGTTGCATGATCTTTCAAAAATTCATATAAAATCGAGGATTGGAGGGATCGATCTCAAATTTTATACACATACTTAGGCATACACCATAAGCACTGTGACCAAGTTTCAAGCCTCTAACTTTTAAAATACAGAAGTTATAGGTTTATTCATATGGCAGTCCGATAATCCGATATAATCGGGCTGACAATTTTCAGATCGGATATTTATCGGAGGTTTTTTTAATCGTATCGTTATCGTTAATCAGATGTCCGATAACGACCTTATCGTATCGTTATCGGACATTTTAACGATACGATACACATCCCTACCTTGTATTTAGTTTCTTAAGGAAGATTTGGTAATTCGTACATGGCCACCCCTATGGCACAGGGTGGCCACTTATGAATCACCAAAAAGAGGAAATGTATCACCAAAAAGAAGATAGTGATTTGCACACACACACACACACACACACACATGCAAAGCATATACTAGTTAATATGTAAAGATGAAACGTTAGAAATAATAAATATAATTTAAATTGAAATGCAGTACATTTCACCATAGTGTGGAAGACTGTGACCAAGGAACCCATCTCTGCCTGTTCAGTCTTCTGTCCAGATGCTAATTGTGGTTGGGCCACAGTTCTTATAGTTCTCTATCTGTAATCCAGAATTGGACTGGATACCCCTTCAAATAGAGGATGCCTTCAGATGAAGGACCATCCTCTGTAAAAGTGGGCACGTGGCCACCCTACCATGGCAGCCCATTTATGATGGCGCACATGATAGTTTCTCAGATTTCTAAGGTTGGAGATCCCTGATGTAGATTAAATTTCCCTGATGCTTCATTTGGTGACACTATTTAAAGCACTTGACACTATGGCTCAGTTCGGACAACATGTTAAGCAACCGTCAGTTGGTTAGTTCAACGTGTTGTCCAAATTCAGCCACACAACGGATAGACAACCCACAGTTGGTTAAGCGGGAGATTTAAACAACCGAATTAAACAACTCACTTGCGAGTTGTTTAAAAGTTAGCCAATTGACTAACGTGTCATCCGAATTCAGCCTCTAGAGGTGCGTGGGTTAAACAACTGAGGTGAGTAGTATTCAAACATTCGTTGTCTTAAAATTGAAGTTCATTTTTTTTGCGCATTTCTGGTTATCTTCTTCATTTGGAATGTGTGAACTTGTATAAAACATTAGCTTGCATTCAAATAACACTGAATAAAATTGTAGGTTTATGAAGTTATTGTTGTTAAAAGAGAGATTGGTAATAGATGGAAAGAAAGGCAACTAGGTATATAGAAAATATCTCAGGAGATACGTTGAATGCATTTTCTGCCACTGAGTTTCAGGAGATTAAACCGCTGAAAACCTGTACAAATAATGCTTTCTGTTAGATTTCTAGGTATGATTGTTGATTTCTTAAAATAGGTCAGGGCTTGTAGGGATGTACATATCAACAATACTTTAGCTCTCTGATGTTTTCCAAATTGTATCTCGAAGCTCGTTCTGACTCAAGTCCATATCAGATTGCAAGCATGAAAATATGTGTGTATTTTTGCGCATATTTTCCCAAATGAACGCATCAGTTGTGCATATCTTTGAAATTGTGTATTCTTCTTCTATTGATTAAACTGTGTTTGTGCACATTTTGCGAAAGTACGCATTTTCCATGCACAGTTTTCAAATGCATGCATGTTGCTGAATGCATCATTTCTGGATCTCAAATTACATTGCAAGTTCAGAAATGTACAGACTTTGCCCACAGAATCTGTGCTTAGTTTGAAGATGTGAACTGATTAATTCCTAACCAAAAAAGAATGGAAATGAATTTCTCATTCAGCCCTTGTCAGGGATGGGGAATGTGTGACCCTCCAGATGTTGGTGGACCGCAACTCCAATGATCCCTTACCAGCATAACCAATGGTGAGGAATGATGGGAGTTGCACTCCAACAACATCTAGAGGGCCATGTGTTACCCATCCCTTATTTAGATGCTCAAAGTTGTGTTCATTGTTCTATATTCCCTGGTGAATATATGCATTGGTAAAGCACCTGAACCTATTTTGAAAAGCCACTTCTTGCATTCCATGGAATTGTTGAGAAACAAAATATGAGTGGGTTGTGATTCCTTTCCCCGTGCGTTTGGTGCTTATGAAGGGTGATATGTTCTCTCTCTTCATTTGGCATGGTCAAATTGATTTTAAATAGGGATGTGCATGCCCCCCCTCGGATCAGATTGGAACTGGGATCGGAACCAGAACCAAGGCCTCGGATCGGATTGGATCAGATCAGAGGCTTCCTGGTTCGGTTCGGACCCGATTCTGATCTGAAAATCGGATGTCCGATTTTCGGATCGGACGCCATTTTAGCTGTTTTCGCCATAGGCTTACATTGGGGGAAAGAAAGTTTTCCCCCAATGCAAGCCTATGGTGAAAACATGGAGGCAGGTGAGTGGGGGCCTAACTCCCCCTCCCTGTCCCTCCCCCCCACTCACGATCCTTACTTGCTGGGGCACCCGCTGCCATCCGCTGCTGTCCGCTTCCGTCTGCTGGTCCAATCTACTGAGAAACAGGCTTCGTGGCCTAGTTCTCAGTAGAGCACCAGGTGATCATCACCTGGCGCTCTACTGAGAACCAGGCCGCGAAGCCTGTTTCTCAGTAGATTCAACCAGCGGGCGGTAGTGTATGGCAGCAGGCGCCCCAGCAGGTAAGCCCCCTCCCCCTCCCTCACACTTATCTGCCAGGGCATCCTCTTCCCTCTGGTGCATGGATCTACTGAGCAACAGGCTTCGCAGCCTGCCTCTCAGTAGCGTACCACCTGGCGCGCTACTAAGAGGCAGGCCGCGCAGCCTGTTGCTCAGTAGATCCACGCACCGGAGGAAAGCGGCAGCCCTGGCAGATAAGTGGGGGGGCCCTTCCTGCCTCCCCTGTCGCACTCCTTACCTGCTGAGGCGTCTGCTTCCCTCCAGTGCCTGGATCTACTGAGAAACAGGCTTCGCGGCCTGCCTCTCAGTAGCGAGCCAGGTAATGATGTCATCACCTGGCACACTACTGAGAGGCAGGCCGCGAAGCCTGTTTCTCAGTAGATCCAGGCACTGGAGGGAAGCGGCCACTCCGGCAGCTAAGTGGGGGGGGCCTCCCGCCCCTTGCACTCCTTACCTGCTGGGGCCGTCCACTGCTAATGGTAGTGAACGGCCCCGGCAGGTAAGGAGCAGGAGGGGGTCCGATACTCCAATCTTATCCAAACTGGATCGGGTCCTTCTGGACCAGTTTGGATCAGATCGGACGATCCAGATGTGGGGATCGGAAATCGGATAATTGTATCCAATTTTCCCCGGATTGTATCCAATTTTCCCCGGATTGGGTCCAGATGGATTAGACCCGATCCGGTGTGCACCCCTAATTTTAAATAAGTAAGCAAGTCTTTAAAGTGCAAGTACATACACTATCAATAGAGTGCACATGAGACACAGCTCAGGAAACCTAACACCTATTCTAAGCTTACACTCTGAGACTGTCAATCTAGGTGATATTTAGGCACCAGCAAAGGAATTCCATAAGCCACTTCACAGACATGTAATTTTGCAGGAGCAAAATTGTATGGATTGTTTTCTGTTAAGTATCTCCTTATTATCACTTTCCACTTATAACAGGTGACCTACCTTCCAGTTCCCCAAAACCCTGTTTGTCTCTTGAGGCATTACACCTGAGATCTGAATGGGAGCTCGAACAAATAATTAAGGAAAATTAAGCAATTTGAACAGATGTGAGGCAGAATCTGAATGGATCTTAGACTTGATGTACATTAGCAAATAGCCATTTCCTCTTGATTTGATATCTATATCAATTAAGGGGGATTATCCTATTTAAAATACTTAGAGGCTTTATAGCAACCATAATTAAAGATTTTTAAAGATTTCTTTCTCCATTAACATATTTCTCTCTACTTTCGCAGCACAAAATATGTCTTCTGAGTTCTGTTTGTGACTGGTGAATAGGAACATACTGAACAGAGTGGGGAGGGACTCTTAGAAATGTTTATCTACCTGCTTTCTTGGCTGTGTCTGTGTGTTCCTAAAGTTGTGAAACAATTTGGATTCCCAGCAGAAATGAGTAAGCATAGCAAAAGAAATGAAAGCGGGGGAAGAAAGGAGAAGCATTGTGCTGGTGAAGGATCAGAGGAAAACAATTATGTCTTAATGCTTGGGTCCTAAATAATTAAACTAATGCTCTAGGCAATAATGCATTAGTCTATAGCAAAAGGGATACCTTACTCTATAGGTTGGAGACCATTAAGAGCCAAAAGAATTCAAGGGAGAAAGGATGCTGTATCTTATTGCAAAGCTGCTCTCACATAACCTGTGGAGTGCAGGAAACAAGATACTGTAGCATCCCTTGGAATCTGGAAGATGACAGAGATACTTTTTCTTTATCACACAGCTGTCAAACATAAATTCAACTCATGGAAATTCTTCCATGCTATTCTATCAGTTTCTTAGCCTATCATAGCTTTGTCTAAACTGGTAGAGCAGCTAGAATGTGGAGCTTTGCTGTGGAAGCCCATGGTGAAAATGAAATCCTTGTTTAACCATGAAAACTCAGTGGGTGACTTTGGGAAAGCAAAGTCTACTTTGCTCAGGTCATCAGGAGGCTAAAGCACTCCTCTGAGCTGCTTGGAAGTAAGAGTGATGTACAGTGTAATAATGAATAACAACCGATTGACAGGCAGACATGAAAGAGTTGCAGCATGTTTCTTTGCAGGAGACAATGTTATGAGGAAAGCTGCTTTTGCATTTCTGTTAAAGGTGCAAACTCTGCATCAAGAGAAAAGATAGTAGCCCTAGTTGGACAGGGAGCCCCAGTCTACAACTACATGGGGCTGCCCTTGTAGACTATTCAGAAGCTGCAGCCTACGGAAAATGTGGCAGCAGGATTAATAACCGGGACCAAAAGGTCTGAGCACATAAGACTAATTCTGGCCTGCTTGCATTGGCTGCCTGTACGTTTCCAAGCTTGATGCAAGGTGTTGGTTTTAACCTACAAAGCCTTACGTGGCTCAGGAGTGCAATATCTGATGGGAAGCCTCTCCTGCCATGAACCCACCCAGACACTATGATCAATATCTGGGGCCATCCTTCATTTGCTTCCTCCAAGGGAGGCTCAGAAGGTGGCAACAAAGGAGAGGGGCCCCCGGCCATGGAATGAGCTCCCCATTGAGCCCACCTGGTGCCAACTCTGTCATCTTTTTGGCACCAGGTTAAGACAGCCTTCTATCAGCAAGCATTTAATTGCATATGATGGGCACTTAGGTCAGCTGTCTTGGACAGGCTTGCTATTGAAATTGTTTACTGAAATTGTTTTTAGCTATTTAAATTGCTTTAAATTTTGTATATAAATATTTTTTAGACTATGTTTTATTATAAGGTTGTCATTTGTTGTCATTTGTACTGTGTCTGCATGTGTGTGTCTTCTTGTGAACTGCCAAGAGAGCCTCTGCTATTGGGCAGTATAAAAATTAAATTAGCAACAACAACAACAGCCTCACTATTTTTTTTTTCTTTAATGAACTCAAGAATAGAATTCCAGGGAAAATGCTTGGTAGGTTCTTGCCTCTGGGGCGAATCAGAGTTGAAGAGTAATAGGATGAAACTGAAAACTATAGGTTGGATCCCATGGAACTGTTCCCAGCAACAAAACAGAGATGGGGGTAATTGCCCATCCCCTCCATACACCCTCAAAATCTCCTCTGGAGGGCTGGGAAATTCCCCAGAGCAGATTTTTGGGTGGCGTGGGGGCTGCAGGGAAAAGGCAGAGGGAGGAAGTACTATTGCACTAGCAGACTTCCACTAGGGTTATGTTGGATTTACCCCCCCTTCCCCCCTCTTTTTAGTGCTGGTCCAAACTTTATAAAACAAACCATTGGAATAAAGGCAGAGGGAATAAAAAGTTATAATCACTTGGCTATTTCCAACCCTTACATACATTACACAAAGATTCTCATTATGTTATTTGGGGCTTTTCCCACTCTGTAGAAAAGCATTCTGCATCTCTAAATTAGTATGTTATAAACTTCCCACAAAATGATGAGGTCATTTTTAATTAAATAGCAGGATCCATAAGCAGAAATGATGTACGGTACTCCTTGAAATGAAACATTTTTTCCCTGCTTGCTCAGAGCTAAAGGAAAGCACATCCATTTTCCATTGTGTAGTCTGACTGGATTAGTTTTATTGTTAGAGTCTCTTGTGAGTAGCTGTCCAGTGGGTGTTAAGAAAGCATTTAAAGATTCTTGCAACAGCAGACATTTAACTGAGATTGAAACTGATATTTTTTTGGCAGTTAAATGTGTGAAGAAGCTATGGGTAAGAACTTGGCTTAAGAATTACAAGGAAGACCTGAAATCCCATTTCTTCAGTCACATGACAATACATCCATTCTAAAGCCCTGCTAATTTATGAACTGCTTTATTTCCTTAAATGAGGCATGTTGGCTTATCCTGCATTTAGCATGGACAAACTCACCTTGGCTCAGTTTGGAACTGTTTTAGCCATTTGAGCTATTTTGCCCCAAATTGCAAATTAGCTTCCAAATTCTAAAATTTGGGGCTATTGTACTCCAGGAAATATTACTGGGATTGAAATGGGGCCAGAATGCCTCCTGCAAACCCCTGTACTTTGTCCTCTAACCTTCCCCCTTAGACTTACCTAGTGGTGTCAGTCAGGAGGTTTTAGAGGAGGTCCCCATGAGTGGCTTCCATTCACCATTTCCTTTCCTTTAATTAATTATTGTATTTTTTTCTTAATGTATAGGAAGGTGCTTATGAAAACAGGAGATCCTTCAAGTATCCTGGTCCCTAGCCATGAAAGGCTTTGGATTAAACCAGTGCTTTGAATTGAGCCAAATAGGAAAGCAAGTGTGGTTGGCATACCACAGGCATAATATGATCTTAGTACCCAGCCCCAATTAGTGATCTAGCAACTGCATTCTGCACTAACTGCAGTTTGCAAACAGTACTCAAAGTCAGCCCCACATATAGTGCATTACAACAGTCTAACCTGGAGGTTACCAGAGCATGGATAACTGAGACTATGCTACCTTGGTCTAGGTAGGGTCACAACTGGTACATGAGCCAAAGCTGGAAAAAGGGTCACTTATGTCACAGAGATAATGTGTGTAACAGTGTGGTGTAGTGGTTAGAGTGTTGGACTGGGATTCAAGAGATTAGGGGTCGAGTCCCCACTCTGCCATGAAGCTCACTGGGTGGCTTTGGCCCAGTCACTGACTCACAACCTCCCTCCCTCACAGGGTTCTTGTGAGGATACAATGGAGAGGAGGAGGACTATGTAAGCAGCCTTGGTTCTCTTGTAAGAGGGATAAAGGTGGGGTATAAAAGCAATAAATAAATAAAGGGGTCAAGTGCAACTCCATCCAGCACAGGATGAACACCATTCTCCTTGGCAGATGAACAACCTATCCACAGTATTTTCATCTTGACTGGATTGAGCTTCAGTTTATTGGCCCTCATCCAGTTCATTTCTGTGGTTAGACATTGATTTAGCACTTCCATTGCTTCACCTGAATTTCATGAAAAGGAGATATAGAGTTGATGTCAACCACATATTGATGACACCTCAACTCAAACCTCCAAATGCCCTCGCTCAGCAGTTTCATGGTAAATAACACGGGGGACAGAATAGAACCCTGCAGAACTCCAGAGTGAACGTGCCAAGGAGGTGAGCAGTAACCTCTCCAGAAACATCCTCAAGTATCAGCTGTCCAGGGCCAGATCTACACCAAGAAGGATATAACACTTTGAAAGTGGTTTGAAAATGACATATGGAAGCTGTCATGGCCCCCTACAGTTCTCAATACCATTATAAACCGTTATAAAACAGTAGCGTAGATCCTCCCCAGGTAAGAAGAGAACCACAGCAACACAGTGCCTCCAATTCCCACCCCAGACAGCTTATCCAGAAGGATACCATGGACAGCGGTATTGAAAGCTGCTGAGAGGTTTGGCGAATCAACAGGGCCACACTCCCTAGGATGGAGCATTCAGTAGTTTTGTGGAGTGAGTTGGGGGGCAAACCATTCACAAGGGTCAGAACAGGTGGACAATGTTCCAGTGGGGGTGGGAGAACTTTTGGGTTGGAGATGCTTGCTTTTTGATGAAAGGACCCAGTGGTGTGGTTTCTTTCTTTAATTTAAAACAAAGACAATTCCTGCACACAATGGCCAGTGTCCAGTCTGTTTAAAACTTGCTTTGGAATTATGCTGGGTACATGCGCTCTGTGATGACGTAGCATGGTTCCCAGTGACACGGGGGGGGGGGGGGGGTGACAGAGATAGTGTAAGCAGCAATTCCATAGATGCAAAGATAACCTAGTGTGACCTCACGGAGCACAGAGTGTGGCACAAACATGCAGTTATGCCATCCAGCTTAGATAAAGCCTGAAGGAAGATCCATATTAGAGAATACCTTCCTTTAAAAACTGGATAGTGTAATTTCAACTACTGTTCATGGGGATGTTTCAGCACTTGCCCCTGAAGAAAGGTGTGTTGTACCCTAAATATGCTAGCCTACAGCATTTCATTTCAATAAAAGATTTCCTACCATCCGTTGAACTTTTCCGTAGATCTGTCAACCTACATCACTTTTCCTTTGCTGCTTCCTGGCTTCACAGTCATTGATACCCCCCCTCTCTTTCTCTTAAACCAGATACTAATTTTACTTAAGAATAACAGGGAGATGGGTCTTCTAGTTTTCAGCTTTGTTCCTTTAATGGGATGGAATGGCAAATCAAACCTATAGTGGCAACACATCTGCAAAGCAAAATATTACATACCAAATGACTCTTGTGGTGTTTCCATAGTAACTAGGGCCTTAGAATTCACACCAGTAAAGCAATAAAATCAAGCTAGGGTGCCTGAAGTAGAACACATATGGATTTTTATTTTTATTGTTAAAATTACAAAAAATCCATAAAATTCTTTACATCTATATTGCCAGGAGAGTACCTCTATAGCACCAGTCTGTTTTCTCTTTAGAGAACATGTAGGCAATGTGTGTGAGTGTGTGTGTGTATGTGTGTTTTGCCAATTAGTTTCCAGGCGAAGTACAAAGTGTTGGTCATTACCTTTAAAGCCCTATATGGTTTGGGTCCAGGTTACCTGCAGGATCGCCTTCTCCCATACAATCTGTCCCACACGGTCAGGTCCTCTGAAAAGAATTTACTACAGTCGGCCAAGACTAGGCTGACAACTGTTACCCAGAAGACCTTCTCTTCTGCCACTTCCAGATTGTGGAATGACCTGCTGGGAAGATCTGCCAACTTACCAGTCTTCTAGAACTTAAGAGAGCTGTAAAGACTGATCTCTTCCGGCAGGCCTACCCAGTCGAATTTTAAGACTTGGTTGATTTTAATAATGTATTAATTGTATATGCTTTTAACCAGTTTTATGTATTTTATATTGTCTGTATTGATGTTGTTCCCCACCTCGATCCGGAGGGAGAGGTGGGTAAGAAATAAATAAATATATATATTGTTGTTATTATTATTATTATTATTATTATTATTATTATTATTATTATTATGTGTGTGTGACTGTATGTATGTATGTATTATGGAAAACAACTGTATAAATGTCAAAAAAATGGAAGGGCAACTGGATTCCCAGCAGGATTGGTGCTGAGTATTCACCTTTCATCTCTAGAGATGACAGCATGATATAACACAAGTTCTGTTTGTTTCTTAGCTGTATGCAAGCTCAGCACCTATTGCTGAGAGATGTCCTTCCTGCCCTTTCCATGCACTATAGACCTTGGGCATCTGAAATGGAAACCCAGGAGCCAGCAATAAATCCCCACATTGCTTCCTCATGTGAAGGAATGTCGTTTAAAACACACACACAACTAACTCACTCACTTACTGATTTAGAGAGCCATTAGGAAGCCATTAGGTGCCTGCTTCCCTTGCATCTCACTGGTACTGCAAAATTGGAAGGGATAGAGTGTTGTGTTTTTTTACAACACTTTGCTCTATCATGCAAAAGTCATTCCCTATATACCATCTTTTTCCAATTCTGTGCCCTCCAAACGAGCTTGACTACAATTCCCAGCATTCCTAATTTCCTAAACATTGGACATGCTGCCTGAGGCTGATCAAAGCTGAAACTGAAAACACCAGGAAAGCACCAGGCTGGGGAAGGCTGTCATATGCCAAGGAGAAGGGTTATGATACAGTGGCATGTAGGGAACGTAGAGATTTTGCAAAATCCATTCCGGCTGCATTTCATGGATTGTCAGGTGTCTTTCATTGCATTCTCCACTCGTTGATGGAATTGGATTTTTCCAAATTTCCCAAATTTACACAAATTTGCAGTTGTGAAAATGTGCAAATCCCCCCCAAACGTGCAAATCCTCCCCCAATGTGTGTTTTCATGGAAATGCACAATTTTTAGACATTGTTTTTCCCCTTATTTTATGTAATTTTTTATGACTAAACTTGTGTAAAATTCTGGAAAGTAAAACAAAACAAAACCACAGTCCATAATTCCGTGAAATCCATGAGATTCGGGAAAAGCCAGTCCACTGCAGAATCTGTGAGTCAGAGACATAGAAATCCAAACACATTTGGTTCCATTGCAGATTTCTCTGACATCCTAGTGAGGGGTTCACCACAACCACTGTACCCTCTTCATATAAGAGGGCCATTGGACATGCATAGGGAGGCTCAGCCATAACAGCCTCTTTGCTCAAGCCTTGATTAAACTGCAGATGCCATTCAAGGTTCCATGATCCAACCTGTGCTATTGGTAGAATGAAAGTCCTTCATTCTGCTCTCCACCAAGACTCCATGGAAAAGAACTGGGCAGTTCTGTCTATCTCCATGTTGTGTGAAGTGAGTGAGTGGGATATGGGTGCATGACATCTATTATTTTTCAGTAAATCGTAACGTGGTGTCTGCGTGGTGTTGGACAGACCAGAAATAGGAAATTGATTAAAATAATCAGTAAGACTTGTTTGGGGACAGTGATTTACAGGGCAAAATGAAACTAATTCATGACCTATTGATATGTGGAGCATTATAAACATAAGAAGATTCATTGTGGGCATCTCTTCTTTTATTCTTATTATTTTAAAGCCAAAAAAGAGCCTCTCCTTTCAATACACACATACAGCCTTTAGCTGGATTGCTTGCCATCACATGACCATGTCTCTGACATACCTGTGCTAGTATTATTAAGATTCTCCGGTGATTCCCATTGGGAGCAATTAAGTTATTTCATTCTGAAAGTGTTCATCCACTGCAGCTGGGTTCAGTGGGCTGGTGCTAAGCTTCTAAATATTCCTAAACGCTCCATTATGGGCTGCTATATATTATTCTGATGATTTGCTGCACAGTAACTAGCTTTTTTTTTTTTTGCTGTGTTGAATCTGGTTGTCAGGTCCAATTCCCCTTGTCATTGTTTGTTGCATTGCCTATTTGACTATCTATTAAACTGGACTTAGAAGGTGATATATTAGCATCCTGGGTAGCTTAAGCCATCCAGGTGATGAATAGCAAACCACTAATCCTGTAGATCTGACAAGACATTTCCAGTCAACCCTCAGGACTGTCAGATTTAAAGCATGGTGTGGCTTACCACAGTCAACTCTTGTGTACCAGTATTGTGCAAGTGATGAAAAGCCAGGATTACAGTCATGCCTTGGGTGATGCAGCACCTTCTTTCAGATAGTTTTTGCTTGCTGTAGTAAATTACTGACTGCCTTCTACTTAAAGACATCATTGAGGAACTTTCTAAATGAGGAACGCATTCACCATCCTAGGTCTGAAAAATGTCTCCTATTCAGGATACTGAAATAATTTTAATAGCTAATTTATCACAGTGATACACACACACAAATATGTAATCTCTGTACTAAGAATTCGGGATGGAAGGAGCAGCAGGAAATGGTTTCTTCAGATATCTTTATTGAATAATGGAAATAGAAGACACAAGGAATATGTATTAGGTAAACTGGCTGTTCAAATTATGAATAGTTAATCATATGGAATTCAGTATCACAAGATGTAGTGATGGCCATCAATTTGGATGGCTTTAAAATGGGGTTAGATAAATTCCTGGAGGAGAAGGCTACCAATGGCTACTAGTCCTGAGAGCTAGGTGCTACCTCCAATAGCAGAGGCAGTAAGCCTATGTACACCAGTTGCTGGGGGACATGGGGGGAATGTGCTATTGCACTCATGTCCTGTTTGTGGGTTCCTGTTCAACAGCTTGTTGGCCACAGTGTGAACAGAATGCTGGACTAGATGGACCCTTGGTCTGATCCAACATGACTCTTCATACGTTATTATGTTATTATGATTCTTTTAAAAATAATAATGTTGAAATGAACTGAACTGAATTTAAGGTTGGAAAAATGAGAAACTGAAGTTAACAGATTTGTCCAACCCTAAGTGGAGGTCCTGGTGGAAGGGGACGCCTGGATTGGGGTATTTTGATTATGTAAAGATTTCTCTATCTTAGTACAATTGACAGGAATCACCTTAAGCACTCTTATGAAAAGCTTTCAGATCTTCAGGGAGTGGACAGCTGGTTGTTTAATAGTCTACAAAATATTTTACCTAATAGGGCTGTTTTCTGCTGAGTCATCCATGTGAATTTCTACCCAATTTTCCTCAGAGGTCCAGGACTCCAGGTATTAACACTGTCCTGCCCTTCGTTGGTTGCTCAGATGCAGGTATTTCTTAAAAGCTCAAAATGAGGGCTGCTAAGGCACTTCATTCACAGATCCAAAATGAAACAGGATACTTATGACAAGGATATGCAGCTTAAGGCTTCTCCACATGGTGCTTTTATTCTGCAATTGAATTTGGTTACACATGGAAGTTTGTAGGTCCTTTCCATATGTCATCAACCTCCAGTGCTTCCCCTGTGCTTTCCAGTCATTTTCACAGCTTTATTTGAAATGGAGATAACAAGGTAATTAAAAAAAACAACCTTGTCCATGTAAAGCGGGAGTTATGCTATAACAGCAGCACCATCTAGTGGATGTAAAAAGATACAGAACTTGCAGATAACCCCCCCCCCAACACACACACATACACACAAAAAGGAATGAATGAGTTTGCTCCCACAAAGAATTCAGAAACACAAGCCCTGATAAAGTTGCAGGATAAAAAACCTGGTGTGGAGAATTCTTAAATTATCTGAACACCACCTAAACTTATAGGCTGTCCAGATGGCTCGGGATCTCCCGGTCCTAACCGGGAATCCAGGGGCGAACCAGCCCAACCGGGGGGGGCGGGAGGGGCAAACCGGGGTGGCGGGGGGTCACACGGTGGTGGCAGCAAGCAAGGAGCAGCGGTAGACCCGGCGGCGGTGTCGGCGGAGGAGCCCGGGAAGGGCCGCCCCAACAGGTAAGTGCCTTCCCTCGCGCCTCACGCTCCTTACCCGCAGGGGTGTCCGCTTCCCTCCAGTGCTCGAATCTACTGAGAAACAGGCTTCACGGCCTGTCTCTCAGTATCGCGCCAGGTGATGACGTCATCACCTGGCACGATACTGAGAGACAGGCCATGAAGCCTGTTTCTCAGTAGATTCGAGCACTGGAGGGAAGCGGGTAAGGAGTGCGAGGCACGGGGCACTTACCTGCTGGGGCAGCCAGGTCCTCCTCCGCCGCCACCGCGCCGCCGCCGCTGCGACGCCGCCGGTGGCGGGTCCCCCACCGGCTCGTGAGGCCAGCGGCTGTGCGGAAGAGGCGGGGGAGGGCCGATTACGTCACTTCCGGATCCGGCCCTCTCCTGCCTCTTCCGCGCGGCCGCTGGCCTTACGAGCCGGCGGGGGACCCGCCGCCGGCGGCGCGGCGGCGGACCCGGCGGCGGCGGTGGTGGCGCGGCGGCAGCAGAAGAGAACCCGCCCCGGTAGGTCCGGGCTGATGTTTTTTGGCTTGGTGGGGGGGTTGTTTTGGGTGGGGGGGTGACTTGGGGGTTTGTTTTGGGGGGTGTCTTGGTGGGGGGGTTGTTGGCGGGGGGGGACCGGGATTTTGGGTTCCAAAATCTGGTCACCCTAAACATATACATTTGTCAGCTGCTACTGGGCAATCTGGAAGGGATTTAAAATTAATCTGGAATAAGGACTATGTTGATCTTCTGGTACTCAAAACCCTGAGCCCAGCCAACCACAGATCAGGAAAGGTGCCACCAAATCCTTCTTATACAGTTTTCAATCCGTTTTCAAGGTGTCATATCCTGCTTGGTGTAGACATGGCTAAGGAGTCACTATGAAGGCCTCCTTCAGCAAATATAACTCTTGCCCAAATTAAGAGAACCAGAAGGAACACAAACTTTCAAAAAGAAAGGCAAGCAGTCAAGAAAGGAAAGGGGGGGAAGGGACAGAGTTCAACTGGTCTTTCCCAATGAGAATGTGTTTGTAGGATTACAGCATTACATTTTTAGGATCACAGCCTCAAGCTGCATCCCTAAACACATAGTAAGGCCCCCTTTAGAGTGCCCTGAAATTGTCAGATTTCAGTGGATTAATGAAATAAACTTTGGAGGGTAAAGAATTTTGATCTCTTTAAGTTCCATAGAGGCACAAATTGAATAGGTCAGAAAACTGGCTATCCAATCTCCCCATCGCAGTACTGCCTCCCTTCTACTTGGCTGGGCATGTTTTGCCTCATCAGTGCCAACAGGGCAAAAAGAATGCCAGACTCACGTTCTGCTCCTCCCTCCAGGCACCCTTACCTGTGGGAAATGGACAATCACATGCCTCATTGCAGAGGACCTTGGGGTTATCTCCCAATTCCAGAAGAATGGACACCTGATGGAGGAGGTTGACAAAAAGAGAACTGTGAGGGCTTAAAATGGTATTATGTAGGGGCAAGGCCAGTTAATCAGGCTCAAAATCTAAATCAAGCCTCACCATGTTAATTGTTGAATCGAGCTGATTAGTCAATTAATGCGACAGCCCTACATCATTCAAAGAAAAGAAAAGCTGACATCTTAATGCTGCTGTTTCTTCACAGAATGTAAATGACTGACTTCAGTGTGGTTATCTACAGGGACCTTGCTATTCAAAATGGGTGTTATATTTTTACATGTCTGGTTCAAAGCTCCTTCTTCAGTTAAAACTCTATTTAAATTCAAAAGCATGGTTTAAATTCTGGATCAGCAGAGGACGATCGGGTGCAAATAATATAATTATCTCTTATAAGTATGTTATTCTGTGTGGGTAACATCTGTTCCATTCCAACTTAATTCTTGCACGTACCACTAAGAAATGCAAAAGTCAATAAAAGTGACTAATTTGTTGTGCTTGAGATGAAGAAAAAAAAATGAGATTTAATTTAATTGTGTCTATTATGAAATATTAATCCTAGCTTTCCCTTCACAATAGTGTATGATATTTTCAAGATTTAAAAACAAATCACAGATCATTTAAATAAATAAAAAAACAGAAGATCTTCATTATTTTTTTAAGACTATCATAATTGAATGTGGGAAGGAAGATATTTTGAGACAGTGAGATCAAGTATAATGGGTACTCATTACAGTTCATATAATCCAGGTATGGAGATCCCCCTCCTCAGCCTGTGGGCAAGATATGGCCTTCCGAGTTTCCCCATCTGGCCCACCAGCTTCTCCCCCAGACGTCCCCTCTCCTGGCAGGGAAAAACTCTTTATCTCCGATCAGCTGATTGTAAATAAGAACTTCTCATTGCCAGGAGAGGGGATGGAGCCTGAGGAGGAAGCTGCTAACTGATTGAGCCCTGTTTGCTTCTGAATCTTGTCCTCCTGCTTACTTCTGGGTAGAGATGGACAAACTCAAATGTACATTAAGCAGGCTAAAACATTTTGAAAACTGTATATGGAGTGGGTACTGAGCCCCAACCGATGTCAATACTGTTATCAACTGTTATCAACATGGTATAGATCCTGCAATGCAGAGGCTTGGTATCCGGAAACTATTTGAAAGTGCTGCTGAGTGATTCTGAACTGCCTACTCCTGAGTAGACATGCCTTTACTTGCTTCTCAGCAGGCCTAAGATAAGTAGGAAACACATTTTAAAACTGGCTACTCTACCTTTGGTATTGCCCAAAAATGGAATGCGGGCCCTGAGGCCTCTCCCAGGTTGGGATCCAGTCCATGGACTAAAAATGTTTCCCATCACTGATCTAAGCAAAGAATCGAATTGTGTTTGGAATATTTGAAATTGCCTTTAAAGAATATTCTGTCTAGCCTTTAGTGAGTCATTAGCTCCTATGCTACTCCACCTTACAATTTTGTAGTAATTACAAAATGGGATAAGTCCATGTACACATGCTTTGAACTCCTGGAAGAAAATACAGAAAAAGTATATGATATAAGCTTGTTAAATACATTTATTTTTAGGGATGGCCCCGGCAGGTAACCCCCCTTGTGCTCCTCCTTACCTGCTGGGGCATCCAGTTTCTTCACCCGCCGTAGATCTACTATCAATAAATGTGGTCTTGTTTAAACCCAATATTCTGTGTTGACTCGTAAGTGGGCCCCCCTCCCTCCTCCCCCTCGCACTCCTCCTTACCTGCCGGGGCCATCCACTGGTGCCTGCGGGTGCCTGCGGATGGCAGCAGACGGTCCCGGCAGGTAAGCCCCCCTCACGCTTCTTACCTGCCAGGGCCATCCACTGTGGATGGCCCCGACAGATGAGGAGCGTGAGTGAGGGGAGGGGGTCCGATCCTCCGATCCAATACCATCCGGATAGGATCCTTTTTGGATCGGATCGTATTGGATTGGCTGATCCAGGTGCTGGGGATCAGATCAGATAATTTTATCCAATTTCCCCCAGATCGGGTCCAGATCGTGGATCGGACCCAATCCGTTGCACACCTCTAGTTCTAAGGTGTTGCCCCCAAGTACATGAGGAAGTGGGGGAAAGTGACATTAGCACATTCAAGAATTCTACAGGCCAAGGGACTCAGGTTTAATGAACTCTCTTCCATTTAAATGGAAGGTGGAGGCTAGTCCAATTATTACATCACCCTTGCCCTTGTTGCCTTAGTAACTATAGAATGAAACATGGAAGCTGATAGAGAAACTGGCAGTGATTTGGCAACATCAGCATCCCCCTAGATGTCTCTGTGACTGATCTACGTGTGCATCCTGAGGACTTCTCTAAATGAGCTATTTATAGCCCGCCTGCTTTTGGTCACTCATGGAAGTTTCCGGGTCAATTAAAAGACAAAAACAGGATGTCTCCCATGGCTCCCCCCCACATTCCATTGCAAAATAGATCAGAGAAAAACTGGAATAAATCCTTAATGGCGCAAAATCGGCAGCATGTAAAGCTGGCATTGCACTATGTAGTTGCTAAGAAAGGATTTAAACGGAAGGAGAAGATGCTAAAACGCAACAAAGGGGGCAGATCTAATTCCCCATGTGTCTACTCAGAAGTAAGTCCCATTGTATTCAATGGGGCTACTCCCAAGTAAGTGTGATGGGGTTGTAAACTTACAGCACAATCTTACTCAGAAGTAAGTCCTGGCTTTCCTGGGGCTGCAAGGAAACAGACAAAAACAAGACTCCCCCCTCCCTGCTCTTTTACACACATGCCAGGGAAGGAGGGATGGAAGTGTTCCCTCGAGTCAAGCAACCATGTATGTCATTTAAAGGAGCCCTGGGAGCAACAGGATCTTCTGCCTTGTCGCCCCTCTCCTCCCACGTAATCCAAGTCATATCAATCGTGCCAAAGGACCAGGAAGCACAATAGTGCTGGATAAACAATGGGATGTAGAGACACCCTTAGTCACTGCGGAGCTCTGTAAGCTGTAGTGCATACTCATGCTGATACCAGTGTTTAGAAGTCTCACCAAAACCAAATTGAAGCTGCTAGGCTCCAGAGGCCCAGTCAGGTAAGTGTCTTGTTGCATCCAGAATCCACCCGTATTCTCCGTCATGTCCACAGGAATCCATCTCAAAATCCCAGGGGCCAATTGTTCCACAGCGTCATGGGGTCTGTTTGATAAAGAAAGCCTGCCCCCTGCTTGCATGACACCTGGCTCCTGGAAAATGGGCATGGCACACTCACCACTTAAGCCAAAGTCAAAATTCCTATTGAAGCTGAATGACAATATAGAAGCATTCCAAATAAATGACAGCTCCATTTTTCAGAACATCCATTACTGATGCATACATAAGTATGTTTTACATATTGTTCCCTTCGTCTCCTTGACAGAAGCAATTCAACCTCAGCTCCTGAAGAAGAATAAAATACCACCTGTGGGCATCCATACCCAAGATCTCTGCAAGTGAACCTTACATGATATGCTGTGACATTCCCCCGCCACCCAGTGACTTGGACAGAAACGGAAAAGATTGGAATCACAGCAACAAATTAGACTGGTATATCATCATCAGACAGCTGGAGGTCCTTACAATATTTTCCCCAGATTTATTTTTGAAATTGCTTGTAATTTTTCTAGCTTTATCTGGGCAATTTCCTTCATAATCAGCAGATTAAAGACTAAAAAATCTACATGAGCATGACTAATGTGAGTTAACAAACGTATGTCTATGCAATTATCAAATTGCATGGGTAATTTAATTTTTGTAACTGGAGAATCTTTGTTGTTTGCTACGCCATTGTCATGGAAGCAAGACCATCTTTACGGTTGGAATGGCAACCTGGGGAGGGAGGGGGAGACCATCTAGTTAAAATTAGAAAATGCTTTGAAACTGTACACAAAGCTGTTTTCAGTAATATGAGGTTGAATACACCAAATGGTTTTGAATTCACAAAGTTCTGGAGGTACCACCCAGGCGACCCAGCTCCAGCTGCAATGGCAGTTCACTAAGGACTGCACAGTCTCAGCAGAACGATGGAGGAATCTGAGAATAGCTCGGTCTCCTGATGGGTAGCTGAAACTTCTTGGAGGTTACTAGCTTTTAAAACTGTTCCAAGCTCTACTCTAATTAGGATATGAACTTGTTTCTGACAGCCATGCCTCCCTAAAGAAATAATCAACAATGGCCATTTTCTCCATCAATTTATGCTGTTGTTGTTGTTGCGGAAGAACGGAGAGAGGAAATAACGAGTCAACACAGAATATTGGGTTTAAACAAGACCACATTTATTGATAGATTCGCAGAAGGGAAACCAATGCAAGCAACTCCTAGCTCTAAAAGGCATCCGCTGTGGTGTATAGGGTGAGGCATTCTCTACTGAAGTGTGGCGCTTTCACTTCGCCACCCCCCGGCTTTCTCTCATGGGTAGGGAGGCCTTCCAGTGTCACCTCACCCCCCCAGGCAGTATGGCCTGGTGGGTGAGAAAGGTTGGCCTCAAAGGTAACCCCAATCTCAGCAGCTGGGCCACAGGACTCACAGCCGCTGAGCCTCAGGCATTACCCATCACTGCCAGTTGCCTCAGAATGCTCACCGATCCTATCCCTCCAAAGATGCTTGCGCCTATATGCCAATAATTGTGACAAGGTTAAATTTAAAGGCCAATTCACTTAATTAATACTCCCATTCTGCCCTGCAGTGTAAACCCATAACCAATGAAAGGATATGGGCAAAAAAAATCCTTCTTGGCCTCCAAACAGACGACCAGCTAACCTACACTGCAAACAGGGATGGGAGAGAGGGAGCCACGCAGTGAAGCAGAGAGGGGGAGGCGGGAAGGAGGCCAATGTATTGGCTCTCCCTCCCCCTCCCTCCCAGTGGCGCCACCCAGGAGCCCTCCAATGGCAGGGCTCCACACCTCGTCCTCTCCCGCCCACAACAGCCCCACCCCACCCAAGCTAGGCTGGGTGAGTGTGTAGGGCATTTGCGGAAGAACGGAGAGAGGAAATAATGAGTCGACACAGAATATTGGGTTTAACAAGGCCACATTTATTGATAGATTCACAGAAGGGAAACCTATTGGCTCTCCATCCCCCTCCCTCCCAGTGGCACCACCCAGGAGCCCTCCAATGGCAGGACTCCATGCCTCGTCATCCTCTCCCACCTGCAACAGCCCCACCCCACCCAAGCTAGGCTGGGTGAGTGTGTAGGGCGTTTGTTGTTGTCTACAGAAATGCTAATTTAAGAAATGCTAAATTTCCTAGAATCGTGTTTAGTTAATAATAATCCTAAATGTGTGCTATGGATTTGGAGCACAGTCCTACTTGCTCAATGCATAGGGGATGTAATACTCATTCTATGGGTGGGCAATACAGCCTTCCCTTCTTCCAACATGCTGTCTAGGTGTCTAGCCACTGCTGCTCCTTGGACATGCTGCATCTCAGTCAGAGTATTTATATCAAGGAAATTCTTCCCACACCTAATGTTGAAGTATTCATCAATTGGCTTCTTTCCAGACCGCTGCTCCACGAGCTCCTCCATGGGTGAGAATTTTCTTTGGTTCATGTTAGAACTTAACAAAATTTCACAGATTTCTTCATAAACAGGAGGGAAAGAATTTGAGATTTTCAAAGTCGGAATGTGGGAAAAGCGAAATGGAGAGATTTGTCTATCCCCATCTACTTTCTATAATTCCTAAGAGCAGGATCATCAATGTATGTGAGGACCAGTAGAGAAGCAAGCCAACAAATTCTTCAGCATGAAGCATGGGATGCAGTGGACTCATAGAGCAGCGTCACCATCACAGCATGTTGGGGAAAGGAGAGCTATATTGGCTGGTAGGCAAGTTACTGTACGGTTTGCATGAAGCGAACAAAACCATGCCCTTTGCCCTTAATTAGAATGTATCCCAGATTTTATTCTTTGTTGGTGTCTATTTTTGCTCAGTTGCAACTTTATGAAGCGTTAGATCACAGCTCTCTGACAAGCCTTGACTTCTAACACTACTCTATCCTTCTGATGCAGGCATTGTGTTTTTTCTAGCTACTAAGAAGAGGGCCTTTTCTGCTGTGGCACCCCAGTTGTGGAATGAGGCTCACCTGGTGCCTACATTGTACTCTTTCTGGTGTCAGGAGAAGACTTTTTATTTTTCCAGGATTTTCATCTTTTAGGTCTATATATATATAATCTTTTACTGTATTTTAAATCGTTGCATTGCTGTTAGGTTTAACAGCATCTTTGTTTTTACCTTTATTTTATACTGTAGTTTTAAACTTTTAAATTTTGATAATGTATAGAAGTATATTATAATATTTTCTAGGACATGCATCAATGTCAATTTTACCATAGGTGGGGGGTGGGGTGGCATATTATAAGCAGAAAGATGACAAATGATTGCCTCATTGTGAGGCTTTCTTTCCAAATTGGTCTTTGTGCAATTTTCATCTTTAAGAACATTTGTATCTGTGTCATTAACATCTTTGTTATTCCTAAAGTCCTAAAATTAATCCTCTACATCTCACCTGTGATAGGGGTGGCATGCAGAAGATGGGGAAAAGCCTTGGAAGAGATCATTATGCTGTGCCAATTAGACCCTAAATCATTTAACTATAAGCAGCTGGTAATGAATAACCATGATTATGATTTCAGATGGTTATACCATTTTTTCTATTTTTATTTAGCAGTTTTAAAGGCTAAGGCAATATTTTTATGGCAGAAAATTTAGTGAACATGTGGATATATATTTTTAACGTAGAAAAAACAGCGCTATAATTTCAAATGAGAATTATGGTTATGCACCACCAACTGTTTATGGTTTAGTGATTGAGAATCTTAAGTGACAAGGAATAATTACCTCTTCTCTCAGTATAGTGAAGTTTTTCCACTCCTATAGCATGTATACAGTACAAGGTTACATGGGGGAGGAGAAGCCCTGGATACTTGGAAGAGATCCTTCTAGCTTCATTTTCTGCTTGACAACTGCAAACATTGACCTGGTTCACATGTCAGCAACAACCCATGGTTAACAAAAAGCCATTGTCACCAGTTGCTCCTCATCCCCTTTCTAACCAATGCTACCACTTGCATGCTTGATAACAGAGAGCCAGTGAGTAAGGAGGCAGTAGCATCTACTGCTTCTTCTCACCATGTCCATTGTCAGAGCCATAGGTAATAAGCAAATTGCATGGGAGAAGAGGGGCAGAAAACCCAGGGGGCTCTTGACAGTAGGATCCTGCTGGGGTGTGGGTCCTCATCCAGCATCTAACCATGCCTCACCTTGATGGCATCATAGGCATGCACAGCACATTTCATTAGGGTGTGCACCCAGGGATTTTTTTTAAAAAGGCGAACATTTATTGAATACTCAATCATAGAGGATATTATTTTTGTTCATTTATTTATTAAACATTGTAGACACTGATGCCCTATTCCGCTTTGGCTTGCTTGTTGCAGGGGTGGAGTGGGGGAGTGAGGAGACACTCCTCAAGCCCCAGCATTGGTGGGGCTTTGTGGTGACATTGGTCGGAAGATAGGCTTACAAGGCAATATTAACCTTCAAAGTCACTCCTCCTGGCTTCTTCGAAGGGTGGCTCCCAGTCGAGAAGCTCCTAGCAGAGCAATTCCTTTTCATTTCTGCTGCAGGGAATAACAGCACACAGTGGCAGTGGAGCAGCTGGAGGACTGTTCTCATTGTGTCTGGATCCCCATCTGGATTCCTACTGGATCCCTACTCAACACCCCTCCCTTAATTTGGCACTTATTGGTTGAGATATTAGGGTGTGCCTGGGCACACCTGGCACACACCTATGGATGGCATGCTTGAAGAAAGGTGAGCTTTGCCTATCACTATTCAAGATGACTGAGCAGGTCTTTGAACCCAACTTACAGCTCATTGATCTACACCAGGCTGCTAACCCCCCCCCCAAAAAAAAACCCTCACTCAGATGCCGCAAATGGAATTAATAAAACAAAACTTATATTGCTTCATTGCCTAACTCCATAATTATCCCATCACATATCTTGATCTGCTTTACATAGTAACGATAATTGAAGACATTTTAAAGATAGCATTGTTCTCTATTTAGATTTTTGTCATCCATATTTTAAGAAATTACCATGACATTTAAAATTCATTATCAGCCTACAATTGCAGATCAATTTGTTTCTGCAAAATAGTCTCAAAAATCACAGTTCCATTTACAGGAATAATACTGCTAGATACGATCAATATATTCATTCAGTATTTCAGTATTTTATTGTATCCTGATTGAATTAAAAGGGCATTCTCTTCTATCTTTAATAGCACTGTGGCAGTCATTATAATGATAATATCCTGTTGGCCATGAACTGGTTTGGAGATTTCAGCATTTGAAGTATTCTTCCAAGAAGGGCCTAGTTTCATTTTGGATTGTTTTATTGTGCCCAATAGTGAAGATTTGTTTTGAAAAGCATCCAGTTTTCCTCTGAGGTCCTATCTACTTTAATGCTCATCCATGTACTTCTCAAAAGAAGCATGCACAGCTTTTTAAAATTGTATTGCCGTCATCCCAATTGTTGTTCAAGTAGAACTTTGTGCTCTTCTGTAACTTTGAATGTATGTATGCATTTGTGTATAATTAGCTACATGAAAATGCTTGTAGAAGCATCCCTAAAACTTGGTTTAACTTTCTGAATGTAATCTATGCATTTCTGACTTTTTGCTTTGACAGTGGCTACTGTATACAGTGCCGTGTACATAAACATATTTTGCTGGGGTTGTGAATGCTCCACTATTTTGCTTTGACTTTGTGTTTTATTTTAAATACCACATTTTCATTTCCAGCACATATTTAAGGAATATATTTGCCCTTTTCTGTCAGCTGCCACTTCAAGAGTCACCATTTCCAGGCCATATATGAAAATGTGTTTGCTCTCATTTCTTCACATTATTTCCATGAATAACTTAGTTATCCTGGCCTATTTACAATATCCCATTACCGGTGGTTGGAGTTAGTTTTTTGGGGTGGGAGGAGCATTTCTTTGTACCTTGCATGTCTATCCTTCCCTGAGAAATTTGCATGGTATCAAACAATCCATCAATAACGGAGGCAACTCCTATTGAGATAAATTTATTAAATATGTTTTTCCTCATCAGACATCTCTTTGAAGTCTGCATTGTCCTTTTCTATTTGCATGATAAGAAACCATCAAGCAAGTAGTGCAAGAAATGGGGTCTTTTAAAGGTAATCAAACTGATTCCCCCCCAAATTATACTTTTAGATTCAGTTCTGAAAATATAATGAAAGTGCATTGGGGGAGAATAAGTATGGTTACCAAGGAGAATTAAATGAGGAAAAACACACAAAATACGGCCATTTTGTTATCCTCGGGATGAAAATTGGTGGATGGAAGAGCACATTTGTTGAGACAATCTGCAGTTAATGTAGATCCTGTCACACCAGGAATTACAAAGTGTTTTAGTGTCTAGGGGATGAGGGCAATGGTGGTAGCAAAGTCCAAAAGAAAACAATATCCAATTTGTAGGCCGCTATTATTGAGGAATCACCAGTTTGCAGATAGAGAAACATTAAACAGTAGGGTGACCAGATAAAATCCAGGTCAGGGCTCATGTAACTTGAACAGTTGTAGAGAAAAGGGAATTTCAGCCAGTGTCATTTGTATGCAGTTAGTTCCTGGTGAAATTCCCTCTTCATCACAACAGTTAAAGTTGCAGGGGCCCTGCCTTCTTTTGTATATGGTGCCCGCACCTTTAACTGTTGTGATGAAGAAGGAATTTCATCAGGAACTAATTGCATACAAATGACACTGGCTGAAATTCCCTTTTCTCTACAACTGTTAAAGTTACATGAGCCCTGACCTGGATTTTATCTGGTCAGCCTATTAAACAGGAATGTGTGATTTATAGACAATCCCATGCATAAAATGTTAAATTCTAACTGCATAATTTTCAAAGCACTTTCCCCTGGAATAAAGATATTTGTGATGCAAACTTAACTTTCAATATTCATTTGGAGGACTTCAACTTGCTTGGTATGCTGATCAGGCAAGACTCCAATCCCTATGGGGGAGAGGCACTGGCTCCTTTCACCATACTCTAATGACCCTCTAAACAGAAACATATATACGGACGTAATCCTGGTCTGAATATTCAATCTCCTCTTTTTTCAGAGGGAAGAATAATGCAAAGCAGGTCTCTGTGTATATGGGCCTCCACTTGAAGTGCCTCCGTAGTACATTCTATGCTTACATGGTACAGATGAACAGTGGTAGAATAGTGGAGATCACTTCACACTTAGCATGTGAGCTGAACCTAAATAACAACATGACTTGACCAGCAAAATATGTAGCAATAATAATAATAATAATAATAATAAATTTATTTATTTATTACCCGCCTATCCCTCTGGATTGAGGTGGGGAACAATATTAAATACAAAACAGCATAAAATACATAAAACTGATTAAAAACATATAAAACTAATGAATTATAAAAAACATATAAAATTAACACATTATTAAAAGGCATCTTAAAATTCAACTGGGTAGGCCTGCCGGAAGAGATCAGACTTTATGGATTTCTTAAATTCCAAAAGACTATTAAGTTGGCAAATCTCTCCTGGCAGGCTATTCCACAGTCTGGGAGCCCTCAGTGTAGCTAATGAGAAGAAATTTCTCCAGCTTCCAGATGGACTGTAGGTAACTGTAGTGAGCTTCTGGGCATAGCCAATATGCTTCCTCTTCCTGACTGCAGTGGGAGCTAGGTTGGGATGGCAGTGAGTATTGTTACCTGATGATGGCAAGACAAATGGGTGATGATCGCTTGCCACCCTACAACTGGTTGGAGTAGTGACTGTTGCCAGCTGAATGAAAGTGGGTCCAGGAATTTCTTTCAGCCATTTAAATGGTCAAAGAGTGAGGGGACCTGGAAGGAGAGCAGCAAGAGACAGAAACAGGGAGACTGGAGACTATCAGGTAAGACAAAGGGAAAAGGAAGACAGAAAGCAGAACCACCACTCATCACTGGTTCCTTGTTAATGTGGAAAGAAGTGACAAGTGCATATACATAAGTTACATATACATAAGTAACAAGTGCAGTTACAGGTGTTTTTATAAATATCTTGAATGAAGGATTATAGAGAGAATACTCACCAAATATGCAGATGGACCCAGACTGGGGGGAGGGGAGTGTCTTAGAAGACTGAAACAGGATTCAAAATGATCTTCGCAGAATGGAGAACTGGGCCAAAACTAACAAAATGGATTCCAATAAAGAGAAATTTAAAATTCTGCATTTAGGTAGATAAAATCAGATGCACAAAGGCAGGATGAATTAATTTGACAGCAGGCTGGATATGACCAAGAGTGTCATCACATGGGGGGGGGGGGCGGGAATCGCATTTCCTTACCGTTACTTCTCCGCTCCCGCTTTTGTCCCTCATTACTTCCTCATTCTTCCCCGAGGGGTGGAACATACTTTATTGTAGTCTATAGACCATAAAAGAGCATACAAAATTTAAAATTTACATCAACAGCTGTAAACAATTGATCAATTAAGAACCCACCAGTTGTACTCTATACAAAGTAGTAAGATATAACAATTTGGCAACTTGATTTGTGACCATTTTGTCCTTGGCCTGTAGAAGTATGCAGTCTGAATTTTTGAGGCTAATTCTAGGACTCCCAAGATGTGTTTCTGGCCCAGCCCTCAATCTCGAAGCGGGGCTAAGATCTCTGAGCACTGTAGCCTGGAGTTTAACAATACAGTTTTGGTTTTGTAAATATCATTCTATGGCATATGACTCCTTGGTTACCCAAGCCCTGTTAGATCCCTTTGAATCACCTTGGACTAAAGCCATAGTAAGCAGCGTTGCAATCCTCGGCTTAGATTTACCATATTTGTTTCAACTTGATTATACAAAGGTAAAATTCTCCATCAAACAGAGATTAGAGGATATTGATCTACAAATGTTGCATAAAGTTGGAACTGGCCCTTGTTCCCCGATAGCGCTAGGTATCCCAGATAGTGCTGAAAGAGGGGTATCAAATTATTTCAAATGGTTGTCAGTTCCAAAATATAGGAAGGCCTTTACACAGGGCAGATTCAACGTACTCCCCTCCAAATTGTTGGAGGGGAGATATAGTAAGATTCCAAGGGAAGAAAGATACTGCCCCTGCTCTAGCTCTGACGTAGAGACAGTCTCCCACATGCTTCTCAGTTGTGAGTTCTATAATGGTATTAGAAACGATCTCCTGAGACCAATTCTCCAGGGTTATTCTTCCCCGAGGGGAAAGAGGAAGTTAATAAAGACCACGTGGCCCATTCAGAGGCTGTTTTTATCATGCCACTTTTTCTGCACACAGCAGGAGATTGTGGCACGTTCCATTTTTTCAAAAATCGGATTAAAAGGTGTCTATGGAACAACGAGCAGAAACTGTGGGAGGCGCACAGGAGGTGGACATCAGCGTATAAAGGACACACATTCATCTGTAAGTGGGCAGAAGTGAGGATGCGATAAAACTCTCTTCTGATGAACCTCCAAATATGAGTCAGCAGTGAGATGTGACAACTAAAATGGCTAATGCAATTCTAGACACTATGCTATTATCTTATGACCAGGCCTCACCTAGTTTTCTGTTTAGAACTCCACTGTTTAGGAAGTATATCACCAAACTGGAATATATCCAAAGTAGGGCAACAAAGATGGTGAGGGTCCTGAAGACCAAGTCCTATGAGGAAAGGTTGAAGGAGCTGGATATGTTCAGTCTGGGAAAGAGAGTCATTATGATAACCATCTTCCAATATTTGAAAGGCTGTCACCTAGATGAGGGAGAATAATTGTTTTCTGCTGCTCCAAAGGTAAGAACTGAATCAATGTGTTCAAATTATATGAAAGGAGATTTCCACTTACTGTTAGGAAGAACGTCCTGATGAAATGTGCTGTTCAACAGTGGGACAGACTGCTGTGAAAAGTGGTGGACTCTCCTTCCTTAGATTCTTTTCAGCAGAGGCTGGATGGCCACCTATTAGGTATGGTGTAGAAGATCTCTTCCATCTTTATGGTTTCTTATTAGATGTAAGGTTCAGGTAATTCTGTGGTTATGTTTCTAAGTTCTGGAGGCAAAAGGGAGGCAGGGAGAAAGGGCAGTTTGTGGAATCTACTCCTATGTGTGTGTGTGTGTGTGTGTGCGCGCACCCCCCCCCCCACACCCACACTATGACACCAGGAGGCCAGTCTCTTAGATTTCTGAGGTCAGATAAAAGAGAATCTTGAATGGTGTTAGACAGTCAAGTGAAGCACAGCACAGCACAGGAGGGCCAATGGATATGCCTCCACAAGTCACCACAAATGCTTTATTCCAACACCTTTCTCCAGAGGTGTTCCTGCCTAGAGAAACCTACCAGAACATAGTCTTGGCTCTTCCTCCTTGGCAGATGTGTCACCTTGATCAAAGGTGGTGATATGGGAGAGAAAACTTGAGAGCATGGCCTGAGAAGCATGGACAATAAACTGCCTGAGGGGTTGCCATCTGTGAGTGCAATAATTAGCTTTTATCTCCCATCTGGGTGTTTGGAAAGAACTTTGAAGAGCAAACAGTGACATAATTAATTGGTGAAGCAATAAAGAGTGTTGTTTTAAAATTTACAATGATGGCTTTGCTCCAAAGGAAACCAGGGCCAGATCTACACCTTGTGTCAAATCATTGACACAATCCAGACAAGACTGAGATGCTGTTACTGGGTGGTTCTGCTGACCGGATGGAGGGTGTTCAACCTGTTCTGGATGGGGTTGCACTCCCCCTGAAGGAGCAGGTTCAGAGCTTGGGGGTTCTCCTAGAACCATCTCTGTCACTTGAGGTTCAGGTGGTCTTGGTAGCACAGAATGCCTTCTACCAACTTCGGTTGGTGGCCCAGCTACACCCCTATCTGGACAGGGATAACCTGGCTTCAGTTGTCTACGCTCTGTTAATCTCTAAATTGGATTACTGCAATGCACTCTATGTGGGGCTGCCTTTGAAGACGGTTCAGAAGCTGCAGCTTGTGCAAAATGCAGTGGCCAGATTGATGACAGGAACCAGAAGGTTTGAGCATATAAGACCTACTGTGGCCTGCTTGCATTGGCTGCCTATACATTTCCGAGCCTGATTCAAGGTGCTGGTTCTAACCTATAAAGCCTTACACGGCTTGGGGCCACAATACCTGATGGAACACCTCTCCCGACATGAACCTACCCATACACTTCGATCCACATCTAAGGTCCTCCTCCGGTTGGCTACTCCAAGGGAAGCATGGAGGGTTGCAACAAGGGAGAGGGCCTTTTCGGTGGTGCCCCCCCAATTATGGAATGATCTCCCCGACGAGGCTCGCCTGGCACCAACATTGTTATCTTTTCGGCACCAGGTCAAGACTTTCCTCTTCTCCCAGGCATTTAACAGCATATGATGAGGGTTTTGTGTTGTTGTGTTGTTGTTGTGCTTTGACCCAGAAGGATATTGTAATTTTAACTTGTTTCTATGCTTTATGGTTTTAAATGTTGTACATCGGTGTTTTTGATGTTCAGTGTTTTTAATTTTTGTAAACCACCCAGAGAGCTTTGGGTATGGGGTGGTATATAAATGGAATAAAATAAAATAAATAAATAAATAATAAATTGATCTCATCACGGTAATGCTATATACATCTTGCACATTTATATCTTGTAGGACACACAATGACATTTGTTGCAATATCTTTGATACACATAAACAACAAGGTGCTAACCTTAACCAAAATCCTCAAAACAAAAAAAGAAAGTTAAGGAGAAAATATGTAATAAATTTTAATACTAATAAAATATATTTATCACCAAAAAACCACTATTCAACATACATATGTATAATAACAAAGTAAAAACAAGGCTCTTATGATTCTGGCCAAACATGTTTCGACAAAAGTATCTTCTTCAGTGGCCCAATCACTAAATTGTTTGAGTACCAAGCAGAAGTTTTTCACAACGGGGCTGATTTAAATATTTCCCAAATAATGGGATTGTATCACTCCCCAAATTGGTGTGTATAGTACACCAAATGTAATTCATTGGCTTTACTGCTTGTAAATGGTTGTGAAAAACTTCTGCCTGGTACTCAAACAATTTAGTGATTGGGCCACTGAAGAAGACACTTTTGTCAAAATGCGTTTGGCCAGAATCATAAGAGCCTTGTTTTTACTTTGTTATTATACATATGTATGTTGAATAGTGTTTTTTTGGCAATATCTTTGATGACATGGAATAAAAAGCAGCAAATAACACTATGGCCATGTCTATGCTGGGGATTTTCCCCTGAGTCATCCCAGGGTTGTCCCTGTGCATCCAAATGATGCACAAGGGATCCCAAGAGCAGACAGGGATGACCCCTCCATTTTCCTGGGATAACCAAGACCTCAGTTATCCCAATTTTCCCTGCGGTCCCGGGACAACCCCAAGGATCATGGGCAGTGTGTGCACCCATCCCAGCTTCTTCCCTTCTCCCTGCGAATAGCGGGGGTCAGCAAGAGGGAAGGAGCCACGCCGTGGGGAGTCCAGGGACATTGGGGTGGGGGAGCAGGGTTGGGACTTTTTTTTTTAGACTTACTTTTCATTGGAGTGCAACTACGCTCCCGGCTCCAGTGTTGTTGTTGTTGTTGTTGTTTTTTAATTGTGGATGTGATGTCCCTGTTCCCTTCTGGGACATCATGCTTCCATTTAGAAGCTGGGGAATGATCCCGGAAGCAGGTAAGTCTGGGATCACCCCCCTTCCATCTCTCTACATCCTTAGGTGTAGAAAGGGCCTATGGAAGTAGTATATGGAATGTGCCCCAACAGTTGTTGTTGTTATTATTATTATTATTATTATTATTATTATTATTATTATTATTATATTATTTACATTTATATACCGCCCTATAGCCGAAGCTCTTTGGGCGATTTACACTTCAATATGAAGCAGTAGTGTAGATCTAGCCCACATTTGTTTATGCAAGTTGGAGCACATGTTTGCCAATCCCTCCTACCTACTTCAGCCCACTGCACCATATCCAGTTCTCTTTTGGAGGGTCCCCAACGTTCAGGAGCAGCTTTTCAGGGGTGACCCTTAAGTGGGTCGGAAGGATCAATGAAAATCAGTTGCCCCAACTTGTGCAAACAGTAGTGTTTTCCATTGAGGCAAGGCCCCTATTGGATACAATCCCTTAGCATTCCTGAAAGAAAATACCATGTAGGGCTACAATACTGTGGCATCTGAAGTCCTTTTGTGGCAACACTAGGGATAAGTTGTCCCATTCTAACAGTTTAGGGAACCTATCATTACCTCAGCGCTGGCATGGTAAATGCTACAAAGGAATGGCTTCAAAGCAAAGCAGAACTCTGTTTACCTCTGTCCAGCTTCAGAGCCCTGCTAGAATCAGAATGCCTGAGAATCAAAGGACCAAACTGCATCAAGAGAGCCAGAACCATCTTTTCATGTTTATGTGATTATTGCAACTAACATAGATCACCCGGTTATGTGAGGTTTTCAGCATATAGTAGTGGATCACTTTTTACCTCTTAAGATTTAGAGCTCCATCACACCAACAACTTAGTGCACTCTCGCCATGCCTGGTGTGCGGATTTGCAGCACAGTATTCACATGACGCCGTGCCTGTCCTGCTGACACACCGCCTCTTCCCTAGCCTTTCCTAGAATGCTAAAAGCCTGGATTATTTTCCCTATGTGCATTCAATGCTCCTGAAGCCTCCATGTAATTTTAAAGGAACTGTTGGCTTGAATGGATTTCATCAGATCATGGCAGGGAAAAGCATTCTCTCCCAGCAGCCAGCTCCAAGCCTCAATATTAAACCCAAACCTTGCATCCCAAGCTCAAAAGCATTTTTTTTAATCATACAATGCCCAAATCTCTGCAGAGACAGGATTGTACTCACTCGATGCCCCCAAACAGCCAGACTGAAGGGTTGTTCCATTTTTGCCCAGCAGAAAGGCAGTCTGGTTGAAGTACTCATCTGCCAGGACCTGACTGGAAGACGAAAGAGAAGGGGAAGGGTGGAGTGGAGCAGAGCGGAAAAGCTAACAAGTGAAGGAGCGAAAGAGCAGCTATTCAAATGAAAGGGATCATACGCTTGACACGCTTCTGCATCAGAGGTAAAAAAAAAAGAGGCAAACAAGGGGGAAAAATTAGGTGTGACTGAGGTCTTAGACACTGCAACATGAAATCAGCTAATGTATTATTTTCTCAGAATAATCACTCCATAATCAGTTGGTGAATGTGTTATTTTAAAAATATGATTGAAGAAGGCAGTGAAATAAGTAAAAGCTGATTTCCAGTGTTATAGCATCCCTTCTTTTTATTTAAAGTGATATATTAATCTTCCCAAACTGTTTATTCTAGTAGGCATTTCTGATTAACGTAAGCAGAAAATAATGGGTTGGATCCAGACGCAGTCATGCTTAGAGTAGACCAATTTAAATCAATGAGTTTTGATTTAGTTATGACTAACTGAAGTCCAATTGATTTTGATTGATCTTCCCTTAGCATGACTAAGTCTGGATCCAACCCACTGACTTGTAAGAAGCATTACAAGAATTCATCACATTGTTCTTTCTGTTTTCAACTAGAGTCAACATCATTAATGCACTGTTAAATGTCAAAAGTATGGTGGATGATTTCAATTAAGAACCACGGGGATTAGTAAACAGCTAATGAAAACTAGCAGTGTGGCTGTGAGCCAGTACCACAAGGGACTGAGGTGAGTATCAATGACTTACCTATTAAACAAAAGAGGAAGCGCTCTTTTAAGGAATACCAAACCAGAAAGATAAATTCAGAGACCATCATAGATAAAGAAACATGAAGAGCAACAGATTTCAGAAGGCAACTTTTACCAATTACATGATTTTTCAGCTGTCGGTAACTTTACCCAGCTGTGCCATTTATTATCATCACTATTATTGCTAATACAAAAAATGGAACCTTCTTTTGGCACAAAATATTTCTGTTCAGGGTTCCAGCCAGCCAACCAGCCAGGCTTAATTCAGAACATCGCATTCGATTCCTTCTGCCGCCAATCTCACTCTCTAATTTCTATGCCCCATCCTGCAACGGTCAGCATTTCATGATCTCAGCATTCCATGGGTTCTTTTCCCTTTAGGATTTCCATATATATATAGATATATATACTTCTGCAAATCTTTGGATTCCCCCCACCCTTGCTGATACCTCCCTCTTCTCTTTGGACCATATCATTTTGGCTACTTAAGGATACACTATTGGGAAATGAGTTCGACATTGGTACATCCTCATCCCCATCACCACCACCTCTACTATTACAACAACTTATATCTGGGGGATGGGGAAATGAGTGGTGTCTGAGATTGACAAGATTCTCTGAACATCGTCTCGCTGCTCATCTCGTGCCTGATTCCCATTTGTGATTGCCGCTCTCTTTGTACACAAGGGGGATTTGAGCAAATCAAGCAGTGATCAAATGGAGATTGGCTCAAAATTTCTAATTTACACAAATTTATTTCATAGACTAAAGCAGGTCAGATGCAATGAACTCAGGGAATTTGCGCAAATGAGGGAATCTGTGCAGATTGAACTGGGAATCAGGAATGAGATAAACATGAGCGTGTGTTCGACAATTTGTGACAATGTTCAGCAGACGCGTGCTTGTGCTAGCATTCAGGGCTTTGAAGGAGGCATGCATGCATGTTTTGCCAGCAAAAAAAAAAAAAAAATGAAATTCTCACACATCCCTATTTATATCCCACTTTTCGGCATCTCACACCCAACGTGGCTAATAACCATGATTTCCTACAATAATATTAATTTGATACAATAAAATATAACAATAAGCAAAGTTACATGATCCTCTGCCAGCAATCCGCACCCTCTTTGTGAATGCAGTTTGTCAAGCATGTAGGTAGAGTTCTGTTATCAATTTTTCTCATGTCTTCCTTTTTGTGGAAAGAGGAACATAAGAAGGTAATTCATATCCAATGGCAATATGAAACTTCAGAACCTGAGCTAGTGGTAATATACATCTCTCTAAATAATTAGAAAAACAACAACACTTGATACATTGTCCCTTGGATAGTGCAGTATAACCAATTACAATCTCAAACATTTTACGTTTTGTATAAAATTATTCTCTGTGTGCATTACGTTACTAACCTATAAAATGTCATAAGGACTGTACAACTTTAAAGAAGGCATTTCACACCCTAAAAAGTTTTACATATTTTTTTAAAATGGCTTGTATGCATAAGATTGACTATGAGGAGAGTTTGTAAGACCCTCCACCCCTATCTACTTCTTCAAATTCTAGAAAGAGTTTTTGAACCAGATTTGGGAGACTTGGGGGATTTCAGATGGGAGAAAAGTTGGTAAATTCTCCATGTCCATGAATTGAAGTGACTTGTCTTTGAACAGCAGGATCTTTGGATCCAATCCAACATTTCTCAAATGCAAAAGAAAAAAAGAAAAGAAAAGGTTGTATTTCAAATTATAAATTGTATACATTTTATGCTTTCTTTCTAAAGGCATTGTGAATGGAAGTTTTGACATATGAAAGGATCATCTAGTTTAGTTGTCCCTTTAAACCTTTTGTTATAACATTGATTGCACAACAAGGCTGTTTTTATCTTCAATCTTCAAATAGACAATGCCAGTTAGTTAGAAGCATTTAGTCACATTATGTGCTTTTTCACAGATGGGAACGCTACAGAGTCCTTTTGTGTGTGCATTTGTACGAGGCATTCACACTTCAGTGTATAACTTTGATGTTTTCCATCTGGGTTACAATTTGTCTTGATAATTGTAATCATGCAGATTGTGTCAATCTTCACCACTTAAGTTCCATGCAAATGATCCAAAGGAGATGCGCCATGTAGCAGTTCACTAATGCCGTTACATAAATGTGGGAAAGTAAGCCCTGGTCCATGGATTTCATAACACCATATGGAAACTTCCCAGTGGCTGTTCTCATTACAGGCACACAAAGCCAATTGAGACAGCTGTTCCAAGAGATTTGCCATCCACCCCTTTCTTTGTTCTGCAACCTGGATGAAGACAGAGAGCTGTTGCTGCCACCATTCTTTAACCTTCATGGTAGTGGAGCACTTGATTTTGCCAGAAGAAATAAGGGAATCAAAATGTAATGTCTAGAGGGTTGAGGGGGTAGTTATGCAGATCATGTGACTTCACTGTTATATCAACTTGACAATGAGCAAATTCTCCACCCTATTTTTGGGCAAAGAAATTGGGGTGGGGGCAATTTTACCAAATTGCTCCAGGGAGAGAATACGTTCTCCATTGGTGTCTCACGAGTAGGGCAGTGGTTGTAGCACAACTTTGTTATCTGTTTCTAAGGGTTTGGGGGTTTTGTTTGTTTGTTTGTTTGTTTTTGTGCTGCCACTACAAGCAACTGTGTTGGCAGTTTGGTCTCCATTTTGCATCTTCCACAAAGCCCCAAACCTACCATTGTTCCAGGGCATTGTGGGGTGGGGAGGGAAGGTGGCAACTCTCCCCCCCCCAAAAAAGTGAAGAAAATGTGGGGAGAATTCTGCAAAGTGGTCTTTTATTTCTAGGAGGTAAGAAGAAAACCCCCAGAACTTTTCTAAGAAAAATATCTTTTGGGAAATTTTGGCTCAGCTCTAGATGTCATTCAGGGTTCAGCACATCCCCAGAGTCTTCCAAATGTTAAATTGCTGAGGGGTGACGGTAAATATATCCAATGCAGATGCTTATAATGATACCACGATGTCTTTGAAAGTAGGGTGACCAGATAAAATCCAGGTCAGGGCTCCTGTAACTTTAACAGTTGTAGAGAAAAGGGAATTTCAGCCAGTGTCATTTGTATGCAATTAGCTCCTGGTGAAATTCCCTCTTCATCACAACAGTTAAAGTTGCAGGGGCCCTGCCTTCTTTTGTATCTGGTCACTCTAGTATAGTGCCTGCAACTTTAACTGTTGTGATGAAGAGGGAATCTCACCAGGAACTAATTGCATACAAATGACACTGGCTGAAATTCCCTTTTCTCTACAACTGTTAAAGTTACAGGAGCCCTGACCTGGATTTTATCTGGTCAGCCTAGGGAGGTCCTGAGCACCCGACTAGGTCTGGGAGTCCATTTGGAGGAAGTTGCAAGTATGAAATGAGGCTTAACAGAGCTAATTTTCACCTGTTGACAATTATCTACTGCCTGGATTTTTATATTATCTTCACAATGCAAACTAGTAAACAAACAAAAACATCATTAGAAAAAAAAGAAACATAAAGTATAATATAAAACCACCATTGCACACGCACACACGCGCGCACACACACACGACAGAGAATCTTCATCTTGTCACTGGCCAATAAAACTAGGGCTGTGCACAGCCCCCATCCTCTTTGCCTCAGAACTTCCGAACCAGACCCAATTTGACTCGGTTTGCCTCAGAACTGCCCCCAGCCCACTTCAGATTTGATGTCACTATGGTGGTGACTGGTGTGGTGGCAGCAAAGCGGGAATGAGGTTCCTATCTTTCCATCTCCTGCCCCACTCCTCTTTCTTGGTGCTTGGAACATCAGAGCCTTTGGTTCCAGTAGGATGACCATTTGAAAAGGAGGATAGGGCTCCTGTATCTTTAACAGTTGTTGCGGAGTGTAGGGTGCAAAATAAAGAGTCGAGACAAGGAAATTGGGTATAAAATGGGCCACTTTTATTCAAGATCTGCAGCAAGGGATAAGACCTATGCGGGCATCCTCTCTTGGCCTCTTCCAGGCCAAATCTTGGGAATGGGCGAACCATTCTCTGACCTCCGGGTGGCATCCCACGTTCGCCACCCCTTGGTCATACCCCATTTGGGGTTGGGAGGCCTTCCTTTGTCACAACACCCGTGCCGCAGTGCTCCGAGCGTGTGAGTAGAGTTGGCCTCAAAGGTAAACCTTATTCCCATGATCTGGTGCCGCGGGGCTCCCAGATGTGAGCGTCAGGTATTACCCTTTACCTCAACGGTTCCTGAGAATGTTCACCAGTTGAAAAAAGGCCCTAAGGATGCCCGCACCTACCGCCAAATTAAAGTGACCAAATTAGTGCAAATCAACCTATTTAATACTCCCCAGCTGTCTTACAGTATGAAGTAGGCGAAAAAACTCCTAACCAAATTAGGGTAAGAGTAAAAAATTCCTACTTGGCCTCCTAATGACGACTGGCTAGCCCATACTGTCAACAGGGCGGGGAGGGAGGGAGCTGCGCCAAGCAAAAGAGGGCAGGCAGGACCGTTAGGCGGCGATTAAAGCCGCCCGTCCATAGCCCCGCCCAGTGGCACCATCTGGATGCCCCAATGGGAGCATCCCACCCACGACTCACTGCCCCCCCACCCGCAAATATCATCCATCGCCCAATTGGGCTCTGGATTTCACTTGCGGAGTGTAGGGTGCAAAATAAAGAGTCGAGACAAGGAAATTGGGTATAAAATGGGCCACTTTTATTCAAGATCTGCAGCAAGGGATAAGACCTATGCGGGCATCCTCTCTTGGCCTCTTCCAGGCCAAATCTTGGGAATGGGCGAACCATTCTCTGACCTCCGGGTGGCATCCCACGTTCGCCACCCCTTGGTCATACCCCATTTGGGGTTGGGAGGCCTTCCTTTGTCACAACACCCGTGCCGCAGTGCTCCGAGCGTGTGAGTAGAGTTGGCCTCAAAGGTAAACCTTATTCCCATGATCTGGTGCCGCGGGGCTCCCAGATGTGAGCGTCAGGTATTACCCTTTACCTCAACGGTTCCTGAGAATGTTCACCAGTTGAAAAAAGGCCCTAAGGATGCCCGCACCTACCGCCATGGGGACTGACAAGCCACTCGATTAGTCATTCCCCCCCCACCTGGCCTCTATTACTTCCCTCAATCCCTTCTGCAGATCTGCCAAAAAGAAATCATTGCCGCAGTCCGAAAGGTGCACACCATCCGAACGATACAGCTCCCTCCGGGAACGCATGATGTCAGGATGTTGAATACTGACACCCCCTATTTGTATAACTCCTTAAACATTCCGGAGTTCACTTTCCTGCGAGCATGCTCCAACGCAGAGGGTCGCACCCTCTCTTCCAGGGAAGCCTGGAACACAACGCCAGAGGGTCGCACCCTCTCTTCCAGGCAAGCCTGGGCTCCCACGCCAGAGGGACGCACCCTCTCTTCCAGGGAAACCTGGAATAAAACGCCATAGGGTCGCACCCTCTCTTCCAGGCAAGCCTGGGCTCCAACGCCAGAGGGACGCACCCTCTCTTCCAGGGAAACCTGGAATAAAACGCCATAGGGTCGCACCCTCTCTTCCAGGCAAGCCTGGGCTCCAACGCCAGAGGGACGCACCCTCTCTTCCAGGGAAACCTGGAATAAAACGCCATAGGGTCGCACCCTCTCTTCCATGCAGGCCTGGGCTCCAGACGCCAGAGGGTCACACCCTCTCTTCCAGGCACGCCTGGGCAAAAAACATGACCACATGATCAGCACGCCTGGCCAACGCTGCCGAATTATCACAAAATTGGCCCCAGCTTGTAATATCGGGGCCTTGCCTTTAAGCAAGCCCAAATCGTTCCCCCCCAAATGGATAAGTATTTGCGGGGGGGGACAGCTGGCACGCTGATGGAATAAAGTGGGCAGGAGATGCTCCCACCACATGCCTCGTCTGCCCAGCCATAAAATGGAAGCACATTAACTCAGCCCCAGCTGAGTTCCAAAGCTGGAGGAAGATGCTCGCCGTCCAGCCCAAAAGACCATGCTGTGTCCGCGTATGATCACATTCACTGGGGTCTGCGATCTCCAGGTATCTAAAATTAAACATGAGCATGTCAGCACCCCAACAACACATCACATCGCAGGAAATTTCCTAATGTACGCCTTAAAGGCAGAAGAATGCCATCTCCTCATAGCTTGAATCTGTGTGGGAGAGAAACCAGCGCTGGCTGCTGACGATGCAGCACTGGAAGGAATGCATCCCGAACAAATCAGCTGGGAGACCCAAGTGCTCCCAAGCCCGCTTTGTCACTGACCAAAATTGGAACTTGGTCAGAGAGGATCCGCCAATATGCCAAAAGTAAAGCTTCATACTGAGAGGAGCAAAGCTCCCACCAAGTCGCCCTCAGTCCGTGTAGAACTTCAGGAGATACAGGAATCGTCGAATCCGGGGCCCTAGGCATCATCCTGGACCAACCCTTAATTGTACGTTTAACCCTCTCATCCGTGGTTGAATTCGCCACTCCACGGATCTTGGCTAAAAGGGATAGTGCAGCCATCTTACCCCCAATGGCGCGGGCAGCTAAACCAGACCTGCGCAATACCGCGCAGAATTACAAGATCTGGTCGACCGAAATAGGCCAACTCTCGCTCAAATTGTAGGTGGACAGGAATCGCTGGAACTGCCCACCTGTCTTGGCATAGACCGTCCTAGTGGGAGGCGCCACGGACTGCCACATGGCCTGCTCTATGTCGACCGTCCTATTTTCCAAAGCGCAGCTGGCATCATTTCCGGCAATGGCCGCGCCCACGGAGCCAATTCCCAGAACCTGCTGACGCGATAAAGCGTCAGCGATGTCATTCTTGATTCCCGGCACGTGTCGTGCCCTGAACCAAATGTTATGGGACACACAATGCAACGTAAACGCCCTGACTAATCCAATCACCCTGGGACTGCGTGAGGTCAACGTGTTGATGACCTGCCCCGTGGCCTGATTGTCGCACCAGAAATGAACAACTGAATTGGCCATTTCCTTAACCCATGTGTGCGCCGCCACACAGATGGGAAAAAACTCTAGGAAAGTTAAATCTCTGCAGACGCCGGTAGTTAACCAATCTGACGGCCATCTCTCCGCGCACCACCGATCATGCCAGATTACTCCGAAACCCAGAGCACCCAAGGCGTCCGAATAGACCTGCGTCTCAGCTTCGAGAAGCAGGTCCCGTCGCCAAAATGACACCCCATTATACTTATGCAAAATGAGACCCATACTATCAGATCTTGCCGCATCTGGATTGACACGCGGACACTGTGGTGCGTTGAGCGAAGGCCCCGCATGGCTGTACACAGACGCCTGATAAAAGCTCTCCCTGGTGCTATCACACGGCAGGCAAAATTTAAATGCCCCACTAACTCCTGTAACTGTAACAATGTCGCTTCGTGCGAGCCACTCAAGACATGCAGCTTCTGGAGAAGTGCCTGCATCTTGTCCTGGGGCAAGCTGCTGCCCTGCGCCACGGAATCCAATTCGATTCCGAGGTAACGTAAGGTAGTAACGGGGCCTTCCGTCTTCTCATGTGCCAAAGGGACCCCCAATTCTTGTGCCATCTCCTGAAACTGCTGCATCAGGAAGTGGCACTGGTCAGACCCCCCCGGACCAATGAGTAAAAATTATCCAAATAGTGAGCCATGTCCTCCAGTCCAGTCCTGTCCCGTAACGCCCTTTCCAAAATTGAACTGAACTCCTCAAACATGGCACACGAAATGGAGCATCCCATGGGTAATGCCCTATCTACGTAAAATTGATCCCTAAAGCAAAATCCTAAAAGGTCAAAATCACGGGGATTGATGGGCCATATGCGAAAGGCGGATTTTATGTCACATTTGCCCCTCAGAGCGCCTACCCCACTCTTGCGTACCCGGGCCACTGCAGAATCGAATTAAGCATATCTAACAGAGCATAATTGCTCTGGAATGGCATCATTCACTGACGCTCCCCTGGGGAAGGACAGGTTATGAATTAACCTGTACCCCCCGGGTGCCTTCTTTGGTACTATGCCCAAAGGAGACACACGCAAATTGGGTATAGGCGGTATAACAAAAGGGGGCCAGTACCCTCCCCGAACTCACTTCTTTTGCAATTTCCCCCGCCATGGCATCCACAGCCTGTATGGACTTCTGATTTTTTGCTATGGAAGCAAACCTAACTCCTTCATATGGAATCCTAAAACCCACAGTAAAACCAGCATCTAAATACCTAGCCTCCTCCCTAAGCGGGTAACGTGCCAGCAATCGCCTAAGGGGTACCAGTTTAATTGGGCTGGGCCCCTTTGGGAGGCGGCTGTTGTCCCCCTGGACCCCCTGGTTTCCTGAAATTGGATCCCCCCCGGTAGTTGCCCCTGCCCCTCTTGCCGGATGGGCAACTATGTGCTGGGTGGATGCCGCCACAAACAAGGCAGTCATGCCTGTATTTGCAGGGGGATCTTGTGCAAAACCCCCGAGAGCCAAATTCCCAACAGGGCGGGCGGAGTTGAACCCCCCGCCCCGCCGACCCACTCAGGGTGGTGGCGGGTTGAGGCTTCTCCAACAAGTGACCGCTATCCGCCCGATCGCCTTGACCCAGCTTAGCCGGCGTCATATATTGCAGCCACAAGTCGTTGTCCTTAATATCCCACTGCAACGTGCAATCAAAGGCGGCCCTTCTTCTAAACGATTCATCACAGGCCAACCAGGCCCCGCCCTCGTATTCCCTATACGCCCGATAAATGATATCGAAGTATTTGGTAAGTATATATCCTTTGGCAGGGAAGCGTTGTTGCAGGACGCCCATATATGTTAAAAAACCTGGTAACCAATTGTTCCAGGTCCTAGCTACCCTCTTTTTCCGTAACTTCTTGGCTTCCCTCTCTGCCGCTCTATCCTTCTCTACGTTTTCGGGTTCTCGAAACAATAAAGAAAAAATATCTATAAAATCCCCTTTAAGGATTTTATCCCTAGTTGCTGGTAATAGATGATAACCCAAAGGAGCAGCAGTATTCCCCGTGGGAATTGCTGACCGCTCCGCACCTGCTAAGGGGTCCATGCCAGCTATGCTTGATGCGGCTACTGAACCAACCAGACCCTGCCACACCTCTGCGCAGACCGCCACACCGGCTGGCACCTGCGGGGCTGATGCCCCCCCACCTGTCGTGACAGCCCCTATTCCGGAAGTCGAGTTGACTGGTGTTTGTCCAGAGGTGACCGTTGTAGCCTGTAGTGTCGCCCTAGTGTCACTTACCGTGCTACTGTGACTGACTGCAGCGGAATCCATGCTAGGAAGCTGTCCAGCAAGCTGCCCTGATGCCCCGTCTGAGCTACCCCCCTGGCCCTGTGCCGGTGCCGCAGAGGGTGGAGCCGGAATGTACCCTTGCGGTGTTCCTAGCCAAGGATCGCCCACGTGTGGTGTGGAATATGCCATCCCAGTCGTCCATGGGAACCATCCCCACGGGGGAAGGGCACCCATGGCCTGCACCGGGGTATGTAAGGTGTTCGAAAAGTGCTCACCTGATCCCTGCGATGACGTGCCAGGAACTGCGGACTGGGGCATCACCAAAGGTCGTGCCTGCTGCCCATCCGTCGCCTGGGTGCCATGCGCCACCACTGCAGGAACCAGACTGCCAGCTGAAGTGTTGGGGGTAGCTTCAACCGCATCCAACCTGGAAGTAATAGAAGACAACATGCTCTCTAACTTTTGTTGCCTAGTCTGCCGACGTGGGGTGACCAACGCAACCGTCTGACTCTGATCAGCTGCAATAGGTATGATACCTCTCCCCTCTTCCAGGGATTGCAGTCGTGCCAAAATGACTGCCAATTCGGGGTTAACTTCCTCGTCAGAGGAAGAGTTGCTCTGAACACTAGGCCTTTTTGCCGGAGGACGCGCGGCTTTTTCTTTGCCCTTCCTCCCCCCTCGGCCCTTCCGTGACGACATGCTGCCCAGTATTAAACCAGGGGAAACTAGTATGACTAACTCTCACACAGTGCTAATGGCACCACCCTGTGGGCAAACTAAGAATTACTTATAGATACAATTAATAAAGTGGTAGACGGACACCACCTGACTGAGAGAACAGAAAATTACATGAGCCAGCGGAAAATTCTAGAATAATGGCGCCACCTAGTGCCGAAACTAGAGATAGGCTCCTGCGACCAAAAAGGAATGGAGTCACCAACTGTAACAGTTAGCACACTCCCCTCCCCCCACTGAATCAAATGTGAGCAAAGGCCTATTTGCAGTTCAGCCACACACACCACGGCTACACCAACCCCTCTGCCTTCACAGTAGGAGCGCAGACCTGAGAAGGACGTCACACACACACCCGCGCCTCCAAAGAAGGCGCCCAAAGTCAGCACAGGCAACTCCTCCAGTCCCCCTTATAGGCCTGCCTCGGCTACCCGCTCGTCCACCTTCCCAGGAAAAAGCTCCCTTACTCCCGAGAGCCCACCAAGCGCGCCAAAATCCCCCCAGCAGGGACGATCTGTCCACCCGCGGGCCAGTCCAGCCCAGAGGAAATCCCCTATTCAGCAGGCGCGTCCGCGCCTATCTGAACTCCGTGCTAGCCGAGGGGGAGGGAGGGCCAGCCGGCCCACCCCTAACCAAGGGGCAAAGTGCCTAAACAAAAGAAAGCCCCGTCTGCGCCGCGGAGCTCAGAACAGCCTCCGCTCGGCGCCTCCACCGACTTCGCTTCCCCGCCCCGCAGGCCTGGCTCCCGGCCTCACTCAGGCCCCAACCACGGAGGAGTGGGGGGGGAGGGGCAGCCGGCCCGACCCCTTCAGCCTGGGAGAAGGCAAGGCCGAACTCCGCCCCAATCACCAGGCGCGTCCGCGCCTGTCTTCCCCAGAAGTGAGCGAAGACCGGGCCACGCTCCGCCAGCCGGCAAGGGGGAAAAACCCTCTCGTCGGGCGCGTCCGCGCCCTCAGTCCGCTCGGGCGGGGGGGGGGCCAGCCGGCCCGTCCCCGTCAACCTGGGGGCAGAGTGCCCCGAAGAGATCTCCCGTCCGGCTACGAGGTAGGCCCGCGGTGGAGGTGCCCCCAGCGCCTCATCGTTCGCGCTCTCAGCCGCCGCTTCAAGGAGCTCCGTCTCCTGAAGCTGCGCCAAGCAAAAGAGGGCAGGCAGGACCGTTAGGCGGCGATTAAAGCCGCCCGTCCATAGCCCCGCCCAGTGGCACCATCTGGATGCCCCAATGGGAGCATCCCACCCACGACTCACTGCCCCCCCACCCGCAAATATCATCCATCGCCCAATTGGGCTCTGGATTTCACTTTTGAAAGGGGGATTTCAGCAGGTGTCATTGGTATGTATGCAGCACCTGGTGAAATTGCCTCTTCATCACAACAGTTAAAGCTGCAGGAGCCCTGCCCTCTTTTGTATCTGGTCACTCCAGTATAGCCCCTGCAACTTTAACTGTTATGATGAAGAGGGAATTTCAGCAGGTGCTACATGCATACAAATGACACCTGCTGAAATTCCCCTTTCAATATAACCGTTAAAGATACAGGAGCCCTGTTCTCCTTTCCATATGGTCACCTTAATCCTGGGAACCCTAGGAAATGAGATTAGCAGTATTCTAGGCTTGGTGGGGGAAGAGGAGGAAGGAATGGGATGGGATGGAGAAGGGAGAAGGGAGAAGGGCAGAGAGATCTACCAACTTCTCACCACCACTGCAGTAGCCACAGCAATCACAAGTTAAGATGACTTGGGGGGCAGGGAGAGAAGTTTGGGCTCTAATGACTGCAATTAGAGCTCATGTGGTGTAGTAGCTAAAGTGTTGGACTGGGAGTCGGGGGATAATAATAATAATAATAATAATAATAATAATTATTTATTTCTTACCCGCCTCTCCGTCTGGATCAAGGCAGGGAACAACAACATGATAAAATACATAAAACTGATTAAAACATGACACATATTATTAAAACTGCATAAAAATCCTAAAACATCCTAAAAACATCCTAATCCTCATTTGGCCACGGAAACTAGGGATGTGCACACCCAAATATATCGCATTTTATCGTTATCGGAATTTCAGACCAAAAAAAACATTCTCTCCGATAATATCATAGGTTAATCACATTGTCTTCACAATAATTATCGGAAATCTGATATTTAATTTGCAGCCCCATTGTGCCCTATAGAGTTGGAATTTTTAGAATAAATGCCTATAACTTCTGTATTTTCAAAGTTACAGGCTTGAAACTTGGTCACAATGCTTATGGGGTATGCCTAAGTATGTGTATGAAATTTGAGATCGATCCCTCCAACCCTCGATTTTATATTAATTTATTAAAGAACGTTTAATATCTGACAGGTCAGAATGACAGCTCGCCATGTGTGTTCATTCAGACCTGTCAAAAAGTTGCATGATCTCCAAGTATGCCTCACATACTTAGGCATACCCCATAAGCACTGTGACCAAGTTTCAAGCCTCTAACTTTTAAAATACAGAAGTTATAAGTTTATTTATATGGCAATCCAATAATCTGATATAATCAGGCTGAAAATTTTCAGAGCCGATATTCTATCATATCATATCGTATATTCTATTGGATGTCCGATAATGACCTTATCGTATCATTAGCAGACATTTTAATGATATGATACACATCCCTAATGAAAACCCACTGGGAGACTTTGGGCCAGTCACAGACACTCAGCCCAACCTACCTCACAGGGTTGTTGTTGTGAGGATAAAATGGAGAGGAGGAGGATTATGTATGCTGCCTTGGTTCCTTGGAGGAAAAAAAGCAGGATATAAATGCAATAATTAATAAAACAAAATAATGTGCAAATTGCTTTTAGGGTGTCACCACAGTGCCCAAAGCCAACTTTATAAGGGCTTTTCCTTGTTGGTTTTCATTTCCTCGACCTGTTTCATATTTGCTTGGCTTGTAGTGCAGTTAAACATCAATTCTAGCTTACTGAAGAGGAAGTGGGTGAGTGAAGAGGAAAGCAAGGACAACCAGGGAGCACACTGATTCAAACATTGCCTTCCCAGTGGACTTGCCTAATAAATTAGAAATCTAATTGAATAAAAGCTCTAGGAAAAAAAAAATGCTGAACATCCACTGAGTGATAACGCTTTGTAAAGCTGCCGTCCCTCTGTGCAAATGCCTTCACTTTCTGTTCAGAAATTTAATAATATTCTTGCCAGCACGTCATCTCTACTATATCTGGTCCAATATATTTTGTCACCATGTTCCTTTTACTTACCTTTCCTGCCAAGGTACAAATGTACCTGAAGGTGCTGCAATTCAGGTCAGGAAATTACATGGAAATAATGTTCAGAACAGGAATAGAAATTGTTTAGTTCACTGAGACACCCATTCCCCATAGACAGTTATTTTTAAGTAAGGTTTAATTATTCATTCTGAGGCAGTCATCCAGTTCCTGAATGTAACCATTAAATATTCAGAACTTGGTATGTAGAATGACAAATGAAAGACTTGTACTGTAGTCCTAAAAGTGCACATCGAACTTCAGAGTTGTAACCCAAAATTGTATCCATCTAGGCACTAGAAGAAATGAGAAGTGAAACATGTCAGCTATAATGATGTTACTTAAGGTGCCTCTAGTCTGAACAACTTAAATATAAAGTTACTAATTTAATTTTCACCTGGCAACAAAGTCACTGTTCTTCAGAGGAGAATTACATCGAAAACAAGAACATGTGGTAGTTTAAGGATACATGTTTCAAGATCATCCATATAATATTGTTGTAGAGACTAAGTGGTATATATAGTTCCTTTTTCTAGTACACCTGGGAGTCCATCCATAGCACCACAGACAGTTCTAGTAATCTCATACCTTCTTGTGAAGTAAACATGATAATTTTGTCATGTAGCTCTGGGAGAACCAAACTACACAGTACTTTTAATTCATAGCATAAAGCTACACCTGTTTATTTCCTTACTTAAAATAAGCACAAGGGACTTGATATGGACCGAGACTATAGTATGTGTGGGGTAATCAGCCTTTAACTCTTTGCCCCCTGTGGCAGTCCCAATGGGGACCTGCAATTTGCATAGGATTAGAAGTCCCTATTGACTTGCAAATTGCATAGGATTAAAAGTCTGTATTAAAGTAAATCTAGCTTCCCCCATGCATATTGTAGCCACAGAGCTCCATGATCTGGCCCTGGCCCACAACTAGTGTTAAAGCACTTCTGCCACCTATGCTGGAGTCATGAATTAGATCAATTATCCCATTTTTACCTCTGAGTTAAAAAGTGTGTGTATGGGGGGGGGGGGGAACACTGGCATAGCTGCATGCTACAAATTAAAAACAAGTAACATTTAGTTTGACCCTGAGATTGACCTTGGCAAAGTATTTGGTTTTCAATTAATTATCAAAATCTTGAGGGATGCTGGGCCTATTAAATACTTGTTTCCTGGGGTTTGGATAGTTTGTGTGGAATGGTTTCTGGGCAGTTATGGAAAGGGTTATGAGCTCTATTTGATTTAATTGAGCAAGAAGACAGGTAAATTGGGACACAGGCAAGCTTACTGTACAGTGGAGGGCAATAAGGAAGCACAGGATGTAGTTGCTTTTAAGCAAGTTCTAGAGTTGTTAAGCATGCTTTAGGAATGATAGTATGAATTTCTGTGAAAAGATACCTGTTTTTGGAACATGGCAATTGAGATCTGGGAGTATGTGGAAACGGTATGTGTGGCAGGACATTCACAAGGCCAAGCAGGGGGCTAGCGTGACTGCTGTCTATGGCTCTGAAGGGTGTGGTACACCAACAGACAGAACTTGTAGACAGTTTCAGTGGGGACCCTACATCACACATATCAGGGCTTTCTGCAGCATTGCTAAATGAAGAGGCCATTAAATTACACCCGATTTTATAAGGAAAACATTTTGAAGATAGATCTTTCCAGTCCATCTTCAAAGCTAGCAGATGGTTTTCTTTTGCATGGCAAAGGGGGAAAATAAAGAGATGACACAAGTATATATATGGTTCAAATCATGGACCACATTTATTGAATATCTGAAAAGGGTGACTGGGCGGGCCGTATTCTACGCCAGCATACTAAGCTCAGGGTTATATCGGGTGAAAACATTCTATGTCTGATAAGTGGCGTCTACCGATCGCCACCCTCGGCCCATACCCCTTTTGGGGAGGGTAGGCCATCCCGCATCGCTCCCCTCCCCAGGCCGCACGACGCCGGGTGGAGTGAGTTGAGTTGGCCTCACAAGTGTGCCCGATTCTGCCACTAGGGCTGCACAACCCTCAATGTAAAGCCTCGGGCATCACCTGTCACCAAAATGGTGCCACAGAATGCTCACCATCCCTTTCCTCTAGTCGTGCCCACCCCTAACAGCATAAAGATGTGACCTAATTAACCTATTCACAATCAGCCTTTCCTAAGACACTCTCTCCCTGACTTACAGTGTGAAGTAGGCAAAAAACAACAACCAGGCCAATCCGACTATGGGTCAAAAATTCCTACTTGGCCCCTAAATGGGCAACCAGTGAAGCCCACACTGCATACAGGGAGGGAGGGAGCCGCAAAACAAGAAGGTGCGTTGTGGTGGGTGCAGCTGCCTAATAAAGGCTTTGCTGCCCCACCGTCTTCCAGTGGCGCCATCACGTTGCCCGCCAATAAGCACAGGGCACATCTTCTCCTCTCCCCCCACCCGCAACTGCCTCCATGTGGCCACGTGTACAGGACACGGGGGAAGGGCGTTTCCAGCTGAAAAGACTTTGGCTTATCTCCTACCAATGTTATTTACGAATGGGGAAAATGCGGTATTTTTCTGAGCCATGCCATTAAACCACCATTACCTGCCCATGTACTTCTGCCATTGCACAACGAGCTGCTTTGTGTGGGTAGTTCTTGGGAGCACTTTTATGATGACGTTGACAATGCCGAGAATGAGGCAGGCGTGTCACCTTGCCCTGCCGCACCTGCGCTCTTTTGACTCTTTGCGATTCTGCTACTGGCTGCCCTGCAGAACACAACCCACAGGACACGATAAGTGCAGTAGAGCAGCATTGCGAAAGTACAGCATGGCAGAGACTGCCAAGAATGTGGCGCTTTATAATGGGAGGTGGGGGTGGTCATAGCTGGTGCTTCACTCTCTTCTGCAGTTTTTGCCCAGAAAAGTTCAACCCCTTTCTACTCAATCCTCACATACACACAAATGAGAGAAATATTCTTGCTCTGTGTGTGGTGGTGGGGTGGTGGGGTGGGATGTGGGATAGATCAGACTTCTGAAGTTGCAAAAGTGCTGTGGATTCTATACATGCAACCCCTTTCTGCTGCCTCTTCCTTCCTGCGCTTCACAGTGGGATCAGGGGATCACTCCACTCTGCAGTTGCTTCCCAGAAAAGTTGAACCATTCAAGCTCACCAGGTACACACAAATGAGAAAAGTGTAACTGCTTGCTTTGTGTGTGTGTGTGTGTGTGTGTGTGTGTGAGAGAGAGAGAGAGAGAGAGAGAGAGGTAGGTGGGTGGGTGGGTAGGTGGGTGGGTAGATCAGACTTCCGGAGTTGAGAAAGTACTTTGGATTCTATATAAGAGTTGCCAAGGTAAGACTCAGAGGGAGTATAACAGAAAAGGAGAGGCAAGGAAGTAGAAATGGAAAAGTTCATTCTGAGACGGGCGAGGGGCCACCCCAGAGGGGGTGGGCAGACGGTGTACAATACTTATGACATCTGGCCGCATCCCATCAGGCTCCACCTACCAGTTCAAATGGTCCATAGTGTCATGCAGTAAAATTTAAAAAAATGGCTGTGTAAAGAACCAATTTAAATCGGTCAGTTGCAGGATAAAAAGTCTAGTGTGGTGATGCCCTTAGTGCCTTCCAGGGGAAACCTCTTCTCTGTGTATTGGGTTGGGACAGAGGGCAATTCCACACTCTGCAAGGACTCCTTTGACAACCCAAGGACACTGAAGAGACTTCCTTGTGGCCTGGAGGCACCCCTCACAATGCAGCCACAAACAAATGTGGACAGGCACAGTAATCCTCTATGCCAGCGATGGAGAACCTGTGACCCTCCAAATGTTCTTGGACTCCAACTCCTATCAGCCAGCACATCCAATAGTAAGGGATGCTGGGAGTTGTCCCCCAGCAACATCTGGAGGGCCACAAGTTTCTCCACCCTTTCTACATGGGCGAGATGGGAGAGGGGACTGTGCTTAAAGGCTGTTGTAATAGAATTAACTCATTGTTGCCAGTGTGGTGTAGTGGCTAAAGTGTTGGACTGGGAGTTGGGAGATCCAGGTTCTAGTCCCCACTTGGCCATGGGAACCCACTGGGTGACTTTGGGTCAGTTACAAACTCTCAGCCCAGCCTACCCCACTGGGTTGTTGTTCTGAGGGTAAAATGGACAGGAGGAGGATTATGTATGCTGCCTTGGTTCCTTGGAGGAAAAAAGGCAGGATATAAATGCAATAATAAATAATAATAAATAAATAATTTTGGGTCCCCCCCCCCTTTGATACTGGCTCTTGGTTGCTGTTACTAAATGTAGTTCATACATGTTGGGGGTTTGATGTGCCCCCACTTTGAAGTAAGTTAAAGCTTACTCCTATCAACCCCAGCTAGCAAAACCAATGGTCAGGGATTGTCATCCAAAATTTCCGGAGGGCAGCAGGTTGAAGAAGGCTGTCATCGTGGGAAGACCCAGAGGAAATTAAATGTGACAGGGTCAGGGATCTTTCACAACACTGGCTCAAAATATTCCACCAAACAGAAAATATTGAAGGATGGGCTTTACTCTAGTATGGTATTCTATCTGTTGTTTATCAGGTTGTAAATAAATCCCAGGTCAGCAACTAGCTTTAGCAGAAAACCATTTACAGAAGAAGATGTGGGTTTGTTTTTTAATTGGTTCCATATGTCAATTTTGGACTCATAGATTCATTCCGGAAATCTGTTACCTTCTTTAGCAAGGTGCTCTTGTCATATAGAATTGGGTATACAAATAAATGAAACACTGGGGAAATGTCTTTTTATATGATATTGAAATGTCCCTGTTTTTTTTCTATTTTCCTAGTAAGCCTCTACGTTATGCCCCTGTAGACACTTTGTCAGGTGTGTGCAACATCTACTCTTGGGCACGGTGACAACTCCGGTGTTGTAAATCTGCCAATCATATTAACAAACCTCCATGCCTGAGCAGCTTTTTCCGTAGGATATCCATTGCTCTTCTATGTATCAAAAAGAACCAGAAGTTATTTAAACATGTTTTTCCAAAAGGCGTACATCACCTTATGTTGAACTTGCAGGAGCCTGTGGGGTGTCAATCATTTCTCTTAGTAATTTGAGGTACCAGCATTGCTTCAAGTCGTCGTAGCTCCATTGTGGAAACAAAGAGAGCACTAAATGATTTAGTAAAACTCTATTTTTAAAACACACACATACACACACACATTCTAAGGATGAGTTCTGGATGTAATTGTTCCAGGATCTAGTTGTTCACCATTAGCCAAGTACCTCCAGCCCTCATATGCTTTGTTGTTGTTGTTGTTGTTGTTGTTGTTGTTAGAAAACAAGATGGTGGGGGATTATTATAGCCTGAAAATACTGCTCTTAAAAATTTCCTCCTAATCCGTTTCCTAATTAGGGATTAGGAGGCCCCCTAATTGCTGATGTGTGGGGAATGGGGACTCCCTATGACTATTCAGTGTTGAGGGAAATGGTCGAATTAAACTAAATGTGAAGGTTGTATTTGCATTCAACACGCACATTTTTAGAAAGGCAAATAGTTGCTCCAACGTGGGAGTATTAATGATCAGGAACACACTGAGATCATAAGGCAAATCTCTCTCAGATAGGAACAGGTTGAGGTGCTCAGCCCAGTGCTGAGAAGAGAAACTTTCAGCAAAATGGCTGTGGCAGCTGCTGCTATTTTCATTTCCCCAGAATTCTGACATACCTTGGAAATGAGGCCCAGAGGCATTGGGGGATAAATTTGCTTGGTATGCATGTTAAGGTAGCAAGAGCCAGTCCAGTTGCCTCAGCAATTGGATGCATTTCTTTCCACCTATACCATATCTGTCTGCATTAGGAAACATCTGACACAACTATGGAGTGGCAGGATATGTGTGTGCATGTGTGTACTCATGTGCAAGCATTCTCCCCCCCCCCCCCATATAAAATGCCTAACAGGATTCAGGTGCTGGAGGCTGTGTCCTTGGCATCTGGATGAGGAAGGCTGCAATACAAGATAATGCCCATATGCCCTGGGCATATGATGCAAAAAACTGTATCATAAGTTTTTTGGGGGTTTTTTTATGGTTGAACACCATTTGAAAAAAAGTGCATAAGGTCCTGTCCAGTGCTGTAGTTCACAAATGCAAATCTTCTACCACTTGCAGAAACTCTGTTTTCATCCTTGCACAAGTGTCAGGTCCAATGCTTTGATTCTGGTCACATTGCACAAGTGCGTTCGCAATTAATTACAGCTTCATGACACCAGGTCTTGGCTGTGTTAGTTGCATGAGCTGTTCTGCTAGTGCTTGTTCAACCACTACTTGAACATGCGAACCACTGGTGGAATGCCACTTCTTGTACTTTTTTTTTTCACTAGCAATACATTGGATACATCCCATACCATTCTGAATCCAAGGCCTATTATTCCACTTTCATGCAATTTGGCCTCCTCATCTATATGACTAAGTCACATTCCAGAACTTACAGACCATTTTTACATCACATGAACTGTTCCTATGTCAGTGGAGAAATTGTTTCCCCATCCCCCATCAGGAAAGAGATAACGTTTCTTCTTCTTTTCTTTTCTTTTTTTCAAAACAAAGTCGTGTCATCTTGTGAGGCTTCATATTTTACTTCTTCAGCAATATGCTGGATTGTCCAAAACTGTCATACTGTGGTAATGATGGAAATTTCTTTTTCTCTCTGCTGCAATGTGTCATGAAACTCCTATTTCTTGAGCTGCCTCAGTGCGGTACCGTCCTTGATACCTTTCTGCTTTATTGCTCTCATCTCTTCCTCCCAGCGAGTGCTTACATCTTTTATTGGCTACATCTCACTCCTTTTGATACAATATTATCATGCCAGCATGATTCAAAAACAAAAACAAATATGGCCATGCCTGTGCTTGCAGAGTTTGGAGTGTCTAATTGTCTCAGTTGACTTCCACAACTATATTTGGAACAAAAAAGTGAAGTCTTGACCCAGGAGGGACCTTTTATTGTACAAGAGCTCCCTTGGCTCTTAGTTTGCATTGATTTCATTGAATCGCTGCTACTGTTCTTGTAATTTGGGGATTGCATGGCAGGAATAATTATAGCTAGCCTGTTACCTTCAATATGTGGACCGATCGAAATTTAATTTGTAAACATTTAGCTATATTTTCCGCATGTGAGCAGGGAGTTATTGCATTATTCCCTCTTATCATAAGCACATTTTACTTCTTTGTGAAGATACAATACTCATCAAAATCCTTGCCACATGCCAGTACCTGTCCTTAAAAGCCTCCGGAATTTTTGTTTTGTTTTTTAATTGGGGACCATTTTTCATTCCAATTCTTGCATAAAAGATCCCCTGCCAAAATCACATAATGCCTCTGCAAGTGGTTTATTATTCACCAGTTCTGCCAAGTGACTGCGCTTAAGCTCAGCTAAAGCCTTACCAAGAGTGAAAAAAGCCTATTTCTAAGCAATCAATTTCCTAACACCAAAGGCAGTAAAGAAATGCAAATGGATCACTCTGAAAACCATCTTGCAATCAATTGAAATGATTAAAATATGATGGTGGCAGGGTTGAAGATCTCCATCTGTCATTAATATTAAAGGTAGTTTCTGGCTTCCATCTTACTGGATCTCACTTTGGAACATGGCAGAGGTCTCTACCCAAACTGCTGTGTGGGAGGGACCTCAACGACTTGAGTCCAAAGAATCCCATGCACAAGCAGAAGACAATTCTGTTCCCACACAGGAGGGGCATTGCCACTTTCTCCCTGGGCTCTGGCATCACACACAATTCCCTGAACTCTAGGAGAAATGGGGGGGGGGGTTGGAGAGGCTTCAGCAGGAAGAATGTGGAAAAGTCATAATGTTCAACCAGATCGGGGGACCATACAATCTGGTTGTATCTACCCAGTTGAAGTTTAAGATGCCTTTTAATAATGTATTAGTTTAGGGTGACCAGATAAAATCCAGGTCAGGGCTCATGTAACTTTAACAGTTGTAGAGAAAAGGGAATTTCAGCCAGTGTAATTTGTATGTAATTAGTTCCTGGCGAAACTCCCTCTTCATCACAACAGTTAAAGTTGCAGGGGCCCTGCCTTCTTTTGTATATGGTCACTCTAGTAGAGTGCCTGCACCTTTAACTGGTGTGATGAAGAGGGGATTTCACCAGGAACTAATTGCATACAAATGACACTGGCTGAAATTCCCTTTTCTCTATAACTGTTAAAGTTACATTAGCCCTGACCTGGATTTTATCTGGTCAGCCTATATTAGTTTTATATGATTTTAATCAGTTATACGTATTTTATGGTGTTTTGTATTTGGTGTTGTACCCCGCCTCGACCCAGAGGGAGAGGCAGGTAAGAAATTATTGTTATTATTATTATTGAGACAGCATTCTAGATAACAATTCTTATCCATTAAGATTGATAACCAAATTGCACTTGACAATAATGCTGTTTAATTGATTGGTTTGCAGGACAGCTGCTATTTTGTTGATAATCTTCTACTACTACTTTATCATCATCTTCATCATCATGTTGCTGTTGCTCTTGTTGTTATTGATATCATAGCACTTTAGAACGTTCAAAGTGCTATGAGAATTTTTTACCATAACCCTCTGAGGAAGGACAATATTATTTTACTAATATTACAGCAGTAAAGCTGAGGTTGAGAAATGGCAGGTAACCTATGGCCATAGTGGGTTCATGTCTGAGAACAGCTTTGAACATGGACTTCTAGGATTGCAGCTCACTTTCTTAGCTACTACATTAATTGTAATTGGTCAAGATTAAATTTGAACCCTCAAGCTATGATTGGAGGGTGAGAAAGTTGAGGAAAGAAAGAAGACCTTAGTGTCTGCTCCAGGAGAACTGTCCAGCATGCAACCATCTACCACTAACTACCCTATGGGAAGGAACAGGAGAGCAAGAAAGTAAAGCAATGGCGACCTCAGAGCCTCCTTACTCCTTCCCCTCACAGGACCAGCTGAACTGTGGGAAGGATCTTGATGATTTGATATGTTCTTGATATTTTTTATTAGTTTAAAATGTCCATCATTATGACGCGAGAAGTAGGTGGAAACAGGGGGTTGGTTCCAGAGGGCTCCTTTCCTTTGTAGAAAGGACTGAGATCCAATGGATGATCATGTTGGAGACCATTTTTGACAGTTCCCTTTTCCCTAGTTTCAGGGGGCAGAAGTGTTTGCAGGTGGACTAGGTAAACATTGCACCTCCCATTCTCCAGCAGAAGCATCCAGTAAGTGAAGACCAAGCAAGGATCTGTATCTTGCAAAGACCTTACAGGTTACAAAATAACTCTGTATGCTCTATGCACAGAAAGAGATGACCCCATGTAGTCTCAGAGGTTCATCAGACGGGGAGGGGGGGATTGTGTTGCCTCTTTCTGGTTCTCTTCCGCATTTGAAACTAGCACTTTTCACAGAGAAGACACCAGCAACCACATGGCCTGTAAATTTCAATGGGGACAACGCCCCCTAGTGGGCATTTTATAGCACAACCAAAGAAGAGACGGGTTAATAGAGGTTTATTTTGTGACTCTAAAACTGAGAAAAGGGAGATGAGCAGGGGCGGACAGCATTGTCAAAAGGACCCACTAACCTCCATGAGTGGCCAGTAACGAGCGTGCTATAAAACGCTAATCTGATGGCACTGTCAGTCACGGGAGTCTTGGCCCTCAGAGATGGCTCCAAGTGCAGCACCTTATTTATTTGTTTAGAGTATTTGACTGAGCTGCTCCTCAGTCAAAAAGATTCCTGGAGTGGCTTACAAATAATCATTCAAAGAAGACATTCCCTGCTGACAGCTTTATAATCTAAAAGACATGATACACAAGGATGAAGGAATGGGGAGAGAAAGGGAGAAGTAAGTCTTTCAGCAGAACTGGTGGAATGGCCCTCCCCTCCCTCTCTTCTCCCTCATCTCAGCTTTTTTTTGGAAGGGTACCTAGTACTGGCAACTATACATCTAGATGGGATATAACAACGGGGGCTGTTACAGATGAATGATTGTTAGCAGGGGAGTGTGATGGAATGGTGGGTGGACTTAAGAACATGCCCCAGAAATTTAAGCCACATAATCTATTATTTCTTGATTTCTCATTAAGGGATGTTTCCTGAGTTAGTGATTTGGCAGCCATACCTCAAAGCATTAATCTGATATATGTCTTTTCAAACCTGTCTGTTGGATTTACGTTTTACATTCCACCTAAAAAGTTACGTTTACATTTTTTATACTGCCGCTTCCTGGGTGTGTTTTGTGGGTATCAACTCTAAACATGACAACCTATATAACGTAACCATTAAAGTCAGCCATAAACAGAGTAAAGGATGACAAGGTCAATTACCCTCGTAGTGCTTTGTGAATTGCAGCACCCAGTCTTTAAGTTCCTGCCTCATATCAGTGTATTGTGAAAAATGACATTGGGTTTTATGAAGGCTCACCATCTATTATTTAAGATTCTGTTTTTATGTCTGCTGTTTTGGTGTTGTTATTTTATATGCTTTTGTTGATGTTTCATATTGTTTTTATTAAATGCTTGTGTGCTGGATTGTGCTTGATGGTGAGACAGGGTATTTATTAAGGATGTGTATTGTATCGTTAAAATGTACGATAGTGATACAATATGCTCTTTATCGTGCAGGCGTTTAACGATAACGATACGATAGGAAAGCCTATGATAATTATCAGAGACGATAAAATAATTATTGTATGTTATCGTTTTATCGGAAGGTTCTTTCTCTTTTGCTGCCACATGGACGGAGCTAGGAGGTGGGGTGTGCTTGCTGAGACAGTGTCCAATCGTGCAGCAAGGATTCCAGCAGGCTCCAATCACAATGTTGGAGGAGGGCTAAGGATATCCCCACATAAACCCTCCACACTTGGTGTTCCAGCTCTGTTGGGAGTTAGGCGTTGAGCGGAGAAGGGTGGATTTTGTTGGAGCTCTGTCCTGGCTCCTGGGTCTTACAGTTACTTGGTGGCAAATTGTTGGAGGTTCATTGTAGTCTTGCATCTTTGTGTCTCAGGTTCGTTTGGCTGTTCGTTGCTTGTGTGTTTGAGTTATAGTTTTTATACGTTTTCTGGTTGGTTTGATTGAAGGGTTAGGTTAGCATGAGTGGGGGTACTGTGACTGAGGGAGTGTGTTTTGTCCTCTTCCCTGTTTAACTTTCTTTAAAAAAAACTATATATATATATATATATATATATATATATATATATATTCTATATTTCTCTCCCTCTCTCTCTCTGGGTGTGTGTGTTTGCTCGATTGACTGTGAGTGTGCTGGTGTGTCCTGTAGCCTGCTACACAGGATAACACTACACAATCTCTGGTCAAAGCAGCACACAAACTGTTTGCAAAGGATTGTTATTAATATAAATAATTTCAATAACTTTTTAGCAGTATGAAACGCGGCTCTAAGGCGCCTTGGGCGAGGTGGCTCTGGGTCTAGGAGAGATGCTGTTGCTGCTGGGGGCAGTTTTGGGGTGCCTGTCTCTCCCTCTCACACATTTTATTTCTTTTTTAAAGACACTGCTCCATCCAATGTTTCTAGTCTGGAGGGACTGCTTTAGTGAGGGACTGCAGAAGCATCCCCTGAACCCCCTCACACATTTTGGTTTTTTTTAGACTCTGGTCCAGGCAATGTACTTACCTCTACCCATAACGTGACTTTTTTTATTTCCCTCCACTCCAGCCAATGCCTACCTGTACCCTGAACGTGACTAAAACTCAAATCAATATTCAGCATTTTTCTTATTACTAGGTAACTACATAAATATCAATTAACTAGAGTACATTTGCAAAATTTACATTACTCTAGTTGGAGACCCTTGCTCACAGCCTAGTGATGCTTCTTACCCTAATCGTGACTTTTTATTTGGCAATGTGCCTACCTCTACCCCAAACGTGACTTTTTATTTGGCAACGTACCTACTTCTACCCTGAACATGACTTTTATTTGCCTCTGTTCCAGCCAATGTGCGCAGCTCTGGCATGAAGAACTGCCAACCTGCCTGCATGGGGATGGCAGGCAGACTGGGTCATTTTTCAAGCTCAATGATGTCAAGGCGGTGTGTGAGGGTTGTTTTGATGGGATTCGCAGTTGTCAAAGCAGCACATGTATATCTGCTAGGATTCTTCAGGTTTCCTCACTTCCGGGGTATCTCCTGGCCCAATGAGGCCCTGCCTGGCTAAGGCTGGCTCTTTAAGAAAGGTCTTCTTCTACCCCTGCTCCTGTGGTGACACCCAAGAGTCCATGCTGCAGATCCAACTGGCCCTCTGCCTCTGTGCCCACCTCTTCCAAAAATAACTGCCTGCCTGTCTGCCTCAGCCTGCCTGCCGTCTGTGCATGGGGATCGTCTTCTTCCTCCTAGCCTCCATTACTGAGGGGATGCAGAAGCCTCTCACACATAGCCTTTTTTGAGCCACTGTGCCTGCCCGGCCCGCCTTGGTGGGTCGATGTGCATGTGCGTTTTTGGCTTCAGTCAATACCAACATCGAGAGAAGCTATGTCAAACTGACGTATGCGCTCTCATTGCGGAGTGCTGCCATGAGTCCACTCCCTACAGCCCTTCGGTAAGGTCCCCAACTTTAAGGACTAGCTCTTTAAAAATGAGGATTTCTCTCGGCAGCAGCATTACCACCAGAAAAAACAGTGCATGTGTTGTTGAGAGCTTACTTCTGAGTAACAGCTGCAGCTGTGCGTCTGAAATTGGACACAGATGAGTCCCCTCAAGGCCATCTGTGAGATGACCATGAGAGGAGTACTAGACGTTATCTCTTGAAAAAGGAGCACTTATGCCAACTGAAACAGTGGATTTTGAGTTTTTGACAACTTACTTCCAAGTAACGCTTGCACTGATTGTTCTGTAATTTGGCACACATGACTAGCAACACTCAGTCTGCACTGTGACCAAGTTTCAAACCTGTAACTTGGAAAACTAAGAAGTTTTAGGCCTTTCTCTGACTCAAAAATCAACCCTATACGGCAAAATGTAGAAAGGATATAATATCGTATTTCCGATAATTATCGGAAATATGATACGATATTATCGGAGATGATAATTTTTTTTGGTCTGAAATTCCGATAATGATACAAGATGATATTTTCAGGCGTGCACATCCCTAATATTTATTAATGCAAGCATAAATAAGATGTATGTTATTGAATGAGTGACATAAAACTAATTTAAAAATGCCATTTATTTTTTAGCATAAAATAAAATCATCTGTCATCTCAGGTGTCCCTCAATCCTTTACAAAGCTACAAATAATAAAATTGAGCTCCCTGACCCACTGAATGTATCCTTTGTTTAAAAATAATAAGAATGTCCTTTAAGGTGCATTCTATACTGTTTGCAATTATTATTATTTTCTGAGCAACATATCATATAATGTCAAGTCAGTCACAGATTTGTTTGCCACATCAGATTATTGCATTTAATGCATTCTGACTGCTGAAACCTCAAGGGCCTATCAAGCATTAAATTATACTCCGTGAGTGTACAATTTCTTTGAATTCTGTCCATGGAGTGATTATTCTTTTATGTGGAGAATGCAAAAAAGGGTTCACAAAAAGGCATACATGCCAAAAACAAGACTAAGTCCAACTAGCATAACCAGGGGGTTTTACTGGAGGATTCACGAGATGTGTTGGAGTAGCACAGTATTTGCAGAAATTCCTGATTCACTACTATATTTCAGCTTGGGATGGGAGTACCAGGGAAGTTTGAGCTCACCAAAATTCTCTGAACCTCACCTTGAATGTCCATTGGGCTCGCTCCATTTTTTGTTTGCAAGCTAATTTTCAGTTCGTTTGAACAAGGGAAGTGTGCATTTCGAATGGGAAAAGGTCACATGTCAGTGCACATTTTTCAAAAGTGTGCACTTCCCCCCATTGACTATAAATGCTTAGAAAAATCCCAAACATTTCAAATTGTGCATTTTCCTAAACATACACATTTTTCAAGTGCAATCGTAAATTTAGGCGTGGGTGCACTTTTTTTAAAAAAAACAAGCACTCCCATTTGTGATTGTGTTGGGGAAGTGAATGGGGCAAGTTTGGATGTTTTGTAAACTGAAATGGTCATACATCCCTTTTTCCAGCTCCAGAGTTGTTGTTAGAAAGTAGAAGCAGGTTTTAGGATTCCCAGGTTTCAAGCAACAATCTAAGTATACTTCATGTCAGGGCCCTTCTCTGCTTTTATAGTGAATGCACACATGGTAGGTGGCAACAGCCTCTACCCTGCATTCTCCATGGCCAGATTTACACCTCATGGCAAATCATTATAATCCCATCATGGTGACGCTACACCCCTCTTGCACATTTATGCTTCGAAGGACACACCATGGCATTTGTTGCGATATTTTGGATAAAGTGGAATAAAAAGCAGGAAACAACACTATGAGAGTGGTATATGGAATGTGTAATGTGCCCCGAGAGTTATCAGTGCAGTTCAATACCGCTATAAAGCCGTAGTATAGATCTAGCCCATGTGTTGAAGCAAGCTGAAACTGAGCTGAAATTTCTAAGAAGATTTCCCCCTGATTCTTCTCTTTTCTTTTCTGTGGTGGCCACCATTTACTTTGCATGATGTCCCAGAATAATGTTAGATCCAAGGCATTGTAGAAAATACAAAATGGTGACCAGCCTGCTCCTTCTGCCTGGTCACCATTTTGCTGCTTACAGCACAGCAACAAAACAAATCTTGGATCAGAAGAAAGAAGCTGTGCCACTGCCACTGCTAATGGTGAGCCCCATCCCTGAGAAACTGTTGGTGAATTGTCAGCTCCCACCCAGCCCCAATTTAAGGTGGAGAATGATTTACACACAGCTCTCATTGAAACACAAATCTACAACACCTAACTATGAAGTTCCTACAAGCATCTATCAGAAACCCTTTTTTTCAGTGTTCCCAATCATGTAGAGACCTACACAGACATATATTATGTGTGTGCATGTCAAAGCACAGTTCATGGGATAGAATTTGAAGCCATCCAAGTTCAGTTGTGCATCTGGTGAATGTGTGGGAGAGAGTTCTAACATGACCTAAATTTTATCTGAGACATCCCTACTCAATGCAAATGCTACCACCCCTGATCAGATGCCTGTGAGCATGTCCAGAGTGAATACAATACTGTCCAGCAATCTTGGTGGTGGAACTCTAACCAAGTGAATCAAAGCAAAACACCTGCTGGAAGATCCAGCTCCCTGATGCAGGATGCTTTCTCTTAGGAATTGGACAATCTCAGGCCCAGAAAGAGATAACTGCACCCTTGCTGTGGGGCAGAGGGGAGGCCTGCCATGGAGGCGAGGACGGCCTCCATTTATGCCTTCTTAGTTTGCTTTTTTCCTCTGTGTGTGTGTGTGTGTGTGTGTGTGTGTGTGTGTGTTAGGACTGCTTCTTCTGTTCAGAGTGAGAGCCTGTTGTGAGTTGAAGTGGGTTACCCTTTGAGTGAGAGACAGAGGGGAGGAATGTATGTGAGGCTCCATGTGAGAGTTGACTGGGAATGACTGAATTACTTGGAAATACTTTTATATTGCTAGTGGATTAGCTAGCCTGTTGTCCTTTTTGTGACCAGTGGCTGGCTATTACCACAAACTATCATCACACTGAGTGTGCTGTTTGGATGTGTATGATTCCCATCCTAAGTGGGAAAATGATCCTCTGTGTAGATGCTCTTTGTATGAAAATTAGATGGACTTCACCATCTAACTGAAATGGCTAGAAACTTAGAGGAATGTGTATTAGGTGAGTGAGAGTTGTGGATAGAACGTATCTCCATGGTAAACTGTGGATAGAACATATGCCCAGTTATTGTTTAAGTAGATTCCTTCTTCACATGCATTCCAAGCTTATACAGGTCTTGTTGTCAACTGGAATTCTGAACTTCCTGTGATAGCTGGCAGCTCTATCAAAATAAGTGCTTGAAAGATTGCGGGGGGATGAGGGGGAAAATAAAGAGATGAGACACGCATATATATGGTGTAATTTATGGGTCACATTTATTAATGAACTGCAAAGGGAGACTGGGCGGGCCCTATTCTACCGCAGCAACTATGCCAGGGGTGGTATAGGGTGAAAACATTCTATGTCTGTTGAGTGGCATTTTGCAATCGCCACCCCCCAGGCCATACCCCTTTTGGGGAAGGTAGGCCTTCTCGCGTCGCCTTCCTCGGGCTGCACAACACTGGGTAAAGCGAGTTGAGTTGGCCTCACAGGTCAGCCCTATCCTCCCACTGGAGCCGCACAACCCTTAGTGGAAGGCCTCAGACATAACCTGTTACCTGAACGGTGCCACAGAATGCTCACCATCCCTTTCCTAATCGTGCCCACCCCTACCTGCCTGAAATTAGTGACCGAATTAACCTGTAACCGAAATATAAATCATTCCTAAGACACTCTCTCCAGACTTACAGTGTGAAGTAGGCGAAAAAACCCATAGGCCAGGCCAATTAGCCTATGGGCCAAAATTCCTACTTGGCTAGGCTGACCATATGAAAAGGAGGACAGGGCTCATGTAACTTTAACAGTTGCAGAGAAAAGGGAATTTCAGCCGGCATCATTTGTATGCAATTAGTTCCTGGTGAAATTCCCTCTTCATCACAACGCTTAAAGTTGCAGGCACTATACTAGAGTGACCATACACAAAAGAAGGCAGGGCCCCTGCAACTTTAACTGTTGTGATGAAGAGGGAATTTCACCAGGTACGAATTGCATACAAATGATGCCGGCTGAAATTCCCTTTTTTCTACAACTCTTAAAGTTACATGAGCCCTGTCCTCCTTTTCATATGGTCAGCCTATACTTGGCCCCCTAACAGGCAACCAGATGAACCCACACTGCATACTGGGAGGGAGGGAGGGAGACGCAAAAAGAAGAGGTGGGAAAATGGGCGCAGTGGCCTAATATAGGCTCATCCGCCCCACCCCGGCATCTGGTGCCACCAAGCTCCCACCAATGGGGAGAAGGCACATCTCTCTCTCCCCCCCACCCGCAACTGCCTCCCTGCGCCCACGTGCCGGGACATGGGGGAAGGGCGTTTATGTTCTTTCCTTCACCTTATTAATTTAGATTATTTGAATGGCACATGAATCATCTTCATTTTATTATGCAGTCAAAAACCCACTAGGTTGCACATAAATATTGTATTTCTGTTTCTTGCATGATTAGGTTCTATCTTTTAAGGAGATCATATGGCTGATCAGTGTTATCAGGCTGATAACAATCCAAAGGCTTCCATTTACAGTCAACTAGGACAGCTGTGTTTCTAGGTGCACCATGGTTCCTCTACGAGAGCAAAGATGAGCCATTGAACATTTGTGTTTTGTAGGCTAGAAGCCAGGATAAGAAGAGAGTCGATAGAGGGGGTGAGGAATCATGTTATTTGTAGCCTGCCTTCATTTTCCATTCTTTACCAATCTCAGTTTACTCTAAATGAAATTAAGACAATTAGAGCTTCAGAGGTTAAGATTTTTGCATACATTCTGTTGCACATTCAGTCACTAATATTCAATTTCCTCAAGACTGGTTTGCTTTAAAAAATCTCTTTGATTCCTTATCTTGAAATACATTGCATTTTGAATGACATTTGGTGAGCCAACAGAATAGATCATGTACATTCAATTTATTATGCATTAAGGTGTTTGCTTGCTAAATACAGAGAACAAGAATAATCATTTTGTGGGAAATAGGATTTCTTTAAAAATAGGGGTAACAATTTATTTGCAAACATTACAACTATTACACAATTTCTAAACTATTTGGAATGCATACTATGGTTTTTCTCTGGCTTGGCAGCACTGTGGACATGAAGGAAATTGGTCTATTATGTTTGGCTAAAGAGAATGCATGACCTACATTTTTAATAAAACCCTTTCACATTTCCCATAAAATAGGGGAATCAACCTACTTCAGATGTATAAGTGAGCAATTACATCTCAATTTTCAACTAGAAGTCAATATTTGTTCATAAAGCTAAGGTTAGCTAATTAAAGGCAAAGTTGCTTGTTCACTACATGCAAATTAAAGTAGGCTGACCATATGAAAAGGACGACAGGGCTCCTGTAACTTTAACAGTTGTAGAGAAAAGGGAATTTCAGCCAGTGTCATTTGTATGCAATTAGTCTCTGGTGAAATTCCCTCTTCATCACAACAGTAAAAGTTGCAGGGATCCTGCCTTCTTTTGTATATGGTCACTCTAGTATAGTGCATGCACCTTTAATAGGTGCAGGCATTTTGTGGCTATGAATTTTTTACTTTAAAAGTTTAAAAAGTTCCAAAACAGTGAGTGTGACAGTTGTCAAACAGCACCCCCTTCCCCCGCCTTCTCCCCCCTCTGTCAGTTGTCAAACCCACTGTTTTGGAACATTTGGAACTTTTAAAGTAAAAAAAACAAAAAACAAAAAAACCTACCTCAAACCCATCTGCAAAGTGGCCAGGTTTCATGCTTCTATCTTTAAAAATAAAAAAGTTATAGGCATTTTTGTAACACAATACTAGGCTATGGGGAAAACAATTCAAAATGGAGGTCTGATGCTCCGATTTTCTCGAATTAAAATCGGGCAACAAAAAATCGTATCAGAAAAAAATCGGAGCTACAAGGGACTGCATCGGAATCATGAATTGGATGCCCGATTTCCTCTGATTTTATTCGGTATCAGACATCGGATCCGATATGATGCACATCCCTAGTCAAAAGCACATCTTAAGTGTAGCATCTGGTCTCCCCCTCCTTGGAGAACACATTGGCTGAATTCGGACAACACGATAGTCAATGGTGGGGTAATAATAAACTTTACAGTTGTTCATCTAGGGGTCTTCCCCACACAACATGGTAATAAATAATCAACCATGGTGTGGATTAGGAACAGCGCTGAGTTGACTATGGCAGCATTCGGATGACATGATAGTCAATACAACTGATGATTGTTCCCACCCACCAGTTGACTATTGTGTTGTCCGAATTCAGCCATTGTGTAAAGAGGGGGAGGTAGGTGGTACTATTTAAATGCATTTTTAAGCCTTAAGGTTATTAGAAAAATAAAATGCCAGAGGAAGAAGCCTATTAGGGACTCAGGTCAAAGTAGATTCAGGTTTATAAGAGAGGGCGTAGCAAAATCCCAGTATATTAAATTACTGAATCTTAAATACTGAACATCAATCTTTTGAATGACCCTTTGTTTTCTAAGCCCCAACCAAGAGACTGTTCCTTACATTTTCACTTTCCGGAGTCCACAGAACAACAACTGTGGTATGGGACTTACCGAGGATTTATTTGAGAGCGGGCTGCCAAGCAGATTATTGACTGGGCTACAAGAGGCAATGGGAGCTGATACAGTGAAAGCACCCAAGGCTGAGAGTGTTATGAGGTCTGCAACTGGAGATTACTTAAACTGGAGGGAAAAGAAACAAAAGTCTCGCAAGAGCATGAGAAAAACACCCATGGTCATCCACGGTACTTGAAGCTGGTTTAAAAACATAAAGGAGAAAGAAGCAGTGACACGGGGGGGGGGGGGATTAGCTAAGAAAGAAGCCCTGTCTGAACTCAAAAAGCCTGAAGTAAGAAGGGACAGGGAAGGAAGAAACAGATGGCATTAACCTTACTGTCCTTCTGACCCAAGGCCATGATGGGTATGGCAGACAATTTCATTTGGTCCCATTTTTTAATAAGAACTTTACCAGATTTACAAATTTCTTTATGAAATTCACAGAAAGCATTTGAGATTTTTAAAAGTTGAATGCAGGAAACAGCGAAGCTGAAATAATCACCCATTCAGGCAGATTGTTTTTAGTGAGTAGGTCTTCTTAGTCTGGCTTTGGATCTCTGCGGATTCAACCGTCTTTGTGGTGCGGAATTAGGGTTGCCACCTCTTATTTTTCTTTGTCACAGACTTTGCATCTATAACAGCTACCTTGCAAGCAGGTACAACAAAATTTGGGCAGTCCAGATGGTTGGGAATTTCATTTGGTTCAATTTTTGTAAGAACTTGTCAACATTCACAAGTTTTTTTTTTCATAAACACGACAGAAAGAACTTGAGATTTATTTATTTTAAAATGGTTCTGGGAGAAAGCAAAACTTTATTCATTCATCCTTAGGCTGTAGCGGCTGAGACAGGCTTGTAGTGGGGACTGTACCACAAGTAACTAGACACACACCACACAAAGCCAGTCAATTGGTGCTTTCAATCCCAACAACACCAGTCATTTCTTTGGCACGGCATGGGCAGCTGTGTTCCACAAGGTGCATCGTGAGTTCAACCAAGGGCTCAGGCTGCGCTGTTGTCTCCCCATGCAGCGCCCTTTGGAACTTTTGAATCCGGAGGTTAGTCTGCATACTGGTCACCCTCATTGGATTACAGATGGTGTTTATGTTGAATCCCAGTGAAAACAGGTTAAATCGCCCGTAGCTTTATGAATAATGCCTTAGGATGTCGAGTGCGCTGTAAATTTCCCTTAGCAGGCAGAGCATTTTAAAAATCATGAATAAAGTAATAAATAACAAATGAATCATCAACTCTCTCAAAGGTCTGAAACGTTGAAGATATTTTGCTATGACATTCTGAAATGCCACTAAATGTAATTGCATGCAGTGTTGCAAAAGACCAGGAAGATATTTTAGATTTTTTTTTAATATTTTATTTTAGTGACAAAATTTATGATGAACTGAAAATGCACTACATGCTGTTCCTTTTTGGGCTGAAAATTGACTTGCCCTTTTATTTCAGGTAGCTAGTTTTATCCAGTTCAATAACACCACAGGACTGATACTTTTTATATTGATAATTGCTCTCTCTCTTGTGGTTGAATTCCTTTCCAATGGTGGGTGAAGTGATTCCCTATATGTGCATTGCAATGAACAGCAGAAAATTGTTCATCTTTACGTCAGTAGGTATTTTGCAAAAGGAAAAAGGAAAAAAAGAGAATGGGAAGACATTTGTCAAAATTCATTCATTATGTTTTCTCCTCTAATTTATTTGTTATCCAGATATACACTCTGGATTATCTAATATAAATAACTGGTCACCATTTTTCAATCAGAGAGTTATCTCCTTTTTGAATTCATTAAAACAAAAAAGCTGCAATGCCACAAAGTGGAGACCTACTGAAGTTTCATCTGTAAAAATGTGGGTGTCTAAAGTATGGTAAGCTGCTGAAACATCAAAGATGACAGTGTACATTCAAATGAAAGAAAATGAGAGCTGTGTCTTTTTTTTTTTTTTTTTGGCTTCTGGGGAGGAGATATAACTGAGATATTGATAGATATTATGCATTTAGATGTGTGTGTTATGCTATATTGTGGTGTAGAATGTATATAGATAATTTATTATGTAGGTTTTCTGACCTGTGCCCTGTGGGTCGCATGATGTCATGACTAGTCCAGAAGAGAAAGAGGATGCCTATGATGCAAAAAAGGAGAAGTGATAGTGCAAAATTGCATCCACAGGTTGGTGTAGTATCCGTAACCTTTTTGGGTCAGTGGGCATGTTTGGAATTTTGAGAGAATGTCATGGGAAGTCTCACAAAATGGTTGCCAAGGGCCCAATCATAAAATGGTTGCCATGGTGAGCATGGCTCATCACAAAACACACATTTTTCAGAAGGCATACTGGCGAGACTAAAAGAAACGTTACATGCTCAAAAAATCTAGGCAGAATTAGAGGCTGAGCTCCAAAGCACACAACCACTGTTTTGAGCCCAAATAAAGATGGCACTGAAGGAATGCCCTTTGTTTTGCAGTATGCCAGCCTCCTAGTTTTCATAAAGTATTATTTTAATGTCTTAAGAAATTAAATAAAAATCAGGAGGGGCATGGGGCCTAGCAGGCATGAAGAGAGGTGTCCAGATATGAATCAGCTGTTGTGCTGATTGGCTGTGGTCAGCAGGGATTATTGTGCATGCTATGGCGGTATATTGGTAGGGCTTTGTGGGTGACATTGCTTACATAGATTGGTCATGGGCAGGTCAGTGTGGGAAGGAAGAACAAGTGCTGAACAAGGGGAAGCCCCCTAGAGTACCTTTTAGATGATTGGGGTATCCTTGACTGGCCCCTCAGGGCTTTGGGGCTCTAGGGAAGAGGTGAGGACTCCTATTAAGTTTTAAGCAGATAATATACCTAGAGGTCTGGGACTGGGGGGTCTGGGGGGGGGAGTGTCCTGGCAGGGGCAACTTCAGCACCTAAATGGTGTGCCTGATGGACATGGTGCCAGCAAGAATGCGGCCTATAGTTTGGGGTAGGACACGCTAGTCAGAGTACAAAGCTAGGGGCGAGGGGTGGAGGGTTGTCATGGAATTAAGGCCTGCTTCAGTTATATCCAACATAGCTCAGGTTTTCTTACTGCAGATCTCACATTGTAAAGAATCTAGTTAGCCAAACACTCACCTCTTTATTCTGGTATGGTCACAATCATGCTTTTATATTTGGGGATGGTTATTATTTCTGTTAGGTATTTTATTTATAATATGTAAGGTATTGATTTATGGATTCTTCCATAAATATTCACCATATTTATTTATTTATTTCATTTTAAAACATTTTTATAGCGCCACCTCACAATTTCTGGCATCGTGGCGCTTTACAATAATACATAAAACAATTTCAATTAAGAATCCTCAACCCACATTAAAATTTAAACCACCCTTCCCCCAAACTCTTGTGAAAATAAGAACCCCTTACAGAGGTGTTTAAAACAATTGATGGTGGAAGCCTGTCTAATCTCCAGTGGCAAATTGTTCCATAATCGGGAGCCAACCACTGAAAAAACCTTGGCCCCTGCACATTCCAAATTGTAGCACAGGATGATCAGGTCACCCTGCCCTTGAGAGTGGGTCTGCCAGTGGTGGGACACAGGAACAAGGCGAGAACTCAAGTAACCAGGGCCCAAGCAGTGCAGGGCTTTATACATAGTTAATAAAACCTTGTAGCGCACCCTAGCAGCCACCGGCAGTGGAGCTCTTGAAGCACCGAAGTGATAGAGGACCACTTCGGAAGCCCTTTGACCATCCTGGCTGCCACATTTTGTACAGCCTGTAGGCGTTGGATTTGCTTCAAGGGAAGCCCTGTATACAGCAAGTTGCAATAGTCAAGCCTGGAGGTGACCAGGGCATGATCGGCCTCTGACAAAAAGGGACGAACTTGGCAGAGCATATGGAATTGGTAAAAACAGCTCCCACCTGTGATGACATAGTTAGGGACTGGTCAAGAATGACACCCAGGTCTCATGCCCCAGTCACAATCCTCGGTCGGATTCCTGAAAATGAAACATCTGCAAGCTCCTGCATTGAACCTGCCAGCCGCTGACCTCAGCCAACAACCATCAACTCCGTCTTCTCTAGATTAAACTTCAACCTGCTTCTAGACATCCAATTACAAATCTCAGCCAGGCACTGAGACAAGACAGCAACTGCCCCACAGAGGTCTGAGCCCACCAAGATGTAAAGCTGGGTATCATTGGCATACATATGGTACCTCAGCCCGTGGGCTTTAATTAACTCTGCCAGCAGCTTCACATACAAATTGAACATGAAAGGTGAGAGGATAGAAACTTGTGGAACTCCACAGGGGAGGGCTGTGGGGGCAGATGAACAAGTGCCCATGGTAACCAACTGAGCCCTTCCATCCAGGTAGGACTGGAACCAGGCAAGAGCCAGGCCCTCCAGTCCCACCTGGGTCCTCAACCGTCTAATCAACAATTCATGGTCCACTGTGTCGAAGGCAGCTGAGAGATCCAATAACAGTAAGATGGGCAGATGGCCTTTGTCCATCGCTAAAAGAAGATAATTACAGACCGCAGCAAGGGCAGTCTCCGTGCTGTGATTTGGCCTGGAGCCAGATTGAAAAAGATCTAGAAAATCTGAGTCATGGATGAACCATTGGATCCGCTCCAGTACCACTTTCTCCACCACCTTACTAAGAAAAGGAAGGTTGGAGGCTGGTCTGTAGTTTGCTGGCAGTGATGGACCAAGAATTGTTTTTTTAAGGAGTGGCCGCATACTAGCCAGTTTTAGGCAGGTGGGCATCCTAGCCTTCATCAGGGATGCATTCACCACTGCAGTTAGAAGTGGACCCACCACTGACCAAGTGGGGCGGATCAACCAAGTTGGACATGGGTCCAATCCACAGGTAGTAGACCGGAGTTGACTGAAAATCCTCTCCAGCTCAGTTAAAGATACTAGGCCAAAGCAATCAAGTATAGGTTGTGTCCTGGGAGCTTCTGGCAGAAACTCTGCAGGTAGACCTGGAGGAAAACCAGCCCTAATTCTGCTGATCTTTCCAATAAAAAATTGGGCAAACTCATCACATCCATCAACTCTAGGTTCTGTTACCGTTGCTGCACAGTCGGGATTTATCAGGCTGCGCAGCACTGAAAAGAGGCCGGCTGGCCGGTTCTTTGTTGCATTTAAGCGAGGGGAGAAGATTTCTTTGCCCTCATCACAGCCCTATGATATTGTTGGTGATACTGCACAAGGGATTCATGATCAACAAGGAAGAAGCTCTGCCTCCAGTCGCTCTAATCTACGCAGCCTCTGTTTCATCCCACGCAACTCATCTGAAAACCATATCATATCATTTAAGCTATTTAGACTATCAATGTGATTTATGTGATTTATCTTTACCTGTTAATTGCAATCAGTTATTATTATTATTATTATTATTATTATTATTATTATTATTAAAGGTACTTTTACGAATTCAACATCAGAAACTTTTTTTAAAGCAGCAGGATCTGATACCAGGCATGCAGAAGGAAGCAGAGAGGGATAGTCCTCATGTCAGTATGTTTGGACAAGTTAGTTGCTGTGCATTATGGGTTCTTCCTTATATATCCTTATGACTAGGAGCCAGAGTGTGAGCATGACGAGGTTGGGGAAGGCATCACTTCACAGTATTTGCTGGAGGTGGAAATGAAATCTTTGCACAGTGTCAGAGGACGTTATTGGCAGCTCTGCATGCAATCCAATAACAACATGGAATTCACCGTGGAAGACCATTTCCTATTTTATTTTATTTTTTGTGAGGTGGGTGGGTATTTTTTAATTGTATTATTTTTTTTTTAAAAAAAAATTAAGATAGCTATTTCTCCATCAGGGTAATTCACATTTGAGTATCATACGAGTTTCATAAAAGGGAGAAGATCAGCTTTGCATTACTTTGATATAACTCCCATGTTTATCATTTAAATTGAATTGTTGAACCAAGCTTAGCTTCAGTACAGGATACCTGATGTGTAAATCAGCAATTTGAAAAAGCAGAACTGGAATAGACTCTTCTCTTGCCCTGTTACCAAGTGCTCAACATGTTGGTTTTACTATGACGTGCAGTTTGGCTTTGGGGCCAAACTGCACAAGGTATTAATTTTCTTCGGTATATTATCACACACCCCCCTCCGTACCTGAAGCTGTTATTTGCTTGGGGAGGGCAGCTCCCATTGGCAATGTGGGAATGTAGAAGTAACCACGAGCCACTAACAGTATGGGGAAGGGGGTTTTGTCAAGAAACAGTACAAAGGCAAAGGTTAATCCCTTCCTCTCCATGGTCTTGAGGTTGCTGGGACATCCTCACAATGGCTATTTAAAACTGTTAGAACATACACCATAATGGCTTACATGCAGGCAAGCCGTTATGTCTTGCTTAGCCCTTAGTCTTCCAGAAGTTACAACCGAGCTATGACCAATTGGACTGACCAATGGAAATACTCCACACTGGAACATTAAAGAAATTGTCTGCTATTTGCCCGTTTCCCAAAATAAGCAATCCGTCAATGGTCTCAACTTGAACATTTTTGCAGCAAATGTGGAGGTGTGGTGTGTATGTTTTTAAAGCAGTACAATCAATTTGCCGAAGACTTATCAAGGACACACACACAGGCTGAATTTGGACAACACAATAATCAGCTGGGGTGGGGGGAGAGAACAATCGTCAGTTGTATTGACTATCGTGTCATCCGAATGCTGCCATAGTCAACTCAGCGTTGATCCTAATCCACACCACAGTTGATTATTTATTACCATGTTGTGTAGGGAGTACCCCATAGATGAACTGTAAGTTAATTATTACCCCACCATTGACTATCGTGTTGTCCGAATTCAGCCACACACTGTTGCTGCAGCTTAATGATCAAAGCTGCAGCAACAGTGTTTTTCTCTTGACCAAAAAAGGTAGCATAATTTTGGCACACCACCCTCACCCCTTCCAACAAAAAAGCAAGACAAATTTGTTTAGAAAAACTAGACTAGAATGACCATATGAAAAGGAGACAGGGCTCTTGTATAACAGTTGTATAGAAAAGGGAATTTCAGCAGGTGCTGCATGCATACAAAGGACACCTGCTGAAATTCCCTCTTCAATACAACTGTTAAAGATACAGGAGCCCTGTCCTCTTTTTCATATGGTCACCTCAAGCTAGGCTGAAAGCACAAACTGTCAAAGCATTAATGATCAGAAGAATATTATTATATTCTACTGGTGGGGGACAACACTCTACACATCGAGCACCACACATTTCCTCTTTTAGAATTCATTCAGCCATGTGACAAACATAACCTGCTGCACCTAGCATTATGGGCATGACTCTGTCTAATGACTTCGGAGGAGTAAACATGCCACCAATCAAGAAATCCTAGTAAGACCTTATTCTTCCACTTTCCTTTTGAGAGTTTTCAATTAAGCAAATGCAACTGAGTAGTTATTTCTCTAATTTGAATCTCATTACTGTTGGTTGCACTCAGTAAACGTAGGAGAGGAAGGCTTACCTAAAGGTAAGGATGTTGGAGAAATCCTCAATAGATTCAGCTGAGTTTGGATTTCTATGAATCCAACTTGTGTATTCTGCAAAAGATCAGCCTTTTATGAGTCGCAAGGATTCTGCAGACTTGCGGACTATACTTCCAGGGTTTGTGTGTGTGTGTGTGCAAACGCAGATTTGCAAACAGGAACAAAATTCCCATCCAAAAATATGATTCTGTCAATGAACAGACAGTGGAATGAAAGATGCCTGACAATCTGCAAAACACAGATGGGATGGATTTAACAAAATCTGCACATCCCTACCTAAAGGGCAATACAATATTCATAAAAATAAGAAAGATGAAACTAAGAGAAATGGATGAAATCTGCCATTTTGATCCCCCCACCCAAATAATGTTTGTGAGCATTTCCAGATAATTCATTTTCTTTTTCTGGCATGTGACTTCTCAGAAAGCCCTGGCCATTTGAGATGATTCTCTGCAAACTCTCAATTTCCCCCAGCATTCCCTGCAGCTGCTTACTCTCTTTCCATCATAATACTCTCTTCAGATATTAACAAATTAAATACAGATATTAACAAAGCCTATCTCTCACTGCAGGTATCTGTATGAGATTGGGATTTTGTCCCATATGGCCTGGCTTTGACTGATGTGTTCTGTTTTTTGTGGGGGGGTTGTTGTTTTGTTTTTTTAATGTCAGGGCTGGTACTGCAGGATTTAGAATTATTGTTAGCTGAAATGTAAAATGCATTATGTTTGATAATGCCCAAAATTGTTCAGATTTACTCTGTAATTCTTAATCAAGTAAATGGGGGGCAGGATAAAGGTAATCGGAATTCAGGTAATTAATTCTGGATACAGTTACTCAAATTACCTAAGATCATATGATAAAAACCAATTACCTGAAAGTGAATCCACATCATCAGATTTGAAATACAGAAGAGCAGCATGAGGAATTGACAAGAAAAGAAAATATATTATTCCCACCATCCCCTAAAATGTGTCCCAATTTCAGCTCAAGTAATACTTCAGGGATCCCTTAGTTTATCATTTAGATAATTGGTATACGTGACTAAATCACTTGTCTGTTCTTGAAGATATATTGGGCTGCATTCTGCTTATCAATTTTACAGTAGCATGTCAGTCATTGAAGACTGCTGACAGGGTTTTTACGGTTTTCTTTTTTATAAGACAGCAGTAAAGGGACTGCCAGTGCCAATATTATTATTTTCTTGTGAATCCTAATGAAGGGATTGACAATATTCAGTGGTGAATGCCAAAAATCTCCAGTTTCCAACATTTCCAATAACAACACCCAAGTCAATAGAATTGTCCCTATCCTGAAGACTATGAGAATTTCATGGCCTACATGTTGAAAAGGGCCTAAAAACAAACTGTTTGACTCTGTTAATTTTTTCTATTATGATAAATATGTACAAAGCAAACAAAGAACTTAACACAGAGAAAACTCTTGCAGTAGTTCACTGTGATGCCCTGCCTGCATCGGTGACACTCACCAGGCTACACAACAGGGCTGTCCACGCCACTCGCACTCAGGGCTTACTTCAACCCCCCCCGCCCCCCCGTGCTTATGATGTGTTTGAGGGTTTAAGCTTACTGCTGCTGCTCCTGTACCGCCTTTACTCTTTTAGGCCCCACAGCTCCACAGCCCAGCACTCTAGCCCCCAAATCCCCCTTCGTTCTATCAGCTGCTACCAGTATCTTCCTCAAGTATGCTTCAATGACCACACCAGTTGATATAATAAAATGTAATTTATTAACAAGATGATTGCTCAGGTAAGAAAAGCTTGATGGTTTCCTTAGTTCAACAGCGTATTGGTTACAGGCACAATGCTTAATGGTTTCATTTAGTAATTTCTCTTAAAACGTTTCAAATAGAGTTCCTGTTATAGGGTGACCAGATAAAATCCAGGTCAGGGCTCCTGTAACTTTAACAGTTGTAGAGAAAAGGGAATTTCAGCCAGTGTCATTTGTATGCAATTAGTTCCTGGTGATATTCCCTCTTCATCCCACCAGTTAAAGTTGCAGGGGCCCTGCCTTCTTTTGTATATGGTCACCCTAGTATAGCGCATGCACCTTTAACTGTTGTGATGAAGAGGGAATATTACCAGGAACTAATTGCATACAAATGACACTGGCTGAAATTCCCTTTGCTCTACAACTGTTAAAGTTACATGAGCCCTGACCTGGATTTTATCTGGTCAGCCTATATATACAGACACTCTTTTTCAACTCCTCCCACTCTCACACAGCCAGCCAATCCAGGCCCTCCCCTGCCACCATCCAATCAGCACTCACACATGAACTCCCCCCTTATACTTACCCGGTTACAACATAACTGAGAGTCTATTTGACTTCCTTCCTGGAACTTTTGGCATTTTATAAACAATTACTTACTATCTTTTATATACAAGGATCTGAACAGCAGCTGAACATCACATTAACATCCAAATTATATCTAGTTTTTATAGCATTAACAAAAAGGGACCATTATTCCTAAATAAATAAATGGCTGAGGAGCTGTTAGAATATTCATAAGTGCTGCTCCACTGGTGGTTAGGCGTTCTGCTGGCAAGGCAGCACCCACACACTAAGTGGGGGAGGCGTGTAGCAGTAGGGACAAGGTGTGTGCTGATTTGTGGGAACCATGCCCACCCCAGCCCCCAAAGGACCAAGAACTACACAATACTGGAGCTGGAATAGTTTATTTCCCACCCACTGGTACCATTGGGAGGGAAATGGAGACAATAAATTTGCATGAGGAACAAAAGAATAAAAAGGCAGCTTTCACCTCTCATGCTGCCCACATTGAATTGGCAGGGCATATGAAGTGGCATTTGCTATGGATGATTCCCCCACCACCTCTATTGGGTTGCTCTCTCTCTCTCTCTCTCTCTCTCTCTGTGTGTGTGTGTGTGGTGTGCTTTTGTGTATACAAAACATTTTGTAGCCTTGTATCCTGTAAAACAGCAATGCCCCCCCCCCCACTTCAGCCCAATGGCCAAATTTGGAGAGACTCCCAGGAGCTGCAGTCAAGTGGTGGGCAGTACTGAAAGCAAAGAGGGAATGACCAAAGGCAAAAGAATGGGGCCAAAAATACAAAGAATACCAGCATATATTAGTTTAAAGCACTTACTGCCGGTAAGTCTGAGGAGAGGAATGTTGACCTTGTAGAATGGGGGGAAATGCACAAAAACTGGAAACTGCCAAACGATCTAGTGGTTGAGGGAAAGGGGGTGGAGCCAGAGAGTGGGCATAGCCTTCTGGGTAACCCCAGAAGAGTTAGATTGGGACATGCTGCAGGCCTGAGGTTCCCCACCACCTTGTTGTAAGGGGTTAATAAGTGGAGAAAACTATAGGTGGACTCCATTTCTGTTTTCCAGGGAATGTCTAGATTCTCCTTGTTCAGCTTCAGTTTCAGTTATTAAATGTTCATACTGTTAATGCACTTGCTTTTGCATTTTGTTCTCCGTGGCTTTGCCTATTTAAATAGCTGTTTATTTCAATACGCTGCAAGCACAGCCGCAAATTGCATTATACTTCTGAAATGAGCTACCGGGTTCTATGTGTTGTTTAATTAACAAAAGATGGCAGGGGATGACTCTAGCTAGCAATTTCCGATTCTAATCAAGAGAGAGATTTTACAGCAAGATCATCCTGACTTTAATTCTGAATTACACATTGTGCTTGGTTTTCATTTCTGTTTGTAAAGGGGAAAAGCTGCATTATTTCCCATCCACCACTTCTCCATAACAGGCTCACATGTCTTGGCAAAATAATGACACTGAGTTGTTCAGCAGAACGGTCAAGGGGTCTGTGGAAACCTTTTTCATAATTCATGCAATTCAGGGATGTGATGGATGAAATAGGAGAGCTTTAACTAGCAAGCTTATTATTAATGAGCTCATTAAACGTAACATAGAAGATCTTTTCGCCAGCATCTGAAAACAATCCGAATTCCCAAAATCTTAGGACTTAATCTTTATTCAATTATTGCTCAAATGTATATACCGCTTTCCAGAGAGGTATAAAAGTGGTGAACATAAAATGCAATGGCACCAAAACTACAAGAGATATAACAAGAGAACAACCTATTGCATAATTAATCAACAGTACTGCTGCATCCTACAAACCATAGTTGGTTGGGAAAGCCTCTGTGAAGAGATGAGTTTCAAGAAGGTGCCTAAACATCTGAATTGTGGGGGGCTTTCTAATGTCAATTGGTAAAGTGTTCCAGGGTGGATGCTGCAATACCAAAGGCTTTTCTGCAAGTGCTCCTGAGGCGAACCTTAAGAGCATGTGGCACCCTGAGAAGTGCTCCCTCTGAGCACTTCTCACTCAGTTCATGATGACAGAGATTGGGCAGGGTCACAAGGCTGAGGCAGTCCCTATGGTCACTTGGTCCCAGATTTGCCTCCTTCGCCCCTCCCTCCTGTGAAGGCATAAACTAAGCTTAATGTGGGAGCCAGGAAGGCCTATAAAATGACAAGTTGCTATGGGCCTGCCCTTCCCTCCTTAGTTCTCAGCCGTGGTGGAAAGGTTGGAGGGATCGATCTCAAATTTCATACACATGTCTAGCACATGTTGCTACACATATGTGCCAAATTTCAGATCAATCCCTCCACACCTGTATTTTATATGATTTTTTTAAAGGTCCTGCAACTTTTTGACAGATCTGAATGAAGGCACGTGGCGAGCTGTCATTCTGACCCGTCAGAACTTAAACGTGGCTTCAGCTATGGACTGATCGGTAGACATTTTCAGATCTCCCGAAGCGATGAAAACAAAAAAGAAAAATCCCTATCTTCTACTGGACGGACTGTAAGTTACAAAATAAATGTATAAATTGGAAGCAATGTAGCACAGGAATGTGTGGGGAGTTTAATTGGAACAGAGTATTAAAGCTGATAAGCTTTGGAAGAATCTGGGCTGGATGCCATTAGCTAGAATGCCATTAGCTGGAATAAATAAAGTCTTCTGAGGATATTTCTTCCTAGCCATTTGTTTTAAAAGGGAGAATATGGACTTTAAGAACTGATATATGAATTAAGAATTAAACTGGGACGAAGTTGCCCTCCGGAGTAGCTGGCTGGATGCCAGATGAATAGAGGTTGCAGAGAAAAGAGTCTATCCTCTCCAAAGTGGGCAAGAAAGACTAGAGCACATCCTTCTGATAAAAATTTAGCTCGGCTGACCAGAATGATGTCTGATAAAGCACAAGAGAGCAAAACGGTCCCATCTCAAACCGGAAGTGGCAATCATAAAACTGGAATGAAGCCAGGAGCTGTTCCTAAGGGAACTAAACCACAGGAATGTCAACAAATGTCATCAGTGGAACTACTGGCAAACATAAAAGCTATGATGGATGACAGCTTGAGCAAGCAGGAGGAAAATATTAAGAAAGAGGTTAAAAAGGAGATCTTTAACTCTCAGAAGGAGATACTGACAGGCTTTCAAGTTGTTATGGCCAAACTGACATCTCTGGAACAACAAACGGAAGAGAATAAAGAAAAAAATAAACAACAAGATATCAAAATACACGAAATAGATTTACATTTAATTGCTATGGAGGATAGAGACTGAAGAGTAAATATTCGAATCAGATCTTTTCAGGAACAGCAGGTGGAAAATCCAAAGATTCTGAGAGATAAGATAATGGAATGGAACAAGAAGATGGACCCCCAAATGGATTGGGAAGCTGCTGATACTGAAAGGATCCACAGAGTTGGATACAAGAGAAGGGGGATGCTTCCAAGGGACATAATTGTTAAATTTGTGAATTATTACAAAAAAGAAAAGCTAATGCAAGCAATTAGACGTGCTGGCCAACTGATGTTCCATTCAACACCGATACAGGTCTATAATGATCTTTGTTCTCAAAAGATCCAATGGAGGAAAAGTGTGAGAATGTGCACAATAACCCTGCGGAAGAATGCTATTCCCTATAGCTGGGGTTACCCAGTATTTCTGAGATTTGTGTGGCAGGGGAAACAACACAGAATAACATCATGCGAGCAAGGGATGAAGTTACTAGGGAAGTTGGGCCTGATGGAGAAAGATGCAGATGAAAGACAAGAACAACAAGAAGAACAAGGGGCAGCAGGAGGCAGTCTGTGACTGAGTTTTGGATTAAAAGGGATAGAAGAAGATAATCAAAGGGAGGAGAAGATCTACTGTCACTCCAGGGTGGTGAAGTCGCCTCCCCCCCCTGAAGAGTTCTAAAAAGGGATTGGGGCTGAATCCAGACAGACGGAGGTGCTTACTGTCAAGGGCCACAACCTGGGGTTGGAGGTGTGTCAACCAGTTCTGGATGGGGTTACACTCCCCCTGAAAGGCTGTGTTCGCAGCTTGGGGGTGCTCCTGGATCCATCGCTCCAAATGACAGCTCAGATAGATGCAACTGCCAGGAGTGCCTACTATCAGCTTCGGCTGATACGCCAGCTGCACCCCTTCCTAGAGTTGGAAGACCTAAAATCAGTAGTGCACGCGCTGGTAACTTCGAGGCTCGACTTCTGCAATGCGCTATACATAGGGCTACCTTTGTGCCTAGTCCGGAAACTTCAACTAGCTCAAAATATGGGGTGACCACATTACACCAGTTTTAAAATCTCTTCACTGGCTGCCAATCAGTTTCCGGGCAAAGTAGAAAGTGTTGGTTATTACCTTTAAAGCCCTACATGGTTTGGGTCCAGGTTACCTATGGGATCGTCTTCTCCCATACAATCCGCCCCGCACGCTCAGGTCCTCTGGGAAGAATTTACTACAGTCAACAAGAACTAAACTGACAACTGTTACCCAGAGGACCTTCTCTTCTGCCGCTCCCAGATTGTGGAATGACCTGCCGGGAGAGATTCACCAACTCACTAGTCTTCAGGACTGATGTCTTCCGGCAGGCCTACCCAGATGAATTTTAAAGTGTTTTATTGGTGTTTTATTGGTATTTTAATGATGTATGGTTTTATGTGCTTTTAATCAGTTTTGTATTTTGTGTTTAATGCTGTTCCCTGCCTCGATCCATTGGGAGAGGCGAGTAATAAATAAATAAATATATTATTATTATTATTATTATTAAATAAAGAAAAAGCAGATATAATATTTTTACAAGAAACTCATCAATCGAAAGATGGAGTAAACGAGTTTAAAATGAGGGATATGGGCGTATATGAGAAGGCATATGGGACTTCTAAAGCAAGAGGAGTAGCGATAATAATTTCTAAAAAGTGTGGTCTCAATATAGTAAAACTGAAGAGGGATGATATGGGAAGATTTTTGATAATACATTGTACTGTGGGGGAAGAGGAATATGTATTGATTAATGTTTATGCTCCAAATGAAAATCAGATGGAATTTTATGATAAAAGTGTTTAAAGCTGTAGGAAATATGGGGAAAATGAATATTGTAATGACTGGTGACTTTAATATGGTGATGTATAAAGGTAAGGATAAAGATAATATAGTGAGAACTTTAAAAGGTGGTGGTAAAACTGGATTAAGTAAAGTAATGGATGAAAAAGAATTAGTAGATGTTTGGAGGCTAATAAAAGGTGAAGAAAGGAAATACACCTTTTATTCACCAAAATATAAGAGTTATTCCAGGATTGATTATATTTTTGTGTCAAATAATTTGATTTCTAAGATTATAGATTGTGAAATAGGAGTTATTAAAGTCACAGATCATGCATTATTGAGTATGGATATTAAAATGAAGAAAGATTATAGAGAAGCGAAGAGATGGAGAATGGATACAAAGTTTTTAAATTATAAAAACACTGTTGAGAAAATGAAGAAAGAGATACAGACAATATGGGAAATTAATGAAACAGGACAAAACTCTCAAGTGATAGTATGAAAGCGGTAGTAAGGGGGATATGTATTAGGGAATCGTGTAATTTAAGAAGGCAACAAGAAGCACAAAGTAAAAAGATTGAAAAGGAGGTTAGGAATTTAGAGGAACAACTGAGAACAACAAAAGATAAACGATTATACGCACAACTTCAAGCTAAAAAGAAGGAACTCGAGGAAGCGGATTTAGAAAGAGTGCAAAAAGATCTGTTATATTTGAAAAGGGATTTTTTTGAATATAGTAATAAAAATTCTAGCATGTTGGCCAGGTCCACGCAGTCGAAGAAGGCAAAGAATACGATAGGGACAATTAAAGACAAAACAGGGAAAAGCTGTAATTTAATGAAAGATAAACATATTTCAAGAATTTTATAAGAAATTACATGCATCAGAAGTGGGCCCACAGGCAAGGATAGTGGAGGATATAGAGAGGAATTGGAAAATAAGATTACAAGGGAAAGATAGGGATTATATGGAAGGTTTAGTGAGGGAAAACGAAATAGAAGAAATTATTGTTAATTAAAAGGAGGGAAATCTCTGGGTTTAGATGGGTTGGGGCCGAAATATTATAAGACATTTAGAGAGCTATTGGTACTGAGACTGAGATTGAAAGTTTTATATAATAATATACTAGAGGGTGGGAAGACCCCACCATCATGGGTTCAGTCTAATCCCGAAACTAGATAAGGATTTAACGGACCCAGCTTCTTATAGACCTATATCTTTAATAAACCAAGATTCAAAAATTTTTACGGCAATCATGGCAACAAGAATGAGTACCTTCATAAATAAAAATATAAAAAAGGATCAATGTGGATTTATTCCAGAGAGGCAAATCCCTAATTTAATTGGGAGAGTATTGAATATAATAAATGTTATTTTAAAAAGGAACATAAAAGCAGAGTTGATAGCATTAGATATTTTCAAAGCCTTTGACTGTGTGGAATGGCCAGCATTAAAAACAATTATAAAAACATTTGAGTTTGGAGATAAATTTATAGGAGTGATCAATCAGTTATACATAAATAATAAAGCAGTGGTAATGGTTAATGATGAGTTAACACAACAGATTACCTCAGCCCAAGGTACTAGGCAAGGGTGTCCACTCTCCCCAACATTATTTGCAATAGTTATAGACATTTTGGCAAATGTTATCAGGGAAGATGGGAGATTAAAAGGGATAGGAGGAAAAGAAAAGATAAAAATCAATATGTTTGCGGATGATACATTAATGACATTAGAAAATCCTCTGGAGAGTTTGGAGGAGATAAAGCAACATCCGAGAGAATTTGGGGAGATTACAGGATTACAAGTAAATTGGGGAAAGTCTGAAATGATGTTATTTAATTATAACAAAGAGGAAAGGGAGGAGTGTAGTATAAAATTAGGTTTTAAGATTAAAAATATAGTGCGCTATTTAGGAGTTAATATTACGAAAGATTTAGAAAAGTTAGAAGAAAATAATTTTAATAGTTTGAAGAAACAGATATTGAAAAAATTAGAGGTTTATAGAAAGTTGAAATATTCATGGTTTGGTACAATAGCGGTTATTAAAATGAAGTTATTACCAAAGATAATTTTTTTGTTTAGAATGTTACCAATTAAAATAACAGAAGTAGAAATAAAGAGTTGGCAAAATATGATAAATAATTATTGTAATGGAGATAAAAAAGCAAGGATTAATAAAGGGAAATGGTATAAGACACAAAAGAAAGGAGAGTTGGGACTTCCAAATATAAAGATGTATTATATAGCTAATCAATTAAGACATGTTATAAATAGTATAGTAGGAAAAGACGATTTAGAATGGTTAGAGACGCAGACAGGAGAAATAGAGTCAAAATTACAAAATATCTTCTTTAGCAAAATACAAAAGAAACAATTGAAGGAAATGGAAAATCCACTTTTAAAAAATATTGTAGAGATTTGGGAGAGGTATATAAAAAAATTAGCACCAGGAATCTCTCCTCTAACTCCAGTTGTATTATTCGAAAACTTCCCAGGGAATCTAAGAAGAGATGTGGAAGGGGTACTGAGGGGACAGAAAATTATTAAAGTGAAAGATTGGTTGAAAAGAATGTCTAATAAGGAGCAAATAGAAGAGATATTAAGAGGACAAAAGATCTCTTGGTTCAAATGTATACAATTGGAACAATGGACACAGGATTGGAAAAAGAAAAATAAGGATTGTAGAGATAATGCAAGATTTGAAGATTTAATAGAATCAAGAGAAAAGGAGGGGGAAATAAAAACAAAATAGGAATGATAAGTGAAATCTATAAAATACTGATAGAGGATGGAGACCAACAGCATTCTCTTAAAACAATATGGGAAGATGACTTAACAAAACAAATTAGTGATTATAACTGGGGGAGGATATGGGAATCAAGAATGCTAAAGTTATTATCAGTTAGGATAAAAGAGAATTATTACAAAATAATTTGGAGGTGGTATTTAACACCAGTAAGATTACATCAGATAGATAAGAAAATTTCAAAGGAATGTTGGAGGGGATGTCAGGAGGTTGGAACATACTTTCATATGTGGTGGACTTGTGAGTATGTACAAAAATTTTGGAAAAGAGTTTTTAAAGAAATAAGTGAGATTACCAAGCGCGCCAAAAGAATCTCTCCATAGTGGAAAAATGGGCATCAAAATGGCAACAACAGTTCTACATAAGCATTTGTAAAGTGATGCACACTGGAGCAAAGCATCCCAACATCACATATACACTGATGGGATCTGAGCCTGCAGTGACTAAACAAGAAAAAAAACTTGGGAATGTGGTTGACAGCTCAGTGAAAATGTCAACCCACTGTGTGGCAGCTGTAAAGACAGCAAACTCCATGTTAGGCATTATAAGAAAAGTAACTGAGAATAAAACTGCCAGTCTCATACTGCCTTTATACAAATCGATGGTGTGACCACACTTAGAATACTGTGTACAATTCTGGTTAACTATAGAATTTAGTATCACAAGATGTTGTGCTGGCCACCATTTTGGATGGCTTATCCTCCTTTCCATGTGGTCACCCTATAACATGACACTATTCCCCCTTTTGAAGAGGTCTGGACCTCAGACTACTAAAGACAAAGTGGCAGACCATAATAACAGTGTTCATATGCCCATTGCTTTATGAGGCTTCCCCTTTTGTTATCAAGCATGCTGCTATATGCGAGATGTGTTTGAGAGATGTGTTTGAGACCCTGTATTTGGTACTTGTTGCCCTCCAGGTGTTTGAGATGACAAGTCCCAGCATTCCTGGCCATGGGACATACTGACTTGCAATGATGGGAGTTGTAGTCCAACACCTTTGGAGGGCACCAGGTTGGGGAAGGGCTGCTCTAAACAAAAAAAAGAGAAGTAGGTGGCCCTAAGTTGTTCGTGATCAGTTTTCCACAACCCCACAGTATTCTCACTTCATTTTAAAAACTCTAAATACGTTGAGGTCAGCAGCAAATTTGGCCATCTCACTGCTCACTCCTATATGCATGTTGTGAAGAAAGTGGATAGGGAGGCAGTTTCTCCCTTTCTCATAATATTAGAATGAGGGTGGAAGTGAGCAGTGCCATAGCTACATTTGGTGATGATACCAAATTTTTAGTCTTGCTAAAACAATGGAGGATTGTGAGGAGCTCCATAAAGATCTCTGCATACCAAGAGAATGGCCATGAAAAGGGCAAATGCTGTTCAATGTAAGCAAGTGTAAAGTGATGCACATTGGGGGATCACAATTTCATGTATACACTAACAGGATCTGAGCTAATTAGCGGTGACTGACCAAGAAAGAGTTTGGAGCAGGGGAGGTGGACAGCTTGATGAAATGTTGATCCGGCTGCTGTGAAAAAGGCAACTTCCATGTAAGGCGTAATTAGGGAAAGAATTCTAATTCTTAAACACTAATATGAAAAATAGTAGGTTCTCTGATTTTCGCTTGATGTATGTGGATTCTTTAATCTTATATAGTAAAAATAACATATTTTAGTATTAGATTCATGACTGTATTAGCAGTAAGTTAGTTTGGAAACAAATTTATTAGGAAGTGTGAAAAGTGAGTGTATTGCATCATTTGTGACAGACCTATTCATACATAGTTTATGATATATATAGTAAGTAAAGAACAAACCCAAGGATACCTTTCTGTGTGTATATATGAAAGTGGCAGGCACACAGACATAGATAGACAGTGGGCCTGGCCTAAATTTCCAGCCTAACCTATCTTACAGGGTTGTTGTGAGGACAAAAGTAGCACATGCCATACATGCAAACATTACCAAATATTTGTTTTACATTTCTGTGAAAGTGAGCAGCAGAAGAAACTCACTAGATGGTTTTGGGCCAGTCATAGACTCTTAGCCTAACCTACCTCATGGGTTTTTGTGGGGGGAGATATGGCACTTGAAAGAATGATCAGTCTAGGGCTTTCCCCTTCCTCCTTGCTAGAGAAGCTTCTTTGCAACTGATCAACTAAATGGAGTCTGAACATCCTCTTATATCACTACATCTGACCCAGTACCAAGAATAGCCATGTGGGTGTTTAGAAATATTGCTCAATTTAATTTTAATCTATCCAAGTTTGGATTTTTTTTTTTTTTGCTCTAAAAATAGCCTGTGGTCAATGAATCCTATATTAAGCCTGTCAAAGATGTTGGTACTGGAGATAACAATACACAATAGTTTTGTTCAACCTGATCAAAAAATATTAGAAAAGCTAAGAGAATTCAGAATGTCACTGACTCTTCTACCCTACAGGGTTGTTGTGCTGATAAAATGGAGGAGGATTATGTAAGCCACCTTAGGTTCCTTGCAAGAGGAAAAAAGGCAGGATATAAATGTAATGTTAATAAACGTATTACTACTTCTACTAATTATTATTATTATTAATTATAATAATGAAGGAATAAAAATTCTTTAAAAATCAAATACATGGATTTTTTTAAAAAAAAAGAAAAAGAGGGGGAAGCTTAACCCCTTCTCTTACAAAAAGCCTTGGTCCCTAAATACACAGAGCTCTCAAAGAGAAGTACAACCAAATCCACACACCCCTTCAAGCTAGTGCATGGAGAATGAGACTCATTGCACTCAGTGGAACTTACTTCTGAGTAGACATGCCTTGGATTGAATTGATATGAAAATTAATGATCAGCAGCCATAATCAAATGAACATACACACATGCAAAGCATGCAAGCAAGTTGTTAATTGTAGAATTATAGTGCTGTAAAGGAGAGAGAATTCTCGCTCACATCTCTCCCTCTCCACCTTCCAAGGTTCCAGACTTTTTTTTTTAAATAAAGGCTACAATCTTCTACACACTTACCTGGGAGTAAGACCATTGCATTCAGTCAATGGAACTTACTTCTGAGAAGAGACTACAGCAATGTCTTTGCTAGAGGAAGCAGCCATTGCAGGAGGGAGGGGGGAGAGACTCTACTGAGCGTGTGCCATAATCAAAATGGCCGCCGGATTTTTAAAGAGGCACAGTTTAAATTTAATAAAATCCACTTAAGAGAATTTAAAAAAAAGAAAAGCAGTTTCACCTACACTAGAACAGGAGGAAGTAGACCCTGCCATTGGATTAATTAATAAGGCTCCCCGAAGGTAAGGACAGCTGCGCAAAAATACTCGCAACCCCTGAGTTCAATTTTCGTTTTTGGGTTCAGGGTATTCTTTAATCTTTTTATTTTAAACTGCTCTCTTTCCCTCAGTCTTTCACCAATCTTCTTGAAATTTTCAGGTAATGTAAAACAAACATTTCTTTCTGGCACCTGTAAATTTCAGAGAGATTGGTGAAACATTTTCAATTTAATGGCTGTTAGAATGACCCCTCCTCAATTATCACTTTAACATGGTGGAACGTGTTTTTCACTGACGGCCCTTAACAAAGGAGGCACTGCCGTGCCTCCCTTAATATATATATATATATATATATATGCATTAAAATCCATATACAAATAAATATGAATAAATATACATATATGCAAAAATACACATATTAGGAGAAATGTGCACCAAAATACTGATGAATTCTCAAGTTAATTTTAAAAATATAATCAGATTACATTAATTTAAGGCTGGAGAGTTTAAGATTAGAAAATTGAGAAACTGAGAGAACCAAAATGGACAGATTTGTTCATCCCTAGTTAGGCACCTAAGATCCAGATCTTCTTGCACACCTTAGTTTCATGACATCCTGACCAAAGCCATGGAAGCAGCCCTGTTCAAATTCTTGCAAGCAGAAGCAAGCAGATGCATGTTGATTCTATTCACACCTCCCACCTTCCTGGGCCTACTCTCTCAACACCCCAAAAGCAAAGAACCCACTAAGGTGCAGGTGGCAGAGAGATTCCCTTGAAGCCTGCCAGGTTTTCTCTCCTCCCCCTGACTGTTTGCAAAGCAATGACACTGCCACCATAAGGAAGATGCTTTATTATTATTATTATTATTATTATTATTATTATTAATTTTATTTCTAACCCACCTCTCCATCCAGATCGAGGCGGGGAACAACAATAAATATAAATATAAAAATCATAAAATAGATAAACCATTAAAACAGATAAAAACAAATACATTATTAAAAGACATCTTCAAATTCCATTGGATATGCCTGCCAGAAGAGAGCAGTCTTCACGGCTCTCTTAAATTCCAGAAGACTGCTGAGTTGTCGAATCTCTCCCGGCAGGCCATTCCACAGTCTGGGAGCAGCAGAAGAGAAGGTCCTCTGGGTAACTCTCATCAGCCTAGTTCTGGCTGACTAGAGTAAATTCGTTCCAGAAGACCTGACTGTGCGGGGCAGGTTATACGGGAGAAGGCGATCCCGCAGGTAACCTGGACCCAAACCATGTAGGGCTTTAAAAGTAATAACCAACACTTTATACTTCGCCCAGAAACGAATTGACAGCCAGTGGAGTGATTTTAAAATTGGTGTTATGTGGTCACCCCTAGGTGTACCAGTGACCCACCTGGCTGCCATATTTTGAACTAATTGAAGTTTCCGGACTAGGCACAAAGGTAGCCCTATATACAGTGCATTGCAGAAGTCGAGCCTCGAAATTACCAGCGCGTGCACTACCATCTTTAGGTCTTCCAACTCTAGGAAGGGGCGCAGCTGGCGTATCAGCCGAAGCTGATAGTAGGCACTCCTGGCCGTCGCATCTATCTGGGCTGTCATTTGGAGCGACGGATCCAGGAGTACCCCCAAGCTGCGAACACAGTCTTTCAGGGGGGTGTAACCTCATCTAGAACTGGTTGACACACCTCCAAACCCAGCTTGTGGCCTTTGACAGCAAGCACCTCCGTCTTGTCTGGATTCAGCTTCAGTTTGTTTTTCCTTATCCAGCCCATTACTGCCTCCAAGCATTCATTTGGAGGAGACACACTATCTTTAGCTGACGATGTTGTCGAAGGCAAAGAGAAATATATTTGGGTGTCAACTGATAGCACCCCGCCCCATGCCTCCGGATGATCTCTCCAAGCGGTTTCATATAAATGTTAAACAGTATTGGGGAAAGGATGGCACCTTGTGGTACACCACATAGCAGCTCCTTCTTTGAATTTCCTGAGGGATTCATGTTGTTCAACTGCTCCCATGATCTCCAATGGATAAAGTAGTGCCTGGATCAGTATCCTGGTTGCATCTTCACTTTATAAACAGTTGGAGGAAAGAGGACAGGCCCAGGGGGACCTTAGCTTAGGCTGACCAGATAAAATCCAGGTCAGGGAACCTGTAACTTTAACAGTTGTAGAGAAAAGGGAATTTCAACCAGTGTCATTTGTATGCAATTAGTTCCTGGTGAAATTCCCTCTTCATCACAACAGTTAAAGTTGCAGGGGCCCTGCCTTCTTTTGTGTATGGTCACTCTAGTATAGTGCCTGCAACTTTAACTGTTGTGATGAAGAGGGAATTTCACCAGGAACTAATTGCATACAAATGACACTGGCTGAAATTCCCTTTTCTCTACAACTGTTAAAGGCCTCCTCCACACGAGACGTTTAATGAGCCTTGAAGGCTCATTAAAAAATTTACCTCCACAAGCACGGAGCGCAACATGGGCGTACAGGCGCGTTATCTCCCCGATAATGCGCATTTTCGAACGCGCGTTAAATAGCGACTTTTATTTTGCTCCGGCCGTTAAAGCGCATTTTCGCGGTGTGAACAATAGGGATGTGCACTGGATCGGACCCGATCCACGATCCGAGTCCGGTCCAGTGGGAAATCGGATAAATTATCCGATTTCCGATCCCGCAGCTGGATCGGCCGATCCAATCCGAACCGGTCCGAAAAGGCTCCGAACCGGTTCGGCAGATCGGCGGATCGGCGGGCGCCCACTGGCGCCCACCGCCGCTTCCATTGGCGGGCGCCAGCGGGCGCCCGCCGATGAAAGTGGACAGCGGGGGGGGAGGAGGGGGGCGCTTACCTTCTCGGCCGTCCGCTCCCGTCCGGCACTAGCAGCTACTACCAGCGGGCTCTGCGGCCTGCTCCAGGGTGGCGCGCCGGGTGATGTCATCACCCGGCGCGCTACTCTAGAGCAGGCCGTGGAGCCCGCTGGTAGTAGCCGCCGGCGCCGGACGGGAGCGGACGGGCCGAGAAGGTAAGCAGGGGGTGCGTGGAGGGGAGGAGGGGGCGCGCGGAGGGGGGGAGGGGGGCCCTTACCTTCCCGGCCCGGCCGCTTCCGTCCGGCGCCGGCGACTACTACTACCAGCAGGCTCCGCGGCCTACTCCAGGGTGGCGCGCCGGGTGATGTCATCACCCGGCGCGCTACTCGAGAGTAGGCCGCGGAGCCCGCTGGTAGTAGCCGCCGGCGCCGGACGGGAGCGGACGGGCCGAGAAGGTAAGCAGTGGCGGGGAAGGGGGCTTACCCCCCCCCGGAGCCGTCCGCTTCTATCCGCTGGCGCCCGCAGGTGCCAGCGGATGGAAGCGGACGGCCCCAGGGGGGGTAGGGAGCGCGGGGGAGGGGGCTTACCTGCCGGGGCCGTCCACAGCGGACAGCCCCGGGGGGGGGAGGGACTCAATCCGGTCCAGGGGGGCTCCGATTTTGTCCGAACTGGTCCGTGACAAAATTGGAGGTCCCGATCCGGGTCCCGATCCGATCCGGGGGGTCCGTGCACACCCCTAGTGAACAAGCGATTACGCGCATTAACTGCTTGTAAAGCGCTTTTTGGACATGAATTAATGCGCTTCGCCGCCTCTCGCCGCCTCTGGTGCAGAGGGATTAGGAGTAAAAGCGCCTCCGCGATAATGCGCATAATCGCGGAACTGGGCGCAAAAGCGCATCCTTGTGGAGGGGGCCAAAGTTACATGAGCCCTGACCTGGATTTTATCTGATCACCCTACCTTAGCTAGAGTAACCGTATGTAAAGGAGGACAAGGCTCCTGTATCTTTAACAGTTGAATGGAAAAGGGAATTTCAGCAAGTGTCATTTGTATGCATGCAGCACCTGGAGAAATCCCCTCACCATCACAACAGGAGTATAGCTAGAGTGACCAGATACAAAAGCGGGAAGGGCTCCTGCAGCTTTAACTGTTGTGATGAAGAGGGAATTTCACCAGGTGTTGCATGCGTACAAGTGACACCTGCTGGAATTCCCTCTTCCATTCAACTGTTAAAGATACTAGAGCCCTATCCTTCTTTCCATATGTTCACCCTACTTTAGCAGTTAATTCACACAGCCTTTCCAGTTTTGTGGGACTGGGTTCCCATTCCTCCTTAGGCATATAGAAGGCCTTATTCAATGACCCATTTTACACAATCATTGTGGTTTAAACAAGCCATGGTGCTTGCCAGCACATGCCAGTTGCCATTTTCCTAATTACCAGTTCAAGTGCAGCTTGACATGTCCTTCAAACCTAGGCAGCATGCTTGTGTGAGGCAGAAACAATTCTCAAGGAGTTGTTTAAGCCGAGGTGATCATGCGATCCAGTCCAATGACTATCACAGATTTTCAATGGATTTACAATGTCTTGTTACTTTGTATAAATAGATGGAATAAATCACAGTGCACCTGTAACTTTAATAGTTGCTAATTAATCATACTGCCATGGGCAATCTCATGGCTTTGCCCATAGAGTTGCTAAAGTCATATACACTAACCTACACACACAGACTTTCTGGAAGCATGAGATCCCTCAATGCAATGAATGAGTAAGAAAAGGTCTAACTGCATATAGAACAGCCAAGATGGCCACACATCCCGGCCCCTATTTCTTTATCAAAAATAAGCGGCAAGAGTCAGGATAGGGATTACTCCCTTCTGGAAGCACAGTTATTTAAAGATTCACTGTGCAGAACCCTCCCACTAATATTGGTAAAATTCCAATTGCTCTTCAAAGTACAAGCTCATTGTAGTGGGTTCACAACCACGGTTGTTAAGCATCGGAATTCCAATAGACTGTTTTTAACCACAAACTTCAGACAATATTTTTTCAAGAATATTTCCTGGCTAGAAATATATGTGAAAGTCTAGTTCTTAACAAGGAAATGTCGAGCTTTCTTTGTGACTAAACAGGCTAGGTGCATCCATGTGACTTCAGGGTCGAATGGGGCTGCTTAATGGACATGATCTCTCCAACATTTGTGCACTCTGGACTTTTGGAATAAACCATGTAGGCTATGTCTCATTGGATTTACAGATGGCTTGGGCTGAGAAACTGTTAAAGGGCCAGAAAAGTTTGCTCATTAGAGAAAAGTTATGTCTGAGTAGTTTTAGGGCTGTTATCTTCCCTTTGCCTCTTATGACAGCTAACTTTTTACTAGCATGATGACCTGATAACCTAGATTGATTTCTTGTTATGGATCTAGGCTTGAATGATTTTGAGGTCAACAGTTTGTTACTATTTTTATGCTACTAACAGCCAGAATCTTAAAGTATGTGTGTGTGGTGGTGGGGAGTTATTTCAGAGCAAATCTGGAAGAAAAATCAGCCTTACTCAACTGCATGATGGCTAAGACCCTGAGCACCGAATTATATCGGAGGAAAAGAACAATTATAGATAAGTGAAAGAAATCGATATGGACTTTTTGTGAGGTTTACTTGAAATGTCAATGTCCAGAAAGGGAAAATGGAATGTGCAATTTCTAGTGCAGCTTACAGATTTCTCTTCTGTTCTCCCCACCCCTCACACGTCTAACCCATCACCATCTTGCATCTTTTCTGAGGCAGAAAAAGGTTGTTCCAATACCCGTTTTAAAGATTAAAACAAATTGTAAAAAGGACTTAAACCTGGTCCCACTAGACACGTGTTAGAAGAAAAACTACCTCAGATGAAAAACATTGATTTTATCAAATGCAGCCAACTGTTTAATCACCCTGAAACATTGCTTAAAGGGGAAATCTCTGTGTTTTATCCTGTCCTACATAACAACATAGAAAGACTAGCAACACTGGACAGAGTACAACAATAACATTTAGGAGGTCTGGGCTGAGTTCCCATATTCCACAATGATTTATAAAGAGAATTGTCCTCATGTGGAGAACTGTGGATTATAGTCCAATCATTTTTAATCAGTGGGTAGCTGCAGTAGTTTATGCTACTGAAGATTCTTGATATCCTATCAGAGGTGAGGAAGGCAAAGCGCTTGAATTCTTCCATTCCATCAAACCAGTTCTCAACTGAACCTCTTACTTTGAGGGTGGAACTACAAAGAACACAAGAGTGTTGCTAGAAATGGCAACAGTCCTTTCAATTCCCCTCTAAACTTCTCTGATGCCCTCATTTCCTTATGATAGGCTGACCATATGAAAAGGAGGACAGGGCTCCTGTATCTTTAACAGTTTCATAGAAAATGGAATTTCAGCAGGTGTCATTTGTATATATGCAGAACCTGGTGAAATTTCCTCATCATCACAAAATTAAAGGGGCAGAAGCCTTGCCCTCTTTTGTATCTGGTCACTCTAGAATAGCTCCTGCAGCTTTAACTGTTGAGGTGAATAAGGAATTTCACCAGGTTCTGTATGCATACAAACGATACCTGCCAAAATCCCCTGTCTTTTGCAACTGTTAAAGATACAGGAGCCCTGTCCTCCTTTTCATATGGTCAGCCTACCTTATGAAGTTTTACCATGTGCCTTCCACATCACTGGCTGCCCAGAACGGGGAATTGCATGATGTAGAGTTTCTCTAAACAAGTGATTTATAGCACAATCATGATTGGCCACTTACGGAAGTTTGCAGGTTCATTACAAGTCATTGTTAACAGCCAGTATGTCTCCCACACTATCCCCTGGAAATCGTGAATTTGAAAAAAAAAATACAATCTGGAAAAAGTGGGATCTCTCCACCACTTGATTGCACTGTCTCATTAAAACACACTGGGGTCTTTCTGAAAAGGGAACAAATCATGAGGTATGAAGAAGTGTGTCATTAACAACGAGGTGGGATGGTGGGATTACTGTGAGGACTCAAGAAAGACACAGTAAGACACTGGGTTTTTCCTGTGTGTAGAGAAGCTTGTGATAGGTGGGAACAGGGGTAAGTTGAACTAGATGTTAAGCTGGAAGAGGAAGAAATGTGACCAGAGGCTGCTGAGGATTTTATTTTTATGGCAGCCTCGTGTTGAACCTCAGACCTGCAGGCCAAATCTGGCCTACCTAGGATCCCATTCTAGCCTTCCAGCGTTCTCCAGACGGCTATGCATCCTTTCCCTGGCCCCACCTGCTTCCCCCTGGCAGCCAATGGTTACCCACCATTGGTCCCTAGTGCTAGAAAAGGTTAAAGGCAAGGTTTGGGTGGATTAGGGTGACCATATTTTGGAAACCAAAAAGGAGGACAACATGGCCGCCCCTCCAAGGGGGCGTGCCCACCCAAACATGGCCTTGGTCACAAGTCTGATTTCACAGCACATAATTAATCAAACTTGTACTACATAACATCTTAATGTTAAAATCACTGAAATAAAGAACAAGTGAGACATTCAAAGACATTTGTAGCTTTTTGCTGTACTTTGAAGCTTTTGCCATACTCTGTGTGATATAGTCTCCCCTTCCCTCAGGTATCTTTTTTGACTGCAAATCCTTCATTGGATGACCATAGTCTCAACTTCCCTAACATTTAACACTCTTTCCCCATCACCTTTCTCAAATCCATACTTACAGATTCAGCATACTGCTACCACTGAATAAGTGCAGAAAAACCGAGTACAACAAACTAGCATTCAGAAAGAATATAAAATACTATCCCCCTGCAAACAAAAGCCATGGAACAAAATGGACTAACGGCTTCCCTCCTTTTATCCAAATATCTCCTGAATTTACACTGCCTCAGTGTGCAGAGAACAGAGATTCCAATCAGGGACCCAAAGAAAACTGGCCAAAAAACCCTCAGAAACAGGTCCCATTGATTTCAATGAAGCTTACTCCCAGATAAATGAATATAGGATTGCAGCCACTTAACATCTGTGCATCTTTCTCTAGCAAGTGCAAGCCCCTTCTGTCAAGGACAACTGTGCACTCACAGAACCTGGCCTCATGGATCATGCAACCAGCAGGTGCTCTCCAGAAAGATGCTTTCAGAGCCTAGGAGATCCAGACACATTCAGACAAGACACACTATGCACTCACATATTATCTTGCTGGGACAGAACAATTCCCAGAATGACCAGATACAAAAGAGGACAGGGCTCCTGCAACTTTAATTGTTGTGATGAAGAGGGAATTACACCAGGTTGGGGGGAGGGAGGAATCCACAAAGCCACACTGTAAAATAATCATAATCACAATCTCAAAGCCATACAGAAAAGAAATGTCTGTAACTGAGCTGAAAGTTGTGAGTACATATATCCCTTCGCATGTAGTATAATAATCATCATCACCTGCATCAGCACAAAAGCAGTTTTGGAGCCACATTTTTTTTAAAAAAATCACCATCATCCACACACACCTCACACACGATCACCAAAGGCAATAAAAAATAAAATCTACATACCCCTGCATACCCACCCAAAGTGGGGGGAAACCCCACCCTTCCCCAAGACAATTTTTAAAAAAACTCCCCACACACACTTAACCGGGGGGGGGGGGGGAGAATAAAAATCCACCCCACACTCATCCAAGGCAAAATAATCATAATCATAATGGCTAAAAATAGAATACAAATCCACCACACACCAACATACTCACCCATGGCAAAACTGATAATAGTTTTTAAACTCACCCAAGGCAACCCACTCTCTACACACATTCACCCAATTAAGAGTCTATCTACACTACTGCTATAAAACAGTTTTAAATGGTTTAAAACGGTTTATAACAGTTTTGAGAACTGTTGGGGCCCAGGACACGCTCCACAGACAGTTTTCAAAACGTTTCCAAAGTGTTTTATCCTGCGTGTGTAGATAGGCTCTAATTCATCAAAATCAGTACCCAAAGAATGGATAGAAAATCAGTAACAACTTATTTCATCATTGCAGCCAGAGATAAAATCCAATCTACCCCCCAACACCCCACTAGACTTGGATTGCAGCTAGAGACAGTTCATTTGGCCTGCATTACTTTAACACACACACACCACACACACAGGCGCACACAGGAGCAGCAATTCCCAGGTGGGCGCAGAGCGGAGGAACGTGCCAGTCCTTCTATTTTAAAAAGGGGGGAGATTAAGTTGAGGTAGCGCACTAGGTTAAAAAAGTCAGTTGAAGCCAAACCGTATTACCTGGTGGTTGGAGGGGATGAGGCACCCTCAGTGTAAAGCCCCCCTCTCTCTAGGTCTAGGGAGCAGGAAAATAAAATACCATCAGCCGCCTCAGCAGCCCCACTGGCCAGGCCCTGGCTAAGCAAACAGGGAGGGACCACGTCGGCCCAGGTGGAAGCGAACCCAGGCAGCGGCTGCAGCCGTAATAACTCACATGCTGGCCGGAGGCCCGAGCGCTGGGAAGAAGCCCGAGCAGCGGCTGAATCAAGGCGCGGCTGTGGAAGACGAGGAGGAGGACGGGGCAGGCGGCGCTGGCTGGAGGCCCAGGCGCCGGTGGGAGCAAGTTTGGGCGAGCCGCATGCAGTGCACGCGGAGGCTGAAAACAGAGGGGAGCTGAACAAGAAATAAAGTTATTATTATTATTATTATTTTTTGTTTTATATACTGACAATCTCTCAGGAAGTCTTTTTTGTTTCAACAATATTTTTGTCTGAGAAGTTTCACCACAAGCTGAAGAGGTCAGTATAGGCTGACCATATGAAAAGGAGGACAGGGCTCATGTAACTTTAACAGTTGTTGAGAAAAGGGGATTTCAACCAGTATAATTTGTATGCAATTAATTCCTGGTGATATTCCCTCTTCATCACAACAGTTAAAGTTCCAGGCACTATACTAGAGTGACCATATACAACAGAAGGCAGGGCCCCTGCAACTTTAACTGTTGTGATGAAGAGGGAATTTCACCAGGAACTAATTGCATACAAATGACACTGGCTGAAATTCCCTTTTCTCTACAACTGTTAAAGTTACATGAGCCCTGTCCTCCTTTTCATATGGTCAGCCTAGGTCAGTGGAATATAGGATGGGGGCATATCTAGCAAAAATGTTGAATAGTCTTTGCTTCTGTCTTTGGCTGAGTTAAGAAACTTCCTCAGAGCTTGGTTAGACAAACTCTTAGGCTGCATAACTTTTTTCTCCCAAGGCTTCAGAGACGCAGCATGCTTGTCCATCAGTTCCCAGTGTCTCAACAATCCCCTTGAGGTTTTATGTATTTTACTTTTTTGGGCTGGCTGTTTTCTGTTTTGCTCGTTGTGAGCATCAGTTGGTGTCCAGGACCTGAACTAAAAATAGACCTATCTAAAAAAAAGAAAAGGAAAAAAAGCCTCTCTTACTCTCCCATCTTCTCCTCCCAGACCTGTAACCTCCATCTGACTTCTGCTGCCTGTTAAGGGAAAATCAAACAAGTGAATAACAAATGAATATATGACATTTAGAGCTCATTGGTTAATCTGGCCATCATTTCTTTACTAGTAATGGATTCAAGAGATGGCTTGTTTGGTTTAATAATTAAACAATTGAGTCCACATTTGTTTCAGTTATTCATTATGAAACCAATGCTAACACAGCCCTTGTTTGCTAGATATGCCCCCATCCTACATTCCACTGACCTCTTCAGGTTGTGGTGAAACTTCTCAGACAAAAATATTATTGAATCAAAAAAGACTTCCTGAGAGATCGTCAATATGTAATGCAAATAAAAACACACAGCTGCTCAGGGCATTCTTACTGATATGGACGGGTGTTCGTTTTCTAAATAGATAAATGCACTTTAGATAGTAGTTAGGCTGTGGTCTCTGTGCTTTTTAAATGGCCTCGAAAATGGAGACCGTTCCTCCCTCTCTGAAACTTGCCACGTCTAAGGCTGCAACCCTCTGGCCCCCATGGGCTCTGCCTTTGCAAGCTTCCCCCCCCCCCCCGTGGGTGCAGAAACCTCCGCTATCCTTGCCATTCAGCACTCAGTGCAACAAGAGGGCATTCCAAGAGCAAACAGGGGGGGCTTTGTATCCGCTACATCCAAAGTCCTCACATTCCCCTGACCTTCCTGCAGAATGGAGGGGGGGGGGGGCATATGCCAGCCCTGAAGTTAGCATACTTATTTACCCTCACATTTGGACTAACAGGAGGGAAAATCAGAAAATAAAAAAAAAACACCACGAAAGAAAAAAGAACGGCAAATGCTGCAGCTCCCACTTTCTGCCCTGCTGCTTGGCAAGGTTCTGACATTGGGGTTTGGAGAGCATGCAGTTCAGATTCTTTCTTGCACAGGATGGTCTGATTCTTGAGTCCATCCTATAGAGGTGTAGTAGAAAGCATGTCATGCCGATTGGATGGAGAAATTATAGAGCTTCTTTAGATGAGCGCTTTATAGCACGCTCGTGACTGGCCACTCATAGATGTTAACGGGTCATTTTGACAATGCAGTGATCCTCCTGCCCATCTCCCACTCCTTCTGCTGGGTTTTTTTTGTTGTTGTTGTTACAAAATAAGACTTTGAAAAACCGGCTCTTCTGAACTATAACAATATTTGTTGTTATTTCCTGCCATGTGCAGGAGACGTTGCGCTATAAAACACCCACTAGAGGCGCTGTCCCACTAAACTGAATGGGCCACATGGTCACTGCTTTCTTCCCCATGTGATTCTACTTATTCCTATTGTGGAAGAGAAGCAGGAAGCGGAACAATGGTAAGGAAATGCGATTCCCCTCCCCCCGGTCTGAAAATCCTCATAGCAGAAAACTTGGATTTTCCCATCTGAAATCAATGGGAAACAAAAATCACACTAAAATAACAAAAAAAGCATGACATAAGAAAGAATAAAACTATGAATTTTTTAACTTTGTCATGCTTGTATGTGTATTGTGTTCCCCGCCTCGATCCGTAGGGAGAGGCGGGTTATAAATAAATATTATTATTATTATTATTATTATTATTATTATTATTTATGGGGGGGTCTTACTCCATCTCTTTCTAATCTCACCCAGTTTCCAGTGTGTCCTGGGCACTTTATATAGGTGAAGGGAGAACGTAATGAATTGTGGCAGTCACAATCCAACCTCAGGCACAAAAGAAGTTGCTCTTTACAGGCCCTGCTCCTGTCCTACAATAATTGCTTGACACACAGGAATCAAGCAGGTTAAGGGTTTTTGTTTTTTTTAAGCAAGCATGGAAATAAGAGGAAAATGGAAGCATGTTACAAGCACAGGAGGCATTTTGGCTAGAAGGAAATGGGAACTCTAAAAGAAATTACTGGGTCTAAAGTTGAATTATGACAGCCACACAGATTATCACTTTGATCTGGCACTGGGGAGCCAATTGCCCAGAATTATGTACTATAATACTAACACAATAACTCTCAACATTGGGCTGTGAGGAGTACATTCTCAGAGCCAAAACATACATTCATTTAAAATGGATGCATATGTCTTTCATTTTTACACTACAGTGTCAGAACGTTGACATGAGAGAAGGGGCTCTTTAATCATCCTACCCACTATGAGCCTGATATGGCCCCTACACCTACCATTTCTATTACAAAATAATGATCAATTTGCTTTATGGATCAGTATTTTGCAATAGAAAATACAAGTGCAGGATCTGAATCCAGACCAAACCCATGGTGGGGGAAAGATTAAAATAAGCCACCCCCCCATGCTAGCATCCAAATCTAGACTGGGGCCCCTGCACCTACTCTAGCACCTTTCAAATTTGGCCCTTACTCTAGAATATTCCCATTTACTTCATTTTCTCTCTCACACACACATAATTTCGGTTACTATAAGTCATCTTAATGTGCTACGTGGTTCCAAGAGAAGCAGAACTGCTACTTGACTCATAATTCCATGCCTATGAAACCATGGTAAGCACTGATAAAACTTGGGGGAGAGAGGTGAACAAAATATCCATGTAAGATGACTCTGAAGTTTTGAGATGTTAAGAGAAACAAGTTGACCTTTGACAGATTGCTTACCTATATTTGTCGAGTAACTGCAAATGTCAAGCCTAATCAGCAGTCAAAGGGGCAAAAATAGCTGAGTTTATATAGTTAAACTGAACTTAACCTGGTAGTAAACAGAAGCAAGACAGAGGTGAGGGGTTGTATTCATTTACAGATCCCAGTTGATGATACGATATGGCAAGACAGAGCAACATTCAGAGGTCCACTCTGACGCATCCAAAGTCACACTGAATAGCAACACTACATTCCAGTGTATTTTCAAAGCACTGATAGTGGTTATTTTCTCTCTGTTTTAAATTGTTTGCTCCTCCTCCTCTTATTCTTCTTCTCCAAAGAATACAGGGAAATGTTCAAAGGAGTGGCCCCTTTGTTCCCTCTTCAAAACAACATTTTGACAGGTATGCCTAGTTCTTCTCACCAAGCTCATGAGGGAAGATGATGATGATGATGATGATGATGATGATCCTACTCCTATAAAACTAGGCATTAGGGAGGGTTCTAGTCAAAGTTCTCCACACATGCTAGCTTTCTGTATGCAGGGATTTTGTTGTTGTTTGTTTTTTTGGTTATTGCAATAACCATGAGAACTGGGCTAGTCTGACTGTTGCAAGGTCACCCTGAAGAGCCTCATGGCTGGGAGAAATACAGTGTTTTATATATCTGGCCTCCATCCTTTTTCTAAGAATGGTATGAAGTTGCTACCTAAGATGTGAGAATGCTCTACTATGAGTGCTCAGTAAATGCATACTAGTTTGGCTAATGCATTTCATGATCAGTGGTGTAGGGGTAAATGTTGAAGTAGCCATGCCTCCAAAGAGAACCCCAAAATACAGGTAGCTGAGTTGATCCATGTGAATAAATCTGTGAGCAGTTTTCATCTTTTGTCAAGCTAATGGGTCCATTGCCCATTCAAGACCAAGCAACCCTCAAACATTTCACATTGCAACAGGGAAGAAGATATTGACCCTGTTCAGATGACACACTAAGCCAGGGTGGTTTGAGCTAAACATTATGGCTTTACGAGTCATGTGAACCATGGATTAATGTGTTGTGTCAACCATTCCTAACCTTGGTGGCTACATAACAACGTTTTAAACCCACTCACTAACCATTTGCTGCAAAAGGGTTAGTGGCCTAACCATGGCTTAACATGTTGTCTGAACAGGCCCAATGAGATATTGTTGCTGGGAAAATTCATTGCCCGCCCTCATCTGCTCTGAGGATTGCAGCTAAACTCAGAGGGAATAGTCTAAAGGGTGGCGGGGGGGGGGGGGGAGAGGTGTTGCAGTTGACATAAGAACCCCTGCTAATAAAAGAAAAAGACTGCGCTGCACCCCGTGAGCCCTGGCTGATTATAATCTGCTTGTATGTGAGGATCATCATGACCTCATTTGTATGGCAACTGAATTTTGCTTATTGCCAGAATGATAAATTCTGTATTTTTTATAGCCGGCTTACACTGTAAGGAGAATTTCAGTTCTGAAATACTAAAGCAATCACTTTTTGCCGTATGCATTTAAACAGAAAGTTCTTATATGTAGTCCTTTCCTTTTCTGCGCCCCCTCCTCCACCAGCTGTGAAATTAAAGTAAGATTAGCACATACTGATTTAGGTAAAAGGGAGGGGGGGATAATGATTCCTCATGTCTACTTTCTTCCAGATGGTAAATCCTACTCTATATCTTATTAGCTAATGAGGAGTGACCTTCCTTCACCTACTTACATATTTCTACCATGGTGTACATTTTTTTATTTTGGCCAGAGTTCAGAGATGATTAATGGACTTGGTATGAAAACATCTTGCATTTTTCTTCAACAGGCAGATGGGAATATATTGACAGGCTTGTGGAAATGATAATTTAGTATATAAAAATACATCCTGCTTCATCTTTAAAACCTTAAAACCTGTGGGACAAATTGTATGGACATCAGGCTTTCAATTTAATATGTATTATTTTATAACACATACTTGGGGTACTTTCTTAAGTCAGTAAATTACAACTGGGAGAAATTTACTATAGCCCCACCTACCTATTGAACAAACAATTGCAAAAATATAGAGCCAAATAGTTCTACACAATGGGGGAGGGAAGGCTGTAATACTTGCCCTTTCTGACCAGCTCTGCCATCTGACACCACCCCTTGGTGTTTATAATTCATATTCTATTGAGAGGGACATAATTCAGTGGTAGGACACTTGCTTTGCATGTAGAAGGTCCCGGGTCCTGTGCCTGGCATCTCCAGCTGAAAGGATTAGTTTATAGGGGATGAGAGTGGCTGAAATCCAGGAGATTCATTGCCAGAGGAGACAATATTAGGCTAGATGGATGAATAAGTAACCTGACTTTGGGTTCCTTCATATGGAGCTTATGTAGTGCAATCAAGATCATACTCCCTGAAGTTTGCCGGTCCTTTTCATTATGTTGTCATCTTTTGGTGCCTCTCCCACCATTTTTTCACTTTACTCTGCCATGATTTAAGTGGCCCAAAATGCAGTAGCAATAACAAATATACACTGCCATCAAAGAGCTGGCTGTATAAATGGAACAGGGATGGGACTTCCCCACAAACAAAGCGAACACACACCCCCAAAAAGGGGGGGAGGAAAGGGGGAAGGTACATGTATTGGGTCCATTGTAATTCCAGAAAGAAGAAAGCTCAGTAAGGATGTGGGGGTTTTGTTTTAATGTAGAGAAGCCAACATTGTATTGGGCAACTGCCTCCATTTCTGTATGTCTTGTGTTCAAAGCAATTGACATATTTGATCTTGGACATCCTTACAACAGCCCTACAAGATAGTTTGAATGCTATACTGCAGTTTGAATGCTGTGGCAGGAAATTAGGCCTTGGGTTGGATCCAGATTCATGCTAGCTCAACAACTGTACTGATGGAATTGGATTTTCCACACCCTCCTTCCGATGGCAGGCTTTCCAGACCCCTGAAAATGCTACGCAGAGATTCAGGGACTGAAAATGCTACACAATATTGCTGAATGAGATGAGCTGTGGTAGGTGGGGAGAAAGGATCCTGAGTGGGTGGAAAGACCTTTTGTGAGTGATGCCGTTCCTTCTGTGTAAGGCAGTTCCTGGATCCAATCCATTGTCTAAAAAACCATGTAGTTCACAGCTGTGGTATGATTTGAACCAGAGTCCCACAATTAGCCACTATATCATGTTCCACAGCCACACCAAAAACAGTCTGAACTCTTATATTGGTATATGATGCAGAGAGGAAACCCAGATCTTGAATATTCAGATTTGTAAATCAGAGATCAAGAATCTGGGAGCTTCTTGACTTCTAGAATGGATTCTGAGTGTTCCAGTGATAATTCACCCCCATCGACAAGTTAACTTTTGCAATCCGATAAGAACATTTACCATGTCATGTCACCAGCATGTGGCCATATCAATACTATGTATATGGTGTAATCAAAGGATCAAATGAGCTAGGGACCTCGGTTAGCAAAAGCAGCTCTGCATTTCCCCTCAGACCAGAGGCCGTTCAGCCTTAAAGACTATTAACCAATGCAAATAGAGCATACGATCCCATTCCACTGCAGTGTGTAGATAAATATAAATGATTTCCTACTAAATTTTATACATGTTGAAACTAAACAAATGCTGCTGCTTAAGCTCCATAATGGGGTCATACGCAGTAATCCACAGGCACAGCTTATATGCATACAAAGAAGTAATGCTGCTGCATAACTGCTTGTCTTCTGCAGAAGCTCCGAAAGGAAAGGAGCTACAGAAATGCTTGGCTTTGAGTGGCTGTGCATAATGGCAGGATGATGCAACTTTGGAATTTTAAAACATGAGTTTGTCAAAGACAGATTTGCGCCTGGTTGTGCATGACGTTCATCACATGAAAAGTAGCTACAGTTCTAAAACTCCCTGAAGACAAACAAAGATGCCTGGAGAGGATCAGAGAGGTAAACTAAACACACAGCTGACAAATGTTGGGTCAAAGTAACCCCGTTTGCAGGCCATGAAAGTATGTGTGCATTTGTGTGTATGTGGGAGCATTTCAGCTATTTTGGGGTGGGTGGGTGATGGGGGATCAACTTTCAATGGCCTTATCCACACCAGCCGTTTATTCTAGAATAGTATCGAGGTTGTCCCTACCAGGCCACATTATGCACAACAAATCCCGCTGTGATCTAGGGACGACCCCTCAGTTTTTCCAGGATATTGATGACAGCTTTTGTCCCCATGGTGCTCTGGGAAAAAGGGCGTAAGCTTCCTCCTTCCTCACTTTCATCCCAAAATTCAACCAACCCCTACAGAGGGGTTAAAAAAGAGGCTTCATTGATTCCAATGGAGGTATTCCCCTCCCCCGGGGGTATATTTCAGACAAAAATCAGTGTAGGGAACTTTAAACTATCCTCTCCCAAAGTGCCATGCTTCTGATGCAAATCAGGGCTATGTGTGCTTGCAGGAAAGTAGGGAAAATGGCTTGGGGCCAGGTTATCTGAAGGAACGTCTCCTCCCATATGTACCTGCCTGGACCCTAAAATGATCCTTCTCCGTGAGCCCCTGCCAAAGGAAGCGAGGCAGGTGGCTACCAGGAGAAGGGCCTTCTCCGCTGTGGCACCCAGGCTGTGGAATGAGCTCCCTAGAGAGGTTCGCCTGGCACCTACATTATACTCTTTTAGACGCCAGGTGAAGACATTTTTATTTTCTCAGTATTTTAACAGCTTATTAGTCTAATTTTTAACTTTGCTGTTTTAACTTTGCATTTTAAATCTATATTGCTGCTTGGCTTTAGCCTTCTTGTGTTCTTATATACTATGTTTTATACTGTTGTTGTTTTATATTTGGAATAATTGTTATGGTTTTAATTTTTGTGAACCACCCAGGGAGCTTCAGCTATTGGGTGGTATAAAAATGCAATAAATAAATAAATAAATAAATAAGAGAGAAGGTGATTTACATTGCAATTCGTTCTCTGTGGCTGCATTTAATTTAAAGCTTTGACCCTTGGCTGCTCTGAAATGATGCATCGCTGACTTGAATATAGGGGGACTGGGATGGGGTAACTACTGCTTGGCTTCTTTGGGTGCTTAGAACTTCCTGGCAGTGCTTGCTCCTGAGTGTTCCAGCCCTTTGTACTTGTGAGAGACCCATAAGCTTGTGTGTGTTTGTGTGTGTGTTTACTGTGCTGCTTACTTCTGAGGAGTTTGGGAGAAGAGTGATTGTGGGTGATTCATGTAACAAAATTGGATGCTCAATTTTTTTTGGCCCCGTTTAACCCTGTGTAATCCAGTCCTTTTGGCTTTGGAGTTTGTTTGTTTTTATATGGCGCATATTGCTTTATCTTGTTGAGCAGTGGTGCTAACAGGGTAGGATTTGGGGGCAGTAGCCTGGGGGCATTTAAACTGCATTTGCCCAATGGAGATGAAAAACAATGCAACAAAAAGGGCAAGAAACTTTTGTCTTTTTTAACTCTTTAACTGTAGGAGATTTGCTTGTGAAATGCCAAATGCTGGAAATGGTTAGCAGCCTTAAGGCTGTTAAAATGCTTTTAAACATTTTTGGGTGATTTGCATATTTTTTAGCTAATCAAGAGTTTAGAGGGGAAAAGCACTGATTATGGTGCTTGAAGATACCAACAGTTTGTAGCAGGGAAGAGGAGAAGTTTTGCTCTCCTTTGTTTCTCTGCTTAATGCATGGGGTCATGCTGTCTTTTAATTGAAAATTGCTCAGATAATATCCATTTGAAAGAAAGGTTAATAGCCATGTAAATGCATTCATGAAAGGGTGTTATTCCTCTCATTTACAAGAAATTATTTTCCTCAGCACATTGTTTTTAACCTTGGTATCTCATGTGACAAACGTTGTGGGCTTTTAGATGAAATGTAGACTCCTACAATCCTCAATTATTTGCACTCATTTAAGAGGTAAGGAATTAAGATTAAGATTCCATTTTTAATCCCTCTTAAATGTAATGCTAAATGCAATTAAATAGTAAGTAATCTTTTAATGATGGCTCTCCCGTAACTTTTCTGAGAAACAAACCATTATCCTTTTCCTTCTTAACCTCAGCCCACACATTTATTTATCTCACAGGGAACAACGCAACTGATGATCAAGTAGTGATCTCCTATTTCATGTTTTCTAATTCATTTGCCCAACTCTCAAACTATTAAGATAGTGGTAGTGACTAGGGCTGTGCATCACTTCGGATCCAAATCTTGAATCTTGAATCCAAAGTGAATTGGGGTGATTCAGAGGCCTTTGAAACAGATCCAAAGTGAATCAAAACAGATCGAATCAGTCCAAATCGATTCAAATTGATTTGGACCTTTTTCAAGTGCAGATAGCCAGTCTGTGCTTGTAACATATATTTTGTTAGAGTAGGGAGGGGGGAGGAGGAGTTTGGAGGGGAAATTGGCTGTTAAGTGACAGCTTCATCCCCCAATCTTCCTGAAATCTCCCAATTCTCTCTAGCAGCCTCCAATCATAATGGCGGAGGAGGGCATAAGGACAATAAGGAGATTGAGCTTTCTTCGTCCTTGCTCATTGTGGGTTAGACTTGGTAGGATTAGAGTGTTTTGGGCAGGCTAGCTTAGGCTTCTTATTGGTGTGTGTTTTGAGGTGTTGGAACTTGGATCTTTCTTGAGCCTTCCCCCTTCTCTCACAGTTATCTCTTGCCTCTATTTCTCTTTCTGATTGTATTTTTAAAAAATACAATATTCCTCTAGTTGTCTAGCCTTCAGTGTGTTTGTTCCAATCATTCTCCATTCCTTCCCCTTCCACCATTTTTCCCTGAAAAAAAGCAAATTTTACCAGTTGATTACGCAAATACCACTGCACCAATCTGCCTGGGATTTGGAAGACATGAGCACCACCAAAGTGTTTGTAAGCTTTCTAAATGTTATGTTTGTATCATGAAAAATGAAAAAGTTATAGCACTTTGCTATAAGTAGTTTCCCTAATAAAAAAACAAATTTTACCAGTTGATTGCACCAATACCACTAAACCAATCTGACAGCATCTATAAGGTTTCCAAATTTCATATTTGTATCATGAAAAATAAAAAAGGTATAGGCATTCCTTTTTTCCAATGCAAGTCTATGGGAAAAAGAGAAATCCAAATCTCGATTCGGAAACCTGAATCTCAGTTCAGATTTAGACCCGAAGTGAATTGAAACAGGTCTGAATTGGTCCAAAGTGAATCAGGCCTGATTTGGACTTTCTGAATCGGGATCCAAAGTGAATCCGGCAGTCTGTGCACAGCCCTATTAGTGACCTCATGACAGAGGCAAGATTTTAATTGAGGACATTTTGATGTTTTCTATCAAAGTAAGTCCTGGATACTTAGGCTACAGTCCCCTTCCATATTACTTTAATAAACTATAATGACTCTGTTTAGACAACATGCTAAACCACAGTGGTTAAGCATTTTGAACTAAACATTATGGCTTACCGTCTTGTATGAACCATTCCTAATCATGGTGGCTACATAACCATGGTTTAAACATTTACACCCCTTTTTGATATACCCTCTGGTGCTGAGACCTTAGTTTCAAGTAAAAGAATAAAAAAGCAAGAAAAGAGTATACCACAATGCTCACTAACCATTTGCTGCAGAGGGGTTAGCGGCCTAACCATGGCTTCGTGTGTTGTCTGCTGTTGAACATTGGTAGTCTTGCTTGCCCCATTTTACAGTATATACATTACCACCTAAAACTCCCACTATAAAACATTAAGTCCAGAATCTAAAATTTACAAGTTGTGTCTCTGTCCTCAGACATGCACAGTGAAATCCTGTCAGGTCAAGCCTCTTGTGCATGCCCTCAATGAATTCTGGAAGTGATTCCCACTTTGAAACCCACTCTGGATGCTTGGCAGGACAAAATGATTTCATTTCCCATTTTTGCCAAAACACCATGGAGCAGAACTGGGTAGTTCCACTCAACCCTGTTTGTGTGGGGCTTCTGGCCACTTCTGAAATAGTTTCTTTAAAAATAGCTGGTTATCTGAGAACAGTAAACAAAACAGGATTTTCCAGCTCTGCTTTGCGATAATGACTAGAGACCACTTTCAGGTCACAAATACTGCTGGCAAGGAGATATTTTAAAGTCCATGAGCATTGCATCGTCTAGCTTGCTCATGAACATTCCATGAGCAGAGCAACTAAATTTCTCATATAGTCAAAGAATAATCATACAAATCATTTCTTTAGCTGCTCAACACACTGGAATGCAAAACGTGTATGAGCCATAAATGTTCAGGCTGTACTACGACATACTTTTTCCCCTTCTATTCTAATGGAAGAAGTGCAAGTCTTGCTGGAAGAGACATTAACTTTCCGATCCCATCTTGCACTGTCCTGGCCAGTGGAATGCTAATTTTGAATAACTGTTACACAGATGTTTAGGAGGGAACTGTTGTTCAGCAAGCAAGTGGTATCTTTGATATCTGTTTTTGTACCAAGGTTGCTCCAGCTCACAACTGCAACCAGACCAGGAATAACAAGGCAAGTCACCTGACATTGCGTGAACTAGGACAATGACTTCATTTAATCATGACACTGTGCAGGATCCTGCTAATGCAGGAGTCACCTAGTAGCTTTCCCTGCTTTGAATTAGGGCGAGCCATACCTGGCCATGAGTTGGAAGTCAGGCAATAACTACCCCTCCCAATTGGCCACACCTCTTTAGGTGTTGATTGAGTTCTTCCTGGATCAATCTTCCACTGAGCCCCAGAACTCTAGGTAAGTGAGAGAGGTTGCCCCAAAGGGGTTCTGTACCTTGGCCACCTGGTTCCCACAGTAACAAGTCTCAGGAATCTCTCATCATCGTAAAGGTGTCTCAGAGTATTCACCAATGTTCTTACCAGTCTCTGTTACTTTTACCACACAGCCCTGCCATTGTGACTGATTGCCTGTCAGATTTACAGTGTAAACCTATACAAGCCTACTTCCGAAGGAGGCTCGGAAGTCAACAAAAAGGGAGAGGGCCCCCTAATTGTGATTCCCCCCGCCCCCGATGAGGCCTGCCTATCAACATTGCTATCTTTTCAGCACCAGGTCAATACTTTTCTCTTTTCTCAGGCATCTAGCAGCATGTGAAAATCTATCCTGGATTTGTTTGTATGGTTTGGCTGATTGCTCAAAGTTATTTTTAGATGTATGTTGTCTCTGCGTGTACTGTCTGCTGTGTGTCTTTAAATTTTGCATATTGTTTTTAATGTTTTAACCTTTGTAAACTGTCCAGAGAGCTTTGGCTATGGGGCGGTATAGAAATGTAATAAATACTGTAATAATAATAAATAAATCATTGAAGTAAGTCCCATTAAGTTCAACAGGAGTCATTCCATGTAAGTGGTTATAGGACTGCAGTCCAATCACCGTGTGAACTAAGTGAAACTCCCTGCCAATCTGGGACACAAGCAAACAAATTCCTACGGTATCCCAAAGTGATTAAGTAATCCTACACGGTAACCTCAAGATGTGATGGTGGGTAGCCAAGATAGTGGCCAAAGTGTTTTTGTGTTGTTGTTGTGCTTTGACCCAGAAGGATATTGTAATTTTAACTTGTCTTTATGCTTTATGCTTTTAAATTTTGTATATTGGTGTTTTAATTGTTCAATGTTTTTAATTTTTGTAACCCGCCCAGAGAGTTTCAGCTATGGGGCGGTATATAAATGGAAGTAAATAAATAAATAAATAGGGACGGCATGGGTTTAAACAGCTAGCTAAGGCTCTGCTCCCACTAGCACTGGGAGAATGTTCGGCTGCATGTGTCCCACCCCTATGCCAAACTGGATGCAAATCTGTTTGGGTCAGGTGGAAGAAGTGTTGTTGTTTTACAACCATGCAGCTGAGAAAACTATGGCCTCCCTACAGAAGAGGTTCGACATTCGGAAAAGAATGATGGATTAGGATGGATTAAGAAGGGGGAGATGGAACCACCGAAGAGGTTTGATATTAGGAAGTGAAAGATGTATCAGTCAATTTAATTCATAAATTTATTCTGTCCCATTTCTGCATCAATCTGTGATTCTTTTTAAAGGTCACATTTTTAACAGTATCTCGTACGTGTGTGTGTGTGTGTACGCATTTCAGTCCTTTTTCTTTTTTTCTTTTTCAAGCCAAGCACTATATTGCAAAATTGATGTGCAAAAAACTGAAGGATAATTGTACCCCAATCCGCCTACTAATCCAGGAAGTAGGAGTTAGATTGGTTCACTTAAAAATGAGAACCGAACAAAATCAAACATCCCTGCTCCATGTACAATAAGTCCATAGAGACATTTCTCTTGTGCAGCTCTAATCACACTAGTGAAGGGTTGTTCGTTCTGCATACGTACTTTGAGCTGTCAGCTGAGGGAACAAAAATGAGTGCCTGCTATTCTGCCATTAGTCCCAGGCTGCTCATACAAACTCAGCAGGATTCAGAGAGGTAATTATTATGACCCATTTTTATTCCAGCCAGTTAAACATGTCAAAATGACTGTTGTTTGGGGGCATCACACAGTAAGGCATTAAGTACCATTTTACATATCATAAGCCAATCCTGTTTCTGGTGGAACTATTCATAGTTTAGGACATAAATTAATTGAGTGTTTTGCAGCCCTTTACAGAAGCCAGCGCTCCTTTAACTTTCCATAGAAATGTTATTAATGTAACTTTAAACAAAGTCAGATTTTGAATCATTTAAGCCAGTCATTGCCTGCTATTTATCGATGCTGAAATGTGTGTGAAATTTTAATCTGAGAGTGCCTTGTTGCACCTAATGGGCACCCAATGTTATAATCTGACATGTGGCTAAAGGTATGGAGAGGTATTTGATGTCTGCTTTTTAGACTGTTTGACATGCAACACAGCTGGGAGGCCCTCTGTTTAAGAAGAGATACTGCATGATAGCCCGATATGAAGAACAAGGTTAGCGGAACCCAGACTGGTTTTTCCCTCTTATCATACTCTCAGATGCTGTGCTGTCTCCCAAGCTTAGGCCTTTTCAGTGTACAGGAGAAGAATTGATGGATGGAGCTCATGCATCTCTTCCAGGAGAAGGATAATCAGTCGCATATTCAGCTTTGCTCACAAACACCCAGTCAAAAGATATGGCATTGCCATCATTCTAGGAGTTAAGGTTGAACTCTGGCAGAACCTCCATTTTCCCAGCCTCACAGAAGTCTGAAACTACAAAAATCAGGTGAGGGCCCTTTAGCAGTCCAATCAGCTTCGCCAGAGCAGCTGGAGCTGACCATACCACAGATAGTAGTTTTCTCCATAAGGTTTCAGATGGCCCTAGCTTGGTGGTGAGACAACAATCTTATGATCCTTCTAGTAGGAAAGAGCTCCAGGAAGCAAAACTTACTCTGAGCTCTCCATGGTCCTGTTACCACTGTCCTTTACACAAGAAGGCTTCTGCCTGATGTATTTTGCCTTGACTGGAGTCTACCTATCTGACACACAACCTTGCCTGCCTAACCCTGACTCTTCTACTCTCTCCTTGCTCAGATCTAACCCTGTCAGATGCCATTGGCTTCCCCTGTGAGCCTCAGGTAACCACAGAATATGCCCCACTTCCCAGGTTTGGTTCCCTATGGAAGTAGAGATGACTGGAAACATAAGGTGTTTGTATTATATTTGCTCATACAAGTTGAGCACAGGTGGAGCCACAACTTAACACCCCTTCCAGCAAATCCGCTTCACCCATATCAGATCACCTGAGAGAGAGAAGTATCTTGCATCCCCAGATGCTTTTAACTTATAGTCCTCAAACTCAGCTCATCCTTCTCTGCATCTTTCTTTGTCTCTCCAGTGTCCATGCCGGTTGGGAATTACAGGAGTTGTAGGACAAAATATCTGTAGGGCACCTGGTTGGGGAAAGCTGTTCCCAAACAATTGCAACTTCTTTTCTTTTGTTCCTTTTTGTAGACACAGGCCATAACTACACCAGGCATTTATCCCAGGGTCATCTCTAGGTTGTCCCTGTGCATCCATATGATGCACAGGGGATCCCGGGATCAACTGGGGATGAGACGACCTAACAGAAACGGGGGATATCCTGGTTTTTCCGTGGTCCCAAGACCATCCCGAGGACCGCGCCTAGTGTGGTGCATGCTCCTGGGTCCTGAAATGGTCACAGAGCCATGCAAGGTGACTCTGTGCCCATGGGAGGGGCATCAATTTCACCATCCCTAGGATGGCAGGATGGGTGGCTGCAGGGTTTGGTGGGGGGTTTCCTTACCTTTTCCACCACATGCGGCTCCCCTTCTTAAAAAATAAATAAATGGCAGCCATGACATCCGTCTTCCTTTCCAGAATGTCGTGAGGCCATCTAGACACTGGGGGAAGATCGCGGAAGCAGGTAAGTCTGCTATCCTCCCCCTCCCTCCCTTTACACCCTTAGGTTTAGATAAGCCCACAAGAGGCCTGGGCTCCATCATCCTTAGCTAGAAGGGAGAAGCCATGCCACTACCCCATTCAAGACACTAAAATGAGTTCCAGCTACTTCCCTGCTATTCCAAGCAATCAGCCAGCAATTTTCCTAATAAAAGGGGAGAATGGTCAGATTTGGCCAGCAGGATTGATAAAATCTTTCCTTTCCAAATTCCCAGATTTACAACAGTTACAGGATCATCTCTACTTACCTTTAGCAATTGTGGGTGCATTTAAGTAAATGGTGTTGAAAAGCATACCAGTTTTTAACTGTCCAGGTAGCTTTATGAGTGGGTGTTCATTGGTATGTTAACATTCACTCTGCCATCTACATCTAAGGGATGCTGGCTCACTTCAGGGAAAATTAAAGATCTTTCAAAATATAAAATGTAGGAAAATGAAACTCTTGATTTCTTCTTAGTTCATAGAAGTCACAAGAAGAACCCTTGCCAATGTTAAGATGTTGGGAGATGACAGTAGCCCGACATGGGCTCAGGCTCTCCCAGCTGGATACTGTGTTAGTGAGCAGGTGAGGGAAAGTGGGCGGGGGGGGCAGAGTAGCTGTGGTCTACAAAAAACATCTTAACCTGACCAGACATCCTGTTCGGGAATTGAATCATATCGAATGTGTGTACCTGAGTCTGAAGGCCAGGGATAGACTAGGGATTCTGTTAGTGTACCGGCCACTCCACTGCCTATCAGACTCCCTGGCCGAGCTCACAGAACTGGTCTCGGAGCTGGTGTTGGATTCGCCCAGGCTTTTGGTCCTGGGCGACTTCAACATCCCATTCGAGGCCAGTTTGTCAGGTGGAGCTCGGGAGTTCATGGCATCCATGACAAACATGGGCCTATCCCAATTGGTCTCTGGACCCACACATTCAGCACGTCACACCCTCGATGCTGTGTTCAGTTCTGAACAGACGGATCTGAGGGCGGAGGTATTGAATACCTCTGCATTGTCATGGACAGACCATTTTCTGGTCAGGGTTAGTATCACGGCTACCACCCGCCCGTGCAGGGGTGGCGGACCTATTAAGATGGTCCGCCCTCGAAGGCTGATGGATCCTTCTGGATTCCAGAAAGCCTTGGAGGGTTCTATGGCTGGTATCATCGACGATCCTGTAGAAGCCCTGGTCAAGAGATGGAATCAAGACCTAACTAGGGCTATCCACACGATCACCCCCAAACATCCTCTCCGGCCCGCTTCTAATAGGGCACCCTGGTATACAGAAGACCTCAGGGAGTTGAAGCGGAAAGGATGACGACTGGAGCGCCGATGGCAGAAAACTTGATTTAAATCCGACAAGACACGACATAGAGAACATCTTTGTTCCTATGGGGTGGCAATACATGCAGTGAAGAAAGCTTTTTTCTCTGCGCGCATTGCGTCTGAGAATTCACGTCCAGCAGAACTGTTCAGGGTGGTGAGGGGTCTAACCCAGGCACCTTCTCCCCTGAATCCGATTTTAGAGCCCTCGGTAGTTTGCTGTGATGCCTTTAACGATCATGTCTCAGATAAAATCTCTCGGATAAGAGCCAACTTAGATGCCACTGTTATAGCAGAGGCTGACAGTGGAATGTCCAGTGACTCTGCGAGTAGGATTACACTTGATCAGTTTCAGTTGGTGAGTACCGAGGATGTGGACAAGGTACTTGGATGTGTGAGGAGGACAACTTGCCCTCTTGATCCCTGTCCTTCCTGGCTGGTCGTCCAGGGAGGAGATGCAGTTAGATCACATCTACAACATATCATTAATGCATCTCTCAGGGAGGGGAGTTTTCCATCATGTTTAAAAGAGGCGGTGGTACGGCTGCTTCTAAAAAACCCTCCCTGGATCCCCTGGACCTTAATAACTACAGGCCAGTATCAAATCTTCCATTTTTGGGCAAGGTGATCGAGAGGGCGGTTGCCTTCCAACTCCAGGCAGTCTTGGATGACACTGATTTTCTAGACCCATTTCAAACCAGCTTCAGGGCAGGATACGGAGTTGAGACCACTTTGGTCGCCTTAGTGGATGTTCTACACCTCAGTATTGACAGGGGGAGTGTGTCCCTGCTGGTACTCCTGGACCTCTCAGCGGCTTTCGATACCATCGACCATGGTATCCTTCTGGAGCGCCTGGGGGAATTGGGAATCGGGGACACTGTGCTTCAGTGGTTCCGATCCTATCTCTCGGGCAGGTTCCAGATGGTGATGCTTGGGGATAGCTGCTCTTCAAAAAAGGAGCTGCTATGTGGTGTACCACAAGGTGCCATCCTTTCCCCAATGCTGTTTAACATTTACATGAAACCGCTGGGAGAGATCATCCGGAGGCATGGGGCGGGGTGCTATCAATACGCTGATGACACCCAAATATATTTCTCTATGCCTTCGACAACCTTGTCAGCTAAGGATAGTGTGTCTCCTCTGAATGAATGCTTGGAGGTGGTAATGGGCTGGATGAGGAAAAACAAACTGAAGCTGAATCCAGACAAGACGGAGATGCTCGCTGTCAAAGGCCACAACCTGGGTTTGGAGGTGTGTCAACCAGTTCTGGATGGGGTTACACTCCCCCTGAAAGACTGTGTTCGCAGCTTGGGGGTACTTCTGGATCCGTCGCTCCAAATGACAGCTCAGATTGATACGGCGGCCAGGAGTGCCTACTATCAGCTTCGGCTGATACGCCAGCTGCACCCCTTCCTAGAGTTGGAAGACCTAAAGATGGTAGTGCACACGCTGGTAACTTTGAGGCTTGACTTCTGCAATGCGCTGTACATACGGCTACCTTTGTGCCTAGTCCGGAAACTTCAACTTGTTCAAAATATGGCAGCCAGGTTGGTCACCGGTACACCTGGGGTGACCACATTACACCAGTTTTAAAATCGCTTCATTGGCTGCCAATCAGTTTCCGGGCGTAGTATAAAGTGTTGGTTATTACCTTTAAAGCCCTACATGGTTTGGGTCCAGGTTACCTGCGGGATCGCCTTCTCCCGTACAATCCGCCCTGCACACTTAGGTCCTCTGGGAAGAACTTACTCAAGTCAGCCAGAACTAGGCTGACGAGTGTTACCCAGAGGACCTTCTCTTCCATCGCTCCCAGACTATGGAATGGTCTGCCAGAGGAGATTAGACAAATTAGCAGTCTTCATGAATTTAAGCGAGTCATGAAGACTGCTCTCTTCCAGCAGGCCTATCCAGATGAATTTTAAGATGTTTTTAATGATGTATTTTTTCTTGTTTTTAATTTTTTAAACTGTTTGTGATTCTTGTGATATATATTGTTGTTGTTCCCTGCCTCGATCCGGAGGGAGAGGCGGGTTATAAATAATAATAATAATTATGATTATTATCATAAAAGTAATTAATAGATGGTAATGTTAATCCTTGGTGTTTCAAAATACAGTAAAGGCTACATTGAAACAAAAGTTATTTCTTAAGTTAACTCCCTTTCATAAAATATATACATTCTCGACTATAAGAGTTGTCAAGAGCAACTATTTCAATTCATGTTGAAAAGGAGAGCCTGAAGAAAGCTGAGGGTAAAAGGTAGGAGGCTCCAATAACAGAAGTGAAAAGGAAAGCTTTTGCTGTGTGGGAGGTCAATACAATCTTGATTCTACTTCTGTTCTAAGAGAACACTGTTATTTAAAACAACAGCAACAATCCTGTTCATTGTCTTCTGTGCAAAGGATGATCAGCAGAAGTCTTTGAAAGCACTAGCATGAATAAGTGAATGAGAAACAACGCTACAAGGTCCTGAATGGTAGAGATAGTGAGCTGGTAGGAATGAGTCAACTCTCAGGGATGTCGTGCATTGATAATTTCTAAGCTGTTGTTACCAGGTTCTTGACTAATTCTTTCTTCTCAACACATGAGGAGAAGGGAAAAAATCTCAAGTGGATGATGTATTCTTAGGAATCTTCAAGATGTCAACCAAAGCAGCTTCTAGACCTGTAACCATATATTTATTATTTATTTATGTATTTAAATGTCATTCACTTTTCATGACTGTACCTTACAGAGCAATGTACAAACAAGAGCATGGTCAGACAATATATAACAAATAATAATAAAATAAATAACCACAGCCACAGTAACAAGTATAATATAGCTGGGTCCAAATGGCTTCTCAAAATTTCCCATATTTGTGGCCAGAAAAAAAGGGGAAAACCAAATTTCACAAAATTTCTCTGGGGGAGTACAGTTTCTCAGAGGGAGGCTCATCATTAGCAGTTGTTGTATTTATTTATTTTTATTTACTTATTGTATTTATATCCCACCATTTTTCCGCTAAGGAACCCAAGGCAGTGTACATAATCCTCCTCCTCTCCATTTTATCACAACAACAACCCTGTGAGGTAGATTGGGCTGAGAGTCTATGACTGGCCCAAAGTCACCTAGTGGGTTTCCATGGCCAAGTGGAGACTAGAACCTGGATCTCCCGACTCCCAGTCCAACACTTTAAGTCCCAATCTCCTATGCATGCCAACTCAATATAACTTAATGGCACACATTTGAAAAGGAACCCTGACATAGAAGTTATTTATTATTGCTTATTTATTATTTATTTATTGCATTTATCATTATATTGATTGGACCTTTTTTCCTCCAAGGAACTCGACGTGGCATACATAATCCTCCCTTTTATCCTCACAACAACCGCCCTGTGAGGTAGGTTGTGACTCTCAACTCTGCGAGAGTCTGTGACTGGCCCAAAGTCACCCAGTGAGTTTCATGGCCAAGTGGGGACTAGAACCTGGACCGCTCAACTCCTAGTCCAACACTCCAGCTAGTATAGTGTACAGACAGGATTTCAGTTTCCTTTTGATCAGGATTTACCCAGTTTGCACTTCCTGAACCAAACATGGACTCGAATGCAATCTGTAGTAGAAGTCCATGCATTCCCGAGTTTGCAATGTGATACAGAGACCTCGAAAAAATATTTTTACGTGTACATTTGAAAAATGCACATAAAAATACTGATGGAAAATGTCCACGACATGCTTTAATCAATGGGAGAAGAATGCAGACATTTCAAAGATGCACACAACTGATGCATACATTTGGTCAAATCCGCATGAAATGCACAAGGATGTTCATGGAAAAGGGAGAAAAAGCCCACGAGGTGACATGGACATGAAACAGGATGCGCTTCAGGGTGGAATTTGGAGAATACGAATGAGCTTGAGATTTGCTTGTATGCACATCCCTACGTGCTACACACTTAGACTAGTGCTTCCCTGAACATTTCTCCCACATGTTTTTCAATCATTCTCAATCAATTTGATAGAAAAGAAATCCAAAGGAGAAGAAAACTTTGGAGAAATTGACATGGGTTGCATTCAGGTTCCCACCCCTAACGTTTTCGTTCAGGAAGTGCAAATTACGTCAAATGGGAACCAAATAATATATTTCCAATCCCTGCTACTGGGAGCACACCTCCGCAAGTTGGACAAACAGAGTTTCTGAAAGGGAATGCTACTTTCCACACAAGCCTGTGGAAGGAGAAGACATGGAGAAGATGGGAGTTAGACATTGCTTGTTGACAGTGCTGTGCTGCCTGGGACCTAGGCAGGCAGGAAACACCCTCTCTGCAGGGCAGGAAAATGCAGAGGTGGATGTTCATGATCAAAGTGGAGCTCTGTACACCCATGATAATCCATCCATTCTCATATAGGAATCTGCTCTTTTCTCCTTGTTAGCATTGCTACTGGTAAACCAATGGTAAAACCACATTCCGGGAATGCATGCGTTCACATTAGTGGTATCAAATGCAACTATCAGTAATTACTTACAATGGGGTATTTTTAATTGTATGGTGCTACATGATTTTGCTGAATATCCCTCTTTTAAGTCAGCACTAGTGATCCACATGTTCATCTCCTCAGAAATCAGCTAGAGGAGGCGATTAAAACGCATTTCCCTCTTGATCTCATTTTCTCTCCTTTTATTTGTATGAAATGGAGAAGGAAAAAGTGTTCTGCCGGAGTCCTCGATGCTCTGCTCACACCACTTCAGCCAGTTACCAAAATATTCAGCTGTCAAAGGACTATAAATTGCCTATATTTTCTTGCTACCATTCGGCTGACTTAGTACCTTTGGCATTCTGCAGGGGAACCATGAGTTTCTCTTTCTTAGGCAAGCCTTGTCGTTGCACAGGAAACAGTATGATTCATTATCATTATGTCATTTTCAGTGCAAGGATATGATGAGAAGAAATGAGAAAATACAGCTTCTTGTCAGAAATGAAAATGGTAAACACTTGTTTCTGGAGAGAGGGTGCCTCTCAGTGTTACTCTTTTTCCAAGTGAAATATAAATATGTGTTGGGAATAGAAAGTGCTTTTCATAGCTGGAGCACATAACGGAGCCAAGTATTCCTTTCCCTAATCCTACTCTCCTGAATACCTTTTAGAACTTTCTCCATGGCTGGGTCTCTGAGGTCAGCTGGATCTTCGTTAGGCATTTCTCTGTAATGAATATACAGGGCATGAAAACAGGAATTCCCCCCAGACAAAATGTTTTTAGTTAATAAAAAGAAGATGGTGCATTCTCTATGAGTGGTTGTTCTAATGCACAAACATAACAGCTTGGAGGACTTAATTTCTGTATGCAGAAATTTCAGAATATTTGAAATTACTGCAAACACAATTGTACAAGTGAGCAAACGTCAGTCTGGTTTTTTTAATAATTTTATTTAATTTTCAACATATAATACATAAAATAAACACAAGACATAAACAAACCCTCCACATCCCCCCTGTGCTCCCCTACCCTTGAGACCTTCATTGCTCTGTTATATTATACATTTTTCCAAAATTGCAGTGATTCTTTTGAAGGTGTACATCCTCTCCCCTTTACTAAAACATATTCTATAAATAATCCCCAAATACTTTCAAAATCATTCTTTTTGGATAGTCCCATCCTAACTTTCATTTTACATGTTAATCTATCATTAATTGCAATATCCCACACTCCTTTGTACCATTCTTCTATACTATAATTCCCTTGTATTTTCCAACTTTTAGCTATCATTAATCTAGCCCGTGTCAGGAGATTGTTTATCAATTCTCTTATTTTATTATTCCCATATTCTTTATCAAACATCCCCAATAAAGCTATATTTGGACTTGCTTCCACATTCTTACCCAATATTTCACTTTTTTCTTTGAAAACTCTTTTCCAAAATTTTTTTACATACTTACATGTCCACCACATATGGTAATAAGTCCCCACTTCCTGACAATCCCTCCAGCATAGCTATGACATTTTCTTATCTATCTGATGTAATCTTACAGGAGTGAGATACCATCTCCAGATTATTTTATAATGATTTTCTTTTATCCTTATTGATAACAACTTTAAAGTTCTTAGTTCCCATATCTTCCCCATGTCCCCAGTAATTTGAATTTCTAAATCTTCTTCCCAGATTGTTTTCAAAACGTCAGTCTGTTGTTGTTGTTCTCGTAGAAGACAGTAGAAGCCAAACAATACAGGTTTCATGTGATACCACTTCTTAGTTTTGCCCACTGTTCCTCAAAGTACCACTTAGAGGATAACATTAGTAGTAGTCCATGGAGAAATGCCCCTGATTATCTATGATCCAGGGTTTGATTGGTGTTACTTCTTTACCCCCTTTTTTTCTTTTAGTAAAACTGAAGGCCTCCAAGCTCTACACATCATAGCACTAAATATACTGGACACAATAATGAAAACCAAAGCTGCCAGTTTTTTTTAATCTCTATTCAGTATGATCTTGTGCTACACTGTGTAAGCTTACATCTGCTTATGCTATCCCATGTGATGTGATGAAAATAGATTTGAACACAACACCAGTTGACAGATGAAACATACTTTTTGCCTAGTTGGGGGGAAAAGATGAGAACAGACCTAACAGGGAAAAATGAAAAATGCATGTGCATTTTGATCTTAAGAATCAGATTCTGGCCAATGCATTTACTTGGAGTGACAATGGATACAAAGTTGGCTGTCTCAATTTATCCTTTAGGTGGTAGAAAAGCACACTCGGATTGTTATCCTGCTGTGCCAGAGTTCTGAAGAATTTCACCAAAACTACACAAACCTGAAGGGCTGCGAGTCATACTTTCAACTTGAGCACACTGTTTCACAGTTAATCTTATGATTGATTGATTGATCGATCAAATGATTTACAGCAGATTTACTGCCCAATTAACAATGTCTTCTGGTAAAACAAAACAACAGAATAAAAACTAACCACAGCCTTATTCATGAAGAATAAGACTATCAATGACTACTAATCCTGATTGTCATATGGTACCTGCAGTATCAGAGGCAGATGCCTATGTGCACCAGTTGCTGGGGAACATGGGTGAGAAGGGGCTGTTGCACTCATGTCCTGCTTTTGGGTTTCTCGTGGACTCTTGGTCTGATCCAACATGGCTCTTCTCATGTTCTTATGTATTAAATCTGCTCCTATATTGAATAGGGGCAGTTTTAAAAGGAAAAAATGAAGGGTGAGGGGAGACCAGCCCATCTTTTGTCGATTATCCATGGTGGATTCCCCCTTCAAGTGCTGCCTTTCACCTTTCCCATATGCAATACAATAGTGCCTTCAGAGGCCCCTTTCCCCTCCTGATCTTTCTAAAATACACCTTTTTAGCTTGAGTACACTGGGCAGGTAAGCACAGGCCTCTAACCACCTCATTATCTTCCCTTCCTTTGTCCAGAATGCTACTAAACCCCATGAGGAAGAAAGAAAAGGCAGAGGGTAAGGTTATTTGTTCTTGACAAATCCAAGTTGGCTTCTAGTAATCACTGTATGTTTTCAAGGTGCTTTATAATCTGCTCCAAAAATTTTCCAGGGATGGATGTCAGACTGACTGGTCTGTAGTTCCCAGGTTCCTCCTTTTTGCCCTTTTTGAAGATAAGGACAACATTAGCCCTCCTCCAGTTGTCCGGCACTTCACCTGTATTCCATGATTTCGCAAAGATAATGGACAGTGGTTCTGAGAGTTCTTCTGCCAGCTCCTTTATTACTCTTGGATGCAGTTTATCAGGTCCTGGAGATTTGAACTCGTTCAAAGAAATTAGGTGTTCCTTGACCATTTGTTTATCAATCTCAAACTGCAATCCTGCCCCTTCAGCTTGTACTTCACTTTTTCCAGGTGAGTCAACGACCCGCTTTTGGGAGAAGACTGAGCCAAAGTAGGAGTTGAGCACTTCAGCCTTTTCTTTGTCATCTGTTACTAATTTGCCATCCTCAGTAAGCAATTGAACCACCATTTATTTCCTCTGTCTTTTACTATTCACGTATCTGAAGAAAGCCTTTTTATTGCTTTTAGCATCCCTCGCTAGCCTCAGCTTTAGCCTTTTTGACACTATTCCGGTACTTCTGTGCTACTTGTTTGTACTCTTCTTTTGTAGCCTGGCCTTCCTTCCACTTCCTATATGTACCCATGAGGGGAGCAGAGCTGTGTGCATCAGCCCCAACCCCCATTGTTCTTGTGCGTACCAATTTCACCCCGAACATATCGCTTTGAGCAGGAAAGTCTGATGGGGGATTCTATGCATATACAGCTAAATGCACTTAGAATTCTTCCCATCATCAGGGTTCTCAGTTGTTGGGAAGTTCAGCCAAATGGTTGAAGAAACCTGTTCAGACCTTCTTTCTCAACCCAGGAAGGTTTGGGGATAAGTTGGTGCATGTGGGGACAATGGGGGGTAGGGCCAGTACATGCACTCCCACTCCCAGAGTACCATTTAATAATGCCTGAATAAGGCAGATGTGGTCTAAACATTTCAGTGGAGAGTGTGTAGCATTTGATATGGGGTTGTCATTTTCAGTGGCAGTCTCATATTAAACATAAAGTGTAGCTCCATCCTTATAAGTTGTCATCCTTGTAGTCGGCTACATTAAATTTTGCAGGCCAGATGCTGGTCCTTATACATTTGCAGAACCTTATTTTCAAAAGTAGTTGTTTACCTTTCCCAAAGCTGTACCCATTGCCTCACTTTTATCTGTGACAAATGAGCAAAACACACTTTCATAAATCTTATGTTTTGCCCTCTTGGAAACTGCCTAGAAAGAATGTATAAGTCTGAAATGCCCTTTCCCCACTCTGAATTCCATTCCTGATTTCCACAGGTACTTCATTTGTATCTGTCGGGAGAAAGCCAAAGTAATTAAACTTGTTCATTTTTTAAAATTCATCCCTTCCATCTTCAGTTCTTTTTCATGTCTATCAGTTCTATGAGCTTTTGACACATGCAAATTATCCACAATTTGGCCAACCAAATATTAAACAGGAGCTTATCTATGGGAAAAATTTATATCACTGATTTTATTTGGGTTTGATCCAGACATCGTCATATTTAGAGTTAGACCCAATGAAATCAATGGAACTTAAGTTAGATATCCAACCCCTTGATTAATTTTCCATCAGTCTCCCTTGCTTGATTTTTATCTGAAGGTTAACTTGGTTGAGGTGGAACATTTATCTCCTGTGAAGGTATTGTCTTAATTTTCACATTGGGAAATTTTTATTTGAAAGCATTTTACATGTGAAAAGCGTGTGCTACTTCTTCATCAACACAGAACATAAGAAAAGCCATATTGAATCATCCCAAGGGGCCATCTTATCTAGTATTTTGTAGTCAACCAGCTGCCTCTGGGAAACCCACAAGCAGGATATGAGTGCAATAGCATCTACCTGGTCATGTTCCCCAGCAACAGGTGTACATAAGCATACTGCCTCTGATACTGGAGGTAGCATATCACAGTCAGGACTAGTAGCCATTGCTAGTCTTATCCCTCATGAGAAAGCTATGGTTAGTTTTTATTCTGTTGATTTAGTTTTGTTTTTATGACTTTATAAACCACCCAGGACTGCTCCCTTTGCTCAGGAGTCTTTGGTGAGGGACTTTGTCAAAAGCCTTTTGGAAGCCCAAGTAAACTATGTCCACCGGATCATCCCTATCTACATGTTTACTGACATTCTCAAAGAACTTTAAAAGGTTAGTAAGACAGGGCTTACCTTTGCAGAAGTCATGCTGATTCTTTTTCAGCAGCACTTGTCTTCCCCTATGCTTACCAATTTTATCTTTAATGGTGCTTTCCACTAATTTACCTGGTACAGAGATTAAACTAACCAGCCTGTAATTTCACCCTGGGCCCCCCTCCCCTTTTTAAAAAGTGAAGTTACATTGGTTGTTCTCCAGTCTTCTGGTATGGTTCTCTAGTACATGTTACATATTTTTGTTAGAAGATTCTCAGTTTCACCTTTGAGTTTTTTATGAACTCTAGGATGGATACCATGTGATCCCAGTGATTTGTTAGCTGTCAGTTGCCAAAAGTCAAGGACATCTTCTCTTGTCACCACTATTTCCCTCAATTCCTCAGATTGTCTTTCTGAAAACATCAGTTCAGGCTCAGATATTTGTCCTACATTTTCTAGAATGAAGAGAATCCATTCAGTTTCTCCACAATGACTTTATCCTCCTTTAGTACTATGTTAACTCTGTATCATCCAATGGTCCAACTGCTTCTGGTCTATTTAAATAATTCTTTATTGCTGACCTTGATATTATTAGCAATGTGCTCCTCAAAATGCGTATTTGCATCTCTCATTGTCTATTGCATTTCCTTTGTGTGCAAGTTTGTTTTCCTTTTCGTTCTCCGCATTTGGGCAAGATTTCCATTTTGTGAAATAAGTCTTCTCTTCTCTAATAGCTTCTTTGATACTGCTCGTTAACCATGCTGGTGACCTCTTAGACTTGGTGCTACCCTTCCTGACTTGCAGTATACATTCTAGGTGAGCTTCTATTATAGTGGTTTCAGGTACCCTCCAAGCATTTTGGAGAGATTTAACCCTCTTGACTCCCCTTTTCACCTTCCTTTTTACCAGTTCCTTCATTTTAGAGATGTTCCCTCTTTGGAAGTTAAATGTGATTGTGTTGGACTTCTTTGGCAATTTCCCACTTAAATATAAATTAAATTTAACAGCACTGTGGTCACTGTTCCAAATTGGTTCAACAATACTCTAGGGATGGATGGACTCACTGCCATCTGGTTTCTCCAGGCAGTCACAGAGCCACTGCTCACTCCCAGCTCCTGTCCCCTCTGCCTGTCAATATTCATGGACTCCTTCCTTGCAAGGAAGGGGACCGTGAAGGCTTGAAAGGCAGTGAGGGCAGGAGTCACCAGCCAACCCCTCATTCTCCACTCCTTGCAAGGAGGAGAGGACAAGGCTTTGGCGAGTGACTCCTGCCTCCACCACCTCCCAAGACTTCACAGCCCCCTTCCTTGCAATGAAGAAGGCTGTGAACACTGGACAGGTGGGAATGGCAAGAGTTGCTGTTCACTGGTAATAGATAATAAATGTTCTCTTTACGGTCACCATTTCTGCAACATTAGATTCCCAGAAATCCTTGAGCCGCCATTTCTACACAAAATGGTAGCTTGCTACAGGGATGAGCAGCTGCCAGACAAGCTTGTTGGGCATGTGGCCACTCAAGAAGTGGATCTGGGGGAGCATGGAGGGTTGGCAAGCAGGGGTGCGAGTGTGTGTGGGGAGTCCACCAGTCTCCACCTCTTCCCAGGCTCTCACGACATTCCTATAATGCTCACATCTCAAATTAGGTTTCGGGCAGACCTCTCAGGATTAAGTCCAGGGTCAGCTCCCTTCTAATCAGTTATATTACCAACTGTTCTAGTATACGGTCATCTAGGGAACTGAGAAATTTATCCTCCTTGTACTGACTGGAATATGCATTTATCTAGTCAATATTAGTTAATTGAAACCACCCATTATTACAATACTTCCTTGTTTGGATGCCTCCTTAATGTCATTTTCCATCTCCAGATCACTCTGAGGATTTTGGCTTAGGGAATGATAGTATGTCTCAGCACTAAACTACTGGGAAACTAAATTGAGTTTCATGTGGCACTTAATATTTATATGGATTCAAGCAATTCTTCATGAGAAACCATCATAACTGTGACCTTAAGGCATGATGTAGGAATGCCTTTTTTTACAGTAGGGATACTTGAGCATCTGGCTGGGTCTGCGAAGGCAGCAACCCCCCCCCCCCCCACACACACACACACATATCTATTCCTCATGGATCCAACTGGATGTGCCTGGTGTGAGGGTGGACTCTCACCTGAGTGCTCACAAGCCCCCACAAGTGCTTCAGTGTGGGTCTGCCCTGGCTTCCAGGGTTGCATCTTTTGCCCCTTTCCCCCCACTGTGTTGATGGCGGCCACCATTAACACCGCAGAGGGAACTGTGCACTTTCCAGAGGCTCCAGAAAGCAGGCTTCCCTCTCCTGCTCCAATCCAGGCCTTAAAGGCCCTCTTAATGCAAGGGTAAAAGTTTACCCTTCTATTAAGAGGGCCTTTAAGGCCCCCACTGGAGCAGAGGAGGGAAAATCATGCTTTCTGGAGACTCCAGAAAGTGCACTTTTACCCCTTCTTCTCCAATCGAGGCCTTAAAGACCCTCTTAATGCATGGTACCTTTCAACCAAGAAACACTGAAATTAACCCTGACAGAAAGATCAAGCAAGGAAAACCAACAATTCAATAAGCATCAGCCGGATTAGCTAATGGGTGTTCGATGGTATTCAATATTAGCATGGAGGTGTTACTGTATTTATAATTCCTCATGACGGGCAGAATTTTGACAACAGAAAAATGTTTTATGGTTTTTTTGGTACAAAATTAATAATGGACAATTATATTTTTAAAGCTGAAAATAATTATTTTTTTAATTATTACCTCACCCAACCTATGACCAATCTCTTTGTGCACATACTTCAATACGAAAACAGCACTTGAGTTGCAAGGCAAATACCATTATTATGTATAATTTGAACACTGAGTTCTTCAAATGATTTCCCACGTATTTAAGTACTTGGCCCAATTATACATACATGATTATAATTAAGAGAGCTAAGGTACTATTGAAGAATCGCAGGAACTACTGTAATCTCTTACACTGTCTACGCTAGGGGTGGGCAACTTTTCACCCTCCAGATGTCTTTGCCTACAACTCCCATAATCCCTAGACAAAATAGCCAATGGCTGTTGTTATGAATAGCCCAGCCTGTACACAATCAACATAATAGGGTCTAAAACTCCAAAACTAGTCACAACTTTTGTTTAGGCAATTGGCGAGCCTTTTTACAATACAACTTCAGTGAGACTTAAAGGCTGAATTCAGACAACACAGGAAGCAACTGGGGGGGGGAATCATCAGTTGTGTTGCTTATTATGTTGTGTGGAGGGTAACATGCCACTCACAAACTACTGATGGTATGCTATTCCGCCCCAATAAGCAATGGAGAGAAACAACTGGCTTGCAAATTGTTTAGCTCGGAGCCAGTTGTTTAAAGTATTGTGTGGAGGGGTGAGTGTGTTAATGGTGTGCGGTGAGTGGGTTAAAATACAAGCCCATAGAGGCAGGTGGCAAGAGCAACCAAAGCGGCGGCTGCCACTCTGCTACAACTGGCGCAACTTGCAGAGGCTGCTGGGATAGCACCGGGAGGACCAAGGGAGGAGGGAGGGAGGGGAGAGGGGCGGGTGCTGTGTCAGTCAAATGCTGGGCTGACTATTAGTCCACTCAACGCCAGCCCCAACCACTCACAGTTGTGTAGGAATATGTTGTGTGGGGAGTACCCACAAAATAACCAACTGTGAGCTGGCTACTCAACCCACCATTGACTAATGTGTTGTCCAAATTCAGACAAAGTCTGCCCCAGGGCCTAAGCAACTGTCCAGCGCTCTCTATTAGGGAAGGCTTTTGCAATGTAGAGAAGTTGCCACCCAGTTGAAGGTAGGCAACTATGGAGAAACCCAAAGGGCAGCTTAGGCCCTTCCCTTAGGGAGGCTCCCTACTGCATATGCTCTGGTGAGAGGCTATTCTTCGGGAGCGGCTTAAGCCACTCCCTTGCCAGAGCTACGCCTTGTGTTAAATCATTATGAATATGGAACAAAAAGCAGAAAGTAACACTGTGAAAGAGGTACATGGAATATGGATTGTGTCTCAACAGTTAGCAGTGCACTTCAATACCACTATAAAGCAGTAGTGTAGACCCTACCCTGAACTCTGCCCATTTCAACTGGTGATGTGCCCTTGCATCCACCAGGTCATGCCCCTCCTCCTCAGAATGGGCTAAGTTTCCCACAGTGTGTATGTTGGGGGGGAGGCCTTGGTTGTCAAGGCCTTGTGAAGATTCTTCTCCAATTCCTGGAGACTCTCAAATACTTTCCTCCTCTGCTCTCTTGTCTAACTGTCCTAGTTCCACCTCTGAATCAGAATCTGAATCATCAGAAACCACTGGGGCCTGGGCTCAATCCTAACCATGATGTCAAAACATCTGAAAAGTCACAATTTGCCCACCCCTAATCTAGAATATTGAATTTTACCCAGACATTTCTGATACTGGGTGGTGATTTCCTCTCTATTCAGTAAACACAGCAGCTACACTTCCAGAGTATTTTGCAGTGCCTCAGTTGAATGTGCAAAGATAATGTTAATTCCCCAAATGCTTCAGGTGTTTAAAGATTAAAGCTAAAAGCTCGTTTTGGAAAGGCATTCTAGACAATGCTTTAAACAGTCTGTGCTGATGGATGATTTACTAAATGAATCTCAAATGTCTCCAATGAACTCCTTTACATGAATCTTTCATTTTGATATTTTTGCATTTCAAGTCACTTTCTCCTCCGCGTTAATTCCCCCATGACTAAAAGAAAGAGATTAATGTTTATAAAATATTTTAAGGATGAAAACTGTAATGCATTAAAGATATACTACCAATGGAACCTGCCCTCTAAAAATTGGTTAAAAGTCATTAGACGGTACATATATCACCAACACTTTCCTCACTTTGACTGATTTCTGATAATATTTTGCTAATCACCAATCCTGGAAGCGTCAAACTTACATTTTGTGTCACGACACTGTGACTAACCATTTCAAAAAACCCGAAAGATTACTGATTTGCTAACACATATAGGAAAACAGAAAAGGTAATATATAGCAAAAAGTTTTACCCTTATCTAGCACCAAAAAGAAATCTACAGAAACACTTTTGGGGACATTTTGCTATCCAAGATTCCAATATATCTCAGGGTAGTAAAATTTCTTCAAAAAATCCATGAGTATGGTGTCAGAAGAAGGACACTGAAGTCATCCATGTATCCATTTTTATTTGAAAGTCCCATGGGATAGTTTTACCGCAACCCTTGTAGTAGCTGAGTTTAAAAACAACAACAACAACAACAACCCAATGGCAAAAATCAGTAGATTTCTTGGTAGATTTTATGTCCCAAACACTTTTTTGACTAATAAAGGAAACTGTAAATGGTAAGTTTGATGACAGGTGACAATATTCTAGAACAGCCTTTCCCAACCTTCCCTCCAGATGTGTCAGAATACAACCCCCATCATCCTCACCCAGCGTGCTGGTGATGTGAGTTATAGTCTAACACATGTGGAAGGCACCATGTTGGTGAAGGCTGTTCTAGAAAGGTCTATTTCAATGTAAATTGTAGATCTACTTCTTTATAAATTCTGCAATGAAAAGTGTGCCCCAAGGGTTGGCTTTTGTCTCACAATGTTGGAAGAGGGCTCTGAACTGCAACAATTCATGCAAAAAGCAGCACTAATATTATTATTATTATTATTATTATTATTATTATTATTATTACTATTATTATTACTATTGTTCTCATTATGAAATGGCAGGATGATGGAACTCAGGGTACTGTTCATCTGATAATGCCTTATAGTTTCTTCTGTCTTTAAGTAGTGGTGCCAATGAAACTCAAAATTAGTTGATTAGTTCAGTCTGGTATGTTCATAACTCTCAAAGGTAAAACAAGCCCTGATGTACATCCAATATATATCTTAACATTTTTCACAATTGAAACCGATTTATTAATTTGTTTCTATTTTCTGTGCCTGTCTTACACATCTGCATGGAGGTGGGAGGACTTAATAAACTTACAGTAACATGCAATATCCAAGAACTTGAAATATTTTTTTCTTCTTTATTTCCTTTAACTTCTTCACTTTAAAGTTAAAGTGAACATCTTTAAAAATGGACCACAATTGATGCTGGCAACAGCACTACATGATCACATAACGTTGTTTCCTGTCAGTATATAGGGGGAAAATGGTGTCTCCTAACAGAATAAAATGATTGTCAATAGAATCTGATGCTAAGAAGTTTTTCTTATCAAATTATCAAATTATTAGATCATTCAAGAAAATAACGAATCTTATAAGAAGTTGTGGGAAAGATATCTAGGGCTCCCAGTTTCAGAAAGGATGTGGTAGGAAATATCTAATAATGTAATATACAGTTTTTGGTTAGCACTTCCTTGAAAAAAGCACAATTTAAAATTTCAACAATTATGGACATCAAAAATAAAAAAAGGACAGGGTCCATAGAATTAATAGGCTTGGTTGCTGGAAATGTGGAAGGTTAGATCTCAGTTTATTTCATGAATTATGGGGCTGTCTCAAAGTACAGAGTTATTGGAGATGACTCTCTCAGTTTATTTCCGAATAGTGGGCCGTGATTTACAATATGACGTTTTAACTAGATTGTTGAATTATAAAGCTACTAAATAGCTCACAATAAATTCGTTAATGGCAGCCTTCTTAGGGTAAATGCCCCTGATCCCCACATATCAGCTCCCATGCAAAAAAAACAATCTACTGGGGGTAAAAATATCTTCAGAATTAACTGGTTTTTATATTTACAGCTTTCCTGCTACTGCAACAGGGAATATTTTTCTGTGTGTGTTGATGTTGTTGATTACTACTATTTTCATTTTGCTGGGGCTATTTTATTTATTTGATTATTTTGGTTTTGCTGCTGTCGGTCTTTCAGTTTATTAGTATGCAACCAGGTATTTATTATTTTAATGATCTGCTGTAAGCTGCTTTGAGTTCATTGACAAGACCAAGCAACTAAACAAAGACCAAGCATACCATAATCTAAATTATGTTTGGTCTGTACTATCATTCGAACAGTTGAGATGATGCTATCATGCCAGATTTGTATAAGGATTCAACTTATACAACTTGTTTTGTTTTTTAGGCATATATCTTTTTAAAGTTATTATAGTGGTTTTAAATGTATGTGTATATTGTGTGTATATTATATGTTTTTGCTATTTTAATTTTTGTATATTGTTTTTAATTGTTTTAATCTTATGTAAACCGCCCAGAGAGTTTCGGCTATGGGGTAGTATACAAATGTCATAAATAAATAAATAAACTGAGAAAAAAGAGAGGGAGGGAGAGAGAGAGAATCAAATAACATTTTTCAGGATGGCAAATTGAACCTGTTGATATACCCTTGTCATCAGAAATGTTGCCATTACTTCAAAACTGAAAAAGTGCACTGAACAAAAGATGTTCATTACAGCTTTAAAAATAATCTAACACCATAATAGAGTGTCATCACACAGGGGAAAATCGTGTTTCCTTACTGTCGTTTCTCCACCTGTGCGTTTGTCCCTCATTATTTCCTCTTTTGAAAAAGGAAGTAAACAACATGCATGTGGCCCATCCAGTGGGCCATTTTGATCCCGCTGCTTCTCTTGCACACAGCAGGAGATAGCGGCAACTTCTGCCTTTAAAAATAAGTTCAATTTACTGGGGTGGTTTTTTGTGGCACCAAGAAGGCTAGAAGGGGAGGGAGGCACACGGGAGGCAGATGACATCATGAGAGAGACCTGCAAAACTCTGTGAGTGCCCAGTAATGAGCGTGCAATAAAACACTCATCTAGTGGAGCTCATAGTCAAAGTGGATGACCTGAAGCATATGGAATAAAATAGCCCACTGTGTGATTGTGGCGACAGTAAACACACATACACAGCATTGTGTGTTGCTAGTTTCCCCCCTCCCATCACTATCCACCCAAGTAATTAGACACAATCATCAGCTGCTATACATAGAATCATAGAATAGTGGAGTTGGAAGGGGCCTATAAGGCCATTGAGTCCAACCCCTTGCTCAATGCAAGAATCTACCTAAAAGCACACCTGACAGATGGTTGTCCAGCTGCCTCTTGAGTGCCTCTAGTGTGGAAGAGCCCACGACCCCCCTAGGTCATTGGTTCCATTGTTGTGCTGCTCTAACAGTCAGGAAGTTTTTCCTGATGTCCAGCCGGAATCTGGCTTCCTGTAACTTGAGCCCGTTATTCCGTGTTCTGCACTCTGGGTATACATATTATTCAGACACAATCTCATCAATTTCACTTTGGAAGTGATCCCCTGTGGGCATCCACTGTACAGAGGAGGCAAACATATTCCAGACAGCAGAAGGACTGTCAGTTATCAATGGTTATTTAATATACTGCATGTTTTGAAAATGTGGATTATATATGCATGTTTTGTAAATGTGGCACATAGGTAACATTTAGAGAGTAATCCTATGGCCCTGACAATGTCTGGGGGACCAGAGGATGCTGGGGAATTTCCCCTTCAAGGCCTTAGATGGAGCTACAACCTCAGAAGGGATACCACTCAGATCCCCCCAACTCCTCCCAGCCATCACGGAAAAGCTCAATGGTGGCTCCTCTCCAAAGATCTGAGCACCAGCCTCAAGAAGAGATTGGAGAAGAAGGGAGGGGGCATGCTGATGCATGGGGAGGGGAGCCAAAACTGGATCCAAAGGCCCCCGCCAGCCCCAGTTCTTGGCCCCAGCATTGTGACTCTGCTAAATGGCCTCAAAGGCCTTCAAAAAAGTACAAGAGAAAGACAGAGAAGGTACAATGGTACCTTCTCAAACTGAGGGGAGGTAATGAGCGGGGTACTGCAGGGCTCAGTCATGGGACAAATGATTTTTATTAATGATTTGGATGAGGAGGTGCAGGGAATGCGTATCAATTTTGCATAACACAAAATTGTGTGAGATATAGCTGGAAGACAGAAACAAACTTCAATGTGACCTTGGTAGGCTGGAGTGCTGGACTGAAAACAATAGAATGATTGTTCTATTGATTCTATGACCTTCACAAAATAGAAAAGCATGGGTCATGGGGACTCATCTGAGAGTTGAGTGAAGCAACTGAAAAGGAAGAATAGTCAAAGTACCGATGGCCTGTTGACTGGGGCTCCAAGAACATCTGCACCCAATCGTGATCAAGATAGTTTCCGTAGGCTCATTTTCCACTGAGTGTGCACTCAACACACCACTGGTTGGCAGGTATACCTGTAAGATGTAACCCTAAAGGCAGGAATTGTCCCATCTGTATTCATCTGTAAGCCACCTAGGGAGCTTTTCTAGCTGAAGAGCAGAGTATAAATGGTATAAATAATAAAATAAAATTCCAATTAGTTTCCGGGTGAGGTATAAAGTGTTGGTAATTACCTTTAAAGCCCTACATGGTTTGAGTCCAGGTTACCTGCGGGATCACCTTCCCCGTACAATCTGCCCCGCACACTCAGGTCCTCTGGGAAGAATTTATTTCAGTCAGCCAAAACTAGGCTGACAACAGTTACCCAGAGGACCTTCTCTTCTGCCACTCCCGACTGTGGAATGGCCTGCCGGAAGAGAGTCATCAACTTAATAGTCTATCTGTATTTAAGAAAGCAATAAAGACTGATCTCTTCTGGCAGGCGTCCCCAGATGAATTTTAAGATGTTTCATTGTTATTTTAATAATGTATTAGTTTTATATGTTTTTAATCAGTTTTATGTACTTTCTACTATTTTGTACTTAATGTTGTTCACTGCCTCGATCCAGAGGGAGAGGCAGTAAGAAATATATGATGATGATGATGATGATGATGATGTTTATCCCATTCACATTTTATATTTTTAGATATATATTTAAAGGGACCTCTAAAAAATCTAATGTCAGATGTTGCCCTATTTTCTAAACAATTGAACTGGAAGACATTGTGTCTATAATGTTTTTTGGGTGGGGGCTGATCCCCAACTACTCTTCCAGGGAAAACTTCATTGATTTTAATTGAACTTGCATTGGACAAGTGCTTTAAGGGTGGTACTGAAGGGTCAGGGGAAAAGGAGAGCATTTATACATTTTTGTGTGTCACAGTTTCAGGAACCTCTTTATGGTTGGAGGAAAAAAATGTCAGCTTCCTTGACGTGCCCAAGATATATGATGATTTACTGAATTGTTTCTTGGGGAAAAAAATACTACAGAACAAAATAATCTTGTGCTGCAGAAGGATACTCATATATTTGTTCTTTGGGGCTAAAAGAAGTTGATATTCTATCTCTCACATAAAATTAGGCCTGCTAGGACTTCAATAACAAGTGGCTGCAGGGTGTGATAAATACAAAAGATGGCTTTGAATAAAGCTGCATTATGGGTAAGGGAAAACTTTAGGCAGCACCATGTCCTGAGCAAGGAAATCTCAGCATCAACAGTGAATAATACTGGCATCAGCTCCGAAGGGCCAGAGCTTCCCCATGCCTGTCATTATTAGATAGAAGGATGGCAACAAACAAGAACTGAATGGGGAGTTCACCAAAGCTGTCTATGCCATTTATCATGCAAGCGCTGCTCAAAACCATCTATACATGGTGCTTTACTTCTGTTTCATGATGATTGCACTATGGGTTGGACTCAATGGCCTTATAGGGCCCTTCCAATTCTACTATTCTATGATTCAATTCTTCTGTACAGGATGGAGGATGTACAGCATGGTCTGTACTTCTGGTGGCTGCTGCTACTGTGGAAATTCTCCATGTCAGCAAGAAGAATCACACACAGAGATGTGTAATATGTTATACAGATGGCTAAAGACAAACTCCTGTCCTAAAAGAAACCCTGACACATACATAGAATCATAGAATAGTAGAGTTGGAAGGGGCCTATAAGGCTATCGAGTCCAACCCCCTGCTCAGTGCAGGAATCCACCTTAAAGCATACCTGACAGATGGTTGTCCAGCTACCTCTTGAATGCATCTAGTGTGGGAGAGCCCACCACCTCCCTAGGTCATTGGTTCCATTATCATACTGCTCTAACAGTCAGGAAGTTTTTCCTGATGTCCAGCCGGAATCTGGCTTCCTGTAACTTGAGCCCGTTATTCCGTGTTCTGCACTTTGGGTTGATCGACAACCTTTCAAGTATTTGAAAAGTGCTATCATGTCTCCTGACAATCTTCTCTTCTCCAGGCTAAATATGCCCAGTTCTTTCAGTCTGTCCTCATAGGGCTTTGTTTCCAGACCCGATCATCCTCGTTGCCCTCTTCTGAACACGCTCGAGCTTGTCTGCATTCTTCTTGAAGAGTACTGGACGCAGTACTCAAGGAGGCCTAACCAGTGCTGAATAGAGGGGAACCAATACCTCGCGTGATTTGGAAGCTATACTTCTGTTAATGCAACCCAAAATTGCTTCTTTTTGCAGCTACATCACATTGCTGGCTCATATTCAGCTTGTGATCTACAACAATTCCAAGATCCTTCTTGCTTGTAGTATTGCTGTGGCAAGTATTCCACATCCTGTAACTGTGTATTGGTTCCTTTTTCATAGGTGTAGAACTTGGCATTTATCTCTATTAAATTTCATTCTGTTGTTTTCAGTCCAGCACTCCACTCTATCAAGATCACTTTGACATTTGTTTTGGTCATCCAGGGTATTAGCTATCCCACTCAATTTTGTGTCATCAGCAAATTTGATAAGCATTCCCTGCACCCCCTCGTCCAAATAATTAATAAAAAATGTTGAAGAGCACTGGGCCCAGGATGGAGCCCTGAGGTACCCTGCTTGTTACCTCCCCCCAATTTGAGAAGGTACCATTGATAATTTCGACTGCAATACTATATACACTTACCTGAGTGTAAGCAATAATACCCATCACCCTCTAGACTTTGTCCGAACTCTGACAACTTGAACCTTTGGTCCAGAGCTACCCAAAATAATCAAACAAACAAACAAACAAACCACATTGCTAGTAGTTACTTGTCCTTATGGTTGGAACAATCTGAGAACGTTGGGTAATGAAAAGGTACCAGAAATCCAATTCCAAGGAAAGAGGAACTGAAAGGCTTCCAGATAATAATTAAATTTTTGGAGGAATTCAGCTAAGGAAATTGGAGATGCCAAGCAATTATTGTTATTGTGGAATTGCACAACATAATGATGAAACATTGATGCAACCTCTTGGCAAAAAGGGTAAATTATGCAGATACTTCTACAGCAGAAAAGTGCATTATACATGGAGTTTCAGAAATAGGTTTAGTGGTAATGTACAAAAATGCACACTCTGTTTCCTACCGTGCTACTTTTTCAGATAAATACACAAACTCTCAACTTCATAATTAACAGATATTTAATTTACCTAGAGGTAGCCGTTTGGGCAGCTCTCTGAATATTTTACTTTCCAATTAGTGTTTGCCAATGCAATGTGGACAAATGACTATATAAAACATTTATTTCGTATAGCATCTTGCACACAAAATTTAGAGCTATACCTTTTATTATGCCAACTCCAGTTGCAAAACTCTGCTATGCTCTGGAACCTTTGCCATGCTAAGGCTTGTTGTTTTTTAAGAGCAAGTCGACAACCATTTTGGGACAGGCAGTTGGTTGCTCTAGCTCAGTATCTCAAACTAGACTGTAGGTGCAATTGAAACAATAGCAATGAAGCAGCAAAGGTATGTATAGGGAACCACAGTGAAGAAAATTAACCCTTGTCATTCACTTTTTGCATAAGACTAATTGATATGTACAGGTAATTCTTGTGACTCAATGCTTAGCAGACATACAAACAATGTAGTTCCCTTCTTGGCCATTGCACAGATCATGAAGTAGGGAAGGACCACATTGCATGAATGTTTCCACTCTGCAAGTCATCCAATCACTTGTAGACTCTCCCGCTGGATCCTAGCAAATAAAATAGAGATACAAAGACATCTTGATTCAATATCTATGCCATCCTTCCCGGGAAGGCTTGAGTTGGTTCATAAGAACTATGAAATTCACATCCATAACATGAAATCCAGATCCAAGTAATCTCAATGTTATGGACTACAAAATCCATCTAATCTGGGTGTTTCATGTATACTAATAATAAGGTCTCCATTGTGGTGAACAAGGGCACCAATGTTCCTGCCAACACCTCTCTTGGTGCCCACAAGTATCCCTGTCTGACCCGCCTGGTTTTAATTTTAATGCTTTTTAGACATTTTCATTTTGAACTAGGAGGCAGGCATGCTGCAAAATGAAGTTCTAGCCTTCAGCATCGCTTTTATTTCCAAGAATACCTCTGGGGCCTATCTGAGCTCCAAACACATTCTGTGACAGTAAAACTGAGGGGTGACTGCAACCCAGCAACAAAGAAAGACAAAGGCAATCTGAAGTGGGGGATGAGTGGGGAATGTCCTGGAGGGAGTGAAGTGTAATAATGGCTGCTTTGCCTGTGGCTTTTGTTGATATTTGTGTATTTTGCCTGCAATGTTGTGCTTTGTGGGGGCGAACATGTGATCTAGCATTTGGGGCACAGAGCCCACCTCTGCCTTGTCCTTCAATTCTTGGCAGAGTTAAGTTTTAGTCTTGCCTGTTTGACTTTTTGCGACTGGCTGTGCTTCCCATGGCAGCCATTTTGTGAGAGCATCTATGACACTCTGGCAAAATTCCAAATATGCCTACCAACCCAAAAAGTACTAATTGTTCCTATCTCCAGGTTTAAGTTGAAAACTAGAGGCTTATTTCCTGCAAAGCATGATTTGGCGAGGGGCTATAGCTCAGTGGTAGAGCACATGCTTTATATGCAGGAGGTCCCAGGTTCAATCCATGGCATCTCCAGGTAAAGTTAGGAAAGAATCCTGCCTGAAAGCTTGGAGAGCTGCTGCCAATCAGTGTTGACAATACTGGGCTAGATGGGGCCCTGGTCTGACTCAGTATAAGGCAGCTTCCTATGTTCCTATGTTGCAAGACAGGGCCAAGGAGAATGGGAATCAGTAACATTTTGCATGCTGATGCGGCAGGCAAGCCTCCCTGCTCAGTGCAGAAAAGGATCCCCTTAATGAAATAGTACAGCTTGAGATGGGAAGGGATGTATAATTTCATCTCCCTCACACACACACCCCGAGAAAAATTCATTGGACACCCCTCAACATTCTTCAGACAGTTTGCCAGAGGAAGAACTCCCTAAATTCACTTCACATTTCATTTTATGCAAAATTTCAGTGACAACTCTTATGGACGTTATGAAAACAGGTTGTCCATTTGCAATGGTGGCTTGTGAGACAGCCAACTGGAGGACTACCACCACCAGGAGGACAGGGTCCTTGTATCTTTAGCAGTTACGTAGAAATTCTTCAGCAGGTGTCATTTGTATGCATGCAGCACCTGGTGAAATTCCCTGTACATCACAACAGTTAAAGCTGCAGGAGCCCTGCCCTCTTTTGTATCTGGTCAATGAGGAAAGGTTATTGGAGCTTTAACAGTTCTGATGAAGAAGGAATTTCACAAATGACCAGCTGATATTCCCTTTTCTATGCAACTGTTAAAGATTCAGGAGCCCTGTCCTCCTTTCCATATGGTCACCCTACCATTGCCGCAAGCCTAATATATGGAGAAGGGGAACCAATGTAAAGGGAATAGAGGGAGGTATGGGGCTTGCTGCACTACATTCTGCTATTGTACAGCTGCTGAATGGCTGCCAGTTCCCTGTGGGCATTATTAAACACACACACGCACAAAGGAACTTGATGCTAGCATATACAAGACCGCATAACCAAGTCCCTCCCTTTTTTTGTTGTGCATTATCAATGCAGATGTGTGCATTTACAATGAAGAGAGGGAGGAAGAGGTGAATGAACCGAAGGAAACAAAGGTTGCAACAACCACCCTGCATATAAGCAGCACTCCTACAAAATTGTGATACAAACAATAGAACTGTGTGTGAGTTCTGCATCAGTTCTGCAGCCTTAATGCATCAGATTCACTTTAGTGACTGCCAAAATCAGAGAAATAAATTTAAATAGGAAGAATTTTGAAATCGTCCCTCTACTGATGAGAACAGACATTTCAAAACAGGATATAGTCTAACTGGGTACTTTAAGGATGGGACTCGGAGTGTACAATCTAGAAAAGGTTAGGATAGAATGCTTAATCCCCATTAAAATCAATTATTTGTGTTCAAGTCCATTGAATTCAACTGATGTATAAATGTTAACTTTTTAAAAGCAAAGGTCTTGTTTTTCAGTATTAAGTGTTTTGTGAAATGTGATGACTGATTTTATTTGGTACACACACACAAATACACACATGCTATCGCACAGAAGAAAGAAAAAACCCTAACTCTTTGCTTTATAAATAACCCTAGATTTATTCATGATATTCTTCCACAATTGGAATGTAAAGATTTGCTATCTATTATAAATATCATAGCCATTCAACTGGATGAAAAAAAAATCAACCATAATAAGGAGAAGTAAGCCCTGTTCCATGTAACCATAGAAAATGTCACAGTGCCCTAGGCTTGGATGGCAATCATTTGTCATTATAGCAAGCTGATGATCATCTGCACATGAATGATGCATTCTGAAGAGCAAATGTAGTCTCCATCCATTAATGTATATGATACATGTTTCCAGATTTAGGGAAAATAAGACTTTTTGCAAATCCAGCATTGCAATGCTAGGCAAAATTAATTGCCAGGAACAGAGTCCCATTTGAACTCACTTGGAGTTACATTCAAAATCAGCATGCACGCGTCTTCATTAAGAATGGACTGTACATTACTGGTTATCTCTTCAGTATATAATTACTTTGAAAAATAATGTTTTCCAGAAGTAATTGCTTTGTCACTAACAATTCTGAAGCAATTTAAATTCTGATGTATATAGCCGTACATAAGATAAATTTACTTACTATCATTCATTAGAAAATATATGGGGTGATTCAATCCCCAACACATCCTCCTCTTCCCTCCTGTTTGTTCTGCTTTGCCCTATCATCAACTCCTCTGATCCACATCCCCTTGTGCAAAAAACTGCAAACACCCAATTGCACATGTCTTAAAGCCTGCATCAAGCCTGCCAAGTTTAACTGGGGGGGGGGGCTTGTTTTGAGGACAACGCATTAGCTCCATGATCCCCCCCCATGTTTTTGCTCCTGCAGGGTTGCGCCAGGTAATCTCCATGGCAAGGAGCGAGTGCAGGGCTTACATTGATCATCGGAGTGGCCACTGCCACTACCCGTCCCTCCCTGGCATTTCCTCCCTTAGCTCGTGGGGCTTTCCCCATGTATTGACAGCCAGCACATAAAGGGAATGGAGAACTTCCCAGCAAAAGAGAGACCACGGGGGTGAGCCAGCAGCCATTCGACTCACCAGCCCGCCCCTGCCCAGGCGGACAGCAACCAATCAGGGGTCGCCATCCACCTGGCTACACCTCTGCTGCAACTCTGGAGTGGCGATAGACGGTGGATGCACTGCTATCATCACCATGTTCCAGAAAAAAAGTCAGGGTAAGTCCCCAATTTTTTTATTTTGGAGCTTCAGGGAAAGCCCCAAGATGCTTCTGCAGTGGCTGCTGCATCGTAAAAGTGACTCAGCACCATCACAGAGCCACCCTGGGTCTTTCCCTGCATATAGACAGCCCCCCAGAAATAAGCTTTCAAATCTTGGCCTTATGTAGAAATATAATAATAATAATAATAATAAGAATAAGAATAAGAATCATCATCATCATAATAAAAAATGTATTTCTTACCTGCCTCTCCCTCTGGATCGAGGCGGGGTACAACAACAAATACAAAACACCCCTCTCTCTCTCACACACACACTAATTAAAAGCATATAAAATGAATACAATATTAAAAGACATCTTAAAATTCAACTGGGTAGGCCTGCCAGAAGAGATCAGTCTTTACGGCGTTCTTAAATTCCAGGATACTGTTAAGTCAGCGAATCTATTCCGGCAGGCCATTCCACAGTCTGGGAGGGCCAGAAGAGAAGGTTCTCTGGGTAACAGTTGTCAGCTTAGTTTTTGCTGACTGTAGTAAATTCTTCCCAGAGGACCTGAGTGTGTGGAGCAGATTGTACGGGAGAAGGCGATCCCACAGGTAACTTGGACCCAAACCATGTAGGGCTTTAAAGGTAATAACCAACACTTTATACTTTGCCCAGAAACTAATTGGCAGCCAGTGGCATGATTTTAAAGCTGGTATAATATGGTCACCCCTAGATGTACTGGTGACCAACCTGGCTGCCATATTTTGAACAAGTTGATGTTTCCGAACTAGGCACAGAAGTAGTCCTATTGCAAAAGTTGAGCCTCGAAGTTACCAGCATGTGCACTACCATCTTTAGGTCTTCCAACTCTAGGAAGGGGCGCAGCTGGCATATCAGCCGAAGCTGATAGTAGGCACTCCTGGCTATCACAACTATCTGTGCTGTCATCTGGAGCGACGCATCCAGAAGTACCCCCAAGCTGCGAACACAGTCTTTCAGGGGGAGTGTAATCCAGTGTAATCCAGTGACACACCTCCAAACCCAAGTTGGGGCCTTTGACGGTAAGCACTTCTGTCTTGTCTGGATTCAGCTTCAGTTTGTTTTTCTTCATCCAGCCCATTACGGCCTCCAAGCATTCATTCAGAGGAGACACACTATCCTTAGCTGACGCTGTTGTCAAAGGCATAGAGAAATATATTTGGGTGTCATCAGCATACTGATAGCACCCCGCCCCATGCCTCCGGATGATCTCTCCCAGCGGTTTCATGTAAATGTTAAACAGCATTGGGGATAGGATGGCACCTTGTGGTACACCATACAACAGCTCCTTCTTTGAGGAGCAGCTATCCCCAAGCATCACCATCTGGAACCTGCTTGAGGTAGGATCGGAACCACTGAAGCACAGTGCCTCTAATTCCCAATCCCCCCAGGCACTCCAGAAGGATACCATGGTCGATGGTATCGAAAGCTGCTGAGAGGTCCAGAAGTACCAACAGGGGCACACTCCCCCTGTCAATACTCAGGCGTAGATCATCCACTAAGGCAACCATAGCAGTCTCAACTCCGTATCCCGCTCTGAAGCCAGTTTGAAATGGGTCTGTATCATCCAAAACTGCTTGGAGTTGGAAGGCAACTGCCCTCTCGATCACCTTGCTCAAAAACAGAAGGTTTGATACTGGCCTGTAGTTATTAAGGTCCAGGGCTTTTTTAGAAGCCGCCATACTACCGCTTCTTTTAAACATGTAGGAAAACTCCCCTCCCTGAGAGATGCATTAATAATATGTTGCTATTGTAGTCTAATTGCATCTCCTCCCTGGGCAACCAGCCAAGAAGGACAGGGATTGAGAGGGCAAGTTGTCTTCCTCACTTGTCCAAGTGCCATTGCCAAGAGGATACAATGCAGGGATAAGTCAAATTAGCTTTATGTATTGATGCAGTAACATGTTTGGCAATGGTGGCTTTTTCCAGTTCAGCATCAGATCCCAGGGTGTTGCACTGGTGCCACTTCTAGACTAGACTGTTGGCATGACTGCCTACTAGTCCTAATGGCAGGTGGTATGCCTTCCAATACCAGTTGCTGGGAACACAAACCAATGGGTGCTATTGCATTCATGCCCTGCTTGTGTGCTTCCCGTAGACATCTGGTTGGCCAGTCCGGGAACCAGATCCTGGTGTAGATAAGCCTTTGGTCTGATCTAGCAGGGCTCTTCTTATGGGGTGTGTGTGTGTAGAGTTTATCCTTGATGACCAACACCAGGATTTTCCATAAGCACAATGCACATTTTGGTCAATCCTTCCACCTGTTGGCTGATGTCATGACCCAAAGGATTAGGCTGCAAAGGTCTCTTTTTTATTTAACGACGAACATTTCCCTTTTCTTGGTATATATAGCTGCAGTTTTTGCTGTAAATCCCAGAAATGATAACGTATACCTGTGTTCTGATTTCATGACATGAATGATCTTCTTGAAAACAAGAGGCTGTCAAAATGTAACCGGCAAAATCGTTGTTCTAAAGAAGATTACCTATGATAGCACCAAGCCGTTTCTCTTGTAATGGCTTCAGGGTGACACTCCTTTCTATTTACATTAAACAACCCAATGATCCTGCACACTGCCAGTTTCATCTTCGCTTTCCTCTCACTGTCTCACTTTGCTCCAACCTAACACGCTTCCCTCCCTCCCCTGACAACATATTCCTTTACCCATTTTCAGGTAAGAAGAGTATCCGCAGTTTGCATAGGGATGTAAGAATAATCCTACTCATCAATATCCATCTAGTCTGATATTACAGCCTCCCCAACACCCAATGCCCTCCAGACATCTTGGACTAGTTCCACCAGCCCCAGCAACATGGCTACTGGTCAGGGAATCCTGGGAGATTTTGTCCAAAACATCTGGAGGGCACCAGGTTGGGGAAGGCTGCAATGTTGTATTCCCAGCAGCAGTCAGTCACGGAGTTTAAAGGCAGGGCACATGATGCTAATGTCCGTACTCTGTTGTTGTTACTCCCTCCAACCTCAGCGTCTCATAATAGAAGACTGTAGCCAAAGAAGGTGGTGACTTATCAGAAAGCCCCTCTGCTCACCCAAATTGGGCCACCCAACTTTCTCTGGTGCAGACACCCTGATTGCCATATCCCATTCAGTTTTGGAGGATCAGTTTTGGGGGGGATTTAAGTAAGTAGCGCGGGGGGAGTATGATGACCTGCCTTGTGTGAGCAGAAATGTTTTCTATTAAGTCATTCTTCCCCAATCTATATGATGCTGCGTTGATATCCGATTCCGTCAAAACCCCGCAGCATCAGTGCTGTGAGACAGAAACAATAAAGTTAACAGCAGGAGGGAGCGCAGACTATTTGGGCAGAAAAACATAGCACTGTGGCCATTCCACCCAGAGCTACACCCTCTTGTAGATAACCTGAACCAAGGCCACTACCGATACACAAAGAAACAATATGGTGACCTTGGCAAAGAGAAAAGTTGCGGTAAGTTGACACTTTCAAAAGTTTCGGGGAGGAAAGCTCGTCATGGGTGTGAGCAGGCGGCTGTGTCATATAAACAATGCAGCACCACTGCGCAGCCATGACAGGATAAATAGGGCATATAGACAACCCCCCAGGTGTCCTTCAGATACTTTGGGCCTTAACTGCCATCAGCCACAGCCAGTGTTGCCAATACTCAGGAATGCTGAGAGTTGTAGAGCTTCTGTACAAGCCCTTTCTCTTTCGGTAACAGGGTCCAAGCCCTATAATGCAGCCTGGTGCCCTCCAGATGCGTTGGATTCCAACTCCTATCATACTTGACCATTGGCCATTCATGCTGGAGCTAATAGGAGTTATAGTCCAAATGTTTGTTAGGTGCTAGGTCGTGGAAGTCTGCAAAAATTTATAGTTCATGGATTTATTTGTGTGTTTTTAAAAGCACCTTTGCCTACATTTTCACAAATTAAAGTTGGTTTAAAAGCAAAAGAGCTGTCTTTTTTTAAAAAATAAAATAAAATAAATGACCATATTTTAACATAGTTCTTAATCTGAACACGCTGTACATGACTTTTAAACAAATCCGGCCATCGAATATCTCTGGAATACCGAAGGTGATATTAATCAATCATTTTATGTAGCATTATTCCCAAGGAGTCTACAAGTAATGATTATACTTACATGGCTCAGACCAATGATTTTTATGACTTGCCAAGCGCAAGTGCACCTGGGTTGAAAGACTGGAACTGTGCAGTCTTTAGAACTAATGAAATGAAATGCATATGCATTATCAAAATGCAAGGCATATCAAGTGCGTTTAAAATGAAGGCAAGTGATACGTTCTATGCTAAGGGAAAACATTTGAACATAAACATGTACAGAAGAGAGAGTTCCCTACATGTATTCCAAAGCTGCTTTTATTAAGTTTATTTCTCAATGGGGCAGCCTCTCGGCACTGCAAAAATGAAACACAGTAAAGCGTCTAATAAAAGCAATGCTTCCTTTCTCTTACAGCTAAAGAAAACACAAATGGTTTGGTTTCTTTTTTAACTGAACACATAGCTAAATAGCCCTATTTTAGATTAAGACTGCCTTCTTTAATTAAAGCCTATAGGTAGGCTGACCATATGAAAAGGAGGACAGGGCTCATGTAACTGTTACAGTTGTAGAGATAAGGCAATTTCAGCCGGTGTCATTTGTATACAATTCGTGCCTGGTGAAATACCCTCTTCATTACAACCGTTAAAGCAGCAGGGGCCCTGGCCTCTTTTGTATCTGGTCACTCTAGTATAGTGCCTGCAACTTTAATTACTGTGATGAAGAGAGGATTTCACCAGGTACTAATTACATACAAATGATGCCGGCTGAAATTCCCTTTTCTCTGCAACTGTTAAAGTTACATGAGCCCTGTCCTCCTTTTCATATGGTCAGCCTACCTATGGGGGCAAACCAACTCCATGAAAGATGTATCAGAATGTCGCCATTGATGTCAGTGGGTGCTAGACAGTAGCCAATTCCAATTCCCCCTTATCCCCTTCTTGGTAGCTGCTCCGGGGCTCTGAAACTCCCTTCCCAGGGAAGCTGGACTGGCTCCTTCCTTGGTGTGCTTTTGGAGGCAGGCTAAAACTTTTTTGTTTCAACAGGTCTTTGGGGAGTAGTTTGGACCTCTGTTGATGCATTGTTTATATATATTCATATATTTATATATATTCATATTAATTATTCGTATTTCAAACGTTTTTAAATGTTTAAAATATTTTAATATTGTACCATGTTTAATTATATTTTAATGTTTGTATATCTCTATCTGTTTTTAACTGTACATGTTTTAATTTGTAAAGCTGCCTTGAGTCCCAATATTGGGGAAAAGGCAGGATCATCATCATCATCGAGCCTACCTACACACGTAGAATAAAACACTTTGAAAATGTTTTGAAAACTGTATATGGAGTGTGTCCTGGGCCCCAGCAATTCTCAAAACTGTCAGCCTATTTACACTACTGCTTTAAAACGGTTTAAAACGGTTTAAAGCAGTTTTGAGAACTGTTGGGGCCCAGGACACGCCAGCTCTCCAAAATATAGGACTGTCTTCTGCAAAGTAGGATGCCTGGGAACCCTACCAGCCCTATTTCCTGCAAGTGTACATCCTTTCCCCTCACTTACCAAGTTATATGTGAGAAAAGGGAAGAAAGTCACTTGGTAATTTTAGAAAACTGTAGGAAAAGGCAAGGAGGAAGAGAATGTCAGACAAGAGGGCCGATGCTGGTGAAAGCCTTCTGAAGATGCTGGTTGCTATTCCTGAGAATTTTCCCAAAAGGCTCATTAAGTTCCAAATTGAGGTAGGTCATCTAGAAACCGAACAAACATGTTTACAATTTTTTTCTGTTAAAAATATAATCCTACATTTAAGCATGAACATTAAAGATATTTGGCACAGTAGGCAACCCTTGCACCCATTGAAATTCATTGGAACTACACGTGGCTAAATTACTGATACTTCCGATCTTAAAGAGGAAGGATGGGAGGAGAATGAGCCATTGTGCAGGATTCTCTGGATACTTACTTTGGGGCTCTTGGATGTTGCAGATACATACATGGTCAAAGTATTTTCTTTGTTAATCAGGGTTGGCAAAGTGTTTGTTTTCTTCTAAGGTAACTAGGCTGACCATCTGAAAAGGAGGACAGGGCTCATGTAACTTTAACAAATGTAGAGAAAAGGCAATTTCAGCCGGCATCATTTGTTTGCAATTAGTTCCTAGTGATATTCCCTAAGCTCTGCCTTCTTTTGTATCTGGTCACTCTAGTATAGTGCCTGCACCTCTAACAGTTGTGATGAAGAGGGAATTTCACCAGGAACTAATTGCATACAAATGACACCTGCTGAAATTCCCTTTTCTCTACAACTGTTAAAGTTATATGAGCCCTGTCCTCCTTTTCAGATGGTCAGCCTAAAGGTAACAAATGTAGAAGCAGTTGTAAAGCATCTAATGGTCACTCGGGGCGATGGGGGAGAGAAGAGAAATCTTAGTTGTCTGCTTCACAACTGAAGCAATACACGTGGCCTTCTAAAGGCCCCCCACATAAAATCCATTCCATCCAGGGGCTAAAATTCCCTAGCTGCACTGCTGCTTACACATAGCAACTTCCCTCCTGCAGAATTTATCAGTCCTTATATTACGTACATAGTGAGAAAGAGTGGGAGAACAGGAGCAGACAAAGGGAATATCAGGGCCTGCTCCAGTTGGACAATCCCCACCACCATAGGGTGACCATATGGAAAGGAGGACAGGGCTCCTGCAGCTTTAACAGTTGTATAGAAAAGGGAATTTTGGCAGGTGTCATTTGTATGCATGCAGCACCTGGTGAAATTTCTTTATCATAACATTTAAAGCTGCAGGGGCCCTGCCCTCTTTGTATCTGGGCACTCTATCTATACTCCTGCAGCTTTAACTGTTGTGATGAAGAGGGAATTTCACCAGGTACTGCATGCATATAAATACCACCTGCTAAAATTCTCTTTTTTCTGCAAGTGTGAAAGATACAGGAGCCCTGTTCTCCTTTTCATACAGTCACCTGATGCACCATCACCACACACACACAGGGTCAACTGACATCAATTGCCCCATGAGAAGAAACATCTGGTGTTCAGTTGGAGCTGGTTGTGTTGTTCACATTTGCATTTTGAGCATGTGACTCTTGTTGTGTCTGTTGTGCTTTATAAATATTGTAAGGCACTTTGAAAATCAAAGCTATTAAATAAATAAACCAGCAGTAGAATTTGAAAAATGTATGCCCTTGTCAGCTACTTTCAAGATTTAGGAATGAAGCTGACCTCCTCTTCATTCAATCTAAGCCCCTGCCCAAAGGTAGGATTGCTCCCCTCATTGAATCTGATTTCCGCCACACCCCAAACAGTCAGTATCATCATCCGGAGTGGGCTACGAAAGTAGATCAGACTCAAGCAAATCATCTCAGTCACACTTTGTACAGAAAGGCAGAATGAGGATCACTAACCAATTACAGAGTTAATTGAAAAACAGAACTTGCTATAAAATATCAGGAGAATGCAATTGTGTATGGGAGGATCAAAAGTGTATTGCAATTTTTAATGCAATGTAGATAAAAAAGTTTATTGTTCACTGGAGGGATATTAAAGCACCATGATCCAAATGCTGCCTGCCTCTTCACTCTAGCAGTTTTTAAAAAATAAATAAATAGAAAATGCCACACTGACAGTTTAATTCTACTTTTATGCTTGAGCCAATCAATATTACTTTTATATCACATCACAGCTTCTTCCCTGCAGCTATAGAAATAATCTGGGTAAGGACTCTAGGTAATTAGAATGGGCAAAGTGATGATGTATCCTTTTATTGCATAGGTAATAAAAAGTAGAGCATTTTTGGTATAAATTTTCTTACTGTACATGGGATTTGACGTGTTCTGTATACTACTCTCATCTCTAGAGATAAATTTATAGATGGTTCTGAAATTTAGGAGTGAAATTACCCTGCCTAATACTCTAAAAAGTGACATGTCAGTTGTTCTGTATCTAAACCCTGTACATTAAAGAATTCAATTTAAATGAATAAGGATGCACCTTGGAGGCCTTCACTTTAACCACCTCATAATTGTATTCACTTTGCTCTGCCAATTATATTGCAGCATAAGGCCACTGTTTACTCCCTTTGGTATATCTTACTTATTTCCCTGTTAGGCAGGAGAACTGACCCTTACAGATGCTAATCAAAATTATGCAGATATTATATAAATATAGGCACATACACTTCCAGATGCAGTAACACACACACACACACACACACACACACACACACCCGTTACCACAGGCCAGCATTTCCCTGAAGTAATTACTATTTAAGCCAAGTTTTATCCACTGAAGTGAGGTGTACTATGCTACTTTCCAAGTTCAATCTCCTTTCTCCTATCTTCACATTTTCTTACAGTGTGTTGTATATTTCTGGAATTCCCTGCCTCGTAGTATCTAACGATGTATGAGAATTTAATTTCAGATTGTTTCTTTAATCTGGATTTACCCAGTTTGCAACTCCTGTGTTGAATACAGGCTTGAACACTATCTGTGGTTGAAATCCATACAGTTCCATTGATTTGCAGACCCCAAAATGCATTTGCAGCATACATACTTTGGGGGGGGGGGAATCTCATGTCAAAATGCACACCTTTGATCACAAACGTGCTGTAATCAGTGGGAGAAGAATGTGTCCATATCAAAGATGAGGCTGTGATGTTCTACTGCTTTATGTTTGTATTGCAAGGTTTATTACTTATGGTATGCATTTATTTATACATGTCTTTAAAGGGTTTAAGAATGCTAACGGTTAAGGCCCAAATGTGCTTCCTGTTTGTGGTTATAGGTCTTGGTAAGCATAGAGTGTTTGGATGGTTGTGGGGGTGCGCCTGGATTGACTGGCTGTGTGGCTGAATGGAAAGTGAGTGCTGATTGGCTGGTTGTTTGAGATGCCTGGATTGGTTGACAGAGAGAATGGGAGGAGTTAGCTGACTGAGTGAAGATATATTGAAGTGCTGGGAAGGAAACAGACAGAGATGAGTAAGAGATTAGAGTGATTTGGGATTGAGTGTGTCAGGGTAGAGATGAGGAGCAATGTGTTTTATTGTTTTGGTGGAATAGATTGAGGGAGGCGTTCTAGAGAAAACTAGAAAAGTTAGAGCAGGCAGGTTAACAACTAAAGTTATATTTGAAATGTTTAAGAGGAGTATTGAATTGAAACCATTATGCATTGTGCCTGTGCAACCACCATGCTTTTTACCTGAGGAAACCATTATGCTTTTTTACCTGAAATTACATCTTGTTAATAAATTCAATTTAATTCATGCTGGCATGGTGTGAGGTACTGTGAAGGAGTACAAGTTTATATGGTGGCAGCAGAAGGGAGATTTGGGGGCTGGGGTGCTGAGCTGTGTAGCTATGGGGCCTGAGAAGAGAGAGACATGTTGCAGCATTCCAAACCCCTTGACACCTTATGCCTTAGCTGGGTCTTTTGATTCAGAAGAGGAATAAAGGAGCAGTATAAGGTGTGGGGTTGTCACAGAGGATAATTGATATATACATTTGAGAAATAAATACACATTGATTTTTGTTTGGAAAACAAACAACAAAGCTTGCAATCTGTTATGGACATGATATTGAACGAGCTTCAAGGTGGAACATGATGGATAACTTTGAGGAGTTTGAGTGTTGCTTCTATGCACATCCTTACTGATATCCAGTCTTTCTCCTCGTTCACTCAGTTCAAGCAGTATCTAAAGAAAGTGGCTTAGGATCCCAAGGATCACTTGGATGGGCCCTGTGGAATTTCTTTTTTTCTCTACGAATAGCAGACCAGAACCATCTATGTACTCTATCATGAATTATTGGTAATACTCCCTGTTTTGAATGCAGCTCTGTGGCACAGATCTGCTGTTCAAGAAACACGAGTACATAGGGCATGTGGCACTAAAGCCATTGTTTTTATGAGAAAAGGGACCACAGATATGCAGCAGAGCAGAGGCTTTGAGTGCAGAAGGAGTACTTCCACATGGCTCCTAGTAGGACCTATCAGAAGGCAGCTATTGTGCAGCTATTCCATCTTTTTCTTCCTTAACAGATTTTCTGCAATAAGAGAAAAGATGGAAGAAGCAATGGGGAAACACAGTAGAGTTACGAGTTGAAGACAACATCCTCTGGACCTTGTGCAATGGCACAACAAAAGCATTGACTTGGAACCACCCAAAGTCCTAGGTTCAATCCATGGCATATCCAATTAAAAGAATCATGTTGCAGGTGTTGAAAAAGCTCTTGTGTGAGAACCTTGAGAGCTACTCCAATGTGGTGCCTATGGACACAAATGTGCTAGCAGATACTTTTCTTGGCACCTACCAGGACCCCTAACTCTCCTGATTTTTATGTTTTAAAATATTTTAATGAGAATGTGTGTTGTTGTTTTTAACTAGGAGGCTGACATGCTGCACAATGAGGTGCTGTCCACCAGTGCCATCTTTATTTCCAAAAATGAAGCCACTCACCCAGCATCCCAGAAACCCAGGAAAAAAGAAAACAGTAAGCTAGGGGTGACAGGGAGCTTCCTTGGGGCTGAGAAATAAAGAGGAGGTATTCCTTTTGTGTGTGAGTTGCTGCTTTTTTTAAAAGGTTTTTATTTGTATTTCTGATCCTCTGAGCATCACCAGTTTGCCTTCTGTGAAATTGTTTTGTTGTGCTTTGTTGGGGTAAATATCTGATTTGGCATTGGAGTCTCAGTCCACACATCTGCCCTGTACTCAGGGCCAAACTACACATTGTACTAATCACATATCCTATTGTTGAGGCTTATTTTACTTTTTACTCTTGTGTAAGCACGCACAGGCCCAATTCAAGTCAGGCTCATCACACTCTGGGAGGGGAGGGTTAAACCTTCCCTCATCCAGTTTTTGACTGACATTCCCCAGGGAGAGTTTTTGTTTTTTCTTAAGGTTTAAAAGCCTTCAATGATTTTGTTGATTTATTTGGGGATGGGAAAATGGTGGACTTCAGAACATGTGAAGAAGGTCCAAGGTACAGTCCAAAGCCTTGCAGTTTAAGGAATCTCAGGCTGCCTTTCTGGGACGACTGTCAAGTCAGGGCCAAAACAGTAATTGCTTTAAAGGCATAGTTAGTAGCAGTTACATCTCTTTTTAAAATTACTCCAAAGTGGGACCCTAGCACAGGAGGTGGGGGGCTTTAATCCTTTTCCCCCACTATTGGCCCAATCTGGATGGGGACACATACCTGTACAGGTATCTATTTGCTTTATGAATTCATAAAGCAAAATAGGTATTGCCAAGATGGATCCATAAAGCAGGTCACATTCAGTCCATAGATATATAAGACAGTATAATAAATTAAATATAGCTAGTGAATTAATCCACATCAGAAGACAGATGGAGGGATTCCCATGCAGAAGTGTCAAAATTACAATGAAGATGTCCGGCAAGGTTTCCAATATTCTTCAAAAGCAACTTCTTGTGTGAGCATAAAGTCACATTTGATCAGCTGGGATCCAGAGTGTGATTTATTTACATGGCAAGATTTGTATTGTACACCTCCAGTATAGCTTCTTCTCACATTTCCCCACACACATCCCAATAGCAGCTCTTCACACTGCATCAGCAATCCTTTTGAAACTCCTCAGTTTCAAAAACTGGCTGAAGAGACTCTTATTTGAAAAAGAAGTCGAAGGGCTTCTTCAGACAAGATTTTATCGCACGCTCGTGACTGTGCACTCATGGATCTTCATGGGTCATTTTGACAATGACATGTTCCTCCTGCACATCTCCAGCTGGTCTCCCGCCCCTTCTGCCACTTTTTTGTTGTAAAATAAACCTCCAAAAATTCAACTCTACTGAGCTATAGCGACATTTGTTGCAATTTCCTGCCATGTGCAGGAGTTGTGCTATAAAATGCGCACTAGAGGGCACCGTCCCACTACACTGAATGGGCCACGTGGTCGCTTCTCTTCCTGCTCTCTCCCTTTTCCTCTTCTGCTCTCTTCCTCTGTGCAATTGCAGCTCATTGCAGAAGCGGAAGAAATGCAACTTCAGAGCCAAAGGTAAGGGAATGTGATTTCGCCACCCCCATCTGAAGGAGCTCAAAGATGAGGAAGAAGAAAAACACCCCTCCCCCAAGTCTCAGAAGTCTCATTCTAAAATGGATACATTACAAAAAGCAACTTTCTTCTCAAGCCTCCATTTAAAAATTGAGCACTTTGGCTGAATAATCCAGTGTGCATCAGTGGGGGAAGGGGTGGAGGTGGATAAAGAAATGAACATCTATTCAAAATCTTGACCTTTCTTATTAAAAGCTGCATTTTCAAGGCAGAATCAAAAGAGGATATGTCTTTTAATTCTTCATGATAGCATATAATGAAGTAATTAATCTCAGTTTGAGTTTATATGGATGTTTGGTAGTAATAGCTTTTTCGCCTATTCCGCACATTTAACTCCGCACGTATTCTGTCATATTTTGTTCAGCTAGAATGCTAGCCCTTGGGTAAAATAAAGAAAGTAATTACTTTTTGTCAAAATGGTGCAAGACCATGGCTCTGGGGTTATAAAACAGACTTCATTAGTGCTGTATGTCTTCAATTTTTGCCATTATTTTAGTTGCCCCGAGAGACCTTGAAAGATGAAACTTAGCTCTAATGGACTCAATATAATGCTTCTAACTTTAGCACAGTATTGGCCATATTATATTACAAATAAGTAACAATTCCTCATTTAAACAAGATGCAGCAGTTAAAAGTTTATAAATGAAGCCCTTCCAATTTCTTGGTATTAACTGTATATTTTCATTATGTCTTTTTATGGCGAAAAGGCAGCTTATTCAATTGCACTCATTAGTAAGAGCAGCTATTCAAATACTGCGATAACTTTAACCTTCCACAAGAACATTTTATTTGACTTCCCAGAGAAGTATACAAAGCCTCAGACTAGATACATGACTGTATGTGGGCAAGATGTGTGCTTTTTCACTACAGACTGACATACAAGCACCTGAAGATAGAACAGTGGCTTTTGGGTTCATCAAATGATCTCAAGGGCTTTAAAAAGAAGTGGGCATCATCCAGCCAGTGTTAACAATAATCCCATTGACGTCAATCGGAGACCTGCAGTGCAATCTTGCTTTTTTTTTTTAAGAAACGGCTTATTCCAGAGAAATGTGCATAAACTTGCAGCCTTAAGCATGCACCTAATTGATATGAATCAGACTTAAAAGTGCTTAACTTCGGCTGGATTAGGCTTAGCCTCCCACATAACACTTATATGGAAAGTTGAATACAATTCCCTTATGATGCTGTTATAAGAATATATATGAAGAAATAATTAAAACACATTTCTCAGGAAAGATCCTATTTACTAAACATATTTTGAATAAAGCCACCATATCATTGAACACAAGCAGTTCAACAACAAGCCATTAAATAAGAGGATTCTTTCCTCCACACTGCATTCCAATGCATTTGGATGTTCAGCCAACTGTGAATATTGTTCCACTACGCTGCATTATTTTCAATGGGATCCCAATGCAGGAGAGCACTGGCCTGGACAAATTCCCTCTGTCATCCAAACAGCAGCAGATCAGCGATCAATAAAGGGAACAATGGCTGTGCGGATGGGCACGAAAAAATGCAGCATAAAATGGAAACTTGCAAACTCCCCCACCCCCCGGAAATGCAATTTCCACAGCAAAATGTATGAACATTGGGCACAGAACTGTAGCAACCCTTTGAATTGCCCTGAGGAAGGACTCATTCTGAGTCCGAAACGTATAGGCTCTACTTGAATAAATACTTTTTTAAGATTAAAAGATTTACTTGAATATATACTTTCTCAAGATACATCATTGGTTCTGCCCCCTGCCCTTGGTTTTTTTTCTCTCACTCCCTCACAGGGTTCCCTTTCTCCTCCTGACTCCATCAGGATTAGTACCCATTGATAGCCTTCTCCTCCAGTCTGAAGTGATTGCTCAAGGAAAGCATATGCAACTTCCCCCTGTTAGAGACAAGTTAAAGGCTTCTGACTACACCTCTTTTGGCTTAGGAGTGGCATCCATGGAGGTTAAGGCAGTCAATGGCTACTCACCATGAAGGTTGTGCATTACTTCCAGGATCAGAGGCTGTATGCCTCTCAATACTAGTTGCTGGGGAACATGAGCAGGAGGATTCCATTGGTGCCCATCTTCCATTAGCATCTGGCTGGCCACTGTGGAAAGCAGAATGCTGGACTAGATGCGCCTTGGATGATCCAGCATGGTTCTTCTGATGTTCTTCTGTACAAATGAAGAATGTGCAGAGAAAATACATTTTTATAGGAAACACATACATACACAACACAACAAAATCTACATGTGTTCATCCCAATCCAGGGATCCTTCCATGCACGTGAATTATGATACAAACGTAGGACTCTTCTGTTCAGAAGGGTGCCCCATTCATTTCAACAGAGCTGAAGAGCCCTGAGTTCATTCCACATCATGCACAATTCTTCCTCCTCTCTTGAAACAATGGCAAGATCTACACTAATGCTTTCAAAATGCTTTTAAATGGTTTATAACAGTAGTGACAACTGTTGGGGCCCAGGACACACTCCATATAGTTTTCAAAACATTTTCAAAGTGCCGTATCCTGCTTGGTGTAGATCGGTCCAATGGATTCTACTTTTGGATGCTAAACCTCAGCAACCTCTTTGGAGCATCTGTTACCCTATCTTAAGCCAGTATTTATGCGGCAAAGTATAGTTAACAATAATAATGCAGGGTGGGGGACACCACGTCCATATGTGGTGCAGTCAATTTTCAAATTCATGTCAGAGACATTTGAGAGATTCATTTTCAACACACTGCTCAGATTCAATTATGATCTTCGGTGACGGTGCTTAAAGTAGAGAACTACCTATGTGCAAAAGATAGAAATTTTAATCGCAAATGCTTTTCTTCCTATTGACATGATAATGATGCATTTTCAATCATAAACTAAACTTTTCGACAGGGAAATGTATAGTGAAAAGAGGCGCTGATCAGCTTTTCTTTTCCTTTCAGTATAGCGAGCCTTAGAAATATGTTGATGGGGTCCTGAGGAAAAGATGACTGTAGACCACTTCTCTGTTTGCATTCTGTCCATCAGAAACATAATGAGTGGGATTTCTCAGAGAAAAACATCTACTAAAGCTCTGTGTCTGCTTTCATCTCATCTACGGTTTCAAAAGAAATGCATTGAAGCCCTAGGAATGGAATAACATATGCTGGCTTTTGGGGTATTATTCCATCTAACTTGCCACTAATGCTAATATTCGTCAGATACCACTATGGGAAGAAAGACATAGTTTTGATTGGATCCAGACTATTTGCAGTTAGATACCATTAAAATCAATAGGGCTTAAGCTAAATTATTACACTGTTTTCAATGAGACCTAGGGGCTGTCTTTACGCTCCCAAAAGTCCTGTGGTGGTTGCGAATCTGTGCTGTGTCAGGTATATGACACAGCTGCAGATTCACAGCCACTGTGGGGCTGCTCTGCGAAGCTGTGCAGTAAAAAATCAGAGACTTACCCTGACATTTTCGGTGGGAGCGAGGTCACTCCTGCTCTTGTCATCTGACCTCATTCCATGGCCACAGTCCTGGCAGAAGGTGACTGAGAATTGGTCTCCAGAAGCCAGGAAGAGGGCGGGGGGGGGGGTCTCCAGTACCCAGATGACCGCTGGAAACCCTGCAGTCCCTCTTTGGCGTGGGGATTACCCGACATCAGGGTAAGTGAAACCGTGGGGTTTAGGGGAAATGCGTCACCAACTCACCACTGTGAAGACAGCCCCCTAAGTGCAAATACGTTTAGTCTGAATCTACTGAAATGACTTAGATTAGTTATGACCAAAGATGGATTGCTATTTAGGGACACCATGCAGTATCTTGAGTCTTAATTCAGTGTTTTACCCTTTCCTAGGTCCATTGTCTATTTGCAGTCATTGCAAAGTACTCAAACTCTCATTGCCTCCTTATCTTCTGCAGCCCTTTCATTACTAACCCTCAGTGGGTCAATGAATCCGGCAGCTTCACTCTTCTTTATACAACAAACTGTTAAAGGGCTGCAATACTGGTATTAGACAGGAGCTTTAAAATATTTCTCTGTCCCAGGCTTCCCTATTGACATGGATGCGATCTTATCTTGAAATGCAAAGGGTACCATAGCAGGGAAAGAAACTTCCCCTCCTCACCTCCTACAGTCCCAGACAGGCTGCTCATCCTTTTCCCTGACTCCTATCAATGGCTATGAATCCTGATGGCTATGCACTACCTCTAGTATCAGAGGTCATAAGCCCATGTATACCAGTTGCTGGGGAAATATGGGTGGGAGAGTGCTGTTGCTCCATGTCCTGCTTTTGACTCCCTGGCCGACAGTTGGTTGGCCACTGTATGGACAGAGTGCTGGACTAGACAAAGCCTTCTTCTGATCCAGCATGGCTCTTATGTTCTTATTTATATAACAAAAACTGTGTGTGTTAATTGCATGAACTTCACTTCTAGTTTGGCCCTCAGGCAAATACTCTAAAACAGAGATGGGCAATTTGTGGTCCCCCAGATGTGGTTGGACTGCAACTACTAACATCCCTCAACACTGGGTATGCTGGCTGGGGATGATGAAAGTTGCAGTCTAACAACACCTGGGTAGCTAGAGGTTCCATACACCTACTCTAAAATGAGTAAAGCTCTGGGAGTACTGAACAGATTCACACGATCTCCTTCTCTTCTTTTTTTTCTCCTTTTTTATGCTGTAAAATTGACCCCACCCCACCTCTACCCCCCCTTCACACACACTAGTGGATTTTGATATGACATACCCACTTTTCAAACTTTTTTTTTTCAGTATGTGACATGTCATGAACATGTCACAGACTTGGTTCACATTACCAAAAGTCCCTGGGAAGAAAGAAAAAAAGTAAACTCGCAGACATTTCAGTGTATTAAAAAATAGTCATGTTGTTGATTGATGTAATAAGAGCTGGCAACCTGTGGTGAATTTCGATCTAGCGATGCCCTTTGAACTTACCTTGAGTTTTGCCATTTACACATTAAAATACATTTCTTTTGTGTTCTGGCATTAAAAAAAAACATTTTTTTTAAAGCTTTGTTAGGTATTGCTGATACAGAAAAGGAAAGCCATAGCAACCATAACTCATACTTACATCTAAGCCTCTTCTATCTCTTCCTAAATAAGAGGAGATTTGAAAGGGGGAAAGCAAGTGTTATTAAGGATTACGTTTTGCCAGTTTGTGTACCAGTTATCATATACAAAGAATGTGAATCAGATGAATATATATTGCCATGGAGTGTTTTTGAAGTGTGTCCAGCCCCTCGCTATGGAAGTATGTTACAATTGATCAAACGTGGCGATTTAGGACATTTTCATTGCAGATGTGCACAGCACAGGTTCCCTGAAGGTCATTTGGATGTTGATTCCCAGTACAGCTATAGAAGTAGCTGCTTAAGAAAAAAATAAGTTGCAACTTATTCTGCCTTGGGGAGAAGACTTGCAGGAGAAGGCTAACAATGGCTACTAGTCTGGATAGCTATGTGCTACCTCCAATATCAGAGGCAGTAAACGTATATACACCAGTTGCTGGGGAACATGGGTGGAAGTGTGCTGGTGCACCATGTCTTGCTTGTGGGTTCCTGGTCGACAGTTGTGTGGCCACTGTGGTGGACTAGATGGACCCTTGGTCTGATCTAGCATGGCTCTTCTTGTGTCCTTATGTTCAACTTCTCCATCAGGGTGCAAAACAGAAAAGAATCCTGGATTCTTTTCTGAAACGCATACTAGTATTTGGTACAATTTCCCCCCTTGTGCAATGGCAATCCTTGGTCTTTTCTGCACTCACTTTTTGCTTGTTGTCAAGAATCTCTTTACCTGCTGAAATTTGAGCACCATCTTTCGAACAGGTTATCTATAGATTCCAGCTGAAATTTCCTTTTGCTGCTTTATTAGAGTAGGCTGACCATATGAAAAGGAGGACAGGGCTCATGTAACTTTAACAGTTGTAGAGAAAAGGGAATTTCAGCCAGTGTGATTTGTATGCAATTAGTTCCTGGTGAAATTCCCTCTTCATCACAACAGTTAAAGTTGCAGGCACTATACTAGAGTGACCATATACAAAAGAAGGCAGGGCCCGTGCAACTTTAACAGTTGTGATGAAGAGGGGGTTTCACCAGAAACTAATTGCATACAAATGACACTGGCTGAAATCTCCTTTTCTCTACAACTGTTAAAGTTACATGAGCCCTGTCCTCCTTTTCATATGGTCAGCCTATATTAGACAATATGTTTCACTGTCAGGAATCCTTATGATAAGGGGTCAGCAGAGCCAGTGTCAAAGGTAGGCATGGTTGGACACCTGTCAAGGGCCCACACCAGCAGGGGCCCGCTGACAACATGGCCTCCAATCGCTACCTCTCACCACCATCAATGCACACAGTTGGGACTAAGCACTTCCTTGCAATCCCAATTCCGCACCACCTAAGAGGAACCTGTGCCCCTCGAGATGTTGGACTACAACTCCCATCATCCTTATCTACTAGCTCTGCTGGCTGGGGCTGATGGAAGTTGGAGTCTTACAAATGTAGTGGGGCACAAGTTCCCCACTCCTTATCTAAGCCTTCTTTCAATAGTATTTTTGTTATTACTTTATTTTAAAAATATCTAACCCACCACATGGATTTTTAAAAGTCCTTAGGGAGACTGTGCAACTATTGTGCCCTCAAAATCCTATCATATGCCAAGAATGTCACTGCCCCCCAAAACCAGCAGCCTAAATATTTTTGTGTTTGTTACATTTATATCCCACCTTTCATCTAAGGAGGCCAAGGTGGCGTACATGGTCCTCTTACACCCCATTTTATCCTCACAACAGCCCTGTGAGGTAGGTTAGGCTGAGTGTGACTTGCTGAATGTCACACAGTGAGCTTCATGGCTGAGTGGGGACTAGAACCCGGATCTCCCGACTCCCAATCTCACACTCTAACCATTTCACTGGACTGTCTCTCATTATGACAAGCGTTTTCTACCACAATTTTTTTTTCATAGAGGAGGACTAAATCAATGAAATCAGAACGTTAACAGCAGGGTTTTTTTAAAACCTTCTTTAATTCTCTTTGAGCTTCTTCAGATGAGCATTTTATCACACGCTTGCAACTGGCCACTCATGGTTCTTCGTGGCAGATTTTGACGTCACAGTGATCCTCCCGCATGTCTCCCGTTCCTCCTGCTTTTTTTTCTGTCACAAAATAAGACCCAGATAATCCAATTTTTTCACTATAATGATACTTGCCACCATTTCCTGCTGTGTGCAGGAGAAGCTGCGCAATAAAAAAAAACACCCACTGAATGGGCCACGTGGCCATTGCTTGCTTCCCCTTCTCTGTGTTAAAATGAGGAAGCTGCTCATCGCTATTGTGGGACAGAAGCAGGAGGCAAAGCGACGGTAGGGAATCATGATCCCCTCCGCCTTCTGTCTGATTATTCTCTTTATATGAGCTGAATCTTTTGTGATGATAAAAGTCTGTGTTACTGAACTGCATAACGATTTCAATTTTTTTATTGACTTTGGTATCTTTCTAAAAGCCCTTCTAGGTGATTTCAATAGCATGCTTTTTAAAATATATATATAGAAAAAAGGAGGCACATTGGTTGGATGAGTCAGCATATGGTTTATTGTAATTAACCATTGTAATTTTCTTGCACAGTGCATGGATCTTCACACACACACACACACACACAGTTACTTGGGCAGCAATACTTCTTACTAAGAATTTGTTTCTATTTCATTATACTTTACTATAGCAACTTAGAGCATCTTTTAGTATACTTATCATAGCTGTGAAGGAAGGGAAATAATAGTAGTTTAGTATTTAGCACAGAAGGATCATATAACATTATATTGCATTAAAAGCTAGGCCTTGAAACATCTGTGCCATTGAATTCTTCTGGAAAAGAGGGAAGCCAATATCAAAAGATAATTACATGATAAAATAAGAAAAGCAGAATTAAATACTGCAGTGTCTCAACACTTGCAAGCAATTTATCCACAGTACATAAGATATGAGAGCTACATGCACATCTATGATGCATGCTTTTGTTTGATATCAGTACATGCAAAGCCAAAGATGATTTGTACAACTACAATTAGTTTGCAACAAATTGTCCTCCCACAGAAAATTCCCAATGTCTATTTTTCAGAGATTCCAAATAATTAAAAATAGCAGTACTATATTTTTCGCACAGAGTTTTATTAGAACAATAATTGTCTCAGGATTGCTTGTTTAATTAAAAATAGAACAGCTCATGATACTGTTCATTCAACCAAAGACGTTCTAGGAGAATGGGAAAGGGCCATAGCTCAATGATACAACACATACTTTGTGTGCAGAACATCCCCGGTTAAAATTCCTGGCTATATCTCAGATAGTAGGGCTAGGAAACCCTTTAACATGAGGTCTTAGAAAGCCACTGTTGGTCAGAGTAGACACTACAAGGCTAGATAGATAAATAATCTGGCTTAGTATAAAGCCCCAATAATGTACACTAAAGCTGGTCAGAACGTAGATCAGGAAGAGCCATCCACTGGTACATCTCTTGTACTGGTGCATCTTCTCTCAGGCATTTAGCAATATCTGATGAGCCTGGGTTTGTTTTGTTTTTAGGCTTCTAGCTTTTTAAAGTTATTATAGTGGTTTTAAATGTATGTGTATATTGTATGTTTTTGCTGTTTTCATTTTTGTATATTGTTTTAATTGTTTTAATCTTATGTAAGGGCCGATCTACACAGTCCTTTGGAATGTTTTAAAAAGTATTTTAAAACGTTCCAAATAGGTGCATTCTAAAACGTCTTAGGCCACATTACTGAGTACTCACGTTACAGGAGAACAGTCTTCAGTCTTTAAAGCAGTGTGTGCAGTCACACACTGTTCTGCCCTGTCGCTTTCTCTTTTGTTTTTTCAATGAGTTTAGGGCAAGGCATTGTGGGGGTTGTAGTTCAGTCACCTACTTCCTTCTTAGTTCCTCTGTCATTCCCTAGCGAGTATAGGGCTAAGAATTGTGGGTGTTGTAGTTCACTCACCCACTTCCTCTTTCTTCCCCACCAATCAAATACTAAGCATTTGGGCACCAGTAAATGAAGCACTGCCCCCATGAATCACAAACGGTAAGGCAGGACACATATTTTACTTAAAACGATTTATTAAACGTGAAACCATTGTATATAACTGAAGTGAGTTTTAAAAAACCTCAGATATGCAACGTTATAGGGAGTGCGTCATGTGGCCCAAAGAGTTTTCATAACCCTTATAAAACATCAAAAACCTCGTATGTAGATTGGCCCTAAGCCTCCCAGAGAGCTTCGGCTATGGGGCGAAGCTCTATCCAAAGCCCTTTTTCTGACTCTTTCACCGCCTATTCTTCCTAAAACAAAAAAACAAATTCAGCAAGATGGGCCTCTAAGCCCACCTAACTGACTTAACTGTGGTGGGCAGGGATGACGCTACAGAGAACATAAGAAAATAAGAGCCAAGCTGGATCAGACCAAGGGTCCATCTAGTCCAGCATTCTGTTCACACAATGGCCAACTAACTGCCCATGGAAAACCTACAAGTAGGACATGAGTGCAGCAGCAGCACTCTCCTGTCCATGTTCTCCAGCAAATGGTGTACATGGGCATACTGCCTCCAATACTGGAGGTAGCATATAGCCATCAGGACCAGTAGCCATTCATAGCCTTCTCTTCCAGGAGCCTGTGAATCTTGGCCTGTCTCCCTTCCCCACCCCCATTTCTGCCCCTTTTTTCTTCCTCCCCAATCACCTCTGTGGCAAGAGGAAGGAGAATGACCTGATGTTGGATTCCCATTCCCAAAGCTGTAGCAGTGTGTGTGGGCTCAGGAGGGGGAATCTGACATATCCTATGGCTCCTGGGATGCTCTCCCAGGGACCATAGGATTGCCCTGTAAGTGACTTGCAATAGATCAGTAAGGATTTCTGACTCCCAGTGGTTTTTAATAAGCAGCAACAAAATGACTCACCTCCCACCCTAAATTATACAGCTGAAATTAAGAAAGTTGACAGGGGTTATAACCACGAGTGGGTTTGTTGTGTCCAAGGGCTGTGAGTTCAAAAGTAATTGCTGGGCTCAGAATGTTTAGATTCTAGGTGTATGTCTTTTGCATCAGGCTCCAATTGGTGGATCTCTTGAGTTCCAGTAATAATAACAACAACACCAAGTATGTTCAATAATAATAATAATAATAATAATAATTTATTTCTTATCTGCCTCTCCATTTGGATCGAGGCGGGGAACAACAGTAAATATAAAATATGATAAAATACATAAAACTGATTAAAACATGGCACACATTAAAACTGCATTAAAACATCCTAAAAAAACATCCTAAAAACATTCTAAAATTCCACTGGATATGTCTGCCGGAAGAGAACAGTCGTTATAGCTTTCTTAAATTCTAAAAGGCTGTTAAGTTGATGAGTCTCCTCTGGCAGGTCATTCCACAGTCTGGGAGTGGCAGAAGAAAAGGTCCTCTGGGTAACGGTTGTCAGCCTAGACTTGGCCGACTGTAGTAAGTTCTTCCCAGAGGACCTGAGAGTGCGGGCCAAAAGTCTGCCTTTCCCTGGTGTGCGCTGTCTTCAGTACCAATGCTATGTTTATGAATGTAGAGCTTCTTTAATGAGTGTTACATAGCATGCTTATGATTGGGCACTCACAGATGTTCGTGGGTCATTTTGATGATGCAATGATCCTCCTGCACGTCTCCTGCTCCATTTCCCAGTTTTAGCGATTTTAGAAAAGACTAAGGAGACCCATCTCTTCTGAAAAACATCGGTATTTATCAATATTTTCTGCAGAACTTGTGCTATAAAACATCCACTAGGGGGAGTTGTCCCATTAACCTGCATTGAGGCTGTCCAAGCCATGCGTTCACTGCTCTCTTCCTGTTCTCCTCCTTATGTAATTACAGCTCATTGCAAAAATGGAAGAGATGCAGGAAGCAAGCCACGATAAGAGAACGTGATTTACCCCCGTCTGAAGGAGCTCTTAGAGAAGTAGAATATCTCATAGTAGAATATCCCATACAACATCAATAAATGTCAGAACAGTCATCTTTGCTATTTTTCATGCAGGAGCCACTTTGACTCCAGGCACTGCCACCGAGGCCATTTGGGGGCCTTTCCCAGGTCATTGGGGGCCTCTTCCTCCCCTGGCCAAGTGAAGATGCTGTGCTAGAGGTCTTTTCAAGCCTCTCCTCCATATCCCCCTCCACCTTGTCTAAGATGGGATCACTTTGTCCTTGGATTGGGATGGATCTTCTTCTTGAAAAGGAAAAAATGCTCTGCTCCACTCAGTGCTGCAAAATAAATCTCCCAGTACAGGTCCACGTGGCACTCTCTCTTGTCCATGCATTCAATATCCCCTCTACCGCTAGTGCCTGCAGCTAGACAATAACATTGCACTTTGCCTCTTGAGCTGCTCCCCCAACCAGCTAATTGGCCCTTTCCTCCTGCATTCTCCTCTTTCCCTCCCCTACTGCCATGTTACAGCTGATAAGCAACAGGTCTCTTGACTCCCCTTGAAGCCTTCTCCAGCAGCCCAGATCATAGCAGCTGGCTCAATGGTAAAGCAAACAACAAGCCAACACTTGAGTGCACAGCTAACTCATAAAGAGAGAAGAGTGAGTGAATGAGAGAGGGGTGGTGGTGGTGGTGGAGAGCCACACTTGAGGTGACCGGGAACCGCCAATGATCCTTGGGCTTTACAATGAAGAACTGTCCTTCAGAGTGTTAAATTGGCTACCTTTGTGGTAGCCAGCCTCATTTGATAGCCACAATAAAGCAAGCAAGCAAACAAACAAACAAAAGCTGTGCAAAAGAGTCTCAAACATTGTTTTGAAAAATACAGTCAGGCTTTGCGGTTGGGACTTGGGAAACACAGTATGGGACAAAGAGCTATTTAATGTGGCAGGATAAAATGAAACATACAAAGCCTGGTCGATGGCATTGGTGCAATTCAGCTTTGCAGGGGAAACTATCTTGCTTTGTTAGCTTTCCCTCGCTAAATTTGCATGATACCTGAGCAACATTAGATGGGCAGCGTGGGTGCCACTTCAACCTTGGAAATCTGTGAAAGAAGCAATTCCATCAGAGGGCCATCTTTCCTCTTGGCATAGACATTGACTGGGTTCACACAATCGGGGAGGGAATATAAGCTACCGTGGCTAATTTGCCACCCTGCACATGCCAGCCATGTGCTGCCTAATTACCACAATTACCCTCGCTGGGCATGGCTTGTTGTGACATCCGAACCTGGCAATGATGGGTGGTGGGGTGGTATACAAACCACCCTGGAACCCATGGCTTGTTCTAGGGTGGTGAGATGGTTTGTAAACCATCCTCGCCAGCCCCCCTTGCTGGGTTTGGACGTCTTGACAAGTCATTCCCAGCAAGAGAAATTGTGACAATTAGGCACTATGCAACACCAGCACGCCTGGGGCAGGGAAATAAACCACTGTGGCTTACTTTCCCTCCCTAATTGTGAGAACCATTGATTTACATATTCTGAATAGTGGTCTACCTACCTAGTTTACTCATTTGTAAGGGTGGCACAATGACATGTGGATTCCACTGTGGCACAAAATGGATGTAGAGAGGCTCCTTGAAACACTGAAGTAAAGACATAAGAAATGGCAGAAATGGGCTAATGACTTTGAGATTGTGAGGTAAGGAGACATGCCACAAAGCTGCTGACAAGTGGTTATGGGGGAGGCACTGGGTTTAGAGAGCTCCACAGATCCAAGTAGCAAGGAAAGAAAATATGTCCTATTGTGTATCGAAATTTCTAAAGCCATCATAGATCCTTCTTATCTTTGCCAGAAGAAGTAATATTCTCTAATCTCCCAGTTTACAAAGCATACTGAATAGAACACAGCAGATTTTATTCCAGGCTACTCTTCTATTTGTTTTTAGGCTGTTTATCCAGGTTATATATTTCCCAACTCATCCTGTTGTGAGGATGCCCTCACATGCCTTTGACAAAGTGAAGCTTCACAATTAATTAAATTGGAGCACAAGCTATATTGTGAAGTCCAAATGACCTACTCAGTTTCAGTTAGACACTTCTTGGTTTGAAGTTTGTGGATCCCAGGGGAGCGGCCAATTGTGAGATCCACCCCTCCCCCAGTCCTATTTAACTCTTGAGTGGCAACTGGCTAAACTAAGACCAAACTGTATAATCCTGTGGAGAAGGTGGGGCTGCTGCTCTGAGAAATACAGGAGTGTGCCAGGGCCAGACTTTTAAGCTGCCTGGGTCCATCTTCCCGTTGGCTCTCGTCTCTCACTAACTGCACATGCAATGCAGCCTCCATTTCCAACTCCTCCAAGGCTTTGGGGGCAAACTCAGCCCCCACCGGCATCTGGGCTGGGTAGGGTGGGAGGAACATCATTCCATATATACTGACATCATACAGTTAGCATGTTGCCGTAACTGGGGGATCTAACAACTGGATTTGTACTGTTCGCAATTTATTTTAGATAGCATTTTTTTTATATCTTCAAGGAAAAAAACATTCCCAGTATTATGGAAGGTTGAAGTATGTGGGCATTAAATAATCACAGTGACTTTGACCTGACATTCTTCAGTGCTCAATGCGGTCAAGTGTAACTTGGTATTCATAATTGCTATTCTGTTGCCACTGCATTTAGTTTGCAAGACTTTTTTGGACTAAGTATGCCGTTAAACGAAAAGTATATGAATTTTTATTTAGCTTGTCAAGAAATTTAGGAATGTACTCTCACTTGGTCTTCATTCCAAATTTGAGTTTTGGGATAATTTATTCATTAGTTGCACTGTTACAGGAACGAAGATTTTGCAAAACTCTATCAGTTACTTTCCAGAAATTTTGCCTCCAGTGTGTGCCTCATTTATATAGATGGTGATTATGTTTTACTGATTTAGATATTTAAAAATGCATGACATTTGGGTTTACATAATGGGAAAATTAAGCATGCATCTTAACGCAATAACTTCATTTTGCGTTAAGATGCATGTTTACTACTAGTAACTTCATTTTAGCTGTTACTAGTAGTAAACCTTTCTGATAATAATAAGATACCGTTACAACAATACAGGAGACATGGGCTAGATCTACACTAGCGCTTTTTATCGATATTAAAGTACACTGATAACTGTTGGGGCATGTTATGTGTTCCATATACTGCTTTCCTCTAGCATTATTTTCCTCTTTTTATTCTGTATTATCTAAAACAAAAATACAACAGATGTCACTGTGTGTGTTCTATGAGGTATCATTCCACAAGAAGGATATAGCACCACCACAATGGGATTGTATTGGTATGACATGAGGGCCTCATCTTGATGAGCACGGGAGGAAAGTGCGCTGCTCTTATTCTCTGCAGTATGATAAAATCAGCTTTGCTACGTCAGTGTTACATGGATGAACCCGTCATCCCTAAAACCCAGGTTTTCAGTGCCAGGAAAAGCATACTTCCGGGTGTGTGGGGGTAGAACCAATGTCATCAATGAGAGAGGCTTGATACCCAGCCCTCTCCAGGCTCCCCCTGCTACATTGTAAGAATGGGAATGGGAAGGAACTAATGCGGCAGATCTCTATTTTTATAAACCGGAGATGCGCAGCTGTGCAACAGCAAAGTAAAGAATAAAAGCTGCCTCCAGAAAAGTGCAGTTTTGGACATGGATTGGGGTGAACTAATGCAGCACCAGATAAGCAAATTAACACAATATTAGAGAAGTGAAGTAAGGCAGCATGGGGGAACCTAAATAACCATGGAATGGGTTAGGAAAAGGAGTGATTGGGGCAAAAATCTGCCTGGGCCTGTGAGGGCTGCAGATAGCAATGTGTCCGGCCCTCATGTGCCCAAGCAGAACATTAGGACAGGCCTGCGCCCAACTGAGCTTGATCCTTTGAGAGGAATTGAGCATTGGTCCACCCTGACCTGCATGCTTTGTCCCTTTTCTCCCACTGTGTTAATGGTGGCCACCATTAATGCAATGGGGGGCTTTAAAGCCCCCATTGATGGGGTGGGAAGAAACGCACAGCCTCCTGAATTCACAGCAAAGGCTTGTGCGGCCCAGATCCTTGGAACAAGACCGAGCAAGCAGGGCTTGGCGAACTCATGAGGCGGCTCCCTGAGAGTTCTCTAAAGCCTATTTGGGGGGAGAGGAAGGGGTAGCCCCACCCTTTGAGAGCACCCCACCACCCCCAATTTTGCCCCATTCACTGTCACTGAGTTATAGCTTCCTATCCTATTTACTGTAAGCTAATCAACACAGTATCGGAGAAGTGAAGCTAAATAACACAACATCAGAGAAGCTAAATGACACACCATCAAAGAAACAAACTAATGCAGCATCAGAGAAGCTGATTAACACAAGAACAGAGAAGTGAAGTAGGCAGTGATAAGGAAGTGCCTAATTGCAGCTCTCAATGGAATGGGAAAAGGGATGATTAGGGGGGAAGGGGGCAGTCCCATCTCACGGCCAGGTCAAAGGCATGCCCAGGATTTAATGCAGAGGAATAGGGGCACATTGAGGAGCAAGCACTCACAGGAACCACTTCAACTAAAAAGAACACAGTAAAACGATGCTGCGATACGTCATCTTTTCGAGGCATAAGCGGCTGGTTAGATGCGCACTGGCCACTATGTCATGTGCCGCCAAGGACCTGACAGTGCTCCCAAGCCACAGGAAAAACCCTGAGAAGAGGTATATATCTGGGCTTGGATTATACCAAGAAGATGCATTTATCAAAGGAATGTTACCTGGAATTACTTAAAAATCACACTCAGATAGCAAGGAGGAGGGTCCAACTCAATTTTATTAATTGAGAAAAATCAGTGCTGAGACGGCTCCCTGATGCCTCACGGCCAAAATTCAGAGGAACCGCCCCTAACAAAATTAAGCAAAGGTTTTTACTTCTTTGGTATGAAAAGGATCCACCCCTCTCTAGTGACGTACGTGTCTAGAAGCTTCTTACAACTAAGAAATAGGGGAAGGAAAATAACGCTTCTGTTGCAAGCGAAATTACAGAAGCACAAGCAAGCAAGTTAAAAGTGATAACAAAACTGTACAGAATCAAAGAACAATTGTCTTCAAAAATAGCAGCAGGCAGACAACTAGGGGATGCTAACACATCTGCAAGGCCACTCAGCACAGCATGCATTCCTCAAGAGCTGAGTGAAGATAAGGCACAGAGCTTATTACTTCAGTTTACAAAATTCAAAATTTAACTCTTCATGTCACATTCCCCTCTTTAAAGAACTAATCTTACCTTTAACATTGGTTCTTTACTATATTTAAAAGGCATAAGGTTACAGAAAAAAAAGAAAAATCACTGTTAGTTACATTCATCCTGTCTATAATCATTCATTGTTCTTTGTGCCTCAAAAGCTGCTAGCAGGATTTAGAGCATGTGTAGAGTGCAAAACAGGAATTGGATACATTCTTCATGTTTTACATCTTCTTGCATAGTTAACGATACATAATGGTACAATCTAGTCCCAATTCTTCTAATTGTAAAGTGGCAGTCCTGAGCCAAGTTAGTTGCGTGGCGATTTAACTTAAAACACCAGCTGTGTGATTTGCTATGATTTCCACTGGTTGTGTTTTGCATCAGGACTGTGAATCGGGGGTGGTGTTGACACTTATGGCTTATTCTGGATGTTGTTTTTCATTTTTGGATAGTGTGCTGTGCAACATTTACTGGACTTAATTCTCCTAGTCCCTATTGTCCTGCTTGTGTTAGGCACAGTTTCTGTCTCATGTAAAGGGTAAATCTATGGATGTCTATGTAATATGTATATGGCTTTCTAAAGGTTACTTCAAATACTTTTCTCCCAGCACACGTAATGGACCGCTTGGCCGTATAGTGTTCTGCATCTGTATGGGTTCTAAACTCAGTGTTCCCTCCAGGAAAACCTGGCAAGTTAAGGTATCTCGGTGTTTGGTGCGGAATGGAGTGCAACGTAGCTGCGCTCTTATGTGTGACGTGATGACACTGCACACGCACTTGAACTTGTGTACTGTGACTTCTGGATACTACGGGTTTTGTTTGGATTTTTGGTTTGTTTCCTCCTCTCATGTATTTTCTCTCTTTGTAACACTGCTTATGGACCTACAAGTTGTACACAAAAACAAAAATCCTTCTGCTGTTCTGGTCTTTGCTTATAAATATACACTGCTTCTGTGGTCCTGGGTCTCTCAATCCCCTATGACAGTGTTATAAGTTTATTTAGATAGACCAATAGGGTGGAAATCCGTTTGCTGGCTTCTTCGTCAGAGGAGTCTGTCAGCTTCCGGGTGTGACAGCTCCTGTGAGCTGGAGCTCTCCTCTCTCTCTAATCTTGATTACCCCATGCGCTGGGTGCCAGCTTCCAGGGTGTGACACGGCAGGGGGTGCTTCAAGCCCTAGCGGTAGACTGCCTGTTCTCCTGGTCAGGCAGACGCTTAAGACTCCTTGGGCTGCACTCTCAGAGTCTCTTTTCCTGGACTGGCTTTCTACTGTTCTGGTAGTTGAGCATGTTTGGCTCTGCTATGATGCGTCCAGGATTTTTAAAACCAAAACAGTTAATTGCAGCTGAAATGACTAGCATAACTTGATGTGGGCCTGACCATTTAGGCTTTTGAGATCAGCTTTTTATTTCTTTTCATGGCAAAAACTCTGTCCCCTGGCTCTATATTATGTACTGAATCTGTAAGAGGTAAGGCACCTTCCAGTTTAAATTCTTCCTTACCTCTGCAATGCACTTTGCCCATGGGACTACCTCTCTTGGGGCATCCTAACTACTGCCATATTTTCTCCACAACGGAGAAGGCCTACCTTAAACGGCCTCAAAAGGGGTCAGTTTACTGTTTCCTTTGGGAGTGTTCCGTATTCTAAACAATACCTGTGGCAAAAGTTCCACCCATGACATCTCAGTCTCCAACATATACTTAGTCAGTAGTTCTTTGATTGTCCGGTTCATCCTTTCAACTTTTCCTGAGCTCTGTGGGTGCCATGCTGTGTGTAACTTCCACTCAATGCTTAGAGACCTCGTTGTCTCTTACACTCTCAACGAGTGTATTTCTATTGTCTGAGTTCAGCTGGAAGGGAAACCCGTGGGTGTATTTCCATGGAGCGTCTCTTCTAGACTCTCTACTCCTTGCTTATGCAGAAAGGCCTCTCGTCTCAGCTTTCCTTGGCTTCTTAATCCCTCCTGTCTCTGGTGTGAGGATTTGCTTCGATTTCTCCCTTGCTGCTAGACAAGTCTGTGGCTCTTTCCTCTGTTGCCTCATAGAGTGGTTGTGCATGTGTAGCTGGGCAGATTCCGTGTCTTGGGGAATGTGAGCCCATGGCTAAGGTTCTTGAGTTTGCAGGACTGGTGTGTACAGAATTAGCTTTTTCTCTTGGGCTCAGCCTTCTGGTTTTATTTAGCAGTATCAGACTCTCCTTTCTGAGGTCTTTGACAATACATTACTGCTACTTTTCGTGTTTTGGGTCACAGCTTCTGACAGGGCTTGTCCTTTTGGACTTTCTCATAAGCCCTGGCACCATGACTTCTAAAACTATGCCTTGCAGGCAGCATGTTTTTGCTAACTCTGTCAGTCCTCCTTAAATTTCTCTGCATCGTTTCTTCTTATTGCTTTCAATGGGGGGTAAGGTTAAACGCTCTTCTCTGGCGGACTCTGCTCCAGTTCAAGGCTTTAACTCTTTCTGCTCCCCTCCCTTGCATTCCTGCTTTCTGTTGCTTCATTTTGCCAAGGAGCAAACAGATCTGGAAAACCTTTGAGTAATCCCATTACTCCTGGTCCACCTTAAAGGAATTCAAGCAAACAGTCTGCATTTTCCACACAAGTTGCATTTTCTACACAAGTGGGGTTTGCAACTTGACTCTATAGCTTTAATCTTGATTCTTTTAGCAAAACTGGCTTTTCTAATGCTTTAGCATTCTTGGCTTGGGGTTGTAATTTCTCGACAGGCTCAGGATCACAACCAGGGATCTTCCTCACGTCATGATTTTTGTTGCCAGCATAGTTTGCTTCCTTGCTCCTTTCTGGGCTTCAGTTGCTCAACTTGTTGATTAGACCTTTCACTGTCTAATTTTCCCCTCTTTTTGGCACTTAGAGCCTCTTCAGACCTTCGAGTCTGATGGGGAACAATTTTTGTAGCATCTGGCCCCTGTGCTTCTGAAGTCTTGGGCTGTGTCTTTTTCTTTCTTTTCACTTTCATCTCTTTCCACACTGAAGTTTGCTAAACTTCTTGCTTTTTCTCCCATAGCCAAAATCCTCTTTCTCCTGGTCTGCATTCATCTCCTGTCTCTCAAGGAGTCGCCGTGGTCTTAGGGAGTTGCCACTGTCTTCACAACCAATTTCTGACCTTTAAACTGCACATCTGGGCTTGCTTCTAAAACTCTCTCACGTTTCTGGAGCTTCTTCCTGTATGTCTCTGTAGCTTGACTCACAAGGGACATGTTCACTGTACATCTGTTGGCAGCCTCATCTGGGTCCACTGGGGTGTATTGTCGATAGGCTTCTTTTAGTCCTTCCATAAAAGCCCCTGGGGATTCTTTTGGACCCTGAATCACTTCAGCTACTTTTTACATATTCATAGCTTTCCTGGCTGCTCTCCGAATCTCTCTTGTGGTCAATTGGCACAACTCTTGACGCCTCTACTCATGGTTCACATTATGAGGGTCTCATTGGGGATCCTACGTGTCTCATCTGCAGCTGCTAGATCTCTCAGTTCTTGCCCCATGGCCTGATGTAGGCGCCCTCTCTCTTCTGTACTAAACAGAGGGCTTTCTGAGGTTCTTAGGTCCTGTCATGTGGGACTATACGTGTTTATGACATTTTCTCACAAATCAGCCATTTGTATGGGGTCTTCAGTCAGTGATTTCAGTGACATTCCATCTGGGGATCATCACATTGAGATCTATGGGAACTGGGTCTCGCCACTCTTGCACCTTCAATGTTACTTAAAGCACAAGTTTCAACTTTCCTCCCTGTTGCTGAGTGCGTTGGCCGTGAAAACGCTGGGGCGCTAGTTTGAGTAGCTTCTGGTGACTCAGCAACCAGTGGGGCGTCGGGGCAGAATGGGGCATTGTTTGAGGGGATGGCAAAACTGGATCTCAGCATCTTCTTGCCACTTTCCAAACTACATAGTTATACACGCCATGCAGGGCTTCAGAAGGACGCAGTCATCGGGAAAACTCTTGTCTTCCAGCCCCTGCTTTCGCGTCTGCATACTTTTACTTCTCCTCCGCAGACATCGCTCCAGTTGGAGGAAGGGCAGCCGCTGCTGCTTTCATCAGTGCTCTCGTCAGGGGGGATTCTTAGCTGCTAACTTTGAACAATCTCGTTTGAGAGTTTTTTTATTACTTTGCCATAAAAAAAACCTCTCACTTTGCAGCTTAGTTTCTGAGCATTGGTCGCGCTGCCTACTTCGCCGGATTCAGCTCAATGGGGGCGTTGACTCTTCTCCTCTCTCCTCGGCTCCCGATCTGCTTCCTCTTTGCCAAAGCACTCAATCGGTCTGCCATCCGCGTTGCTTTCACTGCCATACTGGGGTTCTGACATCATCTCTCTCTGGGTCCCTGTCCCTGCTTCTTTGCACGCCTTCTCGAACCAGGGGAGAGGTCATTGCCCGCTGCAATGCCTCTTCATCTTTTGTATACATAAACTGCATACATTTACTGGGCCTGCTCTCCCTGCAGGTCCGTCTCCTTACTCTGGAGACGTTTCCCTGGCTCCCTGCTTTCATTTTTCTCTTCAGCCCGTAGGGCTTGGAGACTCGGCTGGTTAAGCCTTTTTGTATACTGGCGTGTCTGCACTGGTGAAGCTTGTATACATACAGGCTTTGGGATACAAGATTTGGGACCATCTCTCATGCTGCTCTCTTTGCACACAAATCTGCTAGGACATTGTGCCATTGCATGTCAGGTGGCAGTCTGTTGAGGAGGGTCCTCAACCAGTGGAGTCAATGGTTCTACTCTAGAGTTCACAGCGCGTAGATCATGTACTGGTCTGTACTGGCCTGAGTCTTTCTTTTCAACTGGATACAAGCTGATGGACTTGGTTGGGGCGCTTGCAAAGCTGGCTATATGGTGGCAGTGGCAATTCGTCTTCCCCCTCATCCCGGGGCAAAGCTCTGGGTAGTTTAACTCTTTTCTTGACTTGTGTGCCCTCACTTTTCTTCTCTCTGCCTTTAGGGACCTCTTCAGCAGGGTGCCCTCTGCCTTTAAGGCTTCTTTTAGGCGTTCATTGCACTGGCATCATCTGTGGTGCATGCCTGTTTACAAGGATTTCTTAGCCACGCTGGCATTTCTTGATAATTAGTGGGCTATTGATATAGGAACTGATCAGGATGTGGAACACTCACAATGAATTGGTAGGCTTCCTTGAAATTTTTCTTCTATCTAAGTTACACCTCTCCTCTGCCTTCTAAAAATCACTCTGACTTGGCAGATCTATTTGACAAACAACGTCTCAATGCATGTGGGTCTAACTCTTCTCTACATTCTCTTGAATTCACTTTCAAGATTATCTACCCCTCTCTTGAACCTGCTTCAAGATTTTCTACCATACACTACAGTATGGTTTGGGGGGGGTTTTTTGAGTTTCTCCCACCCATTATGAGTTTTCACAGAGACGTCACACTTTCCATACAAACAACAGGCACAGAGGGAAAGGAACGGGCTGAGTGGTAAGGGGTCCACTTCAGCTGACACAAAAAGGGTATGGACAGACAATCCAGACGTGCCCCTCGTTCGCAGCCCTGTCTGTCTCCAGAACAGGGAATCGTGCTAATAAAGGGTCCCACTCTCCGAGGAGAGTCACACTCGTTTTTCGGGTCTCTGCTAATCAGATAGCCGTCTCAGCCACCAATCCACGCATTCACCAATCACACTTCCAACCCTTTTCTTCAGGACCACGTCGGGGTAATGAGGTTTAAGCCAAAACCTCCCCCCGGTCCAACAGGATGGCTTAATTCCTGTTCTCTATGGAGGCCTCCCTTTTTTCATACGTTACCTGCCGGCCGGCGTCTTTGTCCTGGTTAAGAAAGAAAACCTCGTCCTTTTTCACCCTTTTTTTATGGCTGCTGCTCAGCTGGCCTCCAGCAGCCGGTGTCCAGCCCTCTCTCTCCGCAAAGGTGGAGGTGGTGCCTGAGGTGTGAGCATCAGCAGCAGGAAGCCTTGCTTGTCACAGCTAAAGCCAACTTGGGCAGGTATTTCACCAGAAAAACCATCCGAGCTTTTCACGGCACCAGGATATGTTACCTGGAATTACTTAAAAATCACACTCAGATAGCAAGGAGGAGGGTCCAACTCAATTTTATTAATTGAGAAAAATCAGCGCTGAGACGGCTCCCTGATGCCTCACGGCCAAAATTCAGAGGAACCGCCCCTAACAAAATTAAGCAAAGGTTTTTACTTCTTTGGTATGAAAAGGATCCACCCCTCTCTAGTGACGTACGTGTCTAGAAGCTTCTTACAACTAAGAAATAGGGGAAGGAAAATAACGCTTCTGTTGCAAGCGAAATTACAGAAGCACAAGCAAGCAAGTTAAAAGTGATAACAAAACTGTACAGAATCAAAGAACAATTGTCTTCAAAAATAGCAGCAGGCAGACAACTAGGGGATGCTAACACATCTGCAAGGCCACTCAGCACAGCATGCATTCCTCAAGAGCTGAGTGAAGATAAGGCACAGAGCTTATTACTTCAGTTTACAAAATTCAAAATTTAACTCTTCATGTCACAAGGAAGATGCCATTTTCTTCCATTTTGTAGTTGTAAAGGTCAGATATTCTTCTTCTAAAATGCAAACTGTATCCTTTCTACCTTTGCAGTCATTTCATACTTGGAACATTACATGAGGTGCTGTGCCAAATGTTCATTATGGCTGTTTAAAATAATAATAATAATAATAATAATAATAATAGGTGTGAAAGTTGCTGGGCAATAGTGTCCACTGGAAGATGATCCAGTGCCATATCTGGCAATACATTTCTATTTGCATTGTAAAGCGATGGTTTGCTTATTACATCATAATACTGAGTCAGGTTTTATTCCGTTTCTCATGCTGCTTTGGAGTGTTTCCTGTTTACAGAACATCACTTCGTATAATGCTTCAGGTTTCTCAGTATCACTTACATTTTGTAAATAGAGCTTGTCAATGCAGTTCATTCAAAGTTCTACAGAAAGAACTATTGCCAGTTTCTTTGAGAAAGGTCCATTTGAGTCAACAAGCAGCACTTGGGCTGCATGCAGTCTTTGGTGTAACATATGATATACAAAGAGCCTTGCTGGATCAGGCCAAAGATCCATCTAGTCCAGCCTTCTGTTCACACAAGCAGGACATAGTGCAACAGCACCCTCCCTCCCATGGAGGCTTCATTTTGTGTGGGAAGCAAAGAGAGAGTGAGAATAGGGATGATGGAGAAATCAAGTCCGCTGAGCTCTGGGTGGTTTGGCCCTCCAGACTTTGGCTCGTCGGTCAATGAGCTGGCCAAACTCAACACAAGTCAACTTGGGCCAGTTCAAGGACTTCTGCCTCCACCGTTGCCAGCCATGCTGCACACAAGTCTCTCCTGCTCCCTCCCAGGACCCAGGAAGAAGGAGAGACACACATGCAAGTTGGAATCCATGGTTCTTTACGAATTTCCAGAATGTGGCTTGGAATAAAGATTAAAAGAAGTCTATATCACACAGACAAATGTAGTGGGGTGGGGGAGTGTGTCATGAGGATCACACAACCACAAAGTAAGCTGGTCATTTTTGCTGTGTGAAAATACTTACATACCTTTGAAGGTACCTGAAAAAAAGTTATGCCTTTTGTGATGGGTAAAGTGTGAACTAATTCATTCCACCGCTCAGCATTAGTTGCAATTGAAGCTTGCCACCATTTAAAATGAATTAACCAATCAACTAACTAACTAACTAACTAACTAAGACCCCCTCTAGATGGATTCTGTTTGATGCCTGGTTAGCCGATTATGTGCATAATCGCTGAAGCGCTTTATCGTAAATGTTGTACGCAAGAGGAAATTGAGCGCAGAACTGGTGGCCTTACCAGTTGTTTGAAATGCACTTTACAAGTAGTTAATGCGGAGAATCACTTGTTCACATAGGCAAAATGCGCTTTAACGGCTGGAGGAAAATAAAACTCGCTATTTAACGCACATTCGATAATGTGCATAATCGGAGAGATAAAGCACCTCAACTCCGAATTTACGCTCCACTCTTAAAGAGGTAAAAGTTTTAATGAGACTTCAAAGAGCTTTAAAAGTCTCGTGTAGAGGCAGCCTAACTAAAGGTGCAATCTTATGCATGTTTAGACAAGAAAAAGTCCTACAATTCCTAGCATGCCCTAGGCAGCATAGCTGGATGGGGTTTGCTGGGAGTTGTAGGACTTTAATAATAATAATAATAATAATAATAATAATAATAATAACAATTTATTTCTTACCCGCCTCTCCATCTGGATCGAGGCGGGGAACAACATGATAAAATACATAAAACTGATTAAAACATAACACATATTATTAAAACTGCATAAAAATCCTAAAACATCCTAAAAACATCCTTAAAACATTCTAAAATTCCACTGGATATGCCTGCCGGAAGAGAACAGTCTTTATGGCTTTCTTAAATTCTAAAAGACTGTTAAATTGACGAGTCTTCTCCGGCAGGTCATTCCACAGTTTGGGAGCGGCAGAAGAGAAGGTCCTCTGGGTAACGGTTGTCAGCCTAGTCTTGGCCGACTGCAGTAAGTTCTTCCCAGAGGACCTGAGCGTGCAGGGCGGATTGTATGGGAGAAGGCGATCCCGCAGGTAACCTGGACCCAAACCATGTAGGGCTTTAAAGGTAATAACCAACACTTTATACTTCGCCCTATCTGTCTAAACATGCATAGGATTGTGCCCTAACTAATTTATTTGCTGGTAACAGAGCAAGAAGCCAGCCATTACCATTCGCTGCTCTGATGATTAAACTTTCTGTGGATCATCAATGATCTAAATTCTGTATTTCAGAATATCTCTTTGAAAATCTGCGGGGAACACATCCATTCTTGATATGCAGCCTGTGAACTGAGCATACCCATCTATCAGTCACAAGTTGTAATAACCGAATGAGTTGGAAATGTTAATTAACTCCTCACTCTTTCCAGACTAGGCTTGACGGTTATCGTTGTAATGAGATGCAACTACTTCTATGAGAGCCTAGATTATTTTCAAAGGGTGCTAATGTTTGCAGACTGAAGGCATTTTTAAAACCCTGATGTAGGAAGAGAAGAAATTATGAGGATAAAAGGGGACTTCTGGCTTGCATAGTGGCTGGAGCAATTTATCATTTGAAGAAATGTAACAGCTGCTTCCCAGAAACGATTCTTCTTCCCCCACTAGTAGAGGAATAATCACAGGAAGTTGTTCAATCAAAAAGGTCATTTCTGCCTTCCAGGAAAATGTTTTCCAAATTGATAGTAGCTGAGGCTGAAACTAAATGAAAACTTTTCATCAGCCTTAAGACATTTTGCAATTTGTTAAATGCAGTATATTTCAAGAGGCTCAACTTTAATTTTAACATAGTTTAAAATCCTTCCTGCGATTGTTTCTGTGTTCACATCACAGATCTTTAAAAAGAATGGAAAGATAGAAATGCTATGTAATTGATCTACTGTGCATGGTAAGCTGCTTATCAATTATCAGTTTTAATGCCTACCTGCGTCTGAATTTATTTATTTATTTATTTATTGCATTTGTATACCGCCCCATAGTCAAAGCTCTCTGGGTGGTTTACATAAGATTAAAACATTTAAAAACAATATACAAAAATTAAAACTGCAAAACATACAATATACAAATACATTTAAAACCATTACAATAACTTAAAAAGCTATAAGCCTAAAAAAGAAAAACAGACCCAGGCTCATCAGATATGGCTAAATGCCTGAGAGAAGAGGAAAGTCTTGACCTGGCGCCAAAAAGATAACAATGTTAGCGCCAGGTGGGCCTTGTCGTCATACTAGAGGAACAGAGATATACATACATAAAATCAAGTAAGCAAGCCAGAGCATGAGTGCCTGTATTTTCTCAATTCAGAACTTGCTGCTCAATAGTTTGTTCTTTAGTTGTTCTCATTACAAGTGTATTCTCTCTGTTTTGTCCTTCCTTTGGCCAAACATTATTATTTTTCATAACTGATTTCATCCTTTTCATCAACTCCTCATCTGTTGTTAATTCTCTCTTTAATGCTCACATTCATTCTTATCTACTTCCTTTTCTGCATAATCACTTGCTCAAGAGCTTTCAAAATAAAGTTGTTTTTGTTAATTACCTCTGTTTTGTTGAGTCAATATTCATATTTGCTGACTTCTTGCCTTCTTTTGGCTTTTCCCCTTGTGTATAATCTCTTCCTTCTTCTCTGGGGGATCTTCTCTTTTGTTTTCTATTAATGCTATGGCTTGCTTACTTGATTTTATGTCTTCTTCCTTAAACAGATCACCTTTATTCTCATTTTCTTCAAACCTTTGATCTTTTTCTTTCACAGGGTCTGAAAAAGTCATGGCATTTGAGAACCGGAATCATCTCAAGAGCTGTTGCCATTGAATTAGCCCTTGAAAAGATTTCAAGTCCCAACTATTCAACTAAAACCAACTATTCCTTCTGTGGAGAAAGGAAGGAAAACTCTCCTGCTCTCTCATGGTGCTACTTCCACATTCCTCACTCCCCTCTTTCAGGTAAGTAAAGGAAAGGGTCCTGGGGGGGGGGGGGTAGGAAGAGCAGTATCCATTTTTTGTCCCTCTCAGATTTGCTAAGGGAGTTGAGCTTTTGGGGACATACTCACACACAAATCAGATCATTTCCAAGTTGTTCTGAGGAGAGCCTAAGATAATTCATACAAGCACTAATAATTTTCTTCTCTCTTAACTGGCTGCGTTATCCTTTCTATATTCAGTTTTAAGATTTTCTCATTAACCGTTAAGTTAATTTTTAAAGTTTGGTTCCCTCTTATCTTTCTTTATTTTCATTTTATTCTGCTTCCTCATTCTTACAGTCCTCTAGGTCTTTCTCAATTTTTCAATTGCACATTTCATCTTTTTTGTGTATCACTTGCGTACATTTTCATTTTTTGGTCAATACATTTGGACTTCCCTCATTTATCAGTCAGTTCTCTCTCTCTCTCTCTCTCTCTCTCTCTGAGTCTTTTAGAAGCAACTTAAAATGCATTACTTTTGATTAGTATGTTCTATCTTATATATTTTCATTCAATTAAACCACAAGCTAGTATGCAGAGCCCTTTATTTTTTAACATATTTTGTACAACATCTAAGTGTTATTTTTTTTTTGAGGCTCTCAACAAATAATAAATATTCATATCATAGCAAATTTTCTGATCCTCAATTTTGTTTTTGGAGAGACAATTGTAAGAGTATTTAGTACTGGCGCTACCAAGAAAAGGGTAGAACCCTCCTCTTTGTACTATCCATAACCTTGAATTTTTATGCGGTTCATAACATCTGCTTCAACGAACAGCAGCTGGCTAATAACTTGCCAAAATATCAGCAGAACAAGAGAGATGTGAATCATTGAACTCTACCAATTACATGCTCAAAAGGCTCCATGAAAATCAAAGCTCTCTCTGTATGTGAGTGCAATGCAACGAGCACATTCAGAGCGTCAGCACTCTTCTGAGAAAATGAAATGATTCCACTGAAATGTTTAGAAGGCGCCATTATTTACATTTGAAATAGTGGCCAAGAGATCATTGCAAGCCATGTGCTTGTGACTGGATTTTTTAAAACAACAACAACAATGGCCTTAGTCCCAAGGACTTAGGGTGACCAGATAAAATCCAGGTCAGGGCTCATGTAACTTTAACAGTTGTAGAGAAAAGGGAATTTCAGCCAGTGTCATTTGTATGCAATTAGTTCCTGGTGATATTCCCTCTTCATCACAACAGTTAAAGTTGCAGGCACTATACTAGAGTGACCATATACAAAAGAAGGCAGGGCCCCTGCAACTTTAACTGTTGTGATGAAGAGGGAATTTCACCAGGAACTAATTGCATACAAATGACACTGGTTGAAATCTCCTTTTCTCTACAACTGTTAAAGTTACATGAGCCCTGACTTGGATTTTATCTGGTCACCCTACAAGAACTGTGACTGGTTCCACATGCCCAGCTTGGGTTTATAGCTAGTTTTCTAAAAAAGTAGACCCCACAAAACAGAATACTATTGAAACTCTGGGGAGTTTAGATCAAACACAGTCTGTGATATGGTAAGGGAAAAAACCATAGCTCAATGGTAAAAGAAGTTCTTGGGCATGCCTAACATAGTTCTTCAGACTAAGGTCAGTGTTTGGGTAATAAAGATGTACATTGGGTTTGCCCGAAGCCCAAAGCCTGCACCGAAAAGGACCACTTTGGACCATTTCTGATACTTTCTGAGGAGAAGTAGGTTTCAGAACAGAACCAAAGCTTCAGAAAGGCAAACAGTGTGTCTCCAAAATTAATATATTTTGCTTTCTTTCTCTAAACATTGGTGGGGGAAGGGAAGGAGCATGGTTGAGTGACTGACAGGCCCACCGTCTAATAATAATTATTATTATTATTATTATTTATTTATTACCCACCTCTCCCTCAGGATCGAGGTGGGGGACAACATCAATACAAATAACAAAATACATAAAACTAATTAAAAACATATAAAATTAATACATTATTAAAATACCAATGAAACTCTTAAAATTCGACTGGGTAGGCCTGCCGGAAGAGATCGGTCTAATCCTAGGGCACATCTTAGCAGGGGCTCTCCAATAACTGTGCCTTGGGGGAGGGCAAGGATGGGATCGTGAGATGGCCATTCTTCCTATGCCACCAGGCTTCTCTATGAAAAAGAGACTTAAACTGTCAATTATCATAATTCCATAGCTCCTGCACCTATCCTTCTGAGGTTTTCAAGTTTCTTGGCTGGAAACAACTGTTCTGTGTGCCATTTTCATACATATTGCTCAAAAGTGGGAGGGAAAGGGAAATAAATCACTTCCCCCCTCCAATCTGAGGAGTCCCCTTCCACATGAACTGCTGCACCTGTTCTTCTGAAACTGCATCTATCCTTCTGCAATTTTCTTACTCCAGGCCATATATCTATGTTCTCTGCCATTTTAAAAAGGATGGTCCAGAGGGAACATTGAGTGGTAAGTGCATCCATGTTTAGATACCTTCAACATGTAAAGGCTGCTCTTGAACAAACATCCCTGTATATATTCATCTAAAATTGTGCAGATCTCCCAACAAATTTCACCTAATTCTGCAAGAAACAAAAAAGTTATCAGCAGTTTCCTTAAAAAGAAAATCTAAATATAAAGGTGCACAAAAAATACCGCAGAAAATATTCAGGATATTTCCCCCCCCCCCCTGAAATTTGTCATGCATATTCCTCTCCTAAGGAACTGCTACACCTGCAGAATTAATCTACTTCTGAAAAACAAAAGTCATGGGCATTTTTTTATTTTCCCATGATAGTCCATGGGAGGCACAAAACATTGGATTTCCAAATTATGACTCAGGTTCAGTACCCAAGTTGGCGAGAAAGGAGTTCAAATTAGTCCAAGGAGTCAAGCCATGTTCCAAAGCACTGAATTGGGTTGCAGTTGGTGCATACCTCTGTTAGGTAATATGCGGAACTATATTATTGGTCTGCTTTCAAAAATAGTCATTTTAATGTACCATGAAGAAAGGTTTGTTCAACGCCACCATTGTATTTTAAAAAAGAAAAAAGATTAGCTCTGCATGTTGACTGCCACCTGTGCTCTAGTAGTGTGCTCTCATGTGCATATAAATCTAGATAACCCAAGGCAATTGGTGTCAATTAAGAAACAGAAACATACCTGGGGGAAATTCTCAGTAGCAGCCATTGAAAGAGCAGCTGTCAAGATAAGTAGAAATATCCCACGGTGAGTTCTGGTATTGACCTAACTAGACTGTGAGCCATCTTAAGTAGTCTGTCACCCAACAGGGACAAGGAAAGCAGGAACCTGTGCTGAAGCTATGACAAGTGTAGACCCCTAGTAACTGGAACATGCTTCAGGCCATTGCAAAACATGAAGTCTGAATTGTGATCCATCATAATTCTCTGTAATAGACCCATAGTTGCTATGGATTCCAATAGCACAAACTCTTCATGATATGTGTTTCTTTATCATGACATAGAGCTCCATCACACCAGCAATTTAGTGCACTCTCACCATGCCTGGTGTGTGGATTTGCAGCATGGTACTCACATGACGCCGTACCTGTCCTGCAGACACCCTGCCTCTTCCCCAGCCTTTCCTAGAACGCTAATAGTCTAGATTATTTTCCCTAAGTGCATTTAACGAGCCCAGAGCCTCTGTGTCATTTTAAAGGAACTGGGGGCTTGAATGGATTGCATCAGGTCCTGGCAGGGAAAAGCAATCTCTCCCAGCAGCCGCTCCAAGCCTCAATATAAAACCCAAACCTTGCATCTCAGGCTCGAAAGCGTTTTTTAAAAACCATACAATGCCTGAATCTCTGCAGAGACAGGATTGTACTCCCTCGATGCCCCCAAAGAGCCAGACTAAAGGGTCATTCCATTTTTGCCTGGGAGAAAGGCAATCTGGTTGAAGTACTCATCTGCCAGGACTTGACTAGAGGGAGAAGGGGAGGGGTGGAGTGGAGTGGAGTGGAGCGGACTAGAGGGAGAAGGGGAGGGGTGGAGTGGGGCGGAAGAGCAAAGGAGCCAAGGAGCGAAGGCACGAAAGAGCAGCTATTCAGGTGAAAGGGATCATAAGCTTGGCATGCTTTTGCCTCTGAGGTAAAAAAATGCGGAGGCAAACCTGGTTGGGGGGGGGGGATTAGGTGTGATGGAGGTCATATTTCAGGCATCTGTGTGCATATATTGTTTGTTTTTAAAATAATCAATAGCTGCCAAAGTTCCGTTCTCAGAACCACAAGATGTCCCAATTTCTTCCTTTGCTAATGCTTGTGTCATTAATTTATTTTCATTGCACAATATTAAAAAGGTTCCCAATACACTTTCCCCTATACACTGATCAAAATGAACTTCACAGAACATTTATTCTAGTTGCCAGATGGCCAGTTTCATCCATCTATGAAAGTCATGGGCTCCTTCATCTTCTAAAGTTTTGCTGAGCAGTTTTAAATGCATAGAGCTCCATCTGCGTTGTTATTGCTATTTTTTAAATCTTTCCAGACAATAGAAGAAAAATGATTGCATGAACTGAATGTAAGTTGAGTAAACCATAGCAGCTATAGGCTCAAGCTGATCCAGATAAAGACCATAAAGCTGTTTGAAAAGGTTTCCTCAGGGTATACCCACCACAAACATAACCATTTCATATCAGGTTAGCTATAATGGCGTCTCCCCATAAATCCTGGGAATGGAGTTTTACATGTATTTTGAGAATTCCATGTTAGAGGTCCCTATTGTATCTTCATAATTATATCTCCCAGAATTTCCTGGGAGCAGGGAATAACAATTAAACAAGTTACAGCTGAACTACATATTGTAATATCCTAAAATTCCTTTCTGAGGGCCAAATCATACATTGCTTTAAAGACACAGCAAAGAGCAACATCTTTGTTCCTTTTTTATTACTCTAAAGTAAGCAGAGGGGCCCTGATCTGGATTAGGACTCCAGCCTAGGGTTTAGGGGACTTTTAACCCTTTTCCCCTGCCACTGGAGTCACAATCCGAATCTCTCATCCCGCAACACACACACCTACAATATATATTGCCAAAGAGTGATCCAATTGCATGAAGGGATCACTATTTGGCACTATACGTTGCAGGTGCAGGGCCCCAATCAGGATCAAAATTACAGTGGTGGAGCAATAAAGTACCCTAACCACTACCACCCATGCTAGGGATCCAATACAGATTGGGACCCCTAACTCAGAGCAGGTGTCAAGTTCACAAGAGAACCCTGGATTTGTTCCTCCTCTACACCATTGCAACCTGCTTGTTCTCTTGCCTCTTGTTCATGCCCAGACAACAGTGGGGGTGAGGAGGAGGAGGAATGGTAGGTGCCAGGCTTTCCGACTGTCAAGCAGTCGAGAGATAGCAATGATGAGAAATAATAATAATAATTAATAATAATAATAATAATAATAATAATATTTATTTGTAGCCCGCCTCTCCCTCCGGATCGAGGCGGGGAACAACAACAATATAAAACATAAAAATCACAACAGTTAAAATTTTTTAAAAAAAACAAGAGAAAAATACAACATTAAAAACATCTTAAAATTCATCTGGATAGGCCTGTCGGAAGAGGACAGTCTTCATGACTCTCTTAAATTCATGAAGACTGTCAATTTGTCTAACCTCCTCCGACAGACCATTCCATAGTCTGGGAGCGATGGAAGAGAAGGTCCTCTGGGTAACACCTGCCAGCCTAGTTCTGACTGGCTTGAGTAAGTTCTTCCCAGAGGACCTAAGTGTGCGGGGCGGATTGTACGGGAGAAGGCGATCCCGTAGGTACCCTGGACCCAAACCATGTAGGGCTTTAAAGGTAATAACCAACACTTTATACTTCGCCCGGAAACTGATTGGCAGCCAGTGAAGCGATTTTAAAACTGGTGTAATGTGATCACCCCTAGGTGTACCGGTGACCAACCTGGCTGCCATATTTTGAACAAGTTGAAGTTTCCGGACTAGGCACAAAGGTAGCCCTATGTACAGCGCATTGCAGAAGTCGAGCCTCGAAGTTACCAGTGCGTGCACTACCGTCTTTAGGTCTTCCAACTCTAGGAAGGGGCGCAGCTGGCGTATCAGCCGAAGCTGATAGTAGGCACTCCTGGCCGTCGCATCAATCTGAGCTGTCATCTGGAGCGACGGATCCAGGAGTACCCCCAAGCTGCGAACACAATCTTTCAGGGGGGGTGTAACCCCATCCAGAACTGGTTGACACACCTCCAGACCCAGGTTGGGGCCTTTGACAGCAAGCACCTCCATCTTGTCTGGATTCAGCTTCAGTTTGTTTTTCCTCATCCAGCCCATTACCGCCTCCAAGCATTCATTCAGAGGAGACACACTATCCTTAGCTGACGATGTTGTCAAAGGCATAGAGAAATATATTTGGGTGTCATCAGCGTATTGATAGCACCCTGCCCCATGCCTCCGGATGATCTCTCCCAGCGGTTTCATGTAAATGTTAAACAGCATTGGGGAAAGGATGGCACCTTGTGGTACACCACATAGCAGCTCCTTTTTTGAAGAGCAGCTATCCCCAAGCATCACCATCTGGAGCCTGCCCGAGAGATAGGATCGGAACCACTGAAGCACAGTGCCCCTGATTCCCAATTCCCCCAGGCGCTCCAGAAGGATACCATGGTCGATGGTATCGAAAGCCGCTGAGAGGTCCAAGAGTACCAGCAGGGACACACTCCCCCTGTCGATACTAAGGCGTAGATCATCTACTAAGGCGACCAAAGCGGTCTCAACTTCGTATCCTGCTCTGAAGCCGGTTTGAAATGGGTCTAGAAAATCAGTGTCATCCAAGACTGCCTGGAGTTGAAAAGCAACTGCTCTCTCGATCACCTTGCCCAAAAATGGAAGATTTGATACTGGCCTGTAGTTATTAAGGTCCAGGGGATCCAGGGAGGGCTTTTTTAGAAGCGGCCTTACCACCGCCTCTTTTAAACATGATGGAAAGCTCCCCTCCCTGAGAGATGCATTAATGATATGCTGTAGATGTGATCTAACTGCATCTCCTCCCTGGACGACCAGCCAGGAAGGACAGGGATCGAGAGGGCAAGTCGTCTTCCTCACACATCCAAGTACCTTGTCCACATCCTCGGTACTCACTAACTGAAACTGATCAAGTGTAATCCTACTCGCGGAGTCACTGGACACTCCACTGTCAGCCTCTGCTATAACAATGGCATCTAAGTCGGCTCTTATCCGAGAGATTTTATCTGAGAAATGATCGTTAAAGGCATCACAGCGAACTGCCGAAGGCTCTAAAATCGGATTCAGGGGAGAAGGAGCCTGAGTTAGACCCCTCACCACCCTGAACAGTTCTGCTGGATGTGAATTCGCAGACGCAATGCGTGCAGAGAAGAAAGCTTTCTTCGCTGCACGTATTGCCACTCCATAGAAACGAAGATGTTCTCTATGTCGTGTCTTGTCGGATATAAGTCGAGTTTTCCGCCATTGGCGCTCCAGTCGTCGTCCTTTCCGCTTCAACTCCCTGAGGTCTTCTGTATACCAGGGCGCCCTATTAGAAGCGGGCCGGAGAGGACGTTTGGGGGCGATCATGTCGATAGCCCTAGTTAGGTCTTGATTCCATCTACTGACCAGGGCTTCTACAGGATCGTCGACGATACCAGCCATGGAACCCTCCAAGGCTTTCTGGAATCCAGAAGGATCCATCAGCCTTCGAGGGCGGACCATCTTAATTGGTCCGCCACCCCTGCAGGGACGGGTGGTAGCCGTGATACTAACCCTGACCAGAAAATGGTCTGTCCATGACAATTCGGAGGTATTCAGTACCTCCGCCCACAGATCCGTCTGTTCGGAACTGAAAACAGCGTCGATAGTGTGACCTGCTGAATGTGTGGGTCCAGAGACCAATTGGGATAGGCCCATGTTTGTCATGGATGCCATGAACTCCCGAGCTCCACCTGACAAACTGGCCTCGAATGGGATGTTGAAATCGCCCAGGACCAAGAGCCTGGGCGAATCCAACACCAGCTCCGAGACCAGTTCTGTGAGCTCGGCCAGGGAGTCTGACAGGCAGCGGGGTGGCCGGTACACTAACAGAATCCCTAGTCTATCCCTGGTCTTCAGACTCAGGTACACACACTCGATGTGATTCAGTTGCCGGACAGGATGTCTGGTCAGGTTAAGATGATTTTTGTAGACCACAGCTACTCCGCCCCCCCGCCCACTTTCCCTCAAGATCAAGAGCAGCTGGTTACAATGGCCCTTTCTACACCACAGGGATGTAGAGGGCCCAGCGCGGGCAAACACGGAAGTAACCACTTCCGGGTTTGGTGCGCTCAAACCACATCATGGCATGACATCCCGGGGCGTCGGATGTTGTGCCCATTTGGGGTTTTTTTTCCGACTGGGAAGAGCGCTCCTGTGCTCCTCCGCAAAAGCAAGTAAAAATAATAATTAAAAAAGTGTGTGATTGGGGGGGCCTCCCCCCACCATCCTGAGGATGGTGGACTTGGCTCCCCCCTCCCTTGATGGCTACACAGCTCCATGTCCATCGGTGCTGCTGTGCTTACTTGCGCGTAAGTGCAGCAGCACCGGGGCGGGCAGCCACATCTTCCATGGTCCCGGGTACTTCCCAGGACTGCGGGAAAATTTGGGATTTTTCTGGTTCCGGGGAACCAGGAGAAATCCTGTGTTCTCCCCCCACCCCCAGGACTCCCTGTGCGTCATTTGGACACACAGGGAGCAGCCGGGGGTCATCCCTGGCATTTTGTCTGTTGTGGAAAGGGCCAATGGCAGTGAGAAGAAGGGAGATTCATTGAGCAAGGTGGCCTGCTGAGGGTGTTTTGGCCAAGGGTCTCAAAAGCCTGGAGCCAGCACTGCCTGCATTTACTCTAACGTAAAAAAGGAGAGGAAAAGATATAGTTGTTTGCTTCATCATGGGTCTTTGATTTTATATCGTTTTGCCTTCTGCTCTTGTTACTGAGTTCAGAAAGCAAATGGAGAAGGAAGGGGCTGCAGGGCTAGGCATGAGTTAAGCTACTTCTGCACAGTGGTGTCATGGCAAATTTTGAAATGGAGGTGTTCATCATGACAATCCCAATAGCTTTGCCCCCAAGGAGAGCCGAAAAGTTTAGGCAGCTGCATTCATCCATATCAACAAACCAGTTCTGGTAGTGTTATCTCCAGGAAGAGGTGATTTGTAAAGCTAATGGTCTTAATTGTCCATTCAAGACCAAGCCACTGCAAAATACTCTGCATTACAACAGGGGCAGCCCACAACAATATATTGTTGCTGGGAAATTTCACCTTCCCCCCTCCAGCTACTGTGAGGACTGCAACTAAGCTCAGAGGGAACAGGGGATTGTGAGTGGGGTGGCAGATGATGTCAGCATCCCTGCTAATAAAAATAAAAGTGCTGCATCCTTCTTTGCCCTGACTCCACGACACCACTGCTTCTGCAACAGGGATCCTTTGCTAGGCTCCTTGTGTGTCATGCCCCTACTGGAGTCCTCCTCAGAGGAACAGCTAGAGGCCCCAGAAGTCCAAGGCACCAGGGACCTCCATCAGGCCCAACGAAACCTGAGCCCTTGGGAGAGGTGGTTGCAGGGCCATCTTTGTCATGAGAAAGGAATTCTGCAACTGAGGAAGAGGCTGAGCAGTCCCCTGATCCCTGGAAGTGTAATTGTATCAAGAGACAGGCTAGTAGGACTCCTGTGTAAAGGAGCTAAGCTGCGGGTGGGATCCAGCAGGCTTTGGGTTTAAAACCCTTCACTGACAACCCAGCCAGTACTGGAACAACTTCGTCCATCCCACTCTGCCGTGTACTTGCATCTTGAACCTTGTCCTGTGATGCTCGACTGCCTAATGACCTGCCTGTTTCTGGACGTTCTGTATAATGCACCTGACTGATTCACTGTGTTTGATCTCTTGTTTGTTATCCTGCCCACTCCTGCTGTTCCCTGTTCCTCTTGTTTGTTTGTCTGACTGACTGTATTCTGCCTGGACTGAGACCACCTTTGTTATAACCTGAACCCCACTGGATTACCAACTGTAGGACTGACTTCCTGACTTCTCTGCAGTCAGAGTTTGCTACAGTCAGAGCAAGACACTGTGCTATTTCAAAGTCCAATTTTCCAGTGTTCTCAGTTACATGGGGAGCCTACCTGGATACAATAGTCTCCCCACAAGAGAAGTTCTGTCTCAACTCATAAGGTGCTAGGAGAAGCCACATTACCTGGAGGTGGGACTGAATATGTAGCCTCATTCTATCCATGTCGGCTCTAACGCCCACAAAGGGTATACTATCACAGCAGGGTTTCCCCCACCCCCCATTTCTGTTTATATTATCAATACATAAGTCACTTCTCTGCCATATGGTCATCAAAGTGTCTTGTAACAAAAATAATTAGCTGGAAACGCCAAAAATAGTGACACAAAAGAGCAGCAGTTTAACAACAATGTTCACCTTCGAGCTTCGACTAAACCTCAGGGCTCAGAAGGCCAAGTTGAAGGGTTGTGTATTTTACTAATCATCGGAACAATCTGGAAACATGTTTTAGAAATCATAGCAGATACAACAGGTCGAAATATCAAGTTTTGTGGGAAGCTGGCATTGCTCTCAGTCTTTGAGGGCAGCGACAAAGCCCTGTTTCATAAAGATCTAATTATAATGCTATTGGCAGTGGTGAGGTTGGAGGTGGAAAATGACTGAAAACCTCAGTGGGTCTCTCTCTATACAGGGGTGAACTGAGAGGGTGTGGCAGGTCATACTTTCTGAAAAGCTAACACAAAAGTTGAGAGTGGCCAGAGGAGTAGAAAAGCATGACAGGTTTGCATGTACATGGTACACCATTATTATATATGCCAACAAAACATCCTCACCATACAGGCTGCCTACCACCCTGTTTTGGAAGGATACTTTTTGAAACTGCTTGGGCACCCAGATTTTTCATAGATGATGAAAAATATTTTTAATTGATTATTCCAGTCTCATTCTTTGGCATTATTCTGTTTTATGTTCTTTGTCCATTTTTTTATCACTTGTTTGAAAATAAATATATATTTAAAAACAAGGCCAAACAAAAAAATCTCAATAGACAAGTTGTTGGGAGGATGCTCTACTCTAAAGGTGTCACTAACAGATAATAATAATAATAATAATAATAATAATAATAATAATAATATTTTCTTACCTGCCTTTCCCTCTGGATGGAGGTGGGGAACAACATTGAATACAAAGATACTATAAAATGAATGAAACTGATTAAAATCATATAGAATGAATACATTATTAAAAGACATCTTAAAATTCAACTGGGTAGGCCTGCCGGAAGAGATCAGACTATATAGCTCTCTTAAATTCCAGGAGACTGTTAAATTCGCGAATCTCTTCCGGCAGGCCATTCCATAGCCTGGGAGCGGCAGAAGAGAAGGTCCTCTGGGTAATGGTTGTCAGCTTAGTTTTGGCTGACTGGAATAAATTCTTCCCAGAGGACCTGAGTGAACGGAGCGGATTGTATGGGGGGATTCCGTAGGAAACCTGGACCCAAACCATGTAGGGCTTTAAAGGTAATAACCACCACTTCATACTTCACCTGGAAACTAATTGGCAGCCAGTGAAGTGATTTTAAAATTGGTGTATGGCTATTTCTAGATAAAGTTAACCTTACCTCCAAACAGTGGCAGCACCCAAAGCAATCCCTCTCCAACTGACCACAAATGGGAAATGGCCCTCCGAAATCAGCACAATACCAATGCAACACCTTTCAATATTATGAAGGCACGTGTTGGGCACCCCCCTCTCCCATTTTCCATGCCCAAAGCAGATTTGGTTTAAACCAGGCAAAGTAAAGTCACTGTGAAGTCCTATTAATTTCAAGTGGAGAGTCAAGCTGTGTTTGTTCATGCCCATTGAGATCGATGGGATGTAAAAGTGTGTAACTTTGTCTGAACCGAGCCCAAACTTTCTTGTACAAAAGAAGGCCGCTGCAGTAATGCCGTGCTGCTCTTGAGTGTTAATGCTCATCATCTAGCATCATTTTGTGGTACACAGAGTGCCAGTATCCTAGATTCCAGATCAATAGAATGTGAAGTGAGATAGTTACCTGGAAGCTCCTAGCTACAAACCTGCCATTAGTGCTAATGTAAAACGCATTAGCATATTGCTTTGGGAAATCACAACTCCCACTGACAAAGATTTGATTGCAGCAGCTCCAAGTAAAGAGCACCCTTTTGAATCCCTGAGAACAACGTATGCCAGCATTAATGACTTACTGGAGATGTTTTGCATCGGAGATGATTTTCAGTTTACCAGTTGTGTACTTCAAGCTTAAACAACAAAATATTTTGTGCTGTGCCTTTGGTTTACCACATTTTGCTTTGCCATATTCAATAGCCTTATAATGCACTGTGCTCCCCACGTCCTGCCCCCGACAATAAATGCATTAGGCAACTTTTCTTTTAAAAATAAAACACAGTTACAACCTGTGCTAAATCTTTTAAATTATCTCAGTAGCTCAGTTCATAAGGAAATTGAAGTCATTTTAGTTGACCTGCGCTTTTAAAATCATTTATTGAAGCCTTTTAAAACATATTTGTGAGTAAATTATCTTGGCAGAAGTAGTCCTTTCTTGAAATTTACCCTTTTCAAGAGAATGCAGAGGAAGCTTGGAGCTGATAGAAAATAACATTTGGCTTCCTTTGGTAATATTCAAAAAGGTGCTATTCTAGTTCAAGACAGTCTATTTTTGTGGCCAGAATATTGCTCATCTCATCCCTCGCAGCTAGGAAAAGCAATATATGTGAAGCCAGCTGCTAAAAGAACTTTCAAAAATTGATTCTTTGCATTTGATCCGAAGCTTGGTTTCACTGGTGTTAAGAAACACCCCTCCATGTTTTGTAGTACATAATGAGCTGGGTCAGAAATCAAATTTGTCCAGCTTATATTGCACATTTGCAGTCATATCTCAGCAGACCAAGAGTACAATGGCAGCTGCAGTATATGTGCACACATGGAAGGTTTCCCCCCCCCTGCTCTTGTCATAAATAATACATGTTGTAAATGAATACTAAATAAATTACTCAAGCGCTCATTAATTGCTGAGAACCAGACTAGCCAGCCAACAGCATTTTAGATGGGTATTGTCTTCTGTATCTGGCTGAGTTCAGAGGTCATCCCAAGCAGGGATGCACAGCTAGGTTGACCATATGGAAAGAAGGACAGGGCTCCTGTATCTTTAACAGTTGTATTGAAAAGAGAATTTGAGCAGATGTCATTTGTATGCATGCAGCACCTGTTGAAATTCCCTCTTAATCACAACAGTTAAAGCTGCGGGAGCCCTGCCTAGCATGACCAGATACAAAAGAGGGCAGGGCTCCCGCAGCTTTTAACTGTTGTGATGAAGAGGGAATTTCACCAGGTGCTGCATGCATACAAATGACACCTGCTCAAATTCCTTTTCTATTCAACTGTTAAAGATACAGGAGCCCTGTCTTCCTTTCCATATGGTCAGCCTACCAGCACAGCGTTTTTGGCCCTCAGAGCCACATCGGGTGTCTTCTGGGTGTGTGTGCTGCACATATGCAAATTAATGTGCATGCACACACACTCACATTCACCATTCATGCACAAACCACTCACAGTCATCCCAGCAGCAACAGATCTTACAGCAACAGCATCTGTCCCATGTTACAACATTGAGGTGTTGAATCTCATTCCCCAGCCATTCCAACCCAATCACCGGAGCGGGGGGGGGGGGAGGAAAAATATTCTAGAAATAGGCTCTATGGTTTCTGCCTAATTTCTAGAGCATCCCTAGAGCGTCTTAGGAAATAGGCAGACACTTTCAAGCACTGCTTCCTAGGATGGTCTAGGGAGGAAGTTATATAGCAGGAACCATAGAAACTGTTCCTAGAGCATGTTTTTTCCTCTTCCAAGCTCTTTGAATGGTAGCAGATGCTGGAGTCTGCTTCATGCTGGGAACTTTTTGCACCCCGCATATTCACACGGACTCTGCCTTCCAAACAAACCTAAGTTTGATTTCAACAAAGCTTTACCACTGAAAACCTCAGCGTGTGCCCCCTCTCTTCTTAACCAGAAGCAATAGGGGGTTGCTTTAAACCACTTCCTGGTTCCTCCCAGGATGTACAACCCGCTCAGGCCGAATTCGCTACTTCTCATATTGTTACAGGGGCTTCCAGACAAGATTTGGTAGCCCACCTGTCACCTGTGGGCTGCACATTTTGCACTTCTGTGCAAGCATATTTTGTAGTAAGATATGAATAAGCCTAGCTTTGCCCTCCTTCTCAGGCTGTGTGCTGCCCTCTCCCCCCCATTATAGCCTTGAGGGGCCCAGAAGCTTTCCCTTCCATGTTTGATTAACCCTCCATCAACAGGTGGAGTTAAATGGACCTGATACCACTGGAAAAAGTTAACAAAAGGTGTGAGTCGGCCTTTCACAGCTCCATGTCCCGGTAGTCCTCCACCATGATGAGGTGTGAATTGCTATGTGATGTTCTGGAGTGGAGAGTCCTTCTCAAATTAGTTTTTAAAAAAAACTTTTACGTCTTTTGTGATCAATTGGAATGACTGGGACAACTAAAAAACTATCCACATAAAGTGCTAGGGCTCTAAGAAATTCCACCAAATGCTTTTTAAATGCATTAGTTACTTGTCATGTTAGCAGATGCTTAGCCCAGAACTTTTCCTGTCCATTTTGAGTAAGGAAGGAGAATAGAGGGTGAAAAACATATTTAACCTATTTTCATAGTAGAGCAATGATTCTCTTAACAATACCACAAATGGTATCAATGATACCTCACATGATTACAAAACTCCTTTATAAACCCAGGTCTTAAAAAAAACCAGTAGGGACTTTTCCTGTGATCCAGCAAAACTGTTTTTTCCCACCTTCATAGCTCTTTTTTTTAAGGGGGGGGATCCATGTTTAAAAATTCAGCTTTTGCCATCATTGTGGAGCCATTTTGATCCTAACTGTGAGACTCTCTGAGAGAGCTTCATACCATATAGGAATGTTATGGGAATGAACTATTCTTCCCATTCATTGGACGATTCCCAGTAAGGCCACATATGTCATCTAAACCCACGAAGTATGACATAAAATTCTAGCTGTGTTGAAATTCCAAAATGTCATGGGGTTTGCATTGATATATATATATGGCTACCTCAACAACTTGACAACTAGACTAGACAGTGATTGATAAACCAACATCACATTTCTAGATGAATATGAACAACTGATAAGCTTTTTCATCAGTATGCCACTGGACAGGGAATTATCTATCAACAATCCCATAAACCTGACTCAGACTGGCACATTGAAACGAACAATTCAGAAATTTCTTAAGTGACCCAGATGTGTGAACAGCAGTTTGGGAGTTTTCACAAATATTATTTGACACATTTAGGGTGCAAGCCTATGGCCAGTAGACACTGTCTAGAGGGCCCTAGGATTTGTTTGTTTCTGGGAACCGAAATTGGAGCCAAGACTCCGGCCTCAGTTCCCAGAAGCTACACTCCACATGCCCTCCACCACCTCCTCGTAACTGGCACAGTTGTTGCCATGCTGGCTATGTCTCCAAGCTCATAAATGGAGCTCAGAGAGGGGAGGAGACTGCAGAAGCCATTATTATTATTATTATTATTATTATTATTATTTCTTACCCGCCTCTCCCTCCGGATTGAGGCAGGGAACAACAGCTTCTTAATTTACGTAGCTTCCTAAATGCCACACAGCAAAACTATCTAGCCAAAAAATGCAGGGCAGCCAGAGCACAGAGGTGCCCTTGTGTTGGAGAGTTGTCCTATGGACTGTCTCCATAGGATGGTGCCCTTATGCTGTGATTTTCCCTTCTTTGATGCATAAAGATGTAGCAATCTCAGGCAGCAACTGCAAGCCTGAGATCATCCACCATTATAATAAGACTAAAGGCGGTATAGACAGTTGCCTGCTATTCCAAATGCATTTATTTATTCATTCATTTAATACATTTGTACGCCATCCCATAACAGAAAGCTCTTTGAGTAGCTTACAATATATATAAAACAAAATCTGGTCAATGATGTCCCCCCCCCCCTTGAAATATAAGGGACAATACCTGTTTAAATGCTTATATTGTTTGGAAGCTGAACAGCTTATGATGGTGTAAACCTCCCAGAAGATATCTCTTTCTAATACACCTGAGTCTAGAATTTATCAAACCCTGGGTGGCGTCTAGGCACATTGCCAGCTGTTGAGAGATGAAACCTCAGAACTAGTAGGCCCTGGCCCTGTTGATACCAGGCGAAAAGACAGGTGTCATCTCTGCAGTCAATGCAATGACAGAAATTGCAGTAACAATGGGGTTCATGTGACTGTTTTGTCTGTCCTATTAATGCTGTTGAAAAATGTGATGATTATTTCTTATTCTGCTCAGGTAACATGTGCTGTGGTTGCAAAGTCTGTGACAGTTTTTGTGAGGGTTCAACTGTATTATCAAGGGTTAAATTGGATGTAACAAGTTAAAATGTATGTACAATGGGTAAACTGTTAAGAATCAGCATACACTCAGGAGGTGTCCTGGTTAGTTTAGCTTGAAGGTATGGAAGTGCAAATGGGAGGAAGACATTTCAGAGTAAGATTAACATAAATGCAAAAGGTTTCCTGATTACATTACCTACTCTCTGCCAGGTAAGATCAGGTTTCTGGGTGAAAGGTAGAAAGCTGGGAGCGGGACAATTAGTGAGAGAGGTGGAGTTAAAACAGCAGTTGGCAGTTCAACCTGAGAAGCGGGGGAAAAGAGCCAATGGGAAGAGCTAGCCAGAGAGCCAATAGAAAGAGCTAGCTGGTCAGTTGGAGAGAGTATTAAAAAGGAGAAAACGGAGAGGGGGAGGCATTCAAGCATTCAAGTTGTTGGGGATGGAGGATTGAGTCATCCTAGAGAGATGCAGGACAATTGGGCAGGACATTGCAGGACATTGACCCAGAGCCTGATGGAGGAAAGCTGGACTTAACTACCAAGTTTCAGGTAGCCAAGCCAGATGAAACTGCGGTTTTATTTCTGTTTGTTTGTTTGTATTACCTTTGAAAGTAACAGCTCTATGTGTGTGTAAATACTTTAAGCAAGTGTGCCTTACTATGTCTGGAATCGTAAAGAGTTTTTTGGTTTAAAACCTGTGTTGTTGGAGATTCCATTTCACACCCGCCTATAGCTCAAACCCCACGCTACTGAGAGGGAAAAGAGGAAAGGTGGAAACTTGGGTCCCAAGAGGAACAGTGTGGCTCTTAAAGAGGCAAGGTATCTTTAAAGAGCAGGGTCAGAGGTTCCAGCCAGGAAAGTGGAACTCTGACCATTGAGGTGGATCCTCGACAGTTGTTCTTACCAGTAATTTACAGCTCATGATTATTGCACTGTTTCTTGTGAAATTGTCATGCCTGTTATATTGATGTTATAATTTATGCATTTATTTATTATTATAATTATATACTGCTTAATATTTTTTTTAAAACTCCAACCAGTTCACATAGCAATATTAAAAGTTACATTTAAATACAATATTAAAAACTATTACAAACCATTTCAACTACAACGATAAAACAAATATTTGAAAAATACACTATTAAAAACAATTTAAAACTATATAACAATAGAAAACCACACAAAAGCAGCATATGATCAATTGCAGTTATTTACAAGCCATGGAAGGCTTTGGTACCACATTTTCTGTCTCCTGAACTGTGTATGTGTGTGTGGTAGGGAATAACATATTTATGTTAATACCACAATGGGTTTTTTATGTTTAAATGATGGTGGGGGTCAGTTTGACCCAATGTACTGTTTGTGTAGGTTTACATACTTTACATTGTTGGGCATTATTGAGCACCATCACACCAGCGGTTTGATGCATTCTTGCCATGTCTGGTATCTGGTTTTGCAGCGCGGGACTCACATGATGTCGTCCCTGTCCTGCACCCATCTCGCCTCTTTTCTTCCATTTTGTGTATTATTTTGGTGCAGGGAAAGTCTGGATTATTTTCCCAAGTGGATTTAATGCGCCCTTAAGCCTCCATGGATTGCTGTCCTCTCACTTTTTCCTTTGTCAGGAGTGTGTGCTTTGAGAGAAGGGTCAGGATGGAATGGAAGAGCAAGCAAGTGAAAGGGAGGTTTCAAGGTGCAGCACAATACCACAAACCCACGTGAAAGGGACCATTAGCTTGACATGCTTATGAAACGGAGGTAAAAAATGTGGAGGCAAACTGGGCGTGAGGAAATAGGTGTGATGGAGTCCATTGTCGCCGATGACCTATGAGTCATCATTAATGGAGGCACAGTCGTGCCTCCATTGTTAAGGGCCGTCAGTAAAAAACACATTCCGCCATGTTAAAGTGATAATGGGGGGGGGGGGTAATTCTAACAGCCATAAAATCGAAAATGTTTCACCAACTTTTCTGAAATTTATAGGTGCCAGAAAGAAATGTTTGTTTTACATTACCTGAAAATTTCAAGAAGATTGGTGAAAGATTGAGGGAAGGAGAGCAGTTTAAGATAGAAAAGGAACACAAACCTGTCTCCCTGCTTTTGTCAAAAAACTTTTGGTTTCCGAGTTTTGTGCTCACGATTTGCGTAATTTCTAGAGCCTTATTAATTAATCCAGTGGTGGGGTCTTCTTCCTCCTTCACTGTAGTTGGTGGAAAGCTTTTCGTTTTTTTTAAATTCCCTTTGGTTGATTTTTAAGGAATATTTCAACCACTCATTCAAGTCAATGCTTCCCTCATAGCGTGAGGCACGCTCAGTAGCGTTGCTCTCCCCCCTCCCTCCTGCCTTAGAATGTGGGGTGGGTAGGTGGGTGAAATTGCCGCTGCCTCTAGCACAAACCTTTTGAGTGAAGAAGAAGAAGAAGAAGAAGAAGAGTTTCTTTTTTCTCTTCTGGAACATGCATTCCTTTGGCTCTGAGAGTATTTTGGGCTATCTTCATAAGGCCAGTTTGCTCTTTTGCTCCCTGGTGAAGCAGGGTGTGGTTCCTCTGGATCCATGGTAACCTGATCTTCAGATCTCTCTTAGGAATAGGTGGCTATACATCCCTTTCGATCCATCCCCACCCCAAACACACACAGTGTTATCCTTCTCTCTTTTCTAAGAGTTTGGTCCATGCTGCTATAAAGTTGAAAGCTTCAAACACTTCATTTAATTAGTTTGGGCCGGTGTTCAGTTTTAAGTACAATGTTGAAACCTTTCAAAGTGCTTCTGGGCCTACAACATTGGTTTCGGCCTAGTCACCCTGTTTTTTTTTAATAAGGTTTAGAAACAGTTGAGCTGTCGTGTATTTTGCATAGTGTACACATGCATTTTCTTTCTAATCCTTGCAGTCTACACTGGCTCCCTCGTTGATGCGTTTTTGGAGGCAGACAACCCCTTTTTTGTTCCAGCAGGCCTTTGGCAAATAATCTGGACCTCTGTCTATACCTTTGACTTTTAAATTGTTATGTATTTTAAATGTTTTAAACGCTTTAATATTGAAAAATATTTCATTATATTTTTAACTTTTGTATATTCCTATTTAGAGGTTTTAGCTGTATATGTTTTAGTTTTGTGAGGCTGCCCTGAGGCCCAGCATTGGGCAAAAGGCAGGATACTACTACTAATACTACTAATAGTAATGTTTCAGATTTCACTTCTGCATCTGATGTTCTTTTGCATTTACTTTTTTTAATAAACTGTATATGTTTTAGTTTTGTGAGGCTGCCCTGAGGCCCAGCATTGGGCAAAAGGCAGGATACTACTACTAATACTACTAATAGTAATGTTTCAGATTTCCCTTCTGCATCTGATGTTCTTTTGCATTTATTTTTCTTTATAAACCAATCATATCTTAAGACTTCTTGTGTGGCATGTTTTCATTGGTTTAACAAGTTAAAAGGGATATTCACTGTTTTCATGCTTATGTTATAAAATCTATTTTCAACAGGCCTAGTAACTTCAAGAGTAACAGAGGTGGGGAAAATCCTCAATCTCTTTGCTATCAGAGGCACTGAGTAAGAGACCCCTGGAAATAATTTAGACTGACCCCAACCACAAAACACTATTCCCCCTTCTGAAGAGATCTGGACCACAGACTACTAAAGACAAACAAAATAGCAGGCCATAATAACAGTTCTCATGTGGCCATTTGCCTTATGAGGCAGGTGCTCTGCAGGCTACCAAATGGAGGGACTAACAGGCCATAAAGTTGCCTGGCTGGGTCTGCCAGAAATCTAGCCTCAACACTCCTGGAAGGTCCATGTTCTATAGCATCTGCTGTCAGATGAACTTGAGGGAATCCCACCCTCCACCCCTGGGTTTAATTTACTGGCTTACCCTGGCTGGACCTTGCAGGAAACTATAGGGACAGACAAAGCAGGCATTCATAGCACACATAGAATGCTGAGACTGGCAAATCTAAAAGCAAGTGTGTTGCTTTTCAAGAACCAAGGAAATTCAATGGGTCTTACTTTTGAGTAAATATCTAGGGATGGAAATGCAGCCTGTGTAAGAACTGAGTAGGGTGACCATATTTGGGAAACCAAAAAAGAGGACACCTAGTGGGGGGGCAGGAAAATGGCTTTCTGGGGCCACCTTAAGGTCCCCAATTGGAGCGGAGGAGGACAAAGCATGTCATTCTCACCCCCACCCCACTGCTCCAATCAGGCCCTTTTCTATAATGTCTGGGAATGACACGTTTTTCCCCTTTAAGGCCTTGATTGGAGTAGTGGGAGAGAATGACACACCTCCAGAAAGCATGTCATTCCCCCCTGCCACGCTAGTGGTGGCCGTAAAAGGGAAAGTGTGTAATTCCAGGCATTATAGACTATTGTATAAAATCCCCCCTGACACCGAGGATAGAACAAAAACCAGGAGAAATCTGGGGAAATCCTGACAGGTTTTTTTTATTATTTATTATTGCATTTATATCCCACCTTTTTTCTGCCAAGAAACGCAAGGCAGCATACATAATCCTTCTCCTCTCCATTTTATCCTCACAACAGCAACCCTGTGAGGTGGGTTGGGCTGAGAGTCTGCAACTGGCCCAAAGTCACCCAATGGGTTTCCATGGCTAAGTGGGGAGTAGAACCCAGATCTCCCAGCTCCCAGTCCAACACCTTAGCCACTACGCCACACCTTAGTGGTCACCCTAGAATTGAGCCATGCCAAGTTGGAAGCAGATCGGTTCATGCCTTAATTTTTAGGATATTTTTTAAAAAAGTTTGACTTCAAATTTTTTTCTAAAATTGAAGGCATGAACCAATCTGCTTTCAACTTGGCATGGCTAAAGCCTTACTTAAGAGGTACCATGGTGCCAAGTTTCATCTCTTCATCTTTACTTTCTTTCTTTTTTTTTAATGTACTGCTCAAGGCCCTAGACCGCAAAGAGGAGTATTGGGTTTGAAGTTTTAAAAATTCCTAAAACTCAAGGCATAAACAGATCTGCTTCCAACTTGGCATGGCTCAATCCCTACTTAAGAGCTACCATGCTGTCAAGTTTCATCCCTTTATCTTTAAAAATGGTGGAATTGTAAGCATTTTAGTTAATTAAAAAAATTAAACTGAAGTTTTAAACATTTCTATAAATCAAGGGATGAATGGATCTGCTTCCAACTTGGCATGGCTAAATCCCTACTTCAGAGCTACCATGGTGCCAAGTTTCATCTCTTTATCTTTAATATCATTTTTTAAACTTGTACTGCTCAAGGTCCTGGACCCCAAAGAGATTTCTGTTTGAACTTTAAAAAATCCCTAAAAATCAAGGCATGAATGGATCTGCTTCATACTTGGCATAGCTATATCCCTACTTAAGAGCTACCATGATGCCAGGTTTCATCTCTTTATCTTTAAAAATGAGGGAGATGCAAGCATTTTGGTTGATTTATTAATGTTAAAAGTGAGTTCAACACATAACACTAGCTTTGATTTTATATTGGATGTCAAGATGGTATAACATCCTGGCTGATGCTGGCTTGGTTGTCAACTGTATAATATCCAGTCATCCGTTACACAAAGCCATGAAATTAATTAAACAAAAAACCTACAGTTTAGAAAAACAATGTTAAGGCTCTACAACACATTTGACAGGCAACAGGTTGGGGAATGTTGTTCAAGGACAAGGGAAGGCAGAATGTAGATCTCCAGATGTTTTGGAATTCAACTTGTAAAAGCCCCTATAAGCATGGGCAGTTATCAGGAATGCTGCAAGTTGATGTCCAAATCATCAGGATAAATCTATTTTCTGCCCACATCTGTACTAAAGTATGATGTTTTCCAGCATTAAGATATGTGATCAATCAAGGAACTACAAAAGAGCTGCATCACTTTAAATAAACTGTCAAAACCAAATGAAACAACAATGAATGAATCTTGAATACCTAATCCAGATAGCCCTTCAGACATCAACATTAGTTTTCAACACATGGCATAGGATGTCTGTTTCTTGACTATCAGATAAAGGATTTCTCTTACTTGTTCAGCAGTGTGAGATCAAAGACAGAGCTACCACCTAATACTTTCATGCGTAAGTATATTTTAAAATCAAGTATGAATTTATTTTTCTCTTCCCCATAACACATAACATGGGAGTCACAGTGCAACACATCTTGAGAGCACCAGGCTGGAGAAGGTTGACTCCTATACAAGTCTTCTCAGAAGCCAGTGCCATTGAATTCACTAGGGCTTTCTCCCAAGAGGTATAGGATTGCAAACTAATCTCATCTGAAAGGTGTTCAAGACAGCCAAACTAAACCTCTTCTGCTCCACTGTTGCTTTGATGAGATGATGTATTGTGCAGGGATTGTGGGGAGTGAACAGTATATTTTTTATAAATACATTTAAAGAAAAAAAACATTGGTTCTTTGAAAGGCAGGATATTGACCAAAAGTTGGAAGTGCCTGGCACATGCTCTGGTTCTAGATCTGTAATGAATAGTGCCCCTTTTGTTATCAAGAGTGCTGCTATATGCGAGATGTGTGTGAGAGAAAAGTATTGGGCAGACCCTGTATTTGATAAGGGTATGACACAGCATTCCCCATCCTGCTGCCCTCCAGGTGTTTGAGATGACAAGTCCCAGCATTCCTGACCATGGGACATACTGACTTGCAATGATGGGAGTTGTAGTCCAACACCTTTGGAGGGCACCAGGTTGGGGAAGGGCTGCTCTAAACAAAAAAAGAGAAGTAGGTGGCCCTAAGTTGTTCGTGATCAGTTTTCTACAACCCACAGTCACCTCTGCATCTCATATTCTCCACCCTGTCCTCATGGTTTATCTGCTTTGGGAGAATGAGAATTTCACTTGCACTTTCTGCCTCCCTAGGGAGGATGTGGCGTTAAGGCTTGGGAGCCTTAACTCCCAATTTTCCTGCTTTTTCATGCTTGGTTGGAAACTGTAGAGCCTTAACATTGTTTTTCTAAACTGTGGGTTTTTTATTTAATGAATAGTTATATTGTTGTCCTGGAAAAGGGGAGATCTCAATAAAAGTATTTTTCTTTTTTAAAAAAAAAAACTTGCAAAGAGTGTCATGGTTAATAACTTCCAGCAGGTATTGTATTTATGTCTTTCTTAGCGTATATTCCACTCCAATATCAGTTTTCCCCCTATCAGTGGAAGGTTAAGTAGAACTTTGTGTGTTGTCTGAAGCTGGAAAACTATGATTAATTTTAACTATTATTAGTTTCAAACAAGCCAACTTCAAACCATGGTTTTACAAAGCTGGTTTGTTTAAGCATGTAATAGCATTTCTCTCCATGATGTGAAAATAATTGCCAGCTGTGTAAATGTGTTAACTGGGCCTAGATATGGAATACATAAAGGACATCTCAGGAAGAGAAGTGTAAGAAATCCTGAACAGAACTTTTATTGTTGAATTTCTGCATACTAAAATGGATTAAAAATCTCATTGCATTATTTAAAATATCCTATTTACAACTGTTTTGCATGACAAAGGTCTAACGGGGGGGGGGGGGGAGACCCTTAATAACAGAAGTTCTTACCAAAGCTCATTTTGTTAATAAAAGGCAGGCCTCTTTCATTAAGCACTCACCTAGCCATCAGAGTTTTAATTACTGTATTAGTCAAAATAGCAACAGTTTACTTGCTAATGAGGTCTAAAAGCTAATCTTCTTGGAATTAAAACCTTCTACACTTTGAACAGGCAAAAACAGGCTGTTGAACAGCTGGAAAATACTCATAAGGCTAAGTTTTGATATCCAGAAACAATAAATAAGATTATGAAAGGGAAACCAAATATATAACCCAATGACAAAACCAAAAAAAACTCAACTAAGTGTGGCTAAGATACAGAATAAGGCAATGGAAATGCCAACTATAAATGCTAAATTAGGCTCTTTCTGCCCTCAATGGTTGGCATAGTATCATTATCACATCAGTAGCCAGTAGATAAATCACCTTCTATGTCTGGCATCTTGCTTTTCATACAGCACTTGGAAAACAGTTGCTATGCATTCCGTTACATCAAATGGATCCCTAGCAACTGGGTGGCCTTCACCTCAGTTGGAGCTTCTCACATAATATTCAGAGTGTTGAATCGAAACCAGTATTAAAATTTTATTAATAAAAAACATTGCTAATCAATACACTGAGGGAGCAGAGGGAAGGAAACTAAACAAATGCCCGTTCTAAAAAGGGCCCTGGGCAACAGTAGTGTTGGTCATGCAGTCCAGATATCAAAACCAAATGATTAGGATAGGATGTGGGCAGTGACTGCCTGCATGCTCACCTGAGTAGCAGAGTAGGACTAAGTAAGTGGTGACAAATTGTTCAAGCTTTGGAACAAGTAATGGAATCTCCACAGAGACATCCGCTCATTATGCAAGGACTCACCTGTACACAAGGCTATGAGCTCCATCAGGCACTCATGGATTTTTACAGGTCCCTCCCACAACATCGTCTGCCTCCCACATGCCTCCCGCCCCTTCTAGCCTTCGTGCAACAACAAAACACCCCCCAGTAAGTGACTTATTGCCGCTATAACCTGCTGTGTGCAGAAGCAGCAGGATCAAAAGGGCCCACTAAATGGGCCATGTGCAAGTCATTGACTTCCTCTTTCAAAGGAGAATGTAATGAGGGACAAATGAGGAAGTGACAGTAAGCACATGTGATTTTCTTCTATGTGATGACACTCTGTTCCTATGCGTCCTCCCACCTTTTTATGGGTATCTTGCTAGTAGAGATCTAATGCAACATGTTGCAACTACAGGATGACTTGTCAGTTAAATGAAGTTTGGCACAAATGTATCATTGAGCCTATCTACACACGCAGGATAAAACACTTTGTGTCCTGGGCCCCAGCGGTTCTCAAAACTGTTATAAACCGTTTTAAACCGTTTTGAAGCAGTAGTGTAGATATTTATTTTATTTATTATTTATTTATTTAGCCTATTTAGATTTATTTATTTAGCCTATTTAGATAGGCTCATTGATACATTTTGTCCACAGATTATGGTGTGTGTGTGTGTGTGTATACACACACACACACATGGTGGGGCAGGGGAGGCTACAAAGAAATAATTCAGCATAAGGATGTGTATGTTTCCATCCTATGAATCAATAAAGACAATGACCAGAGTCCAAAATATTACATCTAACGGTAAATAGTAGCAATATGTGGAGACCATGCAAATATGCCCATATCTGCAAGGTCTCTCCCCCTCCCCCCACTGAATCACCCTTCTGTGAAGCATATATGGGGTTAGGGAGTCATTTTTGCTCAGCCCGTTACATCTAAAATGTCCCAATGTTCCTACTTAAGGGTTCAGTGTTTACATTTCAGCACCTGCATTCCAAAAATATTTGATTTAGCAATTATTTAGCCGTGCCATAAATTGCTACGGCACTCTGTAATCTAGCAATTTGATATAGAAGTCCAGTGGCTGGAACAGATCATCAAGCACTTCAGACTAATTATGCTAGAGTGGTTTCAAATGTGACTGGGCGACCTGAATAGCAAAGAACTTTTATGACTATCAAATCACTGTAAGATTGACATTTGGTTAACTAGCCCTAGCTGCTTGTTTGATATGGCTTCTTCTCTGGCAATTATCTTCCATAAATAATGCGGTCCAGCCATCTTCGAATATAAACATTGAGAGCAGTGATGGCTTTGAATTTATTGCTTGGTAAATTTGCACCTGTTATCAAAGCATTATTTCTATTGTAAACCCAACAGTGCCAGATTATAGTTCTGTGATGTTTTGAGAGGGTTGTGGGAATCAGCAAACTGGAGCTAGCCAAAGTTCTCTGAATTCCATCTCAACTCAAGTCTGTGTCAAATGACAAGCTTTTTTTGCACATGAAAATGTGTTCATATTTTTGTGTGCATTTTTCCCCAAATGAATCACCAGTTGTGCATATCTTTGAAAAATACCCTTCCCATTGATTAAAGCATAATTGTGTGCATTTTTCAAATGTATGCATGCTGCCGGATGCATTTTGTTTTGGTCTGTAAATCACAGTGCAATCTTAGAAATGCATGGAGATTGTGTCCAAGGGAATGTCTAAACTCTAGGAAAGCCCCGGGGTGGGTGTGCAGTGACGCAGCATTGATTATACAATGACGATGCAATCACGCACCCACCTCAGGGCTTTCCGCCAAACCTGCAGAGAAAAAAAAAGTTGGGGACTTAGCCCGATATTTTTCTCTGGAGTGAGGCAAGGATTCACAAGATGGCATCAAGACAGTCCCTCGCCTCGCTCCGGAGTCACAGTGGAAGCGTGGTTGAATGGTGCCTGGTGGAAGGCGAACTGCAATTGGTCACCTTCCACCAGGAAGAGTGTGGGGGAGTCTCTGGTCCATGGATGGCCACCCAGAAACCTTGCGTTCCCTCCTTGGCATCAGGATTACCCGATGTCACCCCAGGGGAGGGAAACCTGATTCTAAAATAAAGTGTGATAAAATGAATTTCTCATACATCCCTATGATTAGAAGGTATTTTTTTAATCATCGATAGAATAAAATCATAATTAGGGCTATTTTTTCATGTTGCTCTATTATTCATTTAGGGATAAAAAGAAGATGGATTCTATAGAACAATATATAAAATGGATACATCATAATTACCTATAAAATGTTAAGGGCAGTGTCCTGTACTGCCACTGCACTTCTGCTAGTTCTGTTGCATCAGTGGAATGGCCTGCTAGTGTAACAGGAGTTAATAGTTCCTGAATCAACCCCAGGAATGAGCAAAAACACTTGGTTCTGGAATGGGTCTGGTCAGCAGCACTCCCTCTTGTGAGTTCTGCTGACCTTCCCCATTCTGTAAATGAACATATCTACTAATTTCCAGTTGTTTCAGGAACTGCTAATGGTCCATTAGGGCATCAAAGCTGTACTGCTCTAATATAGGAACATAGTTTTATGGGATTGGCTGTACACAATAGAAATATGTCCTGATTGTGAAAAACCACTAGTTTAAAGTTTAAACATACTTTATAAGCCATAGTGTCGTGTTTATTCAAAGCCAACCTTTAGTTTTGGTGTGGCTTGGTCGCTAACAATCATGGAGGGCAACAGGTCTCCTGGTCATATGAACTGTAGGCTATTACTCACCAGCATAGCTGGAGGAGGCTGAACACCTGGTTTGCCCATTTCAAATGTAGGTTATTTGGCATTGTCTGGAAAAGGCTTCTTTCTGGATAAAGCAACTTTTGGGAATTCAAGGTTCTGCTCTTTCAGGGGAAGGGCCATATCTCAGTGGTAGAGCACATGTGTTGCATGCAGAAGGTCCCAGATTCAATCTCTAGTATCTGAAGTAAAAGGTTCAGGAGGTAGATTATGGGAAAGATAATCCTGGAGATCAACTACCAGGAATCATAGATCTGCCTTCCCCAACTTGGAGTTATAGTCTGTTGGACTATACTCTCTGCATTCCCCAACCAGCCACGCTTGGAGTTGTAGTCCAGCACATTTGAAGGGCACCAAGTTGAGGAAGGCTGGAATTGAAAATAGTGGGCTAGAAGGACCAATGGACTTTATATGTTCAGAGTTGTTTTGGTACTATACCTCCATGCCATGTGTATGTTTCTGAAGCCCTGTGATACCTGAAAGTATGTATGTATGTATATATGTATATGCATATATGTATTCCATGTCTATCCCACCCTTCCTCAAGCTGATCAGAAAGGCATACATGGAATTCTCCCTATTTTATGTGTACAACATCCCTCTGGGATATGTTTTGCTTAGGCCTAGTGACTTGTAGAAGGTCATCTAGTGGAATTCATGTCTGAGCAGGGTGTTTCCTTGGTCCAGGTCCCACACTCTATCCACTACACCACATAGGCCTTTTTTGTGAAATAAATCCATGGTGCATTAAAGCATGCAAACGTTATGCTAATTGTTGTTATAGTCATTCTTCTTAGATTCACTGGAAACTATAACAAACAAATCAATGAAACATACCAATAATTGTCACCTACATGCACAAGCAGTAGTGCAACGATATCATGGTGATAAAAAATGAATGTATAGATAGATGAATAGATTTACACTCTAGCAATCCTCATAATATTCTAGCCATCATATTCACTGCAGGTGAACTATTCAACATCTGGACAAATACAAATGAGGTAATCCATGAAACACTAACTATATTTCTTTGCATTCCTGACATGTTGCAAATAAAGTATCATTTATAATAAGGAAATGTAACATAAACTACATTTTGTATTACAAATGTGAATACACAATAGTGAATAATATTTAACATGAGAAAAATGAAAAATAGGGAAGATTCCTATCAACACGACATGGTGTGTTTTCACAGTATTTGTGTCACATTTATTATAAAGGTTTATCATCTTAATATCTCGCAGAAAAGGAAATAAATAATGTCTTCTGCTTACAACAAACTATACAACATCTGATATAAGAAATATCAAAGCATATTTTCAGGGATACAAGAGAGAAAGAAAGAGAGAACCTAAATGAGGACAGCATTTCTTTATACATTTGACATGATTCACATCGTGCATATGACATATTATCACTTTTAATATCATACAGAGACAAAAACAATATAAATCCTGCACTTGTAGCCAGGAGGAGAAACTTAATAAGGTTTTGTGAAGCTGGTACTATTTTTCATAGTCGTTGCCAGTAAAGCCCACTGCAATAGTCCTACTATACATTGTTACATTTTGTCCTCCACAAAAACCAGGTTTATTAGACTAACATTGCCTGACTTAACAGCATCCCATGCTACGGCCTTCTCATACTGAGTACTGTTTTGCTGCTATTGCCCTTGTTGCTCTCGGTGATTTTATTGTTAGCTTTTATTGTTTTAACTGCTATTTTACTGTGTATGTTTTCTATTGCTTTTAATATTTTAAACTGTTTTCATGTATTTTATTGTTGTAAGCCGCCTTGGGAGGGATTCTGTCATAAAAGGCAGCCAAGAAATGTTTTAAATAAACAAAACATTAAATTAAAAAATGACCAAATGATCCATAGAGACATGGACTGGGTCCACATACTGAAAGCCTTTATTGATAGACTAAATTGCCAGTGTGAGAGGAAGTGAAGAAGAGCATGAACACAATTCATATGGTGGGGTAAGGGAGGAACTCGGGGGGTATTCTCAAAAGATGGTATGAAAACAAAGTCCTGCTTCTTGAATACAGTGGGTTAAATCCAATGTCATGACAGCAGAATCCACTAGTGCTACGAGACTTCTTTCCTCTCTCCTGCTCCCTGCAGCTCTCCGTGCCACCTGAAAATCTTCTCAGGAGGGTTTCTCAGCCGTCCAGAGCAGACTTTGAAGGTGTCTGAGGGACAAGCTGCAGGGGAGAGGGGCAGCCTCCCCACACCTGGTTCACCAATGGAAGCAGTTCCATCAGTGGAATGACACCATTGGATCCAACACAGTGTATTTATGCCTTTCTTATTATTATTTGAAAGGAGCACTACCTCTTGAACTGTTTCTCTTCCCTAAACAACAACAATTAATCAATCATACTTGAAAGAAAGAGTTCATTACCTATTGGGTTCAGTTTGCAAATAGGAAGCTCGTGGAAATTTTCAAAGTAGCTGAAACTGGATTCGAAGATGGTGATCATTTAATCAGGAAAAACCAAAAGGAGGAGAGCATCCAATTCAGGGCAAAAAAAAGAGAAAAGCAGGTTCTCAGAATGCTAAGATACTTTATTTCCAAGTCCAACACGTTTCAGCCTATGTTGTTTTTTAAGGCCTTCTTCAGGGGGTTGGTAAGAGATGTCTGCAGAAATACTCCTAACAGGATGATAGTCTCCTACGATAATTATTGGTGACTGGGGACCATTTAACCAGGGCCAGTCTGCTATAACCTAATCTTCCTAGATAACATCTCATTATTTCTGGCAACGCTTGGTAAATGCTATCTCATCTCTGAAAAAGTTGACTTTCTTTCATGAAAGTAGCTCTTTCCATAAGAAGGATGGAACTTGGTTTAGATCTCTGCAGGTAGACTGAAAATGATAAATTTCTGAGTCTTTTTGATAAATATGATAATACATATATATGGATTGTATTGAGAAATTAGAAGAATCCAACTAGTGTCTTATCTCATAACATGCTATTTCAGAAATTTGATCCAAAAACTTCTGTGCCTTGCAATCACTGAGTAGGATAGTGGGATAATAATTTGGCCCTGTGATAATACTGAGGATAGTTTGGGTCAGTTGTTCAATGTTTATTTGTATGCTAGAAGATTGTAATAACAGCTTTTTCTTTTTTTGTACAGATTTTTAAACACTACTCATCACCAAAGTATTTGAGGGAGTAGTTCTCACATATAGTTACTTTACTCATGTAATAGACAAGGAAAGCAAAAGTTACACCATTTTAAGAACATAAGAACATAAGAAGAGCCATGCTGGATCAGACCAAGTTTCCATCTAGTCCAGCACTTTGTTCACACAGTGGCCAACCAGCTGTCGACCAGGGACCGACAAAGCAGGACATGGTGCAACAGCACCCTCTCACCCATGTTCTCCAGCAACTGGTGCATATGGCTACATAAAGATTTGTTGATTAATATCAGAACATAAGAAGAACCCTGCTGAATCAGACCAAGGATCCATCAAGTACAGCAGGGGTGAGGAACCTGTGGCCCTCCAGATGTTACTGGGCTAAAAATCTCATCATTTCTAACCACTGAACAAGCTAGCTGGTGTCATGGGAGTTGGAATCCCACAATATCTGGAGGGCCACCAGTTCCTCACCCTTGAAGTACAGCATTGTGTTCCATTATGTGGCCAGCTAGATGCTTACAAGCAAGAATCGAAGAGAACAACCCTCCCTGTTGTCCTCAACACACACACACACCTATTGCCTCTTTTAGGGTGGAGGTTCAGTTTACCTATCACAGGTACATGTAAAAAATCAGCTTGGACATTCTAATCCTTAGAGTTAAATGACATATTACTATTGCCATGGAGATGCTGCTAGTGATGTCTCCTCTTGCAGGAGCCCTTGGCAGATCACATTATGAGGATCACAGATGAACAGCTAACATATCAAGTGTCCCCCATGCTCCCTCCCCTCATTTTCAGCAGCCATGTTCAGTAGTGTGAATCTACAAAATCCTAATCTATGTTGTAGGGAGTGCTGCGTGAATTGGTCAGCTTTGATTTCTCCTGCATACAGATTGTTCAAATCTCGACTTCTGTCCTGAATATGAAGAATGTTGTGAATTTTAATAAATTCACATTAAAAATGAACTGAAATTAAATCCTCACCCATCTGCACCAGCCAAATTCAAGAGGTATACCTATTCTCAGCATGGAAGAGGAGCATGATGCACCAGTTAACTGCCATGCACCATGGCTATGTTTTGAAAAATGTGTGCAAAATTATGTAATTTTTTCATGCAATCCAACACAGAAATGACAAAGAATAAATCTAGCAGTGAAAAAATAAAAACCCTGAGCGAAAACAGGCTCAACAAATTCACCACCCTTCCCTATTAGAGAGTGGGTTGTAGCAGTTTCTTTGTCTGGGTGGAACATAATAGATTATAAGTCCTACATCCGTTTTGTATCCTAAGCATCAAAGCTCAAATATCTAAAGTTCCCAGTTCATTAGGACACAACATTGCTATTCTTGCCTATGCAAAGTAGACTAGCAAATTAACAAATGGCATCATGCTAGAGAGCAGCCATTTTCGTGAACAATTCCAAATATATTGGCAAGAGCCCCCAATATCCCACAGTCACTTTGAAAGTTTCTCTGATTAATGCACTTAGAAGGCATGGAAGTGTCAAAGATAAATGGTGAACATAAATGAATGGATGTAAATTGGAATGGATTCAATGAGGACAAAGACTGATATGGAAGCACAGTTTAGGCAAAGCATGTTTGAACTGAAAACAGCGAGGCGTGAAGTGGGGTTTGGATTCATAGTTGCCCTTGAATATTTTGCAGACACCTTTACAAAACATTTCTCTAAAGGAAAGTATCTCAGATATTATCACTACATTTTGTTTTTCATTCATCTGGGGACAGAAGCAATAGATCAAACCAACTCGAACTTGTACCATTTTTTCCCACAATCTACAACAGAATGTGAACCATGATTAGAAAGTGTGTGTTGAGCCTGAATGAGAACAGCTTGCTGGTTCTGAATAAGCATTCAACTGGAGAGAGCGAGAGAGACCCTCCCTTGTTACACTCAGGCCCTGTCTTTATCATGCTGCTTTGCTGCTCCTTCCCACTGAAACCTGCAGTATTGCTGCTGTGGGGTGGGGGCAGGAAAGCCCCATACCAGGAGGGAGTGTGGGGTTTTCCGGTGGTCATCCAGGTACTGGAGCCTGTCTCCCCCCCCCTTTTTCCCAGCTTCCAGCAACCAATCACACACCCAGAATGCCCCCAGATTGACACCGGAGCAAGGCTATACAGCGGAAGGGCTGTGGTGACCTCACTTTCAAGGGAAAAGTTGGGCTAAGTCCCTGACTTCTTTACAGCGCAGCTTTGGGGAAAAGCCCCACAATGGCTGTGAGTCGTACAACCAATGCAGCACCAATTCACAGCCATCGTGGGGCTTTGAAGACGTATAGACAGCCCCCCAGTGGAACAAATCTGAATGAAATATGAGCACATAAACTGATCCTTCAGCAGATTTTTTTTCTTTTAAAGTAGACTTTCTCCAAGCATCTGCAAACTGACCTCTTCAAAGACTTAGAAGAAGCAAATAGAACAGATGTATCTTGCTTTAAAGCCACAATTCTCAACAATGGCCTGGTGAAGGAAGAGGGAGACATCAGTATTTTGTGCGCTTCAGAGATTCTTCATGCAGCTTCTGAAGTCTTCTTTTCTTAACTTTTGACCTAGTGACTAGCAAATCTATAATATATTATGGAAAAATAAATTCCCATTACAGACCAGCTGCAACTGTGCATAGCAGAGTGCAGCCGTCTCCAACTCTGCAAGCTTGGAGGGAAGGAACCTTCAAGAGATGAAACAGAGGGATCTATCAACGTAGCCTGTATGAAACAAAGAGAATGGGCTAACCCTCCACCATCTTAAGGGTGGGTCATAGCTCAACAATAGAGACATGTGTTGCATACAAAAGTTCCCAGTTCCAATCCCTGGCATTTTCAGGTAGGGCTGGAAACCCCAGAGAGCCATTGCCAGGTAGTAGACAATAGCAAGCTAAATGAACCAATGGTCTCACTTGGCATAAGGCAGCTCCCACAGCATTCTACTATGCCACCTTTAAAAGTCAGCGGAGTTTCAAAAGTAATGTGTGACATGGCATGAGGAATAAGGCTATCAACTAGCTCCCCACTGAGGCCCACCTGGTGCCAACATTGTCATCTTTTCAGCACCAGGTAGAGACCATCCTCTACTCCCAGGCATTAATGGTATATGATGTCCGCTAGGAAAAACATTGTTAGTTAAATTCTTTTAGCTTTTGATTTTGTTTTAACTTTTCTGTGTTAATTTTTTTTAGACTTTTTTAATGTTGTATTTTGTATTTTTATTAATTGTTGTAAACCAGTCAGAGAGCTTCTGCTATGGGGTGGTATAGATATTATTATAAAGATGATGATGGCCTGTGATCATTTGTAGGATTCCTCTACTGTTGTTACACTCTTCACATGAGTATACCATTCAAACAAGCAGGTAAATGCAGGAGAGCACTGAAATAACTTCTCAAAAGGTCGTAGGGTGGGGAACAAGCTGTTCAACAGAACATCTAAAAACTTTGTTCCAGGGATGTGGAGAGAGGATACTATTTGAAATGGCGGGCAGAGATGGTTGAAGTAACGTGAAAGAAACAAACATGCACAAAAAGCTATTCTCTCCATGTGTTCTTATTTGTCCAGCCAACGTAATAGCTTTGAAAGGCCTCCTAAAAGCATACCTCTTCACACAGGCTTTCCCTGGACTGTAATTTATCCGATTTTATATTACATTTTCAAACTTTTAACGTTTTAAATTTATTGGATACTTGTTGTAGTTTATGGTTTTCATTGTGTACTTTCCAGGGAGCCTCGGCTACTGGGCAATATGAAAATGCAATAAAATAAATAAATAATCAGTAAAATAAGAGCGCCTCCTGCCTATAGGTTTACAAACTAAAAAGACACGCAAGGGAAGAAGAGGGGGAAATTAAGCAATTCAGGTGGGCTGAAGGAATAGTCTGCTATTCCCTCTTTTCTTCCTCTCTATAGCCTGCTGGAATTACCGGTGGTGGTGAGAGTTTATATTCAACCAGATTCCTCTGAAAGATTTTGATGACCAGTATAAGGGGTGGGGGGAGAGAGGCCACCAATGTGGATTGTTTTCACTGTTGCTGTTCCCACGGCATCTGATATTGAGCAGGAAACCAGCAGCTCAGCCTTCACTGCTGTCAATCTCTTCCAGTCTTAATAGATTATGTTTCAAAGGAATTGGTCTGGGATCACCTCGAAACCCAAAGCAGAGCTGCGCCAAATTGAATGTTCTGCCTTGCTAGCAAAGGGCCCCACAAGGTATCATCCCAAATGGTAAATTTAGCATTGCGTCGGAAGCATGCAAAACCCCTTGTACTTTCCGAATAATGCTTCCTACCTCCTTTCCAAATTGATCAAGCCTTTGAAAGCAGCAGCACTTTCAGAAAGAAATCTTTTATTAAAACTCGGAGGAAACTGGAAGCCATTCACGATGGTCAGCAATATCCGTGAGTAATGCATCATTATTGCACCGGTTCCTTGATACGACCATATATCACCAAAGTGCTATTGCTTTAGTGATGAATTAATGTAATACATCATCAAAATGCCATTATAGTGATGATATATTATTCTCTAATATGACATCAACTGGCAAAAACAGGTCCTGAAGAGTCAGGCAGAAATGAGGGAATAACAGAAGTAAGCTTGGTAGAATTACAATTTCACCCTTCTAAATATATTTCTATAAGTTTAATTAAAGAACAATAAGGATGAATGAGACATTAAGAGATGTGTTACATGTTTCTTACAAATGATTAGCAGATAATTCTGCATATCCATGGGTCAAAACAGACATTACCTTATAGACGTAGCTAGGAACTATGTGGGGGGGTTTTACCCTCTAGAATGGATGCAGAGGGCTCAATCCAGATTGGAACTCTAGTATGGAGAGTAGGGTGCTTCAGCCCTTTCCCCTGACAAGGGCCTGATCCGGATCACCTCTCACACTTGCCATTTCTATTCCAAAATAGTGTTCTATAAAGCAAATGGATTAGTATTGTGCAATACAATTCCAGGTATAGGGTCCCCGATCCAATCGGATTCATAGAGATGTCTCATGAAAGTTTTCAAAATTCTCTTCACCCAAATTTCTCTCTGGTTTTGAGAATTCCACATTTCCTGGTCTTGTTTCTAAAATGAAACCAGTTATTTAAACAGCCTCCATTGTTTTATTTTAATTTACCTGACTTTTGCATAGAGCACTGAGCATGCACAGTCTGTCACATTCAGCTTCTTCAGTACATTTGTGTCTTTCCCCTCATTCAAATGTGCACCTTGCTTTTTTTTCCTGCAATGTTTTATTAATCTTTATGTGATCATACGCACAGCTGTATCAAAAGATGTATTAGAGCTGAGCCAAAATTTCTCAACAGATATTTTTTTTCTGTGCAAATTTCTGAAATGTTTCTATTTCTTACTCCCCAGATAAAGTCAGGTACTTTGCAGAATTGTTTACAAATAGTCTACATCAATATATTTTCCTGGGGGGCCACCATTTCACCCCCCCCCACACACACACAACACCCAAGACCGATGCTAGGTCTGGGGCATTGAGGAGGATGCCAAATAGTGCCTGGGGCTGCCATCACAGTTGCTGCTGTTGACACTTGCAATTACAGTACCAAACCCAAAAACCCACAGGAAAAAGAAAAACAGCTGTGTTCCTGACACTACTATTAGTGAATCAGTTGGAGAACTTCTGCCCTTGGAGAAATTCAGTAAAATGCCTCCAATTTCTCTGACCACATATAGGGTGGAAAATTCTGAGACTGTGTGCACACAACTCTACTGTGCATATCAGAGTTGCTTTTCAATAAATAAACAAATAAAATGCAAATGAGTGGAAAGATTAAGAAAAGTGCACATTCTCCAATTTCAGACTGGTAGAGGAATTTAATTCAATCAGAACGGAAAGCTCGAATGGAGGTCACAGCAAACCCATGGAACAATAAAGGGAGAAATCTGCTAGGCCAGAATTTCACATGGCAAAACACTTCTGAAACTGATAGCACAATCCTATATATGTCTTCTCGGAAGTTCAATGAACTTTATTCCCAGGTAAGTGGGTTTAGGATTGCAATCTGAGCAAACTTTCAAAAGCTGCTTGTGATAAGGCATGGAGGGTGCAACTATTCAAAAAGGGGGCAATCAAAAATCCAACAGGGCATGCCTAAACTCTTGGGTACATCTAGCATAGTACTTCGGCTCACTGTCCCTAAAAGTAGATTCTAAACTTGTTACTGGACCATTTATAGCTTGAAACTAAACATTCCATGCTTTGTTTATGTAGAACTATTATTCCTCATATTTCTTGCATACTTACCCTTCCCTTCAGAGCAACACATGTTGCAAAGAATGACTTCTATTTATCTTGGATATATTAAGTACATGATGAATCAATGCCTGAAGTGGGAGTGAAAAAAACATGTGTCTATCTAGGCCAGATTTAGTTGTGTTTACCAGAAAGTCATTTTTGGCATTCTACCCCTCTTCGACCACAGATGGAAACATTTCAGAAGAGGAGAGCAATACTTTTCTGTATACAATCTAACACACATAATGAGCTCATGTATGACTGAGCTGCCCTAGTGACTTCAAATCTGGCAAACAACAACATAGGGTTGGATCTGAGATGACATATATAGGATTGTGCTCCAGCAGATTTGGGGGGATCCCCAGTGCTTCCTCCACATCACAACTCACACAGTTCAGTAGGGTCTTCTTACTCTCTGTGCAGCATTTTTAGGGCACGAAGAAGAGAGTTGGGCTTCTTGAAAATAAATATTTTGCATCCTGAGAACCCATTTCTCTGCTTTTTTAAGCCTGTTTTGGATGCTTACCTGCTTTTGATTTTGGTAGCATTTTCAGGGGACTGTAGGGGTTGCTGTGGGAAGGAGAGGACAGGGGCATCCACTTCCATCACTGCCCTTGATCCACTGTAAATCTGGATTCAACCCATGGAATGGGGTATTGTGCATGGCCATGTCTCCCAAATGCCAAAGTCCACAGGAAAGCCCTTGGTTATGCATGCACACTGTAATTCCTATAGCTGGAATGGGGCTGAATACATCCAATTCTGAGAATGTCCTCCTAATGCTGCAATGAAATAAAAATAAAAAGAATGAAAAGACTAGGCTGCAATCCTATGCACACTGGAGAGTCAGTTGCAGTGGCCTCAAAGGGGCTTGCTTCTGAGTAGACCTCATGTATAGAATTGCACTATTAATTGCTGACTGAAACCAAAACCTATGGGGCTTGTGCGTGTCTAACTTGCTCAAGGTGTATAAATGACTAAATGTCAGATGAGTACAATCCCTTCAACATATTTCTTTTATGTTTTACTGAGGTACTGCTTGATGGATTTAGACTAACCTACATAATCACTACTAATGAATTAACAACATGACTGCATATGTAATTACATGGATTTCTTTTATGTTTTCTAGTTTACAACACTTTCTATAAATGCATATAGGAACAAAACTATTCATAAATACTAATAAATGAATTGAGTTGCTTTATTTATTAAAGATAAAATATTTAATAAAAATGTAAGCAATGTATCTTTGTAGAATATTTTTTTATCATTAGCATGCCATGCTGATTTTTTTTCAATTAAATTTACTGGTGACAAATGGAAGTTGAGTTTGGCATTGTAAAGCAAATCACATAGATCATCACAAAGTCAATATAAAAATCTTAGGCAACTCTGGGATAAATTATACAAATGTTATGACAGTATTAATATATCTCAAGGCACTGGCTCTCAAACAGTGTTTTTTTAAGAGCTTTGTACAAGGCCCATTTTGCTTCAATAGCAGAGCTCTTGGAAAAGCAATCCGTTTGGAAAATTATAAATGATAAAGTGTTTTCCATCTACAATGACTAAACGCATAATGAATGTAACAGAGCAATTCTATGGCTCCCCAGGCAGAGAGAGAGAGAGAGAGAGAGAGAGAGATCTGATCATGGATCTCCCCACCCCACCCCTCTCTCAGCCACTATGGAATGCTTCTCTTGAGAGATTGCAATTGCAACCTCATCAGAGAAGTCAGACAGGGGGTAAATGGGGTGGGACAGTGGGTGCGGAGGGGAGGGAGAAGAGGCTGGAATCTGTTGAATCTTAAAGCCTCACCGTCACACATCCTGCCCACCCACTAAAAAGGAAGTCAGCTAGAGAGTTGAGAAGCTCATCTAGCTGTAAAAAGAGGAACAGGAGGGATTTTCACCTCCATTTTCCCCTTGCCTACCTGGCTCCTACCACCATGGTATAGGATAGAGAAAGGGCTCCAAGCTGACAGCACTCTATCAGTTGAGCTCCAATTCCTTAGGGATTGTCTAAAAGACAAAGAACACAACCCATTTCAAAGCGGCACATGGAGGAGAGCAAAACATATAGGACTCCATTTCATATTTTTACCGTTGTTCCCCTCTGTTCTTCTCAGACATGTACAATTCCGCATGCACTGCAACATACTCGGACATTATATACAATGGGAAGACACAACATTTGGATTTCCTTGGTGCAAATTATATTATTATTATTATTATTATTATTATTATTAATCTCCCTATGCAGTCCTGAATATTGCGTACAATATTGCAGGAGTTAATCTGTTTCTAGGTGGGGATATTGCCATCAAGCCTCCCCAAGAATGCAAATGTTGCTGTAGAAGAGAGCTACACCAGCCAACAATACCAGCTCCTGGAAATAGGAAGCATCGCCTGGAAGATCAGCTCCACCCAGTAAGAACTTGTTTGTTTGAGGTACTGCAACTTCTTGGGAGGTGTGGCTTATCTGGGGAGGACCAAGGTCAAGGGACAGACCCATTTGAAGGGGAGCACTCTGGGAAAATGGCCAGATAAAGAGGGTTAATCCTGTCATTATCCTCCCCATTGTAATATCTATCTGGTGTGTGACATGACTGGTCAGTTCAGTTGGGTGGGTTTGAATTTTTGGGGAGGTTTCCAGGGTCAACTGAAGTTAGTAATGTGTCTAGCAGTGGAGAAAGTTGAGACCACTATATATGTAGTGCAAGGCAGAGGATGTTAGGTGGTGGGAAGTGATGATATCAGTCGAGTGGAAGACGATTGGGACATTTGTGGCCTTTATCTCCTCCTGATCCATCTCCCAACCTCAAGTAATTTTGGAGGCTTGCCTACAGTCCCCTCTCGCCTGAAGGTGCAGTTGATGAATGCCAGATCACCAAGTGGAGAAGGCTGATACCTGAAGAGCTGATACCTGAAGAGCATATCAAACTGTCCTGTGTCACCAAAACCTGTTTGGGTGGACAACGAGCGGTTAACTACCAGGATTTCTTATACAGCACCAAGATCAACTAGAGAGGAGGGGAGGGGAGTTAGCCTTGATCTATAGGGATTCCATTTTCTTGATATTTGGGGCAAATTTTTAAAGCAGACAGCAGGAGAATTGATGAGCTTCACCAAATGGTCCGTTTGGAGCAATGACTTGATTTTTTATATTATTTTTATTTTTTGAAGTAAAATGAAGAAGTACAAAACCTTTTTTTTAAGACTATCAACCCTTGGCTGCTTTGTTGATTGGAAGTAATCCCCACCGAAACATTCACATTGCCCCACTTTTCAGGGGGGCTTTTCAGTCCCCCCCCAGGCCTCCCACATGTACTGGAAAACATTCCATGTTGAACTTTGATAAGCCCCCCCCACCAAATAAATATAAAATGCTTCACTATAAATGTCAATAATAATTGATTACTAAAGGAAAGAGAGGTACCCTCTCTGCTGGGAGAGGGTAGCAGCAAAAGAGCGGGTGACCATATGTCAGGAAAAACCAGGACATGTCATGATTTCTGGTAACAAGTCAGGGAAGGGGGTGGTGAAATTATGACATTTTCCCCATCCTCTCTCCACCCAAAGGGCAGCTCTACTTTATAATCAATGGGAATTAACAAAAATGCTTACAGTTCCATCATCTTTAAAGATAAAGTTATGAAACTTGGCACAATGATAGCACTTAGGTAGGGCTTTAGCCGTGCCACTTTTGAAGCAGATGTGTTAATCCGTTGATTTTAAGGATTTTTTAAAAGTTTGAGGATTTTTTTTTAAAAAAAAAACATTAAACCGTCATTCTTAAAAATAAAGAGATGAAACTTGGCATCATGATAGCTCTTAAGTAGGGCTTTAGCCATGCCAAGTTTCAAGCAGATGTGTTCATCCGTTGATTTTAAGGATTTTTTTTAAAAAAAATTGAGGTTTTAAAATTATTATTTTGAAAAGCCATCATTTTTAAAGATGATGAGATGAAACTTGGCATCATAATAGCTCTTTTTTAGGGATTTAGCTATGCCAAGTGTCAAGCAGATCTGTTCATCTGTTGCTTTTTAATTTTTTAAAAAAAATATGAGGTTTTAAAATTATTTTAAAAAAACAAACATTGTAGCCAGACCCTTCAAACTCAAGTTGTCAATCCTCCTCTTTGGGGTCTTACACCTTGAGCAGTTTGAGCCCTTTGCATCAAGGGGATCTCAAGTTTTCAGCTAAGAAGTGCTGGGCGAGCATGGCACCCTTCCTGTTGCAGATTTGGTGGGCAGTTGGACACCTGTTGCTTAGCAGAGGTGAGGAATCCACAGATCAAAATGTGGGAAAGGAGAGGTCAGTCAAAGCAGCCCACAGGGCAAAACAGAATGGGCCAGAAACCTTTTTTTCAGAGTTCCAAATCATGAGTGATGAAGGATCATCCTTAGAGAAAAACTCTCATGACCAACAGTGAGGTGCCAGTCGAGAGAGAGGCTCTTATCTTTGCGGATGCCCCATTGCTGCGGATGTTGGAACCTAGCATATAATTGCTTTGCTTTGCTACCCCTTCCCTTCCACTTCCCTTCATTCACTTGTGAGCTAGTCTCTGCACTGCTGGCATGCAATGCAGAATGTTTGAAGTGTGTGTCAGAGAAAAATAGATAGATTTATGGCTTTGGCTGGCTGATAAGGTGACCATATGAAAAGGAGGACAGGGCTCCTGTATCTTTTGCAGTTGTATATAAAAGGGAATTTCAGCAGGTGTCATTTGCATGCCTGCAGCACCTGGTGAAATTCCCTCTTCATCACAACAGTTAAAGCTGCAGGAGTCCTTCCCTCTTTTGTATCTGGAGATGATGGCAGGGCTCCTGCAGCTTTAATTATTGTCATGGAATGAATTTCACAAGGTGCTGCAGGAATTCAAATGACATCTGCTGAAATTCCCTTTTCTAAGCAACTGTTAAAGTTATAGGAGCCCTGTCCTCCTTTTCATATGGTCACCCTAGGCTGGCATATCTCTTAGACACAGAGTTAGACTGAAGACACAAGTCGGAGGTGGCTGTAACCGAGCCCTGAGAGGCTGGTGTGCCACAGAGAGCCTTTCAAGAGCATCTCAGAGTCCAGTGTTGGTACAGGCAGAGGCGGCTGGCAGCAGAGGTGTTTTTTTATGTAAGAGTCACCAGATGTTACCAGGTAAAAAGCTGGCACCCTTCGCCCCCGGCCACAGGGTACAAGTGTGTAGCCCAGCTGGACAGTTGGGAGACTTTGGAAGAGGGAGGAAGATTGATTGTTTGAGGATGAAGAATTTGGTTTGGCTGCCATGACTTAGAGAGAGAGACAACAGGCTGCACAGACAACCCAGAGACACCTGATGTAACTTAGCCCTACAGTGCTGGCATGCAATGCAGGACATTAGAAAGAGGGTCTCAGAGTCACGTGTTTGTGCAGGAAGTAGATAGGAGTTCAAAGTCTAGATGTGAAAAGTGGTGCCAACGCAAAAGCCTTGAGAAACTAATGTAGATAAATGAGAAGGGTGAAAGGGTGAAGTGCCACCCACAAGACCCAACCTAATGTTAGAGTAGAGAAACTTGTGACAATCATACAGAAGTTTTAAAAAACTGAACTTTAAAAATAAAAAAGCCAGCTATTCAGCTTGCAGCAGAGTGAGGATACAGTCAGAAAAGATATTTGTGGGAAGGGGAGAATGTATCACACAGAGTATAGCAACAAAGTACAGCAAAAACTACAAAAGTAGGAGTGAGCGAAGTTAATTTCAGATACATTGGATGTCTTACTTGTTATTTCAATTATTTTAACGTTAAGATGTTCTTTAGAACAAATTTGTCTCAGTTGTGTGCTGTAAAATCAGACATGTGACCAAGGCTATGTTCAGGTTGGCACCCCCTCTTGGTGCTGGACATGCCCTCTGGTGGCCAATCATGTTGTCCTCCTTTTCAGTTTCCAAATTATGGTCACCCTACCCTTTAAAGAACTGGGAAGGAAGGCAGGGTTAGTCCTCACTCCTAGGTATTCACAGGAATTGGGAAAAACAACCCCTGCCCTACATGGTACATGGCAAAAACTCTATTCTATCATGATGGTCAAAATAGCTTCAGAAATCAAACTGCCTCAGTGGTGACCACTGGTTATCAATTGCCCTTACTATTTTGCTTTTTAACCCCATGGCCAAGTACTGTTGCCTGAACATCTTGGTGACAAAGGCACTTCTCTAAGTACTAGGGTTTTCTCATTCTCAACAAAGGCTCTCAGTTTTCCTAATTGATTAATTTATCTGGATATCATGATAGGGATATATGGGCCATACAGCTTGAGCTGTTGAGTCCTACTTAGCTGACATTATTACTGCCGAGGTGTTTAGCTTTGCATTTAATGAGCACCCCACCCCCCCAAGACCCCTCTATATATGCAAGCACTGTCTGGTGAAAGTAATTATTTTAGCCCATTAAAACTATCCCAGTGTTTCCGAGCCCAAGTGATGAATATAACATGAAGCAGAATAATCTGGGGGAAAAAAATGGGTGGAGGACTTTTGAACCTTAAATCTTAGAAAAAGGAAATGCTTAGGAAAGATTTTCATTACCATAATTATAGCAAGCGTCGTGATGACATTATAGAAATATATGGTGCATTTAGAAGAGGTTAGGAGGGCTGCACTTTACAAATATTTGTGGATGTAGTATCATTGCTTGAAGTAGGGAAGATGAGTGATCCCACTCTTTTTCAGGTAGACCTATAACCATATATATATATATATATATATATATCACATTTTGTTGGGGCCAGAGGTGGGCGGGAGTGGAACAGCTTTTGGCACATTGATAGCAAGGCAAAAAAGGGGGATTCATTTTCTGATCAGGAGATTTTGTCAGCCTATAGGAATGGAACAACTCCTTATCTCCTGTCCTCGGATCTTTATGAAGAAGTAGCCAAGTATCAACCATTGCCAAGGCACAGAAGTTATGAGTTTGCAAGAAAGCCCAAGGAAAGAAACTCTTGAGAGGAAATGACCACCCAAAAAATAGTGGAGGTCACCCCAGCACCCTCAATGGTTTTAAAATTCCAAGAACCCAGCATCATGGCTCATACCAACAGACCAGGATAACAAATGGGTGAGATTATTTTCATTGTGAGGAGAAGAGACATGAAAAATTTGATTGTCCCACACTAGGGATGTACAAGAATTCTGGTGGCGGCAGTGAAAGCTCTTTTTTTCTGGTTCGGCTGTACCAGACTTTGTTCTGTTTTCCCGCACTGGCATCAACTCAATCTGCAGTGAGTTGTTCTAATATGCGGATTTTGTGGTGGGGGGGAGGATTAATGGTGGGAATTGACATGTAAAAAAATGGAAGGATCTTGAAATTTGTGCAAATGGCATCATTTCAAATAAATAAATTGTCAATCTTGCACAAATGCACGGAATTGCACATTTGCTTGTCAGCTTTGTGGCCTGGCATGGGCAAATTTCCCTTTTGTCAATATCCTTGTCAGTTTCATCCTCTCTCCACACACTATTTCACTGTGTCATGTTCCTGGCTTGTCAGAGAACTTGGCAATTCCCCTCCCCCTTCACTCAGGAAGTGCCAAAGTATAGGATGAAATTTGTGCAAATTGCAGAACCATCACCCTACAAAATGCACAAAATATTTCTGGAATTGGGGGAGGGAGGGAAATCCACTACAGTCTGCTGCCGCTTGCTGGAACCGTCGGGCTTAAATGGGAAAGAATTCCCAGCGTTGCACATCCTTATTCCTCACACCTAACCATCTAGGCTGCATGTGATGGGGAAAAAATGCTCTGGAAACTCCAGCCCCTTCTTACTTCTGTCAGCTCCATGTCTATTCCAGCTCCTCAGGGTTTTGAATACTTGCAGGATTAAGATTGTGCCACTTGCATTAAATAATACAAATTTACAAGGATAATAATTATGTAGCTATTGAATATACTTTGCATCATATTTAATGCATGTGAACCTGCCATTAGCTGTGACATGGTAAGTCTTGTGCAATAGCAGCAAACAGCAACTAATATTCTTTGGGTTAACGTTCACTTCTTTTAAAAGGGAAGGTGGTAAAAAGAGAGGGGTTGTCAAAGGGTGCTTGACTTTGGACTGGGTGGTGAAGGCAATAGAGTGAACGCTACGAGATTAGTCAATATGAAACAAACAATTGGGGAGAATAAATTTAGCCTGGGCTGACTTTTGGTGTCTAGTCATTTGACCATCTGAATTCCTCCTTGCATACAAAGACATAAAACAGATAAGGAGTGTTTACATTGTTAAACAGGGCATTTAGCTCAGCGGTAGAGCATATACTTGGTATGCAGAAGGTCCCAGGTTCAATCCCCAGTTTCTCTAGGTAGAGCAAGGGGGAAATCCTGCTTGAAACCTTGGAGAACTGCTCATGCAGTATGTGTCAACAATATTGGGCTAGAAGTACTAATGGTCTGACTCAGGAGAAGACAGTTTCCTATATTCCTACGATTAGATCAAGATGACTTCTCAACATAAGAGTCACCAGTTAAAGACCCATTTCTTTACTCAGACCTTCCTGGATTGATTGGGCAGTCCAGTCTGGTTGTTAATTTTGACAGTCTAAGAATTTGATTCTAATGTATTCATAAATGTTTTATATTATTACTTATAATAATAATAATAATAATAATAATAATAATAATAATAATAATAATATACCCGCCTCTCCCTCCAGATCGAGGCAGGGAACAACATCATCACAAAACACACAAAACTGATTAAAAATACATAAAACCAGTACATCATTAAAATACCAATAAAACACCAATAAAACACTTAAAATTAATCTGAGTAGCCTGCCGGAAGAGCTCAGTCTTTATAGATCTTTTAAATTCCTGAAGACTGGTGAGTTGACGAATCTCTCCTGGCAGGTCATTCCACAATCTGGGAGTGACAGAAGAGAAGGTCCTCTGGGTAACAGTTGTTAGTCTAGTTTTTGTTGACTGTAATAAATTCTTCCCAGAGGACCTAAGCGTGCGGGGCAGATTGTATGGGAGAAGGCGATCCCGCAAGTAACCTGGACCCAAACCATGTAGGGCTTTAAAGGTAATGACCAACACTTTGTACTTCACCCGGAAACTAATTGGCAGCCAGTGGAGTGATCTTAATGCTGATGTAATATGGTCACCCCTAGGTGTACCAGTGACAAACCTGGCTGCCATATTTTGAACTAGTTGAAGTTTCCAGACTAGGCACAGAGGTAGCCCTATGTACAGCGCATTGCAGAAGTCGAGTCTTGAAGTTACCAGCGCATGCACTATTGATTTTAGGTCTTCCAACTCTAGGAAGGGGCGCAGCTGGCATATCAGTCGAAGCTGATAGTAGGCACTCCTGGCCGTCGCATCTATTTATTATGACATATTTTAATTAATCTTTGCTTTGTAAACTGCTTAGAGATATATTTAGATATGGCAAGCAGTATATAAATCTAAGAAAGAAAGACAGGCAGGCAGACAGACAGACAAGGAAGCCCTTTCGGGAAACAATTTCTTTGTGCCTTAATAGCCATTGTTTTGTGCCTCCTTTCCATATAAAGTATTCTCTTACATTCAAAGGTCCCATGCATGCAGTAAGACATGGATGCTCCAACAGCTCAGTTGCATTAGGAAAACAGATTTCAAATTCAACTCAGCTCTTGTTGTATGCCATGAAATGTCAAGCCACACTGACTGCATCAGTGAAGCCCAGCAGGCCAACGCTGCCTTAGCTGAACAAATTTCAAAGCCAACTGATGACTTAATAAAATGCTGCTGCATATCCATGATGCTGAAATAGAGAAGATCTTGCACAGTGCATTTCAACCTTTGGAATACCCTGACTGAAGTTGTAATCCTATGCTCACTTGACTGGCTGTAAATTTGACTGAACCCAATAGGATTGACCTCCAAGTAAAGATGTATGAGATTGCACGGTGAGGGACAGAGGAAAGTGGAGAGAGAAAATGTTAGTAAGAATTTCAACAAATACTGCATGTGGAGGAATCAGGATTAAATGAAATGCCTTCTGGAAAGGTTGCTTCTGCATAGTTGTCTAAACACTTCACTAAAGAGTCCAGATGGTTTGGTTAAGTGGAATAACAACATAGCACGATGAAAGAAAAAGACCCCACACCTTCCTAATACAGGCAAAAATGCCTTTCTTGCCTCAATAGTATCAATCGACTATGCCTCAACTGCGAAGTAAGAATTATACACCAAGTTTCTCTCAGCAATTTCTCATCTTTGTATCATAATCTAAAAGACAGCTATTGGAGTTTGTTTAAGGCTTGAAGGAAAGGCACTCCACACATACTTAGAGGTCCTCCAATCCTTGCTATTTCTTATTCACAAATGGTAAGGTGAAATTCCTCCTCATCTGCACCTTTTCTCCTCCCCCTCCCCCTGACTTTCCTATCAGAAATTCAGGATCTAGCACAGGTATGGCTAAATACTGGGCCATCGACTGATTCTATCCTCACCTACCACGTTATCTGGTGTGTATCTTGCAGATCTATAGGTAGTGCCATGCCTCTTAATTTTTTTATGATGCCTAGTGTAGTGACAAGCACCATGAAGAGGAGGAGGATTGATGAAGAGGCTTCGCAAGAAGAAAACATATCTTTTAGGCAAACCTAGGCCACAGAAATGTACAATCTTCTTTAGAAATTCTGCTCTAAGTGAACCTGCCAAATGAGATGAGACGGAAGACCACTAGGAAGAGGGCCTTTTCAGTTGTGGCACCTTGGTCATGGAACAGTCTGCTCAGCTGTTGGGACAGAGAGGATTAAACCTAGCATTGGGCCTGTTCAGACAACACATTAACCATGATTAGGCAACTAACCCTTTTACAGCCAATGGTTAGTGAGTGTGTTTAAATTGTGGTTATGCAGCCACCATGGTTAGGAATGGTTCACGCAATACACTAAGCCATAATGTTTAGCTCAAAATACTTAATGATGGTGCCTTAGAATGTCATCTGAACAGGGTCATTAAAAAAAAGTTGAAACATATGCAAATGAGATTGTGTGTGTGTGTGTGTGTGTGTGTGTGTAATTGAAGATGATGCAGCTGAGGTTGTTTTGGCTTTAAAGCTATGAATTTGTGTCTCATATTGTCCATTAGGTTGTATGCAGTGATTTACTTACGGATCTTAAGCTCACTGGGAGGCATTGAGCATTGCCTCTCAGATGAATCTTCCTTATGGGATTGTTGTAAGCTTAAATGAGGTTGTTGTTGTGGTGGTGGTTGTTATATTACCATCAATGTGCATTTTCAGAGAATGGGTTTCTACTCCAAGAAAGTCATAATCTAGAAAATGCCACAAGGTAGACAACTGTTTGCCTAACATGAATTTCAACACCTGCTTTTGCATGCAGAAGGTCCTCGGTTCAATGTCCACCATCTCCATGTAGGGCTAGGAATAATAATAATAATAATAATAATAATTATTATTATTATTATTATTATTATTATTTATTACCCGCCTCTCCCTCCAGATCGAGGTAGGGAACAACACCAAACATAAAATACACAAAACTGATTAAAAGCACATAAAACCAATACATAATTAAAATACCAATAAAACACCAATAAAAACACTTAAAATTCATCTGGGTAAGCCTGCCAGAAGAGATCAGTCTTTATAGCTCCTTTAAATTCTTGAAGACTGGTGAGTTGGCGGATCTCTCCCGGAAGGTCATTCAGGAAGGAATCTTGCCTGAAACCTTGGAGAGACATGGCTACCAGTCAGTGTCAACAATACTGGATTAGATGGACCAAAGGTCTGACTCAGTATAAAGCAGCTTCCTGTGTTCCCAAAATATCTTACTACACACAAACAAACAACATGTTAAAAGCTTCATGGAACTATCCAATCTACCTTGGGGCCAAACTGTATGTTACACAATAAACATCTGTTTAGAGAGAGTCTGTAGTTCAGTGGTAGAGCACCTGCTTTGCATGCAGAAGGTCCCAGGTTTGATCCCTGGCATCTCCATGTGGAGCTGGAAAAAATTCTGTCTGAAACGCTGAAGACTCAGTATAAAGCAGCTTCCAATAAATAAATTCTTTTTTAATATATATATATATATATATATATATATAGTAAATATTAACAAACCAGAACAAAAAATAAATCATGAAAAAGAAAAGAAACTTTACATATATAGGAATATCATTGATTTTTCCATCAAATATACCATTCATTGGGGGGGAAGGGAGAGAGTTATGCTTAGGTTTCAAGAAAAGCAGACCAAATAACCATGTATTTATCCACGTGCAAGTTGCACCTATATAACATCCGTTCAAATGTTATAGCGTTATTAAGTCTTCAGTCCATTGCATTATTGGAGGTGAGCATTTATCCTTCCAATATGATAATATAAGTCTTTTAGCTGTCATGCCGGCTCTGAAAATCCATTTGCTCTGACCATGTGTTAACTTCCAAGAAGCCAGCAGGTAATTTAGGAGGGCATGCACATCATTCCATATTACAGATTGTTTCAGTACAAAGTTTATCCTTATTATAACCTCCTCCCAAAAGGGGGCGACTACTGGGCATTGCCAAAACATACGAATGAAAGAAGCATTAGGTGCATTACATCTCCAACAATTGTGCAAGTTAGACAAACCCTTATTGAAAAGGTGTTATGGAGTCCAATAAACCCAAAACATTTTTTTTTTTTTGCTGAATAAGATGTAGCCTTAAATAAATAAATTCAACAACAGCAGCTGTTTCCCAGGCTGGAGGCATAAGTATAAGCTTTGCCTGTTAAACTGCTGTCTGACAGGCAACTCTTAAAAGCACGGGGTAGGATCTACACTACTGCTTTATAACAGTTTATAATGTTTTTGATAACTGTTCAAACCCAGGACAGATTCCATATACTTTCAAACCATTTCCAAAGTGTTATATCCTGTAGCTCTGGCCCGGGACCTGTGTCAGGGGAGAAACATTGCAACCCACCTATCAATGTTTCTGAATTATAGGGTCCACCAAATTCAAATTGGGGAAACGGCAGGAGAATAAGGGTTAAAAGGAACTTCCTCAAGTTTGGTCCACCTTGCACCTGTTTTAAAGTTGAAAAACAGCATCTCCCACATCATGTGGGTTTGGGCTCAAGATGAGCTCGGAGTGCCTCAAGAAGAAAAAGGCAACACACCGACGTGTATTCATGCACCATTATTAAGTATCTTGCTTCATTATTATTATATTCCTTGATGAGATTTACTTGGAGGCAAGGAGCCAGACTACATTTCCCTCCCATTTCAATACGTATGGAGTGCACAATCTGGTGAGACAGACTTCCTCACAAAACACCCCCTGAGTCTACTCAAGCGATATATGGGCAAGTCTGTCTTACGTTATTCTTCCCTCACATGAAACTTGCTTCAGTACCTCTTCAGTCCATGGCCTCGGCTGTGTTATATTAGTAGCCATCTGGTTTTCAGACATATAAGCGAGGGCATCATCTAAGGAACAATGGAATCATTTAAGTCAACTGAGCTGTTCTGATAATCGTCAGCTGAAGAATTGTGTTATTGGCCTCTAAACAATTGTGACTAATTAGAATCCTTGTTGGGTATCTGAAGAAAAGATGGCTAGAGTGACAGCAAACATAAATGGCAGAAAACATGGCCAACAGAAATATAGCCACAGAGAGTGGCTGCATTCAGATAAGACGGTGATGATTTCTCTTGCACTGACATAAAATCAGAAGGAGGCAATGTGAACTAAACACGACTGGCCAAGAAAACTGAATGACCAGAACAGTTTGTGGATGTGCTGATTTAAAAGTTTGCCTTTTGGGTTTGATCTGAATGAAACTTCAGACCATGTCACAAGATGTTATTCTTCATCTTGATGTTTAAAGGAGATGGTGCACTAGAATTATGCTAAAAAGAACAACAAAATATTAAAGCTTTAAACAAATGAGAATACAGCAAAGGACTCCACATAGTTGATTGATTTGAGTTTTAAATCTAAAGGATGAGTGTGTCAAAGGAAACATAATCGAGACATTACATATTTGTCTTTGTATAAGAGGACTGACCAAAAGTAGGAGGCCAAAACTGGACATATTTCTGGACTATAGATTTCAGAAGACAATCCTACAGTCTGACAAGAGAATTAATTTCTCTCTCCTTACAAGACACATGCTTTAGACCTAAATTTAAGAAATTGATCAACCGTATAGGACCATTTGTTATTCATTTTAAGCTTTAATACTTTTTGTTATTGTTAGCATTACCACAATTACACCAGCGCATATCAACATCAAAGAAAAATAACACAATGTGGCACCAATCCACAGCCCTATATTCATTCTGAAGCATCTGAATTAGAGGAATTCCCCTGTCAATTCAACAGATTGGGCAGCTAACTAACCCCCATTTGGAAAGGCTGCATTGTGAATGCATTAGAACACCACACTCTCAAGGAATAATTGTATTGGGCCATGCCCCTATCAATACATGGATATTTAAAAATAAAAAAATATATTATTCTATTTTATTTATGTAATAATACTGCACATTGATGCAATATATTAATGCCTAAAACATATCCTTAGCATATTGTCTAAAATATAATAAATTAATGTTACATTTAAAAGTTCTAGCCCCACAGATGGTACTGACCTCAACAGAGCAATAGTCCCTCAAGCCATCAAAACGGATGATCAGCCAGGAAAAAAATAACAACATCTAGACTTTGCCAATACCACGAATGTAACATTTAATAATAATGTAAATCATGTGGCTATTACTCTATTATGATCCCATAATGTATATCTTATGGCAAAACTCACAATCTGTTGAGGGTAGTTTTGTAGATTATCAATATTGTCCCAGGCTGAAAGGTAAATTTCAGGAACTAAGCCATTTACAATGATTCTTCAGAAACTGGATATGTGTGGTATATGGGAGCAAAAGGGTGGCAAAGTTATTTCTTCCCCTAATTGACAGTAACCCCCAGCTGCTCACACAAAACACACAAATTCATTTATACAATTCAAAGTTTTGCAAAGTGGTCTACATCACTTAAGAATAACTACCATTGCAGAACTTAATCTTCTTTGATAATCTTCTATTCTACAACCAATTATATGCCCTGAATCATTCAGGGTTTTATCTCTTACCCACAGGCACTTTTGGTTCTTGTCACCATGGTGCTGTCCCTGCTCTTAGATTACCTGCCTCACATGACTTTATCCCTCTTGACTTCCCTAGTCTACAATTCCCTTCCCTTCTACACATATTCTTAATATGGACCCCTTTGTCTGGACTTAACATCATTTTCCATGAGGTAGAGGAAAATGGAAGCTACAAAGCATCCAAGATTGGAACATATATTTCTTGTGCCATTGTTTGCACTGCTAATAAGAACTTCAAAGCCTACAACTCTAAGCAGCTTTACCAAAATGACATTCCTTAAATCCCCACTTGCTTGGGATATCTAGGAAAAAAATAATGATGGTGTTTGGCAATCCGTGAACTCCTAATGAAGCGTTGAAATTTGAAATGCTCTGTACATTAACTACATCAATGGAGAGAAGCCACAACTTTGATTTGCCTTATCTTGGTTTGATCCTCACTCTCTCAGTAATGCATTAGACTGGTAGCATGCGAGAGAGAGAGAAATCAATTTTGTAGCATCACTGATTTTTCTTATTCAATATATTTCTGTCTGTCAAACTAACTCCTTAATCAGTAATCATCTAAATAGTCACGTATGGGTAACATTAATGTGTTTAACTTTGAATAACTATTTAGATATGAAGAAATAGATTTTTTTTAAAAAAACTGGGAACATCCATAGGGATTATTCTGCTGTTATTAATTTAACTAGACACTGGATGTCAGTGTTGCTGTTTGTTAAAAGGAAAGGAAAGGCAAAGTCTAAAAGGCCATGCTTAATAGGCGATATCAAATAAAATCAGTCTAAATGGCATTAAGTGCTAACAAGATTATTATATATTTATAGTGGGTCTTACTGGTCTTATAGTTGTTGTTTTCCATATATATTAAAAGGCTGAGACTACACGCTACAGCCTCCTCCACTTCTCTCATGTGTTGCTGTATGCTCATGGGAGATTCCTGCCTCAAATTGGCAGCCATTCCGCTAGCTGAGAGTTGCCCTTGTTGGAGGGCTGGGCGCTTAATGGTGTGCATTACATGATTGACCAAATTAGCCCTGGAGTTTTATTTAAAGATAAAACATTGCATTTCTTTAAAATAAAAGAATATTTTATAGCCTCATGTCGCACAATAATTACCATTTCAAGTGTTCATTGAATCACAGAGATAAAAATGATATTTTCTGTGAGCTTTTTATCGCGCGCTCCCGCTCCTCCTTGCCTTCTTTCCATCACAAAATAGACCCCATATATATATATATATATATATATATATATATATGGAATGTGCCACCATTTCCTGCTGTGTGCAGGAAAAGCGGTGTGATAAAACAGCCACTGAATGGGCCACGTGGCCATTGTTTACTTCCTCTTTCTTCTCCGTATGAAGAAAGAAGTATAGTGGGACAGAAGCGGGGGGGGGGAAGTGACAGTAAGGAAACGCGATTTCCCCCCCCCCCCCCCGGTCTGATGACATTCTATGTGTTTTTTTCCTAGAGCAGATAGCTTTTTCAAACGTATTTCTAACCATTCTGAAATCTATCACAGCACTAAACTTAGAGATTAATGGCTCCTCTGACTATCACCATAAGCTACAGTAAGAACATTTAGGTAAGTATCCTATGTACACTTTCCTGGGAGTAAATCCCACTGAAGTCAATGGAGCTTAATTCTGAGTAGCTATGTATAGGATTACACTTCTTGCATCTTTGAGAAAGTAATTCTTAGGAAGCTGAACACAGGTAAACGAAAGTACTCAGAGCCAAACTAAATGTTCTGTCTATCGCGCATGGTGGGGCCATGCATGTTAGTTTTCTTTACCTCTGTGTAAGCGCACACAGCCCATGGTGCTCCAAAAGGAGTGTTAAACCTTCCTCCCTTTCATTTTTTCCATGAAACTCCACCCGCTAAGGGGGAGGTGAGATAACAGTTGCTCCAATGGAGCATTTCTTTCTTTTTTTTACCCCTCCCCAGATGTGTGGAATTTTATGAAAACAACAATAACAACAACTACAACTACTACAACAACAAGGTTGTTGGACTGCCACAGTCCCAATCCGAATCAGGGACACATGTGCTTACATGGAGGTAAAGAAAACTAGCACCCATGGCTCCACCATGCATGGTAGGCAGAATCGCGCAGAGAGCTTTGGCTATGGGGCAGTATATAAATGTAATAAATAAATAAATAAATGTTTATTTTGCTCCTCAAATTATGCACTACCATTGATTTTAGAGACTGAAATCAGCTTGAGTCAAGCTGAAGGAATATATAGAAAATCAGGTTAGAAGTGTCCCAAGTAAAGGTTGACTTTGCTGTTATGGAAACAAGCAAAGAGCAACAGTGTTGATATTTAGTGAGGTGATAGTAACATAGACCTGGAAAAAAAACCATCAGAAAATGGTGTCTCATGCCTATCATTTTACTTTGCCATTTACCATTTCACTGTTTTTACTGGGTGTGATTACAGATGATGATGATGATCATCATCATCATCATCATGATTGCTTAAATTACATTTAAAGCAACAGTTTCCTACCATCCAAGAGTGTTAATATTATTTACAACAAATAAACTCAGACTCCAGTGCCTATTTGGAGAACGTGATGCTTTGAATCACAAGTACAGAAAACGTCTCTGTTAAAACAACAACAACAACAAAACACACACACACACACCCTAAATAGTACTTAATGATGACTATTCCCTTTCTCCAGTGTTATATAGATGTGGACCCTCTGACAGCATGGCATCCTGTTACAACATGTTCTGTGAAGCCATCAAGTCCAGTGTACTGGCTTTGAGAAATGCAGAGAAAGTGGTGAGATTGCTATTCTTTGTAACTTTGAAGTGATTACTTGCAAGTCTGTTGCACACAACTAACAGAGTCTCAAAGGACGGTCACAATTTGTGTATGTCAGACTTTCAGCTTGATCCTAAAGAAGTTTACTGGGAAGTATATCTCACTGAATTCAATGGTACTTAATTCTTAATAGGTATGCTTAGGATTTCAACCTTTGCCTATTTTCTCCCCGCATATCACAGGCAACTTAATGATGCAAATAGGGAAAAGGAACATTGCCACGGGTCGTTGTCATGGTCCATTAATCATTTTGTAGATACAGCACTGGAGTAATGCGGTGTATAGGCTTTGTTACCACATTGTGAACTCATGCTTCTAAGGAAGTGAGAAATTTAAACAATGGTCATGGGTGTTGTGCTTTTAAAAGCAATGTATTACTTTCATTTTACATAGCTATACTAAAAAGAGGCACGGCTGACCCAAGAAACAAAAGACCTAGACTTCCAATTAATACGCCAGTCTGTATATAACTAGCCTCCAGGCAAGAAAGAAAGAAAACATTCCTACTGAAGGCGAAGTTGCTTCTAATTAGAAAACCACTAGCTCCATTTAATGGATCAAAACCACACATGAGACAGGCATCAAAGTTTCCCTAATTGGAATTAAAAGCAAACAATATAACAGTTTCCAAGATGCTTTTTCCATTCTACAAAACTTCTTAGAGTGACATTTTCACATCCACCGAATATAGCATTGCATATTGAAAATCGATTTCATTTTCTTTCTTTTTTTGAAAAAGGAAAGCAGTTATTTGATAGGAGCAGTTCTTTGATAGGCTTAAACATCTGTTAAGATTGACTATTGCAGTTTCAGACATTTTCTTGGGTGAACATCATATAAGACCTAGGCATGGGAGAATCAATGAACTGATCAAAAACATCCAAGTTCCATCTCGAAGCTCAGTCTGCCTTGTTCCTGTTCCGAATTGTTGTTGTTGTGAGAATGCACTTTTTTAAAAAATTGGGTGCACATTTTTTGAAGTGTGCACCCAAATGCAGACTTTCCCCTCATTAACTAAATTGTGAAATGCTTTTTTTGGGGGGGGTCTTTCATTTTCAGGATGCATATTTTTACAGTGCATGTTTTTCTAATGAATTTTGCAAGTCCAGTCACAAGCTTGGGAATATGCAAGCTTCGCCTGAAAAAATGTGTTCGCGTACAAGGATACAATCATGGCAAGTTCTGATCCTTAACAAAGTGAAACAAAATTCTCATACATTCCTAATAACAGCAATATTTGGCTGTCAGTTCATTTCCAAAATATTCAATTCAATTGCAAAACACACACTATGAACAATCCATAGACTATGGAATACCAGTACATGGTCATGAGATAGGCAAGCCCAATGAATGGAGTGGGCATGATCTTGCTCATCTACTATGCATATACTCCACAGGCTCAGAGCAATGTTCTGTTGTTTTTAGTGAGCTCAATTCTAGGTAATCTGTAATACAGAAGAATTGCTAGTTTTTTTTCTTTTCTCTTCAGGGGCTATCCACAGTTTGTATTGTATCTCGACAAGCAAGCAATCACACTGAGCTAAGTCTATAGACAGAAGACAGTTGTAGGTGGTATGATGCAGGCATGGTTGCCCTGTTGCAAACAACGTATCCTACTGCCACCTCTGCTTATAGATTTCAGTAGTGCTAATCTTGCACACACTGTCTGGCAGATAATGATGACACAAATAACAAAATCAGTAACAGCACAGGAAATGATGCCTCTATCATAGCAATGTCAACTGTCTTAAAAACTATTGTCCAGCCATGGAAAAGAAAGTATGTCATGCATAAAAGGAACACCTAAAACACATGTTCGATCTTGCGGAGCGAAGGACGAGAAATAATGAGGCGACACAAGAATTGGGATATAAACAAGGGCCACTTTATTTTACAGATAACAAAAGGGGGGAGGTAATCCTAAACGGGCATTTTAGCATGGCCAGCCAGGCCATTGAAGGGGTCGGGCGAGACATTCACAGCCCGGGAAGTGGCGCCTGCGCTCTCGCCACCCCCCGAGCTTCCCCAATCTGAGGTGGGGGGGCCTTCCGGTGTCGTCTCCCCTCGCGCCGCAGGGCTCCAAGTAGACGAGAAGGGTTGGCCCCAAAGGTAAGCCTTATCCCCCCAACTGATGCTGCTGGGCTCTCAGTGGTTGGCCCTCAGGCGTTACCAATCACCTAACAGTGCCTGTGAATGCTCACCATTAAAAAACATTAAAAAATGCCCGCTCCGCTCCTACCGCCCAACATAGTGACCAAATAGCCAATTAACCTAATTAACACCCATCCTGCTTTTGCAGTGTGAAGTAGGCGAAAAAACTCACAGCCAAGTTAGATTGTGAGCAAAAAAATCCTACTTGGCCTCAAAAGTGACGACCAGCGAACCCACACTGACAACAGGGGAGGGCGGGAGGGAGCTGCGGAACAAACTGTGGAGGTGAGGAGGGGTCCCTGGACTTAAATAGCTGTAGACCCCTCCCATCTCCAGTGGCACCACCCTGGCCCAGCAAATAGCGGGCCAAAACGTCACCTCTCCCCATCCTCGCCCGCAACCTCCTCTCCCCACCCAGCAAGCCGGGTAAGGAAAGGCCATTTCGTAACATTCAGCTGCCTTCAAAACAAGAAACTAGCCATAGAGAAGAAAATATGCCAAGCGTGGAAGAAACCAAAAGATGAGTATCTAATATTTTGCACACAATTAAATTCAGCTTCTGTTCAACATTTTTGCAGCATTTGGTTGTTGTTGTTGTTTGCTAAAATGTGAGTTTGATTCAGTGATCACTGATTGCTGGGATAATGATTGCTCATATTTTGCTGAGGATCAAACAGAAGTCCCTAACAATCTGCTGAACTGGATCCAGTGATCTCATGAACAGAGTTCTGCTCACAGAAAGATCCTGCTAACGGAAGGGAAGAAAGATAATTTTGCCCCAATTTGCTTTATCTTACAGCCCCTTGCACCCCCCTCCCCAAAAAAACACCCCTGCTTCAGAAGGATAAGGTAGGGTGACCAGATAAAATCCAGGTCAGGGCTCATGTAACTTTAACAGTTGTAGAGAAAAGGGAATTTCAGCCAGTGTCCTTTTTCACTACAACTGTTAAAGTTACATGAGCCCTGACCTGGATTTTATCTGGTCACCCTAGGATAAGGGACCTCTGGAATAGTGTGGGAGATTGCGTAAGGGTTTACGTGGAGAAAGTCAAATGTAAATATTACCTCACCTATCACTTTCATAAGCAGGAGCCCTTACTGGATTACATCTCCATCCATAAGTGGAAGGAGTCCTTCCATGAGCGGAAAGGAGAAACTGGGCCCAAACTGTTGTGTTTTTCATTTGTCTTAGGAGATTTGGGGATCTGTATTTTACTGATAATGATGTTGAAGACTACATTTTAAAGCTATAGGTCTACCAGAAGGTAATGAAACTGTTCACACTTCATTGCCTGTTTATGATGACATCAACGTCCTTGCTGGAATAATAGCTGCTTCAGGTCAAAAAGAGGGGTGTTTATCAAATTGTTGCTTTTTCTGCTTGTGTGGTGCTTTGTGCATTTAACTGACATCTCAACAGGATTGAGGATGTTGAACATCTTTCATACATCAGCTGTCAGCACTTCGCAGGATTGAGTACAAAATGACATTTCTCCCTTGCAGTAATCACTTGAAAATGCATACCAGCATTTTATTTTGCCATAAAATACATTTACAGTGCAGGGAAAGAATCAAAGTAAGAGGCTATTCAAAGGAAAGACATGCTAGATGATGCATGTCTCTTCTTCTTTGCGTGTGTGTGTGTGTGTGTGTGTGTGATTGGCATGAGCTCAAAATTAGCTCTTGGTTCAAAACATAATCCCATTATTATAATAAAAATTGTAGATGTGACAGTTCTAATGGCTTCTAAGAATGTATAATAATGTAATCCAGGGGGAAGTTCACCCAGAGCCAAGGTCAAGCAAAAGTGGTGTTTGAAACAGAAATAACTGTTATCTTTCCAGCTATAAAAGTTCCATAGCCTCTTGAACAGATTTGCCCTTCAGGTGACAGCAAAGGAACAACAGGTCAGCAAGGGCCCTACAGTGTTTTCCATACTGCAAAATGAAACTCTGTTATTGCCCAAAGCCCAAAACAGGAACTGATTATTATTCTTTACCCCAAAGACTAACGTGTATATGTCCCTCAGATTTCCCTTCTGAAAGATTAGTATACAAGAATGAATATCAGTGGGCAACCGAGTATCTAAAAAGCAGAGTTAGGCAACCTAGTGCCCTCCGTTAATTTTGAACTCCAACTCTAAGATTGTTAACGGGGACTGGCCAACAAGTCCACATTCCGCCAGTACTTTTTCAGCAGCACTGGCTGCCAGTCCACCTCAGAGCCCAATTCAAAGTGCTAGTATTAACGTTCAGAGCCTTAAACAGCTTGCGCCAGGTTATCTGAACAATCACCTCCTCCCATATGTACCTGTCCAGACCCTAAAATCATCTTCAGGGATTATTCTCTGTTAGCCAAAGGAAGTGAGGAAGATGGCTACCAGGAAGTGGGTCATTCCTGCTGTGGCACCCTGGCTGCGAAATGAGTTTCCTAGAGAGGGTTGCCTCCTTGTACTCTTTTTGGCACCAAGTGTAGACCTTTTTGTTTTCCCAGTATTTAGCATTTTAGACTTTTAGCTCTGCTGTTTTAAATCCATATTTTAAATCTGTATTTTAAATATCTGTATTACTGCTCAGTTTTATTTTGGTTGTACTTTTAAATTGGGGTTTCAAGCTTCCACATTTTATATTTTATGTGTACCTTGGGGTTTTAATTTTTGTGAACCACCCAGAGAGTTTTGGCTTTTGGGTGGTATAAAAAAAGAAAATAAATAACTAAACTCCTATCAGCCCCAGTCAGCATATTCAGGGATTATAGAAATTGTAGTCCAGATTTTATGGAGAATACTAGATTGCCTAGCCATACTATAAACTAACCTATCAGAACAAAGCTCACTTGAAGTGAATGGTTATTATATCATGCTTTGACATCAAAACTGCTTTCAAACTATGCACACCCACACACACCAGGTTTAGAGTGCCTTCAGCTCTGGAATGTTGTCTCTCTCCATTTTCTTGACACTCATCTCATGGATCCCCATTACTCCCCCCTCCCTGAATTTACAACCCATGGTTCTTATCTTCCTACTGAAGAAAAGAGTGATTGGTTTCTTAAGAATTTGTGAAACAGACATTATGTTAAAACTAGCAAGTGTTATTTAAATGTGATAGTGTCTTTGTAAGAAGAAAGTAGGGTGAAGACAAATGCAATCTAAATTAGGGATAGCCAAAAAACCCAATGTTAATTTTTGCCCAGATTCTCCAGTCGTCAACTTGATGCTCATCTCTCTTTCAACTTCCACAAGTGTTTGCGGGGGGAAATGGGGGAAATAAAGAGACGAGACAAATATACATATGGTATAAATTTGGGCCATATTTATTAATGATCTGCAAAGAAAGACTGGGCGGGCCCTGATCTAGCCCAGCTACTAAGCCAGGTTTTGTATAAGGGTGAAAACATTCTATGTCTGTGGAGTGGCGTCTTTCGAACGTCACCCCCAGGCCATACCCCTCGCGTGGAGGGTAGGCCTCCTCTTGTCGCTCCCCCCCCCGGGCTGCCCAACACCGGGTGGAGCGAGTCAAGTTGGCCTCACAGGTTAGCCCTATCCCCCCACTGAGGCCGCACGACCCTTAGTGGAAGGCCTCAAGCATAACCTGTCACCTTAACGGTGCCTCAGAATGCTCACCATCCCTTACCTACGAGTGCCCGCCCCTACTGCCATGGGAGAGGGACAAGCCTATAACCTCTCGCAGGCCTCTTTGCAAATCGGACAGGAAAATGTTGTTGCCCATCTCAGATAAGTGGACCCGGTCCTGTCTGTACAGCTCCCTCCTTGTCTGCCTAATATCCGGATGTGAAATAAACCCATCACCGTGCTTCAACAAGCTTGCGGTGACTTCGCGGTTTACCTTTTTGCGAGCCCTGTCCAGGGCCCGCGGATTCCAACAATCCCTCCAGACCATTCTGGGCATCATTTTGGACCACAATATCAGGATGCCCGGCCAGCGCCTTCTTATGATCTGGAAATCATCCAAGGCCTGCCATATGAGGGCCTTCCCTTTGCATAACCCAAGGTCGTTCCCCCCCAGATGAACCACCAGCACCTGAGGAGGATTTGGTACTAGACCTTGCTGAAATAACGTGGGCAGGAGGCGCTCCCATCTCATGCCACGTCTGCCCAGCCACTGGATGCTGGCACACTAGCTGAGCCCGAGCTGTGTTCTGCAGCTTGACAGGAAAGCCCTCCGTCTGGCCCAAAAAACCATATTGTGGCCCACAATGAGCACCCACACTGGCTCCACAACATTCCAAAGATCTAGAAAGAAGAAAAACATCTGTACTACACTACACAAACTGTTGTCCAGGAAAAGGACAGACGTATGATTGGAAAGCCTGAGAATGCCACCTGCCAACCGACTTCACTTCATGGGCTGAAAAGCCCAAAGCCTCAGCAGTGGAGGCCGCTCCAATCCTGAAAGAGTGAGTGCCAAAACGGTACTCACCTAAGCCCAGGGCACTCAGAGCAAGTTTAGTGACTGCCCAAAATTGGTATTTTGTCAAAGGGGTTCCATCTTTATGACAGAAAATGTTCCCCCAACCTGAACCACGAACTTCACAAAAAACCTCCAAGGCCTTAACAGGCCATAACTCATCTGTGTGGCATGCAGTATTATAGTGGAACCTCTATCACTCTGATCCGTCTTAGATCGTCTGATCCTGAGGATCACATCTCCTGCAGAAAATTGTACGTCCTGAAATTGAAGGGCCCTACCTGAAGTGTCATCTTTAGAGGACGGCACCAGCTCAGAAATCCTTCGGGCCCCGAAAAATGCTGTCAGTGCTGCTGCATGGAATAGTGTTGCCTCAAACTGAGAACTACACACTGTTGTCCATGTTCCTCGCAAACCAACTAATATCCCTGGGGACATGGGCTGTCTCTCGTCCTTAACTTTAGGTGATTCCCGTGCCCAGCCTTGCAGGGTCCGTCGTACCCTGAAGTCTTGAGTGGTATCGTTTATACCCTTCAATTTTGGCCAAAAACCTAGGGCTGACATCTTACCCCTTATTGTCCCTGCGGACAACCCCTTCTGGTGTAGGGAAACACAATACTGCAGCAAATGCTCTACAGGAATAGGCCAGAGCTGTTGGAGTTGAACACTTGCTCTGAAGGAGAAAAACTCCTTACCTGCCTTGTTGTAAGCCAACCTGGTACTGGGGGCAATTGAATGCATCATTGCCTGTTCAGCCTCAGATCACCAATCTCCCATAGCTCAACTGACATGGCTTCCGGCAGTGTCCAAGCCCAAGGCACCAATTCGCGGAACCTGTCCACCTGGTTGCGTGATAAAGCGTCTGCTATGGGATTTTCTAAACCAGGCACGTGCCTAGCCTTAAACCAAATATTATGTTTAAGACAGTGCAATGTGAATGCTCTGATAAGCTGCATAACTCTGGGATTCCTAGAGGATAGGGTGTTAATTACTCACACCGTGGCTTGGTTATCACACCAAAATAACACCACCGTGTTAGCCATATGCTCTACCCATATATGTACAGCTACATAAATGGGAAAAATTCTAAAAATGTAAGATCCCGTCCTAGGCCAGCTGCCAGCCATTCTTGGGGCCACTGTTCAGCACACCATCTGTCACCCCAGATCACCCCAAAACTAAAACATGAAATTGTGCATGTTTTTAAATTACACAATTTAAAAATTGAAACTTGAACAATTTTAGAACACAAGTGCATGTTTGAGAATTTGCAAACATTTTCCAGAACATGTTCTCTAGCTCGCCCTTGTGTTCAAGGTTGTGAACACGGCATGCTCGGCTGTTTCACGAGCGCAAACAAAATTCTTGTACAGCTCGAATATAAATGATCTCACAGTGGGTCACATTAGCCACAGTTGAATGTGGCTTCCTGGTAGCATCGCAATTTGGCATACATTCGTTGTTAAAAGAGTTGCAAAACTGCTCCTGCAGAAATAGAAAAGCTTTAAATGGGGGTAATGCTGCACTGCTGTGCAGTTTTACCTAGCCCCACTGAACGCAGGTGGACTTACTTCCAAGAAAATATGCTTACAGTTATGCTTTAAGCCTGAAATCCCACTAAATTCAGTGGGACTTCTGAAAACTGGTCTGCAAGTCCCATGATGGCGAATAAATTTCTAAAGCTAGAGGCAAGGATCTGAGGCTTTTGCCTTAACAAGCCAGACAGTTTCATCTGCAGCTGAAGACAGAAACAGATTGTGAAAATCCAGCAAAACCACACAAAGATAGTGTCGACGTACAAGCCCCATTTGGTCTTCTTTCCTCTGGCAGATGCCATCGCTGCATGTTTGGGGACCACACTTTTCAGGTGCCAAATGGGACAAGATTTTATTTTATTTTCTATTCTGTTATCATTGCGCTTTTAATTGTGTTTTTAATGTATTTGTTTTATTATTGTTTTAATTAAGTTTTTATTTATCTGTGGCTGTGAGCTGCCTTGAGTGCCATTTTCTTAGTAAAAAAGGAAGGGTACAAATCAATAAACAATAAAGATGTGTCGAAAAATGGGTGACCCTTTGACTCCTACTGTTGCTAATAAACTGGTTTTGGAGGAAGCAGATTTTGGGTACAGGCTACAACAATACAAACAATTATTTATGTGTAGCATTTCACATCACGCCCTTCAGTTCAATTAGAACTCTCAAAGCAGCTTTCATAAACAGAAAAATAAAACTTCTAATATAATGAATACCTAAGCCAGATCTACACCAAGCACGATATAACACTTTGAAAATGGTTTGAAAACAGTATGGAATGTGTCCTGGGCCCCAACCATTGTCAATACTGTTATTAACCGTTATAAAAGTGTAATGTAGAAGCTGCTAAAAAGAACAATAGAGGCAGGGGAGAAAGCTAGATTAGCAGCAATTAAGACTAAAAAATTGGAAGGCCAGGATAAATAAAATGCCTAGCACTAAAACACACAAAGACTTTGCACCAGAAATGCCTTTCTGGAAAAAGTTCCACAAGTAGGGTAGTAGTGCCACCACCAAAAAGGTCCTTTCTGTGGTTGCCACCCAACTCAATATGCCAAGAGGATTATTAATAGTCAGATGCATCTGAATAGGTGTAGATGGGCTTTAGCTATATATGGGTCCCAAGCTATATGCAACTTTAAAAGTTTAAACCAGCACTTCCCACTGGGCTTGGACACATACTGGTGTCAGTGAAGGTCTTTAAAAACTCTCATGATGTATTGACTGGTCCCAGTCAACACTCTGGCAGATGAATTTTGAAATTTCCAAGTAGTCTTCAAGGGTGGTCTCAGGTACAAAACATTGAAGTAGTTTAATCTGGAGATGACCAGAGAATGGATAAGAGTGGCTTCAATATCTCTGACCAAGAGGTGACACAACTGCTGCACCAGCTACAACTGGTGGAAGGTGCCATTGGAGCATCCAAAGATCAGGCACAGTCGAAGAGAAGCCCCAAGCTGTGAACCTGATCCTTTAGGGCAAGGATGACTCAACCAGAGCAGGATGAACACCACCTCCCAAGTCAGACCGCTGTGGAGAACCACGAACTCAGCACCATTTGTCATATGAGAGCCATCTACACCTCTTGCAGTTTGTATAATGAAGGATATGGCACTTGGAAGAGTAAAGAAGGGCTCTCCCTTACACATAGCACAAGAGCAGAATCTCACCACACACAGATAATGGGAATTTTCTCCACTTCAAGGGCACTATAGCAGCATGAAAACACTGTGGCCTTATCTACATCAAGCAGGATATTGCACCATGAAAGCGGTATGACAGTGATATATAAAAGGCAGGAGACACACCAAGCAGGATATAGCAGTATATGGTATGTGTCAATGGGCAGTGCACTTGAATACCACTATGAAGCAGTAGTGTGGCTCCTGCCTTTATATACTGCTTTCATACCACTTTCATAGTGCAATATCCTGCTTGGTTTAGATGAGGCCAAAGTGTTTTATTAGTGTTTTATTAGTGTCTTTGTTGACTTTTTTTAGGGAAAATATAAGTTAAATTCCATTTTCCCCTCTTTCTCCTTCTTGTTTTCAATTTCCTCTCACTCTCTCTTTTTACCTTTTACCTGTTGCCATTGTACAGGTACCACATATATGACTATTTGCATTTGGTCATATTTTTCCTGTTCTTGCCTTCATTTACATCTGTGTAGCCTATGCCAATTCCTTTCCATTTCCCTTCCTCCTCCACCCAATTTATTTGGGTTCTGAAAGGTTCTTCCATCATTCTGCAGTCTGTAGTAATTAAGCAACATGTTTCTGGTGTTTGATTGTTTTTACATAATAAGAACTGATTCCAGAGGGGTAAAAGGTCTCCCATAACTGGAATGATGAAAAGAAATCCATGTAGCAATTTACTTAATTGGGAATGAAGTAGTTAGTCATAATTAAAACAAAATTAAATTAAATGTAATCTTTGACCTTGCTGGGGAGTAAGTCAGTAAAGAGGTGGGTATGCTTGTACTATTAATATGTTGGTGGGAAAGCTATTGCTTATAAAAATGTAATTTTTTATAACCATTAAAATTAATGATTTCAATCCAATATTCAGGAACCTATTACCACTAAATCTTTACAGAGTAATAAACAGTGAAAATATGCAATGGATCTTTTGTCCTTCAAAAATAATACTTTTAAGATTTGCAGGGAGCATTGTTATAGATCTTTCTGTATTTAAAAAACAACTGAGGCACAGAAAGACAAAAACATAAACGTCCAAAAGTAATTCTAAAGGAATTTGGCAATGGTTTCATATATCATTATGACCTGGAAAATACTTTCCGGCAAAGGTAGCAGTCAACCGTAAGTCCTTCATCTTTAATGAAGTCTTAATGTTAGTACTATGCTGTTTTTTTGCAACAATTATGGACCCCAGTTTCGCATATGCACCATGACATTCATGCATACAACAGAGCTTTTCCTGACATGCATACGCACACCTCTGGGCTGCACTGAAAGAGGCTTGTTAAATTCCACCAACTTTAAAAAGCAGCTTTTTGTAATGTGATGCTACAATTTGAGAAGGGAGAAGGATTAGGTGAGCCTACATGAATGCAGAAGAGGACTTCTTAAATTGAAAACAAACTCCTTACTTTGACCTTGAACAACCAAATGAAGAGGATAAACTACTCATAGGCTGCACTCATAAGTATAATTACTTGAAGGTAAGTCCCAGTTAAACCAATTGATCCTTTCCCCCATAAGTATGTTTAGGATTTGTGTGTTGATTGTGCCAGAAGCATACATCTTTTCCTGAACTTTTTGAACTTCCATTTCTATGTATTTGACAGCAACCCTAAAGAATGGAAATAATTTAAGTACAGGCAGAAGAGTTCTGTCTAAATATAGTTTGACAGAAGAATACTAACCAAGAGCTATGCTCATCATGAATGGGCAAGGGCACCATTCGCCCCTTAGAGCTATCGTGCTGGTTTTATATTCTAGGAGATCGTGATGGAAGAAAACTGTGTGTGTGTGTGTCAGTGTCAGAGAGAGAGAGAGAGAGAGAGAGAGAAAGAGAGAGTCTGCTAGGTGAAGAAGAAACCAGATCTCATGAGACATTAATTGAAGAGTCTTGTTCAGCTCAATTAAGAGCGGTTAAAAATCTTGCACAGCTAAGAATCTTGTTAAACTATTGCACAGTTCCTTCCCATTTGTTTTCGATGGGCCTGAGCAGTAGGGGTGTGCACGCTAAAAAAATATTGTTTTTTATCGTTATTGTCATTTTCGACCAAAAAATTTATCGTCTTCATTCATATCGTCGGTGATCCGTATCGTCTTCACGATAATTATCGTTAAAAAATGATATTTTTGGCAGAAAGAAAAATGCCTATAACTTCTGTATTTTAAAAGTTAGAGGCTTGAAACTTGGTCACAGTGATTCTGGCATATGCCTATGTATGTGTATGAAATTTGAGATTGATCCCTCCAACCCTCGATTTTATATTAATTTTTTAAAGATCGTTTCCATTCTGACAGGTCTGGCGAGCTGACATTCTGATCTATCAGAATGGAAATGATCTTTAATAAATTCATATAAAATCAAGAGTTGGAGGGATCGATCTCAAATTTGGCACATATGTGTAGCAACATGTGCTACATATATGTGCCAAATATGAGATCGATCCATCCACCCCTCGATTTTATATGAATTTATTAAAGATAGTTTCCATTCTGACAGATCAGAATGACAGCTCGCCAGACCTGTCAGAACAGAAACGATCTTTAAAAAATTAATATAAAATCGAGGGTTGGAGGGATCGACTCAAATTTCATACACATATTTAGGCGTACCCCAGAAGCACTGTGACCAAGTTTCAAGCCTCTAACTTTTAAAATACGATGTTATAGGTATATTTATATGGCAGTCTGATAAAACAATAAAATCACCCGAAAATTATCGTCTCCAATGATTATCGTAGGATTTTCTATCGTATCGTCATCATTAAAAACATGCACGATAACGACCTTATCGTATCATTATCGTACATTTTAACGATACGATACACATCCCTACTGAGCAGTAGACCTTCTCAATGAATGGTGTCCCTATTCTTCTGCTACAACACAAGTTTTTCAGAACCTGTCCTTTCAATGAAGTATAATTATATGGGCTTTGTGCCAGCTATTTATTTATTATAACATTTATGTTCTGCTTCTTATCCTCTTGCAAGGATCCCAAGGTGCTCACATAGTCCTCCTCCATTTTATCTTCACAACAACCCTGTGAAGTAGGTCAGGCTGTATGTATTTAAACAACATTTGATATTTTACGATTGGAGAAGCCGGGAAGACCAACTATACCCTTGCCATAAAAATCGGTAGTTCTTGGAAAAACCTACCCCACTTCCACCATGGATTCCTAATACAGATGACCATCCAATGTAGTTCCTTAGGGACATTTTTAGCCTCAATTTTCAAGGGCATCTCAGTGGCAGCAGGACTGCCCATTGCACTTTGCCAAGGCTTGGAGTGACACATGACTTGACATTTTAAAAAGAAGCAAGAAAAAGACAAACTCTTCGAAAGAACACCCATTTCACTTGAAGGTGCCCCCCACCCCAACATATATCTCCACTCTCCCAATCTCTAGGAGGGCTTTTCCCCAGTCCCAGAAAAACCCCACAGTTCGGCTATGCTGGAACATATACTGAGCCATATCAAAACTAGTTCTCCCCTCTATCAAATTCCAAAAATCTTTCTGGGCAATTTGCCTGCAATTTCTCTAACAGCACCTGTTACTCAAAGGGCCTATTTTCAGGAGGATACTGTAGAAACCAACATTCAGAGGGCCTGCTTCTAAGGGGGACTCCAGAAACTACTTCCCTACATATTTTGCTACTTATTAAGAAGCTTGCAGTAGTTCATCTAGCCCCATTAATCTTTTCCCTAGCATGTATTTAATATCATGATTATGATTATGCTCCATTTCATTGTTTTCTGTTGTTTTTAAATTTGTTTAAATGCTTTATTTGTTTGTTTGTTTTTGTTGTACCTGAAATTGTTTATTAATAGAGAATTTTAATAGTAATTTGCAATACTTTGGCATGTAATCTCCTTAGAGATTTTGTTATATCAAGTGGTACACAAGTATTATTTATAAATTAATTCCCAAACTGACAGCAATATGTTCATGAGGTTTATTATTGCACATGCTGAGCAATATCCCCAGAATAAACAGAATAAACTTTCTGGCACAGTTCAAATGTTATGTGAAACCCTGGTTTTCAACTATCCAAATAAGCTGCAGCTTGAGTTCTCCTTCTCACCTGTGCCAGAGGAGATTCAAACCATAATCACAGCTCATCCTAACACTCAAACTTAGGGAATGTGGTTTGTTTAAACTATGGTTTCAAAGCAAGCTAGGATGTGAAATCACAGATTGATCTTGGGGTACATGTTAATGAAGGGTTTGCCCCGGGGTGGATCCGCAGTGGCAGCAGGTCATCTATATGATGCTGACGCCATCGTGGTGCCATCCAGGGGCAAACCCCCAAAGCTCTGCTTTTAAAAAGTCGGCTACTTACCCCGAAATTTTCCTCAGAGCAAGGCACAGATGTGCATTTGCCATCTGTAGCTTCACTCTGGTGTTGCAGTGGAGGCATGGCCGGGGCAAGGGTGCCCCGATTGGGCACCATGCCGTCTGCTGGGGAGGGGGTGGTCCACTGAGTGGAATGGTGGCTGGACCGCCTCCATGGACCTTGGGGAGCTTCCCAGCAATAAATAAATACATAATACAAAAAAATGGACCGTGAGGCACCAGGACAGTGGGGAGGTGAAGGTCCTTCTCCACGCCTCTATAGAACCATGAAATTGCGCACTTACAAACGTTTTAAAACCCCCCTAAAAGACCAGTAAAAAGGGGGGCGAGGAGCCGACTTCCCCCTTTCATTTTGGCCGTGGGCCAAGAGGAGGAGGGAAACACTGGGGATGCTGGAACTCAAATACATTTTTAAAAAGAATGGAGGAGGCCGGTCCTGAGCTGCTATGCACGTTTGCACCTCCTCTCCCATAAAACTAAGAGCCGATCTACACTACTGCTTTAAAATGGTTTATACAGTTTTAAACCGGTCAGTAACGGTTATTAACCAGTTTAAAACTGTTATAAACCGTTTTAAAGCAGTAGTGTAGACAGGCTCTAAGCTAGCTCCTTCACGGGCCAAAGCGCCTCTGTAAGGTCTTGGCCCTGGTTAGTTCTCATTAACCCTATTTTGAACCAGGGATGTGCAACCCATGGGCTGCATATGGGCTCGCAAGGTGAGCTTCCCATGGCCCTCACAGCCAAAGTTATCACCCAATCTGCTGCTGCCGAAAAAACTCTAGGAATCAGAGGGCATGCTTCCCAGATGAAACTCTAGGAATCCAGACTCACAGAGCTTATTTCCAAGAGGACACTATAGGAACCAGCATTCAGAGGAGGACCTGCTTCTCAGTGGACACTCCAGAAACTAGCACTCAGAGGGCCTGGGCAGGATCTACACTACTGCTTTAAAATGGTTTAAAACAGCTTATAACAGTAGTGACAACTGTTGGGGCCCAGGACACACTCCATATACAGTTTTAAAAACATTTTCAAAGTGTTGTATCCTGCTTGATGTAGATCGGTTTGTATCGAGGAAAGTGTGCACGGGGGGAGAGGGTGTGTGTGTGTGCTTGCAAGCATGCGCTCACATTCATATGTGTCCCCGCCCCGCCCCCCCAATCAACACTGCATGTGGGCCAAAAAACTATATGTACCCCTTGTTAAAACAAATCAATTTTTGGATGTCACGGCTAACTCTGCCTTGCATAAAATCAGAAGCAAAAACTTCTCATGGGAGTAAAAGTGAGAGGAGGGGATGGAGCATGTGAGCACTATGGCTTGTATACAGCCAAACCCATCCGACCTCAACTAGGCTGCTGTGTTCCTTCCTGGGTTTAAGAGATCTAGCTACCTAAAAGATCATAGATGAATGAAATAATTAAAACTAAAGTTTGAATTTTAATGTGTTTGTCTGTCCAAAGTGGGAAGAAAACCTACTGCTGCCCCCCCCCACCCACATCCTTTACCATTTGTCCTCATGTAGGGTAGTCTGTGAATTACAGACCAGGTGGAAAAGTAATGGATTCGAATTCAGGGCTGGTTTATAGAAACAACCAATGAGGTGGCAAAACTGTTATTAGACAGTTCAGACTCTAGGTGGTAGTGATGCAAGTGGGTTTACATGTTTAAATATATACTCTCCCACAAGGACAGGGTGGGGGGCGGGGAGAGTTACTGCAGATAGAAAACTAGCCTATTGGGAGACATTCTACTTGACAGCTAGTTTTCTGTGTGCAGGAAACATTTTTGAAAAAAAATATGGATGCAATCATGCCACCACCTGCTGTTTAAAGTGGTACACTCCAGGAGCAGTGACATCTCTGCATCTGCTAACCAGGATTCAGTTACCATTATTTGAATAGCAACACTTTTGTGTTACTATTCCCACTTTTCATCAACACTACTGCTATAGGATAAGACAATCCTTATTTTGCTGGTGTTGAATTATGTAGACCTCATAGGCTTGCAACCAGTAACAGCGTCTATGTAAATAGTTCTGCTGCTCTTTCCGCACTAACTGTATCTTTCCATTTCAGCTGAAGTTGGGAAATGTATTTGCATATGTTTAGCCAAAATATACATTGCTTTTCTTCTGCAGGAAAACCACATTTGAGCTTACCTTACAGTGAGAAACTCTTTATTCTTTGCTTTTGTCTTTTCAATTCATTTTCAATAAAATATTTTAAATTTTTATGAGATTTTCCCTTCTCATTAACATAACAAGAAAAATGCATAAGACTGTATAACTTTGACAAGTGCATTTTATCCTAACTGCCGAGACAGAGGATACATGAATGAATGCAGTGCAATTGTTGAATAGCCAAAATGATGCTGTTAAAATTCTGCAAGGCCTTGCAGAAAAATAATGGCATTAGCATGACTCACAAAACTCCAAGTCGTCTGTAGAAGCCATTATAAAATGCAAACAGTTATGAATCTTACACATCTTGAAATCTTTAACCATCGGTCTGCCACAGATATATTCCATTATCTTCTCGCTACCACAGTCTATAAATTTTCTTTGAAAAGTGATAAAGCTGCTTAGACCTTCAGGTTACGATCATTTTTAAAAACAAATATTACGAGTTAAAATGTAAACATATTGAATAATTTACCATCCTTATTTTTAGCATTGTGCAGCTTCTATCTGAGCTCAGATCAGCATTTGAAGAAGCACTAGGTAACAGAACACAATGCAACGGAATTTTATCCAGTGGGTATCAAGTCCCGGTTTGTCCCCACACCAGGAATGAAGATGCAAGGCAGTGTGTGGGCTAAATGGGCAGCAGCTTTATTAACTCACAAAGAGCAGCAAAGAGTAAAACCCTGTTTGCAATAACCTTATAGGTGCAGGCATCTCAGCCTCTTACATCTCCCATTGTCTACCTGCCATAGGTGACTCTGTGGTGACCATGTGAAAAGGAGGACAGAGCTCTTGTATCTTTAACAGTTTATTTATTTATTTATTCATTGCATTTGTATACTGCCCCATAGCCGAAGCTCTCTGGGCAGTTTACATAGGATTAAAACAATTAAAAACAATATACAAAAGTTTAAACAGCAAAAGCATGCAATATACACATACATTTAAAACCACTATAATAACTTTAAAAAGCTGTAAGCCTAAAAACAAACTCAAGCTCCTCAGATATTGCCAAATGCCTGAGAGAAGAGGAAAGTCTTGACCTGGCACCAAAAAGATAGCAAAGTTGGCGCCAGGCGGGCCTCGTCAGGGAGATCATTCCACAATTGGCGGGCCACCACAGAGAAGGCCCTCTCCCTTGTTGCCGACCTCCGAGCTTCCCTCGGAGTAGGCACTTGGAGGAGGGCCTTAGATGTTGAACGTAGTGTTCGGGTAGGTTCATGTCGGGTAAGGCGTTCCATCAGGTATTGTGGTCCCAAGCCGTGTAAGGCTTTATAGGTTAAAACCAGCACCTTGAATCGAGCTCGGAGACATACAGGCAGCCAATGCAAGCAGGCCAGAGTAGGTCTTAAATGTTCTAACCTTTTGGTCCCAGTTACCAATCTGGCCGCTGCATTTTGCATAAGCTGCAGCTTCCGAACCGCCTTCAAAGGCAGCCCCACGTAGAGTGCATTGCAGTAATCTAACTTGGAGGTTACCAGAGCATGGACAACTGAAGCCAGGTTATCCCTGTCCAGATAGGGACGTAGCTGGGCCACCAACCAAAGTTGGTAGAAGGCACTCCGTGCCACTGAAGCCACCTGCGCCTCAAGTGACAGAGATGGTTCTAGGAGAACCCCCAAGGGAATTTCAGCAAGTGTCCTTGTATGCATGCAGCACCTGGTGAAATTCCCTCTTCATCACAACTGTTAAAGCTGCAGGAGCTATACTAGAGTGACCAGATACAAAAGAGGGCAGGGGCTATGTGCCTGGGCACAATCTACACTGCTGCTTCATAACAGTATTGAAGTATTGACACAATAAGCAACACAACTGACGGTTGCCTCTTCCCCCCTCCATTGCCTAAAGTGTTGTCTGAACTAAGCCTTTGGCTCCTGTCCTGTCTGTGGATTGTGTTCTCGCTGCACAGAAGCCCTTGAACTCAAAGAGCATCTCTACATTAAGTAGAAATTGTGTTGTTTATCTGGGGTTTTGTGCTTCCTGGTTCTTTGGTGTGATTGTTATGGGCTGCATTACACAGGAGAGGGGCAGCCACATGCTTTGAAATGAATACTTCCCCTCCCTTCACTTCTATTGAGACTGCACCACCTAGTGGCAGAAGATCCCACCTTTTACTGGATATTACCATATTAAAAGTGGTTCTTTTCATACCGGATTTCCAGGGAATACCATGGTAGACATCCTGACTATTAATAATATCATGTAATGGACCCCAAAACTTCTGTGAGTGGCCAATCATGAGCCCAGAGACTTCAGAGATGCCTATGCCCTGCCAGGCTGAAGCCAGCAGGATGGCAGTGGAGGTGATCTTGCCTCCCCGTTCTCCAGTCTTTGCTTTTCCCCCCTTTTTTCTTTTTTGCTTGATGGCTTTTTCAGCCTATTTAGCAAGGGCCTTCCTTCTTTCTGATTCCACAATTTCAGAGTGGGGGAGAGCTCATGGACAATAGCTGTCAAGTTTCCACTGAATTTTATTTGCTTGTGGATAGCGTCATTATATAGTTTAGTAACTAACTAAATCTGGGTGGATTCAAGAGTTTCCACTACTATTTGATTCTTGTTTAAGGGAGACAATAAGGTTCTATTCTAGCTTCTTGACTGGTGTGTTCTCTAAGCCTGCCATGCCAAGGCTTATGTGTAGTTTACTGATTAATCTGATTTACTGGAGAAACAAACTATTGAGAGGACGAAGTGGGAGTTTTCTTTCTCCTTCTACTAACAGCCAAACAGAAACAATATTCAGAGGAAACTACAGAACTGACAGGCAACGCCAGTTGCAAGGAATACAGGAGGTGTTTCATCATTTCAATATTACCTTACTTTTTACTCACCTGGCTCCCCAAAGAATAGAACCACTCATGTAACAATATTGTACTTCCCCCTTATGGGATTAAAGAAAGATCCAAGGGCCAAAACTGACATTAATGTGAATCTGTATCCAGCAGCTACTTCTTTCATTGTTACTCTAAAGTAGGCACGGAGCCCCGATCTGAATCAGGACTCTAGCATGTGAACAGAGGACTTTTAAGACCTAGATAAGGAAGCTTGCACCTACTTTAGAGTAAAAGTGGAAAAAGATGTAGCTGTTAGATATGGGTTTAAACTAATGTCTCTTTTGGCCCCAAGAGGCAAACAGACAAGGTAGAGTAAATTCTTAAAATTGGGAAGAGGGAAATAAATACTCTCAGAAAGGTGTTTTTCCCCCCTCCATTTGCTTTTGATATTTCATTTGGAGCATTTTCTTCATTCATTGTGTGAGTAGAACCTCAAAGTTTAACATAATATAATTAACTGCCTGAACAGGAGAAAATGCAACGATAGCAAAGAGACTGAATAATGTTGATGAAAGCATTTCGAAATATGTTTACTGTCCCATTTGTTCGAGAGACTTTGCCATTCTTTGTGTGTGCATTCTTCCCACTTTGTCTGAGTAAGCAAAACACTGTACCAAATTACTTGTCTCTGTGGTGATGGCGCTGTTAACGTTCTCCCTACACACTCAGTGGACGGAACATACTCATTTAAAACACAATGCACAAAACTTACGAAGTCAGGAGGCTCCACAAACTTAATGAGAAAAGGCAACTTCTGAGAATTGCTTTCTAGTGTTCTGCATTTGCTAGATCTAATGATATTGGGCAGCTGGGTACACTTTGTCACTTAGAACATTTCTATTACAATGCAGTAACAGCATATATACCTATTTAATTAACAGATACCCCTTTCGGTTAAACATGTTTTCCATGTTCACTCAAGTTCCTAAATGTTGGGAAATTACAGCTGCTATGGGCCGTGTCCTTAAAAGATGCGATCCGGAGGGAGAGGTGGGTTATAAATAAATAAATAAATATATTATTATTATTATTATTATTATTATGCATTATTTAGGCAATATGGATGTGGTTTGGTACCCTATGCTGTGGCTAGTTCCAGCTTCACCACTATCTTGGAACTAGATGGCTTGTCAATGATCCCTTCCAGCTCTGTCATTCTTTATGCATAGAATTAGTTGCCAGTTGAATACTTGTAATGTGGAATGGTAGCTTCAGTTGCATGATAGACACCATGTGTCCATTCCATTGAAGCTCCAAGGGAGTAGTGAAGCTAGAACAAAGTATAGCTTACCAGCCACACATACTCACATTCTAACCCTCCCTTCATGCCCAAAGTACATTGGTACTAAGGCAAACATCCAAGCAAGCTGGAAACCAAATGTCCCAAGCACATCACATGCCAGAGAGTCCTGTTGAAGTGATTGGGAATTACTGCCCAGTAAACATAGTTAAGATTACATTGTTTATGAAATGTGCCACAGCCTGACAGCCTGTGTCTGGCTTGTGTAGGCACAGGGGGGGCGTTGTGAGGGGGAGGGAGAGAGATGTGGCCTATCGCCATTGGTGGTGATAAGGTGGCGCCATCGGATGGGGGAGGAGTCTGCAAGGCATTATTAGCCGTTGGGACTCCACCCCCGGCCTCTTTGGATCACAGCTCCCTCCCTCCCTCCCTGGATGCAGGGTGGGCCGTGTAGGAATTTTTGGCTCATAGTCTGATTGGCCTGGGCTATGAGTCTTTTCCCCTACTTCACACTGTAAGTGGAGCGGGAGCGTCTTTAGGCAAATTTGGTGGTTAGTTTTCAATTGTTAGGTTAATTGGACATATTGGGTTTCATTAGGCTGGCAGGCGCGGGCACGATGAGGGACTTCAGGGATGGTGTGCATTCTGAGGCACTGTTTCACTGACAGGTAATTCCTGAGGGCCTCCTGCTGAGGGTTTTGTAGCCCCAGTTGGGGGATAAGGGGTTACTTGTGAGGCAAACTCACCTCACCCACCTAGTGTTTTGTTGCCTTGGAGGAGGTAACACATGAAGGCCTCTCCTCCCCAAAAATGGCAGACCTGGCTGTGACGATCTGACAGACGGCACCTGATAGGAATAGAATGTTTTTGCCCGATATCGCCTAGCTAGTTGCTGGCTGAGTTTAGTTGCCCGCCCAGTTATTCCTTTGCAAATCTGATTGAATAAACGTGGCCCAATTTTTATACCATACTTATGTGTCTCATCTCTTTCTTCCCCCTTATTCCACCCGCAACTGGCTTGGTGGAGAAATCTCATTCTCTTCAAGCCAAATGCCAAAAGAGCGGATCCTCCAGCTGTCTGCTGCATTCACCAAGGCAAATGTTGATATGACCTTGAACTCCTCTGATACCTGCTAAGGTGCATGGCTGCCGAAACATTACTGATAGAGGTTACTATTAATAACACCAGTGGAATATGCATGATGTTACATTTTCTGTAGGATTTTCCTTGTGTGTGTGCAGGTTTTACCATCAATAAATAAGACAGCAACTGACATCCCCGGCATCGCCACTATAGTTCTGCACATTTATGAAGTCTTCATTTCGCCCAAGCATAATAAGCTTCCTGAATACATATCCATGATAGAGATACCTTAACAATCTTGTCATTTCAATTTTTCACACATTTCCTTTGTGTGTGTCCTCTAACTCAGTGAAGTTTCAACTCATTAGGCAACTGCCATAAGCTATTAGTCTGTAACATCATTCAGTGTGTGTGTGTGTGTGTGTGTGTATGGAAATACACCACCACCACCACCACCCCACACACAAAGCTTTCAATCATTTCCTGTTTCTTCAACATTACAGGTTCATTAACAAAATTGGAGTGGAAATGCAACCCCCGCCTTCCATAGAAGTGCCCTCCTAAGAACTGGAGTCATGTCACCTATCACCATGAAAGGCACAATGCCCATTTCCTCCCACATTTTCCAAATAAATTAGGAAGAAACTGAAAGGGACAGTCAGCCTTAAAAATGGAAAATCTTATTTATTGCATAATATAGTAACTAAAAATGTATACACCCAATTAAAATAGCTGTTGTTATTAAGACAAAACTGATAAAATGGATTTGTTTGTTGTCAGCATCAGGTAAGCATCAGCTTACAACTCTGGAGTAAGATCCCATGCCCAGGAAATAGAACTGAGTGTCTGGTTCTCTTCTGCTTTATAGGAAATTACCACCTTCTATGGGCTTACGATGTCATGCAAATCCTGGCATGAAGTCCTAGTGCAATCCACTCATATCACAGGAGGTAACACATTTGCGTTAGTCCCTAGCATAACACTAATTAGCATAAGAACATTTCATTTATCACTTTTCTATACTTTTCAGTAGCTAAAGCTCTCTTACAATTTTGCACAATCAACAATGAAAATCCCAAGAAAACCCCTGCTCTCTTTTGTATCTGGTCATTCTAGCATAGCTCCTGCAGCTTTAACTGTTGTGATGAAGAAGGAATTTCACCAGGTGTTGCATGCATACAAAGGACACCTGCTGAAATTCCCTTTTCTATACAACTGTTAAAGATACAGGAGCCCTGTCCTTTTCATATGGTCACCCTAACATTGGGATAAACCCAAGTTCATGAATCATATAGGTCTCAAGAGATGAGGTAGACTGGATTACCTAATGTATTAGATTCCCTTCCAGGTTTACAGTTCTATCAATCTTTAATTCAGTAGCCATCTCTGGTAACAGAATTTTTAAAAACAGAAATGGCATGCAATGCACGCACACAAACACACACAAACTGTTGCAGGCCTGATACAATGCTAGTTTACTAGGGATGTGCACTGGATCGGACCCGATCCACGATCCGAGTCCGGTCCAGTGGGAAATCGGATAAATTATCCGATTTCCGATCCCGCAGCTGGATCGGCCGATCCAATCCGAACCGGTCCGAAAAAGCTCCGAACCGGTTCGGCGGATCGGCGGATCGGCGGGCGCCCACTGGCGCCCACCGCCGCTTCCATTGGCGGGCGCCAGCGGGCGCCCGCCGATGAAAGTGGACAGCGGGGGGGGGGGAGGAGGGGGGCACTTACCTTCTCGGCCCGGTGGCTCCCGTCCGGCGCCGGAGCCTACTACTACTAGCAGGCTCCGCGGCCTGCTCTAGGGTGGCGCGCCGGGTGATGTCATCACCCGGCGCGCTACTCTAGAGCAGGCCGCGGAGCCTGCTGGTAGTAGTAGGCGCCGGCGCCGGACGGGAGCCACCGGGCCGGGAAGGTAAGGAGGGGGTGCGTGGAGGGGAGGAGGGGGCGCGCGGAGGGGGGAGGGGGGCCCTTACCTTTCCGGCCCGGCGGCTCCCGTCCGGCGCCGGCGCCTACTATTCCCAGCAGGCTCCGCGGCCTGCTCTAGGATGGCGCGCCGGGTGATGTCATCACCCGGCGCGCTACTCTAGAGCAGGCCGCGGAGCCTGCTGGAAGTAGTAGGCGCCGGCGCCGGACGGGAGCCGCCGGGCCGGAAAGGTAAGGAGGGGGTGCGTGGAGGGGAGGAGGGGGCGCGCGGAGGGGGGAGGGGGGCCCTTACCTTTCCGGCCCGGCGGCTCCCGTCCGGCGCCGGCGCCTACTATTCCCAGCAGGCTCCGCGGCCTGCTCTAGGATGGCGCGCCGGGTGATGTCATCACCCGGCGCGCTACTCTAGAGCAGGCCGCGGAGCCTGCTGGAAGTAGTAGGCGCCGGCGCCGGACGGGAGCCGCCGGGCCGGAAAGGTAAGGAGGGGGTGCGTGGAGGGGAGGAGGGGGCGCGCGGAGGGGGGAGGGGGGCCCTTACCTTTCCGGCCCGGCGGCTCCCGTCCGGCGCCGGCGCCTACTACTCCCAGCAGGCTCCGCGGCCTGCTCTAGGATGGCGCGCCGGGTGATGTCATCACCCGGCGCGCTACTCTAGAGCAGGCCGCGGAGCCTGCTGGAAGTAGTAGGCGCCGGCGCCGGACGGGAGCCGCCGGGCCGGAAAGGTAAGGAGGGGGTGCGTGGAGGGGAGGAGGGGGCGCGCGGAGGGGGGAGGGGGGCCCTTACCTTTCCGGCCCGGCGGCTCCCGTCCGGCGCCGGCGCCTACTACTCCCAGCAGGCTCCGCGGCCTGCTCTAGGATGGCGCGCCGGGTGATGTCATCACCCGGCGCGCTACTCTAGAGCAGGCCGCGGAGCCTGCTGGAAGTAGTAGGCGCCGGCGCCGGACGGGAGCCGCCGGGCCGGAAAGGTAAGGAGGGGGTGCGTGGAGGGGAGGAGGGGGCGCGCGGAGGGGGGAGGGGGGAGGGGGGCCCTTACCTGCCCGGCCCGGCGGCTCCCGTCCGGCGCCGGCGCCTACTACTACCAGCAGGCTCCGCGGCCTGCTCCAGGGTGGCGCGCCGGGTGATGTCATCACCCGGCGCGCTACTTGAGAGTAGGCCGCGGAGCCCGCTGGTAGTAGCCGCCGGCGCCGGACGTGCCGAGAAGGTAAGTGGCGGGGAAGGGGGCTTACCCCCCCCCCGGAGCCGTCCGCTTCTACCCGCTGGCGCCCGCGGGCGCCAGCGGATGGAAGCAGGCGGCCCCAGGGGGGGTAGGGAGCGCGGGGGAGGGGGTTTACCTGCCGGGGCCGTCCACAGCGGACGGCCCCGGGGGGGGGAGGGAGTTAGGCCCCCCCTTACCCACCCGCCGCCATTTTTTCCTCATAGACTTGCATTGCAATGCAAGTCTATGGGGAAAAAAATGGCGGCCGATCCAAAAATGTACGATTTTTGGGTCGGGATCGGACTCGATCCGGTCCGGGGGGCCTCCGATTTTGTCCGAACCGGTCCGGGACAAAATTGGAGGTCCCGATCCGGGTCCCGATCCGATCCGGGGGGTCCGTGCACACCCCTATAGTTTACAAGAGATTTGAGTGCTATTCCCCAAAGACAAAGGGAGAGAGTTAAATTCTCTATGCTGTTTCACATGTATGCACCTCTGTTCAGAAAGCTTATCACTTAGAAGTAATGTAAATAACTTGACAAGATTTGTCAAAGGAAGATTAGCTCTATTTATATTATCCTGCTATTTTGTATTTGCTAGGACTCACGACCACAATAACGGAATTTTTAAAAAACAAACAAAATATGGTATCAAAATCATGGCTCAATGTGACATTTTTACAGTGCTAGCAAATACTTTATCTATCATCTATCTTTAATGTTATTCTGTCAACAATAGAAATAATCCCAAATTTGAGTATACGGTATACATGCTCTAAAAAATAGACAAGGTTCTGTAGACCTTGTCAGTTTCTGGAAGGTGGCAGATTAAAGCTTTATATATTGACAATTAAAGCCTGCCTACACACAACAACAAATTAGTTCTGGAAACCTGCCACTTTGGGATTAAAAGAAATCATACTTTGAACATGGAGATTCATAAGAGAGATTCATATTTCCTTAGCTTTTATCAACAGACAAGTTTCAAATCCTGCCTGGCACTTGTTTGAAGATGATTAATGGATGCACATTAATGAATATTAATTAGTTAGCTTAACAAATTTGAGAGTGTGGAACCAGCATCTACTCTAATACATGATAGCCTTTTATGGAAATGAATCAATGGGTCTGTGCTCTGCTGCTTGCTGTTTTCTTAATATGGTTCTAAATAAACAACACATTGGAAAGGATGATATGGACGACAAAGGAGACACATTTTCAACAACTGTGCTTAGGCAATCTTTTGATATCCCAGGGATGCAATCCTAAACACACTTACTAGGGAGTAAGCCCTACTGAACACATTGAGACTTACTTCTGAGTAAACATAGGATAGTGGTATATGTCAGTCTTCTTTAATAAGATCTATAGCTAAAATACCTGTATGAAGAAGTGGCAGGAGACGGAAGATCTGAGGTGAGGCGTAACTATATCAGATTCAATAGAGACATTTTAGGTGCAAGAGACCCACGCAATTGCACCGGATCAGTTCATTACAAAATTGATTGTGATTAGTGGTACAATTATGCCAACTGATTTTGCAAAACAACCATAAAAATTATAAAAAGAGAGTCAGTAGTTCAAAACAACTATATCAGACACTCATCTGTCTACAGAACCCAGGTGTGTTTCCATTTCGACTCTACAAAGTCTTTGTCAGGTCTTTGTCAGGTACTCCTGTGGACATAACATGTTCAGTAGCAAATTACAGTAACTGATAACACTGAAGAATAATACTTTCAATTCCTGAATGGACCAATGCTTACAGTGGTAAACTAGTCAATAAAGGCAAAATAGTCTCCTTTATTTGTAGTTTAGGAGTGAGGTAATCCCTCTATTTTTTCCAGCTCACCCTTCCCATTAAAAGAAAAAGGCAACAATATACAGGGTAATATAGGGCAGTGAAAGCTGCTTCTTCCTGACATTACCCAATTCCCCATTCACACTGTAACCTGTGCTTCACATCTCAAGTCTTTCTCTTCAGGGTTCCCAACCTTTAGGAGATGCTTTTTGGCTAGCTCACGAGGATGCAGTAGAAAAGTAGGGAGTAAGAATTCCTCTTGAGCCACATTAGATACCCTATATGATATTTATATGGCTGTTCAAGCAAAAGTAACAAGAATGTAATGTTCATCAAATATAAGTATTAATTTTGATGCTTTTTGGCCATGTACTGAGAGGAAAATGATGGAATATAACTTGAGGAAAAAGAGAAATTTATGGTGTTGAGGGCCCTGTCCATTATTTATTTATATTTCTGAATTAAAATAATTCTAACCTGCCTTTCAGGAGCTGCTAGGATAGCTAACAGCTTCAGTAAAAACCTACAGTAATAAAATAACCAAACAAAACCAAAACAAGCAAACAAACAAACCCAAGAGCAACCAATTGCACCAAGGAAACTTTTATGAAAAGGTAGTAATGGGATAAGTCCCCTTGGCTCTCCTTGGTTCATTCTTGACTGCTTGCAAGAATAAATAGCAAAAAGACCACTTTAGGCTGCCTTCAACCATTCCCCACCCCAGGGCTGTCTTTACAGTGCCAAATTGGTGCCGGGTGGCAGCAAGTAATCCAGATGAAGGGAGGCAGTGCAGACTTTCCTGAGGCCATTAGGCTTGTGGAGCCAACCCCTGCCCTCTGCCCGGATGGACAGCAACCAAATCACTATCGGCCCGGCCACACCTCCGCACAACTCCCGAGTGATAATAGACTGCAGATGTGTCATACTTGCTTCGCTCCAGAGAAAAAAGTCAGGGTAAGTCTCTGACTTTTTCCCTGCAGCTTCGCCAGAAAGCCTGAGATGGCTGCATGGTGGTTGCTGCATCGTATAATCAATGCAGCACCACTGTGTGCACACCCCAGGCTTTCTGTGCATTTATTCCCCCCCCCTTCATGCACATAAAGACCATCGTTTGAGATGAGGGATGTGTGAATCAGCAAAACGTGAGCTTGCTGAAGTTCTGCAAATTCCATCTCAAAGCTTGTTCCAACTTAAGTCCATATCAGATGGCAAGCTTTGTATTTTATTGCATGAAAATCCATGAGTATTTTCATCTGTATTTTTCCAAAGGCACACATCCATTATGTGCATCTTTGAAATGTATGCATTCTTCTTCCTCAGATTCAAACAGATTTGTACACATTTTTTAAATGTACACATGCTGTTAAACACATATTTTGGTCCATGAATCATATTTCAAGCTCAAGGATGTTTTTAGGATGTTTTAGGATTTTTATGCAGTTTTAATAATATGTGTCATGTTTTAATCAGTTTTATGTATTTTATCATGTTGTTGTTCCCCGCCTTGATCCAGACGGAGAGGCGGGTAAGAAATAAATTGTTATTATTATTATTATTATAAATATACAGACTTCGACTGTCCGGAAAGGTACAAACCGGGTATATCCTGATCAAAAACAAACTGAAATGAATTTCTCATACATCCCTTTTAAGGTGAGGGTGTAGGTCACCGGCAGCAGGAAGGGCTCCCTAGGGGCAGAAACAACCCTGTGCCTCTCCATAACTGAGTACGACACTCCTGAACATGCTCAAGAATATATTCTCCTGCTAAGGGGCGGAGGATTGTAATTTTCTCTAATTTAGAGGATGACAATTTGTATATTCCTCTTTCTTGCTTACTGGCAGTAAATATCACTAATGCAATTTCAGGATTGGCCCAGGAAAGCCACTCAAGTAACCAGGAAGATTCCCCATCACAAATCCCTCCCCCCCCCACACACACACACGAGTGATTCTCTTCCCTTTCTCAAAGGTAAGGTGATTATTATTATTATTATTATTATTATTATTATTATTATTATTTGGTTTTGGGGTTGTTGTTTTTTGTGAAAGAGGCAGGAGGGCTGGCTAATAGCTGGAGCAGAAGCAAATCCCACTGCAAGCCAGGCCTGAAGTTGGGACCTTTGGTATGCAAACACATGTTCTACCACTGGTCTTTGGCCCCTTTCTAGTAATGGAACTACTACATTGATCCATAAGTACACGATGTTGGAAAAAAGTTCTTCAGCATCCCATGTTGATAATTTAAATATTTGTGCTAAAATTAGAGCTGTGTCTTCGCCGCCCTATTTGTGGACAGAGAAACTATTTGTGGGCAAACAATTTCACCAAATTTCTCAAGTGGGAGGGAAAATTCTCCCCCAGTTTCTCACAGGGAGGGTTCATCATTGGTAAGGGTTGTAGGCAGCATGGCTTCTTTCTTTTTTCTTAAGCTTTTTGGGGGAAGGGGTAGTGTTTTCACTGCAGATGGCAACAGCATTGTGTGTTTGCACAGGCAGCTCAGCTCTTATTTTGCATCCTCTACAATATCCCATACCTAGTGTCATTCCTGGGGATGGCGGGCAGGGGGAGACATACCACATTAAAAATGTTGAAGAAAATTTGGAGAAAATTCCTCAAAGTGGCATTTTACCTCTAGGGGAGTAAGAAAAGAAAAATTTCAGATCTTTTCTGAGGAAAAAAATGTATTCTAGGATGGTGTTTTATCATTTTTTTTGTGTGTGTTTACCTATCACTTTGAGATTGCTGAGGGTACTGTGTGTCTTTTTTTCCCCTATTACACATCTTTCCATTGCTCTGCAGCCTCCTAGGCTACCTGCACTTCCTGATCTAAAATGGGAGGAAGCTTTAATTGATGTGGGCAAAGCCAAGGAGGTTGCTGAATAGGTAATTGTACAATGAAAGTCAGAGAGGGCCGGCTGACAGGTGGGGAAGAAGCAACCCCACTGCAAGCCAGGCCTGAACCTGGGACCTTTGGTATGCAGAACACATGTTCCATCACTGCCTATGGCCCAGTGTTTCACCACACTCACCCACACTCCTCAGCCACCTCATGAGTAAGGTACGCAGTGGCTACTAGGAGGAGGGCCGTTTCTGCTGTGGCACCCCAGCTGTGGAATGAGCTCCCCAGAAAAGTTCACCTGGCATCTACAGTATACTACTTTAGACGCCAGGTGAAGACCTTTTTATTTTCACAGTGTTTTAACAGTTTTTCAGTTTGATTTTTAACCTTGCTGTTTAAATTTGTATTTTAAATCCCTATCAATTTCTGCATGGCTGCTCGTTTTTTATCCTGGTTGTGCTTTTATACTGTATTTTAAATTATGTTTTTATTAGGGATGTGCACTGGATCGGACCCGATCCACGATCCGAGTCCGGTCCAGTGGGAAATCGGATAAATTATCCGATTTCCGATCCAACAGCTGGCTCCGCCGATCCAGTCTGAACCGATCCGAAAAGGCTCCGAACCGGTTCGGCAGATCGGCGGATCGGCGGGTGCCCACTGGCGCCCACCACCGCTTCCATTGGTGGGCGCCAGCGGGCGCCCGCCGATGAAAGTGGACAGCGGGGGGAGGAGGGGGGCGCTTACCTTTCCGGCCCGTCCGCTCCCGTCCGGCGCCGGCGGCTACTACCAGCGGGCTCCGCGGCCTGCTCCTGGGTGGCGTGCCGGGTGATGTCATCACCCGGCGCGCTACTCGAGAGCAGGCCGCGGAGCCCGCTGGTAGTAGCCGTTGGCGCCGGACAGGAGCGGACGGGCCGGGAAGGTAAGCAGGGGGCGCGCGGAGGGGAGGAGGGGGCGCGCGGAGGGGAGGAGGGGGGCCCTTACCTTTCCGGCCCGTCCGCTCCCGTCCGGTGCTGGCGGCTACTACCAGCGGGCTCCGCGGCCTGCTCCAGGGTGGCGCGCCGGGTAATCACCCGGCGTGCTACTCGAGAGCAAGCCCGCTTCTATCCGTGGGCGCCCGCGGGCGCCCGCGGATGGAAGCGGACGGCCCCAGGGGGGGGTAGGGAGTGCGGGGGAGGGGGCTTACCTGCCGGGGCCGTCCACAGTGGACGGCCCCGGGGGGAGGGAGTTAGGCCCCCCTCACCCACCCGCCGCCATTTTTTCCTCATAGACTTGCATTGCAATGCAAGTCTATGGGGAAAAAAATGGCGGCCGATCCAAAAATTTATGATTTTTGGATCGGGATCGGACTCGATCCGGTCCGGGGGGCCACTGATTTTGTCCGAATCGATCCATGACAAAATTGGAGGTCCCAATCCTGGTCCCGATCCGATCCGGGGGGTCCGTGCACACCCCTAGTTTTTATACTGTTGTTGTTTTAAATTTTGAATGGTTTTTATGGTTTTAATTTTTGTAAAACGCCCAGAAAGCTTTGGCTGTTGGGCGGTATAGAAATGCAGTAAATAAATAAATAATTAAAACCTAAACCCAACCCATGAGAATTTTCTAGAATATTCTTCTCCTTTGAATTTCATTTCAAAAGCAATTTCCTTTCTGTCAAATTGAATGAGAATATTTTAAAAAGGTGTGAAAGAATTTTTTCACACACTAGTTAAAATAAGCAATATTTAATATGCATTTAAAGATTTCACTTGCATTTATCGAATTGCACCTGTGAAGTATTGTACTGTTAAGGTAGATAGAACGGAACTAACAGCTAGCTTTTATTTTCTTTGTCTTGTTTTAATGTTCTGACAATATAATAAAGCAACTTTTGGAAACTAAATTGAAATATCAATAATGTGAGTTACTGACCCAATAAAGCAAACATTAACAATCTTTAATGATAATGCTGTAAATATGCCAGTTTTACAATTATATTACTTTGGTACCACATTTCCATTCTTAAGCATTTTATAGAGCACATATTTTAATGAGAATTCAGCTCTTGCCCTTAATTTTGTTGTCATCTTCAATCTTGAGCCTTTTTTTTTTTTTTACATTACATCTTTAAAGTTGTAATGCTACCCCAATTACCTGGGAGTAAACCATACTGAACTCAATGCAACTTACTCCTGAGCAGGATTGAACTGTATATTGCTTCTCTGATTAACAAACAATTAAGACCTTGTAGTGCTCCTTCTTTCCTCTTATTAGACTAGGCTGACCAGATAAAATCCAGGTCAGGGACCATGTAACTTTAACAGTTGTAGAGAAAAGGGAATTTCAGCCAGAGTCATTTGTATGCAATTAGTTCCTGGTGAAATTCCCTCTTCATCACACCAGTTAAAGGTGCAGGCACTCTACTAGAGTGACCATATACAAAAGAAGGCAGGGCCCCTGCAACTTTAACTGGTGTGATGAAGAGGGAATATGACTGTTGTATGTGTGTGGTGTGTCTTATTGAAAACCTCCCAATAGAGAACATGGGATGATGGGGTGTGGTAGTTTGATAACTGATATTGACATCTCTGGCTAACCAATTAGGAATTGCCACAGGGCTCTTCCTCCCTGTTCTGTTCTCCTCCAATCGCAGTGTTTGTGGGAGGGAATGTCTATCATTTTTTGTCCTCGGCTTCCACGCTTGTTGTGGTTCTCAGCTTTGCAGCGTTCATTTCGGTCAGAGAGAGCGAGAGAGATTTCTTTCAATTGAAATCCTTTTGAAAACATTGCCTGCCTGATTGGGTAAAGCTTTTTCCTCCAACGTGCCTGCCCATCCTGCCTTGCAGGGCTGGGTTGAGCTGCTATTATTATTATTATTATTATTATTATTATTATTATGGCAGTTTTTCTTGCTCATGGCAGTTTTTCTAGACGGACATGATGAGCTTTGCCAAGTCATGCTGTCTTTTACAGATTCAGGAATTTCCTGACAATTGAGCATGTTTTAAGTATGACTGCTTTCTGGATGTTGGTGTGGATGTATTTTGGTAGGCCCAGTTTCTGAAAGTTTTCTGTATAATTTTTTGATGTGATGCCGGTGACTGAGGTGACTAATGGAATAATTGTGACCTTTTCCTGTTGTCATAGTTCTTTGACTTCCATGGCCAGTGGTGTATATTTGTCTCTCTTTTCTTCATCCTTTTCAGTGACATTTTTGTCATTCGGAATTGCTATATCAGTGAGGTATGTGTGTTTTCTTTTTTGTCTATGACCATTATGTCTGGTCGGTTGCAGGGTTCTGTCTTGTCGGTATGAATTGTTCTGTTCCAGTATATTTTATGATCTGCATTTTCCAAGATTGTTTCGGGTGAGTATGTAGAGCATGGTGTAGATTGTTTGATAAGGTTGAATTTGATGACCAATTGTTGGTGAATTATTTTTGCAGCTGTATTGTGTATGTCTATATAGTCCATTCTTGCCAGAATTTTACATCCTCCTGTTGTAAAATGGAACTGATGGCATTTCCTGCATAGGTCTGTTGTTACACTGTTATCTTTTATGATGTATATTTGGTAGTTCTTGGTAGCTATAACTTTTTTAAAATATATATTTTATTTTGTTATTTCTGGTTACACACACACACACAAAGACAAACAGTCACAGTCTAGAACAGAGTTACAAATTTTATTGTACAATTATCTGTATGGATTGAAAAATAATGGTCAAATAATATCTGCCTGATTAACTACTCCAAATATCTATATATGGTAGAGGGGGCAGTCACCCCCTTCATCTTTATTCGTAAAAGTAATAAACATACACCATATCTTCTTGAATTTCTCCTTACTTAGATGCCCTCTCACTTTCCTCACTTTCTCTTCCCAGTTTTTCCAGAAGAGCAATTTCCCAAACATTTTGGTACCAAGGTTCAGCATGGAGACCTTTGCCATCTTTCCAGTGCTTGGCTATCAACCATCTTGCCGCCAATAATAGGTGGCTGATTAAATCCTTATCCAAAAGTTTAATATCCAAGCCTGTATATAAGTTTAATAATGCTAGGAGGGGGTATGGATGTACCCATTGTCCAGTTATTGAACTAATCTCCTGGAACACCTTGTTCCAGAAAATATTTGCCTTTGGGCATTTTCAAATTTCATCTTTATTAAAACCTCTTTCAAAAATAGCCGTTCCAAGCAATCAAAGGCCTTATAATTATCTAATGCCATTATCGCTAGGGGTAGCTTATTTGACTTGGAGAAGTATATTATATTTAGTAATTTTCGAATAGGGTCTGCGAGTTGGCGTTTCAGTTCTGACAGATCAGAATGCCAGCTCACCACGTGCGTTCATTCAGACCTGTCAGAACGGAAACAATCTTTAAAAAAATCATATAAAATTGAGGGTTGGAGGGATCGATCTCAAATTTCATACACATACTTAGGCATACCCCTGTAACCAAGTTTCAAGCCTCTAACTTTTAAAATACAGACGTTATAGGTATATTTATATGGCAGTCCGATAAAACGATAAAATCACCCGGAAATTATTGTCTCCGATGATTATCGTAGGTTTTTCTATCGTATCATTATCGTTAAACACATGCACGATAACAATCTTATCGTATTGTTATCGTACATTTTAATGATGCGATACATATCCCTAGTGTCTAGGGTTGCTGTTTCTTCTATGGATGTTCATGTGCTTGTTGTTGGCTCATCTGTGCTTTTCATGTTGGTGTTCTGTTGTGCTATTTCTTCTTTGATTTTTTTTCAATTTCATGTTCCATTAGCCTTTTGTTATTGATTATAACTCTTTTTTATCTATTAGTCTTTGTTCTTGTACAGTGTCCATTAGGTGGGGGTAGATTTCCATAAATAATCTGTGAAGTTCTGTTCGGTATCCTGATGCTATTGTTTCAAGTTGTGTGCTTTTATAATAACAATGCATAACGTTACAGTTCATTTCACCTGACAAAGCTGTGCATTGCCGTGGGTGTCCCACCTTGGTGGTTGTCTGTGGAACAGGCAAAACACGTCTGGGGGAGTTTGGGTGGTTGTGCTTTTCCTTGTTCATTGCCTATTCATTTCCATTTTGGCCAACTGTTAGTTTCGTGCAGCGTTCTCGGCCTTGACGCTGCCTGTTTGAGGCTTTTTTTCTTCTTTCTGGAACCATTTTTTCACACTTAACAGGGTGGTTAGCCCTGACTAGTGGTGGCTGGCTAGGGTCCGCTGGTGTGCCATGCCTGTGTAATAACTTGTGGGATTGTAAAACAATAACTTGCAGGTTATTGTTTTATTGTTATTGTTATTTCCCCTTACTGGTTTGATGTGCTGTAGCTCCCCTTCCTCAAAGCTGAGCCTTCCCAGCAGCACTTGGCTTCAAAGTTACAAGTGTCTTCTTATACTTGTATGTTTGTGCATTTTGGGGCTGGCCATGGGGGGAGAGGGAGTGCAGGGCTGGTTGGTTGGTTGCGTGTTTCCGCTCGGATTCATGGAAGTCAGACACAGTGTGAAAGTGATGCTGGGCTGGCATCATGAGTGAGCAAACTTCTACACTTGAGTCAGGAAGATGCTTTATTATTTCAGTTAAACTATTACTCCTATTGTCTGGTTGGGCTTCCAGTGAAGGGGGGAGCTCTTCATCATTGTCCTCCTCCGCCAAGCCGCATAGCCTAGCCTCCTACGGGGAAGCTGTTGTTGCCTTGATGTGATTCACTCCAATGTGCTTGACCAATGGTGGGGGAGGGGGGCCTCCTCCTCCTTGTCCTGCATGCCTCCTGTCCTATTCAACAATAAAAATAAATAAAAAATTAACAACTTCATGAGCACCAGAGCTCGTCTCTTTTTCAATTCCGCTTCAGTGGTGCTTTCCTGTTTTGTCAGCACTCTCTGAGGATGGGCAAGCTGTGTGCTGCTGCTGTGGCATTTAGTAATATATGTACTTATTTATGATTGTGTTATGCACTTTTATCCCGCTGCTTCATTTCCCTCTCCCTCGCCATACAGATCAAGGCACGAGAGGTGCCCGAGAGACCACATTTGAGTTTGTAATTTAAAAATTCCCTAAAAATCACTGCATGCATGGATCTGTTCCAAAATTGGTATGCCTAAATGTGTCTTTAAAAGCTGTCATGGTGCCAATTTTCATGTGTTTATCTTTAAAACTGAGGGAGCTGTGAGCATTTCTGTTAACTCCCATTGACGAGAATGTACTGGTTACCCAAAAACAGAGCGGTTTTTCATCGAGCTATCCAGCAGAGTAGAGAAAGGAACCCGCTCCAGAAATCAGGGTGGGAAAACGCCTCTATGGAGCTCCAGCTCAAATTTCAAGGCTGAGAAGACCCATTCTGCACACCTCTAATGTACAGACACATAAAATAAAATGGTGATTCTCTGTCTCATACTGTAGGATCTGGGGAAGCAGTGGGATATAAGTAGTGTTTTAATTAACTTATACTATAGGAATATGATTTTCATTACATTTGAAAGGCCAGAATAGCTATCACTAATGTGATATTTGTAATACAGATAATTAAATAGGAGCTAAATAGGCAGTGACAGATTTTATATGCTTGGAAGAGAGATACAAATATCATGTGTGTGAGCACATGAAAGGAAGTAGGATGTAGGAAGACAGCTGAGAACTAGAAGGAAGGCTAACAGAAGTGGTGATGTGGCTGCCCAACAGTGTGTGTAAATTAATTGGGCAGAAGCCCAGGTGGCCTTTGTGGAACGGAGATCCATTTGGCCTAGTAGGTTGCTTATTCTGAGGTGCTAGGCTTTATTCTCTCTCCTGTTTAGTAGGGGAATGTGCTCCGCGCAGCCCATTCGGAGGTCCGTTGGTGGTCCGATCTCACGGAGCAGATCGTGGGTGGTTTAAAAAACACCAGAGAACTTCAGGGTGGAGTGGACAGCCGTCAGACCTCTGAACCACCCCGAAAATATCCGACCAGTTTTTAGGGTCTCTCTGAGGCTTGTATTTAGTTGCTGGGAATCAACAGAACAGTTCTCCATATAAGGAAAACGCTGAGGTTTTGAGATTGACAGCTGTGGCTGACCAATAGCCACAGTCTCCTCTCTGTCTCCCCTCCAATCCCAGTGCTTAGGGGGAGGGATTGCAAATGATCGAACCCATTTGTCCTTGTCCTGGAAGTCATTCCTTTGCTAGCTCTTCATAGCATTCGGAAGGAAGAAGGAAAGAGTCAGAGAGAGAGAGAGAGATTCTGCTTGTTTGCTTGCAGTCTTTTTATTCGTTTGCATTTTCTGTCTGTGTCTCTGGTTTTCTTTGGTTCTTGTGTGTGTGCTAGTAGGCTACTTATTCTCCAGTCCCCAAGTTCCTTGCACCTTAGACCCATCCCAAATTCCCCCTTTGTGTGTTCTAGTGTGAGGGTGTGGGTGTTCTTATTCCCCCACACACACACATACACACACAACACTTTTTAAATATATATATTTTAAATCCCTTATCTGTGTGCTGGTGTTCTCTGCATTAGGAAGGAAGGAGGAGAGAGTCAGAGCCTATCTACACTACTGCTTTAAAACGGTTGAGAGAGCGAGAGAGCACTTCTGCTTGCTGACTGTTGCTGTTTGTTTGTATTCTCTCTGTGTGTCTCTGGTTTTCTTTGCTTCTTATCTGTAGGCTATAGTTCTTCTTGTTGTGTATTGCAATCCCCAAGTTCCTTGCACCTTAGACCCACATCAAACTCACCTGTTGTGTGTTATAGTCTGAGTAGTGAGTGAATGTGCGTTCTTATTACCCCCAATAACACCCTTATCTGTGTGCTAGTTGTGAATTGCACTCCTCAAGTTCCTTGCACCTTAGACCCACATCAGACTCACCCTTTGTGTGTTAAAAAAATTCTAAAAATCAAGGGATAGAAGGGATGTGCTTCAAACTTGGCACGTCTAAAGCCCTATTTAAGAACTATCATCATGCCAAGTTCCATCTCTTAATCTTTAAAAGTGAGGAAACTGTACACATTTTGGTTAATTCCCATAGGTGATAATGGAGTGGTTATCTGAAAATGGAGCAGTTTCTCCTACAGTTAATCTGACAGGGAGGAGCAAGGGAGACGCCCTGAATTTTGGAGCAATGAACCCACTCAGCAGAACTTTATGCCAAATGTCAGAGAGGAGCAGACCCGCTCTACACACCTGTACTGTTTAGGTTTAAACTGTTGGATTAGGGTTTTGTTTTTTGCATTGTTTTATATAACTTTGTAGAGATTGATTGATAATATTATTCAGGTATTTGTTGACAGGAACAATTACAAATTACCGTACTGTTATATTTGTTGCTGTTCATTTGATACATTATGAGACACTTTGGCCACACTCTGCTAATACCCTTTAACTGAGTAAAGAAAAAAAACTGTAATACAGTGAAAGCTCTTACTGAACAACATCATAGATGGACTGAGTTGAAGAAGTAAGTCAGATCAATATAATTACGAACTGCTTTGTTCCTGCCGGACTTCTGTGCCTTTGGCTGCTGCATGACAGTGAGCAGAAAAGCAGGTGTCACATATACCCCATGGTTTCATGTCCTTGCTGGATATGGATTCACCTGCTACAAGTCAAACGACTTGCAAGATGCAAGAGCCAGACTCACCATTTCATTTCATTTCATTTCTACACCACCCAGTAGCCAAGGTTCCCTGGGCAGTACACAAAAAATTAAACCCAAAATATAGCATAATAAAAACATAAAATGTTTAACATACATTTTTTGAAATACAATTTGAAACAGCTAAAAACAGTTAACAATGTGATACCAGGACCCGATACAACAATTGACATCAAAAGTGCCAACATATGCCCTCAAATGCCTGGGAGTAGAGGAAAATCTTAACATAGCACCAGAAAGATAACAATGTTGATGCCAGACAGGCCTCAGTCAGGATCCACAATTAGAGGGAGGAGCTACCACAGAGAAGGCCTTCATCAGAAAAAGAAGCTTCACAAACCAACAGAGGAACAGATGAAATCAATCACATTTGTGCCTAATGCCTCTAAGTTTAGATTGTTTTAACAGTGGATTTGGGGAATCCATGGAGAAGAAATCTGCCAGTAGCTACTAATCATGATGTTTACAGTCTCCAGATTCAGAGGCAGTTTGCTGCTGAGTATTAGTTGCTGGAGAACAACAGCAGGAGAAAGCTATTGCCTTAAAGCTCTGCTTGGGGGCTTCCTGGAGGTATCTGATTGCTGGATTAGTGAGACCTTTGGTCTGATCCAACAGGACTCTTCCATTCTATTAATTTTGTAGCACTTTTAATAAAAGGGGGAACAGCCATTTTGTTTGCTTGGTTGGAAACTGGCTCTGTTTACAGTGGCTGTGTATAATTATGTAGATGAATTTGTATCCTGACTATTTTTGAATGTTATTTCACTGAAAGGGATTTGATTTCATTAAATGTTTTAGAAATCATATACATTAACCTTGTTCACAACCTTTTATCTCTGCTTAGAGACATCATAGCCTTTGGGGGCATCTCCTTTAATGAAAGGCAAAGCAGCTTTCTTTTTAAAGAAGAGGGGGGGAATCTACAAAGTTAAAAAGCAAAACTTTAACATGGTAAAAGTTCTAGAATATTTAAAAGTTTGACAATAAAAATTATTCTTTAATTACAGCCAAGTTTGCAAAGTATTTAAAGGTTAAACCTCATCTTTGATCTTAGAATTCAGCAGTGCCTTTGAACTCTAAATCAGGGTACTAAAACTGAGTACTTTCTCCTCTCTGTATTCTATCACTCTTACTTGCAGTTCACAGTTGACACTTTGCTTGGGATTCTGCAGAACCTGTTGATTTTGCATTTGAAAAGCATTTCAACTCCTGTGATTTTTGAGGTAGGCAAAGGTTAGTTAGATTTTATCCACAGGGAGGACTGCTTAATGATGTTAGTTAGAAAAGGCTTCTGTACTAATTGAATCCCAAAACTCCCAGTGTGGTTATGCAATGTAGAATTAGACTTTACTTACAAATGGAAGCTTGTTTCTAACAGTAAATTTATCAGTACAGTAAATGTTGTCTATCGAAATTTTGAATATTTTTAGCCAGGAGGAGACAACTTGGAACAAGCACACACACAAAAAGTGCTGCTCTCTCACACACATACCAATGAACATAATATGCATTAACATAGTCAATATGGATCTGATGGATCTTCTAGCTAAAGTTTCCAGCATGAGACACTTGTGTAACACATAGTATACATGGTATTGTAAATATCTAGAGGGCAATCATTCTGGAGTGTGTGTGTTGCTCACTGGGACGCCAATTCTCCCTGCTCCCCTTTCATGTGCAAATGGGAGCATGAGCAGGCCGCATACTACAGCATGGTGTGCAATGGCTCCATCCTCCCACCAGAAACTTGCATCACAGATAGGAAGATGGCTGTATGGATATAGGCGGTGCACATCAAGATGACGCAGCCCAACTGGCACATTTTCTGTGTCTTGTACTGTAAGGTAGCTGTCAACCCAGTCTTCCCTGCCTCTCCTCCTTTGCACTCAACTTAAATGTAGTCTGCTGGCAATAAAGGGATAATGTAAATAGTGACCTAGCAAAAATAGAACACACTGGCAGATAGGTATGGTGTTAGTATTACCCTTACCCTGCTGGCATATTCCACATTTGCGCTGAGAAGGAGTGCCCACCTCCTCAGCACCCAGCATACGTAGCCTGCTTCCACACATGGAGGGGCCTTAGCTGCGTTGTCTAACCTGTGTCATCATGCTTTAAATTCGAGGATTCAATTAAGCAAACATTAGCCTAGCCATAACATTATTATTGTTTTTGCTTCTGAACTTCAAAACCGAAGTAATGTGATCCTATCAGATAAGCCAGATCTACACCAAGCAGGATATAGTGGTATGAAAGCGGTATATAAAAGGAAGGAGCCACACGACTGCTTTATAGTGGTATTGAAGTGCACTGACAACTGTTGGGGCCCATTGACACATACCATATACCGCTATGTCTTGCTTGGTGTGGCTCCTGCCACTTTCATATATGCCACTTTCCTACCGCTTTATCCTGCTTGCTGTAGATCTGGCCATAGATGCTCAAAGGACATAGGGCTCTAAACTTGAGGCCCTCTGCCCATATAAGCCCTGCCAGCAAGAGCTTGGCAGGACAGGAGGAACGGCAGAGGCTTTCTTGGCCTTTCCATCCTCCAATGTAGCTATTTTCACTAGACAGGCCTTGCTGGGGCCAGTGACTGTTTGGTTTGGCTGCCTCTCTTTCCCTGTCCTGGGCAGGATCTACACTACTGCTTTAAAATGGTTTATAACAGTAGTGACAACTGTTGGGGGCCAGGACGCACTCCGTATACACTTTTCAAAATGTTTTCAAAGTGTCTTATCCTGCTTGGTGTAGATTGGTCCCTGCTCACAGAATCATCCCTGTTCCTTCTTCCTGAGATCAGACTTCAATTCTTGGGCGAGGCAGGCAGGTACCATGAAGCTTTCCACTGTGACTAGGGTTAGATCTATGCTACTGCTTTATAGCGGTATTGAAGTGCACTGATAACTGTTGGGGCACAATCCACATTCCATATACTGCATTCATAGTGTAATTTCTTGCTTTTTATTCCACATTTGTAATGATTTGACACAATGTGTAGATCTGGCCTGGGATAGGTGTAGGGTCTACCTTTGGCTTTGGAAGAGGAAATTCTCAGCATCTAGGTACCAAAGAATTTCTCATTTAAAGTCTTCATTTAGTGCATTATAAGAACTAGCTTGTCAGGTAGAATGCATCCTGCTGGTTGTTCCTGGTTCTGCTCCTACTGTGGGACCAACACAGCCTCTAAAGCTCTAAATATATATAGATAACAGCCGTGAATGTTTGAAGTCTTTCCTGTTGTGATCCAGCAATAATACTGTTGGTGACAAAAAAACAAGACTTTGAATCATAGCTTTCATCGTAGAGAAAAGCGAAGGGCACAACTTAATACAGGAGACAATATTTATGGAGTGCAAAACAATGTTTTGAGGAATGATCGAGCCAAGGGTTTGTTAATATTTACTGACTTTAATGAGCAATTATGTGATAAAGCAATCATGAACTTGTAGAATATGTTAATAGATTAGGGAATTAGCCAACGTTTGTGAACAGATACACAGGCAATAACAAACTATTAACTACTGAAGTGCTAATTAAAGCATAAATAATATGGTCTGTTATATGTTAATCAATAAAACCATTTAGACAAGTAGGGAGGGGATTTATTTGTGCTTGTGTATTTTAATTACATGTAAATGCAATAACAGAAAGTGGCTCACACATGCTGGAAGTAAAAAAAATAATAATTAAAAGAGTATAGGCAACAGGTGTCACACACAACCTTCATTTGAAGTACTAGCACTTGTTCAAAATTCAGATGAAACTAAATGTTTCAAATTCCCATCTGGTCACAATGCACTTGTCATTCAAAATGATAAGACATGCTATACATTTCTTTTTTCAGCATTTTTGGTATATTTTCAGTAATTTTGGTGATGCATAGTGCTGGTCATTTTGCTTACAGCAGTATGGGGCAAAATAGCCTGCTCCTAACCTATCCACTGAGGCGGTGTCAGCAGTAATAGTGTCAACAAAGAAGAGGTTCTAGCATGGTTCTTCTGGCACATTCTTCTAAGGAAGTGCCATATTGAACAAGCTGTTCTAGGAAACCAGGGCCAGATCTACACCAAGCAGGATATAGCGGTTTGAAAAGCGGTTTGAAAATGGTATATGGAATGTGTCATGTGCCCCAACAATTGTCAATACTGTTATAAACTATTATAAAGCAGTAGTGTAGATCCTGCCCAGATGAGCACCATTTCAGAAGCAGTTTACCTGTTGTCATCAATGCTGCTCCATGCTTTCAATGATAGATTTGCACGTGAATGCTCTTCCAAACCAGGGACAGGAAACCTCCAATCCACCAAACGGGTGCAGCCCATGGGGCCTCCCCATCCAGCCCACAGTCTTCCCTCTGCCCTGGACACAGCAGCTGCCTGACTCCCCAGGAACAATGCTGGGTCCCCCACCCCCACTAGGGCTGGAGAAATTCAAGATGGACAAAAATGAGCTTGGATTCCTAAGAATCTGACCTGCAAAATCAGCAGACTTCTGGATTTATTTATTTTTTACTTTCCCGAAATTTACGCAAATTTACCAGCTGGAAAATACGTATGCTTCTCTTGGGACTATCCCATGCTGGAAAATATACACAGGGAAAAGTAGAATGAAATGGAGGGGGTGGGGGCGATGCGGTGGATGTTTCATACTAACATAAATTATTTAAATTGTTGTGATCTTTCTGATGGAATTATTACATATTTTTCTGCATAACGGGAAAATAATCGAATCCATCTGTGAACGGATGCCGGAATGAATGACACTGCACAATCTATGAAACATACACAGGACGGATTTCACAAAATCTGGCTATCCCTACCCTCATGCTGTGAACCTAATCCATCACCCCATCCAGAACGGACTGTACCTCCAATCCTAAAAATTCACTCTTCTGAGGGATATTTATTTATTTATTTATTACATTTATATACCATCTCATACCCAAAGATCTCATGGTGGTTTATAAAGATTTAATTTCTGGTCACGAATCATGTGACCATATCCCATTTGCCATACAGAATGTGAACGTGCTTCTTCTTCTTCTTCTTTTTTGAGAAATGTCCAAAAATTCCTGAATTTGCAGTTCTGTTTGGAAAATGTGTATGTGTGTTTTTAAATGCATTTTAAAAACAGCATACATACACACACTTTCATGCTTTAGTCAATGGAGGAAAAGATCATGCTTTTAAAAATATGCACAGAAATGTTCATTTTTCCTGTTCAAAATGTGCACTTTTCCTGTTTGAACAAGCCCCCCCCCCAAAAAAAACACCTTGAAAACTAAAATGGAAGCAAGATAAAATGAGCTTTGAAGTGATTTTTGGAGAATTTAGATGACCTCAATAATCGCTGGTTCTCCCTAGGTTTTCTACTGACCAATAATTAGGGATGTGTATCGTATCATTAAAATGTATGATAACGATACGATATGCTCTTTATCGTGCATACGATTAACGATAACGATACGATACAAAAACCTACGATAATCATCGGAGACGATAATTTTCAGGCGATTTTATCGTTTTATCGGACTGCCATATAAATATACCTATACCTTCTGTATTTTAAAAGTTAGAGGCTTGAAACTTGGTTACAGGGGTATGCCTAAGTATGTGTATGAAATTTGAGATCAATCCCTCCAACCCTCGATTTTATATGAATTTTTAAATGATCGTTTCCGTTCTGACAGGTCTGAATGAACGCACGTAGCAAGCTGTCATTCAGACCTGTCAGAACGGAAACGATCTTTAACAAATTCATATAAAATCGAAGGTTGGAGGGATCGATCTCAAATTTCATACACCTACTTAGGCGTATCCCATAAGCACTGTGACCAAGTTTCAAGCCTCTAACTTTTAAAATACAGAAGTTAAAGGCATTTTTTCTTTAAAAATAGGGCTGCAAAAAATTTTTTTTTTCACGATAATTATCGTGAAGACGATATGGTTCACCTACGATATGAATGAAGACGATAATTTTTTTGGTCCAAAATGACGATAACAATAAACGACAATATTTTTGGCATGCACACCCCTACCAACAATACCTCTGCGTTATCTGAATTGAGCTTCAGATAATTAACCCACATCACTGCATCCAGGCAACAATTATGTAAGGATGTGTGAAGTGTGTGTATGCGTTTAAAAAAGTGTGGTGTGGCCATACATTAGTTTTAACCCCACCCACTGTTTGCAGGCTGGCCACCCATTTTTGACATGCAGCTCCCAGAAACTTTCCCAAAAGTGAATTTGGCACCCAGACCAAAAAAGACGCTTCTGCTATGAACCATCACCAATGCTGACAGCAGTGACAGGGAAAGTGTATTTAAGATGCTGTTTACAGTCTTCCTGGAGCAGCTCCTTCTTTGTGGGCAGCAGCATCTTGAACAAGATGGCATCATCTGGAATGAAAGAGCAGCTGTAGGAAGCTTCCCCAAGCCATTCTAGAGGCACCAAAGATGACAACCAGCCAGGTGTGGGCGTAGTGTGAATAATGTTTCAAGGAAGGATAAGATGCTGCTATTACTGACCTCTTCAGGAAATAGCTCAAAGAGGTCGGCGCAGATGAATATGAAATCTGAAAGGATCAGGGGTGGGGTGGGGAGAGAGCATTTCGGAAAGGAAAGGAATGCCCATCCTCTCCTTTGTACTCTAAAGAATTTCTCCAAACAGTTGCGTGGAGTCAAAATAAACAAAAAGCCTTATCTCCTCCCTCAAAGCAATGAAGTGTGTTGCTAGAAAGCTACAATGAGGTGTCTCAAACCTGTCCGTAAATGAATATTATTTCATCACAGAAGAATTGGGAAAACAGTAATGGGTGAATAAACCAGACAGTCAATGACAGTTATGTGGCAGGCAGTTTATGAGTGTAGGGTTTTCAGGGAAAAACCAACAATATGGACATGCTTGTCCCAGAGCAGAATCAAAGGAACTGCCTCTGCAATGCAGCATATAAATTCACTCTATTTGTCAATGTCATTCTCTGCATTTAAGTCATATTTTAGGATTTTACAGTCTTCGATTCCATTACACATAATATTCCACCAGACCAAGAAAGGAAAGGACAAAAATGAAACTGTATCCTTGAAATATGTTGCTAAGAGATCAGAAATGTAACTTAAATTAAGATTGGCATATATATACATATATATATATATATGTGTGTGTGTGTGTGTGTGTGTGTGTGTGTGTGTTTTGAAATGGAACTGAGCCTTTTTATTAAAATAATAATAATAATCCTGATCAATCTGTGAGAACTAGCAAACTGACATTTGGCTGAAGTCACAGCACATATCAAGGCCACTAATCCTGGAAAGCCAGCCTTAAATTAAATTGTATATGTACTCAACATTTAATTTTAATTAGGGAAGCTTGGAGGTCGGCAACAAGAGAGAGGGCCTTCTCTGTGGTGGCTCCCCAATTGTGGAACGATCTCCCCGACGAGGCCCGCCTGGCGCCAACATTGTTATCTTTTCGGCGCCAGGTCAAGACTTTCCTCTTCTCTCAGGCATTTGGCAATATCTGAGGAGCCTGGGTTTGTTTTGTTCTGTTTTGTTTTTGTAGCTTTTTGAAGTGTTGAAGTGGTTGTTAAATGTACAGATTGTGTGTATGTTGTATGTTTTTGCTGTTTTAATTTTTGTATATTGTTTTTAATTGTTTTTAATCCTATGTAAACCGCCCAGAGAGCTTCGGCTATGGGGCGGTATACAAATGTAATAAATAAATAAACATGTATACATTTCCTATTCCTCAATGACAAACAGCCTAGTGAAATATCATATTACATTTCCCCAAATTGAACAATGTGGATAAGAGGTAGATTCTAGGCAGTGCTAAAGAGAAAAAAGTACAGGAGTCAATAACAAAAAAATGGGCAAATCCATAGGTAACTGCTTAGGTCCAGCTATTAACCTCTTAATATGCTTTGACCTTGGATTTGTTTTCTGCATCATCAAGGGCTAAATGTGAGGTGGGAGAGTAAGAATCTGAATCATGATAGAATTGTAAAAGCAGAATAAGCAGGCATTCTTCCTTCATCTCCGTGTTTGTTTGTCAGATACATTTATGAGCAATGCATGCTTTTGTTTGGTGTTCCAAACTTCCATTGTCAGATGTTTCCTGCTGAGGACCTAGTACTGGAAACTTGAGCCCTGTTCAAATAAATCCCGCTCCCAATACAAACACATGTATACATTACTGCACAACCATTCATCACAGCACAGCCAACCAGCCTGCCACTCAACATTGTGGAAGCACCAGGGTTGAGTAATAAGAGGTGTTGAGGTGGAATCCTTCGAGTTATCACATGCCTTGAGCATTGGTCCCATATGTTGTCCAGATCTGCCCCTTTTCAGTATGTAACTCCTTTGCTGAAGGAACTGTACCAGCTGACTATTTGCTACTGGGCCAGGTTTAAGGTTTTGGTACTAGTGTAAAAAGCCCTAAATAAACTTGGGACTAGGATACCAGAGAGAATGCCTTCTCCCTTACCAATTGCCCTGTCACTGAGGTCATCAGAGGGCATGCTGGTGATGGTTCCACATAGACCTATGCCCTGACGAGTCCATCCAGGGAAGAGCCTTTAATGTGGTGGCCCCTTTTCTTTGAAATTCTCTGGCCTTGGAGGCCAGGCAGATTCCAACACTGTGCTGCTTCCTGCACATCCTGAAAGCAGCTCTTTTCCAGGAAGCCTTCCTCAACTGACCAGTCACCGTTTTTATCGGTATTCTGTTTTAAATTGAACAAGTTTAATATGTTTATTTAATCTTTTAATCTTTTTACTGTTTTATTCCTATGTTCACCACTCCAGAATCTATTTTAGATATTATAAATAAATAAATAAGTAGGTGTCTGGCTCGCTTGTGAAAGTCAAGTTTCATGAGAATGCTCAGAGGTACTCTGCCCTTTATCATTCCTTCACATTCTCAAGAAGTGATTTTGAAAACTGTTTCTCAGACCAATTAAGCCCTACCAGTGTTTGGTGGAGAGGGAAGCAGGGCTCCACCCAGGAGTTCTAACCCCAACCCTATCCATCACTGTCTGTGTGGTCATTACAACATATGAAAAGGGGTGCTTACTAAGCATCTACAGCAATACATGTGTAGACACACACCCCTTTCAAATTTGCTGAACACAGACGTTGGGGCGGAGGCACATGAACATCATAGGTCAGGCCACAAGTCATGATCCCTCTTCAGCATCCACCCATTTGTTGTACACATGGGGAGGTCCATTTGAACACTGCTTTAGTGTCACGTGTAATACGCTGCTTATATATGAACGTACACAATCCATAGCAAAATGAATCTAGCATCCATGATTCTGAGCCTATCTACACACACAGGATAAAACACTTTGAAAATGTTTTGAAAACTGTATATGGAGAGCCGATCTACACTACTACTTTATAACGGTTTATAACAGTTTTAAACCAGTTAATAATGCTTATTAACTGGTTTAAAACTGTTATAAACCATTATAAAGCAGTAGTGTAGATCGGCTCGGAGTGTGTCCTGGGCCCCAACAGTTCTCAAAACTGTTATAAACCGTTTTAAACTGTTTTAAACCATTTTAAAGCAGTAGTGTAGATAGGCTGACAGTTTTGAGAACTGTTGAGGCCCAGGACGCACTCCATATACAGTTTTCAAAACGTTTTCAAAGTGTTTTATCCTGCGTGTGTAGATAGGCTCTCTGGCAAACCAAACAACTTTTTCTGGCAAGCTAAACATTCAGACTCCTCCACAGTACAGGAGATTGGTAAAGGCACTCTGAACAGGCCCCCTCCCTCTGTGAGTCTACCTTTTCCCTGCCATTATCACCAGCTGCTACTGCTCACTTTCTTTTTCATCTTGACAGGCAGAGAGCCAGTGAGCAAATAGATAGCAGCATCTCCTGCTCTTCCTTCTTGCCATCACCACTTCCTGTGCCTGAGCAAGAAGCAGGTAAACAAGCAGGTTGCAAGAGTGAAGAGGAGGAGCAATGCCAGGCAGTTGTTTTCAGTGGACCCCTACTGGGCTTGGGGCCCTTGGCAGGTGCCACCATGCCTATCCTTGAAGCCAGACCTGCTCTTCTATTCTGCAGAAGTTTAAATGACAAAAAAAAATATTTCTTTCAGCTCCTGTACAAGCAGATGTGGTATAACAGAGGTTCCAATAGCCAAGGCCATTAATTATGTCCATCATGAAGTGCCAAGCTATATGAAAACGTAGAGAGGGGGCCATTTTGTATCCCCCAAAGGCATGTTCATGATACTATAATTAGGAACTCAGTTTAACAGAGCTTGACAGAGTTCAGGATTCATAGCCAACACGTTGTAATCCAAGAATGATTGAAGAGGAATTGAAAGACTACACAGTAAACTCTGCCTATTTAAAGAGGTGAATAGCTGTTAATTAGAGATACAAATGCATTCCTCTTAAGGACGCCCATGGCGGCTAGACATAAACAGTTTAATTTCTATAACGAGAGATGCCAAAGATGTAACTTGGCCTCCCATAGCCTAGAAACCACATTTCTTCATCGTTTGTTCATTTATTACATTTCTATACTGCCCAACAGCCGAAGCTCTCTGGGCGGTTCACAACAATCAAAACCATAAAATACAGCATGATAATATAAAACTTTTACAAGTTTAAAACTATAGTATACAACCAGAGTAAAACCCAGCAGCAGTGTAAAAGATTTAAAAGTGCAACAGATATAAAAACAACAGGAACTCGTAAAATAAGGATGTGCACGGTTTATGATTATTTAGCTGTGTGGGATAGTCACTTCATCCAGCTCAAGAAGCTATTCCTTCCTATTGCTTCTCATAAGCCATGGTTCAACCCCAGCACTGAAAGCAGGCTCTAGGTCTCTTCCCCAGACCAGTTGAAGCCCTGTGGTGAATCCATATATAGGCACACATACAATGAAATCCAGCAGCGTGCGAGGAGAATGCTGGAACAGGAGAAAGAGCAGTTGTGATGCTAGAAGTCTGTAGCCTGGTTAAAAAGTTTAGTTTTGGTCTTTAAAGAAGGACTTGCCCACACAGGGGCCATTTCTACACTGGCCTTTTGAGCTGGGATAGCCCCTGGGTGGTCCCTGTGAGTCCAAATGATGCACAGGGACTCCCAGGGGCAGAGGGGATGGGCACGGATTTCTTCCAGGATAAAGGATCCCTGGGGAAACCTGAATCTTCCCATGGTCCCGCGAGTAAGCACAGCAGCAGAAATGGGCAAGGAGCCGCTCCATGCCCATCAGGGGAGGGGGTGGCAGCAATTTCGCCACCCCTGGTATGGCAGGGAAGGGGTGGGGTCCAATTTAGCACTTAAAAAAAAAAAAAAAGTCACCTTTTGCACACGAGCACACGTGCACTTCTTCCTCCCAGGGAAAAAAATGGCAGGCATGACGTGCGACAGCCCAGGAGGAAGCCGGGTTATTGTACTTCCAGGATCGCACCCCCCCCACACACCCATATGGTGTAGAAAGGTCCAGGGTTACACACAACTGGCATCACATTTCTATGACATCACCAGTGCCCAGACAGACGGCATTAGTTCACTAGGGTTTTCATCTGGATGCATATTTTGCTGGCAACCAAACTCTACATGTGTTGACATTGGTGGCCAAGGGCCGCTGCATAATTCTGGCTGTGAAAACTACACACATGCCCTGTGCATAAACCAGACTAGAAACAGCTAATGAGGCTAGGAGAATATACCCATTACCAGTAACTGTCTGCTGGTAGGAGGAACTGACATGCTTCTAGCTTCAAATTAGTCATCCTATCTCCCAGACCCAGTACCATGCTACTAATGGTACTTAGTAACCCCTGCTAAAGTATCTTCTTTGGGAAATACACTACAGCCTAATCCACACCAAAAAGGATATAGCACTATGAAAGCAGGACGAAAGCGGTATATGGTCTGTGCCAACGGGCCCCAACAGTTGTCAGCACACTTCAATATCGCTATAAAGCAATAGTGTGACACCTGCCTTTTATATACCGCTTTCATACCACTTTCATAGTGCTATATCCTGCTTGGTGTGCATGAGGCCAATCTCCCTTCCTGAAATATAGTGCAAAAATAAATAGTTTTAAGTCAAAGACTCAGATGGGCCATATCCATCAGATGATCAGGAGTTAACTTTCAAGATGTCATCTGTTCAAGAGGGATAGAAAATTAGGGTTCACCCATTCAAGGATAAGTACTTTCAAAGAAATTAGTTTATTTGCACTTGTTTTTCTTTAAAAAATGTATTTTAATGTGCCTTTATTCTATTTTTATTCTTTTATTCTATTTGGTCACCACTCTGAAATTCCTAACTGGGGAGCAGTATATAAATATTGTAAATAAATAATAAATAAAATCTTACTGAATTTAATGGGAAGGCATTATGCACCCATTGAGAGTTTTAACTGCTTGCATTTGGCACAATTTAATCTTTAGAACAAGTTTCAAAAAGTGAGCATGGTTTTTAATTAAATTATCAAAATGATATAATTCTAGGAATGGAGTTTTGTTTTTTAAACCCATCAGATTCCTAATAAAACTCTTGGAAACTAGCAAACTGAAATTCGACCCATTACTTCTATTTCTATCAATGCCATGCTTACAGTGATTGATATTGTTGTTTAAAACCATGTGCCCCTCAATTTTATATTCAGGCTTCCTTATCAAATTCATATGCTTTATTGTATGCTTTATATTCAAACTACTTTATTGCTGCTGATTAACTTTTATGTTTCACTTAGTAGCTTAAAAAAAGATGCTTCCCGTATTACAGGGAAGGGGCTCAGTTGTGCTAAATAAATTATTAAAACTGTAATATAAAGGGAAGGTGACTTATTTTCAGTGTTATTGTCAGGGAAATCAATCACTGTGACATCTTATTTATAACAAAATGCTTTAATTTACATTTTATATGCAGTGTGAAATAGAACATTTATTATTGACAACAATAATAATAGCACATGACAGGACTGGTCTGGTAGGTGCCATTTTGGACATAGTCTAGTGCAGGATAGGCAATGTGGTACCCTCCATATGTTTTAGACTACAGAGCCCATCACCCATCACAGTTGGCAGATGAAAATGTCTGGAGACATCAGGTTGCCCACCACTGGTCTAGTGTAATCTTGGGGCTGCCTTGTGTTGAGATCGTAAATAATATTGCTTCAGCTCCACTTCCTAGAACACAAGGTCCAGTCGACTAGACAGTATGGTGTACAACCTCAAAGAAGGTATCCAATGGAACTGTGACTTGGCTAGTCACAGGAGTTGTAGATTATTATTTATTTTATTTATTTATTTTATTCCATTTATATACCTCCCCATGGCCGAAGCTCTCTGGGCAGTTTACAAAAATTAAAAACATTGAACAATTAAAACACCAATATACAAAATTTAAAAACATAAAGCATAAAAACAAGTTAAAATTACAATATCCTTCTGGGTCAAAGCACAACAACAACACAAAAATACAAAAAAACCTCATCATATGCTGTTAAATGCCTGGGAGAAGAGGAAAGTCTTGACCTGGCGCCGAAAAGATAACAATGTTGGCGCCAGGCGAGCCTCATCAGGGAGATCATTCCACAATTGGGGGGCCACCACTGAAAAGGCCCTTTCCCTTGTTGCCACCCTCCGTCCCTCCCTTGGAGTAGGCAACCGGAGGAAGACTTTCGATATGGATCGTAATGTACGGGTAGGTTCGTGTCGGGAGAGGCATTCCATCAGGTCCCAAGCCGTGTAAGGCTTTAAAGGTTAAAACCAGCACCTTGAATTGAGCTCGGAAACGTATAGTCAGCCAGTGCAAGCGGGCCAGAGTAGGTCTTATATGCTCAAACCTTCTGGTTCCTGTTATCACTCTGGCCGCTGCATTTTGCACAAGCTGCAGCTTCTGAACCGTCTTCAAAGGCAGCCTCACATAGAGTGCATTGCAGTAATCCAATTTAGAGATTACCAGAGCATAGACAACTGGAGCCAGGTTATCCCTGTCCAGATAGGAGCGTAGCTGGGCCACCAACCGAAGTTGGTAGAAGGCACTCCGTGCCACCGAGGTCACCTGAGCCTCAAGTGACAGAGATGGTTCTAGGAGAACCCCCAAGCTACGAACCCGCTCCTTCAAGGGGAGTGCAACCCCATCCAGAACAGGTTGAACACCCTCCATCCGGTCAGCAGAACCACCCACTAACAGCATCTCAGTCTTGTCTGGATTGAGTTTCAGTTTGTTAGCCCTCATCCAGTCCAGTCCAGCACATCCACAGCCTCACCTGATGAAGATGAAAAGGAGAAATAGAGTTGTGTGTCATCAGCGTAATGATGCCAACGCAACCCAAAACTCCGGATGACCTCTCCCAATGGTTTCATGTAAATGTTGAACAGCATGGGGGATAAGACTGACCCCTGAGGAACCCCATACTGGAGAATCCACGGGCCGAGCAATGTCCCCCAAGCACCACCTTCTGGAGCCGCCCCGCCAAGTAGGAGCGGAACCACTGCAGTGCAGTGCCTCCCACTCCCAACTCAGCCAGTTGTCCCAGAAGGATACCATGGTCGATGGTATTGAAAGCCGCTGAAAGATCAAGGAGAATCAACAGAGTCACACTCCCCGTCTTTCTCCCGACATAGGTCATCATACAGGGCGACCAAGGCTGTTTCCGTGCCAAAACCAGGCCTGAAGCCGGACTGAAATGGATCCAGATAAGCAGTCTCATCCAAGAGTGTCTGGAGTTGGCTCGCAACCACTCGCTCAAGGACCATGCCCAGGAATGGAATATTTGCCACAGGTCTATAGTTATTAAGATTTTCGGGGTCTAGGGAAGATTTCTTCAGGAGTGGTCTCACTACCACCTCCTTCAAGCAGCCTGGGACCACTCCCTCTCGTAGAGAGGCATTAATCACTTTCCTGGCCCAGCCGGCTGTTCCATCCCTGCTAGCTTTTATTAACCAAGAGGGGCAAGGATCCAATACAGAGGTGGTTGCACGAACCTGTCCAAGCACCTTGTCAACATCCTCAAGCTGTATCAACTGAAACTCATCCAAGAAAACAGGACAAGCCTGTGCTCTGGACACCTCACTAGATTTACCTGCTACAACACTGGAGTCTAAGTCCTGGCGGATGCCAAAGATTTTATTCTGGAAGTGCCTAGCAAATTCAGTACAGCGGGCCTCAGATGGTTGTACCACATCCTTGGGGCCAGCATGTAATAGCCCCCGGACAACTCTGAAAAGCTCCGCTGGGCGGCAGATAGATGATTTGATGGTGACAGCAAAGTATTGCTTTTTTGCCGCCCTCACTGCCCCTGAATATACCTTACTATATGCACTTACCAGTGTTTGATGGCATCCATCAGGAGTTCGTCTCCATCTGCCCTCAAGCCGTCTCCTATTTTGTTTTATTGCTCTCAGCTCTGGGGTATACCATGGAGCCGTATGAGCTCTACACAGGAGCTCACCTAGGGAGTCCGTTGAGCAGCGGGGTGGGCGGTACACCAACAGAATCCCATAGTCCATCCAAATTTAAGCACCTTTCAGTCCCATTGACTTCAATGGAAGAGAGATATGCAAATATTTAAGTCACCCACTGAAATGAATGGGACTTATGAAGTGCTTAACTGTAGCTGGATAATGCCTTATAATAACAGTTAGTAGCATAACTATTAACTGCTCAAATTAAAAATGGGGGAGGAAATTCTTTTGGTTTGTGTATTGGTTCACTTCCTGAACCAATACACAAATCAAAATGCAGTTATCCTTGCATGTTAACACTTCTCCAGATTTTGCGATGCTGTACTCTCATCCAAAATTTCATACATTGGGGAAGGTGTTGACAAAACTGTATATATTCATGAAAAATAACTTTTAAAATGTATTATAAGAGGGGAAATTGCTTGCTAAAAATGCATATGTAAGGTAAAATTGCTTGCAAAAAAAAATGTGGATATTAGAAGAAATGTGCATTCTTCTTTAATTGCAAACTGTTGTAGAAGTGGGATGGAACAAATTTAAGATTGACAAATGAGAATCATAAAGAAACTAAAATTAGCAGATTTGTCCATCCCTAGATCAAATCTCCCAGATAGGATTGCTTTGAGGTCAAACAAAATAAAGACAGCAATGCACTTTGCAATCTAAAAGTCACGTATAAGACGCCTTTGGAACAAACTCCCATCGGAATTCCGCCATGCATCATCCTTGCAGGCTCTTAAGAAGGCCTTGAAAACATATTATTTTACCATGGCCTTCTCATGCTATGAGTAGTGTTGTTGCTGCTATTGACATTGCTGTTGCTGGTTTTACTGTTGCCTTTTATTGTTTTTAACAATATTAACAATATTTTAATTTTGTTTGTGTTTTTATTGCTTTTAATATTTTAACTGTTTTTATGTATTGTAGTACTGTAAGCCACCTTGTAAAGGCTTTGGCCGTGAAAGGCAGCCAAGAAATGTTTAAAATAAATAAATAAAGGAGTAGAAAGTTGTAAACCTGACAATGCAGTGGGCTCAAAGGAATTTCAGTTTGTGGGGGTGGTGGGGGAGATTCACAACAAGATTCAAAGGCCTGCTTAATTCAGGATTAAGGCTTCATCCTATTACTCGAGAGTAAGTCTCATTCAACTCAATGAAACATACTTCTTAGTAAACACATATAAAACTGTTCAGTAAAACTTCAGGTTCAAGGCAAAGTTAATGTTGTCAAAACAGGGCAGAGGAGACAAAAAGAGCTGTGCCTTTGGAATTCAGAACTACTGCATGGAGTCACTGAATTGTTTGTTTCTATTTTAACATTCACTCTCCATATAGAACTAATGACTTGGGCCATGTGTAAACCATGCAGTCATCAGCTCAGGAGCATCCCTGTGCATCCATATCACACAGAGGGGATCCCAGGGGCAACCAGGGACGGACAGAGACTTTCCCCGGGATAACTGAGCCCTTGGTTTTTCCCACAGGCTCAGGAACATCCTGAGCTCTGTGGGGGGGGGGGGGTGGATGCCAGGCCCAGCTTCTTCCCACCTCCTCCTGCTTTCAAAATGGGCACAGAGGTGTTCGGGGGCTCTGTGCCCTTGGGGGGTGGGGGGCATTTCTTCATTGTTTTTTACTTACTTTTTTTCCCAGATGTCATCACCTGGCGCGCTACCTAGGAGCAGGCCGTGAAGCCTGCTCGCAGTAGCGGCCAGCGGCGGACGGGAGCGGACAGCCAGGAAAGGTAAGCACGCTGCGCGGCCCCTCCCGCGCCCCCTGCTTACCTTTCCTGGCCATCCGTTCCCGTCCGCCACTGGCCGCTACTGTGAGCAGGCTTCACGGCCTGCTCCTGAGTAGCGCGCCAGGTGATGTCATCACTTGGCGCGCTACCTAGGAGCAGGCCGCGAAGCTTGCTCGCAGTAGCGGCCAGCAGCGGATGGGAGCAGACGGCCAGGAAAGGTAAGCGCACTGCGCCCCCCTCCCCCCTCCCCCCTGCTTACCTTTCCTGGCTGTATGCTCCCGTCCGCCACCCCCTGCCCCTGTTATCCGCTTCCATCGGCCGATCCAGCAGTGAGATCGGAAATCAGATAATTGTATCCGATTTCCCCTGGATCGGATTCGGATCGTGGATCCGATCCGATCCAGTGCACATCCCTACAAATCACTATTACTGAAATTGTTTGATTTCTATTTCACTGTCTATAAATGCCAATTTTTTTTAAAAAAAACACTTCCGTATATCTTGGGAATATGCAATCTTATACAAGTCCATTTAGGCATAGGTCCTATTAAGTTGAGTGGGGTTTAGTCTTAGGTAAGCAGGTATAGGGCTGCAGTCTTAACTATACAGTTTGTTATTCAACGTTTGTTAGAAACTTGACGATAATGTTAATTGAACTAATATGGATACAACCATGTCTTTGTTTTTACTGGCACGCTTCATATGCTTCTGTTGGAATGGTTTATGAATGTATGTTTTTATGTTGACTCCAAGTGAAAATGTAATTGTAATATACTGTTAGCCAAAGTTCTCACAGTGCCAGGGGGCTCCATAGCTGTATTGTCAAGGGACTGAAACAATAATGCAAGGCTTATGTGAACTAAAACACACACACTAAGTATTTCAAAGCATAGATATTTGTAGTGAATATGTATAAGGTTCCTTTAAAACAAAAGAAAAACTGTATTGCAAGGAACAAAATTAATGAAGGAGTTTTGCAATCTGCCTATAAACCTTCCATTAGCAGAAAAAAGAAGAGATTTTGCTGAATAAGTTATTTGTTATATATTATTTATTCACTTAAAGTTCACTTTTTATTTGCCAGAAGGCTAGTTTTACAGTTATTACTTTATTGAAGGGAGAAACATATGGAGTGAATTTTAATGGTTGCTGCTGCCTTTCTCACAGTCTTTGCAAAGCCGTCCAACCGTAGGGTTGGAACAGTACGTTTCGCATAGCACACAAGCAGCACACCTCCCATGGGGCAATGTGTTGTTTGCATGGTATACAAAGTATGTTGTTAGAGAAATTACCAACATTATTAGATGGAGCCAACCAAAAACTCTTAAATGGATCCTGACCAGCATGGAAACAATGGAGGCACACCACTTGTAGAAAGATGAAAAGATTCTTAAAATACATGATTTGAGTAGAAGTTAAGACATCTCTTTCTCAGAGAAAGAGCCTAACTACACACTCAGGATAAAACACTTTGAAAACGTTTTGAAAACTGTATATGGAGTGTGTCCTGGGCCCCAACGCTTCTCAAAACTGTTTTAAACCGTTTAAACAGTAGTGTAGATAGGCTCAAAGGCACAGTATGTGCTGAAGCAACTTTGGAACCTCAGAATTCTCAGTGTCTTGTGGCACCTTAAAGGCAAACACATCTTTAAGACTAACATTCATCGGAATTCTCACAATTACATCAGAGGTCATTCATGCATTGCATGAAGAATTGTATGAAACCAATGGATACTCTGAATAGTGATTCCTATAAATGTACTGAAAATGCAGTGTCCACACTCTGATATCCTCATTATTAACACTTCTAAATTGTTAATAACGTTAATAATTGTCATTGAAAATACTGTAGACATTATAACAATATCGAAGATCACCATCCATATTGCAGAAATACCAATGTGCACGAAGATCTCCACAAGATCTGTCTCATGGACTTTAGAGTCAGGACACTGTTTTCTATCGTATCTGAAATGCCATGTTATTAGTTGGTTTCAAACTATTCTTCATACAGTGTATTAATGGATAGCAGGAGTCAATGAATTGGAGTACAAAATTGCATAAAATGCAATTTTGAAAGTCTTTCCTATACTAAGCCATGAATCTAAGCAGGGCATGATCCATTCCACCCTGTTTGCAGTAGGTGGGAACTTCGTTTTTTGTCCATCCATCTCCCTGGCCAGGTGATAGCTGGGAGCATTTAGTGCAAGATGCAAGGCAATGCATCCAGCCTGTACCTAAGTCGAAGCTGCACGGAAGCATTCCAGCATGTAGATGTAGGCATCCCACTACACAACAGAGCCATGTATAGGAAAGAATGTGCCCATAAATAGCATGCACTTAAATAAATAAATAAATAAATAAATAAATAAATACTAGTCAGTATCCTATGTAACCGCAACCTCAAATGAGAGAAAATGCTCATTTCTGGAATGGGGGAGGTCAGGCGGGCTCACAAAAATGAGCTCCACTGTCTTATCCTGAGAATTTCTACTCATTTCCTGGGGTTGGTTATTTTAGAACCACTAGCTCCCCTTTGCTGTAGAGGAATGAGTGAGAGTGTTGCAATCCTGTTGGATTTAGCCCATGGAAGAGAGTTTGATATGTACTGAACTAAAGAAGGCAAACGCAGAAGCAAGTGCATTAATTTATGAAAGACCAGCTACTGTAACCACAGTGAAGAAAAATTCCTGCCATTCATCTGCACAGTGGCAGAGAATGGTAAAGAATTTGAAGGAATATGTGCACATTTTAATGGGGGGGGGGAATCAATTTTACCACAAAGCAGCAAGAGATTTCCCACCACTTAAGTTACTAAGAAGAAGGTACCACAGGCGTACCCTAACAAATAAACAGCCATTATCATCACACATTTCTATAATCTTTAAAGGGATGTAAATCATGAAAAAGCAAATGCCATGAGACACCTTGCTGTTAACACCTATTTTGTCCATTCCGACTGCTAGCGCTGCAGCAATTCCTATTTGAGCACAAACCCATAGATGGACTGTCACAGTTGCACAATCAATATCATAGCAGGCCATATCATCAAAGGTATGAGCAGTGATATACTGAAGTAAGACAAAACTGTATTCACAAGTTTCTGAAAAGCCAGAGAAAGAAAGAGAGCGGGGTAGCCTAACCATACCTCCTAGAACTGAACACAGACCCAAATGCAAACGGTAGTTTTAGTCCGTTCATTTCTGTGTTCATGATGCGATTCGCAGAACAAAAAAAATGGGTTTTAAAAATGCATACATTTGAACAAATCTGCATGAAATAATGCATACTTTTAACAAGGGTACACAAACAGGCTTTAAACAATGGGAGAAAAGTGCATACATTTCCAAAATGTGCACCCATGAAGTGTACATTTGGAATATGCATGAATTTCATGCAAAAAGGAAAGGGGGAAAAACACCAAAGCTCACAATCTGACATGGACACAAGTCGGAATGAGCTTCGAGGTGGAATTCGGAGAACAATAGCTGATTCACACATCCTTACAATGTGCTATTTTACTGTAGTAGACCAACACCTAAAATATTCATCTAGCCTTGGCCAGTTATGTTTTAATATAAGGCCAAAGCAAACCTTTCTACAGGAGCAGCCACCGAACAGTGCCTCAATCAGATTGTCAAGGCATGTTTGGAGGTTCCTGCTTGAATTAAACACCCAAGGAAGTTTTAAGAGAAGAGAAAAATAGTCTAGGGGGATAACTTACAGAATTCCTAACTTGGATCCATGAAACAGCAACAATTTATATACTGGAGCACAAGCACATCTTGTTTTCCAGTAGCAAAAATAGCTAATAAGCAACAGGGAACAGGGAACACTAACTGCTGAGTTCATTAGGCTGGAATCCTACGCACATGTGCATGGGAATAAGCCACATTAAACTTAGTGGGACTTTCTCTGAATAAACCTGCCTAGGATTTCATTGACAAGCCCCCAATGATGAATTGCTATGCACACTAGCAAAAAGTGTTGCGCATATTTCTTCCTCATTCCATACAGCCCACCATTTTATGATTTAAAATAAAAGATTTGATTTTAATTATTGTTAATTTGTTAAAAGCTGAATTATAACACTGAAGGACTCATTCAGCTGTTGTTGTTGTTGTTGTTTTTAAAAAATGGATACACCATTAAAGCTGACTTTGCATCCAATAGAAATGCTCTACTATTTAGAAGATCCTTTTCTTTGAATTGCATTCTTGTTGTATTCAGGTGTGTGCTCCGCCTCTCTGATCCTGATGTGTACCATCTTTAAGAAAGAAGATACACAATCTTACTGTCTACTCCTTCAGCAGTGCTGTACACTCCCCCATCCCACCTCACCCCCAGCAAACTGATCAGGGTTGAGTTGAACAACCATTTCTATATGATCTTGAAAATATTTGCTTGAACAGAACTTCAAAATGTTGAAGCCAAGAAGAATTGCAATTAAAAACTAGATGTTCTCAGGACTGTTTCAGATTATCTAAATCTAAATTCCAGTGGGTACAGCCATGAGGAGGAGGTAATGTCTGATTTGTATGAGTGTGGTGGGAAACATTATGAAATGTCACCTGCCAGCATTGTCTCAACAGGTCAACGTTACTCCTTCCATGTGGCAATGTATATGGAATACTCCATATAAGAGGATTTTGAATATCTAAACAGGGCTTAGGCCTTATACTGAAAGTAATGGTAATCAAGATGAAGAACATCAGAAGAGCCCTGCTGGATCAGACCAAGGGACCATCTAGTCTAGAACTCCGTTCACACAGTGGCCAACCAGCTGTTTAACCAGGAACCCACAAGCAGGACACGGTGCAACAGCACTCTCTCACCCATGTTCCCCAAGCAACTGGTGTATATAGGCCTACTGCCTCTGTTACTGGAGGTAGCACATAGCCATCAGGACTAGTAGCCATGGATATCCTTCTCCTCCAGGAATTTGTCTAACCATCTCTTAAAGCCATCTAAAATGGTAGCCATCACTGTGGCTGGTTTTGGTCAACACATTAAGCAACGAGGGAGGGGGGAAACAATCATTAGTTGTGTTGCTTATTGTGTTGTGTGGAGGGTAACATGCCGCTCACAAACTACTGACGGTATGCTATTCTGCCCAAATAAGCAACGGAGAGAAACAACTGGCTTGCAAGTTGTTTAGCTTGAAGCCAGTTGTTTAAAGTGTTGTGTGGAGGGGTGAGTGTGTTAATGGTGTGTGGTGAGTGGGTTAAAACACAAGCCCATAGAGGCAGGCAGCAAGAGCGACCAAAGCGGCGGCTGCCACTCTGCTACAACTGGCGCAACTTGTAGAGGCTGCTGGGATAGCACCAGGAGGACCGAGGGAGGGAGGGGAGAGGGGCGGGGGCTGTGTCAGTCAAATGTTGGATTGACTATTAGTCCACTCAACGCCAGCCCCAATCACCCACAGTTGTGTAGGAATATGTTGTGTGGGGAGTATCCACAAAATAACCAACTGTGAGTTGGCTACTCAACCCACCATTGACTGAAGTGTTGTCCAAAACCAGCCTGTGTCTTGTGGTAGCGAATTCTATAGTTTAACTATGTGCTGTGTGAAGAAGTATTTAATCATGGCATAAGCATTTAAATAACTCAGAGACTAATATTGATTTCATTTACTGATGGAAACCTGTAACAGTTCTCCTGTAAGGTAGAACCAGCAATGTACTAGCTAGATGAGAAGAAGCTGCCTTCTTGTATAGATGTATTAAGTTTTTGCCATAATGAACTTTGTTCTATTAGCAACTATATGCATTCTGTTTTGTTTTGGTTTATCTTGACCTCCATCATTCTTATGTGGTGCCTTTTCTTATCTTATGTGGTACCTTTTCTAGAGATAAAATACATCATTCCTATGTGATAACCTGTATTATTATAATCTTTCCCTTAGTACAAGAGTTATGCTGTACAAAGTTCTGATTATGCTGATTCTGATGTTTCCAGTTTCCTATATAAAAGCTATACCCTGTATTCTAAAATTCAGTCAGAACCTTCTTCTGACTCAGAACCCAGCTGTTCATTTCTAATAAAGCCTTATTGAAGAGATTGATTAGTGTAAGTATTATTTAATGTGTGGTATGTCAGCTATTTGGACTCCACCAATTCTGGTTGCTAAGTGGAAAGTTAGACTATATCCAAATTCTAATTCATTGAAGTTAAATCACCTTCTATCAATTATAATTATGAGATTCGCACCTAGAATGCCTTTAGACTATTTAAGAGCCTCCTAAAATAAGGAGTCTTCTGGCTTCAAGTCTATCATAAGGGAGGTTCTCAAGGTTCCCATAGATATTTGAGGTCTCTTTCTCATAAGAGAGATTCTCAAATACACATACACAAATTCCCATGACAAGATCCATTGAAATAAATGAGACTTAGGTTAGTCATGATTAACTAAAGACCCATTGATTTCAAAGGATCCAACCTAAAGACCTGTCCTCATTTCTTTTCTCATTATGTGGCATAGCAAAGACATTTGCAGTTGGCTTATAGTAGAAATCAATTGTGTATTGTTGTGCAAGTTTCCAACTCTGCAGGTACATCAAAGTTTCTTTAACAAAACAGAACACTGGAATTCATCTGAATAGATCGTCTTTAGATGGAGAGGACTGATTAAGTATAGCTCTTCATTGAGGACTCACTTGATCTTTTCTCAAGAGGTCATGAGAGGTTTCCAGACATCAGCCCGTATCATCTTGTTATGCTTTTCCACTTTTACCTTTTGAAACGCCCTCCTTATGGATGCATGCTAAATTGATCTAGTTTCAGAGGCACAGCATTTTTGTTTAGCGTCTTTGATTACTTGATACTGCTGATCAGGAAAAGATGAAAAGAAAATCAAGGAAAGAGGAGATGGGTGAAGATAGTTCAGGAGATACAGGCACAATTATTCTGATTGTTGAATACATTTTTGAATGAAGTACATACAAATAATTTTCTGCCAGAATCCACACACACACACACACACACACACAGAGAGAGAGAGAGAGGCATTAAGAACATAAAAAGATCTAAAAGCACACCTTGCATCTTATTTCGAATAGCAACCAGCTAAATGCCTCTGGGATGTGCACAAGCAGAGCATGATGGTAACACCCATTCTTGTTATTTTCCTTCGACTCTGTTCTCCAAGTATATTACTTCTGAACATGGAGGTTCTATTAGCTAGCATGCTAAACCTATTCTTGTAATATATTAAAAGCTCACAGCTTTTGTTACATTGGAATTCCTCTGAAGAAAGCATTTTGTTTTTTGCTAGGGAGAACATCATTTGCTAGCAAGAGCCATTTCGCCATTTACACAGCCATCGCGTTTGCCGTGATGATTACACTGGTGTTATTCTAGTGTTCACCACAGAAGTACACATTGGATAAGACACAGTGAATTATGGTTCCTCAGTACATATCTACTTTTGCACTATTTGAGGGATGGTAAACTTGGAATTATACACAGGCATATGATATAAAATTGAAGGTTATCATAGCCTGACATTCTTCAGGCATATTCAGACTCTCTCCACATAGGAACCCACAAATATGGGAGATGCTTCCTCATCATGGTGTTATTCTGCATGACTGTGGCCTTTCTGCGAATAACAAGGTCACATGACTGGAGATGACTGCATGAATCCTTCTTACCTGACTGGTATCCTTTCCCAAAGAGGGGTAAGCCAGTCATGTGGGCAAGAACCACTTATTGGATGTTGCCACATGGTTGCAGTATTCACACACATGGTACATGTGCATGGGATGGCACAAGGATGAAGGGATTCCCATACTGCTGCCTCTTGTGTGAAGGAGTCGTAAGTTAGTAAGAAATTCAAAAGCAGCTAGTAAATTTTCCTTTGCTTATGCAGTACTAAGATTCTTACACATTATCCAGACTTTTGTTGTTCTCCAAAGGGCCAAAATTTGTAGGACATTTCTTACCATTGTAATAAAATAATTATTGGTAATCAAAGTCATTCCCAAATATTCAACTGTGGCTCAAGGAATTGGCAGGATCTACAGTCAAATAATGTACAATTTGCAATAAGCAAATAAAGATTTCTTTTCTTCAAGCTGTATTTTGATTGCTTTGCTATTTTTACATTGCACGGCTTCTTCTACCTTGTAATTTTCACATCAAATGAATCATGTAATGTTTGTATGCTGTTCTGTAATTTTTCTTCTATTATTCCTAATTTTGCTTGTGCTCTCTTCCCAAGTTTTTGTAAAAATATGTATTGTGTTATGGGGCACCTTTTCTCTGCAGGTTATGACTTGTTTTGACTGAGCTGTGTGGTTTTATTATCAGCAGCTGGGAGGAAGAGTACTACACTAGACTAGTCCTCTCTCATGGCAGATACAATTCACATTGGGAGGAAAGACAGAACTATGTGCACCTTGAAGCACAGCGCTGGTGAAGAGATATGAGAGATATGAGAGATGTTGGCAATAATGGCTTGACTCAGGTATGGAAATGAAAGGAGGTATTTCCAGGTATACTCTGCTTTTGAAGACCTGTTCCTGGAAAAAAAACGGAGGGGGGATTACAGCTCCCATTATCCCAATGGTTCCCTTTGGGGCAAGTGATCTTCTTCCCTCCTTCTTTCCCTGAGAAGTAGCTCCTCAAAGTAGCTGGCTAACAAAGTAGGGAATAAATACTTCTCCTCTCCAGTTTTCCTAGGGACAGCTCTAAAAATGGCCACCTAGTGAAACAACGGGGAAATGTCTCTTTTGCTCTGCTAGGAAGCTGCATTGAAGAAATGTCTCTAGGAAACTTGAGAGCAAGGCTAAGACTCCACCCCTTTTGAGAACATCCTTATTCCAAGGGCTCTCCATGTCCCCACTCCTGGTTTTCCATGGACTGTTATTCAAATTGGCCACCTAGCAAATCTATGGAGAAATATCTTTGGTTGCATTTCCAGGGAACTGCTTTTTAGAGTTTCAGATTGTCTTGGAAACTGAAGAGAATTATTATTATTATAGTAACTCAGTTCAGTTATGTGCCTATCCGAAGTGATTGAGGCAAGCTCACCCATTTCAAATCAAAATCAACCTTCCATGGCTTATCACCATGAGAGGATCTGTTTCTCTAATGGCCTTATTGACCCCTATGTTCATTCTCTAGGAGCTGCTGAAGTGGCCAAGGTCTTCCCATAAGACATTATAGAACTGAGGTAATGAAGAGCAATACCAGTTATGTTATTTTTGCAGTGCTTGGAACAAGGGGTATGTCACCCAACATAGCAGGATGGTGGCAGGAGAAAATGCCTGTCGACTAACCAGCATTTCAGACAGCAATTATATCCACACTGAGACAGAAGGAAGATGGCAGTTAAATAGTTAAAGATGTTGCAGATCAGACATGTGTGTTAAGAAAGTTGTAATCCATAGCTGAACTCATTTGTCATGTTTTATGACTTCATTCCGGGGTGTGTGTGAGAGGTTTTTCAAATTATATTTTGATTGTGTTACTATTTTTTCAAGGTATCATTTCTCCAGGCATACCTACTATCTAATTTTACTATTAAATGAATCATTTAGTCATTTAATTCTATAATTTGTACTATAATTCTTAATTTATTTTAAATATATAATTTTTATAAGTAGTAAAACTATTTAAGTTTTTGCCATGCAAAAGCAGACAGAATGATAATCAGGGAAAGATACAATAATATCACAGAATAAGATACAATAAAGATACAATAATATCACAATGACAAACTATTGTTGTTAACAACTAAAAACATTCTTTATAATCCAGCGTCACTTTTCCTAACAACTTCTCAAAAGCTTCAAATACTAGTTTACCTTCCAAAAAACAACAACAACCCAAGCTTTAAAAACTAGAGCAAAACGACAACTAACACATGCTTTTGGCATTTATTTATTTTTGACAACACACTACAGTTAATACACTCAATTCTGCAACTGGATTTCCATTTTGAACAAGAATCAGCTGAAGGAAATCTAATGATAACCTAAAACTCCTGAACGACATACAATATGAAATTTCAACTAAGGAAGAGCAAGGAGGAACCATCTTTCGAAACACTGCATATTTTCATTTGTGCAATGCTTAAAACAGCTACTGAAATATATGGGTTATGTGGGCTTTGCAGTTTCCTTAAGCAGTACTTTTATACACTGGGAAATATAAACACATCTCAGATCTTGGCAGTGTCTGTGAGTTTGGTCAGCTGTAAAGGAGAGATGAAGGAAGAGACTCAGGGTGCAATCTTATGCTAGGGTGACCAGATTTTGGAAACCAAAATCCAGGTCCAAAATGGCCGCCCAAAGGGGGCATGCCCACCAACATGTCTGGCCCCCAGGGGGCGGGTCCACCCAAACATAGCCTTGGTCACATGTCTGATTCCACAGCTCACAATTAAGACAAACCTGTTCTACATAATATCTTAATGTTAAAATCACTGAAATAAGGAACAAGTGAGACATTCATTGTATCTGAAATTAACATTTGATGGACTGGTTTTGGATTGCAATTCCCATCAGCCCCAGCCAACATGGCCAATGGCCAGAAATTATGGGATTGTACTTCAAAACATATGGAGGACACCAGGTTGTTATTAATTATTGTTGTTATTAATTATACTTATTAATTATTAATTATTATTACATTTATATACTGCCCCATAGCCAAAGCTCTCTGGGCGGTTTACAAAGATTTGCTGGAGGGGAGGGAAGGGGAGGGGAGGTGGGTGCTCAGGCCTGGCTGGGGAGGGGGAAAAGGTGGCGAAGAGGCCTCAAGTGGGCCTTTGGGGGCACGTGAGTGTGTGTGTGGTAGGGAGACTACTTGCTTAGCACTGCTGTGGGGTGAGGTACAGCTGGGGCTGAGAAGAGGCCTATGAAGACCCCACCCGAATAAAAATCAAGACACAATTCGGGTGGGGTCCTACAAGACCTCTTCTTTCTCTCTCTCTTTCTCCCCCCCGCCCACACCTGCCCCACAGCAATGCTAAACAATCCATCTCTCCCCACCACCCACCCCAAGGCCCACCTGAGGCATCCTGCCCCCCTTTCCTCCCTCTCCCCAGCTAGGCCTGGGCACCCATTTCCCCCCAGCAAAACTGGCCCAGGTGTGAGGGGGAGAAGAGAAACGCCGCCGGCCTGGCTAAGCGTTGACGGCAGCCCTTACTCTTCTCCCTCGGAGAAGGAGGCGAAAAAGAAAACCTCCCCGAGCCCCAATCCCTTCTCTGGGCCAGTGGTGGCGGCAGCACCTTCACCCACCTGCCCAGGTTCTATCTTCCTCCTCCTGCAGCCGGGATCCCACTCGGGCCTGGTTCGAGTCCAGGATCTGGTACGCCACTGCTCCCACTACCACCACCACCACTGGAGGGTTTGCTGCTGCTGCCTGCTGACTGGGCCGCCCCCTGTTGCAGCGGCAGCTGAGGCGACAGCGGCAGCGGCGGCTGAGGTGATGACGACGTTGCTGCTGCTGCTGCTCCTGGGGCGGCGGCGCTCCTGGGGCGACGGCGGTGGCGCTTGACCTCTGCCACCTCTTCCGCACACGATCTGGACTCCTTGGGGCTTGTCGTAGTTGCGCCAAACCCCAAGAAGCCTGGAGCATGCGCAGAAGAGGTGGCAGACGCCCAATTCCGGAAATGAAAAAATTGGCCATCTCCCACTTCTTCCGTGCGGCCTCCAGCCTCCTCGGGGCTCGTCACAATGGTGAAAAGCCCTGAGGAAGCTGGAGGTCGTGCAGAAAAGGTGGGAGAGGGCCGATTTTGTCACTTCCAGAATGCCCCCCCCCCCGCCGGATCTACACGTCGTCCTCAATGCGCCTTCCCTGCGCCACAAGCCGCTTTGGAGCGCTGCACTTCGTCTAGTGTGACTCAAGCCTCGGAGGCTCTGCCTGCGCTCTCGCCGCCGCCGCCGCCCTTTCATCCCCACTGGTCCCAGGGAGGAAGGAGGGAGGGTTGTAAACAAAAGCTAGCAATTGGAAATCCCTCTCCCAATCGCTGGCTTTTGTTTACAACCCTCCATCCTCCCTCCCCAGGACTGGCCTGGATGAAAGGGTGACGGCCGCGGCGACGCGGGCAGAGCCTCCAAGGCTTGAGCCACACTAGACGAAGTGCAGTGCTCCAAAGCGGCTTGTGGCACAGGGAGGGTGCATCGTGGACGACGTGTAGATCCTGCCCCCATCTCTCCCATGCAGACTCCAGCCTCCTCATGGTTTGTCACAATAGGGACAAGCCCCGAGGAGCCCGGATGTAGCGTGGGCGGAGCTAGCAAGCCAACCGTTTCCCCGAAGATTGCCCCCCGGGGCCCGGTCTGCCCGGTTCGCCCCAGTTTTCCCTGTTAGGACCGGGAAACCCTGGGCGATCTGGTCACCCTGTCTTATGCATGCTTAGACAGAAAAAACTCCAACAATTCCCAACATGGCTGACTGGAGGTATACTGGAAGTTGTAGGACTTTATTTTCTCTAAACATATCCTCATGCTTAGGCTAACCATATGAAAAGGAGGACAGGGTTCATGTAACTTTAACAGTTGTAGAGAAAAAGGAATTTCAGCCAGTGACATTTGTATGCAATTAGTTCCTGGTGAAATTCCCTCTTCATCACAGCAATTAAAGTTGCAGGCACTATACTAGAGTGACCAGATACAAAAGAAGGCAGGGCCCCTTCTTCTTTCACCAGGAACTAATTGCATACAAATGACACTGACTGAAATTCCCTTTTCTCTACAGCTGTTAAAGTTACATGAGCCCTGTCCTCCTTTTCATATGGTGAGCCTACTCATGCTGTCCCACACAAATTCAGTCTTGTCCCATTTCGGTGCAGATTTTAAAGGAAAAATCTTTTTAAACCAGCATGGTTCAATTGAACTTGAACTTTTTTTTAATTCTAAGTACTTACAAGATAGCCAAGGGCTCTCCTCATTTCCCCCTTTTCTTTAACAGATTACAGTTGCTTGCAGCAACTAGAAAGAGTGGAACCTGCTGCACTGAATAAAAATTCTCTCTCATTCCCAGGAAGAGGCAGCAGCTGTAGGATATCATAATGTATTGTTGTTTCCTAGGTAATGGTATTTGTAGGGGGAGAAGCCATCTCCCCTCCCATGTACATAGGGAGGCAGCCATCTTTTTTTGAATACAGTGTCTCTGTGACCAGGAACATTGTACAGAAAAAGATAGCTGCCATCAAAGATACATGGGGCAGCAATAGTTCCCACCCACCCCCACAAGTGCCTCAACCCACGCTCGGCGTGCCTGGGTGGGGGAGGCCCTTTGCGGGCGGGGCGAGCGGGCGACACATGAAGGCTGCCATTGGCTGCCGTGAGGTGGTGCCACTTGGGGGGAGGAGGGGATGAGGCTATGTATAGAGCCTCGCTCCCCTAGCACCCCCTCTTTGTTCTTCGGCTCCCGCGGGCGCGAATGAGCCGGGAAGGAAGAAGACTTGGGCAGAGAGCAGCGATTTCGGGCCTTTTGAGGCCCCAGGTTTGGCAGGACCGGACGGTCCTGGTTCTGTATCGGGCAGTGCCCTGCTCAGCGGCCGGGTTGGGCGTTGCGGGCCACAGTAGTGGCCTCGAGGGCTTGATCCTGGGATGTTGGGGGGGCGGCAAACTGGGAGTTGGCACGCTCGCTAACAGGCGGTTTTGATAGGATCGGCTGGGGCTGTAAGGCCCGGCAGGAGCCTCCAACACCCTCCCGTACCCTGTACGGCCCAGGCCGGGCTGGGGGGGAAGCCTCAGGTGGCGGGCGGCCAGTGCCGCAAAAAGAGTAAATTCACAGGGGCCTGTGGGGGCTGTAAGGCTCGGCAGGAGCCTCTGGTGCCCCTTCCGCGGCTGGGAGCGGGGGGTGGGGTAACTCACACCCCGGCGGGTGTCTAGGGTCCACGGGCGGAGAGGCGGCCTTACCATCCGCAGCCCGGGCCCGGGCTGGGGAAGCTGCAGGAGGCGGCCGAGGATGGTGCTGCTTGTGTCGGCTGGGGCTGTTTACTGAGCAAATTTATACGGGGAGGTGCTGTTAGCGCCACCTGGTGTCCCTACGAGGCAAACACAGGGAACAACAGCTCTCAAGCGTCGGCCTGCCTGCTGTTGGCTCCCTTGTCTGTAGGGGGCAACAAAAATAAAATAAAAATAAATAAATAAATAATTATAATAACAACAATAATAATATAACTAAAAGAAAATTAATCAATTAAATAATTGTAGCAAATATCGGTGTGGGCTTTCGGGTGTGATTGGCTGCAGATTCAATCAGTCTTGGTGACACATTTTGTCACAGGAGTGTCCAGCATGCCTACTAGGAAAGGTAGGGGAGGTAAGAAGGGTAAGGGCAAGAGACCCAGACCAGTTAGTGGTTCATCCTCGGATGAGGATATGGACCCACAAATTGCTGATTTATTGGCAAGGATACAGGCTGTTGAGAGAGACAAAGGTCTAGACATAGCACAGCAGCCAACTTTACCACGAAGTTCTTCTGCGGGAAGGCGTCACCAAACTAGACGGCAGCGCCAGGAAGAGTTACTGTCATCTCTTTCTAGCAGAATGGTGGCCATCGAGACAGCGCAAAACCGGGCGCAGGTGGGTGCCGTGCTGCAGACTAGCGAGCATGAATCAACTACAGTGACGTCGCCTCACGGGGAGTCGGATGGGGCAGAAACCAACATACCTCCAGTGCCTTCCTCACCTCCATCTACAGGAACGGCGGGGCGTCTCGGGCAAGGTGAGCAATTGATGCACCCGACACTGACTCCCCCGCTGACCACGGGAAATCTCCCCCACCCGTGGGGATGGTTCCCGTGGTTTCCAGGGATGAGTTTGCCAGCACCAAACACGCATGCGGCCGCAGCACACACAGACACTATAGGCCACAAAAATCCCAGCCCAGCGGGGTCAACCAGGGTGGGCAGCGATGGTCCTTTGCCGGATGGGTCTCTGTCTACACACAACACCTCATACATGTCCAGGCATGCCCAGCCCAAAGGGGCCACGGGCGAGGGGGGAAATAACACGTCGGTTCAGGAGGACACGACAGCAGGGCCCGGTGCTGTAGTGGCAGCTGCTGCCCAACCAGTACTAACCGCGCAAGCGGAGTGTGCCGCGGTGTGGCAGGGGCCAGCAGGATTACTTGGGGCTAAGCTGGCACAAACAAGGCTCCAGGTAGTTGACCCCTATGCGGGAGCAGACAGAGCAGCTATCCCCTCGGGGTCTACAGCCGCCCCGCTCGGATACCACTTATTACCGGCCACAAGGGAGAAAATATGGAAGGGCGAGTATGTGGACATATTCTCATTACTATACCGGGAAATTGAGAACCCGGATAAGGATAAGTCATATGACAAAAAAGAAGAAAAATTGAAGAGGAAAAGGGTGGCAAAATCTTGGGAAAATTGGCTGCCCGGTTTCCTCATTTACATGGGCGTGCTGCAACAGCGCTTCCCAGAAAAAGGGGCCATTTTGACGAAATATCTCGATATTATTTATCGAGCATATTCCGAATATGAAGGAGGGGCCTGGCTGGCGTACGATCAATCGTTTCGTCGTCGAGCCGCATTTGACCACGCCCTACTGTGGGATGCCAAGGATAACGATCTTTGGCTACAGTACATGACTCCAGCCAAACTGAGTTTTGGGGATAGGTCGGATAGCGGCCATATTGTGGCCAGGCAGCAACCCGCATCCAATTTTAAAGGGAATGCGGGGCAGGCGGTTCAACACCGCCAGCCTTGTTGGGAATTTAGTTCCCGCGGGCTCTGCACTCGGACACAGTGCCGTTACAGGCACGATTGTTCCATCTGCGCAGGACACCATCCTGCCTCCAGTTGCCCTAGACACAAGAAGGGAGGGGGAACAAATAGGGTTCCCCCCAGGCCCCAAGGGCCAGGGAAGTCAGCAGCCAACTCCCAAAGGGCCCCAGCCCAATTAGAATCCAGCCTCTGTAAGGCTGCTAGCTCGTTATCCGAAGAGACAAGATGCCGCCTATTTAGAGTCTGGTTGTATAGACGGCTTTCGCATCCCTTTCCAAGGTAGCAGATCTCCTTCGATTTCCAGGAATCAACTATCGGTACTCCTTCTGGAATCTCTGGTGTGGGAAAAAATTCAGAAAGAAGTATTGGCGGGGCAGGTGTTGGGCCCTTTCGCCGAGCCACCCATCCCCAACTTGAGGGTGTCCCCATTAGGCATAGTGTCAAAGAAAGCACAGGGCGAGTTTAGTTTGATCCACAATTTATCATTTCCCAAAGGAGCTTCAGTCAACGATGCAATCCCGGAGCACCTTAGATCTGTGAAATATGCATCTTTTGACTCCGCCGTCCATATGGTGCGCAGGAACGGGCGGGGAGCTTTGATGGGCAAGTGTGATATCAAGGCGGCATTTCGCCTCTTACCTGCGGATTTCAATCTGCTTGGTTTTTGCTTTCAAGGTCAGTTCTACATTGACAGGGCCTTGCCAATGGGGTGCTCCATTTCCTGCGCTATGTTCGAGAGGTTCAGCTCCTTCTTGGAGTGGGCCCTCAGAGACCGGACAGGGGGACAGGAAGTGATTCATTACCTGGATGACTTCCTGTTCTCGGGGGCAGCGGGGAGTGGCCACTGCGCTTTCTTGATGAGGGAATTCGAGGTTCTCTCCGGGGAGCTGGGCGTCCCACTAGCGCAGGAAAAAACAGAAGGCCCCTGCTCCACTCTTAAGTTCCTGGGGATCGAACTAGACTCCATTCAGCAATGTTGCCACTTGCCTACGGACAAGTTGGAGGCGCTGAAGGAGAGGCTGCTGTGGATGAGCCAGGAAAGGAAAGTCTCCCTGAAGCAGTTGCAAGAACTGGTGGGCCATTTAAACTTTGCCTGTCGGGTAATTGCGCCAGGCAGAGCTTTCCTGAGACGTTTCTGTAATGCTATGGCGGGCCTGCGGGCACCACACCATAGGATACATGTCTCGAGTCCCATGAGGGAAGACATCAGAGTATGGCAGGATTTCCTGCAGCACTTCAATGGAGTGTCATTTTGGTGGCAAGATTTACTGCTCGAGGCTGAGATGCAGGTGCGTTCGGACGCATCAGGATCGTGGGGCTTTGGCGTGATCTGGAGGGACCGTTGGTGCGCTGAACCATGGTCTGCAGATTGGTTGGCATCAGAACTGTCTCGGGATCTCACTTTTTTTGGAATTTTTCCCATTTGTGTGGCTGTTCACCTTTGGGCCACGGAGTTGTCAAACTCCAGCATGCAGTTCTGGTGCGACAATCTGGCCGTGGTTCACGTAATTAATTCCCTATCATCTCACAACAACAGGGTGATGGCATTAGTCAGAGTCTTCACACTGCACTGTTTGAAACACAATCTCTTGTTCAGAGTTCGCCACGTACCGGGCCTGAGCAATGACATTGCGGACGCTTTATCTTGTCATCAGGTGCAGCGGTTTCGACAGCTGGCTCCCTGGGCTCGTCAGACATCGGAGGTCATGCCACCGGGTCTTTGGCGGATTGGAGGTCCGAGGTAGAGCAGGCTATATGGCAGTCCATAGCACCTAGTACCAAGGCATCGTACCAAAGGACAGGTAGGGAGTTTGTGGAATTCAAGACCTCGGAGCACCTGTTTCATTCCTGGCCCATACCAGTGGAGCACATTTTGCTATACTGCGTGGCACTACGTAGGAAAGGCTTAGCAGCTCGCACCATAGGGGGCAAGCTCGCTGCCTTGGCATTCTTGGCACAGGTGAGAGGGGTACCAGATTCTACCACTGACTTTAGAGTGAGGCGTTCCTTGCAGGGTTGGATCAGGGAGTCCCCTAGGAAAAGAGATACTAGATCCTCGCTATCCTCTGAGACCTTGTTAGGTCCAAAGGGGCGATGGCCGTCTTTATGTGCTTCCAGCTACGAGGCAGTGCTGTATCATGCGGCAGCGTTAATGGCATTCTTTGGCGCCTTTCAGATTTCTGAGCTGGTGGCCTCGTCGAGGGGCGACTTATCTAATAGGGCAATTCAGTTCAGTGATTTGCGATTACTACAAGGTGAAGTCCACATACAGCTTCGTAAATCAAAAACTGACCAAAGGGGACTAGGCATGGATGTCAGGTTTTTCCAGGCCCCTGTGCAGGAGCTTTGCCCAGTTCACGTTCTGCAAGCTTTTGTGGCTATCCGGAGTGTTAGCGCTGGCTACCTCTTTTGTCACCAGGATGCCTCGCCCCTAACGAGGTATCAATTTTGGAAGGTGACACAACGGGCTTTAATAGCAGTAGGTTTGGGAAGTGTACAGTTCGGTACACACTCCTTTCGGATTGGGGCAGCCTCAATGGCAGCCGCAGCTGGTTTTACACCTTCTCAGGTCCAAGCTGTTGGCAGATGGCGATCCCCGGCTTTTAAGACCTACGTGAGAAAGTTCAAGACTTAAGTGAATTTTGAGGGATGTTTAACTGCCTCATGTTTAATTGTAGATCTCCGACCAGGGCACGGCTCTATATGTGTGGTCATTTGTGGCCACAGCATGGTCTTTTGGGCCAGCAGAAGGGCTTCCAGGTCCAGTTTCGGATCACAGCTGAGCTTGAGTCACCTAGTCTCCATCCAGTGGCTCGGACACCGTGGCATGAGGTGGGAAGACCTCCTCACAATGTTGTTACAACAGATGGCATTGCAGGCTCTCCCGCAGGTGGTGGTCATACACCTCGGGGGCAACTATCTGGGCCTGCTAAAGGGCAAAGCCCTCATGCTGCAAGTGGCAGCTGATTTTCGCATGCTGCATGCGCAATGGCCTGGAGTCCTTATTGTTTGGTCCTGTGTGCTTCCCAGGATCAGATGGAGAGAGGGTAGTGACCCCCTGGCGATGGAGCGTGCCAGACGTAAAGTGAATAATGAGATCTATAGGGAGCTAATTAAACATGGGGATTGCAGTATTAAACACCCTTTAATTTTGCGCACTCGGAGGGAGCTATACAGGAGAGACGGTGTACACTTGTCGGAAGCCGGCAATGACATTTTCTTAACGGATCTGCAGAGGGGTTTGCAGGAAGTGATCTTAGGTGGGGGGGGGAGCGACTAAGCAGACGCTTGTCACCCCCTGTGACGGTTAGGTGCGGGCATCTCGAGGATGGGGAAATACTGGTGAGCATTCTCAGGCACCATTGGTGGTGATGGGTAGTACCGGAGACCTATGGCAGGGAATCTGGCGGCACCTGCTAGTGGGTCAAAGGTTTACCTAGGAGGCCAACCCTACTCACTCCCTCGGAGCCTTGCGGCACAGGGACGGTGACAAAGGAAGGACTCCCTACCCCGGATGGGAAACCCATGCGGTGGCGAGGTGCAGGGTGCCACCGCAGGGGTTGAGAATGGGTTGCCCATTCCTAGTTTATGGCATGATGATGCCATGGGACGAGATGCCCACGTAGGAGTTCCCCACCTTTGCAGATCTTTAATAAATGTGGCTCATATTTAAACCCATATATACTGTGTCATCTTGTTATTTACTCGCCTCCGTTCCGCAATAGAATTATTGAGGAAATGGCAGAATATTATGTCCTGCCTCTTACTGGTCATTTTTGGGGACATTTTATTTCTTTTGTGTATCATGCAAGTGGGCCATGTTTTGTAGCTTCTACAAGCAGCTATAAACTGTAAAGAAAATGAAATAGAAAACACACTCACAAGCATTGGACCACTTGGTAATCTATAATGTAAGTGCTATGGGGTGGTGTAATACAGTTTGTAGAAATGTGGAAAATATAGCTACATTATGTTTTTGGACAGCTTGGGAGAGGAGGATTTTAAAATGATTGCATCAAAAAATGAAGTCAACAATTCCCCCCCCCCCCCTGTGTCTCCTATAAACTAGCCCCAGTCAATATTAAGCATTGCTAGATCCCATTGAAAAATGCATGGGGCATGTCAATATGCTAACATTTGATGTACTGTGCTTTGGATGTGTATCTTTTTAAAGTCATCATTACTTAACACAAGATCCCCATGTTCTCATAGTACTCCAAGTGAAATCACGTTGTGCAACAGACGATACTCAGGAATGATGATTAATATGTGGTTTAAACTGTTCCAAAACTTTATTTTTGTTCCATGGAAAACCATCAAAATGCCTGCCGTCTCTTCCATCTGCAGAGGTTGAAGTCCTTTCATACTTCTTCAAACACATAATTCAAAAGTGATGAACACCCAAGCAAAATCCTTTTAACGACTGGGCAATTAGACAACTTACTTTGACATAGCTGGCGGGCTGTCAGTTCTTCTCAGAGGGAGTAACGTCTTATGACTTCCAGCATTCTTAAGAATACTTTTCATAAAATGACTGCTAATTAGGACTCAAGCAAAAGTACCTGTCCAACTTTTAAATTGGATGTGCAGATAAAGTACAGCCCAAGTTTTGACATATGCCAGCAAATTCATTCAAATATAATTTCTGTGGTCTACAGTCAACAATGGCCACAGGCCTCAAGGAATTTCACAGTAAAGGCATGATGGCAAAATCTATCGAATGTGGTTAATTTCCTGATCTATATTTCACAATAGAACCTGCACTTTTGTTTGTCATGGCTCAGAACAACTAATAGACTGATTCTCCATGTATTCATCTAGCCTTATTTTAAAACCGCTTATGTCATCTGTCATCCCAGTATATCTGGGGAAATTAATTTATTATGCATTTGATATGCTTTTGCTCATCCTCAGCCCTATCGATTTTAGTGGATGACTGCATTTTTGTAAAATATATCAGATCAAATACCGTGCACATTTAAATAAATACAAAAAATTAAATCTGCAACCACTTCTCTTCACTTGCCTTCCTTTCATTGGGAGTTCATTCCCATCATGTGATCTATAAAATTCATGTGCACCATCAACCAAAGCAACAGTGTGCCACAGGCCTCTTACACATTCTCTCTCTCTCTCTCTCTCTCTCTCTCTCTCTCACACACACACACACACACACACACACACACGTTACTGTGCAAAAGTCTTAGGCCACTCTGAAAAATGCAAACTGAAGCCATTTATCTGAGTGGTAAGTGTTCATTTGTTTAAAAAAACACTATATAACATTGAAGTAAACACAAAGAAACATTTATACAATGAAAAATAACAAAAACTTCTTGTGTTTTTTAAAAAGTCAGTATTTTGTGTGACCTACCTTAGAATGCAAAAGTGAAGCAATTCACTTTGGTAGTCTGTTGTGCAATTTTTTCAAATAGTCCTGTGCTAAATTCTTCCAAGCTTCTTGCAGGATTTGTCATAACACTTATTTTGACTTTGGCTGCTTTTTGTTCTTTTCCCTGTCCAAGGGATTCCACACAGCTTCAATTATGTTGAGGTCAGGGCTCTGAGGTAGCCAATCTAATACTGTGAATGTTCCATCTCCAGACTTCCACTCTAAATAGGTCTTAATTGTGTTTGCTGAGTGTTTAGGGTCATTACTGTGCTGAAAGATAAAGTTTTTTCCAGCATTTTCCTGAAGGTACAGCATGATCTGTTTATATTTCTCAGAATTCATAATTCCATCAATTTTGATCAGGGCTAGATCTACACCTTGTGTCAAATAATTATGACCCCATCATGATAACACTATATTCCTCTTCGCATTTAGTTCTCGTGGGGCACACAATGATATTTGTTGCAGTATTTTGGATAGTGTGGAATAAAAAGCAGGAATAACACTATGAAAGCGGTATATGGACTCTGCAGTGTGTCCCAACAGTTATCAGTGCATTTAAATACCTTTTATAAAGCAGTATTATAGATCTAGCCCTGGTTCACATGTAAGGATAAGCCTTTATGCAAGGATTTCCCTGAGGGTCTTATCGCTGCTCTTTCAGATCCCCGACACCATCGGCTGAAATGCACCCCTAGACCGTGACAGAGCTGCCACCATGTTTCATGGAAGGCTGCAAACAGGCATCAATGTACTTCTTGGCAATTCTTCTTCTGATATATTGGCATCTTTGTGAACCAAAGATTTCAAATTTGGAATCATGGCTCCATAAGACTTTCTGCCACAGGTTGTCGCTCCACACTTTATGGTGTTTCGCGTCCTGCAATCTCTTCTGCTTGTTGCCTTTCCACAAGAATGATTTTTTAGCTGCAACACATCCTACTAGATGAGTTCTTGTAAGATTTCTTCTCATAGTTGAAGCATGTAATTTGGTACCACATGACTCTGCCAGATGTTGAGATGCAGATAGATTTTTGGGTCCTCCACTACATTTTCTATCTTCAACTTGACCAGTTTCTTCAAATTTCTTTATGACAGCTCGAACGCCACATTAGGCAGGCTATTGTTCACTGAGAATTGTCTCGTTAATGCAAAACTATGATTTTATGTCTGTCAAACTATGTGCCTATCCACATTGCCCTTAAAACGACTTATATTCTGTTTAAAAACATAGTTTTTAAGTAGTTTCATTATGTGGTAGGACACACTGAGCAGTACTTACATTTCATAGTGACTGCTTCCTCCGTGTTCACTGTGTATTACAGGGTTAATTCCTTGACTCTTCTTGTTTAGTTTCTGTTTTGCAGGCTGCTTGAGTTACGAGACAGAAGTGGGCAGGTCAAGCAACCTGCAAAACAGAAACTAAACAAGAACAGACAAAGCATTAACCATGTGTCACACCACTGAATGCTTTCAGGACGGAGGAAGCAGTCACTATGAAACTTAAGTACTGCTCAGTGTGTCCTACGACGTAATGAAACTACTTCAAAAACCATGTTTTTAAACAGAATATAAGTCGTTTTAAGGGCAATGTGGATAGGCTCTATGTTAGCTTAGCCATTTCCAAACCTCTCCTCAAGGCACCCCAGCCATTCCATGTACAGTATTTGTTAAATTTCACCAGCAGCATACCTGGTTCAGCTAATCAATACCTCATTGAGTTGAATCTGGTCTACTGGTGGTGAAATTTAACAAATGCACTACATGGAATGAAATTGTACTGAGGGCCTCGAGGAGAGGTTTGGGAAACAAATCTGTGTTCTTTTAGCCATCTCACAAGATATCAATAACATTTTGGGAAACACCAGGAATTCTTGTTATTTTTAAACTGCATTAATGTTTGTTTGTATTTATTCTGTTATATAGAGTTTTTCTAAGCAAATAAAAATGTAATGTCCAGATAAATTACTCTACACATTGGGGGCGGGGGTACATGATTTCTGGTCCATTCTACTTTTGCTAATGGATACATAATTTTCGCCCCTTGGTCAAGGAATGGGCCATTTAGTATAACTATAAATTCTTAATTGTTCCATCCTTTTCAATGGAAAAGTGCCCTATGCAGTCTAGGTTTATTTCTCTTGTTTTCTCCTTTTCCCAACAAGAGGGACAGCACCTTGGTTGAAGAGCTGAAGGACAGAAAGGGAGGTGAGAATATACCTGGCACCAACATTGTTATCTTTTTGGTGCTAGGTCAAGACTTTCCTCTGCTCTCAGGCATTTAGCAATATCTGATGAGCCTGGGTCTGTTTTTTTTTTTTTTTTTTTTTTTTTTAGGTTCATAGCTTTTTAACTTATTAAAATGGTTTTAAATGTATTTGTATATTGTATGTTTTGCAATATTATTATTATTATTATTATTATTATTATTTATTACATTTATATACTGCCCCATAGCCGAAGCTCTCTAGGCAATTTGCAAAAATTAAAAGAGAGAACACTAAAAAGACAAATGTTTGTATATTGTTTTTAAATGTTTTAATCTTATGTAAACCACCCAGAGAGCTACGGCTATGGGGCAGTATACAAATGCAATAAATAATCATTCTTCGTTCAGCTTGTGTTGACTGAGAAACCACTGCCAATTCAAGACAAAACTGTGGCTGTGTATTCCTGGGCTGCAATCATGGGAACTATCCGCTGTTGGCTACACACACTGGTCCAGCGGGGCATTTCTCCACATGGGATGTTTGCACAGAGAACAAGCAGTTGCTTAACATGTATTGGACAGACTTCTTGCACATACTCCATTCAATGTTTGAAATGGAAATACTTATGTGAATTGGCTTCCCCATTAATTACATGGGTAGACAAATATCTATATACACAGTCCATCCTATTGTACGCAGGGAACTGCCCTATTGTTTAAAGGAACAAGGAATCTCTTGAGGACAGGGAGATCCTTGTGTTGGCAGCAAATTGTTAGACAAGGGTCTTGATGTTTTAAAAGAGCATCATGCAAAAAAGGATGCTGCAGCTGAAATATTCTGAGAAGGCTATTCTCCGTGGTTTGAGGACTGAAACCTGATTGTGTGTTTATAGCTAAAACAGATTTACTTAGTCTTTCCTCATTGTACTTTCTCACTGAATTATAAACATCCTGCATATTGAGACTTACCTGATCATTCAAATAGAACTGAACACAGTATTTTCAGAAAGTCTGGTATGATGGATATTCAGATCCTATGCCATGAATTTTAAGCAACTTGGTATATAAATTTCTAGATGAAAGACTTTGCTGAGGATCTTAGAAATATAAATAGCAGGAAAAGAAAGACTTGAGTTAATCCAATTTCCAGTAGAGATAAAAGGTACCACAGGGGTCGAAAGACTACTTTCCATCAAATGTGTTGTTGCAATCATTCTTTAACTTGTTCTAGTAAAAGAACACTTACGCTGATCCCTGGAGAAATAGACCTTTGATGGCAACCAGTTTTTCACAGCTTGCTTGTATACTTCTTATTTTAAAATCAACAAGAGAAGGAAAATATTGTATATATTCTCTTTTATATGCTCTAGAGGGATTTTCAACTTTTTCACTACAAAGCACAAACATAAATAAAATCCTAATGAGGACTAGGCAGTGTACAGCACTTTCTGAATCGTAGTGATGCTTCAGAGAACATGGGGAAGGAGGAGGACATATTGTGGAAGTGATGAGAAATAATGAAGTGAAATGAACATCTTCACCAATAGCACAAGATAATTATATAAATTATATTCACAGTAGCGGGAATCACTTGGAAATATACTGGCCTATAATGTGTGCTCATGTCACTATTACTGTCAGATACTTAAAAAAAAGAGAGAGAGAGAGAGAGAGAGAGAGAGAGAGAGAGAGAGAGAGAGAGAGAAATCCAATGTCTAGAAATTATATTAGAAATACTCTCTCTCCCTTTTGTAATAAAAGATGGGTGCCTAGTTATTATCAGCTTAAACAAGTAATGTTATGACTACTCACTTGAGAAAGGCCCATAAATTTCAAGTTAGGACTGTCTGCCAAACATGTGGTCTCTTCTCCTGCAGAGATGATACGCAGTACTTCTCAAACATAGATGCAGCCTGATAAGAGAGATACAGTCCTCTCCATCCAAATCTGCCTGACACAGCAAGATGCCATGTATTAATATCGATCCTACCTTTATATCAAAGGATGGGTTGATCTCTAGAATGTGCTTCTACGCTCTGTTGATTATGAGACATCATTTTAGCATTCTAGTCCTTTTATAAAGGAGACATTGCGCTGGAATTTCAGAGACAGTGGAGACAGATCAAATTTGTATGCCTTCAATTTGGAGGCTGCATGCAACTGGCAGGAATGTACAGTAATACCATAGAATTCTGGATGGGTGGAATGGCAGCAGAAAGGATGTGACCTGCCCAAGAAGGGAACAGGTTCTCAATAGGCAGTTTGTTAGGGGACTATGGTGTATCTTGGATGGCTGGAAATAATGAGACCCACAGCTCTCATGAGATCCAAAACCAGCTCAAATATGGAAGCATCCAGCTTGACTATGAGCCTATCTACACACGCAGGATAAAACACTTTGAAAATGTTTTGAAAACTGTATATGGAGTGTGTCCTGGGCCCCAACAGTTCTCAAAACTGTTATAAACCATTTTAAACTGTTTTAAAGCAGTAGTGTAGATAGACTGACAGTTTTGAGAACTGTTGGGGCCCAGGATACACTCCATATACAGTTTTCAAAATGTTTTCAAAGTGTTTTATCCTGTGTGTGTAGATAGGCTCTCTGCTAGATATCCTACGTGTCAAGTAACCCAAGTCTCCTCTCTTATTTCAAGGACAGAGAAAGGACAGGGGAAACTGGCTGGAGTTGCTCAACAGACTAGACCACCTATACAAAACTTTATTCTATGTTGGGCGAGGTCTCTAAAGTCCCTACAGCCTTGTTCTATCACAGACTGTCTTTACAAAGGAAAGATACAGGCCAACTGAACAGAAATAGCCATGTCTCCCCTTTTAGCTAGCTTTACACTCCAGGCTCAACTCTCTCCCTAATAACTTATTCCACCTCTCTAGACTTCACTGTACTAGGCATGAACAGGTCCACCAGGTAGGCTCAAAATGGAAATCTCAGGCTAATCTGCTGTCTGTTTTAGCTAATCCTTAGTACCAACCCTCATTAATCTGAACCAGTCTCACTCAGGCTGTGCAACAGAAACAGTGTTATCTTCACTAACTCTGCCTACCTCAGTTACACCCAGCTTCTCTGCTGCTGATTAGAGGAGCAGCAAATGCTGCACAGTAACATAAGTGAAGGCCTGAGCTCTTTCCCCTCTTCTCTCAAGATAGAAACCTGCCTTCTGGGTTTTTCATACTGATTCTGTTACAAACTCTGACTCCTTCCAGAAAGAAGTGGCCACCTTCTATTACATTGTGCAGTTGTGGGGAGTGGGGCAGAGGGGTTCTGATTTTCCAAGGAAGAATGCAGTATATAGGGAGAACTCCAGGCTCCTTTAAATACCCAAAGCAACCCATGAGTACCATGAGTGAAGATGTGTCATTTTGTCCTCTTTGAGACCATTTCAGGGACTGTAGATTTCACCCATGCTCTACAATAGCCCCAAGAAAAATAGACATCTACGCAGTCCTAAATCTGTCAAGCAGGCTCATCATTTCTGGTGGTGCTGACTATAGGCAGAGCAACGCAGACTCAGGCAGATGATTTTGGGTGTCATGAAAGGGTGGCAAATGCTTATATATTTATTTTTATATTTTATTGCCAGGGAGGGGGAAAGGTACTGGAAGGATTTTCTGCCTCAGCTGCCGAGATTATTGGGTGTCTTGGGTACTATGCACCTTTTCTTGGTGGGGAATTGTATGATGCTCCACCTCAGGCAGCAAAATGTCTTGGGCCAGCCCTGTTGCAGTTCAGCTAGTAGGAACCAGAAGTTACTGCAGAGAACAAGCTGAGATTTGCATGAATTTATTGCCAGTCAAAGAAATATGAGGAGGGGCTAATTGCGTGATTCTATGATAAGTCCTGAGCGACCTAATTCACTTATATTGTAGGTACTGAATACAATTTCTATGAATCCAATTAATTAATGCCCGCACAGTGATTATTGCAAGGTATGCTTCCATAAATTTTGCATTGCAAGGACAAATTACATGACATTTCCATCTTATCAACAAATGTACTCAGCGCCGTGTGAATAAATTGTCGGCAGTAATCACAGTCTGATAAAATTAGCAGTCACATTTATTTTACATTCATACGATGTGATGAACTCTTCCACGGTGGGCCCCCAGGTCAGGTATATGAAATCAAATACATAACGGCTATACTGCCCACCTAACATTTTGAGATGCACACATAAGAGGGTGTTCCACTTATGGGTGGGGCCATAGCTCAGTGGTGGAGCATAGTCTCTCAGTGCAAAAGATTCTTAGTTTGGCATCTTCAGCTAAAAAGAATGGAAGTTTCCACTGGAGAAGACACCTGCATAAGATCGTGGAGAGGTGGTGGTTTGGTTTGGTTTGGTTTGGTTTGGTAGTCAATTGATGGTACTGGGCTAGCTGTACCAACTTCACTAGATACCTTGAAATGAGGATAAAATTCAATCCATTTTGTATTCTCTTTTCCATTCCCAAATGTCCAGACCATGACTCATACTGAATATTATTGCAGCACTGTGGTATTGGTAACCACCAGGCCTTGCTACTCAGTACAAAGTGTGTTAATAATCTTAATTCTAAATTTATCCTGAGTGGAGTAAATCCTGAGGAAAAAGCTATTGTTCAGTGGTAGAGCACATGCTTTGCATGCAGAAGGTGCCAGGTTCAATCCCTGGCATCCAGGTAGGGCTGGAAAAATTCCTGCCTGAACCCCTGGAGAGTAATGGCTGCCAGTCATTGCCAACACTACTGGCTAGATGGACTAATGGTCTGACTCAGTATAAGACAGCTTCCTATATTCCTGGGAGGTAAATGTTGTTTGCACCCAGGTACCAGGAAAGCATCATCCTTCTTCAGGTATTATCCTCCATGAGATCATATTTGCATGGAGGAAGAGTGTGGTGCACAGCTTCTAGCTCCATGTCCACCAGTGCATCTCTTCTGCTGTCTACATATTGGGGAAATGTCTAAGGGGAATACCTGCTGTATTTGCATAGGCTCCGTAATTTAGAACCCTGTGTGATCTTCTTTACAGAGGTTTCCCCAATGTGTGGACTGTGAGGATGGAGTCAGTGAATGTGGCCTTGTTCTCTCACTTATCTGAAAAGGGATGACATTTTCATGGATAATACCTGAAATGAGCTATTGTGTAGGGACCTATATTACAATTCCAGGGGCAAAACGAATGTCAATTTCTGTTCAGTAATAGAAGCATTATTTCTCATTCTTGAATGGGAACTTCTAAGGGAGACTGCAAGCAACATGAAACCACTGAATGATCAAGATTTTCAGTTTTATCATTTACAGGTTGATTTGGGATAAACAGTCACACTAAATATGTTAATTAACTTATCAACACCCGGAAGTCTGTGTCATCACCAACAACTGTATCATGAATTACCAATACCTAGTAACATAATTGTCACTGTTTACACTGTTGGCATTTCATTTCCCACTCTTTACAACCTCTCCCCAACCCAGCTATGTGTACCTGCAATTCCGGATGTATCTGAGCACCTGAAACTCATTCATGCATTTAGAGCTTCTCTATATTAAGCAAAAACCACACACCCTTACCAGGCTTTCTTCTTTCTTCTTCTTCTTTTCAAGTTTATGATGGGCTCCTTTAAATGGCGAACATGTGATTTGAAATTGAAAACATCCTTTCTCAGCAATGTTTTATAACTTCACTGGAACAGCACTATCTAATGGCTGCTAATATGCCACATTCATTTTTATTTCAGCTTATTTGTGACCTTTTTTGAAAGCAGGTACACAGGGAAATGTGTAGGAAACGTCCTGGAGGTTGATGTTGTGTAAAAGACCTGCAAACTTCTGTGAGTGACCAATCACGAGCGTGCAATAAACTCATGCCAGAATAATATATATATATATATATATATATATATATAATGTTAAGTATAAGCAAACATTGCCACAATAGTCATAAATAGGGCTGGCCCAAAACATTTTGCTGCCTAGAATGAAGGACAAGATGGTGTCCCCCACCCCCATTCCTAAGACAGAAGCCAGCCAGAATGGCAGCTAAATTTGACTTTCACATTGGCGATGTAATAATGTCCTCCATCACACTGTGGGCAGCAGGCTAGCTTACAGGACACATGGCAGACCACATCTCTCACACACTTCTGTCCTCTGACACTTCACTGCCAGTTGCTCTTTGCTTCACCTAGTGTCTGCTCACTGCCCACTCAAACAAATGCTGCAATGCAGCAGCCGTTGTAACAGCATGTGTCACTTGAGCAATGCACTTTCCACCACAGTGACTGTTGGAATGCATGGCCCGGGCTGACTGCCTCTCTGCCTGCTCACGTCATCTTTCACCTTTTGTAGTGGCGCTCTCTGTGACTGTCTCAGCCTACCTAATGGTTGGGCAGCAATGTGTCCTCAAAAGTGTTATTGCTCTCATCAAAACAAGTCTTATCCACTTTGCTAATTGTAGTGAGTAGCTTCCCTTGGAATTCCTTGAGTGTTTTGCCATCAAATTGACCTCCAATTTTCACATTGGTTGAATTCTGGTTGATACTCTGGACATAGTCCTATTAGGATGAATACAGATGAAGGAAACTTGCCTAACAAATCCTCTTTTAGTCAGTGTGCATTCTCCCCTTTGGGAGCAGATGTACAAACCTAAAAACAGAATTAAGTTCAGTTGCAAAGAGGCGGCAGCTCTGCAAAGTGCTGATTGGCCAGTCCTTCGGCCAGTCCTTCTGGCTATCATTAAGCATAATTTTTTATTTTCCTTGGCTGCTGTTTTTTTTTAAGGATTCGCTTTTTTTAAGACACAGAGTAAACATTCAAGTAAATAAATATGTTGGTTCCTGAAAAGGAAAGGTCTTAAAAAGCCTGCCTCCCAAACAGAGAAAGGATGAAAATCCAAGCTAGTGGCAGAGTCAGGTAGATGAGTCAATAGAGAAGCAAGGGTGGGGACCTCACCCTTCAAGAGAAAAAAACATGTGTTCCTAGTCCTGGAGGGAGGTATATCTGTCACCACTTTCAATTATTTCACACCTAAGCTCATGAAAGATGAAACTCAGTAGGTGGCCTTGGTCAAGTCACCGTCATAGACTAACCCACATCACAGAGATACAAGGTTATAAGAATTTACTCCCAGCTGTCCTAAATCCTAGGCACATGCAAAGAAAGAAATGTTCATAAAGGAAAGGGGGAAGCGTGTGTACAGAAAATATGGCACACAGATTTCCAAAATACTTGTGCACCAGTCACACTTTGATTTTCATCCTTTGTGGGAGCTGTAGATCACAGGAAGCTGCTTTATATTGAGTCAAACCAATGGTAAATTAAGTAGGCTGACCATACGAAAAGGAGGACAGGGCTCCTGTAACTTTAACAGTTGTAGAGAAAAGGGAATTTCAGTCAGTGTCATTTGTATGCAATTAGTTCCTGGTGAAATTCCCTCTTCATCACAACAGTTAAAGTTGCACGGGCCCTGCCTTCTTTTGTATATGGTCACTCTAGTATAGTGCCTGCACCTTTAACTGTTGTGATGAAGAGGGAATTTCACCAGGAACTAACTGCATAGAAACGACACCAGCTGAAATTCCTTTTTCTCTACAACTGTTAAAGTTACAGGAGCCCTGTCCTCCTTTTCATATGGTCAGCCTACATTAAGCTCAGTATTGTGAACTACACTGACTGGCAGTGGCACTCCAGGATTTCAGACAGGGGTCTTTCCCAACTGTACCAGAGACATTTAGCCTGTGGCTTGCTCTACAAATGAGCTACAACCGTTTCCCAAGGCTATTTTTTTAAAAAAATGAGTGGCTCTCACATGACTGGAGTGATGTTTAAATGACCCAACCAAAAGGCCAGAGTTCTAAACATGTATGTTGTGCCCTGAAATTCTTTTCTGTGGTTCCCATTCCACAGTGAGGACCCACATGATTGGCTCTTCCCTATGTGGTTGGGCTTAGTAAAGTTATTCCGTCCACACCATGGACGATGATGGAAGAGAAGCTCCCACCCAGCTGGGCTAGGATTAAACTGCCTCAATCTACATAAACTGTCAGCATAGATCCACAATGTGGTGACCATCAACTTTCGAACCATCTCTCTGTAAGTGTTTCCCAGGGGAAAATCCCTCCACTTTAAGTTTGTTTGTAGATACTGCACTGGCATTCGTCCTCGAACAGGCAGTTAGACATTCAGTAAAACACTGAGATCCAAGTAAATGTGTTAACTAGGGTGACCGTATGAAAAGAAGGACAGGGCTCCCACATCTTTAACAGTTGTATTGAAAGGGGAATTTCAGCAGGTGTCATTTGTATGCAAGTAGCACCTGGTGAAATTCCCTCTTCATCACAACAGTGAAAGCTGCAGGGGCTATACTGGAGTGACCAGATACAAAAGAGGGCAGGGCTCCTGCAGCTTTCACTGTTGTGATGAAGAGGGATTTTCACCAAGTGTTGCATGCATACAAATGACACTGGCTGAAATTCCCTTTTCTATGCAACTGTCACAAATTCAGGAGCCCTGTCCTCCTTTTCATATGGTTGCCCTAGAGTTATCACTGTTTTGAACTGGTTTTACTCATGCAGCCATTTTAAAGAAAGTACAAGCCAAGAAATCAGATTCAGACTACAGATTCCATATTATGGCTGTAGTTAGGCTGACCATCTGAAAAGGAGGACAGGGCTCATATAACTTTAACAGTTGTAGAGAAAAGGGAATTTCAGCAGGTGTCATTTGCATGCAATTAGTTCCTGGAGAAATTCCCTCTTCATCACCACTGTTAAAGGTGCAGGCACTATACTAGAGTGACCATATACAAAAGAAGGCAGGGCCCCTGCAACTTTAACTGTGGTGATGAAGAGGGAATATCACCAGGAACTAATTCCATACAAATGCCACTGATTGAAATTCCCTTTTCTCTACAACTGTTAAAGTTATATGAGCCCTGTCCTCCTTTTCAGATGGTCAGCCTAGCTGTAGTTAAGTTCATTCTGTTCTCATGATTAACTAGTTGAATTGCAAGTTGGTGCTTGGGGCAATTTCGGTTGTATTTAGAAGGAAGACGGATAGCACAATGCAGTTATAGTGTACAAGCTGACCTCACAAGTCATCCTCATAACTCCATTGGGGTGCTGCCACTTTGTTGTATGCGTTCAGGCACAGTCCAATCAATTTCCCCTTGTATTGTAGGTTTCCTTCCAGGTACGCTCATTAGAGTGAGGATACCAGATCTTTTGACCCTTCCTTAGCCATCAGTAATGCTTACCTTTTCTAACTACGCTGTCTTGGGCTTTGCTTCCTACAAAAACTCAAATTGTTTCAGGGATTATCTCATCCCTGGAAATGCCAGTCATCTTTTTCCCAATGAGAAAGAGATTTCTGAAGGAAGTGAAGTCTGTCGGTCTCCCTCTATCCAGAGCATTGGTGATTTTAGTACTCTAGGTTGGGGGGTGGGGTGGGGGGAGAGTACTAGGGTGACCATACAGAAAGGAGAACAGGGCTCCTATATCTTTAACAGTTGCATAGAAATGGGAATTTGAGCAAGTGTCATTTGTATGCATGCAGCACCTGGTGAAATTCCCTCATCATCACAACAGTTAAAGCTGCAAGAGCCCTGCCCTCTTTTGTCTCTGGCCACACTTGTATAGCTCCTGCAGCTTTAACTGTTGTGATGAATAGGGAATTACAAATGACACCTGCTGAAATTCCATTGTCGAAGCCACTGTTAAATAGGCTGACCATATGAAAAGGAGGACAGGGCTCCTGTAACTTTAACAGTTGTAGAGAAAAGGGAATTTCAGTCAGTGTCATTTGTATGCAATTAGTTCCTGGTGATATTCCCTCTTCATCGCCACAGTTAAAGTTGCAGGGGCCCTGCCTTCTTTTGTATATGGTCACTCTAGTATAGTGTCTGCAACTTTAACTGTGGTGATGAAGAGGGAATTTCATCAGGAACTAATTGCATACAAATGACACTGGCTGAAATTCCCTTTTCTCTACAACTGTTAAAGTTACATGAGCCCTGTCCTCCTTTTCATATGGTCAGCCTACTGTTAAAGACACGAGAGCCCTGTCCTCCTTTTCATATGGTCACCCTAGAGAGTACTAATTTCCCTCCTTTTCTTCCCTTCTTTCCTCCCTCCACTATGGCTGGAAATAGCAGAAACCTTTCTTCCACTGAGAAACTAATCCTGTGCATTCCCAGAATGAAGCAGGAAATGAGTGAAATAAATACTCCACCCCTACCTAGGGTGCCGTTAATCACATTTTAACAGCTTAAGTTGAGGTTTTAACTGACTTTGTGGCCAGACTTAACAGTTTAAAATGATTTAAATGTCAGCTGTTTTATGTTTATGGTTTTAAATTTTGTATATTGTCTTTTTAGTGTTCAATCTTTTAATTTTTGTAAACCGCCCAGAGAGCTTCGGCTATGGGGCGGTATATAAATGTAAGAAGAAGAAGAAGAAGAAGAAGAAGAAGAAGAAGAAGAAGAAGAAGAAGAATGGGGATGGTGGAGCTGAAGTCCTTTTTCTCCTCATCTGTGTTACCTTTCCAGAAAAGTTAATGGTTTTATTTTCTACTAGGGCATGTGCTCTCCCCTTCCCTAAATGGAGTCTATGGGCAAAGTATGTGCTGAGCAGACTTTATTTATTTATTTCATTTTTATACTGCCAAATACCTGAAGCTTTCTGCGCAGTTCACAAAACTTTGTTATAGCCTCAGTAGATTCACCAAAGATTATATATATATATATATATATATATATATATATAGTGGTTTTATCCATAACAAGTTGGGATAGGTGGGAATTCAAAGAAGGATTAAATTATATTTGATAAGATACCTGTGAGGTTATACTATATGTGGTAGCTAACTTTAGAATCTCAAAACTTTCCAGTTATTCATTTTACCCAAAAATCAATACTTTGTTATTGCTCCCCAAACCCCGCACTCTATTATTGTTAATCTTAGGTTTCAGATTACAGGAATCAAACATATAAACATAACAGTTCTGACTTTGTATTAGAACCTTCATACCAGTCTCCAGTCCCAATTGTCCAATATATAGAACCATCACTAGGAAACACTGGGACAAGTCTGCAGACTTCGGCCGTTTCAACACTGGTCTTTTATTCCGCAATCATTCTCGGGTCGTCCCTGTGCATGCAAATGGTGCACAGGGACTCCCGGGGACGGGCATGGATTTTTCCTGCAGTCCCGGGAACATCCCGAGACCATGGGAGGTGTGGGTGCCCATCCCGCCTGGTGCCCACTTACTTGCGAGTAAGCGAGAACCAGAAATGGGCATGGAACCATGCAGCGCAGCTCTGTGCCCATCAGAGGAGGAAGCAATCCTGAGTGGGGGCCCTGATTTCAGGGGGATTTTTTTTAAAAAATGTACCTCTTCCGGCCCTTTCCCCAAAAATGGCGGGCACGACTGTGCAACGTCCCAGGATGTTGGACTTCCTCTTAAGAAAGAGGAGGAGGATCCTGGAAGCAAGTACGTCCAGGATCATACCCGGGCCCTCCCTCTACACCCCTAGGTGTAGAAAGGGCCTTCCTCTCAAGAAGTGTTTTTCTCCTAAAACTCGCAGTTCTTTCTGGCAGGCTCTTTGGGCTTTCTTTATCAGAAGTCCAGAATCCATATCTTCCCCTCCACTTGCAGAGACTCATAGTTTCATATGAGGATCCTGGATCTCTCTCTCTCTCTCTCTCTCTCTCTCTCTCACCCAGGCTGTTGATGACTTCTTCCTCAGAGTCCCTGATCTTCAGCTAACAGTCTCTCAAGCTGTTGCTTAGCAACTCCATGGGAGGAGAGTGAAATATTCTGAAGGGAGCAAGTGGCAGTCTGCTTCATTGACCCTTTCTCTAATAGGATTGCATCTTCACAATACAATTTTCATTTTATTTCAACCATCAAAAAACATCTTAGTCAAAGAAGTGGCCTATGTATGTTTGTTTTTTACATTTCGAGCTGGGGGCATTATCTTCCTTTCATGGTGTTATCTGCTTCCACAGAAGCAGGATGATTTAAAGGCAAATTCTAAGGATCAACCACAACTAGATGTCAGGGATGATTGTGACATCTCCCTCATTATATGGCCAAGGGTTCTATTCTATTTCTATTCTCCACTATACAACATCCTGCTGGGCTAGTAATGGTCCAAGTCTTGTGAACCGTATAGGTTGTGGCTTCACACCATGGAATACATACTAGCTCAGGCTCTTAACCCCCAACTGAAATGTCAAGAGAGGTGTTTTCCAGTTGTAAATGACCAAACTAACTCTGACCTTCCCAAAACCCCTTTCTGGGGCCAACAATTACATCATAAGATACATGGAAGAATCAAGTAGGCAGGCTGGCCAAGGCCGGGATCCGTGCTCTATGCCACTGCCAAGCCTATTTCAGTGAAAGTCAATGAAGTTGTGGCCAATATTTTATCCTAGTTAAGCCCTTCACTTCATGGACCCAACGAAGCGCTGCTCTTCACAAACAGTCCCAATTAATGTCTTACTTTTCTCACCTCTATGTACCTCAAATTGCTTTTTGACTGCAGGCCTACTTCCATCCAAACATTTATTTCATTAAGTGTGAAATCTTTCCCAGCAGAACGACCAACCCATCTAGGTCATTGATGTGCATAGCAACATTACTGAGTGTGTAAGGTGATGGTAATTTAGTTGGAGGTCTGCCTCTTTGGGGTGCATTCCAAGGGGCTCCCTTTCTTGCATTACATGCTACCATCCACAGTGTGGAAAACAATACTTTTCACAGTTTTACAAGAATGTGTCCTGAGAAGCCTCCCAAAGTGGGAGGAAGCTCACCCAGGGTACATGAAGAAGGAATATTCAATTAACATGTACACTCTATGGAACATGGTTCCTGATTGTCAGTGTTACTTTCCATATAAAAACTGATTGATCAGTTGAGAGCATTGTTACATCTATATGACAAAAAGCAAGAGGTACTGGGGTCAGGATATAACACTTCATACATTGTGAGTTTTGTGTGTATTTGTTTGGTCTTTTGGGGGATTGGGTTTAATGAGTCACTTCATAAAATCACTTTCCATCTTTGCTTCAATTACTTTTCTCCTATCTTTTTTTCTTCTTCTGAGTGTTGCTCCTTCAGAAGTAAAGGTACTTTTTGACACCTCATAATTGGCTGGCTGTAATTGGATGATTGGCACAAGCTTCATTTACTTTGTGGAATACGTCAATAGGAAATCAGCTGTAGTGGTTGATGCAGCTTTCTGAGAGCTAATATTGAAGAACAATGAGGGTTTGATGTATGCATTAAATGTCTTTATTTAGACTTCCTTCAATCCTGATGGTTAAGTGTAACCTCCAGTATCAGAGGCAGTAAGACTGTGTATACACTAGTTGTTGGGGAACATGGGTGGGAGGGTGCTGTTGCACCGTGTCCTGCTTGTGGTTCCCTGGTCGACAGCTGGATGGTCACTGTCTGAACAGAGTGCTGGACTAGATGGACCTTTGGTCTGATTCAGCATGACTCTTCTTATGTTCTTTACAATGATGCTGTTCAAGTGCGCATGATCTTATTTTCATGTTGGCAAGTCACAGCTCTTGTTTGTGGAGCCCAGGTTTTTTGTAAACATTGCTCAAAATGCTTGTTCTCATGAAATGGCTTTGTGCCCACTCTGTCTGGCAGATACTGAATCGGTGAATGCTAGAATCCCTGTTATATTACTTACAGCATTAGCATATTAGCATATTAGCATTAGCAACTTATTGGCATGTAAGGTTTCTTTACCTGCAGCTGGAAGAGGGTGTACCTTTTTATATTTCTTACAGTGGGTATGTGTCATGAAATCATTCAATGAGCCAACAAGCACTCCAGTCTCTTCCAAAATCTAGGTGCCTCCACAACAAATCTGCAGATTTCCTCCTTTTTCCCCCCTCCCTTTTCCCCTCAACAGTTGTTCCATTTTCAATTTTCTTTCCCATTGGTTTTAATCAGGAAAAATAAGTACTCCAGTACAGGGCTGACATTTTTCACCCTTTCTGGGGCATATTGGGGAGACAAGAGCATTTTGGGACTGACTTATCCAAGACCACCCTTGAGCCACCACACCATGTCCCCAACACACCCTTCCCCCTTCCTTCCACTAGAGCAGCAATAGTGAAGCAGTGATGGGAGTGGAGCTTTCTACCACTGCAATGATGCTTCTGGTGGTGGGCCTCCTCTGCCTAGGGTGACCAGATAAAATCCAGGTCAGGGCTCATGTAACTTTAAGAGTTGTAGAGAAAAGGGAATTTCAGCCAGTGTCATTTGTATGCAATTAGTTCCTGGTAATATTCCCTCTTCATCACAACAGTTAAAGGTGCAGGCATTATACTAGAGTGATCATATACAAAAGAAGGCAGGGCCCCTGCAACTTTAACTGTTGTGATGTAGAGGGAATTTCACCAGAAACTAATTGCATACAAATGACACTGGCTGAAATTCCCTTTTCTCTACAACTCTTAAAGTTACATGAGCCCTGACCTGGATTTTATCTGGTCACCCTACCTCTGCCTGTAGAGAGGAAGGACAGACAGCAAAGGAGGGAGATTCACCACCTCCAACAACCTCTCAGCCACCCTCCCTGGGAGCTTAGACTTCCTTCCTTAGTATTTTAATTAATCTTCAAATATTCATTACCTCTAAACTTCCAAGGAAATTTTCAGTGTGGTGGTTGAAATGTTTGGTTTTTTTTAAGTTGGCCGGGGATTTCCGTATTGTATTATTAGTATCCAAATATTCCTCCTCTGCATATATATAGACACAATGTGATAGACTGCAGTATATGCTTCAGCGGTTCATTTAATATCTTCATGCATTTTCAATGCCTTTTATTGTAGCTCTGGAGAGCAGTTGCTCCTTAATTGATAGGTTAGGAGGGTGTTTTTTTCTTCTTCCAGTTCAACATTCTTTGCTAAGCTTAGTTCACTTATTCAGTACTATTGCTCAGCTGGAAGAGGCAGAGAGGTTACTCAACATTTATATACCTACCTGATTTACATATGTGAAATGCCAATGATTTTAAAAGCATTATGAATACTTTCCATCATTGTAACTGAGATAAGAAAGAAGTACCAGCTTTTCATATTAAATGTATCAATTTACAAAGAGGAAGCATTGAAGTTTATGATTAGAAAACCCAGCATTCCTGGGAGCAGACAGTGGATACTTTATCCTTCTCAACATATGATCCTCTCCATGTTATCCTCACAACATCTCTCTGAGGTAGCTTGGGCTGAGAGATCTCATAACTGTCTGAAGATTGCACAGTGTGTTTAAAGGATGAAAAGGGAGAGTATGCACCTTAGTTTCCTGGGTCCGGCATCGTATCCACTGTACCACACCGGTGTAACAATTTAAATGTATTACCATCGTGCACATAACAGCAAGCATTGCACAGTTGACATGTTCTAGAGCAAACTAAGACAACTCGAGATCCCCCAAACTAAATGCAGCCCACTGTCCATATATGATGGTAGCTAAGAAGGGGCTCAATAGGTATCTCTCTTTTTCTGCAAAAGCAGAGGAACTTTCAGGTGCCTATCAGGTGAGCTGTATTTGGGATTATCCAAGAGCAAATGCAGCCAGATATGTGGAGCTGACCATCACCACCGAACAATTAGAATCTAGACAATGTTCTGAAATGTGAAAGAAACCCCCTGACAATAACCATAAAAATCTATGTTACCTCAAAAGGTAGCTTTTTTTTTAAGACCAGAAGACTTATCAAAATGGAAACAAATACAAATGTTGAGCTTCCTAGGGGCCATGATCTGTTTTTCAAGAAGAGATAATTAAGGCCCTTTTCTCTCCACCCCAACAATCACTGGTCCTGAGTATTCATGTGCATTACTTCACAACATGGGGGTCTCCAAGATACTCATCCAGCTATTGTCCCATAGATGTCTTTTGTAGTTTAACAGCCATAGCTAGGTTTAAGAACACATACATTTCATTTCAGTATCATCTTCTAATGCTGTCTTTTGAATGCCTTCTGCTAATTTATCATCTTTCATTAATAATGCTGTATCCTCTAGAAGCAGTTCCTGGCCAAGGAATAAATGTAAACCTCTCCGTTTCTGTTTATATATCCCAGGAGAAAACAACATCTTTTTGATGATATCTACTACATGGAATCTCTGAACCTTTTTAACAACTTCTAATAATTTTAAGTTCAAACCTAGCAAATGGGAGAGGGAGACAGCTTTAAAGTTTCTTTTCTCTAGACCAGATTCCCAGTTGTGCCTAAGCTATTTTATCCAAAGAAGAAAAGCATAAATAGCTGTCCAATTTACAGAGATAGTAGAAAGCAGATCTGGGCTGTTCTCAGGCCAAAAGCTTTCACAGAGCAAAGTTCTGCAGAAGAAAATCATTTCTTTCAAAAAGGCTAAAATGATAGGTTCCAACAAGCATGTGATTCTGTATCTGTATTCCAGAGATGACAGCCCTATCTGGGTGTAAGAAATCATGTTGAGGACTTTTAGATGGAGAGAAATCATGTTTCCTTACCGTGGTGCTCTTCCTGCTTCTCTTCCACATTTGAAATGAGCTGTAATTACACAGAGAAGAGAGCAGCAACTATGTGGCCTGTACATCTTAATGGGACAGTGCCCTCTAGTGACCATTTTATAGCACAACCTCGCGTGCACAAACTCAATATATCCCAGAAAAGGTGGGTTTTCTGTGGTTTAATGTATGATGCCAAAACCAGGAAATGGAGTGGGAGGGGTACAGGAGGCTGACAGAGTCATCAAAATGACCTGCAGACATCTATGAGTGGCCAGTAACAAGCATGCTATAAAACGCTCATTTAAAGATGCTCAGCTCCACACACAAAAGGGGAGAGTGGGGATGAATGGTCTTAGTCCGTCTGACCTTCAGCATCGTTCTTGCCCCCTATACATGTGGAAGTTGACTGTCTGCCACAGAGAGGAGGCTGTATTCTACACTCCAAGTTTATAGGAGGTCTGGATGGGGAGGGTATCTTGCAACTCTCTCTGAGCACAGAAACCCAATACCACAATATTCTGCCAAAGCTTTGCCTGGTAGGAAGGATGTATCTCCCTCCCCATATGGGATACTGGATGCACCTGCCACCTTGATTCAAAGGCTCATGGCCCATCTACATGGACAGGTCAGAATTTTGAGGGACCCCAAGCAAAAGACAATCAGCGGATCCCCAGACTCTACCATTTCAATTGCTGCCACCTCCTGCTTTGCTATTAGCATCTTTTCAACAGGGATTATATCACTAAAGTGGGAATGAAGGAAGGTGTGCTGTTCCAGATAACCTGGAAGGCTATTTCCAGATGTAAACTTTTGTCTCCCCTACCTCTAGATCAACCCATGCCATGATTGTCCTGCTTACTGGAGCTGTCTGTTTTCCTCTCTCTCACTCTCTTTGGCCATGTCTACACCAACCATTTATCTCGGGGTCAGCCTGAGGTCACCCATGTGCATCTAAATGATGCACAGGGGATCCTGGGGTCAACTGGGGATGACCACTCACTTTCCCCAGGATAAAATGGGCTGGATATTTCCTGTTTTTTCCCACGGTCCCAGGACAACCCTGAGGACCGCAGGCAGTGTGGCACAGGCTCCTGAGTCCTCCTTCCTCCCCACAAGTAGGGCCCCAGCAAATAGGCACAGAGTTGTGCGGGGGGCTCCATGCCCATCAGGGGCAGCAGTTTCGCCATCTTCAGGATGGCTGCTGGCGCTTTTCAGTGCCGAGGTTTTTTTTTCTTTTTTACTTACATTTTTTGCAGGATCAGGGCTGTGTAATTGCACGACAGGCTCCTACTTAAAAAAAAAACCCGCCATGCTGGAACATCCCTCTTGACTTCCAGGACGTTGTGCTGGCGTGTACACCTTGGGGGACGATCCCGGAAGCTGTGAAGCCCGAGATTCTCCCCCTCCCTCCCAGAAGGCTCATAGGTGTAGATGAGCCCTTTCTCTCTCTCCTTCTCATGTCATACACAGATGGGTCCTTCATGCTACGCATACATTGCATACTTTGCATTTATATCTCATCTCATTCCCCCCCCCCTTGGTCTGTGTTTTAGTATCCCTTAGAGTGGCTAATAAAACTGTTTTTAAAAATGCTTTAAAAAGCAAAAGAAACAATTTAAATCAACCAATCAATCAATGAAAGTACAAATTTAAAAGCAGTTTAAAAGTGTGTACTGCAGAGCAGTAGCCAACCCATATATTACCTGCCTGGTTTAATGACAACATTCCCATCGCTCATGGAACTACTGGGACCTTTTTGAACATCTTATAATAATTCAAGTTCAAACACAGCAGCAGAGGCAGCTGGTGCAAGGGGGGAGTACACTCCAACACACTTTGAATACTTGCAGGAACAGGACATCTTCCTTATTTCCAGAAGGTGAGGTGTCCGCTGGGCTTCCCTTTGGAAAGAATCCCAAAGAGAGGGCTCAGTTGCTAAGAGTTCCTCGCCTGTTTCTTCAGACAAGAAATGATGCTCCCCTGAAGCATTGCATCTGCAAGAAATTTCGAATTTAATGCTGGACATTCTGTGTTGGGTGGTATATCTAATTAAAGCTCTATTATTAATTTACGTACTTCTCTAGCCTACAGACGGGAGTCTTTATGCAACAACGGTAATTATTCCCTTAAAAGGGAGAACATTCAAAAGATTCAGAAATCATCTGAGTTTTGCTTGTATGGTATCTCCTTTAATTAATATGTTACTCAAGCTCCTTTCTGTCTCTGTCTCATTTCAAACAGGCACACAGGTCCTTTACAGTAATCTCCAGTTTCAGTATATTCTCTTCTCCCTTCAAACCTTTCCTTTGAACGAACTCATGTTCTGTATTTGATCTCATATCCTTGATTCATTCAAACAGGGTTATTAAATATTTTAATATACTAGAGAGAGATAGGAGACTCCACAGGACCTGTGTGGTTCTCAAAGCTATCTTTCTTGCTCTGAGTTCTGCAAGCACACAGCTGGTGTGTCAGCTTGCATCCAAGATGAGATGATGTGTGAAATCTGTCACTTTAGTACTATGGATAGTTCTGTCTTCCTATACACTGATATCACATGTTCAAGACATTTTGCCACGAAAGCAGATATACAGGCTTTGCAGTGTAGATCTGAATTATTACATAGGAAGCAGTGGCAGTTGGTGGCTGGGAGGGCAGAAGGTGGGTCACTGGCAGAGGTGGAGCCAAGGGGTCAACACTGTGCTGGAAAAACCAAGGCAGAGGAGAATAGAGGTTGGCTGTCCATGCAGCAGAGGAGTTTCTGACAACATAACATGGTGCAATGCAGGAAAAAAGGTAGAGGAGCTTTGAAAGGAATAAAAGTTGGCCATCCATGCAGCATAGGAACTATCTAAGACATAACATATCCGATGGCATAGCAACTGTTGAGAAGCATGAAATTTGGCCATTGAACCACCCACTTCGTAAAGGCATCTGCAATGGATTTGAAAAACATCATCAAAACAGCAAAGGGAGCTGCATTGACCATAAGCAGACTTCCAATATCTATATTGCTGTAATACCTTCAAAAATAAAAAAATCAGAAAGCAACGTGAATACTTTTTGCAATCTCCAGACCGATACATCACCATCAGGCATGTAATAATAGCTGGGATGTAATAATAATAAGAAATAAAAATAGTTATATGATTGACCATGTACTACCCCTATGTGTGTTGGGAAGAAGGAGGAGGGGAATGTTGTATCCTCCATTTTGGGAAATATCCTCAGAAGTGTTTTCCATCCAGGTTGAAACACACAGGCTCCTTTTAATGGTAGACCACAAAGAGAAATTAAGCATTTTTTAGATTAACAACTCAAGCAGGAGATAGATGTTGCCCTAAATAATAAAAGAACACTAAAGCTAGGCTGACCATATGAAAAGGAGGACAGGGCTCATGTAACTTTAACAGTGGTAGAGGAAAGGGAATTTCAGCAGGTGTCTTTTGTATGCAATTAGTTCCTGGTGAAATTCCCTCTTCATCACAACCGTTAAAGTTGCAGGGGCCCTGCCTTCTTTTGTATATGGTCACTCTAGTATAGTGCATGCAACTTAAACGGTTGTGATGAAGAGGGAATTTCACCAGGAACTAATGGCATACAAATGACACTGGCTGGAATTCCCTTTTCTACACAACTGTTAAAGTTACATGAGCCCTGTCCTCCTTTTCATATGGTCAGCCTACTAAAGCCAACTTGGTAGAAATACTGAGTAGTTGGAAGGGACGGAATTTCACCTTCCACATTGCACCTTGGGAGTAGGCTGAACTTGCGGATGATATGCTTTCATCATCTGGTCGATTTTTTTCTTCTCCCCACCCCAAAACTTCACTTTTAACATCTTGCCTGATGAAGATATCTGGAGTTCTCAAAAAGCTAACACATGTCTTCCAATCTTTTGGTTGGCCCAATCAAGGCATTATTACAGCAGTAAAGTTTACTGAAATTTTAAAAGGTTGAAATGCCCCCTAGCACCAAAAATTTATATTAAAGTATATACAAGGACCTACAGAACTAGAAATGGTTTTTTAAAACTATGCAATAGCCACCGCACCACAAATTGATTTTTTTAAAAGACCCCATGCCCCATATATTGATTTTAACAATATAGAAGGACCCCTACCAGATGAATTGATTTTTTAACTATACCAGGACTGCCCACCAACCCATGAATTGATCGCCCACAACACAAGCACCAGAAATGGGATTGCAAGAATTTTCTTCAAAGCCACAACACCAACAGAAGATCTCCCAGACAAACAAAAATCAAGAAAACACACATGTACATAAGTACATAAGAGCCATGCTGGATCACACCAAGGGTCCATCTAGTCCAGCACTCTGTTCACACAGTGGCTGACCAGCTGTTGACCAGGAACCCAAAAGCAGAACACGGTGCAACAGCACCCTCCCACCCATGTTCCCCAGCAACTGGTGTGTATATAAGCTTATCGCCTATATGTACAGAAAGTTCACTGATCTCTGGATCCTCCTATTAGCAGACGAAGATAGCACAAACAGCACATTCACTCAAACACATATACAGGCCAGATCTACACCAAGCAGGATATAGCAGTATGAAAGTGGTATATAAAAGGCAGGAGCCAAACTACTGCTTTATAGCAGTATTAAAGTGCACTGACAACTGTTAGGGCCCATTGACACATACCATATCCTGCTATGGATATGGTATGTGGATCCTGCCTTTTATATACCACTTTTATACCGCTATATCCTGCTTAGTGTAGATCTGGCTACACGCACATACATTCTCTCTCACTCTATCAATCAATCAATCAATCAATCAATCAAATAAAATTTATTTTAAAGCTTGTATCGCTCTTTCTCATCCATGGTTCCTCAGCTGCTTGCCTGCCTGCAAGGTCTTTTTAGATTGGCTCTGGCTGGCTTAAACTAACCAATGAGGCAGAGCCAGCAAACAGTTTAGGGTTAGGCAGTTGTATTTTCCCACTGCAAGGTGAATATCTAAGCACACTTTGCAGAGGATTCCTTTCCATTAAAAAAAAAAAAAGGGCCAGTTGGCAGAGGAACATGCCCTCCAAGAAGACTTTCCCCACTAGGGGAAAGGCTCTGAACATGTCTTTCTGGTCCTCTTGACTCCCACAACGTCAGCAACAGTAGCAGCAGCTCCTGTTGCTGTCAGCACAACAGCTGGTGCTTGATTTTGTGGCTGTTTATATGATTGAGGGGGTTGTAGCTTTGTGTGGGGTGGGTCGGTGGGTGTCTACCACTAAGCGATGGCTCTTGCCACCATTGTGGTACATCATACGAGTATTCTTATCTGCAACTGCAATTGGCTTTGCTGTGCATTGTGTTCTTTACTCGAAAAAGTGCAGGCATTCAATTGGCTTCACTGAGCATTCGGCTTACACATCCATTTTCTTGCACAGATCTGACAATATCATTCCCAAACACACTGCCTGCTTGGCACACTGCTCTGCAAGACCAAGCATGTCGATTTCATATCAGAAACGGAAAATTACCGCTATTCCTGGCATCCCTAGAGATGAGAGAAGTTCGGGTTATGAGGATGAGAGCAGACTGTGATACCTTCCAATGCTCTATAGCAGGATAGTCAGGAGTCACTACATTTTAGCTACGCCCAAACCAGAGTTAGTTTAACAACAAGGTGGATCAAGGAGTCAAGATGCGGTGATGCGAAAAAGGAGGCACACTGCAGTGCAAATGAAGAGCATACTGTGAGGTCAGTCAAGTGAACCCAGAACTGGGATTAGACTTCAGTGAAGCCTGAAAGATTACAAACTGCTGCTCTTTCTTACATTGGCTCTTAGTTGTTGTTCTTGATTTGGATGCTCTCCTGCCCATGTAATGTATTCTTCGGCTGCCTAATCCCTTTAGTACCAAAACAAGCACACAGGGCCTGGAATTTTCAATGATTCACATACCCTGTATATTGGAATATTTGGGCGACATCTATTTGTGCAGTTGTGACAGCATGGATCAGAATAAAAACACAGAAACGAAAGGTGATGACTTGAACATGGACAGTCACTAAAACACAAGATATTGGTCCTGTTCAGATTATAGGTTGACCATATGAAAAGGAGGACAGGGCTCATGTAACTTTAACAGTTGTAGAGAAAAGGGAATTTCAGCCAGTGTCAATTGTATGCAATTAGTTCCTGGTGAAATTCCCTCTTCATCACAACTGTTAAAGTTGCATGCACTATACTAGAGCGACCATATACAAAAGAAGACAGGGCCCCTGCAACTTTAACGGTTGTGATGAAGAGGGAATTTCACCAGGAACTAATTGCATACAAATGACACTGGCTGAAATTCCCTTTTCTCTACAACTGTTAAAGCTACATGAGGCCTGTCCTCCTTTTCATATGGTCAGCCTAGTTCAGAAGACACCTTAAACCCTGCTGGTTAAGGCTTTTGGTTAAAGCAGCAGGGTTTAAGGTGTTGTATGCAATGCGTTTTGCTAAACTAGACTGACCATATGAAAAGGAGGTCAGGGCTCCTGTAACTTTAACAGTTGTAGAGAAAAGGGAATTTCAGCCAGGGTAATTTGTATGCAATTAGTTCCTGGTGAAATTCCCTCTTCATCACAACAGTGAAAGTGGCAGGCACTATACTAGAGTGACCATATACAAAGAAGGCAGGGTCCCTGCAACTTTAGCTGTTGTGATGAAGAGGGAATTTCACCTGGAACTAATTGCATACAAATGACACTGGCTAAAATTGCCTTTTCACTACAACTGTTAAAGTTACAGGAGCCCTGTCCTCCTTTTCATATGGTCAGCCTAGCCTAGCTAAACCCTGGTCACTTTCTAACTCCACTCAGACCATCTGCAGCAGGGTTAGCGGTTCTAACTGTGGCTTAAATTGTTGTGTGCTAATGGTTAGTGCTGCTAACCCCAGAGAACCCCAGTTTTGCTAACCACAGTCCCTGGAGTGTCATCTGAACAGGCCCAGTTACTCAACAGAGAAGGTGAAAAATTCAAAACAGACTGTTCATTTTATCATTGCCATCTGATTAATTTCTGTGGTTCAGGTTGCTATAAAAGGCACTGGATCAGGGCCAGTAAGTGGCATGGAATAGTTTTGTCACTGCAGTGGGGCCTTGTAGATTTTAGCTAAGATTTCATTCAAAGTAGTCTAGAGGAGTTTGAGCCTATTCAGCTCATGAAATGTCAGAATCTGTGTGAGTTTATCTCTGTCAAAGTTCTTAGAGTAGAGTAGGGGAGTTGCCCTACTCACTGCAGCCACCTGCTTGCCCTGGCCTTGTCTGGGAAGCTTTCTGTGAAAATCTGATTGAATTGGGAGGATGAATTTGCAGAGGAGTCACTCAGATTGCTAAGGACTTGCCATGAAAAGTACTATGAGGCTTTTTATAGACTTGAGCTCTGGTTTGCTGTGGATTGTGTGTCTTTGTTTGTTGTCAGCTCAGTGTGACGGCAGACTGGGTTTGATCTACGATTGTTGGAGTTTCCTCTGCCTGGACTCATGTGGCATGGAGATGGCAATGTGAAAGTGTTGGCATTTGACTCTTTACGTCTTTGAGTTTATCCCTCCCTTGATCTTGTTTAGGCCTTGACCATGTTGCCTGGAGTTACCAACGAATGATCCAAAGTTGGACTTTTTCTCTTTGGGATAGTTTGTTTGGCCTTCCAAGAATTTGCCCCCTTGATTGCCTGAGGGATCATGTCAGGAATCATTCCCCTACCTTGTCCGGGTTTGGAACCCATCTATGGATTGGCCCTTCCCTTGTGTTTGGAACCATGAAGATCACAATGGGGAAACCAGGTGGATGGGGATCTCGTCACAGTAATAGTGATTAGCTTTTGAGTGTTCTGGAATTTCTTGGAGCCTACAGCTACTGACAATCAGCTATATGATTTCTGAAGTGTGTAACCATTAAGCTTTTGCCATGGGATTTCCTGCAATAAAGAAGTCTCACTGATTTGGATGTCCCATGTCAGTTTGCTAGAATGAGTGATTACCTGAGGGACTGGGAAACCTGACAGTAAGAAAGCTGGCAACCCTAGAGCCAGTACCTGTCTTTGAATGCCACTGGAGAGTGACATGGTAGTGGCCAGAAGGAAGTTAGCTTAGCTCAAGCTTACCATTGTTGACTCTAGATGCCTTTGAGTATTTTGTGTGATAGTGTTCAGCTAAGGTTGCAAGGGGACAGGGGCAATTTATAGGTGTATATGTGAAAAGAAAATGCTTAGAAGATTGGGCATTTTCACATTTATCTGAAATTTATTGCGGTGGAGAGAGTTGGCTTATTTTGGGAGGAGCTGGAAATTATTTTGGGGAGCTGGAAATTGGGGGTGGGAAGTATTTAGTCTTAGTTTCATAGATGAGCTTGTCAGGGGTTGTTGTTTTTTTTTGGAGGGGAGAGGAATACATTTTATTAAAACTCTGTCACCGCTCATAGCAGTATTGAAGCTACGCACATCCTCTTAAACACATTTCTGGGACAACATAAGAACTATTGTGAGGAATGAGACCGACGTCCTGTCTAGTCCAGCATTCTGTTTACCCAGTGGCCCACCAGCTGCTGCCTGTGAGAAGTCAACAAGCAGGCAATGATAGGGGGCAAATAGCAAGGGAAAGGAGTGGGGGAGAAGAAGTCTCCTGGTAGAGGCAGAGAAGCAGTGATGGGAAGCAGCTAGGGGACCAAAAAGGGGAAAGGGCTAGGGCAGAAAAACATAAGGGGAGAGGCTAAGTAGAAAAGATGGATGGAGAAAGACTTCAAGCTGAACCTAACTTGATGAAAGAGCAGCATGCAATGACTTCCTTCCAAAAACATTACCTGTGAATATCGCAGTTGCGCCCCACCCCCTCTTTGTTCTGGCCGGTCACAGACCTCAAGAGTGGACTTCCTGTTGAGCTGCACTGTTGCTCTGGTAGCAGTGGCCTGGCTGAGTGGGAGTCTGAGCAATTCAATGACCAGGTTCACACCATACACCAGAGCTTGCCATGGGTTATTTATTTATTTATTTATTACATTTGTATACCGCCCCATAGCCGAAGCTGTCTAGGCGGTTTACATAGGATTAAAACAATTAAAAACAATATACAAAAATTAAAACAGCAAAAACATACAACATACACACAATCTGTACATTTAAAACCACTACAACACCCCAAAAAGCTACAAAAAACAAAAACAAACCCAAGCTCCTCAGATATGGCCAAATGGACAGTGAGCTGTGGGTGGACAATGAGCTGTGGGTGCTCACGGGTGCCAGCTTGCCTATCCACCCCACACACGGGAGGTTGTCATGCGGTACAAACCTGGCAAGAGTGGATTATGCACATTTTAAAGAACCCTCACATATCCCTAAAACAGCTACCTTAGGTAAGTTGTCACTCACAGTTGTCACATTGGGGATCTCAGTTTAGATAGTATTGAGCTATATAGACCGCAGTCTGACTCAGGATAAGGGGCATTTATATGCTCATGTAATTGATACTGCTTCCCCCCTTAACACAATGCAAATTTATTTATGTTATATACTGCCTGATAGGGGGTGGGGAAATTTCTTACGAGATGTGTACAATAATGTATGCTCAATGCATTTCTGATAATTTAATGAAATATAGTTAAAATTAAAAACTCACAAGTACAATAACATGAAAAGGTGGCAGCCAGAGATAACCTTAAAATGGCATTCGACCCAATAAATCAAAAGATCACAAAATAAAGCAGCAGCACAAAATAAAGTACAGCATAACAGCAGCCCAATTAAAATCCTTCAAGTTCTGAAAAAAACTCCATCCTTACAGGCCCATGTAAAACGGCCTGTAAGGATGGAGAATAATAGAGCTCCCCGAATGAAGCCACAGCCCAAAAGAGAATGCATATTAATTCCGTACCATTATTCCAAACATTTAGTCAAGAAAGACATCAAGTGTCTCACTTTCTCCGCCAGTCCAGTTTTCCCAGCCTGTCTTCATACCTTAAGCTTTTCAAATTTTCATCAGTGTTTTTATTTGCTTGTTTGTGGCGAGCGAGCAAGCGAACGAGCGAGAGAGATCACACACAATATTGAAAGGCTCAGTAAAGAAAATCAGCTCCTATCCTTTGCAATAGATCTTGTATGCGTAGGATGCTATCAGCCTTATAAAGCAGCAGAACTATCCTCTTGATTTATTTGATCTTTCTTGAACAATGAGACCTAACATCCTGTTTGTTTTCTTAACAGGCTCCACACACTGAATTGCAGGCTTTAGGGATTTCTCATCTGTCTTGCACAGATTTTCCCCTCAAGGTCATATGGGGCACCACCTTTTCATTGCAAATTTGTCTGTGCTTCAGATTACCACATTTATGCACACACAGTCAGAGATGTTTCCTCCTCATTTATTTTCTCGGCTCTTTATAAACTTGAGTGTCCTATTATTTACCAAACTCTCAACATGGGCTCAAGTACCAAAGCACACATACTACTTGCAGCATGCATTATGTATCAGGCCTCAACTCTAGTCATATAAACAAGATGTTAACATGGAGGCATCTAGCTGCGCTGGAATTGGATGGGGAAGCCCAGCCCATTCAAAGCCATCTAGTTCAGGTACTCTGTCCTCATTCAGATGCATGTTGGGATGTGAATCTGAATTTAAACACATATCTCATTTATACCCTTGGTTCTCAATCCATCAATTTGGGTGTACAACGGCTTTCATGTGTATAGCCCCTTAAAACAGAAGTAGGGCAATCACATGTAAATAGCCACTTGGCCAAGTCACTGTGAAGATAATTTTGACCCATTTTTTGCCTTCATTTCAATGGGTCTATTTTAAGTAGGACTTTAAAATTGACTTAGTCAGTCTCCATATGACCCCTTGGCACATGTGACCGAAAGGCTAGTCTCTTTTGTGAACGTATTTGTAAAACTGTCATACATGTACCACAGAAATGTTTCCACAGCAGCATGGGCTTTTTCATCTTTTATTTGCTCAGATTTAGCTAGGAGAGCATGTGTGCCTATGCAAGCTTCTTTTATCTGTTATCTTTTCAGTGCCGGGTCAAAACTTTTTTTTTCTCCCAGGCATTTTAACAGCTTAAGTTGAGGTTTTAACTGACTTTGTGGCCAGGCTTAAAAGTTTAAAATGTTTTAAATATCAGCTGTTTTATGGTTTTAAATTTTGTATATTGACTTTTTAATGTTCAATCTTTTAATTTTTGTAAACCGCCCAGAGAGCTTCGACTATGGGGCAGTATATAAATGTAAATAATAATAATAATAATAATAATAATAATAATAATATAATATAATAAGAATAATAATATTCCGCACATCATAGATCCCTAGCTAGATGAAGAATGGGATGTGCAAGTGGGTGACTCATAAATGATTCCTTAGCCAATCTGTCACCCAGTCTTAGGCATATATATAGCCAATATGAAATATTTTTGTAACGAATGGATAAATTCCTTTTAAAATTGGATACAAAATGTAGATTAAAAGCTTCCAACTTTATTCAGTAATTGCCCATAACTGTATTATGAAATCTAATTATTCAAAGATAAAGGCCATGATCCAGCGTGGAATTATTTGCTCATAAATCCCACTGAAATTGATAGAGTTTGAGTATGTTTGTGTTGTTAATGTTAGCAAACAGGTACCGCTCACTCAATTGGGTACAGTCATTTTTTGCCAACAATTTAAAGATCCACAGATCATGATCTAATGATCTCCTTTAAAACTGGCTCTACCTGTAAAATAATGGGCAAGGGCTCCACTAAAAACAAAGGACACTCTTTTTTAACCTCCAAACCAGTGGGAATATGTGGAAATATTTTCACAGCACGGAACTGCTAGTCCTGAATGAAGCGGAATTAATCTGTCCTTGCAGTCCTGTAATACAACCAAAAGGCTGATGCTACCATCTCTGTATTAGTGATGAAGCCCCGACTGTTTGTAGGTTTATTCATTCATCATTTTTAATATTCTGCATGGAGCTTCACATGAATGTGGGTCTCCTGAAGCCCCTGTCTGAAAGCAGTAACCTGCACCAGCCAGCAACTTCATGAACAGCCCCCAAGATAGTGCAACTTTCAACACAAGAAGATTAAGGCTAGATCTATCCTACTGCTTTTTAGTGGTACTGAAGTACACTGATAACTGTTGGGGCATAATCCGCATTCCATATATTGCTTTCATATATCCTGCTTTTTATTCCACATTTGTAATGATATGACACAAGGTGTAGAGCTGGCTTAACTCAGAGAAAAAAGTGGGTAATTGCATGTCTGGAAATATTTGCATATGCCCAAGGAACTCTTTTGATCCCAGCCTGAGTCCCAGTCCTAAATGGATTTACTAATGAGTAAGTCCCATTGAGCTCAGTGGCATTTATTTTTGGAGTAAATATCCCTAAGATGGTGCAGCATGTCTCAGTATCCCCCATCCCCCTAGGACTGATTCTCTCCACGAATGTGTAAAATTGCTTAGCATAGGACCTGACAGCATATATGCAATATATCTACTCCCTGTCGTTTGTGATTTGCTGCAATGAAAGAAAATGGTGTTCAAATTATGGCACCTTGATTTCATGCAACACAATTATGCCAATAATAAGAGGACAAGTAAGACCTGCAGCAAATTGCCATCTGAACACTACATGAAGGGTACTTCCTTTCCTGCTTTTTAGCTACATAATCTTTATGTGTCACTATGGTATAGTGAAATAGTGCAATTGCACAAATGGAGACAACGTTTTCTTTCACTTTCACAAACAGTACTGCATTTTCCCAACTCTAAAAAAAAGCCTTGCCGAAAGTGCCGTTTAAAAACAGAAGCAAAACTAGAGGGCCACATTTATCTCTTAAGAACCTACCCATTAACAATGACGAGCAGGGAATAATGATCTCAGTGGCTCCCCATTTTTGTTACAACTCTTATGGCTGTGATATGATATACTAAATGCATGTTTATTACGTGTATACTACCCTGCACCATGCATATAGCAAATGTTCATAAGAGTTGTTTTCAAAATCATGTACACAAATGACACACACCATTTGGGGGATTATTGCTAGCATTATTATTATTTTGTTTTATAGCATGAAGGATGAAACTCCCCAGAAAAGTTCTAAAGGGGGGGGGATGATTCTGTGACTTTGAATCAAAATCTGGCATAAAAGATCATCAACAAACTTCTTCTCAATCCCCTAAGCGGGTTTTTTTAAAAAAGTTTTCTATTTTTTTTAAAAAAACAACAACAACGAAGAATGTGCAAATGAATACATGTATGCATGAACATTCATGTAGCACTTTTAGAAAATAAAAAGGACACTGAGATCATGGGAGCAGGGGAGAAAGACTGGGGGACGTTGAGCATTCTATTTCCTGCTAGGAATGCCTGTCATTTTGCTGTGATCTCTGATTTTATATTATTTGCACCATAAGAATAAATGAGCAACCCTCTCCCTCCCACCCCAATGCAACTAAGTAGGCTTTTCCCCAAGAAGCATAAAATTTAATGATATATTAGAGCTTCCTATAATATATTAATAATATATCTTCAGAACCAATGATATATCTAATTATGTATTAAAATCCCCTATATATCTACACCAAGGAGGTTTTGGGACACTAGTATTATTATCTGGAGATCATCAGAATAAAATATTATTGCAAATTAGAGAGAAATATATACCAAGATGTTAGCTAATAGACACACGCACGTCATAATAAGCAAGCTTGTAAATTCTTGGAAAGATTGAGATGCCTGATTTTAATTAATGAAAGGGTACTTATCAATTATCAACAAAATCAAAGAGTCTTGAGTTAATGAAATATGATGCCATGTAAGCTAATTATATTTGTAATGAACAGAGAATGCATGATGTTAGGAAACCTCTTTGCAAGATAATCAATTTCCTCTATTACCCTAGGAAATATATTACAACACAGGATACATATAAATCATTCAGCAAACTAGTACACGTGTTTCAGTACATTATGAAGCTGGGACATTATATTATTGTTACAAATGCAGCTCATTAAACTGCATTATGCAGTGCGCAGGAAGAGTCACCTGGATGTACAACCTTCACAACCACATTAGCATTGGAACAAAATGAAAGGAGAGGCCCACTTCAATCTACCCATCTATCACTCATCCATGAGGCTGTCTTCTTCCTTTTTTCTCGTTCTCTATTATGGAGGGAAGTGCCTTTGTACATTGTGTTTCGTGCAGATCTGACAGCTTTGCAACACTTGGATACAAACTTTGAATCATTTATGTGTCCTTTGAAAATGGCACATCATAAACAGAGGTGTCATATCCTATCACCAAAACAAAACAAAAAGGGGGGAGGAGAAAAATAGTTGCAATGCTACTTCACAAAAGAAGAAAGTGTAAAGTAGGGGATCCACGTAGGGGATCCAGCCAAGTTTGATGCTTTGACAGTGAATCCACTAATGAGTTTCAGGGAAATTAAAACGACATTCCAATAGTTAAACTATATTATTTCCATTTTAAAGAGACGGCCTTAAAAACAGATCACCAAATTCAGGAACAGGCAATTATTTTTAGTTGAGGCAAATAATGACAAGTTCTTTCCACCCTTAAAGAATCACCTGTCACTCTAAATCATGGTGTTTTGTGACACCCTCCCAGCCCCTGTGTAAGTGGTTACATGATTTTCAACTAGTTACAGGCATAAGGAGGAACAACAAAATGCAAGAACCAAAGAACTACGAACTCTCAGCGGTACTACAGGAACAGAAATCCATACGCAGCTTGCCCCAGAGTATTTCTATGGAAGGCAGTGTTGCAGAGTAAGTGGTTTGAGGAACAAAACTTTCAAATGAGGTCAGTGTTAAAATATATCATGAAACAGAGACTGGAGATATAAGGTTAGAGAACGCTTTAAATGCTCCAAATCAAGGAAATGCAAAATCGAGCAACTCCACTTCGTTGTAGCTTTAATTCTTCACAGCAACATAGACCAAGTTTTTTTTTTTAAAAAAAAGTACTAGAGGATGCATGCCTAAAATACTAATGTTTTAAAGCCCTTGTTTCATTTGGCCATTGCTGTTTCTGCCCCAGTTGCCAACAGAATTCAAAGACATCCTTCACTGTAAGTATAGCATTACAGTGACAAACCATTGACAGCCACTTAGGAGTATTAAGGGTGAACCAGATGAGAAGATGCAGGCCTAACTATCTTTCCTTATAAACCTTTTAGGTTGTAATCCTATACATGTTTAGACAGAAAACGTCCTACAATTCCCAGCATTCCCCAGCCAGCTAGGAGTTTTAGGCTTTTTCTCAGTCTAAACATGCATTGTTCAGATGTTCCACTGAAATTTTGAACAGCAGCAATTTCCTGACCACAGAAGAGTATCGTGTTTTGATGTGGTCATTACTTGGCGTTCTTGACAGGTTAGATAAAAATGTGCTGGTGTCTTATAGTGAGAATCACATTTTATAATCACTTCAGCTGATACAGGATAATGACCTGCTTCCAATAGGCGTGAATGGGTTTTAAGCCTTTATCCTTCTATGAACATTATAATAAAGTAGTACTTACCTCATTTAGTGTATTAAGGTCCTATTGATGTTAATGGGGAAAAACTGACTCCAATGATTTTGTAATTAGATGGCCAAGAGTGCTCTTCTTACTCGTTTCTTTCTTTTTGTTTTACCACAGAGCATGAAGCATAAAACTGACAATTAAAGGAGTGGAGCAACTCTGGAAAGTTATTTTCTGTTTAGTCATAAGGATGTTGGAGGAATCCATCTGGGGGCTCAAGCCCCTGAGCTTTGGGTGGCTTCCAAACTTCTCCAGATCCATCTCACTTGTCCAACTTGGGCCAGTCTGTGTCGAGTTGGGCCAGCTCGAGGACTTCCACCCCTGTTGCCCCCATTCCTGGCCTTTCTGCACAACTCACTCGAGAGTGTTGTGCAGAGCAGCCAGTAGGCGATAGCAGGGGGCAGCAACGTAAACAACAGGTGGTGTACAAGTCCAGTGCAGTGACTGTCGTTGTGTGCAGGTCTCCCTTCTTCCTTCTGGGGCTCCAGCACTGGGAAGGGAGACTTGCACACAAGGACAGGAATGTCCAGAAATTCCAGTGGGAAGCCCTTGGTTCAGCTCGTGAATGCAAGCTGAGCTGGGAGCTCCTGGGAAATCCTTCAAGCTCCAAGATGGATGGATTTCCCAGTGCCGGATATCTCTATTCAGTCATTTGATGAGTCTGTGACTTCAGTAAGTGCCTAAATGTTAAATGCAGGGAGACATGCCTCTGTTTTTAAATAATATCCCCATTTGAAGAAAAACCAGAAGAAGAATGCCACTTGAACTAAAGGTGACCTTTCTGCAGCCTCACATTTTCATCCTGTTCTGTAAGTCGTCTTTATAAATCTTCTTTATCATTCTTCTACTAAGAGATAATCAAAGTCAGTGGGTTTGGCCAAGCTAATACTTCCTTTCAATGACAGCCCAAAATATCTGTTATACTCATACCCATGCAGACTTTCTTTGTCTCCGGTGTAATGTAAAATAAGATGACTCAAAAGTATATTTGTCAAGGAAATAAAAAATAATAATAATCTCAGAATATCGCTTCACGATTTTCACTTGCATCTACCTCCAAGGAAAATGAACAGGAGACTGTTTTGCAAGGTCAGATGCAGGACAGCCAAGTGATAGAATAGGAAAGTTATGGTCACAAGAAAGTACTTTTCTGACAATTTTGGTTGTCAAAACAGACTATAAATTCCCATTGGGACCCTCCTCTTCATGGCGCGGCGTGCCCCACATTGGCACTCCTTCCGCCCATCTACAGCAGGAGGAGAGCCATGATGGGCTTTCCTACCGCCCCTGCCACACCTGTGCCTGCCCAGCAGAACATCAGAGGGAGCTGTAGGGGCAGCTGGGAGCATCGCCCCCCCCTCTTCTATGGTAAGTTAAATTTTTGTTTTTTACTTTATAAAATGGGCGGGGGGAGGACTGCGGGTGGTCCACCCACTTCCCTGCCCAGCCCATGGCAACCACTCAGCGGTCGCCATAGACTGTGGCATGCCTACCAGAAGCTCCGGAGCAAATGCCGTCGTCGCGTTGCTCCAAGCTAAAAAACTTTTTTAGAGCGGAGTTTTGGGGCTTTGCCCCCAGGTGGCTTTGGAGTGGCGGCAGCATCATGTAATCCACCTGCCACCACTCCAAAGCTACTGCGGGGAAAAGTTACCATCTAGAGGTACCCAGGGAGAGTGACTTTGCACAAACCCAGTGAAAAGCACAAGATATTAAGGGGAAAACATATCTCTTCCCCATCTCTCTTGTTTCTAGGGCAGGGCAGGAGTGACTCTATTTTCCTACCTTACTGCTGTAAAATGGGCAAGTGGACAGGGCACTAATAACCTTTAGCCCCACTCCTGCATGCAAATCAAGGCACCATTGACAGGTTTGAGGTCAATGGGGTATTAGTAGGGATGGGAGAATCAGCAAACTATTTTTTTTTAATGCAATGCACGCTTGAGAATATGCAGGTTTTCCCTAAAAAATATATATGCTCACATTTGAATTTGGCAGTGCCAATAGTGCAAATTATGGATAAAAGAAAAAAAATCAAAATTAAATTCTCGTACATCACTAGGTATTAGCTACAAGGCTAGAAGCAGTGGTTTGAACAATAATTTTCTTCCGAGGATAGAAATAGAGGCTTTGGACCAGCTTTCAGAAGAAGCACGATCTTTAAAAAAATCATATAAAATCGAGGGTTTGAGCAATTGCTCTGATTTTTTTTCCACAAATGACCAGCCAGATCCCATCTTCAATGTCCCACAAGTTTCAAGTTTTTATCTTTGAAAATGAAGAAGTTACAGCGGGGGTGGGGCTTTTGGGGGACCCCCTATAACTTTTTAATTTGAAAAGATAGAGACATGAAACTTGTTGGACATTGCAGATTGGATCTTGCTAGTCCTGGCTCCCCATGTTTCATGTCATTATCATTTCAAATAAAAAAGTTATGCACGCGTTTCACCCAATGCAAGACTATGGGGAAAAAAGCACACAACAAGATGACAGCATGGAGGCCCGGTCAACCCGCTGTCAATAAAGTTGCATGATCTTTAATAAATTCATATAAAATCGAGGGTTGGAGGGATCGATCTCAAATTTCATACACAGGTCTAGCACATATTGCTACACATATGTGCCGAATTTCAGATCAATCCCTTCATCCCTGTATTTTATATGATTTTTTTAAAGATCCTGCAACTTTTTGACAGGTCTGAATGAACTCACGTGGCAAGCTGTCATTCTGACTGTCAGAACTTAAACGATCTTTAATAAATTCATATAAAATCGAGAGTTGGAGGGATCAATCTCAAATTTCATACACATACTTAAGCATACCCCATAAGCACTATGACCAAGTTTCAAGCCTCTAACATTGAAAATACAGAAGTTATAGGTTTATTTATATGGCGGTCTGGTAATCCGAAAAAAATCCAATATAATCAGGCTGAAAATTTTTGGATTGGATATTTATTGGAGTTTTTTTTGTTGAATAATTATCATTAATCGGATGTCTGATAACAACCTTATTGTATCGTTACTGGACATTTTAACGATACCATACACATCCCTAGTCAATACCATGCACAAACCTTGTCAGAGTTTGTGATGCACTGCACTCTCTGAGCATGTACAGAGTGCAAGCACACAGCAGCGGAATGACAGCAGAGCTCACTGGTAGCAGACAGATGTCCTGGTAGTCAGAAAACACTCAGACACAGCAGTGTTTTAAACTACTATACTAAGTTTTACTGTACAAGTATATACAGAGAAGAAACATTCATCTAATCTCTTTACACAGTATTAACCAGCACCACCCATAACTTCTACAACGTCTCATCTAGCATCACCCACATCATCACCCACACTGTTTCTCCACATGCTGTACATTTATAGCACTGTGGACCTATCACAGCGTCGGCTGCACATCTCCTCATATGTTGCTATGCTTTCCAGCACACAGGGAAGAGAACTAAATGACCTTGGTCTTTAATGCTTACCAGCTGCACTTGATTTGGCAACTGTACAGAGTACTTGAGATATCAAGTCATCTCATGTCTCTCTTTTTACTTAGTTGCAGAAAAAATACATTTGCTTTTACATTAAACCAAATAAAATCTTAACAAACCTAGCATGGCCAGAAGGTATGAGTGAGTCACTGGAAGATCTTACATACTGATGTTTAGTAGCTTGAGTCATTTCTCCTTTGAAAATTAGGGTTAGGGTCAATACTCCGTTTAGGGTTAGGTAGAGGATTACTTGCCTCCCCAAGCATTAGCCAGAGATGCGAAAGAGCGTAGCAGGGCCAGAAAGAATTAGTGGGCTTCCAGGAGATCTTCCATATTGACTTTTAGGAGCTGGAGTCACTTCTCTGTGGGAAGTGACAGTTAGGGTTATTATTCAGTTCAGGGTTATAGTCATGGAGGCATGGCTCCTCAGGAATGAATCATTGTTGTGGAGGAGCCAAGCATTGCCAGGAATAATGAATGGTCCACCAGGAGATCTTGCATTCTGACTTTTAGTAGCTGGAGTCACTTTCTCCTTGGTAAATTTGGGTTAGGGTTAATACTCATGTTTGGGTATTAACCATTCAACTGCTAAATGTCAATATAGAAGCAGTCCTGGAGGTCCAATCAGATAGTTTGCCCCTCCTAGGCTCTTCCATGCCCCCAGTATCTGCCCCATAGCCCTTCCATTCTCATCATAAATCCTAACCTTTGGATTAACCCAAACAATAATTTACCGCTCCGACATCCCTCCAACCATTCAAAGTCAGTATAGTTGCAGGCCTGGTAGCACAGACAGTCTGCCTGGCCCTGCTTGGCTTTTCTGCATCCCCAGTGTCTGCCCAGAAAGCCATGCCTCCTCAAACCTACCCGAATTTGAGGATTAAGCCTAACCCTATTTTCCTGGTGAGACTTCCCTGCAGCCGCTCAATAGTCATTATGGAAGCAGTCCTGATCGCTTATTCAGTGTGTCTGCCCCTCCAATGTTCTTCTAAGGCCCCAGTTCCTACCCGGTTACCCATCCCTCCTCAGCCCTAACCTTAACCTGAGGATTAACCCTATCCTTAATTTACCAGTAAGACTTCCCCCAGCCTTTCAAAGTCAATATTGAAGCTTTTCTGGAGGCACAAGCTGTCTGCTGGCCCCTGCTAAGCTCTTCCGCAGCCCAGGTTCCTGCCCATAGAGCCATGCCTCAATCGTAACCCTAACCTTGTGAATTAAGTCTAACCCTAATTTCCCTCTGAAACTTCCCTCCAGCCATTCAAAGTTAGTATGGAATCTGTCCCGGTAGCACACTGAGTTAGTCTGCCCGTCCTAAACTCTTCCACAGCCCCGGTTCTTGCCCCAAGACACTTGCTTTCTCAACCCTAACTCTGATTGTAGTATTAAGCCTAACCCAAATTTCCTGCTGAGACTTCCCTACAGCCCCTAAAAGTCAGTATGGAAGCAGTCCTGGTGGCCCACTCTGTTAGTCTGGCCCTCCTAGGCTCTTCTGAGGCCCAGGTTCCTGCCCGGGGTCCTTTGCCCCCTCAACCTTAACCCTAATTTGAGGACTAACTCTAATTTACCACTGAGACTTCCCTCCAACCATTCAAAGTCAGAATGGAAGCCATGCTGGTAGCACATTCAGTCTTCCTGGCCCTGCTAGGCTCTTCCATTGGCCCAGTTCATGGCCAGATATCTGTGCCTCCTCAACCTTAACATTAATGTGAGGATGAAGCCTAACCCTAATTTCCCACTGAGACTTCCCTCCAGCCACTAAAAGTTAGTATGGAAGTAGTCCTGTTGGCCCACTCTGTTAGTCTGGCCCTCCTAGGCTATACCATGGCCCCGGTTCCTGTCCTGTGACCCCTACCTCCACACCCTAACTATATCCTGAGGATTAGCCCTAACCCTAATTTACCACTGAGACTTCCCTCCAGCCATTCAAAGTTAGTCTGGAAGCAGGCCTAGTGGCCCACTGAGTTAGTCTAGCCCTCCTAGGCTCATCCATGGCCCTGGTTCCTGCCCAGAGAGACGTGCTTTCTCAACCCTAACCCTTTCCCCTCCTCCTCCATGGCAGCCTCTCCAGTCTTCTGAAAATGCTGCACAGGGAATTAGGAGACCTTGCTAAGTGGGGTGAGCTGTGGTGTGAGGGGAGGGAGCCACCCAAAAATCAATGGGAAGGATCATCCACAAGCGGAGTCCTTCCTTTTGCAGAAGGCAGATCCTAAATCCATCTCTTTAAGCCTACAGTGAATATACCTCTAGAACAGAAACATTTCTATATCTGATAGAATTATAAAATTATACATAATCTTGACCCAGCAAGTGTAAATGCAGCTAAAGAATAGCACTGGCATGTCATAAGTGTACTTCTTGGATAATTGATGAGCTCTGTATACAGTAAATCAATTAGAAAAATGACGGATTTCATAGACAAGTCATGGTAAAATGGCAAATGTTACAGATTAATAAAACAGCATATAAAGCCTCAGAAAGCTATCAGCATGCTTCAGAGAAACAATTCCTCAATGCTTAAGATTGTTTCTAATGAACTAAAACAATAAGCATGAACGTTAGACTATGATAAAAATCTGGTGTAATTTCTGAAATGGGAAAAAGAGCAGAGGGAAGGGATATTATCTCAGTTCACAGTGATGCTCTTTTCAAGAGTCAGCTTCAGTGAATTAGATTTTACATTCTCATTGTATCAGGATAAAAGAGTCTGTTTCTGGGAACAATTCAAAGTGCTGGTTATGATCTATGAAGCCCGATACGGCTTCGGACCAGGCTACCCGAAAGACTGCCTTTCTCCCATCCAAGGCTGCCTAGTCTTCAGATCTTCAGGAAAGGCCCTTCTTTTGAGACTGCTACCTTCGAAGGCATGTTTGGAGGTGACGCCATGGGAAGGCCCTCTTGGTGGCCGCTTTGAGACTATGGAACTCCCTGCCAAGGGAGGCTAGGTTCACTCCCTCTCTGCTATCCTGCTGTGGGCAGGCAAAAACCTTTTTATTCAAACAGTCTTTTGGCATGCTGGGATAGATGCTATTTATTCTGTTATTGAAGTGTTTTTAATTGTCTTTTAATGTATTTGTTTTATTATCGTTTAATCAAGTTTTATTTATTTTCACAAGCTATCTTGAGAACCGTTTTTCTTGGTAGGAAAATAGTAGGGTACAAATTAAATTTTAAAAAATTAATAAAATAAAAGGTGGTACTTGTTGTCATAATACCAAAGAAAGGGGGTATGGATATTATAGTGATGGAAAATAGTGCAAAAAGGATGATATAGCATTGGGTCAAATGAAGACTGTAGTTTAGGAAATTTTGGTTGCACGCTTAATGGCCTTTGAAGGCTTGTGATGGCTATGAACTACTGAAATCTGTGATACACTCTACACCCCAGGGTGGAAGCTGAAAGAAACATATGGCAGTTTGAATTTAGGCAGTAAGAGAAGGGGAAACTTTTCCAGCTGGTTGGTAGGAGGGAGCAGCAAGAGGTCTGCTGTCTGTATTTAGAGAACATCTTTAAGGAATTATTACAGACTGGGTAGGCCTCTGCTTGCTACATCCCTGGTCACCTTGTACATTTGTAAATAAATGTATATTACAAGAAACCTAGATCTCCAGTACCATTGTCTCACAAGGAAATTGTCCCAGTAAAAAGTTAAGATGGATCATCCTACTGTTGGGAAGAGTGTGGATCACGAAGTAGGAGGACGCCATGATGTCAACTACAACAGTACTACATCCACAGTACCCAGTCTGAAATATTATATATGGTAGAAACAATTGTTAAATTATCCATAACTAATTAGCACCTTAATTGTCCTTAATCTGAAAGAGACAACGAAACATGTTCTGGACTATTAACTGATTTATATTTTTAGGTGTTCAAGATAATTAGATGTTTCCTAAACTAGTTATGTGTGTGTGTGTGTGTGTGTGTGTGTGCCATAATTGTATAATTATGCAATGTTACTTTGCTTTCTTCCTTATTTCATAAGAGATTCTAAACAACATGGAAACTAGTGCTGTGCGAAATCCTGCCCTCTGTTTTCTGCATCTTTTGCAAGGAGGGGGACAATTTTCTCCTTAGGGTTTGGGGTTCCACTCATCTTTTTAAGTGTAGCCGGTTGCTGAGTGGTCTTCTTTCTGTTTTTTGTTTTGTTTTATTTTAAACATGCCAGGCACTTGGAGGAGCCCGGCAGTGCTTCCTGAGTGCCTATTGGAGACTATGTGGCCTTGCCCTCTCTCCATCAGGCATTCATGAACAACTCTTGGGCACCTGCAGGTGTGGGGGTGCAGGGGTGTTTTTTTTTTTTTTTTAAATGACCCTTCAACAAGTCCCTACACTTAAAAAGGTATGTGGAAACCCTGTTCCCCTCCCCAAGGAGAAAATTCTCAGAAAATCTCAGCTCTCCCAGCCTATTTCGCCAAAGTTTTCATTTTTTCCTCACCCCACCCTGAAATGCCGAAAATGGAATTGAAATTTTCAGCACTGCACTACTGGAGACTTAACATATGGATACAGGAACAGGCAGAAGGTAGATTGGGATCTACTGGTGGATCTCTGGATGATTTCTAGTAGATCAGGAAGAGTTTCCAGCTCCCAATGATTTGACAGTATAAACAACACAGAGCTTTTCACCCAACTTAAATTAGGTTGTTGAAATCAAAACCTTTGGGAGAAGTCAGGAGCAAATATGTGTGTGAATGGGTTTGTGTGTGAGCTCCAGTTTTGGTACTGAAAACATGTGTGTGTTCTCAGAGGAACTTTATTCCCTAATTCGGTGTCGGCCTTCCTGAGCCACTGTTTTGCACCTCACTTTGGTTGGTGGACCTCAGATTTCTAGTGGAAATGAAGTAGAGCCTACAAAATTGTATAGTTTCCCAGCCCTGCATTTCCTTATCTGGGCAACTCGTATAATTCTGTTACATAAGGTTTATTTGGTTGTTCTCCGTCAGGCAATTCCAATCCCATGAGATGGGAAAGTGGGATTGTGCTCACTTGCCCAGACCCTTTGTCACATCTCTGTTCTTCATCCTCATAACCAACCTGCACTTGGGGTTCAGAAGGACCAAAACAGGGAGCCTGCACTACTCACATTGGCTTCCCAAGCAATTTAGAACCTTGAGCATGTATGGTTCTAAGTCGCTTGGGGAACCTACACACGTAAAGCAGGCTCTTCATTTCAGAACTTCCCTAGGAATGAACAAATCTATCAGTTTTGCCTTCTCCCTCATCCAATTTTTTTTTCCAATCTCAAGTTCTTTCTGCCCTGTATATGCTGAAAAATTATGAGTTTTGGTAAATCTTTTTAAAAAAGAACAAATTTTTCACCCATCTTCATTGGCCAAATTCAAGAGGTACAACTATTGCCATGATTGATAGGACCATGTTGTACTTACCTGCCATGTAGCTGTTCAAGAGGAGGAGCCAATCAGAAAAAAAGAGATGGTAATCCTAATGTAGCACCACAAACATGGCTGAAAACATAGGGATATATGAGGGCTTTGAAACTAGGGATGTGTGAAATGTGCAAAATCTGTTCCATCTTTGTTTCATAGATTGTCATATGCCTTTCATTCCATTATTTGCCCATCGATGGAATTGGATTCTTTTTTGTTTCCGAATTTGCGCAAATTCACATTCCCCCATAATACTCAAATCCCCCCATGTTCATTTTCATGCTTTACCCTATGTGGGAAATGTGTGTTATTGACCCGTCTTTTTGTGTATATTTCTACAATGAAATTTATTTATTTATTTATTTCATTTCATTTCTATACCACCCAATAGCCAAAGCTCTCTGGGTGGTTCACAAAACTTTGCACAAAATTCCCAAAGGTTAGGAAAACAGACCCAGCCCAACAGGGGGAAAAGTCAATCCACTGCAGAATTGATAAAAATTGAACTCATTCGATTCTGTTGCAAATTTCTCTGACACCCCTATTTGAACTGCAGAGAGATGCCATTGCATGTAAGCATGGGTGTGACTAGAGATTTGTCCATTTTGGTTTCTCTTAGTTTCTCATTTTTCCGATCAGTTCATTAAATTCAGTTCTTCTCAACCTTTTGAGTTTTTTTAAAGTTAGCATGAAAATTCATAAACATTTTACTTGCATTTTGTGTAATATACATATTTTTGACAAGCAATTTTCCTGATACAATGATTTTGGACTATTTTCCCTAGTATATGCAGTTCTATACATATTTTGTCATTGTAGAACATTGTAAAATTCAAGGAAGTGTGAATTCCAAAGGATGGCTACATTTCATTTTACATAGTTGTTCAAAAATGCGAAATTAGGTAGTTTCACATGAAAATGCAAACTGAAGAAATTTCCTCCCTATCCCTTGATGAGACCTAGTGGCCTAGTGATCTAGATGAGACTTAGTGGCCAATTAGGTGTCTCCACAACATACACAAACAGATAAAATCCTCTCCTTTGTTGCTTACCAGCAGCTGGTAGTCCGTGGCATACTACTAAGGATAGTCAAGCATCCATGTACTCACTCCATAAATGCTTTTTGCCCTTGAAGGGGTTCTCCAAGAATGCAATTTGATGCTTGAAGGGTGCAATGCCCAGCTCTTTGATACCCTTTCCCCTTCCTCCAAGAACAAAAAAAGACTTTCACTGGGGCGGAGAGTAGCAAGTGGAGGAGGGCCCTAGAGATGACAGGAAAGACCAATCTTCATCTCCACTACTGACACAATCTGCTGCTCTACGTGCAAAAATAATATAATAGCCTGTGATGTACTTCAGAAATAATTGTGACATATTCAACATGTTTTGGTTTGCACTGCACATATAAACTGGCTTCATTTCTATTAGTCAGCAATGCTGAAGATGGACATTTTGGTCAACCCCACTAACTAACTAAGTCTGAAAATGAAATAAAAACCATTTGAAATGATAGAGCAACCAAGCCACCCTGTGAATATTGTGTTTCCATGTTATACTCATCTCACTGTCTTCTGTTGAACAGAAGTGTTATTTAAGACTATAATTGTTCTCTTAGGGCTTTGGTTCATAAAAGCTTTCCACATCACTTCACTTAAATGCTATTTCTCCAAGTAATTGTGTTTCGTTCTATGTTTTGGTTGTGAAGATGTTTTGTCATCTTCTTTTCATGTAGGGTGCCAACCAAATTTTTAAAAAAGAAACTAAGGGTGAAATCTTATGCACATTTAGACAGAAAAATGTCCTACAATTCCCAGTATTCCCCATCCAGTTGGGTGAGGAATGCTGGGAGTTGTAGGACTTTTTTCTGTCTAAACTTGCATAGGACTATACCCTAAAAGGTCCACCCAAATATACAAATATTGCAGAAAGTGCCACTATGCCTCTAATATTGAGGAAATTGCCATTTTACAGTGCCATTTTATGCAAGTGGAGTCTCCGGTTCCAGGAGTGGGAGAGTCCGCTGGACTCCCCAACCCAGTCAGGTGTCCATGCCATCCCTAAAAATATTGAAAATAATAAAAATGTACGATGTAAAATTCTGAATGAATTTTTAAACATAGCACAGCATTTAGAAGACAGCATAAGGTTATTCCCTAGGGACTGGTCAGAATTTTGTTTCAGGTTGGTTTTGATAAGAATTTACCAAATGTGCAAATTTCTCCATATTAGAGGCAAAAAGGACTTGAGTTGGATACAGGACCTGCCTTCCTCAAGTGGAAGGTCATCTGCCCCCTCTCTCTCATACACCACAGCTCACCCCATTCAGCAGGGTCTCCTGACAGAATGCATAGAATTTTAAGGGAGCTGGAGGGAGTGCCATGGGAAAGAAGGAACAGGGAAGTCCACATCAATCAGCACAGATCTGGATCCAACCCTTGAGATTTTAACCATTTGAATCCAGGAGAAAGCAAAACAGACAGATTTATTCATCACTATTCACTATTCACTGAAACAGCACTATCATGTTATTATAGCATGGATAACCATGGTCAGACTACTTCCATCCAGGAGAGATTACAGATCGACCACCATCCAAAGTTTGGTGAAATATGCTCCATGCTGTTTCATCTGGGCTATAAAGACAAGGCTGGCTCAAAGAGCACTCCCAAACAGTGAATCTGTTCCTTCAGGGGGAGTTCTACCATTCCATGCAGAATTGATTGAATACAGATTGCTTTTTCAAACCAAGCCAAAAGCTAAGCAAACTAAAGCAGGTCTTAACAGCTCACCTAATGCTGAAAGAGGAAGGGGAGGTTACCCTGTATGCTACTGCTAAGAAGGCCCTGTTGCCATTAAATGGTGCATGAAACAATTTTCAAAGCAAATTTAGAGGGCCTTGTTCAGGTGAAACAAGTGAATTTTGTGAGAAGTTCAAATACTGAGCAAATGAGTAAAATCTCTTGTAGGGGTGGGGTGTGTGTATTTCTCTCAATATATAATTATACCAAATAATTGAAATTACTGCAAACATTGTCCTGTAGTAAAAACAAACAAACCCCAAACCATTAACATCCTCAGCAGTGAGGATATAAACCAAAGATGGCTTCTTTCCATGGATGGGATATACTGTTGGAAGAGGTATAAATAGCACTATCCAAATGAAATGTCATAGCCCAAATGAAATGGTTATGGTTATGGTCTTCACATGGATTTAGCACATTGATATAAGGAAACCTCCAAATATGTGATTGATAAAAGCTGTAGGAATGATGCTCTGTGAAAGATGCAAGGGAGTTGGAAAGGGTACACTGACGATCACAGGAAAGAATGACATGGTGAAGGAGGAGTCTAGGGAAATGACATTAGTACCAAAAGGATTATCTCACCTGATGACTTTCAGAAGGGTATGCTTGGTTATTATATGCAGTGTGGATGTCAAAGGAACCAATACCTTCCTTTGACATTTATTTACAACTATCTTCTCAGATATAAACATCTTGGGAAGGGTTATCCCCATATGACATCTTCACTACACACTGCTATGTAGAAATGTCAGATGACAATAGCCTATAGGCTCCTATTATTGTCTCAGAGATGTATTCTGGGTAAGACAATAATGGCAATTAAAAGTGCAATGCATTTAGATCTTAGTGCTAAGGCTCTGAGTAGTCTCCTACATTGTGGCTATTTATATATATTCTGTTCCCAAAATGGCAATGCTAAGTCAAAAAGGCAACTCACGTGCTATCCTCTATGCCAGGATGCAACTACTCCAGAAGGCTGTGGCTGGAAGAGTTGGAATTGAAGTACCACCTCAAACAAAATGTGAACCTAATTAGAGGCTTCTTCCTCAAGCAAAACTTCTAAAGGATTTCGAGGGAAGCCAGTAAAGGTTAGGTAAGACTCTCAGCATCTCACATAGGTGGTTTTACACATTCACGACTGCTAGGGCACCCTTCCCCAACCTCTAGGTGTTTTTGGACTACCACTCCTAACATGTTTCTGGACCATGCCGTGCTGACTGGGAATGATGGGAACTGTAATCCAGCACATCTGGAGGCTACCACATTGGGGGAAGTTGTGCTTTAGTTCAAATCGAAGACACCCTTGCATTCTGCTGTGGTTGTCCACGCCACAAGCTATGTTAGAAGCTGGCAAAAACTAAACGGTGTAATCTATGTCTTCCTTTCCTTTCCACGTAATAAAGAATAAGTCAGTTCCACAATGCACACTGACTTAGAATAATGAATGGCACTGAATATCATCTACCAAAGGAGAAGGCTAATCAGGTGGGCTTTTCTGGTGCTAAAATAGAACTGAAACTGGTCTGTTGCTCTGTTTTGTGAGATCTTTCAACATTTTTATCTAGGTTTCTGACATTTGGAGTGTCCCTTCAGATTCGGATTTCAGTTGTGGCCGGGGTGGGGAGGCTGCTCAGTATAAACCAACAGTCAAGGTATTTAGGTATTATAGAAAAATGCTAAATAATCACAGTTGTCTTCTCCAGGCATTGTGTGTGTGTGTGTGTGTGTGTGTGTGTGTGTGAGAGAGAGAGAGAGAGAGAGGTAGATAGAGGAATGCCATTAAACTGATAGAGGAATGCCATCTGTAAGAATTAGGTAAGGTGGCAATTTTGGAGGAAGTGACTATTGGTCTGGGAATTTCTTCTCCCCAGCACTGCCACAACCTATGGGAGAACTGCTCCGCTGGACAATCCCACCTGTAGGTTTTCTTATTTATACCAAATGCTTATAGTTCTGGGCCTAAGGAACTTTCTGTCATTATAACTAAGAGTAACACAAATGGACCCCCTTTCTTCTGCCACCAATTTTCTTAGAATACTTTAAAACCTCTTAGTAGCTAATATAAGAAGCTTAGGCATGAGAGGGGCACCAAAACTACAGACACAAGGTGAATTATTAAATAAGTAATTCATGAAAGTGAAATTTTGTATGTGGTATTTAAAAAGGTTTTTCAAAAGACTGCTTAGTGACAATTCTTTAGGACTCAAGGGACACTTTTTTTGTTACAACCCTCTAAGGACATTTTTTATGCCAGGCCAAATTCCCTAAACCTTCACCCCAGCCAATTACCCTTACAACCAGGTCCTGATTTTGGGTAGTCTTCCTCTGACACCAAAGCGCCTCCTGCTGTATTTCTAGCTGCTTGGACAGTTTATCTGGGTTTTTACTGCCTGCTTGTATAACTTTCCTCTGGTAAGACCTTCGGGCAGCCTCTTGGCATAACACAGCCACCTGCTCCATACTCCAAGTATGGTTATCCATCATAGAAAGAACAGCTTAACATCCATGCCTTAGCTATTCAGCTTTCTGTTAGTCCTTCTAAAATACCACACAACAACCAGCAGACCTTCTCCCTCCATGACTACCACAGATTCTCTAACTCCTAACAGTCACCTGTCATTTCCTTGATTGTCCTTTCCCGACTACTCTTTTCCACCTAGCTAGTTTCTGCAGCCAATCAGAATCAAATTTACTTGATCCCATCTAACAATATTCAAAGCAATTGTCTCTCTGCCCACCTGCCCGCCCACCTGCCTGCCCGGCCTGCCTGCCTGCCTGGGTTTAGAACGTCATAGAGCAAATAACAAATAACAACAACAAAACAAGACCTCAGGCCTATTGAGATAGATTATTACCTCACAGAGGCCACACAAAGTAAACATTACATAACAAACACTGCTATATACTGGGCATTGCTTCACATAGATATGATATTAAATGTGTATTTTAAAATGCAAATTAAATCAGCTGGGGAGAACTTGTAATTATTGGTATCACCCTTTTCTCCCCTGCTATGTACCTGAGGAAAATCCCTCTTCTGTAGTCGGAATTTGCATTGGGAGAACATAAAGCTGTGTGGATCAGACCAAAGGGCAAAGGCCTATCTAGTCCAGCGTTCCACAATGGTCAGTCAGATGCCATGGGGAAGCCCACAAGCAGGACATGAGTGCAATAGTACCCTCCCACTCACATTCCCCAGCAACTTGCATTGGGAGACATACTGCCTGCCTCTGATATAGCCATCATGTCTAGTAGCCATTTATAGCCTTATCTTCCATGAATTTGTCTAGTCTCCTTTTAATGCTGTTAAAATTCTTATCCATAAAATGGGGCCCATCAGACGGGGGTGGGATTATGGGAACTCACATTTCCTTATCAAGGGCTCTCTTGCTGGTTCTCTTCTGCTTTCAAAATGAACACTTTTCGCTGAGAAGAGACCAGCGACCATGTGGCCTGTAGATTTCAATGGATTTCAATGGGGACAGCACCCTCTAGTGGGCAATTTATAGCGCAACCCCAGAAGAGTTGGATTAAAACTAGGGGTGTGCATCGGATCGGATCCGATCCACGATCCGAATCCGATCTGCCCCAAAAATTGGAAAATCCGATCCGATCCGATCCGATCCGGCACACCATCCGATCCGATCCGATCCGACGAGGTCTGATCCGGATCGGATCGGATCGGCGGATCGGACGCCATTTTAAATGCGTTTTTCCCATAGCAAATTATTGTTGTTTTACAAAAACGCCTATAACTTTTTCATTTTTAACGACAGAAGGATGAAACTTGGGCGCATTGTACACTGGTTAGGGATAGGTATCTGTGAGAAATTTCAGAAAGATTGGTGCATGCAGTTTGTGGCAATTAATTTTTTAATAAATAACATGGAATGCCTATAACTCGGTCATTTTTAAAGATACACACATGAAACTTTGCCACATTGTAGGTGGTACCTTGGGACCCACGTGTGTGAAATCCCAGAACCGTGGGTGCTTGCCTGGTGTGGCAATGAATTTTTGAAAAATGGGTAGTAGTGGGGTAAATGCAGTTATGCCTCCCATGTTTTTATTTTTAAAGATACAAACAGGACACTTCGGCACATTACAGGGAACACTTCCCTTGATATGTGTGTAAAATTTCAGACAGCTAGCTCCAGGCATGTGTTGGCAATGAATTGTTGAAAATTGGGTAGCAGTGGGGTAAAATACAGTTTTGCCTCCCATTTTTTTATTTTCAAAGATACAAACGGGAAACTTTGGCACATTGCAGGGAACACTTCACTTCAAATGTGTGTGAAATTTCCGGAAGCTAGGTGCAATATTTTAGTGGGAAACGAACGTTTATTCATGGCATTTCACATGGGATTTATGGGTTGGTTTGAAGAGCTACCAAGCTCTAACTCGCTCACATGGCAGAGGACCTATGCCCGCTCATACGCTGAAAATTTCACAAACTTTGGTGCAATGCTTTAGTGGGAAAACAAAGGTTTATTCATGGCATTTCACATGGGATTTATGGGTTGGTTTGAAGAGCTACCAAGCTCTAACTCGCTCACATGGCAGAGGACGTATGCCCGCTCAAACGCTGAAAATTTCACAAACTTTGGTGCAATGCTTTAGTGGGAAAACAAAGGTTTATTCATGGCATTTCACATGGGATTTATGGGTTGGTTTGAAGAGCTACCAAGCTCTAACTCGCTCACATGGCAGAGGACTTATGCCCGCTCAAACGCTGAAAATTTCACAAACTTTGGTGCAATGCTTTAGTGGGAAAACAAAGGTTAAACTTTATTATTTTAAACCTTCAGGAAAGGGAGGGGGAGGCTGTGTTTGTGTGTGTGTGTTTGACAGCTTGATCCACCAATTGTGCTTTAGAATACATGACTGAATCACCCAATCCTGTGAAGACTTTCTTCAGCCTCCAATCGCAATGCTGGATAAGGGCACCAGTATATATTCTCTCAGCCCTGCCCTTCTGGCTCTTTGTGGGTTGAACGTGGAGGAGATTAGGGAGTGTTTTGGAGCTGTGTTGGAGAGACTGTATTATTGATTGTATTTGGAGGTGGTTTTGAGGAGTTTTTCTGATCTTTTACTTCAGCTTTTCTTGTTCTCTCTCTTGGCTTTCCTTTCTCTCTTGCCTTTCCTTTCTTAGATAGCACGTTTGTTTGTCTGTGAGTTCAGTTTGTCTTTGCAGTGAGTGTGTTTGTTCTTCTTTCGCTTTCTGAAAAAAAACCCAAAAAATAATAAAAAAATATTTCTATCCTCTCTCTCTCTCTCTCTCTTTCTCTCTGTGTGTGTGTGTGTGTGTGCGCTTGTGAGTGAGTGTGTGTTGCTGGGCTGTGTAGCCTGCTGCTACAAACACAAAAAAAGTCAGCAAAGCACACACTTATACAAAAATAAATAATAATAAAAATAAAATGAAGCGTGGCACTCAAAGGGGGGGTGCTCCCAAGGCAGCATTTGGGAGAGGCCGCTCTGGGCATGGCGCTGCTGCTGCTGCTGCTGGGACCAGCAGCAGGCAGCCTACTTCCACACCCCCAGTTAAACTGAGGCGTTCTCCACTGGGGCAGCAGAAGCAGGCAGAGGCAACTCAAAGTAGTGCCTGCAGGGCACTCTTTCAGCAACATGAGGCAGGTGCTGGGAGCAGCAGTGGGCATGAAGAAGGAGCACTATATCCAGCTCCTTCTTTGGTGGGTGAGCCTGTGAACCCGCTGACTGATCTTTTCCCAGATCTTGTGGAAGTCAGCGAGGTTCAGAGTGAGAAGGAGGACTCTGATGTGGGGCAAGAGGAAGAGCAGGCAGCACCAGAGACTTACTCTCCACAATCCGTCCTCTCTTCCACTCATTCCCTTGCTCCTGAGGTGACACCACAGAGCGAAGGCGCCGGCAGGCCGTCTGTGTCACCCCAGAAGCGACAGGCAAGCAAGGTGTGGGACCACTTTGAGGTGGCAGTGGATTCCCGCTTTGCTGTCTGTCGCCACTGCAAGATGTCAGTGAGCAGGGGGAAAATGCCAGGCCACTTCACCACCACGAACCTCAGCCGCCACATGCAGAGGCACCACCAGTCTGTTTTGCTTGGGACCGAGGCGGGCACCTCGCAGCAGACTGGTGCTAGCGGCAAGGGCAAGCAGAAGGCTCCTGCAACTTCTGCCAGCTCTCGACCTCCCATCCCCAAGAGGCTTCGCCAGGCCACCATGGAAGAGATGGGGTGGGGGAAGTATGGAGCCACAAGGTGGCGTTTTCCAGCGCCCAACCAGATCACCAATTGCATCGGTGAGATGGTGGCGTTGGATGACCAGCCATTCAGCCTCGTCGAGAACGCAGGCTTCAAGAGGCTGATGGCTCTTGTGGTTCCATACTACAAGCCGCCGTGTTGCACCACCCTGAGCAGGCGTGTGGTGCCCTCCCTGTACCAGGCATGCAGGGAGTTAGTTCTGGGTCGTCTGTGCCAGGCAGAGGCACAGAAGGTGCACTTCACTTCGGACATCTGGTCCAGCGAAGGAGGAGTGCACGCTTACCTGTCCCTGACGGCTCACTGGTGGGGAGCCTCAGGGCAGGAAGCACCCAGGACTTCTGGGACTGGGAAGGAGGGCTGCCGCTGGGCCCTCCTTCATACCGCAGTCATGGACCAGTCCCACACGGCGGAGGAGATTACGGAGGCCATGAACCGCATGGTGGCAGGGTGGCTGGGCGGGCACCAGCACACCCGCGGTTACATGGTCACGGACGGGGGAGCCAATATGCTGAAGGCGGTGCGCGATGGCGGATTTGAGGGCATCCGCTGCATCGCGCACGTCTTCAACCTGGTCGTCAGGGATGGCCTTGGAGGCAGCAAGGCCCCTCTCCCTCCCCAAATCCGTAATCTCCTAGAGAGCTGCAGGAAGGTGGCTGGGCATTTCCACCACAGCGTGAAGGGCAGTCGGTTGCTGCGGGAGAAGCAGCAGGAGCTGGGACTTCCGCAGCACCGGCTAGTGCAGGACGTGGCAACACGTTGGAACTCCACCTACCACATGCTCGAGCGTATGGTGGAGCAACAGCGTGTTGTCCACGAGATGTTCAGGGTCGGGGACATTGGCATCCAGGCCCCACTGTCCAGGCAGCAGTGGGAGGCCATGTCCCAGCTTCTGGTGGTCCTCAAGCCGTTCCTTGAGGCCACCGAGACCCTGAGCAGCAGCACTGCCCTTCTCAGCCAGGTGCTCCCCGTGGCCAGGCATCTCCAGAATCAGATGGGCGAGTTTCTGGAGGCCGGGGATGCCGTCACCGGCAGGCGCTTCCTGCCAGAGGTGCGGGAAGTGGTGACGAGGCTGAGGGAAAGCCTATCCCGCCGGGTCCAGCCTCTCTACAACGAGAGGCAGTACATGTTGGCCACCATGTGCGACCCGCGCATCAAGGATGGGTTATGTGGGCAGACTTCCCGGGCAGGTTGGGTGGAAATGCTGGTGACAGACGTTCGGGCGGCCCGGGATGCCAGGATTGGGCAGGCAGAGGAGGAGGCCAGCGAAGCCCAGGCGCTAAGTCCGCTGAGCACCACCAGCAGCGGCGGCAGCAGCACCACCACACCCAGCAGGGGGACAGGCCAGGGGTTTTGGGACAAGGCTTTGCAGGCTGCGGTTGGGCATAGAGGCACTCAACCCAGCCGCCGCCAGGATGACGCTGCAGCAGCAGTGCAGCGTTACCTGGCGGAGCAGATGGAGGACGGCTCCATCGAACCCCTGGCCTACTGGTCATCTCGGCGCCAGATGTGGCCTGATCTGGCGCGGGTGGCCATGGACAGAATCAGCTGCCCACCGTCCAGCGTTCCAAGCGAGCGGGTGTTTTCCATGGCGGGCGACGTGGTCACACCCCACCGCTCTCGCTTGGACGCTGAGATTGTGGAGCAGCTGGTCTTCCTCAAGGTCAATCTGCCCCTGCTGGGATACCCCACCCTCATGCCCACGGGGGAGTAATTGGCAGGCACCCCCCATCCATCCCACACCTTTGGGCAGGCACCGGCAGGCCCTTGATTTTTTAATTCTTATTTTCGGTTAATTAATTTTCTTTACTTTAATTTACTGGCTGTGTTGTTTACAGCTCAGTAACTCAACTCTGAACGATGGATCCCGAAGGGATCTAGTTTCTTCTCCTAGCCTCTTACATTGAGGGGATGCACAAGCATCTCACACATTCTATGTTGTTTGACTTGAACCAATGTGCTTGCACGTGTGCCTCTGAAATTGGACTCCGATGGCTCCCTCCAGGCCTTCTGTAAGGTCCCACACTTCCATGGGCGTTTCTTCTTGTAAGACCACGTCAGAGGCTCATGAGAACTTTGGATAAGAAGAAGGCTTAATTTTATCGCCAAGGAACGCATGCACCTCTCTGACTATGAACGAAGGACGCGATAGGATTCCTCTTCCAGGCTCCTACATTGAGTGGATGACAAGCAGCATCCCACACTGTTTCTGACTGTGTCTTTTGGACTTATGTGGCAGCCTTGCAGGGCTGTCACTGTGTGTTGTGTTTATTTTGGCTATATGATTTAAAAAACTGCCTGCCCGCCTGCCCACCTGCTAGGTTGCCGCCATTGTGAAGTAGCCGGAATGCGTGGGCTGGTCTCACGGTTCTATTGCTTACTTGTGCAATGCGCAAGCGCCTGGCATCATGCCCGCCTCTGCCTCTGCCTCTGCCTGCCTGCCTGCCTGCCTGCCCGCCTGCCCACCTGCTAGGTTGCCGCCATTGTGAAGTAGCCGGAATGCGTGGGCTGGTCTCACGGTTCTATTGCTTACTTGTGCAATGCGCAAGCGCCTGGCATCATGCCCGCCTCTGCCTCTGCCTCTGCCTGCCTGCCTGCCTGCCTGCCTGCCCGCCTGCCCACCTGCTAGGTTGCCGCCATTGTGAAGTAGCCGGAATGCGTGGGCTGGTCTCACGGTTCTATTGCTTACTTGTGCAATGCGCAAGCGCCTGGCATCATGCCCGCCTCTGCCTCTGCCTCTGCCTGCCTGCCTGCCTGCCTGCCCGCCTACCCACCTGCTAAGTTGCCGCCATTGTGAAGTAGCCGGAATGCGTGGGCTGGTCTCATGGTTCTATTGCTTACTTGTGCAATGCGCAAGCGCCTGGCATCATGCCCGCCTCTGCCTCTGCCTCTGCCTGCCTGCCTGCCTGCCCGCCTGCCCACCTGCTAGGTTGCCGCCATTGTGAAGTAGCCGGAATGCGTGGGCTGGTCTCACGGTTCTATTGCTTACTTGTGCAATGCGCAAGCGCCTGGCATCATGCCCGCCTCTGCCTGCCTGCCAATGTGACTTTGCCTGGAGGAGCCTATGCCACTGTGACTTTGCCTAGAGGAGCCTATGCCAATGTGACTTTGCCTGGAGGAGCCTATGCCAATGTGACTTTGCCTGGAGGAGCCTATGCCAATGTGACTTTGCCTGGAGGAGCCTATGCCACTGTGACTTTGCCTGGAGGAGCCTATGCCACTGTGACTTTGCCTGGAGGAGCCTATGCCAATGTGACTTTGCCTGGAGGAGCCTATGCCACTGTGACTTTGCCTGGAGGAGCCTATGCCACTGTGACTTTGCCTGGAGGAGCCTACGCCACTGTGACTTTGCCTGGAGGAGCCTACGCCACTGTGACTTTGCCTGGAGGAGCCTATGCCAATGTGACTTTGCCTGGAGGAGCCTATGCCACTGTGACTTTGCCTGGAGGAGCCTATGCCACTGTGACTTTGCCTGGAGGAGCCTACGCCACTGTGACTTTGCCTGGAGGAGCCTACGCCAATGTGACTTTGCCTGGAGGAGCCTACGCCAATGTGACTTTGCCTGGAGGAGCCTATGCCAATGTGACTTTGCCTGGAGGAGCCTATGCCAATGTGACTTTGCCTGGAGGAGCCTATGCCAATGTGACTTTGCCTGGAGGAGCCTATTGCCACTGGAGTCCTCCGATCCACAGCGGCCGCACGAATAAGGTAAGTGTGTGCAGTCAACGCAGGGACACCTGAGGGTGTCCAGAAGTGGGGCAGTCTGAGATCTTACTTCCGAGTAAGCAAGCAGGCAGCCCCGTGTGCCTACTGGGGCGTGGGCACTCAGGACCGGGCAGATGCCAGTCCTGGGTGAGAGGGAGCCAATGGTGGAAAAGTATGATTTATCTCATGTTAATTCTTTCCCCCCCCCCTCCTTCTTTTGCAGCCTATGGAACTCTTCGCCACTGCGCAAAGCGGACCCGTGATTCCAGACTGCCCATCTGCCCCAGCCACGGCCGCATGGAGGTGGCCCATCGATTCACGTCACCCGTACGACTCAGGTAAGAGGCTCTCTTTAAGAGCTGACCTGCGAGGAAGCAGGCAGCTCCATGTGCGTAATGGTTGGGCGTGGGCATTAAGGACTGGGCAGATGCCAGTCCAACGTGGGAGTGGGCTAGTTGTTAAAGTGTTATGTGTGTAATCCTTATTTTCCCTTCTTCTTTTGCAGCCTATGGAACTCTTTGCCACAGTGCCCAGGAGAGACGGTAATGCAGACTGCCCACCTGCCCGTCACTGCCCGCCTGGAAGTCGCATCTTATCAACAACGCCCTCAGGACTGTGGTAAGTGTTCTGTGAATGGGGGGGGCACCTTCCACCTAACTGAAGGTTGGCTGTCTGCCTGCTAACTTCCGAGTGAGCAGGCAGCCCCGTGTGCCTGCTGGGCCGTGGGCACTCAGGAAGGGCAATCCTGGGTGGGAGGGAGCTAGTTGTGTTAAAGTGGTCAACTAATATTCATTCTTTTTCCCCCCCCTCCTTCTTTTGCAGCCTATGGAACTCTTTGCCACAGTGCCCAGGAGAGACGGTAATGCAGACTGCCCACCTGCCCGTCACTGCCCGCCTGGAAGTCGCATCTTATCAACAACGCCCTCAGGACTGTGGTAAGTGTTCTGTGAATGGGGGGGCACCTTCCACCTAACTGAAGGTTGGCTGTCTGCCTGCTCACTTCCGAGTGAGCAGGCAGCCCCGTGTGCCTGCTGGGGCGTGGGCACTCAGGAAGGGCAATCCTGGGTGGGAGGGAGCTAGTTGTGTTAAAGTGGTCAACTAATATTCATTCTTTTCCCCCCCCCTCCTTCTTTTGCAGCCTATGGAACTCTTTGCCACAGTGCCCAGGAGAGACGGTAATGCAGACTGCCCACCTGCCCGTCACTGCCCGCCTGGAAGTCGCATCTTATCAACAACGCCCTCAGGACTGTGGTAAGTGTTCTGTGAATGGGGGGGCACCTTCCACCTAACTGAAGGTTGGCTGTCTGCCTGCTAACTTCCGAGTGAGCAGGCAGCCCCGTGTGCCTGCTGGGCCGTGGGCACTCAGGAAGGGCAATCCTGGGTGGGAGGGAGCTAGTTGTGTTAAAGTGGTCAACTAATATTCATTCTTTCCCCCCCCCCCTCCTTCTTTTGCAGCCTATGGAACTCTTTGCCACAGTGCCCAGGAGAGACGGTAATGCAGACTGCCCACCTGCCCGTCACTGCCCGCCTGGAAGTCGCATCTTATCAACAACGCCCTCAGGACTGTGGTAAGTGTTCTGTGAATGGGGGGGCACCTTCCACCTAACTGAAGGTTGGCTGTCTGCCTGCTCACTTCCGAGTGAGCAGGCAGCCCCGTGTGCCTGCTGGGGCGTGGGCACTCAGGAAGGCCAATCCTGGGTGGGAGGGAGCTAGTTGTGTTAAAGTGGTCAACTAATATTCATTCTTCCCCCCCCCTCCTTCTTTTGCAGCCTATGGAACTCTTCGCCACTGCGCAAAGCGCACCCGTGATTCCAGACTGCCCATCTGCCCCAGCCACGGCCGCATGGAGGTGGCCCATCGATTCACGTCGCCCGCACGACTCTGGTAAGAGCCTGTCAGAGAGCTTACCCACGAGTAAGCAAGCAGGCAGCCCCGTGTGCCTGCTGGGGCGTGGGCACTCAGGACCGGGCACATGCCAGTCTTGGGTGGGAGGGAGCCAGTGGTGGAAAAGTATCATTTTTCTCATATTCTTCCCCCCCCTTCTTCTTTTGCAGCCTATGGAACTCTTTGCCACAGTGCCCAGGAGAGACGGTAATGCAGACTGCCCACCTGCCCGTCACTGCCCACCTGGAAGTGGCATCTTATCAACAACGCCCTCAGGAGGACTATGGTAAGTGTTCTGTGAATGGGGGGGGGCACCTTCCACCTAACTAAAGGGTGGCTGTCTGCCTGCTAAGTTCCGAGAAAGCAGGCAGCCCCGTGTGCCTACTTTGGCGTGGGCACTCAGGAACGGCCACTCCTGGGTGGGAGGGAGCTAGTTGTGTTGAAGTGGTCAACTAATATTCATTCTTTTCCCCCCCCCCCTTCTTCTTTTGCAGCCTATGGAACTCTTCGCCACTGCGCAAAGCGCACCCGTGATTCCAGACTGCCCATCTGCCCCAGCCACGGCCGCATGGAGGTGGCCCATCGATTCACGTCGCCCGCACGACTCTGGTAAGAGCCTGTCAGAGAGCTTACCCATGAGTAAGCAAGCAGGCAGCCCCGTGTGCCTGCTGGGGCGTGGGCATTCAGGACCGGGCACATGCCAGTCTTGGGTGGGAGGGAGCCAGTGGTGGAAAAGTATCATTTTTCTCATATTCTTCCCCCCCCTTCTTCTTTTGCAGCCTATGGAACTCTTTGCCACAGTGCCCAGGAGAGACGGTAATGCAGACTGCCCACCTGCCCGTCACTGCCCACCTGGAAGTGGCATCTTATCAACAACGCCCTCAGGAGGACTATGGTAAGTGTTCTGTGAATGGGGGGGGGCACCTTCCACCTAACTAAAGGGTGGCTGTCTGCCTGCTAAGTTCCGAGAAAGCAGGCAGCCCCGTGTGCCTACTTTGGCGTGGGCACTCAGGAACGGCCACTCCTGGGTGGGAGGGAGCTAGTTGTGTTGAAGTGGTCAACTAATATTCATTCTTTTCCCCCCCCCCCTTCTTCTTTTGCAGCCTATGGAACTCTTCGCCACTGCGCAAAGCGCACCCGTGATTCCAGACTGCCCATCTGCCCCAGCCACGGCCGCATGGAGGTGGCCCATCGATTCACGTCGCCCGCACGACTCTGGTAAGAGCCTGTCAGAGAGCTTACCCACGAGTAAGCAAGCAGGCAGCCCCGTGTGCCTGCTGGGGCGTGGGCACTCAGGACCGGGCACATGCCAGTCTTGGGTGGGAGGGAGCCAGTGGTGGAAAAGTATCATTTTTCTCATATTCTTCCCCCCCCTTCTTCTTTTGCAGCCTATGGAACTCTTTGCCACAGTGCCCAGGAGAGACGGTAATGCAGACTGCCCACCTGCCCGTCACTGCCCACCTGGAAGTGGCATCTTATCAACAACGCCCTCAGGAGGACTATGGTAAGTGTTCTGTGAATGGGGGGGGCACCTTCCACCTAACTAAAGGGTGGCTGTCTGCCTGCTAAGTTCCGAGAAAGCAGGCAGCCCCGTGTGCCTACTTTGGCGTGGGTACTCAGGAACGGCCACTCCTGGGTGGGAGGGAGCTAGTTGTGTTGAAGTGGTCAACTAATATTCATTCTTTTTTCCCCCCCCTTCTTCTTTTGCAGCCTATGGAACTCTTCGCCACTGCGCAAAGCGCACCCGTGATTCCAGACTGCCCATCTGCCCCAGCCACGGCCGCATGGAGGTGGCCCATCGATTCACGTCGCCCGTACGACTCAGGTAAGAGTGCAGGCAGAGTGGCCATATAGAAAAGAAGGCAGGGCCCCTGCACCTTTAACTGTTGTGATGAAGGGGGAATCTCAGCAGGAACTAATTGCCTATAATGACACTGGCTGAAATTCCCTTTTCTCTACAACTGCTGAAGTTAGGAACCCTGACCTGGATTTGATCTGGTCAGCCTAACGTAGGGTGCTATTAGGAGTGAATAATGAATAACCCAAGGACAAAAGAAATGGTGATTCTCTAATGCTCCGGTAAGCTGTGTCCTGCCAGACACAAAAGGATAGCCAATCTCTCTAACAATGGACTCAGAAGAGTGATTTAGAAAGGGAGGGGTGCAGCAGGAGAAGGAGGATTGCATCACAAACAAGAGAAGTGTACCGGTGGGAGACTACTAGGACTTGCATGTATTAATTTAATACAAATCTTTATTTATTTTCCTTTCTTCTTTTGCAGTATAAAAGTATTCATGTAATATTCATTTTCCCCCTCCTCTTCTTTTGCAGCCTATGGAACTCTCACTGCCACAGTGCCCGGGAAAGGAGAGACTTTGCCCATTAAATGCCAGCCTGCCTGCCCGCCCGCTGCTGATGCCGCCTGCCGCCTTCCAGATCCTTCCTGCAAAGAGAGCAAGCCGCCCTCCTCGCACAAGCCATGGGACTTGGCATTCGCCCTCAAGGAGAATGTCACCCAGTCCCCAACGCCGCTGTTGGACTTTGCCCTGGATGCCAGCCTGCCTGCCCACCCGCTGCTGATGCCGCCTGCCGCCTTCCAGATCCTTCCTGCAAAGAGAGCAAGCCGCCCTCCTCGCACAAGCCATGGGACTTGGCATTCGCCCTCAAGGAGAATGTCACCCAGTCCCCAACGCCGCTGTTGGACTTTGCCCTGGATGCCAGCCTGCCTGCCCGCCCGCTGCTGATGCCGCCTGCCGCCTTCCAGATCCTTCCTGCAAAGAGAGCAAGCCGCCCTCCTCGCACAAGCCATGGGACTTGGCATTCGCCCTCAAGGAGAATGTCACCCAGTCCCCAACGCCGCTGTTGGACTTTGCCCTGGATGCCAGCCTGCCTGCCCGCCCGCTGCTGATGCCGCCTGCCGCCTTCCAGATCCTTCCTGCAAAGAGAGCAAGCCGCCCTCCTCGCACAAGCCATGGGACTTGGCATTCGCCCTCAAGGAGAATGTCACCCAGTCCCCAACGCCGCTGTTGGACTTTGCCCTGGATGCCAGCCTGCCTGCCCGCCCGCTGCTGATGCCGCCTGCCGCCTTCCAGATCCTTCCTGCAAAGAGAGCAAGCCGCCCTCCTCGCACAAGCCATGGGACTTGGCATTCGCCCTCAAGGAGAATGTCACCCAGTCCCCAACGCCGCTGTTGGACTTTGCCCTGAATGCCAGCCTGCCTGCCCGCCCGCTGCTGATGCCGCCTGCCGCCTTCCAGATCCTTCCTGCAAAGAGAGCAAGCCGCCCTCCTCGCACAAGCCATGGGACTTGGCATTCGCCCTCAAGGGGAATGTCACCCAGTCCCCAACGCCGCTGTTGGACTTTGCCCTGGATGCCAGCCTGCCCGCCCGCTGCTGATGCCGCCTGCCGCCTTCCAGATCCTTCCTGCAAAGAGAGCAAGCCGCCCTCCTCGCACAAGCCATGGGACTTGGCATTCGCCCTCAAGGGGAATGTCACCCAGTCCCCAACGCCGCTGTTGGACTTTGCCCTGGATGCCAGCCTGCCCGCCCGCTGCTGATGCCGCCTGCCGCCTTCCAGATCCTTCCTGCAAAGAGAGCAAGCCGCCCTCCTCGCACAAGCCATGGGACTTGGCATTCGCCCTCAAGGAGAATGTCACCCAGTCCCCAACGCCGCTGTTGGACTTTGCCCTGAATGCCAGCCTGCCTGCCCGCCTTCCAGATTCTGCTGTGGAAGGAGAAATAAATAATACTAGGTGCTGCAAGAGACCATGTGGATTGGCTCTACATCAAAGCAGCCTTCTGGTTTAGAATTACATACACAAGAAAAGAACAATCATTTATCCTGCAAGATCCCTTCCCAGGCTAGGATCTGAATAATAGCTATTAGCTAGGATCTGAATAGCTATTAGCTGGGATCTGATTAGCTACTAGTGCATTTGGTAGCATTCCTGCAACCAACACCTGTCTTGTCATGTAAATGTATGGGTCCCTAAAGCAATTTACAATCACTTTACATTTTACAAATGAATAAGTGAAACTTTCTTCCCTCATTACCATTCCACACCAGGCAGGCAATGTCCCCTTCCTGAAGGTTTAAAATAATAAAGTTTAACCTTTGTTTTCCCACTAAAGCATTGCACCAAAGTTTGTGAAATTTTCAGCGTTTGAGCGGGCATAAGTCCTCTGCCATGTGAGCGAGTTAGAGCTTGGTAGCTCTTCAAACCAACCCATAAATCCCATGTGAAATGCCATGAATAAACCTTTGTTTTCCCACTAAAGCATTGCACCAAAGTTTGTGAAATTTTCAGCGTTTGAGCGGGCATACGTCCTCTGCCATGTGAGCGAGTTAGAGCTTGGTAGCTCTTCAAACCAACCCATAAATCCCATGTGAAATGCCATGAATAAACCTTTGTTTTCCCACTAAAGCATTGCACCAAAGTTTGTGAAATTTTCAGCGTTTGAGCGGGCATAAGTCCTCTGACATGTGAGCGAGTTAGAGCTTGGTAGCTCTTCAAACCAACCCATAAATCCCATGTGAAATGCCATGAATAAACCTTTGTTTTCCCACTAAAGCATTGCACCAAAGTTTGTGAAATTTTCAGCGTTTGAGCGGGCATAAGTCCTCTGCCATGTGAGCGAGTTAGAGCTTGGTAGCTCTTCAAACCAACCCATAAATCCCATGTGAAATGCCATGAATAAACCTTTGTTTTCCCACTAAAGCATTGCACCAAAGTTTGTGAAATTTTCAGCGTATGAGCGGGCATAGGTCCTCTGCCATGTGAGCGAGTTAGAGCTTGGTAGCTCTTCAAACCAACCCATAAATCCCATGTGAAATGCCATGAATAAACGTTCGTTTCCCACTAAAATATTGCACCTAGCTTCCGGAAATTTCACACACATTTGAAGTGAAGTGTTCCCAGCAATGTGCCAAAGTTTCCCGTTTGTATCTTTGAAAATAAAAAAATGGGAGGCAAAACTGTATTTTACCCCACTGCTACCCAATTTTCAACAATTCATTGCCAACACATGCCTGGAGCTAGCTGTCTGAAATTTTACACACATATCAAGGGAAGTGTTCCCTGTAATGTGCCGAAGTGTCCTGTTTGTATCTTTAAAAATAAAAACATGGGAGGCATAACTGCATTTACCCCACTACTACCCACTTTTCAAAAATTCATTGCCACACCAGGCAAGCACCCACGGTTCTGGGATTTCACACACGTGGGTCCCAAGGTACCACCTACAATGTGGCAAAGTTTCATATGTGTATCTTTAAAAATGACCGAGTTATAGGCATTCCATGTTATTTATTAAAAAATTAATTGCCACAAACTGCATGCACCAATCTTTCTGAAATTTCTCACAGATACCTATCCCTAACCAGTGTACAATGCGCCCAAGTTTCATCCTTCTGTCGTTAAAAATGAAAAAGTTATAGGTGTTTTTGTAAATCAACAATAATTTGCTATGGGAAAAACGCATTTAAAATGGCGTCCGATCCGCCGATCCGATCCGATCCGGATCAGACCTCGTCGGATCGGATCGGATGGTGTGCCGGATCGGATCGGATCGGATTTTCCAATTTTTGGGGCGGATCGGATTCGGATCGTGGATCGGATCCGATCCGATGCACACCCCTAGTTTTAATCCAACTCTTCTGGGGTTGCGCTATAAATTGCCCACTAGAGGGTGCTGTCCCCATTGAAATCCATTGAAATCTACAGGCCACATGGTCGCTGGTCTCTTCTCAGCGAAAAGTGTTCATTTTGAAAGCAGAAGAGAACCAGCAAGAGAGCCCTTGATAAGGAAATGTGAGTTCCCATAATCCCACCCCCGTCTGATGGGCGGATCGGATCGGAATCAGATCCGATCCGATCCGACACACTATCCGATCCGATCCGATCCGACCCCCCAGGTCCGATTCCGATCCGCTATCCGATCCGATCCGGGGGGTCAGTGCACATCCCTAATTAAAACAGGTTTATTTTGTCACTCTGATGAGCCCCTAAAATTGAGAAAAGGAGCACAGGACGTGCGGGAGACAGATGACGACGTCAAAAGGACCTGCAAAGCACCGTGAGTGGCCAGTAACGATAGTGCAATAAAACGCTTATCTGCTGACGCTCAGTATCTTGTGGTAGCATTCCATAGTTTAACTATGCACTATATGAAGGAAATCCTTCTCCTCAACTCCAGCTAGAATTTGCATTGGGAGAGAATGCAGTGTCCATCCTCAGAGGAAGGATTTTCCTGAGGACTCTGGTAGGATAGGAAAGGCTTAAATTCCCCTTCTGCACAACCTTGCCCCTCTTGGCTTATAAAAGCTAGCAGGGATGGAACAGCCAGCTGGGCCAGGGAAGTGATTAATGCCTCTCTATGAGAGGGAGTGGTCCCAGACCTCCTGAAAGAGGCAGTAGTGAAACCACTCCTGAAGAAAGCTTCCCTGGACCCAGAAAAATTTAATAACTTTAGGCCGGTGGCAAACGTTCCATTCCTGGGCAAGGTCCTTGAGCGGGTGGTTGCTGGCCAGCTCGAGACACTCTTGGATGAGACTGATTATCTGGATCCATTTCAGTCGGGTTTCAGGCCTGGTTTTGGCATGGAAACAGCCTTGTTCACCCTGTATGATGACCTATATCAGGAGAGGGACAGGGGGAGTGTGACTCTGTTGATTCTCCTTGATCTCTCAGTGGCTTTTGATACCATCAACCATGGTATCCTTCTGGCACGACTGGTTGAGTTGAGAGTGGGAGGCACTGCATTGCAGTGGTTCCACTCCTACTTGACAGGTCGGCTCCAGAAGTTGGTGCTGGGGAGACATTGCTCGGCCCCGTGGATTCTCCAGTATGGGATTCCGCAGGGGTCAGTTTTGTCCCCCATGCTGTTCAACATCTACATGAAACCGTTGGGTGCAGTTTTGGAGTGTGTTGTCTTCAGTACGCTGATGACACGCAACTCTACTTCTCCTTTTCATCTTCATCAGGTGAGGCTGTGGATGTGTTGAACAAGTGCTTGGCTGCGACAATGGACTGGATGAGAGCTAATAAACTGAAACTTAATCCAGACAAGACTGAGATGCTGTTGGTGGGGGGGGGGGTTCCTCTGACCGGATGGAGGGTGTTCAACCTGTTCTGGATGGGGTTGCACTCCCCTTGAAGGAGCGGGTTCGTAGCTTGGGGGTTCTCCTAGAACCATCTCTGTCACTTGAGGCTCAGGTAGCCTCAGTGGCACGGAGTGCCTTCTACCAACTTCGGCTGGTGGCCCAGCTACGCCCCTATCTGGACAGGGATAACCTGGCTTCAGTTATCTATGCGCTGGTAACCTCCAAGTTAGATTACTGCAATGCGCTCTACGTGGGGCTGCCTTTGAAGACAGTTTAGAAGCTGCAGCTTGTGCAGAATGCAGCGGCCAGATTGTTAATAGGGACCAGAAGGTTCGAACATATAAGACCGATACTGGCCCGCTTGCATTGGCTGCCTGTAGGTTTCCGAGCCCGATTCAAGGTGCTGGTTTTAACCTATAAAGCCTTACACGGTTTGGGACCACAATACCTGATGGAACATCTTTCCCGACATGAATCTACCTGTTCACTATGCTCAATATCAAAGGTCCTCCTCCGGGTGCCTACTCCGAGGGAAGCTCGGAGGACAGCAACAAAGGAGAGGGCCTTCTCTGTGGTGGCCCCTCAATTAAGGAATGATCTTCCCGATGAGGCCCGCCTGGCGCCAACACTGTTATCTTTTTGGCGCCAGGTCAAAACTTTTCTTTTCTCCCAGGCATTTTAACAGCTCAAGTTGAGGTTTGATTGACATTGTGGCCAGGCTTAACAGTTAAAATGTTTTAAAGTGTTTTAATGACAGCTGTTTTATGTTTATGTTTTAAAATTTTGTATATTGTCTTTTTAATGCTCAATCTTTTTAATTTTTGTAAACTGCCCAGACAGCTTCGGCTATAGGCGGTATATAAGTATAATAAATCATCATCATCATCATCATCATCCCTGCTACTGATTCAATTTTCATTTTAAAAATCTGCATGTTAAATGCAAAAACACCGCCACTGTTCAAAAACCTATGTATTTCTTTAAAAATGAGTTGATCATTCACTTCATTCTGTCTCATATCTGGCCCACTAGGGTTAAATTGGCTATTTTGTTGTATGTCCATTCATATGCAAAGTTAAACATCTACATTATAAATTATAGCTATAATGCATCTTATCTTTAGATCTGAGAAACAAAGTCACAGAGCTTTTAACATGGATTCATGTTCGAGTAACTAAGAGAAGATCAAACTCAATCTCCCATGTGTGATTCTGCTCTGGTGCCCACAGCCATCATAGCTTTGAAACAAGCCAATTTCCAGAGCAGTACAGAGGCTTCAACAGCAGGCAAATTATACACATACATGGTTATCAAATTAATTACATTCCGTGTGTTTTAAAAAATCATCTGAAAAAGAAATGCCCTAGCCATTTCCATAAGCTCTTGATCATGTTATCATTAATAGCTTTCATTTTCTTGACTTTTCAAAAACAATTACCATTAGAAGGGGAAAATCAGGTTCTAATATTTTATGCTCAAAGTTGGAGTTGGGAATTAGCCTTTAGCTGAAAAACAAGTCACAGTAGCAATACATGGGACTGAATAGACTACTGTATGCTATTAAAATGGCAAAGCAATTTGTACTGATTCTTAGCAAGATATGTACTCAAGACCCTTTTCTATTGTTTTCTCAACATGTTTTGAGACACCAGCTTAGTGTTCTATGAGGTTCCAGTGCACACATGGGGCTCTGCATAACGGAGCTATGACTCATATCAGAAATTATATACAATGTCATCAGATTTTGCAAAGTCTGTGGAAGTGATTGGTCGAATCCCTTGCTTGGGTGGAGCTCACCATGCATACTGTATTCTCCTGTGTGTTCATTCACTGAAGTTCAAGGTGATTGTTTGCATGATGTACTTGGTTGTGCAGTCATCTATATGCATAAACACTGTGTATATATATACAGTTCTAGATAGTATACCAATGGCATTCTGGGATTTTTGAAGCTTGAAGCTCAGAAGATAATAAAGTTATCACTAGGCCCTAGTAGGGCAAGGTATGCTATGGCAGGGAAAGCATTGGGTTCCAGGTGGGTGGATGCCAGCCTCACAATGAGCTGGTCTATATCTGTTGAGGACCTCAGGCAGTTTTTCTGTAGTCCTTTGGGACTGGGAACTGTCAGTTCATTCCATCAAAGGATGCTTAGCCACCTTTCTAGCTAAGTCCAAGGGATTGACAGACAGTATAACAGACTTCAGAATTCAGAGGATGAACTGGTATGCTGAGGAAAGTGGGCCTGATGCAAGATGTACCATTTGCCTTGAAACATTAAAGGGGTTAAAGAGCTGTGGGGTGATCTCCACACTTCTCAGTTTGAGACATTGCTTTTCAATGCAGCAATGCCTACCAGAGCCAACTCCAGAAAATGGTCCAGCTAATTTCGAGAGCATCCACAATATTGCCCAAACTGGAGATGTGGTGAGACCAAGGAGCTTGCAAGTGTGTGCCATGCCTCTCATCCTGGCCTGAGTGCAACCCTTCTAGGGAATGATGAACCCCCTTTTTCACATCTCAAGTTCTTTCCATGCTGGATGTGAAGACATTTGTGATTTTTGGTAAATTCTTACTTAGGAACTGAACTGAACTGAACTAAAATTCTCATCTATCCACACTGGCCAAATTCAGCAGGCATAATTATTCCCAGCATAGAGAAGATCATGAGGTACCTGCCTGCCATATACCAGTTAAAGATGAGGAGCCTGCCAGAAAAAAAGTTGTGGCTACTAATTCAGCATTAATGTGGTTGAATATATGGGGATTCAAATCCAGGCAGGATCTACACTACTGCTTTATAATGGTTTATAACGGTATTGACAACTGTTGGGGCCCAGGACACATTTCACATACTGATTTCAATCTGATTTCAGTGTTATATTCTGCTTGGTGTAGACCTGGACCCAGATCTGTCAGCTCTGGTTTTTCTCACACATTTGAAATGTTTTACTCTCAAATTCATCTTATCCCCAAAATGATTTTTTTTTTGGTGAATTTTGGTAAATTCTTATAAAAAGAAGAAGGGAAACAAAATTGCCACCCATACATAAATGCCATCACCGCGTCCTTCTTGGCAGTGGGATGGAGTGATATTCTGAGGTTTACATTACATTACACGCCCGAAAATATCTTGTTTTATCATTATCATAATTTCAGACCAAAAAAAATATCGTCTCTGATAATATCGTAGGTGAACCATATCGTCTTCACGATAATTATCGGAAATATGATATTTAATTTGCAGCCCCATTGTGTTCCATAGAGATGAATTGTTTTTAGAAAAAATGCCTGTAACTTCTGTATTTTAAAAGTTAGAGGCTTGAAACTTGGTCACAATGCTTATGGGGTATGCCTAAGTATGTGTATGAAATTTGAGATCGATCCCTCCAACCCTCAATTTTATGTGACTTTATTAAAGATCGTTTAAGTTCTGACAGGACAAAAGTTGCACAATCTTTCAAAAATTCATATAAAATACAGGGGTGGAGGGATTGATCTGAAATTTGGCACATATGTGTAGCATCATGTGCTAGACATGTGTATGCAATTTGATATCGATCCCTCCAACCCTCAATTTTATATGAATCTATTAAAAATCCGGCAACTTTTTGACAGGTCAGAATGAACGCAAGTAGCAAGCTGTCATTCTGACCTGTCAGAATTTAAATGTTCTTTAATAAATTCATATAAACTCGAGGGTTGCAGGGATCGATCTCAAATTTCATACACATACTTAGGCATACCCCATAAGCCCTGTGACCAAGTTTCAAACCTCTAACATTGAAAATACAGAAGTTATAGGTTTATTTATATGGCAGTCCGATAATCCGATATAATTGGGCTGAAAATTATTGTCTCCGATGATTATCGTAGGAAGTTGTATCATATCGTTATTGTTAATCTTATGCATGATAAAGAGCATATCATATCATTATCAGACATTTTAATGATACGATACACATCCCTAATTATTATCCCCCACAAAGGAGCACTCATATTAAACAAAAATTGATAAGTGGAAAGGGAAGGGAAGTGTCTGAAGAAAGTGAAGGAGAAAACCATATATTTCTTTCTCGCATTGACACCTTTGGAAAATAATCACTTGCATGCCCCTATCTATGCATATATGGTATCAGGCTTCCTGGATATGGAACTGTACACTGATGGGTGCTAGATTGAGTCCTGAAACAGTACCCCTTCCCTCTGTGGGATTCAACACTTTTGTTGATTAGCTGAGTTGGGCCACCGGTTTGTGTATAAACTCGCATCTGGGATAGAAGCAAAATAGCTCTGGTTGCATCACCCAGGTCAAACGATCAGCAATGCACTGATCAGGGGGCACAGGAAGTGGGGCAGATCTATACCCAGCACCTGCCATCCTCCAAACAGTTTGTAGGTATCGTTGGTTATGTGATTGGAGTTATAGGAAAGTAACCCTAGCAGCTTTGTCTGCGTTTTTAATCTTACCTTCAAAATGTAGCTTTAAACATGAGCCAGTGCTTAAGCTACACATCCTAATGCCAGCTAATCCAGTCCCTCCAAAGATGAATTGACTGTGAAATCTGCATTTGACTTAAAATTCAATAGAGCGCCAGCAGGCAAATGGCTGAAAACAAAGGTATTAGGAGAGGGCTCTAACTACTTTTCTAACTACTTTTCCTAATCTGCTGTGATGTAGTACCAAAAATGAGACTGGCCTAAATCCAGTATGGAATTAGGTGTGTTTAAAGCCAATTGATTTCAATGGGTGGCCACTGTGTATGTGTACCGTACTGAGAATGAAACACACACGGGGGGGGGGGGGGGGGGGTTGGAGAGAGGAAGGAAGGAAGGAAGGAAGGAAGGAAGGAAGGAAGGAAGGAAGATGTGATTTACACTTTTGGGACAAGAAACTCCTAGCAGCAGAGAACACTTAAAGGAGAACAGAACCATGTCCAGGGAGCCATCTGGCAGCATAAATTGCTCTCCTATGCTTAACTTAAAGTAAGAATTGTCTAAAGAAAGATTGGTGACAGCTATTAGTCATTAGTGATTGACAGCACATTGCTAGTCCAAGCTTTTGAAATAGACACTGGCTGAATTGCTTGACATGTGCAATGGAAAATAGTTTATCTTTAGACCTGGTGCAGGTACGTATAATGGATAGATGCAGGATATGAGTGACTGCTAAAAACCTTATCAGAAGAAGCAGGTTTTAGGATGGAACTGATTCAAAATTAAGTACAATTTGAATGGGGAAAATATTTTCTGTTTGTCCACTAATAGCAGATGAAGAAGCTGCAATTTAAAAGGTGATGCAAAAATTAATAATTTAGGAAATGGGGGGAAGGGAAATAGTAGAATAATATTTGAATACATTATCATGCAATCATGTCACATAAGATGTATGAGAGCTGGAGAATAGTCCATGAAGTTGCCTTTTTCCTTAAAACAATTGAAAACTAAGGTATTAAATAAAAAAAGAGCTGTAAATATCAAACAATATATCTATATTGTTTATTGTTGCTGCTGCTGCTTAATATTTAATAGCTAAATGACCAAATAAAGCCCTGCTTTTATATTCCCTGCATCAATTCTTTCCGAGATGGGAAATATTTTCTGGGCATCACGCATAGGGAGCCATCAAGCTACACCACTCTTCACCAGTGCAGAGTCAAGGTGAAACCATTCCTCTGACAGAACAGGTGCTGCTGCCTTTGATTGAATCAGGCCAGTGGTTCCCGTATTCCCGTATTGCCAACTGTGACTGGCAGCAAGTAGAGGCTGTGACCGGCTCTCGTCAGGCCTGTTCAGACAACATGCTAAGCCATGTTTAGGCTGCTAACCCTTTCTCAGCAAATGATTAGTAAGCATCTTTAAACTGTGGTTATGTAGCCACCTTGGTTAGGAATGGTTCACATGACACGCTAAGCCATAATGTTTAGCTCAAAATGCTTAACCACTGTGGCTTAGCATGTCATCTGAACAGGGTCTTCCTGGCTAACTTCTAACTCCTGATACCTGTGTACAAACCATGTGCTCTATCACTGCCTCATGGCCCCACCTTCAAAACTACAGCAAAGTTCCTGTGACCGGGTTAAGGGTACTTGAGGAATTCGACCTTTGTGAATTCTGAAATGAACTGGTCTGATGTGCATTTCTTGAACTAACGTGCTGGTCTAAATGGTTGCACTTTTTAAATGTTCTGATGCAGTTCTCGTTGCAAGGAACTTATCAAAGTACATTTTGAAAGCTAGATATTGAGATAAAAAAACATCATTATAGAGCAATCCTACCACTGAGTGTGGAGAGTTCTGATTCTCTGAGGTAACTAAAGCCGTTCCAAAGCAAAAGGAGAAGAGTGGGAGGTGTAGCTTTCTTCTGGGTCCTTTTGTTTTTAAATTGTGTTCCTCCCATTGACCCCAATGGGAAGGAAATGAACTATGCCAGCCCCATAGGAAGGGAATGTTCCCTAATCTGCCCCCTTTTTGCTTCTCCCAATGTTGGAGCTCTGATGTCGGAGATGTAAGGCCCATGGAGGGTTCTGCAGGGAGTGACAGGGTCAGATCTACCCCTTTGATAGTCAACCTCTCTGTCTGCCCTTGGAGGGGCAAATCCAATAAACCTGATAGCCCTTGGGACAACCTCAACAGTGCATTTTGCGAGAAAACAGTATCTTTAGAAATATTTATTTAAATGCAAATATCTGTGCATTTTATTATAATTATTGCTTTACACAAACATTTTGGCAGGTTGATGCAGAATGGGATGGGATGTCATTATGGGTGTGAACCCACACAAAAAGTGGCACAGACCATTCCTAGACCCAGCATGTTGGAAGGCAGGATTTAAACCCATTGCCCCAGAGGCACAACCTTAAGGGAAGTGCCATATATAAATCTCTGTGACGCATCGGCAGGTGTTGTGAAACACCTGAGGGAAATTTCTCTAAGATAGTCATCATATAGGCATTCTTAGGTCTTGCATGAAATCATTCAGTGTGCCCAATCCCAACACTGCATATGGCATGAAAACAGTACATTTTTGTGCAAGAGCTTGGACATGTTCACAGGAGGGGGCATCTCTGTTGCTGAGCACAAGGCAGGGCGGGGGGGGGGGAGTTGGCCCAGTTGGCCCAGGGCACTCCGACAAGGACGTCCCCCCCCCAGCTTACGCTACTGCTTCTGTAGCTTAAGCAGCCCATCGAGAAGCGAGGAGCCCGCCTTGCAACTACAAGCTCCAGAGGGCCATGCCACATGCGGGGCGGGGATATATGTGCCTAAATTGCGATGGTTGTCCTTACTGCGTCTCTTTCCTCAATCTCCTCCATGGCATATAACCTCTGGAGTGGAGGGTGAGGTAATGATGATAGTTATTAATGATAATGATGATGATACCGTGAGGGTGATGATGATGATGATAATGCTTGATAATGATGAAGGACTATTCTATTGTTGTTGCTTCTATTTGCAGTTTGAAATGGGGGGAGGCACACACTTCCCATCTGGCCTGGGCATATTACCAGCTTTGCACGGCCCTGGCTGAGCAGAGATTGATGCTCTCTGATTTATTTCACTGTGTTGAAATTCCTACAGCACTACAAAGCCCAGTTGCCTAAGGAATATGGATGTGTTCTCTCCTCCCTCAATCTGTTCATAGTGATTGGGTTGCCCTCAGTGAAAATATCACATTGCCACATCTAATTGTTGGCTACATTTTGGTGTGTTCTCTGATTGACTGGGATCAGGTCATCATTTGGTTTCAGCCAGAAAGCCCTGTAATAGTGAGAACCTAGCATCATTGGGTACTATGAGGTCTGGATTACAGGGATCTGGTTCACACCAATCTATGGATCTGGTTCACACCAAGAACTTGGGACAAGGGGGTAGACTTACTTGGATTCTACCAAGCAGGCTGTGAACAAGCACAATATAAATGCATGAGCTGCATTGAGCAGTCTGGTGGAATCAAAGTAGAAATCAATCGACAATAACAATAATGGGGAAATTAAGTATGTAAAGTTTTTTTCAAGGACCTTTTCATCCACTGTAAAAGCACCTGTGGGTATTTGACATAGCTCTAAATGGCACCCATACACACATTCTATACTATCTTGCCTGCACTGACAGTATTTTGTTTTGGTACGTGCATACTGTGTTATGCTGCAGGTGGAGGAAGGAGCATTGTCAGTGTGCAACACATTGTTCCTTATCCCATACAACTCACTGCTTTTATGTTACAGCAGGAAAACTGGAGTGCAGGAAGATTCTGCTTGGATAAGGGCAGCCAGCCATAATTCCTGTGCCCTGTGGCTTGGAAAGAATTTGTGAAAGAAACTAAATATGAATATGCATTTTAATTAAAAACAACAACATCAACAACAGCCTTGTTAAGCTATGAATACATTGTTGGGCTTCAATTAATCTATTTGGCTTTTTTAAAAAAATGACTGCAAAGCAAGTGCGCGCTCTGTTACAAACACACACACACACACACACACATGCAAACAGACATAAGCACACACATGATTCATCTTGGAACAGCTATATTTTAACATAGTAAGTGCTGGGGAGTTATTCAAATAGGGTATAATTTGCAATTCTGAATGGCTGCAGCTGATCTGACCCATTCTGGGTTTGCCAGAAGGCAGCACACCAGAGTGATGTCCACATAATTGTACAGATAGCTGAGGCAATTAGACCCCCAACTGTGGTACACTCATAAACAAAGTGACGAAGTATTCGTTAGAATAAAAAATTAAGAGAGCTAAACAGTTAGTGGCCTGTTCCCTGTGACCTCATATGTTCACAACATCTGCAGCATGTGGAGAGAATAATCACATCTTTGATATGTTATAAATACCATCTAGTTGCTCAGCTAAGCCTGCACTTGGGCTTGATATATTTGCTGTAAAGTTCAGCAACTGCAGAGTGAATTTTGAGTTCCTTATTGATGCACGACTTCTACTAACGTTAAACTGGATGAAGTTATAGTGGAAACAGCCACAACCACACACCGAAACAAAAACCAAGTGCCACTGAGAGAGGAAATGAGATAATATGATGCATGGCTGAGCTAAAATGGATGACATTTACATATTGAAGGAGCCGGAGTTAGATTGGAAACAGCAAGATTGAATGACCATATAGTGTGAAAATGCCAGGAAACTAGCAAAAACAGTCTGACACATGGGAATGTCTCAGAGCTGATACCAAACAATGACTGCTATAGTAAAATAAAGAAATAAAACAAAATAAAGAGCAATCCCAAAAATAAAATGGCAAGGACACCAGCAGTGGCAAAATGCAACAGTCAGTGTTGTTTCAGCATTTTGAAAATGGATATTGCATAACATTCATTGCTGATGGAAGGGCTTATAGTTATGAATGGCTACTAATAATGGGGACACCGGCGATAGAGGGAGAGAAGGAAAGTATTCAGTAGATATATTTGTGATCCCAGCTCTTGGGGCTAGTGCTCAAATATCGCTCCCCACAGTAGATCGATTCAAGAGTAACTCTGATTCTTCCTTCAGATCTGCCCAGGGGGGCAGCTAAGGGCTGCTGACTGAAAGCCAGTTAGCTGAAATGGTAACGCTGCTTCCCCTTTCCTTGCCCATATCTAGGGATTGGTGAATCTGACTGTTTCAATTTCTCCGGCCTTCAAAATTGTAAAATCTCAATTTCTTTCTCTCTCGAATATGAGGGACTTTGTAAATTTTTGATAAATTCTTATCGCTAACAGATGGAAGTAAAACTCTCGCTTATCTGCACCAGCCACATTCAACAATCACAGCTGTTCTCAGCATGGGGAGGACCATGTTATACCTGCCCTCCATGTAGCTGTTCAAGATGAAGAGCCTGGTAGAAAAAAAGGTGGCAGCCCTAATTAAGCACTAAGATGGCTGGATATGCAGGGGTTTAAACCCAGATATTTGAAAACAAAGCTCTCGAAGCCCTAGGCCTGGATGAATAAATCTGTCAGTTTGGGTTTCTCCCTCATTTGAATGGTTTGTGTGTGTGTGTTTGGTCCCGAATATGGAAAACTTGGCAAATTTTGGTAAATTCTAATCAAAGCAAACTAAAACAAAATTCTCACCCATCCCTACCCCACACTGGCACAGAAGTGTCCCTTTCAGAGGGTGGGAATCACCCCTCTTTCTGCCTCTTTCTATGATAGACATCCATTGTCCTACAATGTCTATCACCAGCCAGTAGCATCTACACAAATAGTCAGTAGATGCTAGGAAGCAACACTTCAGGAATTTGATCTTAGTGACTTTTAATACTAACTTTCTGATCTGCATCTCCCAGAGTTATGTGTAGATCAGAACTTACAGTGCAATCCTATACACATTTACCTGGGAGTAAGTCCCATTAGGTTCAATGAGACTTACTCCCAGGTAAATGTGTATAGGATTGCAGCCTTCGTTGGTCAACCTCTTTTGCATTTCCTGGAAGTTCTTCTGATGAAGTGCTTGGCTCAAAATACATACCAAAATGTGTTTTAAAATTTAATTTTAAATTTTGAGAGAAAATGGTATATAAATATTTATTTAAATGTATTATATATATTTTTGCCCAACCTTTCTTTTTTCAAGCAAATTGATATGGACACAGGAGAGAATAGACCTAAGAGTTACATAGTGACAGCAGTGACATAGGCTGGAATTAGTCTGATTCATCCATCCATAATATCAGGTTGATCCCTGTGCTTCTGTTGGATAGTGGGGAGTTGGGGGTGAGTTCTGGATGGAAGGCATGATGAACACAAGAATTCACCACAGCTTTCAATACAGCTAACTAGATATGCACAAATTCTGTGAACTTGTGTTTCCATCATTTTTTGAAACTGAGATTGGTTCAGAAAATAAACCGAGTTATTTCTGATTTTTATAATAACAACGACTTGCTTGAATTTTCAAGTCAATCTAAACTCACATCATGTGTACAGACATTTGTTATTTCTTTCCAAAATTTTGGAGGTCAATTATTGAACATTATTTTCTCGAACCATTTTGAAGAGCCATGTGTCATATGGGAGTTCCAGAAACCAGCAAGGAAAGGAAAGTGGAAATGACGCCTGGCTCTGAGGCCATTGAAATGTGTCAATAAATTCCTTTCATTATCACAAAGCATTTCAAGCTGAATGGAAATATCAGAAATCCTGATTTTATTCCTGTCAACATGTCAGTTTCTCAGAAGCAGTCATCCCAGCTTTCAGATTTTGTTGTAAAGCTTGAAGTTACAGGTGGGTGAGCACTATCTATAAATCCTATCATTTTGACTCATGCCGACTTCTCAAGCTCATGACTCGCAAAGACAACAAGCTAAGCCTTACGGCTCAAATGCTTTGTAACTAAATACCTCTGTGTATGTGTGTGGTATGACTTACTGAAATGGCTTTTCTGCTTTAGAACTGGGTGCATGTGCACAGATTTCACATGGCTTTACTTAAAGAGGGAAGCTGCATCCAAATACTTCACAGGGAGAGAGAGGGGGGGCAGGGGGAGAGAATGAGATCTTTTCCTTCTTCACGAAACCTTCGGTAAACTTGGCCTGAAGTTGGAAATTAGACCACTGGTAATCAGACTACACTTTGTGACTTCATAGCTTGCCTGACTGTTAAACCCTGGGGAATGTATGATGAAATAAGGCTCTGGCAATCATCTTGATTGCCTTCAGCTAAATGGCTTTCCTCTCAAATGTCAAGTTGCTATATTTTTGTTTGTCTGATGCTGTATAGTTCTAAGTCTCTCCACTGAGAATTCTGTCACAATGCTTCTCTCCCAGCCAATATGGCAGTTCTGGTGTTGGTGGAGTACTTTATTCTCAACTGCCTTTTGTTTCCTCTTTCTGGCTTCAATCCTGCCTTCCAACATCACTCAACACACACACACACACACACACACACACACACACACACACACACACCTATATCTATATCTATCTTTACCAGAGGAATCAGTCAACCAATTTATGATGATGGTGATGGCCTTTGAACTGAAATAGGATTGAATTGACAAGTTGCTAGTTCTTTTGTAATATAAGTGCGGAGTCATTAAGCAGGTGGGAACAGCCTCTAAATAATTCTTTGGCTAGCTACTTAGATGACCACATCAGAAATTGAGCTTATTTTACTACTGCACAAAACAGACCATCTCTGCTAAGGGATTATTAGGCTAGATCTACACTAGTGCTTTTTATCAGTATTGAAGTGCACTGACAATTGTTGGGGCAACTTATGCCATAAGGTGTAGATCTGGCCTGAGATTCCCATACAGTAAATGTGTGAGACTTGGACCTCAGGCTGGCTCTTCCTGAAATCATCTAGGATTGAATCCAGATGTATGCTAGATCAACTGTGCGAGTGGAAGTGAACTTCCCCCCCCCCACACCTTTCCAGGCAGTCCGTCCCCACAGCCCCCTAAAATTGCTACACGGAGAGTCAGGATAACCAGCTGAATGGGGTGTGAGAGGAAGGTGGGATTCCCCAAAATCAAGTGGAAGAACCTTCCACAAGCAGAGCCCTTCCTCTTGTGAAAGGAAGACCATGGATCCAAGCCCTAATCAGAAGTCCAAAGATGCGCTCTCTCTCTATCTCTCTCTGATCATCCGCTCTTCAAGGATCTTTGCTGTGCAACACAAGAGGCTACTCAAGAAGGTAACCTGTAACTAGCTACCTTAATTGATTTTACTTGGAATTATGTATGTGTGATTCTGTGCTTTCCTTGTCCTTCTCTCTCCCCCTTTTCATCCCAGATAAACTTTTGGACAGTTGTTTGCATTGTTTCAAATGGGAATTTCTCACTAAACCTATCCCATGTGCAAGACTGCATGGTTACAAAGCTATCCCATTGTTTCACAATGTTTTCTTAAGTCTTCTGAGTCTGGGTAAGTAAATCCAATGCAACTTCCTTTTTTTATTTTTTTCAAAGGGAAGGGCCGAAGTGAGGTGTCCTTAGTAGAAGGGCTGTCTCTAAGAAGCTGGACAGACTAGGGTGTGTCAGGAGGTGTCAACTGAATGGTGGCAGCCTGTTTTAATTTTTATTATTATTATTTAAAACATTTCTTGGCAGACGTTCAGGGCAGAGGCCCTCACAAGGCCACTTACAACAATAATTCTTTTGGGAGGTTCCACTCCTCCCCAGGAGCATATTGGGAATATATGTATTTTTTTTTTAATATAATTTTTTTATTTTCAACTTAAAACAAAGTAACATAACATAAAATACAATACATAACTAACAACCCTCATACCCCCCCATGCTCCCCTCCCCCAGGAGACCTGCATATATTCAATTATACATCTTTCCAGAATTGTAATGTATCTTTTGAAGGTGTTTGCCCCTTCCCCGTTCTCAAAACATATTCCAATAATGGGCTCCATATTTTTTCAAAATCATTCTTCCTGGACATTCCCCTCTTTACTTTCAAATTACACGTTAGCTTATCATTAAGTGCCATATCCCATATTTCTTTATACCATTCTTCTATTGTATATTTTCCTTGCCCTTTCCAATTCTTAGCTATCATTAATCTTACGGGTGCCAGGAGGTTGTTTATCAATTCCTTTATGCTTATATTCTTATTTTCTTTATCCCATATTGCTAGTAGAGCTTACTTGGGCTTACTTCCAATTTACTTCCCGTTATTTCACTTATTTCTTTAAACACCCTTTCCCAAAATTTTTGTACATATTCACAGCTCCACCACATATGAAAATATGTTCCAACCTCCTGACAACCCCTCCAACAATTCTTGGAAATTTTCTTGTCTATCTGATGAAATCTTACTGCCGTTAAATACCATCCATGCTATTTTATAATAATTTTCTTTAATCCTAACTGACAAAAGCTTTAACATTCTTGCATCCCATCTCCTCTCCCAGTTATGTTCATTAATTTTTTCCTTTAAATCATCTTCCCAAATAATTTTAAGAGAGTCTTGATATTCCCCATCCTCTATCAAAATTTTATATATTTCACTAGTCAAACCTCTTTTACTTTTAATTTCCCCCTTCTTTTCTCTTGATTCAATTAAATCTTCAAATCTTGTATTATCTCTACAATCCTTATTCTTTTTTTTCCAATCCTGTGTCCATTGTTCCAATTGTATACATTTGAACCAAGCTATCTTTTGTCCTCTTAATATCTCTACAATTTGATCCTTATTTATCATTCTTTTCATCCAATCTCTTAACTTAATAATTTTCTGAGCCCTCAGACCCCCTTCCAACTCACTTTTTAAATTCCTTGGGAAGTTTCCCATTACTACCACTGGGGCAAGAGGAGAATTTCCTGGTATTAACTTTCCTTTAACTTTCTCCTAAATCTCTAAAATATTCTTCAACAACGGGTTATCCAGTCCCCTCAAATCTTTCTTTTGTAATTTGGTAATTCTGCAATTTTAATTCTTGTTCTCCTGTTTGCGTCTCTAACCATTCTATATCATCTTCCCCTAAAATACTATTTATCACATATCTTAGTTGATTAGCAATATAATACATCTTTATATTTGGAAGTCCCAATCCTCCTTTCTTTTGTGTCTTATACCATAACCCTTTATTAATCCTTGCTTTTTTATCTCCATTACAATAAGCGTTAATCATGTTTTGCCAACTCTTTAGCTCTACTTCTGTTATTTTAATTGGTAACATTCTAAACAAAAAATTAATCTTAGGTAATATCTTCATTTTAATAACCGCTATTCTACCAAACCATGAATGCTTTAATTTCCTATAAGCCTCTAGTTTTTCCCCTATCTGTTTTTTCAAACTATTAAAATTAATTTCTTCCAACCTCTCTAAATCTTTTGCAATATTAACTCCTAAATAACGTACTATATTTTTAATCCTAAAACCTAATTTTATATTACACTCCTCCAGCTCCTTCTTATTATAATTGAATAACATCATTTTGGACTTCCCCCAATTAATTTGTAATCCTGTAATCTCCCCAAATTCTCTCAAATGTTTCTTTATCACCTCTCCACTCTCCAAAGGATCTTCTAAAGTCAGCAGTGTATCATCCGCAAACATATTAATCTTAATCCTTTCTTTCCCTCCTATCCCTTTTAAGTTTATATCTTCCCTTATAACATTCGCCAAAATTTCTATAACTATTGCAAATAAGATCAGGGAAAGTGGGCAGCCTTGCCTAGTGCCCCGGGCCAAGGTAATCTGTTGTGTTAACCCATCATTAACCAATATTACTGCTTTATTATTTGCATATAACTGATCAATCACTCCTGTAAATTTATCTCCAAATCCAAATATTTTTATAATTGTTTTAAGTGCTGGCCATTCCACACAATCAAAGGCTTTGAATATATCCAATGCTAACAACCCTGCTTTTATATTCCTTTTTTTAATAACATTAATTATATTCAACACTCTCCCAATTAAATTAGGCATTTGCCTCCCTAAAATAAATCCACATTGATCTTTTCTAATATATTTATTTATAAAAGTACTCATTCTTTTTGCCATTATTGCCGTAAAAATTTTTGAGCCTTGGTTTATTAAAGATATTGGTCTATAAGAAGCTGGGTCTGTCAAATCCTTGTCTGGTTTCGGAATTAATATAATCAAAGAATGATCCCACGATGGTAGGGTCTTTCCTCCCTCTATTATACTATTAAATAATTTTTTCAATTTCGGTATTAATATTCCTCTAAAAATCTTATAATATTCCGGCCCCAATCCATCTAACCCCGGAGATTTTCCTCCTTTTAATTTATCAATAATTCCTTCTATTTCTTTTTCTGTAACCAGACCTTCCATATAGTCCCTATCCTCTCCCTGTAATCTTATTTTCCAATTCTTCTCTACATATTCCACTACTTATCCCTGTGGACCCATATCTGATGTATATAATTCTTTATAAAATTCCTGAAAAATATTTAATTTATCCTTCATTAAATTACAACTTTTCCCTGTCTTATCTTTAATTGTCCCTATCATATTCTTTGCCTTTTTTGACTGAGTGGACCTGGCCAGCATCCTAGAATTTTTATTACTGTATTCAAAAAAATCTCTCTTCAAATATAACAATTCCCTTTGCACCCGTTCCAAATCCTCTTTCTCCAATACCTTCTTTTTAGCTTGAAGTTGAGCATATTGGCGCTTATCTTTTGTCTCTCTTAATTTCTCCTCTAAATCCCTTACCTCCTTTTCTATCTTTTTATTTTGCGCTTCCTGTTGTTTTCTTAGGGTACACAATTCCCTAATACAAATCCCTCTTACAACCGCCTTCATTGTGTCCCATACTATCCCTTGAGAGTTTTGCTCTATTTCGTTAATATCCCATATTGTCTGAATTTCTTTTCCCATTTTTTCCACTATGGTTTTATAATTTAAAATTCTAGTATCCATTCTCCATCTCTTTGCTTCTCTATAATCCTTCTTCATTTTAATATCCATTGTCATTAATGCATGGTCTGTGACTTTAATAACCCTTATATCACATTCTGTAATTTTAGATATCACATTCTTTGACACAAAAATAAAATCTATCCTAGAGTAACTCTTATACCTCGGCAAGTAAAAAGTATATTTCCTTTCTTCACCTTTTAATACTCTTCAAACATCCAATAATTCTTTTTCAACCATTAATTTGCTTAGACCCGTCTTACTACCACTCTTAAAATCTCCTAATATATTATATTTATCCTTTCCTTTATCTATTACCATATTAAAGTCACCTGCCATCACAATATTAATTTTCCCCATTTCTCCCACAACATTAAAAACTTCATCGAAGAATTCCATCTGTTTCCCATTTGGAGCATATACGTTAATCAATATATATTCCTCCTCACCCAACCTACAAAAAATTATCAAGAATCTTCCAAATTCATCCTTCTTCACTCTATGTATATTAATACCACATTTTTTTGATATTATTGTCGCTACTCCTCTCGCTTTAGAAGTACCAAATGCCTTTTCATAAATGCCCACATCCCTCATCCTAAGCTCATTTACCCCCTCCTTTGATTGATGAGTTTCTTGCAAAAATATAATATCTACTTTTTCTTTTTTCAATAAAGCTTCTATCCTCTTCCTTTTTATAACAGTTCCCAGCCCTTTAACATTTAAAGTTGCAACTCTTAATTTATTTTCCATCTTCCCAAACAAATATCTCTATATTGGTCTCCCCCGGTGTTACACATACCCCCCACCCTTACCCCCAACTTCTCCCCCCTCCTCACCAGACCCTCCTGGGCAATGGCCCCAAATTATTTTAGAATTCTTCAGGGGGGGGAAGCAACTCCATAATCCCGGAGCAACAGCTGACTCACCCCTCCCTCAAGTCTCTTCTTCATCCCTATTCGAAGCAAAATCCATTCATTGACTACTTCCTCCAGCTGCCCCTTCATCCACCTTCAATCCTCCATCTGCACTTTCATCGACTAAGCCCAGCTTCTCCAAAAGTTCCATCCCTTGCTCACATGATGTTATTCTGTGTTGTTTCCCCTTCCACATGAATCTCAGAAAAACTGGGTATCCCCAGCTATAAGCAATCGCCTTCTTCCTCAGGGTAACCGTACACAGCCTCACGCTTTTCCGCCACTGGATGGTTTGAGGACACAAATCCTGATAAACCTCAATTGGTGTTGCTTGTAGCATCGGTTGGCCAAGACGTCTGATTGCCTGCATTAGCTTTTCTTTCTTATAATAATTCGCAAACTTAACAATTATATCCCTTGGGAGCATTCCCTTCTTTTTATAGCCCACTCTATGGATCCTTTCGATATCCTCCATCTCCTACGTTTCCTGGGGGTCCAATTCTCTAATCCATGCCAATATTATGTCCCTCAAAGTCTTAGGATTCTCCCCCTGTTGCTCCTGAAAAGCTCTAATTCGAATGTTAACTCTTCTATCTCTGTCCTCCAAGGCAATTAAACGCAAATCCATCTCCTGCAATTGTACTCCGTGCTGTCTGCTGATTGCTCTGTCTAGATCTGTTTGCTTTTCCAGCTCTGTCATTCTCTCCACCACAGCTTGAAAGCCCGTTAAAATCTGCTTCTGTGACTCCAAAATATTGCCTTTCAGCTTTTCCTCCTGCTTTGTCATAGCTTCATCTAGCATAGTCTTAAAATTAGCCAGTAGTTCCCCTGATAACAACTGTTGACTTTCTTTAGTTGCTTGGGAACCGCTCCTGGCTTACTTCCAGCTTTATGATTCCCACTTCCGGAGGGAAGCGGGGCTGCTTGTTTGTCGGACATTATCCTTGTAAGCCTTTCCAAGTTCTTATTGGACGGGTGAACTTTTGGTTTCCTCGTCCAGCTGGGGCCAGTTGCTTTGTTCCCTGTAAGCCTTTTTTTATCAGGCTTCAGCTAATTGTTTCATAAATCAGCAACCCCCCCGCTCGAACATCAACACCTGAACACTTTAACTCCTCTTTCTTTAAGGAAGATATATTATCCACAAAGGAATGTTAAAGTCTCAATTACCAGACTCTGGCAGTCCACCAGCAGTTCCGGCCACTATACGCTTATCTTTCGCTCATCCGATGTAGCAATACTTCTGAATCATAAATCAAGTCTGTAACTTACATTCCGTCGTGTCAAAGATAGGGATTTTGTTGTTTATTCAAATGCTTCCTTCAGAGAGAGAGAGAAATTCCAGCCTCACTCCATTCGTACGAAGCTCCTCCCCCGGGAATATATGTCTGTATATAGCCTATGTACACCAATTGCTGGGAAATATGGGTTGGATAGGGTGACCAGATAAAATCCAGGTCAGGGCTCATGTAACTTTAACAGTTGTAGAGAAAAGGGAATTTCAGCCGGTGTCATTTGCATGCAATTAGTTCCTGGTGAAATTCCCTCTTCATCACAACAGTTAAAGTTGCAGGGGCCTTGCCTTCTTTTGTATATGGTCACTCTAGTATAGTGCCTGCACCTTTAACTGTTGTGATGAAGAGGGAATTTCGCCAGGAACTAATTGCATACAAATGACACTGACTGAAATTCCCTTTTCTCTACAACTGTTAAAGTTACATGAGCCCTGACCTGGATTTTATCTGGTCACCCTAGGGTTGGAGGGTGCTGTTGCCCTTTTGTCCTGCTTGTAGGTCCCTAGTTGACAGCTGGTTGGCCACTGTGTGAACAGAGTACTGGACTAGATGGACCCTTGGTCTGATTCAGCATTGCTCTTCTTAATTCTTCTATAATGTTGCCTGTTATATCCAGGACATCATTCCTAAAAGCCTTTGTGAAAACAAAGATATTTTTTCAAGTATTTGCAAGAGATGCTCACAAAAGCCAGATGGTTTTTGAGGTACGTCCATCCCTATTTGGACATTTCCCTGGGTTCAGAGAAGAATCAATTCCCACTCGAGATTGAGAAACAAAGGTCACAGTATGGACCCTCCACTTTTCCAACCACAGTAGGTTTTAGGGGAAGGATGATTCAACCTTCCAAGTGACTAAGGAATACTTAAAGTTTGTTCCATGTCATTGAAAGGGAGTCGAAAGAAAACCTGAAGATGAAACATTTAAATCTTAAGAAATTTAGTCACCTTGTACTGAGAGTCTATATAACAAGGCAGGGTACCACAAAGAACTGAAGAGACCTAAAATTGAAACCTATGGAAACTCACTAAAAATAATCACTAGCAAAGAGAGCAGAAAAGGAGTTGTGCTTCAGAAATGGCTTAAGCTGAAGAGATTTTCTCTCTCTTTTTTTAAAGCAACACTTTATTGAACTTGTAGATATTGCCATCTATGCCCCCCTTTAAAGTACAATAGAGTCTCCAAGAAGAACCCAATGAGTTTGATCAGACTTATCACTGAAATCAATAGGACTCCAATTAGTGATGACTATGACTAATGGGTCTACTCTAAGTATGACAAAGAGGGCAAACCAATGGATGGCATCAGAACACAGATCAGAGCGACTGATGCCTCCAGTGCTCAGGTCGGCTCCTGATGGGGACAGAAGACAGGGATAAGTGACAATCAATGCTCTTCCTCCTGGTTGGTATTTTGAAACAATTTCCCTCCTATTGTTTGTGACCCTAACAGGAAATAATGGTGACTTCAAGAGGTGGGGAGAAAAAGACGACAGGATTGCAGCCTAGGTCTGAATTAGGGAACTTGTCCAGTTCACATTTTAATGAGAACATACTTAATGTCACAGTTTTGAACCAACACACAAACCAAAACTCATGTTTCAAAATTCCTATTTGTCCAAAATTTGCAATGGAGTTCACCAATCAAAAAACGTGCACAAAATATACACAAGAATGTGCATATAGATAATTGCTTATATATTATGAAAGTGATATTAAAATGCATTATAGTAGGAAAATTGATTGCCAAAATTTGCATATTCTGCAAAATTGGGTACAAAATGTAATTCTGCAAAATTGGGTATAAAATGTAATGCATAATGAGAAATGCATACAACTTTTCATGCAAATGTTTTTCTCATGAGTTCAAGAGAAACTGAATTTAAGACTGGAAAAATTCTCAAAGTTCAGGATGAAATGTACATGTAACTGGAAAAATCAAAAATCAGAATTTGACAGATTTATCCTCCACTAGTCTGGATCCAACCCAATGTCTTGATTGGTCTGATACCAGAAATTGGTTGATGTTTATTCTTTTGCTATCATAATTATCACATTTTGGTTTATGGAATAATGCAACATACATTAGATGTGGTCAACTCTTTTTCTACTTCATCCAAAAGGACTCAGTCATGACTAGTTGTCCTTGGATTGTACTCTATACATTTCTATGGATACCACTGTTTTAGATTCCATCCAGCAATGATATTTCTGAATTTTTGTTCAATGGGATTAAAAAAAAACCATTTATAGTTAAAATCAAAGAGATCAAGCAACTGATTGACATTTGACAGGCAAGTGATGCAGCTCAATAAAATTGTCTCAAAGATTTTGACATAAAATATCTGGAAATGTGTCATATTTGCATTGCAGTAACAGAATATTAGAGAGAGCTATCCTTCAGGCTGCAACTATTCAAATTACTATTGCCAATGAGTTCACATATGGTAGCATAAAACAGTTAAGGAAGTTCTGTCCAAATAATTTAAACAAAAAATCTTTACACTCTGGCTTTAAAAAAAACACCTTTAAAATATCAACTGAAGTTTTCCCAGGTGGGCTTTTACATTCATGAAACTGGGTTCTGGCTTTCAATTTATTCTGCAAACCTCATTTCTGTTGCACTAATGGTAATACTACCAGGAACTTCATAAACTTCAAACTTCATTTCATTTTCTTCTTTTTTAATTTAAAAACAAACCACTGCAACATGGATAATCTTTCCCTAGAGCAACATATAAAAACCCATCATAGGGAGTAATCCTATATCCCCCAGATAGCATTGGAAGGGGACACAGGATTGTTCATTTTCTGACTTCCGAGGTCAGAAATGGGCCTTTGACCACAAAGCCCAAAACCTGTGCTCCTCGTCCAGCCTCTCCCCCTCGTGGCCAGTATGGTCCTGGCTATACTTCCATGCTCAGAAATGGAGCATGGAGCTGGTAGAAGGGGGCGTTCCTGGAGACGGGTGGGAGGAGACTGGGGCAGAGGCCATAGGACATTTCCTATGGCCACCGTAGCCACCTGTCCTCCCTCTCCCAAGTGCTGCCACTAGAAACCAGCTGTCTAGTAGCAGAAATGCAGGGTGTCTGGCAAGTGGAGGGAAAGATTGTCTCTGTGTTCCAGCGGCTCTGCATTGGATACTTGGTGGCCTCTGAGTTCATAGGCTGCTGATTATCTTCATAGGATTGCACCCTTAATCACTGTTTTTCAGCTGAGATGCCACTGATGTTTGTACAAGGAGGAGACCAGTCTCTTATTCTATCACATGTTCAATAAATGCATGGATGAGAGAGTGGAATGATGACAGAAGGCCCTGCGCCTGAACGTCTGTGTGCTCTGCCAAAAATGTACTTTAAACATGTCCATGTGTGCACAGACCTGGTATAAGACAGCTTCCTACATCTCTGTGAGAAGCAGGAAGGAAGTAGCATTGGGGAGGGACCAACATGTCAAATATGCTATCCCTTCAGATAGTTTTATATAGAAGACACTCACAATACGGACTTCTGGAAGTAGGCTATCTTAAGGTTAAAACGAGAAGTCAAACTCTAACCTGTTTTGCTTTAGAAATGAAAACATTTAGAGAGGTAAGCAAGACTCCAAACACAGATGTGACTTCATGATGGATGGTTTTAGAGTTATTGGAAATTTCTGTCATCCCTCAATGCCAAGACTACATTTTCTCAGAAACAATATGCCACCTTATTCCTTTATTCTGGGGTTGATAGGACAGTGAAGGCGAGAGAGAGAGAGAGAGAGATTAGCCAGAAAGGGATCATAAGTACTTTGTTTCACTAAAAAGCAATAGTTGAATGTCATTTTAGAGAATAAGGTCAAGAGTAGTTGGGAGGGGGAGATAATATTAAAGCTGAGCAGGCAACCTGAGGCAAATCTGCCACAGCAGATAGAGCACCAGTCTTCTCAGCAAATAAAAGGATGCCACTTTCTCATCATTCCTTAGACTTAAAAAGGAGGTCAAAACAGACAGAAGGAAAAACGTGTCAAGTCTGTGGCAACACCGCAACCCACCGCCCAATTTTATTAAAATGTCATTTCCAGGACAGGGCCTATACATTTAGGCAAACAATGTATTGTGCTGTAAAACAGAGGGCAACTTTAAGCCAACCCTTTTGTAATGTCTCTGCTATTTGTCTTTCTGCAGCAGATCTGAACATAGCTAGAGGGAATTCTTTGCCACTCCTTTCAGGTTGTTGTTCCTCCAAAATGTGTAATTTTATTTGGTGAGGCAAGGTTTCTTCCAGCTTATTTGGGGCTGAGTTTTGCTTAGATCTCCGTGCCACCACAGCAACAACACTAAGGGCTGTCCTAAGCTCAGTTTAGCAACCTCAGCTAAACTGTGAATGAGCAAAGAACTGAAATGGATCAGCAACAGCCTCTACCTGCAATAGAGTATGGCAGCACTGGAAAACACTGCAGTTATTCCAGTCCTCAACCTGCAACAAAGGGATATGATGGAACTGCACAGAAATGTAAACATTTTGTAAAAATCCCCTTTCTCTCAGCATAAGCCTAGTCCCAAATTGCAATATTCCAAATGTACTGAACTGCAGTGTTGTTGCAAGACAGTATTTTACAGACATAACAATATGAGGATAATGGACAGGATTTCTATTGGCAGGGTTATTTTTTAAATGTTCAAAAAACCCAAACCGCTGACGATTCAGCTACTCTCACTTGCTTTGGAGTACACACGTTGGTGCCCAATCACACCTACATTAAACTCCTGTGTTTGACTTTGAAGAAGTCTTTATCAAAACATAGTTTTTATGCATATAAAATCTTTACAAATATTTGCATTTCTCAAGGTTTGTGGAGTTGTTGTTGTCTCACTTTCTCATAATGTGTTCATCCCTGCCACTTCCTCTGGTTTTAAAAGGAAAGTAGGGATAGACAAATCTATCAATTTCAGTTTCTGTCAGTTTCCCATTTCCAATTTTAAATTCATTACAACTCGAAGTTCAGTACACATTGAGAGCCAGTGTGGTGTAGTGGCTAGAGTGTCAGACTGGGAGTCGGGAGATCCAGATTCTAGTCCCTACTCAGCCGTGGAAGGTCGTGGGGTGACTTTGGGACAATCACAGGCTCTCTGCCCAATGTACTTCACAGGGTTGTTGTTGTGAGGATAAAATGAAGAGAAGGATTATATACGCCACCTTAGGTTCCTTGGAGGAAAAAATGCAGAATATAAATGTAATCAATCAATCAATATATAAATAAGATAATTTCTCCAGTCTTCAGTTCACTCTAAACTTTGAAATTTCTTTTAAAGCTCACATGAAAATTCATGAGGATTTTTGCACACATTTCCCCCAATAAATGCATTTTTTCCGCAATAAACACAGTTTTGGCTAACAATGTCTCTAATATAATGAATTTTAAGATGTTTTGTATGCATTTTTTGGTTGGAGATTTGTATTGAAAAAAATCTGAGAAGTGCAAATTTTAAAGGAGAACTGAGTTTCAGTACACATGGTATTTCAAAGGTAATTAAAATACAAATGTGTTAAAATGCAAACTGAATTAATTTCTCCCCTATCCCTAGGGAATACCTTCACATGCTGTAATGCAACATCTGATACATGGCACCACTGCACTTCAAGAAATCTTCTGCTAGCATTTGTGCAAGAGTTCACATATCAATGCTAATACACTTTCTCCTTTTGCTCATAGTTCTTTGGATCCAAGCCATTAGTAAGTAAGTAATAGTTTATTTGTGTAGGAAAAGCCATTACAATAAACTTCTTGGCCTTTTGGCTAAGATCAAGTGTGTAGCCATTATGATACTTGCTCTTGAATTTTCAATTACTGTCCAAATAATTTCAAATATGTTTGCCTTTTTTCATTACTGCTTTGCCATTGACATTTTTAGTAACTTATCCACCATAACAGCAAGATTTCCTTCACGGCTCTTTGGAATTAAGCCATTACGATATCCCTCTGGGAATTATTATCCTAGCTATTATATTTCAGTTGCTTTCCCAATAATTCCTAATATAGTTGCCTTTTTCACTACTGTTTCACAGTTGATCTTTTTAGTAATTATCCACTATAACACCAAGATCTCTTTCTTGGTTATTCACCTTACTACCAGTTCAGACCCTGCCGGTGTCTAGGCAAAATATACAATTTTGACAAAATGTGCACCACTTAAACTTAGGCCCTTTCCAAACCAGGTATTTTGCCTGGGATGGCCCCTGGCTGGTCCCTGTGTGCCGATGGTATGGATTAGGTACTTCTGGGATCGCCCTCCCTCTACACCCCTATGGTGTAGAAAGGGCCTTACTTACAAAGAGCTGTATCCAGGATGCTAGCAGTTGCACAAGCACTGATGGAACAACTTGCACAAGCAAAAATCTAGCTCATTGAAGTTGAGTTGTCAAAAGTGCTTGTGCAAGCACAATAAAAGCATTGCATCTGATGCTGAGAGCAAGGATGAAATTTGAGTTTCCACAAGTGGTAGAAGCATTGTGTTGGTAGAATGGCACCATTTGATACAATCTTCTGTTTTTCGTCAGACATTTCAGTGATTGTTCAGCTGGCCTAGGAAGATTCTTTGGAGGGCTTCACAGTGTGCTTGAGATTTCACCATTCTGAATTCTCTGATGTCTTTCACAAACTTTGCCCGCTAACCCCTGTCCCCAAGATCATATATGAATAAATTCAGATACTCCTTCCCCTTCCGCATCACATAGTGCTCACTCTTTTATTTCTGCATCACAAGTGGTCTCTCTGTACTCTCTCTGTTACCCACTGCATCAATATTTTTGCACCCTTTTATTCCTCCTTGAATATCTTCTTTTGTTCTCTGTTTTTGTAACTACTTTGTCAATTCTTGCTGGGTTTGTCACCATTAGCACAGATAGCTTTCACTTTCCCAGTAGTTCACACTCCAGGGAAAATTCAGGCACACATATGCCTGGACTGCAACAGAATGGGGTGAAAGCTCTTTTTCTTTGTTCAGATATTAGAAATATCTGAACAATATTTGAGTTTCACAGATACTAATCAATTCATAGAGTGCATAATGAACTTTCAGAGTATGTCTGAGATCAGAGGTTCTTGTAATATTTGTCTTCATTATTTGCTTTTCTATTGTCTTTTATTTGCAAGCACTGGAATATACTCATCTCCCTCTTGATTAATTTCTTCGTTTTCTAATTTGCAAAACTTTAACGGTAGTTCTTTTGTTGTTGGCATCACCAATTGCATAACATCTCTTGAGAGATCCATTGTGAGCTCAGTTTGTTAGGGCATACGCAGGTGCAGCTGGGAAAGGAAAATATTTTGCAATTATTAATATGCTGATAGGGAGGGGGCAGCAATGGTAGCAGAACGAGAAGTGTTTTGAAGAAGTGAACAAGTATATTAAAAACTAGTGAGCACAATCCATTTGATGGATTACATTCTGTTCATTTTGTAAGAACTTAACAAAATTCACAAAATTATTCATAAATGGGATAGAAAGTATTTGAGATTTTAAAATTTTGAGGGTGGGAGAAAGTGAAACAGAAAGATTTGTCCATTAGTCACAGTATTATGAAGAAAGTCTCAACCTGTGTACACACAATTAATTTTCCCTACACTTGCAAAAAAAGGCACTGTACACTAGGGGTGTGCATCGGATCGGGTCCGATCGTGGATTGGACCCGATCTGCCATGATTATGAATTATGGAAAATTATGAATAATTTTGTGAATTTTGTTAAGTTCTTACAAAATGAAAAGAATGTAATTCTCACTCATCCTTATATAAGGCTCTGTGCATATGAAGTTCCATAATGCATCTCAAAAGCAGGTCTCAATCTTGGTTAACTCACTTCCTCATACAGTCATTTCATTCAGTGGTAATCCATAGACATTAAGGGAACCACTTGATGTCGAAAACTGGAGGAAAGCTTTCTTTCCCCCAATGCAAGCCTATGGCGAAAACACCAAAAAGGGCGGCCGATCCGAAAATCGGACATCCAATTTTCGGATCGGGATCAGGTCCGATCCAATCCGAAGGACCTCCGATTTTGTCCGAACTGATCCAGGACAACATCGGAGGTCCCGATTCGGGTCCAGATCTGATCCGGGGGGTCCGTGCACATCCCTACTGTACACAGATTGAAAGTCTTGTTTAAAATGCTCTAAATTAGGGCAGTACAGGAGAAACCCAAATACAGCCCTAATATGGCTCCTTTGACTCTTTACTCTAGCCCCCCGAAGCTGTACAAAACACAGATTCAATTATTTAGAACATTTGACCCTTCCGTACTGCTCACACTACCTTTCATTACTCCACCACACATTTTCATAAAAAGATAGGCATAAATGGTAGTGATAGGTGAGGAACTCAATGATGGTGAAGAACAGCTGTTTTGGGGGCATGTTGAGATTTTACAATTGTGCTGCTAACCCTATCAGAAAATGGATGTGACTCTGATGGTGCATGTAGTATGTGATGCATGTCACCAGCATACATGTATTCCAGAAGTGGAGAAACTGGACAATTGTACATGAATCTGTACACATTCCACAGAGTTTGAATGCACTTAGGGTTTAAATCCTTTTGTATTTAAACATAAAAGGCCAGTGCAGATCTTATATCTTCAAGGTGGACTGTCCTACAGGATACAGCTTACCTGGAGTTTTCTTCCTGGTTTCTTCTTGTTATAGAACTCAATATGGGCTATCATTAGGGGATGGGGAATAAACTATCCTACATCATTTCAGGGGTACTTAACTCCATCTTTCATTCATTTAGCATTTTAAAAGTGCGTTTTTTCTCTTTGTGAAGCAAACGATAGAGCTCCATGGAGCAGCTAGCTGCTGGCCACCACCTTCCCAAGGCTTTCTGAGCAAAGACTAATTGTGGCTGCCTATGGCAAGATCTACACCAAGCAGGATATAACAGTTTGAAAACAGTTTGAAAACAGTATATGGAATGTGTCTGGGGCCCGAACAGTTGTCAATACCATTATAAACCAGTAGTGTAAATCCTGCCTATGTGAAGAGCTCTTCCTTGCTCTTGCTGTGTCGAGAGACAGCATTTAACTGTGCTCACCCACCCTCCACCCTAAATCTCTTATTTTGACACCAAAACAGCAGCTCACGGCCAAGGTAGTTCTGCCTATCCCTAATTCTGATATGTATTCCTTTGCATACTACACATGTAGCTAGTCCCTTTGCAGCAAACTACTTAGCGAATACAGAAAGCTTTTGTGACACAATGGACCAGTTTAGATGATCACCAAACCCCATTGTGGTGGGTTGCATGTCTGCAGCCATTTTGAATATTCAAGCCATGGCCTATCGTGATGTCTGAACCTGGTGTAGGGTGGGCTGTTGGCGTGGTTAGCAACCACCCACAACCCTTGGATTTTTTTAGGGCTTTAGACATCTTTACTGAAAGGCGTTGGACCTAAAAGACTGTATTTTTTCTGCACTTGGACAATTCCTCTGCTCTTGATCCTAGAGTTCAGACATACGTTGGCAAAGCCTAATGAAGAGCATAGCAAGCAGTAATTTTGTTTTGCCTGTAGTTGTCCTTTTCATAAAGGACTGTGTGTGTATAAGGTCTATACGACTTGGGACCAGGCTACCTGAAAGACCGCCTTCTCCCATACCAGCCTGCCTGAGTTTTGAGATCTTTGGGAGAGGCCTTTCTTTTGGTACCACTGTCTTCAGTGGTGCACTCTGTGGCAACATGAAAGAAGGCTTAGTAGCTGCTCCCTGGCTGTGTGAAACTCCCTGCTGAAGGAGGCTAGGTGCACTCCTCTGCTTTCCTCCGCCAGGAAGCAAAGATGTTTTAATTCGAGCCAGCCTTTGGCATGTAAGCAGGTATATTGGGTTAGATGCTGTTACATGCTGTTATTGTTGTGTTTTGAATTGTGTTTTATTTATTTATTTTAAGTTTTATTTATGATTGCAAGCCACCTTGAGTGCCATTTTTCTTGGGAGAAAGGTGGGATTGAAATCAAATAAATAAATACATAAATAAATGTGTGGTTGTATTTTCAACTTTGCTCTTCTCCCCTTCAGAAATTGTGGAAGTGCTCACACATCAAGACAAGGCAACAGAATGGAATGGCAATTGTGGCACAGCCAGAGACATGGCATATGCTTTAAGAACCATCATAATGCAAAACTGTTTGCATAAAAACTTTTCCAGTAGAAAACAGGGATCCCAGATGTGCTGAACCTGTTCAGAGAGAAAGGATGCCCAAGTTTTCTGTAGCTATCCAAAAGAACAAGGAGACAAAGGATTAAACTTTGTGGAAAGGCACAGGCAGATTTCCTCAGAAATAAAGGGTCACATCCCTTCATGTACTTAACTTTGACATCAGCATAATTCTACATTTTACTCAAATACCCATTTGAGAATTTGTCCAGTAGAAATTCTTTGACTATAAATAAGGAAAACAAAAACGCTCCAACAACAGTAGATTGCCACACAGTAATCTGGAAATCTAAAATTAAATATTTAATTAGAACTTTGATTTCGCTTTCAAGATAGGTGGCATTGCACAGGCTATATTACAATCTTTTATACTTTTTTTTTTTTTTTTTGCCAAAAAATTACTGTATATTTTAAACAGGCCACTTCAATATTAATACATGTGTAATAGGTTCAGAACTGAAAATTCAGCTAAAGATGGTGCATTTTACAGTATTGGGAAAAATTACAGGATTTTTTTCCTTTTGTATTGTAAAAACATTTTTTTTAAAACAATTTACCTACATTAATCAAAAAGTACAGCATATTTAATAATTTTACAAATTTTCCATAAAAAATATATCTCTGTACAAAAAAGTTCGTTTGCACCTACATGTCACAGCAGCATGTCGTGAAATGGCAGAATGGAATACTGGGAATGAAAATTAGGTTTACTTGATCGTAATGCCAGCTTCCCCCCTCCCCCTTCTTTAATAACAGCTTTCTTTTTGTTTTGTTTACAAAATATATTACAGAAGAAAAAAAATTATTGCAGCTAGCCTGGAGAAAAGGCAAGATGGGTGATACAAGCAGCAGATTGAAACAGCTTTGAAGCACATAACCTGTTTTGGATTGTACTTTCTTTATAGCATTCTTAAAATATATCTTGCTTTATCATAATCAATCTTGTACTTGGGTAAGATTCAAATCTGATACCTTACTGAGAAGATTTCATGACTGCCTTTGGCATGAGACACCCCAGCTCTAGTATTCCAGTCATTCTGCAGCTCAAGCCCTGCTCAAGTGAACAGACTTGGGGTGGCACTTTGAGGATTTGGACCATTAGGTTGGTGCACCCTATGTAAGCCTGGATATGCAGGGAGGCTTGGAAAAGAATGGAAGAAATGGGAGATCTAACCTGGTCAGCGTGATATGCACTCGAAATGCCCTCTTAATAAAAATAAAAGAAACAGAACATTGTCAAGAGATAGGCACAGAGGTGACGCAGAAGAAAAAGAAACCATGATGACCTGTTTTCATTAGGCAGGGCTGTATTTCCACCAGATGTGCTGTAGTACAAAATTATGTTTTGATCTGCAGTGCCACTGAAATAAATGAGACTACAGATAGAACATTAAGTTCCAACAGAAGATCTGAGTGTGTCCAAACTAGTTGTTTGTCTGCATTAAGTAAAGATGTTGATGACTTATTATTCTAGCATAAACAGCTCTATTCTTGTTCAAGATATTATACTTCACTAGCATACGTGATATTAGAATTTTCAGTTTCAAGATTCTAAGCAGGGTTCAGCAATTTTAGCAGTTCTGGGGACCAATTTCCAGGACTTACTGGGAACTGCATCCTTTCCCTGTTGAAATTGCCACTGTTGCACTGCCAAAATTTGGTGGAATGGTAGAAGCAAAAAGGGGCCATTTTCCAATAGCCCTTTTTTGCAGCCACCGTGCTGCCATGTTTTGGTGGTAGCAGTGGGACAGAGGGAACTACAAAAAAGACTGTGTGTGTGTGTGTGTGGGGGGGGGTTGCATGCAGCTGCTAGGCCACCTGTTGTCCATGTCTGTCCTAAAGAATGAAATGCAAAAGTTTGTCATCTTGATCTAATAAATTCTCCACGGGTATGATGGAGTTCCTTTGCCTGAAACACTGTCCCCATTCATTTCAATGGATGGAGCCAATCCATGCACATGGCCCTTCTCATGTGCAGCTCAGTCCACTGGAGTGAAAAAAAGATCCTCCACATACAAGCAATCCATTTCTGCATACGAGTGCATATCAATCTCTGGATCAGGATATATGCTGGTAACAACACTCTAGTATAAAACTTTTGGTCTTCTTACTCTTCCTCCAGACAGGGTAAGAAGTAGAAGAATCCATTCGTTCTCATGATTTTGTACTTTTCTGAATGACTTTGGTTACTTCTGCCAACCCTACTATTTTAAATAAAGTGACTCCAAAGGCAGCAATACAAAGTTTCCCTTTCTCCAGTGGACAACAGCGCAAGCCACCTATGAAACGATGCTTTAGCAATTGCAGCCATTTTTATCCGATCACTGTTGTCCTTCCAGAGGATGCAAAAATCTATTAGATTTCATATAAAATTGAAAACGGATATGGAATAATAAAAGAAATTACTTGCACCTAAAGCAAAGCAAAAACGTCGATATCTTCTAAGTTTATAATAGTAAACAATTTTAAGTTCACATGAACAGCTAAATATAGTGGTATTGCTGGTATCTGCCATCAAAAGTATATAAGGTTTTCTACCTAGATCAAAGATTGCCCTGCAAACTTTTTCTTGCTTTTCAACTTAAATTGAGATATATTCTTTTCTACTAATGCTTATTTTTGGTGATTTGTTTAGTTCTAGTCTCTCCCACAGGGAAATTCTAAAAACTTTGGGGGAGGAGGGTAATCTTGGTCAGGATCAAAAGAGCTACTTTCGGCAGCAAAAGACTTGGGCTTGCTCAATTATATTTTCCCCTCTTTGTATAAGAAAATTGCCCCTGCCATATCACAATCTGCTTTTGAAAGCCCCATTTGCAAAAAATGGTTCAATGTGGCCTATAGGAAACAGAAACCCAACGTTTCTAGGAACAAGTTGTGCGGTTTTGGGGAACCTGGCCTACGTATTGACTTGAAGAATCCAAAAAGAAATCTTCCTTAATAAATTTTAATGTTAGGGGCAAATCAATGGTGACATACAATATTATAGTCCCACTAAAGCCAACATAAATAACACCAGTGCAAACTTCAATTGAGTCATGCTATAATGGTACAAACTACATCATACCCTAAGGCGGCAATCCAGCGCATGAAGATGTGCGATATAGTCCCATCAAATCTGCACATCATCACATAACTGTCCACAGGATTGCAGGCTGAATGAAATGTAATTTTTGAAACTAAGAATAATTGATTAGATTAAATTAGTAAAGTTGTGGCCAACCTTTCGGGCATGTTGTGTTATAAGTGATGTTCAAACTATGAGAAGGGGCTGCAATGTACAGTACAGTACATATGCACCCCCATGCCTTGTTTGCACCCTAGTTTACTGAGCTGAAGAGTAAGTGGCAGCAAAGACCTGACTATGCCACACCTATACTTACAGGTATTTTTTTATCTCTGTTCATCAGTGCCACAGATTCCTTCTGCCTGTGCCTTTGCATCCATGCTGCAGGTTGGCTACCTACAAATTAGTAATACATGTAAAAGGCTTATGTAATTCAACAACCTGTCAATTCATTTTATTATGTCCCTTTTTTTTGTTTTTTGTTTTTTGGAGAAAGGGGCTACCCTTGCTGCATTACTCTGAAGAGTCCTCTACATCTCAAACTTGCTCCGTCAAGCTGTGTGATTACAAAAGCATTAAGCAGTATTGGTTAAAAAAATGTAGCAAAGACATTCCCACGCACGCACGCACACAAACGCACAATGGAAAAGTGTAATGGCTGCAGTGGTAAATTGGTATGCTGAATGTGGCTGGAGTTTTACATATGTTACCGCAATGAATTTGTACATTCAATGTAACACCAGAAATCAATGTAACTTCACCGGGAAGGGGGGGCGGGCGGGCGGAGAGATGGAAAAGAAATGCAAAAGGGAAGACTGTATTATGAGCACAAGGCTCACAGGCTTTATGAATTATCTAAAATAAATTACTATTCACATTTTGTACATGGCAAGCAGCAGAGGCTGCCTAACCTCCCTGCTGTTATAGAGTATGATGTTGACAATAATAAATGATGTCAGAGAGAGAGAGAGAGAGAGAGAGAGAGAGAACGAACGAGAACAATATTGGGAATGAAGATTTGTAAACATGGGTTCCCTCCGCCCCACCCGCAATTCCTCATCTGACTGGTTTGTTCTGGTGTCTACAGAGAAAATAACCCAAAATATAGTCTCCTAATAATAACAAATAACCCTACTAGAACTAGGTAAAAGGTTGTTGGATAACACAGATTCTAGGTAAAATTATCATGGAATGTTTTACTGGGAAAAAAAAGAAAGAAAGGACAAGTAATGCTTATATACAATGATAGTGTATATAAACCCTGTATAATTGTTTTTTTAACCAGTATCCTTACTCAGTCATTCATACCACACTAGTGCAAAAAATTGTGCATTAACATTTTGCAATACAACAGCTGACTGGGAAGTTTGTAGACTGCCTAATGTATGAACATCTGAGATATGCTGTAGGGTTGTTCTAACTGAACACGATTTCAATGGTAAAGCATTTTGTAGATGTGTGCAGACCCCAAGGAAGGTTGTCTTCTCCTTCAAGAAAGCGTCTTCTTCCTCTGTTTCTGTTTAAATCTTCTTCTGGATGTTCTTATTCCTGGGGATAATTTATGGTGCTATTGTTTGTCACAATTCCCAAAGGAGTGATCCAAGTGCCCAGAAGATTGCATTGAAAGGCATCTAGCCACATACAAATGTGAAAGTCTGAGGCATTTAAATATGACAGATGGTTATGAGTTGGCAGTCTTCCTTCAAAGTGTGCCTTGATTTGGAGCAAATGCAGCCAGGTATTTCATATCCACCTTTGAGATGAAGAAATTATCTTGGTCTTGATTCCCCAGAAGACTGATGTTTTACCAGAAAACCTCGCTGCATCTATGCTGATAGATGTTAAAGATTACAGCAGCGAAGCCAAGAGAAGAAGGAAATTGGTATATGGCACCAAAGGAATTACTGCTTGTCCATCAGAGGTATGGCTATGAATCAGTCAAATTGGGCACTGAAGGCTATACCACTGTACAAACTGTGTTCAGAGTTGTGTCAAACCTCACAGCTTTTGCCTCTGTGGGTTTTAAGTTTGTATCATACATAGGATTTTCAAATGATGCCTGTCCATTGCTGTTTTCATGTCCAGCATAACCATTGTACTGTACTTTTGGTCTTGTTCTGGAAGGTTAAAAAAAAGGATACAAGTCTGAGATTCAATCATTGCAAATAACATGGCACAACTAAAGCACAACTACGTGATTTGTACCGTATTAACTAAGTAGCAGCAGAATACTAAAAGCAATAGTCCCATTTCACATGCCTCCACAATAGCATAGGGCCAATTTTTTCAGCATCACTGCGTTGAACTCAAAAAGTAGTTGGAGTCTTTCCTACTGGACTGCTAACATCTGTCATCTTATCATGTGAAAAACAGCATGGGACCCTGCAGATGGGAACCTGAATGACACAAGCCTGCCTGATTTTTCCAACCATCATTATGCCCATTCCCTCATTATGTCCCACCCCTATTTGAAGTAAGGTGGGTGATTATGGCCATGATTATGGACTGTTGCATCCAGAGGAGGTTGCCTGGCACCAACTTTGATGTCATTTCAGCTAGAGGCAAATAGTTTTTTTTTAAAAAAAATATTCCAACGATTAGCATAATCTGTTTTTGATTATGGTTTTGCTGAATGTCTTTGTCTTAATTTTGTTCCTACTGGTGGCTTGATATTTGTATTTACTGTGGTTTCATATTAACTGGAGGGTGGCATAGAAATGTTCTAAAGAAAGAAGATCTTTGAATGAGACCCTTCTTTTAAGAGAGTGTCCTGAAAGAGGGTGGTTTCAGTGACTGCTCCCAGACTGTGGAACGTCTTCCCAAAGAAGGCTAGGTTTGCTCCCTCTCTGCTCTCTTTCAGCCATCAGACAAAGAACACTTTATTTAAGATTAAGAAGGCCTTTACCCTGTATGCAGGTTGGGTGATTTTTAATGAGAGAGAGAGAGAGAGAGAGAAATTGTTTTCATTGTAATTTAATAAATTTTCATTGTTTTAATCAATTGTAATTGGTTCTGTAATCCACCTTGACTGCCATTTTTTTGGGTAGAAAGGCAGGGTACAAATAAAATTAATAAATAATAAGCAAAAGTCTCATAGCATTGCTTCATTCACACCAGTTCCCAGTGGCATGTGATAATCATTAAAGAGAACCAGCTCCCAACTCTCTGTGTGAGTGTATGGCTCAATTTGGACGACACGATAGTCAATGGTGGGTTGACTAACCTTAACCCTCACGCTAACCCTAGGGGGCACTCCCCACACAACATGGTAATAAATAATCAACTGTGGTGTGGATGAGGATCAGCGCTGAGTTGACTATGGCAGCATTTGGATGACACAACAGTCAAAACAACTGACAATTGTTTTCCCCACACCAGTTGTTTATTGTGTCGTCCGAATTGAGCCTATGTGTGACAAGAGCCAAAGAGTAACAAGGCAGATCATGTAATTGGACATTTCCCACTATTACAAAGGAGAGAAACAATACAAGTCTGCTATAGGTAGGGATATCTCTTAGAAAATGTTATCACCAGCTTGACGAATTATGTATCTTGTTACTTGGAGGAAATAAGCAGATGCAAAGTCTGCAGCAGGGAAAGGATGAATGCTTATTAACTTTGCCATTCATAATATTTCCTACTAGCAATATGGGGGGAGGTCTATTTGTTTAGTACAGACTGCTATTCAGCTTGTAAAACTGCTGGGCATTCTCTGCTAGATTTAATCATTCATCCCAACTATATCGAAATAAACACTCCAAGCAATGTACTAGTAGATGCTGCCAAACGTGGAATGTAACAGATGGGAATTGCTTTCTGGTAGGTGCTGAATGTTTTCATTACAGTACTTAAGAGCCTGCTAAATGACAAGAAATACCTTCAATATTATTTCCCATTTTGGTCATTTTTAAAATGGATTTCAAGAGCTACAAATAGCTATGATATTTCTGAATTTTAGCAGTGGGATTTACTGTAGTTCCTTTCATTAACCAATCTACAGCAATGCCAATGACATATATAATAGAAATAGTTTTCCATGCTACTTATTTTGGCAGCCTATCTAGGGGGAATGAGCTGCGGTCCTACAGCCAGTTACCAGGTTCATATCCCCATTAAGCCCAATCAGATGGTTTTGGAGTACACATGGGGGTACAAGAATACACAGAGATCTGCATAAGCAAAGGACTCCTCCTCAGCCTTAGAGTTGAGGGAACATTCCCTGTCCAGGATCCAGACTGACATAAACTTCTGCTCTGCTCATTGCTTGTTTTTAAGTACCTCCCTTCAATGGCAATTCTACACAACTGCACACATACCCCTCCCATCTGGTCGGGGAGCTGCTGTTGGAAGGAATGTGAAAAGTCCTACTTGTGCAAAACTATGTATGCATATTGGATCCCCATAGAATGTTTGCACACAGTACTGCATCTGTGTCATGCTATAGGTAATAATAATAACAACAACAACAACAATAACAATAATAATAATATAATAATAATAATAATATATTTCTTACCCGCCTCTCCCTCTGGATCGAGGCGGGGAACAACATCAAATATAAAATACATAAAACTGATTAAAAGCACATAAAACTAATACATTATTAAAATACCAATAAAACACCAATAAAACTCTTAAAATTCAACTGGGTAGGCCTGCCGGAAGAGATCGGTCTTCATGGCTTTCTTAAAGTCAAAGAGACTGTTAAGTTGCTGAATCTCCTCTGGCAAGCCATTCCATAGTCTGGGAGTGGCAGAAGAGAAGGTCCTCTGGGTAACAGTTGTCAAGAGGTGCAAGCAAGAATATGACCAACGTTTAATCTATAACATTTACTAGTTAATGTTAGTTCAACTCTTGGCACAGGGACTTTAAACTGTTACTACTTTTGCTAATGAAGTTTATGTCCCTAGTTTTTGCTAATATAGTTTCTGTCTTTGATGCCTAAATATAACGGTACAAAAATGAAAATATTTTTCTGAATTCCTACCACTGCTGCATTAGATGGAGTCACAGCACTTGAAGACTGTGATGAAGGTGAGATCTGTTTTCCAAATAGCATATAAAGTAAATAACCAGCCATCAGATTCAAACCATTATATAAGTATCATCACAGACTATCAAACATATAACAAAATAATAGACAAATGTAAGGAAACACAGAAATATTTTATTATTAGAGGTAAGCTAAAACAATTGATTAAATTGTTTAATGCCCAAACATTGGACAAAGCAACAGAGAAATACTTTCAATTTTAAAGCTGTTTTCTTATATGTTAGTGAATGATTGTCCCTCATTGAATGTGCACATTTCAATATGAAAATCAGAAACCTCAAAAATTCTCAGTTCTGTTTTATGATACACAGAAAGAAAGGGAAGAAGACAGTTGAGTCTTATTAACATAGGATAATTAGGCATCAGTGACCATGTTCAAGAATTGTCACACCTTGTACTTTTTATTACTATCTGCAAAACTGCACACACACATGTGGACCATCTTAAAAGATTTTTTGTCAAAAAGATAGATTTCTTTTGATATACCCAATTCTCATGTTAGGAGATACTATGCCAATTCAAGCAGCAGTTTCCATAAGTTGACTCAGCATGTAGTAGTAGGGGTGTTATGCCCTGTTTGTCGATTTATAGATTCTAAACTTTTAGAATGAATACTCATAGGCACTTAGACGAAAGAAGCACATTTAAAGTACAATCCAGCAATCCTTTCAAGTCCTATCTATTTAAATAGGAAAGTTAAGTACTTCCTTAAATCTATCCTAGAGTTACCAATGGGACTTAAAAAGTGCTTAATTTTGGCTTTACCATGCCCACTGTTTAATAAACAATGTGTTAGGAAGATTTTATCTGACATGATCTAGGCTAACAAACCTGTTTCAGAGGGGCTGTCTTCATGGCGCCAAGTTGCATTACATTCCCTCTAAACCCCATGGTTTCTCTTACCCAGGTGGCATTGGGTAATCCCTATGCCAAGGAGGAAGCGTCAGTCACCATCCTCCAGGATCACCCCCCGAATCGGCCACGGAGCGAGGTCAAGTTGGTGGAAGAGCCGGGGTGACCTCACTCCCACCAAAAAACTCAGGGTAAGTCCCCGACTTGTTTGCTGCGCAGCTTTGCGGAAAAGTCCCATGGTGACTGCGAATCTGCAGCTGCGTCACATAACTGATGCAGAGCAGATTCGCAGCCACCACTGGGCTTTGAGCTCATATGGAGAGCCCATTAGAGGGTTTTTTTCCCATTCTAGAAAACAAAAAGGCCATTTATTTATTTACAGACTACCAGTAGTCTAAAAGCCATTTCATTGGCCCTTGTTGTCGGCAGTGTTGAAAATCATTTTTGAGCACAGAATATATTTTAAGGCTTTGTTTTCTAATTTTCCAGCAGCCAAACACTTGCACACTTAATTAAATATGTCATAAGACATCAGATCTAGAGTACCTGTGTTTGTAGAGGTAAAATGCAAACCCTGATAATATTAGAGCAAAAAAGGGTACCAGGATTGCAGCTGCAACAGAACTGCTGTTTGTACCATAGTAGTGATTGGGATGGTCGGTGCCCACACGTAAAGGACCTGAAAAGTAAAAGTAAAGAAAAACGAATATATTTTTAGATATGCAAGTATAAATGTGTACAGGTGGTCCAAATGAATTTAAACACAAGGTAGACCTGTGCGTGATTTCCTGAGACATAATTAATTACTGAGTTATATCATTCTGAATGACACTAGAATTAAATATATGAAGCTGCCATAGTGAGACCATTGAGCCTCCTGGACCATTCCCATGCTCCAACTAGAACACAGCCCTCTAATTTTGCACTCTACACAATTACTATCATCATCATCAATCTCCTTTGATGGAAAAGCATTAAAAAGGACAAAAACTTTCCAATGTAATGTGATCTACAAATGCAGACATACCCTTTAGGAGAAAATGTGCACTGACTCCCTTCCCCACCCCAACCCCCAATTCAAAGATACATACCAAACTCAAGACTACATAATTCATTTAAATCCTGTAGAACGTAGTCCATCATTATACAGGATCTTTAATTATTTGTAAAAGCCATATACAATGCAATCCTATACTTGCCACTGACTCCCAGCCAAATTTACCTCACACTGTTGTGAGGATAAAATGGAGAGGACTATGTAGGCTGCCTTGGGTTCTTCACAAAGGGGGGGGGGGGGAAGACAATATATAAATGTAATAAATACACAAATAAACTTCTTCTTAGAAGTTGCATTTTTCTTATTACATTGCTGTTGCATCAAGAATGGCATGGCAGCATGAAATAGTTGAACAAGAGAGCTCATGACACAATGCAACTAAGGTGATCTGTAAAATTTAAGGCAGTAATTCAATACAATGAGTATGCTTTGGTTACTAGCCAGCACAGTGATGTCAAGTCATCAATATTCAATAAGAGTAATAAACATTAGAAAGTGCTACACGCGTGTTCTTACTTTGTCTTTGGAGCATAAATTTTCCAAAATCTTTTCCATGTATGTCACCTTGATAAGTGAATATGCCTCTTTCAAGCCCAGATGATACCTAGAAGAGAAAGGATGTATCTAGAAGTCTGAAACCATTTTTTTAATATATTAAATAAATCTAGAGTCAGCATATCTGCATTTCATGATGACTGATATGCGAAGAAAGCAAACTTATTAAAATGTTTAAAATTACATGACATCTCTGATGGTCTGCAGTTGTGACACTTAAAACTGCACTAAGTGCACTTGTGACATTTATAACAGACAGACAGACAGACTCAAAAAGTTTATCCACAATCCCAAAGAACCTCTGTGTTTGTAGTGTTGGGGATATTATTTGTTTTGAAGTCCTTGAAAGGAAGGCTGCAGCTACTAAGATATAGAAATACTTCAAACAAACAAAGAACATGTGGTTTTGCTTTCCTATGTAAGGCAAATTTTAGGTTGGCTAGTCTAATTATATATAACTCCAGCTGTTCACATTCACCGACGTATATTTCTTCTATTCTTGATAATGTTTTAAATATATTTGCTCCTCTTAATTTGAATTCTGAAGCTGATTAGGTTTTCGCTTTTAAAGGGTGATGAAAAGAACTGTATAAAAATGTCTATGTGTCTCTATAAATCCACACCAAATGTCTGAATTTTCCACATGTTCAGATGAAAGCATTCAAATATGGATGGGGATGGTGCTACCCAGGAGTAAATAACACTCAATATGCCTCCCAACCATTCGTAGCTCTCAGTTGTTGTGGGGAAGCATGTATTTCAGTTTGTTACAATCCCAAAGCCCATGAGAAAGTGGGCCCAATAAAAGCTTCCACCTTAGAAGCTGTGAGTCTCATTATTTGGGAACAAAGCAATAACACAGGCAATAAGGCAGATGTATGCAAGATACATTTTTCTTATGGAATCAGGGGACTAGTGATGAGTTTTATACATTATATAATGCATACCACCACAGTCATAAAAAAGTATTAGATAGAAAAAACATACAACTAACTGGGGATAGCAAGTTCAGCCACATAAACATTTTCAGAGTAGTGTGTTTCTTTACTTACATAGCCATCTAATGCCCACTTTTCATTTTCAAGCTTGCTTGCAAAACCCTCTCTAGGATTTTTAACTTGATAGACTTTCAAAAGCAAATGGGCTTCTTCTTTCTTGTAAACACCTATAAAGAACATTTTAAAGCAGGTTTACACAACCATATATTTTAGACTGTAGGACATAATAATATTTATAAATGAAACAATTTCTTTCATTAATTTAAAGTTCATTTGCATAATAATTTTATGTGTAATTAGATATTTTATATCAAAATAGTAACCCAGCTTTTAACATTAATGGGAGAATCCATAAAATCCATTGTTAAGATCGCAAAGAATTTCAGAAATAAACAAAGGCAAATTACAGTCTTTCATTGTTCCATTAAGACTCTGAGATGGCTCATGTGCTACCTGAATATCATGGCAATCCCTTCCTGACATGTCCCCACACAATTCGGGTAATGCTTGAGTCATGAGAGATAAGCCATTCATCATAATACAACCTAGTAGCACTTATGTGGTTAGGAACTACATTATCAGCTTGTCTCATTCTGGATCATTCTGGCCTTCAAATGTTCCCAAAGCAGGGAAAGAGTTCCTAACCTTCCCAGATCAGTATGGACAAGCCCTTTTAATGTCGTTTCCAGGGTCTGGAAATGATTCTGCATTATATATACACACTGCAGCTTCAACGAAACACTTATTGTTCCACAGCTCAAATTTTAAGCTGACTTGCAAAATGAAGAACTTTTAGAGTTTCTTTAAGTATTTTTTTTAAAAAAAAAATTCAAAGAGATCAGATCATAAACCCATGTCAGTGGGAAAAGTTTTTGTTGTTGTCAAAAGTAACTGTGAAGTATAATGCATATCAAGCATGCCAACGTTTATCTTTAAAATACAATATATTAGCACAGAAAATGTTTCATCATTAGCAAAGCTGCACAAACATTGCTTGTATATATTATCCTACCCTCAACAAAAAAAAGTTGGTAATGGCCCAAAGCTAGAACTGGGCTGCCAGGAAGTATTGTTGGTAAGGCATGGAATTTTTACTATGTGATGATACAGTGGTAGCAAAAAAACAATTGTTTTGTGTAATTAAAAAAAAATCTGATCAAACTGAACTGCAAGGAACCAAATCATTTCATTGTGTCCTCCAAGAATACACGAACTCAGGATTTCTAACAGCATAAATACCCCTCATCTGCTACCTTATGCATGCTACATTTCAACTGAACCAGATGGAAGCATGTTCCTGAAACTTTAACCAGCCTAAAAATTAAACATATCTAATTACACCTGTTTAATTTCTAACCTCACCTGATAGTTTAAGTTGTGCGCTGGATGCTTCAATGAATGTGGCATTCACCTTACTGCTTGTAGCATTGAACCAGTCAACGGTTAGAGTTGCAGGTTGTCTTTTCCCCAGATGCTCGTAAAAGCCTTTCCACAATGAATTTATAAAAAATACATCTGAAGGAACTGAACAAAAAAGGAACAAAAAAGTAAATCACTATACACTACAAGTGGATGTGCCGTTACTTCATGTGTTCATTATTCAGCTCGCTAGTAGAGTGCCCACACATTATTCCATAACTTTTGCTATGCTGTAACCTTTGCTATTCTGAAATATTTATAATATCAATGATAACAGAGTATTTGAACTTCTGGTAAGTCTTGATTTATAGTGACTTTTCCTATTGCAGCATGAGTAGTTGAAGTCTGCCTCACAAGATGGTGCTCTTCTTCATTGGGAGAATTTTGAGCAGAAGTTGGATGGCTACCTGATAGGAATGCTGTAGCCACGGATTTCCTGCATCAGCAGAAGGTTGGACTAGATGAACTCTGAGATCACTTCCAATGGTATGATTCTAATCTACACTCTCAAATACAGATCACAGATGCTACATTTAAAATACAGCAGGTTATAATTTATTTACCCATCCCAAACTCTCACAGTTTGGCAGATTGCAAATCTAACTACATCTAATGAGCTCAAGAAAGCTCAAGGAAGAAAGGCAAGTGATATTTCTGCAACTCCAACATGAGACTGACTGTAGGCTGACCATATGAAAAGGAGGACAGGGCTCATGTAACTTTAACAGTTGTAGAGAAAAGGGAATTTCAGCCAGTGTCATTTGTATGCAATTAGTTCCTGGTGAAATTCCCTCTTCATCACAACAGTTAAAGTTGCAGAGCCCTGCCTTCTTTTGGATATGGTCACTCTAGTATAGTGCATGCACTTTTAACTGTTGTGATGAAGAGGGGATTTCACCAGGAACTAATTGCAGACAAATGACACTGGCTGAAACTCCCTTTTCTCTACAACTGTTAAAGTTACATGAGCCCTGTCCTCCTTTTCATATGGTCAGCCTAGCTTACTGAGAGCCAACATTGATTTTTGAATGTTTTTGTAACTTAATATTTGCCTACTTTAGGAGATTTTGGGGGGTTATTGTGCTTAAATAAAGTCCTGCACATATGCTATACATGTCTCAGCACCTCCAACAGCCAAAGCAGAAAGGACAATACTCCAATGCTGAGTAATAGTAGAAATCTACTTTAAAAGGTTTTGGTGATTATTTACTGTATGAGGGTGGCTTCTACATTACATTTCCCCCTAAAATTGCTATCCTCTCTGCAGAGAATGCACATCATTGCCCAATCATAGCATTCTAGTATTTTCTAGCAATAAAAGCCTCTCACAATGAACATAATTAAGGGGCAATTCATTTCTAAGCCCCCCTCGGCTGTGCTGAACTGGAAGCAGAAAGAGGAAATAACAATTAATGTTGTAGAAGACTTTTGCCTCATTTGCGAGTAAACATTATAGTACAGGGATGGGCAATAAGTGGCCCACAGGCCACATGTGACACCCCCTGGCCTTTTTTTTGATGGCCCCCAACTCTTGCCAAATTTGCTGATCTTGCAGTGGCAAAAGAAGTGATTTTGGAATTGTGCTCTCAGAAGCATTCCAGAAGTGTGATTCTGGTTTCAAAATAGGCGTGTCCTCCCTGTACACCTTGATTTCAAGTAAAATTGCTGCCTTTTTTGCTGCTACAGTGGTAAATTTAGTGGCAGCAGGGATGCAGCCCTCCACACCCCAATTGCCCACTCATTATAGAGGAACAGCTTTGCTGTATAATATAGGCTGACCATATGAAAAGGAGGACAGGGCTCATGTAACTTTAACAGCTGTAGAGAAAAGGGAATTTCAGCCAGGGTCATTTGTATGCAATTAGTTCCTGGTGAAATTCCCTCTTTATCACAACTGTTAAAGTTGCAGGCACTATACTAGAGTAACCATATACAAAAGAAGGCAAGGCCCCTTCAACTTTAACTGTTGTGATGAAGAGGGAATTTCACCAGGAACGAATTGCATACAAATGACACTGGCTGAAATTTCCTTTTCTCTACAACTGTTAAAGTTACATGAGCCCTGTCCTCCTTTTTAGTGTGATGTGTGGAAGCACTATTTTAGTACCACTTCTAGCTGATTGCAGAAAAGCGCTTGAGGGCCCTAGTGTGGAAGCCATCGAGGTAAAGTCATACAGAAACTGGTTTGAAATAACCTAAGGATTTTGTGGTTTGCTTCTTATATCACTGTTTCTTTGCACTCAAGTACACTTTCATTTGATGTAGGACAAATGTAGGGAATTGGCTGCAATAGGAATGTATGAAAACAGTATGCCGGTCCCAGTACATACAAAAATCAGGGAGAGCAAAGCTTGGGGAAAAGAACACTCAGGAAGAGGAAATGTGCATGTACATTTCCGAGTTTGCAAGAATTTAAGAGTCTAGAATGACATGCATAACTTCTGAGCTATAAAGCTGAACACAGCTAAACTGAATGTATGACATTCCACCAGCACCTTCAAGAAAACTTTCTGCTTCCTGCCTAAAATTACAAAAACAGGGAAGACAAGGGGGATCGACACCTAGTACTTCAAAATGGAGGCTCATGGGCTCCATTGGTTCTAGTAGGTTACCAATGTGCAGGCCTGGGGTAGGGAAGTTGATTGTAATGACTTAAGTGGCCCTATAAGTAAGATGCTCCCTGGCTGCTCTGTTTCACTCCAATTTTGCATGATAACATAGCCTAAGGATAAAGCAACACTAGTGGTGTTTTGGCATAGTTATCACCCATGGTATGACTCTACGTCTGGGAGTATCCCAGCCCAAGGACAGGACTTAATTACTGGGGGAAATGGGGGTGGGGAAAGATATGGTAGAGCCCCAGTAATCTGACATTCTAGTAATTGCTACATAATATTACAAGGAGGAAGATGTTATTTTAATTACTTATTAAATTAATTAAACTTCTCAAAACAAATTTCTCTAGGTGTTTTACAATAGCTTACCTCTATGAGCCCCATTCCTCAGAATGTGAACTCCCTGCCCCAACCTGACATGCATTATTCCTGTCCACTAGATTACAAGAATCCACAATTGCATCAGCAGATGAAAAGTTCATCCATTTTAAAATTAGAATTAGCTACAATGTACGTTACCTAAAAGCATAGCTCTTGTGTTCCAACCCATCTTTGTATTGAAATAAACTTCTATGGATTGAGAGCCTTCCTAAAATTCTACACTGGTAATGTATTCATGAGTCAGAAAAAGTGCACAATCATGTAAATGCTATAAAAAGAACTGAAAATACCAATGGTATTGTACAAGAGCTATTTCCTTTCACTTTCCAGTCAACCAAAGGAAATAGCTGAACCTGAGGCTGAAGAATAAACTGTTGAATGTTGCATTTTTTAAAAAAAATCTACTTCACATGTATATTGAGAAGCTAATGGAAAATACACAAAAAAACCCTGTTTTTTTTCTTTCTGAAATCTGGTCCATAAAGTGAAAAATTAATGTGTTTAGGGCATTTTTCTCACATTGACATTCAAAATTTTTGAAAAATGATATGGCTAGAAAGTGAACTATAACAAAAGCAGATAAAAGGTTTGAGAGGCAAAATCAAAGCTAGTATCCATAACGTATATAGTTAATAAAATTAAATACAAATCTGTAACTACTCTTGTAACGTATTCTTTAAAAATTAGCAGAAAAGCTTTATTAAAAGTTTGGGATTTTTGAAGCAAACCCAAAATCTTGGTGAAATATGTATGGATTGATAATGAATCCCTTCATCTCAATGAAATTTATGATGAATGTACAATAAAAAGTAACACTTAAATTCTCCTTATCTGAAGGAAATCACCATCAAATTTTGAAAAGTCCAAATACTGATGCTGAAATCCCCTCATGTGAAGCTTGTGAAATTCACATGAAAAGCTGGAAGTTCACACAAAATTTCAGGGAGCATCACCAAATTTGGGAAATCCAAGATTTGCATTCGCTAATATTGAAATATTCCTGGAACAAAGTTTTATGAAAATCCAGAGTATAAGAGTAATGGACTGAAATTAGAGAGGGGTTTAACTTCAACAAATTGGAATTATACATTTATCTATCTATCTATCTATCTATCATCTATCTGTTTCCTTCTCTTCCAAATAAGAAGCAAATTTTGTTGCACAACCCCCTACATTAATACACAGAGAGAAAGAGAGAGAGAGAGAGAGAGAGAGAGAGAGAGAAAACAAACATAACATGAAGTTCCTTGGTTTAATTATTCTTGTCCACTTCTTGAGAAATGAACCTGACATTGCAGAGTCTATTATTAACCTAATACAGTGCACAGTTTCACTCTTAAATCTCTTAAATGGCCCTTAACCATATGTACAGTAACTCAATTTTGTGCAGGAGATCATCCTAAGAAAGGTAACCCTATTCAGGTATGATTGGACACAGGGACACATTTTCGAGCCCTACCTTCTGCAGCCCTGACTTCCCCATTAGGACAAGAAAAGTCTGATGAGAAATTGTAACCATATTCAGCTGAATGGGGTTACCGTGCTCTGCGCAATTGGGCTATGGAGAATCGAAGGCCTGGTAGATGCTGCATATCCATTGGTTTTGCAGCGTGACAGAGGTGATGGCAAAACCTCGGGGAGAGCAAGGATATCAATGGATTGTACCTAAAAATGGGTTGTATCTCAGATCGGCTGATATATGATCTCAGATGACAAATTTGTTGGCAGTTGAGAGAAACAGAAATCAGACTTTGCACGTAGATTATTTATATAAGAACATAAAAGGATCCACGTTGGCTCAGACCAAGAGTCCATCTAGTCCAGCACTCTGTTCACACAGTAGCCAACCAGCTATGGTCCAGTAACCAACAAGCAGAACTTGAGTGCAACAGCACCCTCCAACCCATGTTCTTCACCAACTGGTGTACATAGGCTTGCTGCCTCTTTTGTAGAATAAAAAGACGTACTACACATTCAACACTGAAGAGACTTTTCAAAGAATGAGACTGTGACACAAGCCGAGAAAAAAGAAATGCACAATTGTTCCCAACCCTACCCATGTTACTATATTTATATAGTGAGAAGAAGAAACTATGGTGTGGTCTGTCTGATGATCATTTATTAATGAAGACAGACGAATAATTTGCCCAGCCTTAAGTATTAAAATCTTGTACAATCTGATATAGTACAAGTTTTTCTCACTATATAAATGTAGTCAACCAGGAAGTCACTGAAAAGGGACAATGGAGGAATGGCACAAGGTCTTCTCATTCACTGCACAGATAGCCATTGGAATGAACAGCCAGTTGAACCAGGTATCTGTGCAATCATATGGAGTCCAGTTCACATTGCAGGATATCTGCATGGTAGTAGAGAAGAGCAACAACTACTCTCCTACCACCCTAACGCAATTCTGGCCCCAGCTAAATGTACGTATAGATGGAGACATAGACAAAGTAATCCAGTTAAAAGTATTAGATATATTTGCCTTTTGGGAGGCCTGATCATCAAGAAGGCAATGCTTAACTCTTATATGAATTTCTCATTTCCAAGCATGAACTGCTCAGAAATGACACATCAGTTCGGGAAGTGCATAAATATGTTTTGAGCAGATTGATACATCTCTTCCTCTAGCCACCAGCATAAATTTCAGTTATAGCATGGTAAGCTAGAGGGGGAGAGGAGATATAACACATAGAGAACTGTATCAGAAGACAGGTTGAATCCAAACGATTGTGAGTGAAAGGAAAATAGCTTCTACTTCTATCACTGTTCTGCAAATACTTGCACACACAGTTCACATAGTGCTATAATAGGTAGGTAGATAAGTAAATAGGTAAGTAGGTTCTATAGCTAGGCTGATCAGATAAAATCCAGGTCAGGGCTCATGTAACCTTAACGGTTGTAGAGAAAAGGGAATTTCAGCCAGTGTCATTTGTATGCAATTAGTTCCTGGTGAAATTCCCTCTCCATCACAACCGTTAAAGTTGCAGGGGCCCTGCCCTCTTTTGTATCTGGTCACTCTAGTATAGTGCCTGCAATTTTAACTGTTGTGATGAAGAGAGAATTTCACCAGGGACTAACTGCATACAAATGACACTGGCTGAAATTCCCTTTTCTCTACAACTGTTAAAGTTACATGAGCCCTGACCTGGATTTTATCTGGTCAGCCTATCTATAGCTGTTCTGATTCTTCCTCTTGTACAAGCAGAACAACAACTTTGGGTTTTGTTTAATTGCTCTAGCACAAGTTGTATAACAGTCCTTCTATAAGTGGAAGATACCTTATGAATGCAGAAGGGGTTTTGGATTCAATCCCATGACAGCAATAACAATCTGAATGAAAAGGTTTTTTTTCTGGGACTCATTTCACACTGATTAAAATCTGGGGGTTTTATTATGAAATATGTATTCACTCAACAGGATGGTGCAGTGTGTACCTACATTTTACAAGTGTTTGCCAATATGTGGTTTGTCACATCCAAATCTACATCTATAGTTTATGAAATGTGTGAAGTGGCCCCAAATAGTTTTATATTCTAAATCTGTACACGGAGATGAACTTTAAAAATTCAAGTTCAAACTGTCAGCTAGAGCATTCATAAGATGAAAACCAAACAGATTTTTAACTGAAACCAGAGTATAATTTAAATCTATTTCTTTATAAGGCTCTCCATTATAGTACACTGCCTGATATAAAAGAACTTTAGCTTCTATCTGTAATAAAGAAAATTACCCTTTTCATATAGTCCTAATTATTACTGAGGTGGTAAAGCCTATGTTTTGGCTGTACTACCTCAGATTGTAGGTTGGGATGTATGTATGTATGTATGTATGTATGTATGAATATTATGTATGTTCACATATATTTGTTTGAACATTCCCTCCACACAGAAAACTAACATGTCGAGGGTTAGAATCCCTAGTTTTCTAGGTAAATAGGAGCATTCAGTCATATGAATCCCTCCCTGCAGCCTGAAAGAGTACAGGCCCCAGGCACCCATCTACTACCTCTGTGCAAATGAGGCCACAATAATGAGATAATGCCACAAAAGAGTGCACCGTATTAATGTCTACTTTATTTTAAAGATGCTGTTTTGTGACCAATTTCAGACAGCAGGTTTTATATGCCAGTGCTTTGTGACATTCGTTTGTTTTAACATTGGTAATGAAATGATTCACTTAAAAACTAAAAATAATTTTACTGTATGAGGAATAGTGACCTAGAGAGAAATTTAATGTATTTAGTTCTAAAACTGTTCTCGTATACAAACCTGGAGTTTTAGTTATTGTTTCATTTACTTCTCTCACTCCTTTACCTACAAGTAAAAAGACAAATTATCATTTTTATTAACATACTTTTTTCTGTATAGAATGTTGATACATAATGATTGATTGAGGCAATTGTGTGTTCTCCAATACGCCTACCATTTATAGCAAAATAACTAAAATCTATATTACATATTCAAGAAGGTATAATTCTACACACTCATCAGAAAGAAAAAAAATATCTTGGGAGTCCATTTGTGTGTGGCAAGCTTGCTGATTGCAGAAATAATTACTGCTCTCATTTCTAAAAAATAAATAATTTTATATCAACCACAGTGCTGTAACAGAGAGCCTTATATTAGTGAAGACATTGTACCTATATGTCCACAATAGTTATCTATCTATCTATCTATCTATCTATCTATCCATCCACTTGAAACCTATAATTAGATTATACTGAGCTAATGGTACAATTATAAACCAGAAAGAGCCAGAACAATGATAATATTTCGCAATGCATGCTACTGATGGCCCAAACCTTTGACAATTGTGTTAAATAATGAGTGCCAATCAAGGGTGTATTGCAGTATATATGCAATCCCCATGTCTTGGAGTAGTTTTGCCACTAAGCAAGTAACAGAAGTTACTATGCATACTTAAACATAAATTCCACTACATCCAATCGGGTTAATTCCTTATTAAGTGTGTTTAGGATTGCAGGGCAAGGTGGGGTGGAGAAGATGACAGTGCAGCAGACGTTTTTGCCCTAGCCAGCTCACTGCTTTCATCATGCTCTTGTCCAAAAAAAATGCCACCATGCTATGTGTGGCATGAATACTTCCTGTAGTAATCCATGCTATGGGCCATATCCTACAGTGCATTACCTTAGCTGAAGAACAATTTACAAGACAGCATTTTTGACCAATACCTTTACTTGCATTAAGGTTAATTCCTTTTTGCTACACTATGTTTTTGTGGGATGTTTACAAGGCCTCGCCATTGCATGAATTTTACTTTCAGGATTGGATTAAATCAGTTTGCTAAGTAAGAGTGCACTGCTATAGGAGTTCAGTGTAGGCCAAGTTGGGCTCTCTCTTATATTGTAATCATCTGACAGCAGGTTTGCATGAAGAGTGCTCCTATCCTTGGGTGTTGTAGTGTTCTCCTTACATTCTCCATGGCTCATATCTTGTTACTGCAAATTAGATATGTCCCCATTTATGGAGGAGCTTAAAATAATGGAAGCAAAATGTTGCTGCTGTCTGTAGTTCAGTAGAGTTCAAGTATGGGATTAGTGGAAGCCTAACCTAGGTTAGTGAAAATGACATATGACATAATACAATGAGGCCATGCAGGTCAGCATACAGCCTATTCAGCCAATTGCTCAAGTTCAAATTCTACCCTAAACTAGTCCATGTACATCAATGTAACAATAATTCATCCAGATACGTTTTACCAAATCAAAACAAAAATCAAAATAGTGTTCTCATATTTTGCTTGTTGGATTGTTTTATATATGCTTAGGATTGTTCTGTAAAAAAGGATGGATTTTGAAATGTTATCTTGAATTGTTCCATCAGAATCAATGGATTTATTCCTATATCTGCCATGTAGGAATACTGTCTGGGGAACCAATTATAACAGGGCTTTATGTTCAGGTAAAGGCCATAGTTACAGACACAGTGTTAAATAACAAAGAACAGAGGCTGTCATCAACTTGATTGGATCACTTGATGTTGTGGAATAGGGCAGGGGTGTTCTTGAGTCTTATCTTTTTACTTGTGCTGTTGATTATTATATTGAGAAAGAAGCATATAGATTGTTTACAAAACAAACATGGAGATTTATATGAAAATCTTATTTTTCATATAAATGAAAAAACAAAAACATACATTTATTTCATCCAGCGTTCTTGCAGGCCTCTACAAGCTTGTCAGTAATTAAAAACATTTACTTCTTTAGCACTGTATGTACATTAAACACTAAAAAGACACATTTGAAAAACGTTAAGACTTGCGACACAAACTAAGATTAAGAAACATACAGTTACGACACACTTTCCCCTTAGGTCAAATATTGCTTTAGTTGATCTGTAAAACACTATTATTTACCTGTAGTTCTTCTCTGAAAGGGGACCACACAAAGACATTAATAGGATAGGCAAGCAGAGTGTCCAACTGGCCTGATAGGAAACTATAGCAATGGTGTCAAGAGTTGCAGAGACACCGCTCCTACCACCTGGAGAAGGAAGGCCACACCTTCTTCAGTTTTAAATCCATCAGGCACCAAATGAATAAGTGATAGGCTCCCGAGGGGAAGTCTTTTAGAGCTTAATTTTTAGATTTCATGGTTGTTTTTATATGTTTTAGACCCGTGTTGTGTTGTATTGTATTCTGTTAGCTTTTGAACTGTATTTTATTCTTTTAGCTTTTGTAACTAGTGCTGGACAGAATCCTGCCCCCTATTTTTGGGAACTTTCTCTCTCCCTGTGAAAGAGGCATTGTTTTTTCTGCCTCTTTTAGAGGGGGGGGGAAATTTGGAGAGTTTTCTCCTTGAGGAGAGGGCCAGGGTTTCAACATACCATTTTTAAGTGTAGAAAGTTGCTGAGGGGGCTTATTTTTTTAGTTTTTCAAAACAAACAAACAAAAACACCTCAGCATTTGGAGGATCTCATCAATTCTAAGTGAATGCTATTGGTAGGCTGACCATATGAAAAGGAGGACAGGGCTCATGTAACTTTAACAGTTGTAGAGAAAAGGGAATTTCAGCAGGTGTCATTTGTATGCAATTAGTTCCTGGTGAAATTCCCTCTTCATCACAACAGTTAAAGGTGCAGGCACTATACTAGAGTGACCATATACAAAAGAAGGCAGGGCCCCTGCAACTTTAACAGTTGTGATGAAGAGGGAATTTCACCAGGAACTAATTGCATACAAATGATACTGGCTGAAATTCCCTTTTCTCTACAACTGTTAAAGTTACATGAGCCCTGTCCTCCTTTTCATATGGTCAGCCTAGCTATTGGAGACCATGTGATCTCTCCCTTTCCAATAAGCACTCAGGAAGAACTACTGGGCTCCTGCAAGTGGAGGGGATGTTTTGTAAAAATAAAATGGAAGAAGACCCCTCAACAACTGGCTACATTTAAAAAGGTATGTGGAAACCCTGTCCCCTCCCCAAGGAGATTTTTTTTCCAAAAATTCTCACCTCTCCTGGCCTCTTTCACATGAGTTTCCATTCCACCCCCCACCCCGAAATGCCAAAAATTGAATGGTTGAAATTTTCAGCCCAGCACTATTTGTAACCCATCCGGAGAACATTTGTTATTGAGTCTATTAAAACATAACCAAGAACTAAAATATGAGAGTAAACCTTCGGCTCTCAGATGGTGTCTGGAGAGCCATAGGACACTGCATATCTGTCCGCTGCACAGAGCTCTGATCACAAAGGTTGAATTCCATAGTAGATCATTCCCCTTCCCACTCCCAGCCTCTGCAGAAATCTCTGCAGTAGCCTCTTTTCCAAGGTGTCTGCTGTGATCTTGGAAGTGGAAGGGGAGGGTAGAAAGAGGTTGTGTTGGTGGGGGAAGGATCTGACCTGATCCACCAGATACCTAAGCCTCTCTGTTCTTGGGCCCTGCACCAAGGAAGGTAGGAGAACTAGACAACCCCCTGAGCCAGTTTAGCCCCAAATGCATTTTTGGAGGAATGGGAGACTGAAAATCATCTATCATTCCTTCCACCCTTGGATTCCTCCATCTATTGAGCATCAATCCTGTTGGATTGTGCTCCAAGTGAATGGGACTGTTGAGTGACTCCTAAAAAGTGACAGTTACAAGCAAGCCACCGATTTGTTTTCTGGCTAGCTCATACACACACAGTCACACTTGGAATCAAGCCTTGGAATATTAGCAGAATACTTTTCACAACTGTTCTACGCTAACTGCAGGAGAAGGGGAGCAAGGCCAACTTCTCCTCTTTTTCAAAGGGCCCAGTACCAAGCCTACTGCATAGGTCATAGGCAGCACTTTCTTGGTCTGTAAGAAATTCCTGAGGAAACTTGAGCACATACTGACTCACATAAGGATTATGTTCATAGTATAATTGGTCACCATATATCATTTTAGAAGGTCAAAATTTATAGGATTAGTTTCACAATTTAAGAGGTCACCACTTATACTTTTAGAGGCAGGGTACCCACCCATGAAATACAGCAGGAGCCATGCTGAACCTTGAGTTGATGTCTAAATCAGAAATATAGAAAAGCACAACCTATTCTGAAAGATAGTATAGGAAGGTAAGGACCAACATTACATGCAGTTGTGTGTAACATTGCCCCAATGTTTGTTTGCTTTACATGGCCCTTGTCTATTAGTGATGCTCAACGGGAAATCTTTATTTTAGTCAGTAATAGTTACACCATATTTGGTCTACTGGAAGGAGCAGGAAACAAGAAGTAACCTAATCAGGTGTCCCTGTATTTAACATTTTCCCCATGTTCAATGCTGCATTCTTCCAGATTTTTCCACTGGTTTCAAATTGCCACCAGTTGCATGGGGGGGGGGGGGACTCCTTCCACAACCCAACCATAAGCTCTGGAAGAAGAAAATACAAAGATAGACTGCAAGCATATATATATATATATATAAACAAAATAAAAACTGTTTTATTTCCTTAATAGACTGGGGAAACATTGGTGGGTAACTGGTCACAGAATCAGAAACTGCTGTCCAGAAATCAACTGAATTCTTATCCACTGTGGGCATACTCATTACTGGTAAAAAATACAACTATGCTGACTCCATCTTTTTAGTTTTCATTTTTATTGTACTGGTAAAGCCATCCATTTTTAGTGTGCCTTTGACTGCTTTCTTGAAGTTCCATTTAGTTTTCACCCATAAAAAGTCAGTCTGTAATGATTGATTGGTTTATTCAATAAACTGTGTCCCATGGAATGAACAATTATCTGGAGCCTTAAGGGGCTTTTGTATAGCTCTTTCTGAGCTGTGAGTAATGTCCAAGAGTGATGAAAAGCAAAGAAACACATACAATTTTCATATGTCAGTTGTTTGAGAAAAGTTTTTCCTTTATTAAAAATATATATCAAAACTCTACTGATTCTAAATGAGTTGGATAGAATAGTTCCATGGGCCTTCTGTTTCCATCCCTGGATCCAACAGATATGGTTGTTTTAGCCCAGTCAAAGAGAGCCTTCTAGCTAGTAGTAGTGTTGCTCATTACTGTTGCTCATCGAAAGGCTATAGAAATAGAAAAGGTTCCAGTATGCTGGCTTTTACCAAGATCAGACTTTCGAGAATCTTCCCCAAATAAGCTGAGCCTGTGCAGAGGCAACCTGCAAGTATGCTCTTTTGCGCTTTCCTGGTCCAGAATTGTTGAGGCATCAGAAGGGAAGAGACTAGCTTCACCTACAAGAATGATAAGAATTGATTCTGCTTGGTGACCGAATCCTCCCATAAGATCTGCCAATTTCACCTGGATAATCACCTGCGTGCTGATAATTTTCACTAGCTATATGGGAAATGTGTTTGATGTGTGCCTTGTTTGAAGTCAGGATATAGGTACTGGTGTGGCTGTGGAGAATGTCATTGCTCCAATTGCCTAGCCTGCGTTTCCTTCAAGACGCTTAGGTTCAGAGCTCAGAAAGGAAAACGGTCTAGAATAAGCAGACTGCATAACGTTCCTCTCTTCAGCTGTGAATGATAGTTAAAATTACCTCCTCCCTGCTACCATGACTACAAGAGTATCAATAGAAAGGAAAGAAGGAAGCATGGCCTACACTCACAGTATGATTTCTGACTCTGTTTTATTTTGCACAGGTGATGATAGCTGTGAGTCTTGTGGGCAGAACTTTTTTCCTGCTGGCCATAGCAGGTATCAGTAAGCATAAAGGACCTCCCACAACAGGAAAAGATATGTGCTTGATTATCACAGCCAATGGCCCTGCACTGAAACAAAGATACCTTTACAACATGGTGAAGAAGAAGAAGAAGAAGAAGAAGAAGAAGAAGAAGAAGAAGAAGAAGAAGAAGAAGAAGTCACCCCAGTAATAGTCCAGACAGGAAAAAAGAGTAAATATGCTACTGCCAGGACCATGAGCTCCATAGCAGGTCAAAGATAACTTCTTGTTGCTGTGTCTGCCATAGGTGTATTAATGGATACATTATTCCAGCCAAATAATGTATTCATGGATACATTATTCCTCACCTCCCACAATATTTATAAGCTAGGCCATCTCTCCATCATTGCAGGAAGCTTGCCTTTGATTTTTCAACCCAGCTAATTAGTTTCTTTCTTCTTGTTCCTCTTTCCCCCACTCCTTTTGACACTTTTTTCCCTATGTGAAGGGGAAACCCTGAGTGACAACAGGGTTTCACCAGTCATGGTCCCAGGGGTTGCAAAAGAAACGAAGAGGGAGTGGTCCTCTTTAGAAGTTAAACGGCACAAGCTCTCAACAACTCATGACATTGCTATACCAAAGTTTCCCAGTAGGTGGCCCAATCTAGTGGCTGAACACCCATATATGTAACTTGTGCAGGCACAGCTTAAAGAAGAAACACATATTGTCTACAAAATAGCACATCACTGTGATGGGTTTGTTGATGTTGTTGTTGTCGTCATTCTGGGTCTGTATATTTAGGAATGGAATAATGGATCACTTTGATACACAGGAGGCTTTATATATATATGAATAGATTTAGATGTTAGCAAGTGGAAGAAAACGGAACCATTAATTCTATCAGTCACTTACTTTTACAAACAGGTGATTTTCCTGTCCATTTCATATCAGGCTTACATGTCCGGTGTTCTGATCCACCAGCAAGAAAAAATCCTGGCTGACATGTATACACCAAAGTGTAGCCTAAGGTTGGCAGATCTATCGCTTTTACATCCACATTTGCTGGTGTCTCTGGCTGTCTGCAGGCATGAGCTGTAAGATTTTAAAGGGATTTGGGGGTGCGGGAAATAAAAAAAAGTAGAAATTAGGCTATATCCAGAATAAGCAATTAACATTTTATTACTCTAAAAAACAGTTTTATGCTTTGAACATTTTGTTTTTGTGTTGCTGCACATATTATGGAGAAAGAAGCAACATAAGAGAGAACTGTGAAAAAGAAGGAATTAAAGGTATTAAGAATATCTTTTTCCTTCACACTACACGCTGAAAAATATTAGGAAGGCAACCAAGACAAAGAAGAAAACCAAAGCACATGCCATTGCAAATTAGACAGTGATCAGTACTGTGAATTACTGAGCTGTCTTCACTCAATGCATCACTTCTATTTCAGTGACTCAAAGAACCTTGAAAATTGCAGAGTAATTTCTCTGCTAAATAAATTCATTATAAACCTCTACAAAATAAAGGTTCCATAGAAAGATTTTTATTATGCTACACTGACTACAGAAGCCACTGTAACTATACTTCTCTTCTCCTTTGTGCTCTGCTCATTTACGACATCTCAAAGTTAATTTGAAATGAGATAAGAACCTAAGGTCACTTTTGTTTCACATCAATGTATTTTACTGAATATGCACTCTGATGTCTTCTAACTGTCAAAGAAACCTAAATGTATTAATCCTCAAGCATTTCACACACAGCCTGGCATGATTACCCTACACTCCTGCTTTGACTATTAGGGTAGGGTTGGAGGACACCTATCCCTGGGGCAGAGGCACAGTCACATCAACTATAATTCTTGGAATGGAGAAAAACCTTGTTGCGATTGCACATACAATCACAACAATATTACTTTTTCATTGTTTTATCAATGTGCACTTGTGCGTCAATAATGCCAAAGGATGAAAAGACACGAGCAAACTGAAGGAACTGAAAGTGGAAGCAAGTAGTGGACACACAGCGCCTTGTAAATAATCCAGAAATAACAGAGCAATGGGAGATTTCCTAATGCACGGCTTTCACTTCAGAAAACAAGTATGGGTAGTTTTGAACTCCAAAACTCAGATAAACATGCAGAGTAACACAATATTTGAAGGAACTCCTATCCTGCAAAAGGATAACTTAAGCCATCCTTCTCACTTCACATGGGGCTGAGGGATTTAGGAGGCAATGTCCACATGATAGTGCTTTTAAACAAGGACTCCAGCCCTCATTTGAAACCTCCAATGGTGGATCACATGACAAGGCTGTACATGTGAGAAAATGAACAGTTCTGAGTCAGAATACCCCACAGTTGCTTGGATCACATGAGCAAATCCTGTTTCTGGGTTGTAACGTTATTATTATTATTATTATTATTATTATTTATTACATTTATATACCGCCCCATAGCTGAAGCTCTCTGGGTGGTTTACAAAAATTAAAAGATTAAACATTAAAAAGTCAATATACAAAATTTAAAACCATAAAACATAAAACAGCTGATATTTAAACATTTGTGTGTGTGTGTGTGTGTATTGTGTGTGTATTGCATTGATTTATCATCCTGTTTTTATTACACATAGATATATAACTGAATATCTTTACTTACGAATGCATTCAGGCTGTATGCCACTCCACGTTAAATTTGCAAGACAAGTGCGTGTAGTAGAGCCCTGTATATGATAACCCTTCCTACATCTGAAAAATACTCTGCTCCCAACCTAAAGAGTTAAAAATAAAATTTAAGGAAGAAATAACATTGGAATCCAGCAGTTTCATATCTTGGTCTCTACAGTAATATCACTCTTCTATTTTGAATTTCTATAGGGTGAATTCATACAACCAATTTCCAAGAACCTAGATATTCTAAACACATATGACTTTGCTTCCATTTGTCTGTGTTAAGTGAAAAAGCTTTGTGATAGGAGACATACAGCTGACATTTCAGATAAAACGGTCTGCCACATGCAAGAAGCTAATCATCATACATGAGAAGTAGGTTCACTGTATCCACCAACATCAACTTTCGTTTTAAAAGAAATATAATTTTTACTCATCAATGTTAAAAGCATTTGTGCTTTTCTTACTCTTCAACTATAGCTTTAACTGATTGATGAGGAAGAGTTAAAAAGTTTCCCTCAAGAAAAAACTGGTGACAAATCTTCTCTTTCCACTGTAGTGACTGTCCTACAATTATACTTGCAAATATGTCCTTTTATATGTATTTATAGGCATTATTAATTATATTTACAAGACACCTACAAAACAAATTCTCTAGGTATTTCACAATTTCAAGATTCAGTTGCACTAATAAGAAAATTGTGCAGCAAACCATGGCAAAATGTTGGTCTGTCAGATACTTCTTCCCAATTCTATACCAGCAGACAAATGGGGATTAAAAGAGATAATTCTGTATTTTTAACATTTAGGTAGACGTTATGGAGATGCAAAAGGCAGATAGAAGCTGTGATGGGAGTCAAACCTCCAGAAGAGGCACACTGAATTACTGACTTCTTAATTACCTCAAAACCTTTGCATTTTTTTTTACTGTGGTAGAACTTGATATACTCGTAAGTCAGCAGAATGATAACTCAGCTGTGCTGTTTATGTGCTTCTGTAACAATTTCTCAATTGCTCTCAGGACAGACCCTCAAGTTAATACCTTGTGCATAATTGAGGGATTATATGGAGAGCACACAATCAAGCAGGACACTGACCAATATGCATGATAATTTTAACTTCAATATTTGTACTTGAAATTCATTGTAAGACACCAGTTAAATGAAATCACTTGACAAATTATCTACTGAGACCCCACACAAAGATCACAAATGTTAACTGAACAGTAATCATTCTGACCATGTTCTTGTTATTCTTATGACTATCGGGCATACTGAGATTCCCCCCCCCCCTTTATTTGGAAAAGAAATGTTTTGTTCACATTATCATCCTTGTGAGAGCTGTACAAAGGCTTCACATATGAATCCTCCAGTGAAAGTAATGGAGAAGCGAAAATGGTGGAAGATTCCAAAATGTGTAGGCTTTTAAATGCTGAAATAAACCCAGCACAAAACCGAGGTTTTAAGCAAGCCAAATCAGGGCTCCTAATCCACACAAAGGCCTGTTCAGACAACACCCTAATCCATGCTTAGGCCGCTGGCCCTTTTACAGCAAATGGTTAGTGAGTGTGTTTAAGCCATGGTTATGTAGCAATCAAGGTTAGGAATAGTTCACATGACACACTAAGGCCTCCTCCACACGAGACGTTTAATGAGCCTTGAAGGCTCATTATAAATTTTACCTACACACGAGCGGAGCGCAAAACGGGCGTACAGGCGCGTTATCTCCCCGATAATGCGCATTTTCGAACGCGCGTTAAATAGCGACTTTTATTTTGCTCCGGCCGTTAAAGCGCATTTTCGCTGTGTGAACAAGCGATTATGCGCATTAGCTACCTGTAAAGTGCTTTTTGGGCATCAATTAATGCGCTTCGCCGCCTCTCGCCGCCTCCCGTGCAGAGGGATTAGGAGTAAATGCGCCTCCGTGATAATGCGCATAATCGCCGAACCGGGCGCAAAAGCGCGTCCTTGTGGAGGGGGCCTAAGCCATAATGTCTAACCACTGTGGCCTAGCATGTTGTCTGAACAGGGTCATACACTCAAAATATAACAGCACAATTATACAGAGTCCCATGTTGCAAAAAGATTATTACCTCATAGCCTCTAGAACTGTTCTGTATTCCATAGTGAGGTGTACCAGGATCTGGGCAACTGTTGTGAGCAGGATCTGCAATTGTTAAACAGAAGAGATATGGAATAGATTAGGAGACTGTTAGGCAGGAATAGATTAGTTTTATAAACTAATTAGTAAAATTTCACAAGACATTAATATGCATTTTCACTGTTTAATACAGTCATAATAAGACATAGTGCCAAGATAAAACCATACCTCTTAAATAACCCCAGGCACTTTTTCATTAAATAGGTGACATCCCGCTTTGCACAACCAAATGTCTACAAAAACAACAGAATTTTCCTGCCCTCTCTTCCAGCCTGTACCCCCTTGCTCCCCCATCTGCTCCGGAGAGTCCCCCCAAGGGGAAGGGGGATTTACTCCACTGCTGGATGCTATTCCATTGAGAGACACAATTGGATTTCACCCAAGTATCTATACTGCTTAAAATAAACATTAAGTGAGATACAGATCATTGGGTTTCCCTTCAATTGTGATTACAATGACCCCTTCTGACATGTGACTACATTTGTCCTCCAAAATAATTAGTAGTCTAGACACCACCTTACATTTTATTTTTCCCTTCTAGTGCCACAGAATCAGATCCAGTGTCACAAATCATATTTGTGAATTTAAACACCATGTTGATGTGTCAAGGAACAGCACATTTTTACCAGAAGGGCCCTACCCCACTCCCGGCGCAGTTTGGGGGTGGTAGGGCGATTGCGGCGGGCGCGGAGAAAGACGGCGTGGAGGCGCGCTATTGGCGGCCTCCTGAAATGGGCGCGAAAAGGAGGGGGAGGAGGAAGGGGAGCCTATATTAGGCCGGAACTCCTCCCCTCCTGGTGGTGAGATAAGGGTTACCTTTGGGGCGGACCTTCCTCACCCGCTCGGAAGTCTTGAGGCACGAGCTGGGGGTGACACGGAAAGCCTCCCTACCCAAAAGGGGGGGCCAAGGGGTGGCGTGAGCTGCACGCCATACACTGGCCTCGATTTGACTCACCCTATCCTTAGATTGGCGTTGGCCACCAAGTATTGAGGATGCCCGCTAGTTTCCCCTTCTGCGAATTCATCAATAAAGTGTGGCCCATTTTAAACCCAATTTATTGTGTCGTCTCGTTATTTACTGCGCTCCGATTCCGCAAGGGCCCTACCCCACTCCCGGCGCAGCTTGGGGGTGGTGGGGCGATTGCGGCGGGCACGGAGAGAGACGGCGTGGAGGCGCGCTATTGGCGGCCTCCTGAAATGGGCGCGAAAAGGAGGGGGAGGAGGAAGGGGAGCCTATATTAGGCCGGAACTCCTCCCCTCCTTTGTCTTTGTTTGCGCGGCTCCCTCCCTCCCTTCCCTGTTGGCAGTATGGGAATGAAAATCCGGTTGTCCTTAGGAAGCCAAGTAGGAATTTTTTGCTCATAAGCCATCATTGAGGATGTGAGTTTTTTCGCCTACTTCATACTGTGAGACAGCAAGGGAGTATTAAATAGGTTGATTCGTTGAGTTAATTTGGTCACATTTTGGCGGTTATGCGCGGGCATCTTCACCTGGTAAGGGATAGGTGAGCATTCACAGGCACCGAGCGGTGACTGGTAATGCCTGAGGCTCATCACCTGAGTAGTCTTGAGGCCCTAGTAGTGAGATAAGGGTTACCTTTGGGGCGGACCTTCCTCACCCGCTCGGAAGTCTTGAGGCACGAGCTGGGGGTGACACGGAAAGCCTCCCTACCCAAAAGGGGGGGCCAGGGGGTGGCATGAGCTGCACGCCATACACTGGCCTCGATTTGACTCGCCCTATCCTTAGATTGGCGTTGGCCACCAAGTATTGAGGATGCCCGCTAGTTTCCCCTTCTGCGAATTCATCAATAAAGTGTGGCCCATTTTAAACCCAATTTATTGTGTTGTCTCGTTATTTACTGCGCTCCGATTCCGCAATCTCTTTATTTTTGTCATTTATTCTTTAAAATTTAGGTATGAATGAAAAGTAGAGAGGAATATCTCTGTAAATTCTACCATTAAAGAGAGAGTTGCATCCTTAAAGGTGGCCTAAAAATATCTTTAAAGGTACAATCCTGCACATATTTAGACAGGAAGAAGTCCTTTATGTTCCCCAGCCAACATTTTCCCACTCCCACCATGCTGGCTGGGGAATGCCAGAAATTGTAGGAGGTTTTTTTTATGTCTAAACAGGCATAGGATAGTGTTCAAAATGAATGGATTTTCTGGGGGAAATCACCATGCATGAGTCAAATAACAGGATAAATGGCAAGAGCTGGATCTAGACTTGTCCCTATGCAGATGGAAGGACTCCTTCAATTCACAGGGGGAATCAAGATTCAGTGGTGGCTTTATGTTGGAGGAAAGGGAAGCAGTAATATTCACTGATTCCCCCTTTCCTCCTGCAGCCTTCAGCATCACGCCCAATGCTGTTCCAGCTGGAACAGCTTTTCACAGAGCACATGTAGCTGGAGAAAGAAAAATTAGTGAAAATTACTCTTCCTCCAGTGCGACTGGATCTCCAGTGAGCTCAAGTCTAGATCCACTTACAAATTCCAAAACAACATAATTTCAGCTTCAGTAAAATGTAGCATACATTAAATAAAACAGCTGTCTATTATGGCAAGTAGGAATAAAGCTGTCCATTTTGGTTGCGCTCCGTTTCTGGGTTTTTTTCACTCCTCAGTTCATTCCATCCCATTTCCACATCAGTTTGCAACTGTTCAAAAACAATTTTGCATGAAAATTCATATGTATTTTCATGCACAATTTATTCCAATATATACACATTTTTGTTGGCAATTTTGCCTAATGATTTGTTGCAATCATTACTTCCTTATATTGTCCATAAGAAGTAAGTCCCTTACAATCTACTTGTATAGCGTTTGTGCACACCTGAATAACAAATGAAGACTGTTTTAGGTGTTACTCTTTTAAACATATGAATTGACTGTATATACATGCTTGCAATCATTCCGTACGACAAGACACATATCCCGTTTCCAGGTCATTTGTTCATTCTTCCCCACGGCTTCTGCAATTTTGTTGATCATGTTTTAATTAGGAAATGTGTATGCCCTTTCTATGTATTGTAATGTTTACATGCTCCTGAAGATGTATTTGTATGCACTGTGCTCATGCCTTTAAAAAGTAACATCAGATAAGCTCGTTCCAGGCAGCATGCACATTCCTACTTCAGAAAATACTGAGTCATTATTTAGATTACACAAATGGTGGCTGAATTATTCTTACCAAAGTTTCCTACAGCAAGCACATAAAATGTGTTTTAAAACTCATGCATACGTGTCTGGGAGCCCTGGCGCACCATCACCATCCCTTCCCTCATTGTGAAGAGTGGCAGGTAAAATTATTAGTGGGGGGGAGGAGAGTGCCATGTGCTCATTAGAAGGCTCTAAAACGTTCTTGCCATGTTCTTGCTTCACATGCACAATTCCCAGTGTAGGACTGCAAAGTGGCCATGAAGATGAACTAAATCTTAGCGTGTACAACACACACACACACATTCCTACTTTATTAAAGTGACTACAGAGCAGAACCAAGGACTGGACAACACAAAGAGATACTGGCTCTGATTCTTAGTTTTTGAGACAAACATGAGCAGAGAGTAGGTTTAAATACGATCCAAACTGGATTTCTTAGTGCATCACCTCATTTTCTTCCATATAAGAAAGGTTGCCAGTCACTCCATGGGGAAAAATAAAGTGCTGTACATGGAGACAGTGGCTGAATTCGGACAACACGATAGTCAGTGGTGGGGTAATAATCAACTTTACAGTTGTTCATCTAGGGGGTACTCCCCACACAACATGGTAATAAATAATCAACTGTGGTGTGGATTAGGATCAGCGCTGAGTTGACTATGGCAGCATTCGGATGACACGATAGTCAATACAAGTGATGATTGTTCCCCCCCCCGTTGCTTATTGTGTTGTCCGAATTCAGCCAGTAAGTATCCTCTCCACATCAAACAGGAGTGGATGGATCCTGCAGTGGGAGGGAGTGAAATGTGCAAAGGAACACAGAGTGCCCATACAATCTTGAAGTCCTTCAAATGCGCACAGCCTATTCATCATAGTGGCAGCATTCTACTAGTTTGTAGTAATTTCCAATGCACAGTATTTGTAATCGTATAATAAGGGGCCCTTTTTGCGCCCGGCATGCCTGGACGCGAAAAAGAGATTGCGGTGTGGGTGTGGGGACGGGCGAGACTGGGGAGCCTCTCATTGGTGGGCTCCCCAGTGGTGCCACCGTGGCTGGGAGGGGACTGTCTATGGTTCTCACCCCTCCCAGCGGCCTCTCTTCATCCGTTTTTGTGGCTGTGATTTGGCACGCGGCTCTCCTGTTGCTCCTGGTGCCGCGAGGCTCCGAGCAAGCACGGCGGAGAGCAGGGAGACAGCTCGCGCGACGGCGGGGCTCGCTGGAGCCTCCTCGGAGCTCAGCGGGGCCAGGATTGGCAGCGCGGCTGCATGTTGGAGGCAGAGGTCCTGGGCTACTGCAGCGGCGGCGCAGCAACGCGTGCAGGGCGATGGCGGCAATGGATCCAGCCTGGCCTGACGAGGGAGGGCTTGGCGCGGTCGGTAGCACAGCGACCCACAGGGTGAATTGGACGGCGAGGGAGGCGGCTTCATTGGCCTGATGAGGCCTACAGGTTTCGGGGGCCGGATGGTCCCCCCCCCCGTTGTTGAAGAGCTTGGCGGGTGGTCCTGGGGACGGGCAGCTGAGCAGTTGTTCATCCAGAGCCAGATCCTCGGGTGCCTAGGCCGTGGATAGAAAGGGCTCAGATTGGGTCCCCTCCTCGCTTGGCGCACCTGGTGATATCTGGGGCAGACGGTAGTGCAGCAGCCCAGTGGTGACGGCTTTTGGGGCAGGCGGGCTGCAGATCTAGGAGGGCCGGGCGCCCCCCCCCAGTTTTCCCCCAATCCATTATTTTCCCCCTTTTTCAAGGGTGCTGGTGGCCATGCGGAGACCAGGGCAACAGCGGCCTTTAACTGAGGGCACTGGGCTTCTGCTGGTGATAGGCCCTGGGGCGCTGGGGTGGGGTGGTTTTCTCCCCTTACATCTTGGCCGCGTGCTGATTTCTGGTTACTGGGCAAACTCAGCAGGCACCTTGTGGGCATGCTTCATTGTATCTTGGCCACGTGCCAATTTCTTGTCACTGGGCAAAACTCGGCGGCAGCTTTCAGGCATGTTACATTCTTGGCCGCGCACCAATTCCTTGTTGCTAGGCAAACTCGCCTGGCAGCTTGCAGGCACGGTAAATACAATTTAGCGGGCAGCAGGGGGTGGGGGAAGAGGAAGTTTCTTCACTGACTTAGGCGCTCCTCACAAACAGCTTCCAGGCTGATGGTGCTGCTTTAGCTTATTCTTTGTCGAGCACTATCGATACGCGATGGCCCCCAAGAGGGCATCGGAGACAAGAAAGGGAAGGGAAGAGCCCCTCGTCCCCCAGCCAAGTGTGTTTGGCCTAAGAATACAGATTCCACAGAGGAGGAGGAAAACCCCAAAATTTCTGTGACCCTTTCCAGACTAACAGCAGTCGAAAGGGAAAGGGGGATTGCCCCCTCTCCAGTTTCTACTCCTACAGGGAGAGGAGCGGTGCGGGGCACGAGGCTGACTAGGGCACAGGTTCTCGATCAAATGCTGACATCTTTTGCAGCTAGGTTGGATGTTATCGAGGCAACATCCAGTCTCTCTAGGCCGAATGTCTCTGCCGGGTCAACATCCAGTCCGATTTGTAGGGACAACGAGCCTGTTGCAGCGGCGAGCCAAGCTGCACCGGCAATGAGTGTCGACGTCATGCCAATTCCGCCATTTGGAGAGCACAGCCAGGCTCAGGTGTCAGGTGAGATACTCAGTGCTACACCACAGTTACATGTACAACCAATGGCTCCCGTTTCCCCTTGGGCATGGCCCCCTTGGTTTAACGGTTTCGGATGGCCTGTCCCGGCTCTCCCCAGCAGGAACTCGCCAGGCAGTCAGCCATTTACTGGACCCAAGGTCCGGTGGGGTCGTCCTCCTCACTGTCGGGACCTGCGTTGCAAGCCACGGCGGCGCCCCTGACGGTAACCCCCATTCCCCCTCCTCAACAGGGTAGTGGCTTAGGAGGGGGGCCTAGTGCCATCCCGCAGGCCACTTCGGCAACTGAGGTGTGCACTGTGGTTTGGCACATCTGGGTGCTAAGGACCCTTATGCGGGGGCGGCAAGGGATGCAATCCCTACAGCAAGCACAGCGGCTCCATTAGGCTATCACCTTTTGCCATCCACAAGGGAAAAGATTTTAAAAGGGGATTATATTGATGTGTTTTCCTTGTTCTTTCGGGAACCCGAAGACAAGGAGAAGGACAAATTGGCGGACAAGGAGTTCGAGAAAATGAAAAAGAAGAATGTAGCCAGGACTTGGTCCAACTGGCTCCCTGGCTTCTTGATTTACATGGGGGTGCTGCAGCAGCGATTTCCCGAACGGGGCTGCATATTAACAAAATACCTGGACATGATCTATCGAGCCTTTTCCAAATATGAGGGCGGAGCCTGGCTCGCTTATGATGAGTCCTTCCATCGTAGGGCTGCCTTTGATCATTCCCTGCCATGGGATGCTAAAGACTACGATCTCTGGCTGCAATTTATGATGCCAGCGCCGCCCGGAGTAGGGGAAAGGGCGGACAGTGGACATATTTTAGGTAAACATCAACCCGCCTCCACTTTTGCTGGGAGTGCGGGGCAGGGGGTTCAACCCCGCCTGTCTTGCTGGGAGTATAGTGCGAAGGGCAGCTGTACTTGCTCAATGTGCAGATATCGCCATGAATACCCAATCTGCAATGGCCAATACCCAGCCTCTAGTTGCTCCAGAACTAGAGGGGGCGCGCGGGAAGGGTCGAGACTCACAAGGGGGCAGGAAGCCTGGAGGGGCCATTGAGGCGATTGCTGGCGCTCTACCCGAAGCGCCAGGACGCAATCTACTTAGAGTTAGGTTTTTCCGAAGGTTTTCGTATTCCTTTTAAAGGACCGCTACAAGCCTCCTTTGCAAGGAATCAAAAATCAATTAGCCTTATGGAACCATTGGTTCGTGAGAAGATTTACAAAGAGGTGGACACAGGAAGGGTTCTTGGTCCCTTTGTTTCCCCTCCTATTCCCAATCTACGGGTCTCTCCTTTGGGAATAGTTCCCCAAAAGACGCCCGGAGAATTCAGGTTGATTCACAACCTGTCATTCCCAAGAGGTGAATCTGTTAACGATTCCATTCCAGATCACCTTTGTTCAGCGCGTTATGCCTCTTTCGATGCAGCCGTATCAATGGTGCATCGGTGCGGTCCGGGAGCCTTGATGGGGAAATGCGACATCAAGTCCGCATTTCGCATTTTACCCATCAACCCTGACGATTTTGATTTATTAGGGTTTTGTTTTGACGGGTACTTTTATGTGGATAGGGTACTGCCAATGGGATGCGCCATATCCTGTGCCATGTTTGAGGCCTTCAGCTACTTCTTGGAATGGGCCCTCCGTGAGAGGGCGGGGTCTCAGGATTGCATTCATTACTTGGATGACTTCCTGTTTGCAGGCCCATGTGACACCACACGCTGCACATTCCTAATGAGGACGTTTCAGGAATTATCAGAGGAGCCGGGCGTCCCACTAGCACAGGAGAAGACAGAGGAACCAGTGAATGATATCAAATTCTTGGGCATTCAGTTGGATTCCATACAACAATGTTGTCGGCTTCCTATAGATAAGATCAGTGCCTTGCGGGGTAAATTGCTAGCGATTATTAACGCCTCAAAGGTAACCTTGGCCCAGCTTCAGTCAATTCTGGGTCATCTCAATTTTGCATGTCGGGTGGTCTCCCCCAGTCATGCTTTTCTTAGATGCCTGTGTGCTGCCATGAAGGGCCTTAGGCTTCCACACCACAGGGTGCGGGTCACAAGGGCAATTCGGGAAGATCTAATCATGTGGCTTAGTTTCCTGGAGGAATACAATGGTGTTTCCTTTTGGAGACACAATCTCCTACTAGAGGCGGAGATACAAGTCCACTCAGATGCGTCCGGGGCTTTGGGCTTCGGTATCATCTGGCAGGATCGTTGGTGCTCTGAGCGCTGGCCAGACGAATGGCTCACCACTGATATATGCAGAGATCTCACGTTTTTGGATTTTTTTCCAATATACGTGGCGGCGCATCTTTGGGTCAATGAGATGCGTGATTCAGTGGTGCACTTCTGGTGCGATAATTTGGCCACGGTGCAGGTGATAAATACCCTGTCATCTTGGAGTTCCAGGGTCATGACCTTAGTCAGGGCCTTTACTTTACATTGCCTGCGTAACAACATATTATTCAGAGCCCGGCACGTTCCAGGCCTTGAAAACCCCATTGCAGACGCTTTATCGTGTCAGCAGGTCCAGAGGTTTCGGGAACTCGCGCCATGGGCACGGCCAATTCCGGAGGTGATGCCATCAACCCTTTGGGAAATTGGCAGGAGGAAGTGGAGCGGGCAACATGGCATTCTCTAGTGCCTAGCACACGCGGTGCTTATTCAAGAGCAGGTAGGGAGTTTCTGTCCTTCAGAGCCCATATGCAGCTTCAGCAGCAGTGGCCGATCCCAGTGGAGCATTTGCTGCAGTTTTGCGTTGCTTCTCGGAAGAGAAGCCTATCCACAAGTTCCATTGGAGGCAAATTGGCTGCCCTTTCTTTTCTGTCCAAAATACAGGGTGTATAGGACAATACAATCGATTTTTGGGTCCGTCGCATCTTACGGGGATGGAGCAGAGTAACCCCTCGCGAGCCAGACTCGCGTCAGCCACTATCCCCTCATATTCTGAAAGGTTTGTTGACTCAGTGGCCTTTACTTTGCCACTCCTCTTATGAGTCGGCCCTGTGTCATGCAGCGGCATTGACAGCGTTTTTTGGAGCGTTCAGAATATCAGAAGTAGTCGCCCTTTCCAAAAAGGATTCCTCAAAGCGTGCCTTTTCATTTGATGACATTCAGGTCTCACCCATGGGAGTTTCTTTACATCTTAGATTTTCCAAAATGGACCAACAAGGTAGGGGCAAAGTTGTCACCCTGTTTCCAGCGCCAGTGTCTGAGCTGTGCCCGGTGAAAGCGTTAAATCATTTTATGACACTACGGGGCAGTCGCAGCAGTTATTTGTTTTGCCACCTCAATGCTTTGCCCTTGACGAGGTATCAGTTCTGGTCCATTGCTAAATAGGCCCTACAGTCTCTGGGACTCGGGGTGCACCAGTTCGGCACTCACTCTTTCTGTATTGGTGCTGCTTCTATTAGCGACTTCCATTGGTTTTGCCGCAGAACAAATTCAGGCAGTGGGCAGATGGCGGTCCAGAGCATATCAATCATATGTCAGATAAACAGTTTATCCACTGGTGGTGTTGCATTCTAACATTTCTGTGTTTAATTTTAGATTCTGCTGCAGGCTTCGCCCTGATGCATGTGATCCTCTGTGGGCACAGCATGATCTTCTGGGCCAGTCGGAGGGCTTCCAGATCCAGCTTTGGGACACAGCTTGGACTGAGCCACTACGGCAACATCCTATGGGTTGGTAAATGCGGCATGCATTGGGAGCGCCTCTTGCCCACCTTATTCCAGCAGCGTGTGGCCATTGTCCCCCCCACAGGCCCTACTCATTCACTTGGGTGGAAATGTTTTGGGTTTGCTTAAAGGCAAAGCCCTCATCATGCAAGCGATTGCCGATTTGGAAACAATTCTGCTGCGTTGGCCTGGCATTGTCATAATTTGGTCATGTTTGTTGCTTCAGCTCAATTGGAGAGAGGGCAATGACCAAGGGGCCATGGAAAGAGTTCTGAAGAAAGTCAATAATCAAATATTCAAGGAACTAATTAAACACGACGATTATAGCATTCAACATCCTGCGATTGTGTTAACGTGGAGGGAGCTTTTCAGGCAAGATGGGGTCCATTTGTCAGACCCCGGTAATGATTTATTTCTGAATGATCTGCAGTTGGGTTTGTGGAATGTTATTAGATCTAGGTGGGGAGGGTGCGACTAATCAAGTGCATTGTCGCTCCCTGTGGCAGGTTTTGCGGACATCCGGAGCGTTTCTTAGGGTCAGTGAGCATTCTCAGGCACTGTTGTTGTGATGGGTAATGCCTGAGGCCCCTCAGCTGTGAGTTTTACAGTGGCAGCTGGAGGGATAAGGGTTACCTTTGAGGCTAACCTTTCTCACCCACTCGGAGCTAAACGGTGCGAGGAGGGGTCAACACCGGAAGGTCTCCCTAACCCAAAAGGGGCAAGCCTGGGGGGTGGCGTTTGGAATCACGCCACCTCTCAGGTGGTGAATGGCTCGGCAATTGTTGAGTGGATGTCCGCATAGGTTTCCCATACTGCAGATCTATAATAAAAGTGGCCCTGTTTTAAAATCCATTTTCTTGTCTCGTCTCATCATTTCACACCCTACATTTCCCGCAACGGAATCAGGATGCGGTATTTCGTATTTCTATCCTGATTTCAATTTTCAGTGCAAGTCACTCTGTCACTGGAATATATAATGGACATATTTACAAAGCAAAGCTTAAAGGCTTCAGAGCACAGACAGATGGGAGCCTAACACATGACTTTTTTTTTAACTACTTGAGCAATCAAGGGACTTTTAACTTCATCAGCAGTTTGACTGTGCATCTGCTAATGGGGAAATAAAACAATATACCACAAATGGAAAACAATCTTTGATTTTTTTTAAAAAAAAAAAAGGTAAGAGAAGACAAACTTGTGGCTGCAGCAGCTGAATAATGGTAGCAAGAAGAAGTAGACAGTGCCACCTTTGGGGGAAGTGCTGTTTACAAAGGATTACTGTTACCGTAAAAGATCTTAGTATGAAATTAAAGTTCAGATTTACTCCCTCAACATTCCATCTCCCTGTGAAGATCAAAGTTCAAATATTTTCACATGATTCATGTTGTTTAGTGCTACCCTGCAAAAACAGGTCTATAGATTTGGAAATATAATGTGGTACAACCATTCCTGGACTGTACCATTTCATATTACAGGCAGAAGATTACATGTTGGAATCCTATCCTACGGTAGATGGAAAGGTTAGAGCCTAGCCTCTCCTTGCTATGCATGCCATGTTGAATACTGATGGCAGAAGGTCACACCCAATAAATGTGCAAGCTAATGGGTTTTTAAAGCAGTAGGCACAATACAAGATCCACTCAGGATGCAGAGCTAATTAACAGCTCTTCGGTGAAAACAAGGGTCAAAGGGGTTGGGTGGACTCAAGTACATTTTCTTTTAGCCTGAGTTTCTTGTGTATAAAGTAACAAGCATGCATGTTTACCATGTAACTTTAGGAGTAGTTGTGGTGGTTTCATCCTTTTAGAAGCCTGGCCTGATTCACTCTGATGTTTTATACTTCTGGCTGCTTAGCCAGGGGATTATCCCTTTATGATCCAGTGAAGTTGCCAATCCCTTCACTTTCTGGATTCAGTCTATTTTATTCAGCCACTTCTGCTAACACACACTACCTGCTGGCATTCTGAAATCACATTGTTTATTTACTTATTTATGAATAAGTAAATAAACCACTTATTTTTTTTTAAAAAAATCCCTAAGCAGTCCTAGTGTTTTAGAAGAAGTGCATCACCTGCCTTTTCTGTACATGTTGATTGGTTATAACATGTAGAGCAAGAAGTAGAAAATGATCAGCTTGAAACTGCCTTCAGCAACTCATGGGACAGGCGTAAGAATAGTTTTACTAAGGCTAAGCACCATCTACTTTTTCCACAGGAACAGGAGGATTCTTCCCTGACAGTATTCTGCAAATTAAGGAAAACATCCAAGGAAGCCATGTTATCAAAGTGCTTTAGAAAGCATTGTGAGGAAGGCAGAGGGGGCAAGCCTTAAGGCGCCATCAGATGAGCATTTCATTGCACGCTTGATACTGGGCACTCACGGATTTTTGTGGGTCCTATTTATGTATTACATTTTTCTACTGCCCATTAGCCGGTGCTCTCTGGGCAGTGCACAATTAAAAACCATAAACTATAACAAGTATAAATTTTAAACATTAAAAAGTTAAAAGGGCAGTATAAAAACAGCTACATTCAAAACCAGGGAAAGCCTGTGTAAAAAGGTATGTCTTCAGGAGGCGTTTAAGAGATGTTACATTTTCCGCCTCCCGAACTGCACAAGGGAGGGTTTTCCAGAAGTCGTCTGCTTTCCGTGTGTCTCCCACCACTTCTAGCCTTCTTCCCGTGACAAAAAATTACCCTGGTAAGCCTGATGTATTTTTAGAGGCAGAACTTGCTGCGTGCAGGAGAAGTGGTGCGATAAAAATGGCCCACAGAGTGGTCCACGTGGACGCTGTTTACTTCCCCTTTTTTCTCCGTGAGAAAGAGGAATTATTGTGCAACAGAAGCGGGGGCAGAGAAGGGACGGTAGGTGACCATGATTTCCGTGCCCTGTCTGATGGAGCTTTTAGAGATGCCTTTGTGACTTCAGCCAGAGGATAGTACACACACTGTTCGTTCCCCTATGTAGCTTCTGAGTCTCTAACTGACCAGAGAATTCATTTCTTCTCAGCCTCCCCTTTTCTCTGCCCTTTCTAAACAACCTTCCTGCTTCTTGACTTCCTTGCCTTGTGCATGTGCAGGTTTCTTGCTCCCAGGCAGGCAATCATTGCTTATGAGAAGACTCAGTGTAATAGACTGGCTGTGAGAAGTCTGCTTCTTCCCAAGCAGTTCTTCTCCCCAAGCAGTCTTTCACTGGCTGAATTTGGACGACACAATAAGCAACTGGGGGGGGGGGGACAATCGTCAGTTGTATTGACTATCGTGTCATCTGAATGCTGCCATAGTCAACTCAGCACTGATCCTAATCCACACCACAGTTGATTATTTATTACCATGTTGTGTGGGGAGTACCCCCTAGTTGATTATTAACCCACCATTGACTATCGTGTTGTCCAAATTCAGCCACTGTCTTCCAACATTCCTCTCATGGAGTCTGTTTCTGTATCTGGGGGCTTAAAGAGTGTGGGGTAACCCTGAACCCATACAAGTACAATTAGGCAAAGCAACAGTTCTGTGGGTTAAAAGTTAAACAAATAAATAAATAAATAAATAGTTGAGCAGTGGATGGTGAAGCAGTTGATTAGGCAAAGCTGCTGGTGATCCCTGCATGCAAGTCAAGAGGGAAACTCTGGGATGTAATGGTGATGTAGGCATGGGGCACCTTATGGCAGCACTCTGCAAGTGCAAAGTTACTGACTGGATAGTCATCCTTGCTGACCTCAGCAGTCCACAACAGAGGTGGGAGCTGCCTCTGCCTCCTGATGCTTAAACATAGGGAAGAGAATTCTACTTACCCTTTCAATTGCCACCTAGTGACCAACAACAGTTTCACAACCTCACTGTCTACCACTGTATGCCTTAATATTTAGATATATTACTATTCATTTACCTCTCTGAACATTAAATGAAATTGCACGGTGTTAATACTAAGAGTCCCCCACACCCCCAAGCTCCCCCATTTTGGATCTTCAGTCTCAGCAATGTGCTAGTGAACACAGAAGATCTGCAGTAGATGAATACGGAGGCTAAAGTGGTCTTAAGGGTTTGTTGCTTCACAGGTAGAGAGATGTATGAGAGGAACAAAAAATGATTCTTTTAACTGTGAGAAGATATTTCAAAGGAAAATGATCAGTCACAGAGTAGAATTATTACTTTAAATGGATGGTTTTCCATTGGCAGGATTTCCTTTAACCTGAGCGTACTGAATCAGTTTAGTGTCACCAACATAAAAATAAAAAAAATCTACCCATAGTGATAAGGTCATATAACTGTACAGGACTGAGTTACTTCTCATTAATGCTGCATTATTTGTGAGATGGAGAAGATAGTGGAACTACTTTGTATTATTGTGTAAACTGGCTGACCTTTACCCTTGCCAATCAGGTAGACAAGAGAGGCTAGAGGAGGGTGAGAAACCAGCCTGGGAAAATACTGAGATGAAGAAAAAGGCTGCAGGAAAAATGCCTGAAAGCAAAATTCTATGGTCTGAGATAAAGAGGATTATTTGGTAAGTGGATAGGGCAAAAAGTGAGAAATGAATACAATCCCTGAAAAAAAATCAAATAATACTATCCTAGAGAGAAAATTATGAACGTTGCACTAAAATAAATTGTGAATAATAAATGTAAAAGAACGCATGAATTTCATTATGACACCCATTTTGGTTATCAATGTGCTGATTGAAGGGAGACACACAAACATCTAGGGCACAGGATGATTTCCTTGAAATCCACAATCAAATCTGTCACAGTTCAGAGGATAAAAAAGCCATTCTGTAGTTTTGTGCTTACTGGACAATACAATGGAGCAATTCCTTAAGTGATCTTTATTTATCCTTCCTTCTGCTTGTTTCGGAAGTAATTGATTTTTAAATCTAAACGTTTGAACAACCCACTTAAAAAAAACACCTCTCACAAAAATCCCTTACATTCCCACTGGGACACATCTTAACATCAGTAGGGATACAGGTAATTTGCATTTGTATCATGTCGATCTGATTCTGCAAGATGTTGGAAGTCTGCATAAAGGATCAGATGCATTTGATCTCATAAACTGTAGATGTATATGCTCTCTTCTAAGCTTCAACAAATCTTTATGAGCATGGGTTTCCATTCTGATTAAAAATTAGTATCTTTCATACCCAGGTGGCTTCTTCCATTGATAGGCATCAAACCTGCTTTTGCCGGTATCAGAAATTGTATGGACACACACACAAACACACATATACATGTGGCTGGGACCCAAAGGCGAATTGTGAGATCAAAAAGGCATTTCTGCTCATGCAAAGTCCCTTCCCCACATACTGCTGGTTCTCCCATCTGCCCCTTGTGCCTCATCCCAAGCTGTTGCAGAGGGCCCCCAACCTTCAAGAACTTATTGGAGGGATGTGCAGAGTGGGGAAGACTGGTTAATGAGTAGAACTTCACTCACACTTCTCTGAATCCTATAATCTGTCTGTCTGTCTGTCACCTCTACAAACACAATGACTTTATTGCCAGCAGTCAGGGAAGCAAATTTACAAATGTATTGTTAAAAGGGTAGGCCCTTTAAAAATATATACAAATGTGTTATACACTCAAAAGTTTTCTTTTCAGGGAAGGGGGGAAACTGTATTAAGTGCAAATGTTTATGGTTAGGACAATTAAAAGCGCAAACCTATGCATGTTTGCTCAGAAAGAAGTCCCACTGTTTTAAATGGGGTTGTTTCCAGGTAAGTGGGTATAAGATGGCAACCTTAAGCACTCAAAATACGCTTCAAGTATGAGTTAAGCACAGTTCCATAAATCTCAGGCATATCTGACTATCACCACAGAATATGAATATATTTTGAAAATAGGACAGAAGACATTTGAAATCAGCCATCCTCACTCACTCACACACTCAGACCAACAGAGAGTTCCTCAGAACTATGGCATAGCTTCTCTCCTTGTGCCCTCAACAGAGGGAAGAAAGTTAAAATATGATCTAGGTTATACTGTGCTTATTAGATATTTCACATTCAGATTGGGCCAGAAGTCACATGCATTTCTCCTAGCAGTAAGTCCAGATCCAAAGTAGGAGAGAACCACGCATGAATCCAGGCTTTACTTGATTGATAATACACCATTGAAGACATACACCATTGTGGGTGCAGGAGCAGTTCTCTTCCTTGCAAATGTATTTATTTGCTGATTGCTACACTTCCTTATTGTGGTTCTTTTTTACTGAAGCATTCTTTATGGGACCATTCACAGTTTCCTACTATTGCCCTTGATCCTGACCCCCACAAATGATTTGTACAGATCCTAGATATCTAATTATTGTTCCACTTCAGATCTTGCCTACCTGTCTTTGCTTCTTCCTAGTTTCAGCAAAGGCTTCCAAACACATGTAACCAAAACAAAATAGGCATCTGCGTGATTTTCTTACGTGATAGCTTACATCCAGCTCTGTACGTGGTTTTATCTTCAACTATGTAGGAGAAATGCCATTTCCTTTGTGTACAGTGGCACTTAGGCATAGTGCAAATAGATAAGTCTAGCAATTACCAATGCATGTTGGCTGAATCCCACTCCAACTACCATCTGCTTGGCATATTCTCCTTGAAGAGCCTATCAGTATCAAAGGTGGTCTGCACTGGAAAGATACTTCAGATCTGTAGGTGAAACTTTTACCATTGAGTCGCCCTTCAGCAGGAATACCAGGTTCTCCACAGAAGACAGCTATAATAGAAAAAGGGAACATGTCAAATAAAGAGCTATAAAACGATGTGTACTAGACATAATATGCACAACAAAATACTTGTTTTGTGGATACAAAGTAGAAGGCGCCACACTGCTTGGATTTATGTCAAGGTTTCTTAGATTTCTGATAGTTACGTTATTGCTATCATATCAGTCTCACATTTGTTGATATGATATTATACCCATACAAAAATTCACATTAACTTGGGTGCCTAATAGTATAATTTATGGATAGGGAACATAGTGTTGAGAGGACAGGGTTGAGGAAGGGCTAGTAAGGAACAAGTAGAAGCCAAAGAAGAGGCAGAATGTGGACAAAGGAATAATGTGGAGTGGGGTGCATATAACATAGGCATACTGGATAAATGTGGATATGTCAGTGGGTGGAATGGGGCATGTTGTGGAGGTGAAAGTTACTAGATATGGGCCGGTAAAATATTTTATTCTATTTTTGTGGCTGAATTTTACTTTTATCTAAGTGTTATTGTACACTAAGGATTTTCCTCATAAGAATATTTGGAAGAATAAAAGAATGAGAAAAATTATTAGGGCTGGCAAAGACAGGAATATTAAAGTGTCTCAAATCAATGATAAGGGCTTGCCTGGTGTTGCTGCCTCCACCCTGCCACCTTTGGATGATCAAATTATGCACTATGGAGCTTCAGGAGAGCAAATATGCAACAGGCGGTATCCAACAGTGTCATTCCGCAGACTCAAATTGTGCTAGAAGAGCTCTGCTGAATCTTTCCTTTGTGCAAGTGGTTGGCCATTATATTTGAGCAAGCAGTTGTGCAAGCAGTTGTACAACTGATCGTGCAAGCAGTTGCACAACTGGTTGCACATCAGGTTGCACAAGTGGAATGTGCAACTGGCTGCATAACGGGTTGATCAAGAGTCATGCGCAACAGGTTGCACAATGGGCTGCCCAAGCATAAGGCACAACCACGTTTGTGCAAACGTACCTTTAGTTGGATTCTTCTCTTGCGGATAGTTCAGAATCTAATTCCTACTAGTGCAATATCATTTGCACTAACGGAATGACACAGTTGGATACTGCCCAACAACTCCATTAGCTCTCAAAGCAGCACAGCTACTGCCACCCCACAACTTAGCCTTGACCTTTCATACAACATTTCCTTTCTGGCCCTACATTCTCCTCATTTTCCCATTCATGATTTTGCACCATTACATCATGGTATAATACTTTTTTAGAAAAAAAAAAGAATAACTTTTAATAAACATACGCATGCACTGTGGGACCTCTCCCCTCCATACTCCTCGTCCTTCACATGAAAGGATAGCAGAATTGGAAAGGTGGTACCCATCAGCACAGCTATAACTTATACTTGACCCCCAGTGAAAATCAGATCCTTCCACTTTTCCATATAGCACCTGGGGAGGTGGACCACATGCGATGGCTAATGTAAAAAGAAGAGAAGAGATTTTTTTAAAAAATAAAAAACTGAAAAATATATTAAACTATAATATCAGAACTGATATACAATAAACTGACATATAGAGAGTCATCACACAGGGGAAAGTCAGGTTTTCTTGCCATAGCTTCTCCGCCCCTGCTTTTGTCCCTCATTACTTCTTCTTTATTCCCGGAGGGGAAGGAGGAAGTAAGCAAAGACCACATGGCCCATTCAGGGGCCATTTTTATCACAACGCTTTTCCTGCACACATCAGGAGATTGAGGCACATTCCGTTTTTTTAAAAAGTCAGATTAAAAGGGGTCTATTTTGCAACAGAAAAAGGAGTGGAAGGAGCCGGAGGCATGCAGGAGGCAGACATCATCTAAAGATGCGTGAACATCTGTAATTGGGAAGTAGCGAGCATGCAATAAAACACTCATCTGATGAGCCTCATAATGTATCAGTTATAGTTTCATGTTCTGTATTCCATTCTTCCTGAATTCCAGTTGAACAAGGAAAATTACTAAATTTACTTGAGGGAATGAGTTGGCTATTAGAATTTGGTAGTAGGACACGCATGTCTCTATTTTCATCGTTACCTGCCCTTCAAATGCTTCTTGAATATTCATTCTGTTCTACATTTTCTTACCCGTTTTAAGATAGGTGGATGACACATTCCCTTCTCCTTTTAGCAGTAATCTAGCCCCAGACATCAGACAAAAATCAGGCTCATGATTTATTTATTCAATACTTCTAATATTTGTGTTTTCCACAATTTCATTTCTGCATCCAGATTGTCACATATATATGTCACATATATTGTTGCGCATATATATATATATATATATATATATGTGTGTGTGTGCACATGTCACATATATAACCAAATATATATTAAAAGTTTTCCACCTGTACCAACTTTAAAGTTAATAAGAAAGATCATGCTCATTACAAATCTAAGGAAGCCATTGTATTTATGTAACAGTAGAACAATATTTCTCAGCTGGTTAAAGCCCAAACCTTTGCAGATGGGTTTACTCTGGTTCCAGGTGCCATCTTTGGTACAGCGTATAGTGGATGCACTGACAGGCTCCATCAGATATCCTGGATTGCATTGATACGTTATTGTCTTATTAAAGGTGAAATCATTTCCAAAATGAATGCCATTTGATAATTCACCTGGGTCTCCACAACTGATCACTGAGGAAGCAACAACAGAAATGGATATTTCGGGTTGTAGTTGTTTTAACAACAAAGCATCTTATAACACATGTGCATAAATACATAACAATATATGTCATCCAGAAATCTGCATGCACAGCTGTATACTTTAGTCTACATTTATATTCACGCAGCCTCTGGCTGAGCCACAATGTGACTCGTAATCTAAGGGAGTTTTAGCAATGTGTCTATGTGCACGCACGTACGCATAGGTGGTGCGATGGAGGTGGGTTCTGCTGGAGTGCAAATATCATCAGAAGCCCCTGACAGAGCAGCTATAGCTTCTAGCATGTGTAACTGGGATCTCACTGGATTAGGAGCAAATAGTCTGATCCTCAAAAATGAGTTGTGCTCACAAATTGCAGAAGCTCCTGGATGCCCAAATCTATGTAAATATTGTACAAACACATCTGTACAAATTCTAGGTCGCATTCTCTCCACCAGGACACATTCTGAGGAGTTCTACTGCATATATAACTTTCTGTTTTGTTTTGTAGATAATATTTCCCTTATTATACATGCATACACTGTAAACCCCAAATCTGGATTGTTTCCAGCAAAGGCAGAAAGAATAGAGGGATAATTTTATAAAGCTGTTGTTCCTCAGAAGCCACATTTCCTAAGTACTGAGACATGATAAAAGACTAAATTATACTATTAAACAAAGCATTACGAAAGGGTACATATTTAACAAATACTCACACAGCAGATTGAATTTCATGTGTATCATTGTAAAATGTTTACAGGTAGGACCAACAAGCTTAATGGATTTCTTTGCAGAAGAGCCATATAGATGTGCTTCCAGCCAAATACATCTGACAGGACAATTCTATGTGTTTTTATTTGAAGGCTAGTCCCAGTGTGTCAAAGTGCTTACTCACAGGAAAGTGTATTCAAGACTGTAGCAGCCTAAGCCTTCAAACATAAGCATACTTACTTGGACGTAAGTCCAATTGATCCCACATAATCAAAGCAATTTACATTTTTTCTTACAGCTTGCGTAAAAAGTGGCGGCCAGATAGTGGGGGCCAGATTATCTGAGCATATAACACTGATTCTGACCCACTTGCAATGACAGCCTGTATGTTTCTGAGACCAACTCAAGGTACTGATTTTGACCTATACATGGCTCGGGACTGCAGTATCTGATAGAGACCACCTCTCCCAACATAAACCTCCCTGTACACAACAATCAACAACTGAAGGCCTCCACTGAATGAGTTTCGGAGGATGGCAACAAGGGAGAGGGCCTTCCTAATGGTGGCCCTGATTGTGGAATGTTCTCCCTAGCGAGGTCTGCCTGGCGCCAATATTGTCATCTTTTCAGTGTCAGGTTAGGATTTTCCTGTACTCCCAGGCATTTGACAACATATGATGATGCTTCTTAACTTATTTGTTTTACCAACTCATGGTGTTAGCAATTGCTTTTAGCTGTTTAAAATAGTTTTAACTTTTTGTATGTTTTAACCCTTGCTGTAATAGTGGGTAGTATCCAATGTGACACAAGCACTAACATAAATTATCTTGCGTTAGTACAAAGCCAATAGTGTTAACTGGCACAATGGGATTACATGGAACACCCATCTCACCAGCTAATGGTATCAGCATTGTGCCAGAGTTCCCTTTTATTAGTGCGATGTAATTTACATTAGCATTTGTGTCATGGATGCTGCCAAACACTACTACTACTACTACTACTACTACTATTATTAACAATAATAATAACATGGCAATAATAATAATAAATTCCAAAGAAATCATATTTCATTCTATGAGAAGAATGGCACTTTCTGTACAAATACTAATTTTCAGTCTTTAAGCATATTGTTCACAGGATGCCAGTTCCAGACCTGCGCAGTCTGGAGTAGTGCCAGTCCATGTCCCGTTGGCTGTACAGTGCCGAGTAGTTAGACCTGAAGTCTTGTAACCTTCCCAACAGGTGTAGATGACCGAGCTGGAGAATGAAATCCCATCACTGTAGATTATCTTTCCATTGGCTGGTGTTCCAGGATTTCCACAAGATACAGCTGTTAAAATTGAGAATGGCAGGGAAGGCAAAATAAACCCAATTTGATTAGTATTAGAAATTGATACAGATTTTAAAAAGAAAAGAAAAAAGACAATAGCTTTTCAGTTACATCATTTGTGATAATATTATGATATACATTAATACTTTGGTATCCTTCTGGAACCCCTGAGAGGATTAGGAATCGGGGGCACTGTGCTTCAGTGGTTCCGGTCCTACCTCTCGGGCAGGTTCCAGATGGTGATGCTTGGGGATAGTTGCTCCTCAAAGAAGGAGCTGTTGTGTGGTGTACCTCAAGGCTGAATCCAGACAAGACAGAGGTGCTTACTGTCAAAGGCCACAACCTGGGTTTCGAGGTGTGTCAACCAGTTCTGGATGGGGTTACAGCCCCCCCCCGAAAGACTGTGTTCATAGCTTGGGGGTGCTCCTGGATCCATCCCTCCGAATGACAGCTCAGATAGATGTGACGGCCAGGAGTGCCTACTATCAGCTTCAACTGATATGCCAGCTGTGCCCCTTCCTAGAGTTGGAAGACCTAAAGACGGTAGTGCACGCGCTGGTAACTTCGAGGTTTGACTTCTGCAATATGCTGTACATAGGGCTACCTCTGTGCCTAGTCCGGAAACTCCAACTAGTTCAAAATATGGCAGCCAGGTTGGTCACTGGTACACCTAGGGGTGACCATATTATACCAGCTTTAAAATTACTCCTCTGGCTGCCAATTACTTTCCGGGCGAAGTACAAAGTGTTGGTCATTACCTTTAAAGGTCTGGTCTCCGGTTACCTGTGGGATCGCCTTATCCCATACAGTCCACCCAGCACATTCAGGTCCTCTGGGAAGAACTTACTACAGTCAGCCAAAACTAGGCTGACAACCATTACCCAGAGGACCTTCTCTTCTGCCACTCCCAGACTGTGGAATTGCCTTCCGGAAGAGATCTGCCAATTTAACAGTCTTCCAGAATTTAAGAAAGCTATGAAGACTGATCTCTTTCGGCAGGCCTACCCAGTCAAATTTTTAGAGTTTTATTGGTATTTTAATAATGTATTAGTTTTTATATGTTTTTAATCAGTTTTATGTATTTTATATCATTTGCTTTTAATGTTGTTCCCTGCCTCAATCCAGAGGGAGAGGCGGGTAAGAAATAAATATATTATTATTATTAAAGGTCAAAAGATGTAGTTCCTTTATTGTCTGTCATTATCATTTTACTTAGTTAGTTACAGATGGTAAAAATATAACTCTTTGCAATGCATTTGCAAAAATACAGCACACAACAAGAGAGATAAAAATGGGAGGGGGAGTATCTAAAAGATCAGAACATTTTTTGTTAGACATTTCCCCTCTTTTAAGCTGTAATCGTGAACTTGAACAGAGAGCTTTCACACTAGTTTGTTTCCCAGAATATATCCTGATAATAGATACAGAGTACCTCTAGATGGGCACTTTCCTCCGCGGTAGCTTCAGAGTGGCGGCAGGTCATTTACATGACGCTGCCGCCACTCCGAAGCCATCTATGGGCAAAGCCCCAAAGCTCCACTGTAAATATGTCGGCCATTTACTCCGACTTTTTTAGCTGGAGCGAGGCAGCTCCGGAGCCCATTTTAAAAAGTTTTTTTAAAAAAACTTTTCCTTGGAAGAGAGGGGCCCATGCTTCCAGGCATCCCTAAAACTGCTGCTCATGCTCTGTTGGGTGGGCGCGACGGCAGGAAAAGGGCGGAACGAGAATCAATGCAGGCACGCTGCCTGCTGCCGCCGTGCTGCTGCCCCACCGCCATGAAGATGAGGGCCCAGTCATTTTCACCACGTGAAGTCAATGTTTAATACTCAACTGCTGGGTGTGGTTATGCAAAAGACAATTCCACATTAAATGTGGATTAACTTTCCTTGCAATTCTCCTTGAGATGATATTTCGCAGTGGTACAGTAGCAACTCACTCCTAGTCAAATTATTTGCTAATAAGGAAGTGTTAGAGCTCCAGTCTGTTTCCTTAAAAGCAGGGTCCTGCGCTTCCCCACAAATGCCCTACCCTGCGTTCGGCTTGCATGACTGTGTGGGGGAGGGGGCCACCAGAATGCCCCAGCATTGGCAGGGCTTGGTGATGCCATTTGCCGGAGAGGCTTTGTGGGCTAATATCGCCTGGTAAGCTCCTCCTCCTTTGAATCACAGCTACCTCCCTCTCTTTCAAGGGTCAAGCAGGAATTTTTGGCACACTGCCCTATTGACTTGCTGTGTGTCTTTTTGCCTGCTTCACACTGTAAGTGGGGTGAAATGTCTTAGGTTGATTTGGTGGATTTTCTTTCAGTTCAGTTGGTCACAAGTAGGGGGCATCATTAGCAGGGGTTGCAGCACAGCTTATTTCTCATTTCCTAAGGGTTTGGGGGGAGCTGGGGGACAAGTCGCAACAGCAGTAATTGTGTTGACCCCCTGGACCTCCATTTACAATGTGCCATAGCTAGCAGGTATGCTAATTCTGGAGCTTTGTGGGAGAAGAGAGGGAAGGTGGCCAACATATAAAATAAACTGAAGCTGAAGGAGCTATAGGCTGCCAGAGAGATGATTAAACGAAAGACAGGGCACTCGAATAGAGTTGTTGCAGGCATCTGGCTGGGACTCGAGGTCGCCCCTCCCCCTATAGATCCCTTCGCTTGCCTGAATTGAGAGAGTGTAGAGGGGCCATTTACACAAAATTACAGACCATTTTGTGTAAATAACCCCTTTATGGCCACCATTTGCACAAAATGCCCCTGTATGGAAAAAAAAAAGCCAAGCTGTCATTTTTATGGAAAATGGCAGCTCATCAAGGAAGCAGGAGATTGCATGCCACTCACCTAGAACCTGAGGACCATCTGGTGGTTCGACACGTGTGGTGAGCAGGGTTGGACAGACGGTGTGGGTCTGGCGAGTGGCGCAGGTTGAGCTGAGTCCGTCCATCTCTACTCACACACACTCCTCGGCCATCTCATAAGTAAGGTGAGCTTAAGAACCCTGAACCAAACCCATGAGAATTTCTCCTAAATTGATTCTCCTTTGAAATTCGTTTGGAAAGCAATTTCTTTTCCATGAAATTGAATGAGAATGGTCGAAAAAAAGGTGGGATAAATTTTCGGCGCAGCACTAACTCCAATCAGCGTTGTTATTTAATCCGTTTCTGATGTAAAAACATACAGTAACTACAGTAGTTTTCTGGATTCTTTCCTGAATTAATAACATCCATAAATGACAAAATATGTGTGAGAGCCTTAAAATGCATGTTGTAGCATCACATAGGAACATGCTCACAGGCATACTAGTATTTAAATGTGTTGTATCAATTCATGATATGAAAGAACAGTGAAAGATTTTACTGGTGGGAAATAAGCTGTAAGCTGTGGGAAGATGGATTACAGTCTAGAAAAGAGAACAGGTGGTTATAATAAATTAAAATAGGGGAGGTTCATAATCACTTATGTACACGACCTGTGTGTATACTGAGTTTTTTTTGACAGGGGGAATAAAGGTGAATGAAGGACAACTTCTGAATCCAGATCAAAAGTTGCCTGCAGCTCATATTCATAACATATGATACACCTAGACCTTCTCTGATTCCATCTCACTGTCTTAGGGCAAATGCTTTTCCCACATTGCCGGTGAGCTTAAACAAGAAACTTTTCATTAAACCATGGATGAATGATCAGCAGCCTGCAGTCATACCGAGTCCTTAAAGTAGTTTTGCTTGGAAAAGTGTGAGATTATTGGTTGTGTTTTCTTTCTTCTTTTCTTTTTTTCTAACCCTAATGGGTGCAGTTTAGAAAACATGGTAGACTAGTTTCAGTCAGAAAGTTTTCATCTGACTCACAAAAGAGCAAACACAAATACTGCGTTGTTTTGACCCATTGGGCAGGCTCCAGCCAAAAGTTTCAAATCACGCCATATTTCTGGTGCTGCCTTGATGATTTGGACAATCATTGTTTTTGTATTTTTTTTTCTGACCGCACTATATATGCAGTCTGCTACAGTATTCTGTTTGTACTTGTTACTTTTTGTACTGGTTACCAATGCATACATATGCACTGGTTAAATTGCAGCACAAAAAGGAATCAATTCACAAAAAAGAATCATGATGCAATTACATTCTTTTTGTTTTGTTTCGGAGGTTCAGATGAATTGGAGGACATTTTGATCAACCTGAAGTGAAATAAAAGAATCAGGCAAAATTATTTTAGAGGAGATGACAGAGAGGAAGAGGGGGCTTACCATTCTGTCAGGAGTGGTGGTGGCTTCTTACCATTTCCCTTCTTGCTCTTTCTTCTAATCTTTTAAGCACTTTTCTGTTTTCTTTTTTTATGTAATTTCTAAAGCTGCTTTGGCAGCATAACAGCTATAGGGCTCTAGCTGCTACCAGAGTGCCTCTGGGGATGATGTGAGCATACCCACATTTGTTTGCATCTTTCCCAGGGGCACTCTGGAAAGGAAGAGTGGCAACAAAGGCCAGAGGTCCGTTACTGCTGCCGCACCACCAAAGCTACTGGAAAAGCCAACAGCTTAAAAAAAAAAGTTATAAATAAGAAAAGAAAAATGCTTAAAATAAAAAATAAAAAAGGGTAAGATGTCCCTCTCCCCAGAATAGTAAGCACCATCCCCACTGAAACTCTTTTTGGGGTCACTGCAGGAGTCAAGTAATGGGGCTAGATCAGCATGCAATGTCAGGGGTGCGTTCAGGAGGTGTGGCCCCACTTTCCTTTATACATGTGGAGCCCCTCCGTAAGATTAATGTATGAAGGGAGCTACAGTCAGAGCGGAATGTGTGGGAGCAAATGCACATAATAATTAAAAGGGGGAAATCCATTCATCCCTACTAATAACCAAGAATTCAGTTAAGTATTGTACTTTAAAGCCCAATTACTTTTTTGTTTTCTCTAAGAAAAGCACCTAGTCTCATACTTATGGAGTTGAAGTTATATGACTTGGAGCCGATACTGCAGCAGTTACTACTGACCTTCACACACTGGTTGCAAACCAGACCAAGATCCATTAAGCAGACATGTTCTTTCTGGAGAACCTCTCAGCTGGTAACCCATTTCACAGGAGAAGCGTAGTAGGCTTTTTATCTTGAACTCATCCCCCAGTCTAGACCCATGGGATGGCACACCAGGATCATCACAATATCCTGGGTTGTTTCCTGTAAAATATAAAGAATTACAATGGAAATTATTTGGTCTTTCCAGGCTTCAGTACAGTTTAATGTCAATTGTTAGAAGGACAGACATTAATATCACTTCATACCACTTCATTATGATCCCTTCATGCTCTTGTATGTTCTTAAGGGTACACCAAAGATACTTTAAGTGTTAGCCAACACAAAGTGTTATAGAAATACTCCATAATAGGCTGAGACTAAATATACATTTGATTAAGATAGACCTAATGCTGAATTGAGGATAGCTACATATGCACGTAATACAGTGAATGTGACAAGAGCTGAGCTTCCATTACTTGTCAAACCTTTTCAGGGTGTTTAGGGATGGTGGATCTGTCCAGGGTCTTTCTCCTCAGTGAGAATGGCACGCATGACATCATTTTTCCTCCAGGAATGCTGGGATTTGTACTCCTAGTCCCAATCTCAGCAGCCTTTGCTTCTGCCTTCCTGAAGGCAAGTTTACTCATATTCAGGCAAGGGAAGGGGAAGGTTGCAATTTGCAGAATCAGGGCAAAGACTTCCCTGCTTGTACCGGTCTGTGAGTATGGCTGTGTTCATCCTGATCCTCCGTGTGAACCTTTTAGAGAAGTGTTATTTGTGAGCACCTCTTCACAAATGGCTGGGAAGCCCCTATTGCTCTGGGCTCATGCCCTCACACTTTGGTTTCATGGCAATTACAACTGCACTCATGAAAAATGGGACTGTGAGGGAGAATCATTGAGGTTTATTTCAGGTATATATTATTGAGTGTATTTCACAGTTGTGTAAATGTTTCAAACTTTAAACATATATAGTAGTTGTACTTTAACTTTACAGAGTAATCAGTCTATTTAAGGTGCCATAGATGTTACTTTCTGCATATATGTATCCAAAATATTTCTAGATATATTTTATGCTGTTAATAACCCATGGCAACTGCCACACAACACAATAACTCATGATGGGTTAAATAATCCACTCTGCAGACTGTGGGTTATCAGAGTGGGTTATTTTGGCCAAAGAAACCATCATGGATTAAAAAACTCCCACCCGACAACACAATAACCCATGATGGGTTAATTAAACCATCAGGATTTAATTAACCCATTATGGGTTATCATGACCTTCAAATACAGTCACTACCTGAGCAGCTTATACACAATCACCACATTTCACAATCATGACTTCATTTGTAGGACAAACAAAATGGTTACAAGAAGCATGTTGTTGCTCAGATTTCATGATACTGTGCTGACCACAGACATGACACCTGCCCCTTCTCCTGGTGTCAGCAGTGGCAGGCCCTATCAGTTCTGAGGGTGTCTCTTTCAACATCCCAAGCAAGCTGACTGTGTTCCAAGAGTCAACCCAGTTTTGAATAACTTTTAGACCCAAGTTAACTGGGAAGAAATATCTTTGGGGATGTTCACACCATGATGGGTTGTTCAGCTTCCAAACAAGCAGGCAATGGCCACTGTATTTTATCTATACTGTGAGCTCCTCAGAGAACTTTCTGTGATGGCACAGCATACAAATGCCATAAATAAATAAATTAAAATAAATCAAAAATAAGAAAATGTATTTGGAATGGTATGTGAAATAGGAATGTGCATTCAGAAATCCACAAGGGGAAAAAACAAAACAAAACAGCTCCATTCAACTTTAATTTGCATATAATAATGATGAATTAACCTTAATAAGGTTTAACTAAATACCACTGAAGGTGTTTATTCTTTTGGGTTTCTCTTTCATGTTTATTTACATTCAGACTGATTTGGCTTGACTTTAACAGTTTATTTGCACTGAACTACTTCTTGGCAATTGTAAAAAGAGAGGTTAACTCTGAAAATAAGAGAGAAATTGACAACTGCTCAATTCTCTGACAGGGCAGCCTTTCTTCCCTATTCAAGCAATATTTTCATTCACTTAAATGCGGCTGGGAGAACCTGCCCTGCCAAAAAAAGAGATTGAGCGGGGTGGAAGCTTACCTCTCCCCACAACCCTTGCAAAAACAAGGTCCTTACTGGGGCCATGGGGGCTTTCCTCCCACCAGCCAATTTTGGGGCTGCAACCTTTCTTTCCTTTCATCCAAATCAATGAATATGGAGTTCTATTGAAATAAACATTTCTGAAACATGAATTGAAATTTGAAGCATGAAAGAGCTAAAAACAAATTAACTAAATACAAATTAACACTATGAAAATAATTTTAAATCCATACAAAATGTTTTTTTTCCAGTGCACACCTAATGTGAAGACCATCTCGTCCAAGTGTCTACACCAAGTTGCATTATAATACTGAGCAATCTCGGGCTGAAAAAAGGGGAATGACTGTCATTTCTTTGCAATGTATCTAACAATTGTCAAATCTTTTTGAAAATTAAAAATGTTGCTTTTCACACGTCTGGATAAGTGGATACGGATGCTGGTGGAGTATCTGGTTTGTTTGGCTGGCACCAGTCATGCTTTTCTTAGCTAGTTCTCTCAGTGCACTGTGAAACATTATCAGTTGTTATAGTTCATCTGGAAATACGATGTTAGTTGATCCACCATTTTCTAGCCCTGACTTTGAGCTGCTGGGGCACCCTTATATACGTCAGTATCGTGAAGATATGATGTTTTGGAATCACAACACAGCCAGAATTTTATGCTATAGTTTGTAAGGTTGGAAGGCATATACTGCCTTTCATAGAATAGGGCTAATTGTTCATCAATTGTAACATTCCTATGTGGTACAAAGCACTGTGGACGAGACTTGCAGTTGGGATCAAAATGAGCCCCAAAAGCCAGATTAGTACTTTTTGGAAAATGAGAGCTATGATGGGGGTTGGGAAGGCATTTTGCTGGGTTCACAAAAGAGGTTTTTATTTATCTATTTAATGTACTTATAAAATGATTTATCTGTGCCCTCAAAAGTCAAAGAAATTCAAATATAAAAACGGTATTAAAATAAACAAACATACTAAAGAAATTAAATCATGAGAAAAAATCTTTAAAAATAGAGAACAGAACCACATTTAAACTCACTCGAATGACAGAACAAAAAGGGTTAACAGCACACCTAAAACTAAACAATGATGTAGTCAATGTATCTGACCTAGAGAAGGAATTCCACTATGGGGGTGCTACTACAGAGAAGGCCCTGTCGCATGTGCCCACCAACCTAATCTCTCTTTGTGATGGGATATGTAACAGGGCTTCGGTCGCAGCCGGAGGTGCACGTTTCCTGGGTGAGTTGTTCAATGCAGTGAAATATCTCTGTCTGTTCATAAACTCTTCCCTGCCACGAGGTGCATGCCACTTGCATGCATGGCGATGTTGTAATGGTTCCAATCTCAATCTCATGCTGGCGATCTTGACCTAGAAGAATATGAAGAATGGCCTGATCTTGAAGATGCTGATAACAAGCCCCTTCTGTGCTTGCGGTGATGCCTTATGGAAGACTGTTCTGGTAAGTCTTATTATTCGCCCTGGAGGTGACTGGTCTCTTATTTCCCCTTCCGACAGTGATATTGTATTGGCGTGGTAAGGTCTCGGTACTGAAGGCATTGGTGTCGACAGCTCTTGTCTCAACACCGTCAGTACTGTCGGTGTGGGAGAATGCCTCGCCAACGGAGCAGGCGAGTTCAGAGTAGGTGGTGGAGGTGTTGCAGTGACACCCAATTTTTTTTGCCTTCTTTGATCATGTTTGATCTTGGGGATGTCAGATTTCCACTTTTTTGGCTTCAAAGCCTCTGAAGTCTGCTTTGTCCCTTTAGCCTTCTTAGCTAACTTCTTAGCAGTCGAGATCGTCAGTGACCATCCAGAAGTCGACAGATCTTCCCGACCCATGGTTAGGCTCGGCAATCTTGAAGGGTTTGTCGTTGGGTTCATTGTCTTCATAGACTTTGGGGAGTCTACTGCAAGTAGCACCTTCTTCCACAGGAGTGCTTTCAAGCAAGCTGAGAGATTACGCCTTGTTTGCTTAGAAAAACTCATGAATGTGTGCACAATTTGACTGCATGAGACTTGCCCAAACAGACGAGACAAAGAGAATGCCCGTCTGCTGGGGAAGATTTGCTGCTGTACCTAACACATTTCCTAAATGGGGTCTTCAATGCCATACGTCCCAGAGAGGAAGAAAAAGCAAAGAAGAAAGACGATTTTTAGTAGGGGTGTGCATCGCATCGGATCCGATCCACGATCCGAATCCGATCCGCCCCAAAATCGGGAAAATCTGATCCGATCCGATCAACCTCCGATCCGATCCGATCCGATCCGACGAGGTCCGATCCGGACCGGACGCCATTTTGAATGCTTTTCCCCATAGCCAAGTATTGTTTTACAAAAATGCCTATAACTTTTTCATTTTTAAAGATAGAAGGATGAAACTTGGGCACATTATACACTGGTTAGGGACAGTTACCTGTGAGAAATTTCAGAAAGATTGGTGCATGCGTTTTGTGGCAATTAATTTTTTAATAAATACCCAGGAATGCCTATAACTTTGTCATTTTTAAAGTTACACACATGAAACTTTGCCACATTGTAGGTGGTACCTTGGGACCTATGTGTGTGAAATTTCAGAAACGTAGGTGCTTGTCTTGTGTGGCAATTAATTTTTAGAAAAATGGGTAGTAGTGGGGTAAATACTTTTACACCTCCCATTTTTTTATTTTTGAAAATACAAACAGGAAACTTGGGCACATTACAGGTACCACTTGCCTTGATATGTGTGTGAAATTTCAGAAACATTGGAGCTTGCCTTGTGTGGCAATTAATTTTTGAAACAATGAGGAAAGAAACACCTATAACTTTGCCATTTTTAAAGTTACACACATGAAACTTTGCCACATTGTAGGTGGTACCTTGGGACCTATGTGCGTGAAATTTCAGAAACATAGGTGCTTGCCTTGTGTGGCAATTAATTTTTTAATAAATACCCAGGAATGCCTATAACTTTGTCATTTGTAAAGTTACACACATGAAACTTTGCCACATTGTAGGCGGTACCTTGGGACCTATGTGTGTGAAATTTCAGAAACGTAGGTGCTTGTATTGTGTGGCAATTAATTTTTGAAACAATGAGGGATTCATTGGACAGCACTTGCCCATAGGGATTCATTGGACAGTACTTGCCCATAGGGAATCATTGGACAGTACTTGCCCATAGGAAATCATTGGAAAGCACTTGCCCCTAGGAAATCATTGGAAAGCACTTTCCCATTGAGAAATACAGTTATGCCTCCCACTTTTTTATTTTTGAAGATACAAACAGGAAACTTGGGCACATTGTAGACTGGTTAGGGATAGTTATCTGTGAGAAATTTCAGAAAGATTGGTGCATGCGTTTTGTGGCAATTAATTTTTTAATAAATACCCAGGAATGCCTATAACTTTGTCATTTTTAAAGTTACATACATGAAACTTTGCCACATTGTAGGTGGTACCTTGGGACCTATGTGTGTAAAATTTCAAAAACGTAGGTGCTTGCCTTGTATGGCAATTAATTTTAGAAAAATGGGGAGTAGTGGGGTAAATACATTTACGCCTCCCATTTTTTTATTTTTAAAGATACAAACAGGAAACATGGGCACATTACAGGGAACACTTCACTTGATATGTGTGTAAAATTTCAGAATGATAGGTCCAGGCATGTGGTGGCAAGGTGTCTGCACACACCACTTTGAAGACTGTAGAAAATTTCTCCTGTAACGATCCTAGCGAGAGAGAGAGTGATCCTAGGCTCAGCCGTTCTGCTTGAGTAAAAAGTGAAAGTATCAAAGCAGACACGAGCCAAGTGCTACTTTGTTTCTCCTTTTGTAATGGATACTAGCTCAGTTGCAGCCAAGCGTGCAAGGATCAAAGAGATGAGAGAAAGTGTTTCCTTCTTCTTCCCGGGAGGCGGGAGGGTGCAATTGACAGCCCCAGCCTCTGTGGAAAAACGTTTATAACTTTTAATCTAAAAAATTCGTAGCCACCAAATGCCTGGACCTATCATTCTGAAATTTTACACACATATCAAGTGAAGTGTTCCCTGTAATGTGCCCATGTTTCCTGTTTGTATTTTTAAAAATAAAAAAATGGGAGGCGTAAATGTATTTACCCCACTACTACCCATTTTTCTAAAATTAATTGCCATACAAGGCAAGCACCTACGTTTTTGAAATTTTACACACATAGGTCCCAAGGTACCACCTACAATGTGGCAAAGTTTCATGTATGTAACTTTAAAAATGACAAAGTTATAGGCATTCCTGGTTATTTATTAAAAAATTAATTGCCACAAAACGCATGCACCAATCTTTCTGAAATTTCTCACAGATAACTATCCCTAACCAGTCTACAATGTGCCCAAGTTTTCTGTTTGTATCTTCAAAAATAAAATAGTGGGAGGCATAACTGTATTTCTCAATGGGAAAGTGCTTTCCAATGATTTCCTAGGGGCAAGTGCTTTCCAATGATTTCCTATGGGCAAGTACTGTCCAATGATTTCCTATGGGCAAGTACTGTCCAATGAATCCCTATGGGCAAGTGCTGTCCAATGAATCCCTCATTGTTTCAAAAATTAATTGCCACACAATACAAGCACCTACGTTTCTGAAATTTCACACACATAGGTCCCAAGGTACCGCCTACAATGTGGCAAAGTTTCATGTGTGTAACTTTACAAATGACAAAGTTATAGGCATTCCTGGGTATTTATTAAAAAATTAATTGCCACACAAGGCAAGCACCTATGTTTCTGAAATTTCACGCACATAGGTCCCAAGGTACCACCTACAATGTGGCAAAGTTTCATGTGTGTAACTTTAAAAATGGCAAAGTTATAGGTGTTTCTTTCCTCATTGTTTCAAAAATTAATTGCCACACAAGGCAAGCTCCAATGTTTCTGAAATTTCACACACATATCAATGCAAGTGGTACCTGTAATGTGCCCAAGTTTCCTGTTTGTATTTTTCAAAAATAAAAAAATGGGAGGTGTAAAAGTATTTACCCCACTACTACCCATTTTTCTAAAAATTAATTGCCACACAAGACAAGCACCTACGTTTCTGAAATTTCACACACATAGGTCCCAAGGTACCACCTACAATGTGGCAAAGTTTCATGTGTGTAACTTTAAAAATGACAAAGTTATAGGCATTCCTGGTTATTTATTAAAAAATTAATTGCCACAAAACGCATGCACCAATCTTTCTGAAATTTCTCACAGATAACTATCCCTAACCAGTCTACAATGTGCCCAAGTTTTCTGTTTGTATCTTCAAAAATAAAAAAGTGGGAGGCATAACTGTATTTCTCAATGGGAAAGTGCTTTCCAATGATTTCCTAGGGGCAAGTGCTTTCCAATGATTTCCTATGGGCAAGTACTGTCCAATGATTCCCTATGGGCAAGTACTGTCCAATGAATCCCTATGGGCAAGTGCTGTCCAATGAATCCCTCATTGTTTCAAAAATTAATTGCCACACAATACAAGCACCTACGTTTCTGAAATTTCACACACATAGGTCCCAAGGTACCGCCTACAATGTGGCAAAGTTTCATGTGTGTAACTTTACAAATGACAAAGTTATAGGCATTCCTGGGTATTTATTAAAAAATTAATTGCCACACAAGGCAAGCACCTATGTTTCTGAAATTTCACGCACATAGGTCCCAAGGTACCACCTACAATGTGGCAAAGTTTCATGTGTGTAACTTTAAAAATGGCAAAGTTATAGGTGTTTCTTTCCTCATTGTTTCAAAAATTAATTGCCACACAAGGCAAGCTCCAATGTTTCTGAAATTTCACACACATATCAATGCAAGTGGTACCTGTAATGTGCCCAAGTTTCCTGTTTGTATTTTTCAAAAATAAAAAAATGGGAGGTGTAAAAGTATTTACCCCACTACTACCCATTTTTCTAAAAATTAATTGCCACACAAGACAAGCACCTACGTTTCTGAAATTTCACACACATAGGTCCCAAGGTACCACCTACAATGTGGCAAAGTTTCATGTGTGTAACTTTAAAAATGACAAAGTTATAGGCATTCCTGGGTATTTATTAAAAAATTAATTGCCACAAAACGCATGAACCAATCTTTCTGAAATTTCTCACAGATAACTGTCCCTAACCTGTGTATAATGTACCCAAGTTTCATCCTTCTATCTTTAAAAATGAAAAAGTTATAGGCGTTTTTGTAAAACAATACTTGGCTATGGGAAAAAGCATTCAAAATGGCGTCCAATCCGGATCGGACATCCGGTCCGATCTGATCCGACCATCCTCCGATCCGATCCGATCCGATCCGACCCCCCAGGTCCAATTCCGATCTGCTATCCGATCCGATGCGGGGGGTCAGTGCACATCCCTAATTTTTAGGTTCTGAAGAAAAAAAATTGTAGGAAAAATAGGAAAACATCCTTAAATGCTCAAGTAATTAAACTGACTAGAGCGAAGTTCCCTCAATGCATCCAGCAAGGCGGTTGAAGAGAAACTGAAGAGATGGATGGGAACCCACCAGGACATACACAATGAGACAGTGGGGGAGGGGTTCCCACCCAAAAGAGGGTTCCTCAGTTTTAGATGTTTCCCAAAACGTGGTTCTGTGTAGACGCAGAGCCTCCATATGTGTGGGGCACAGAGACCATGAAGAAGAACACTGATTTTTTCTCAATTAATGAGGGAGAGTCCTGAAACACCACATGGCAATTTACATTTTGTCATAGTTGAGGACTACTTGGAACTGGGAATTCTGGAAGACAAGCCCAAAAGTATTATGAATTTTATGCATTTTTTCTGATGCTACTGGGATGCATTTGATCCCATCTGTCAAATTTGCAGTTGTAGAAATACACAACAAATGCCCTTTAGACCCAGCTTCCTGTGGAAACCACATCCTTAAGATATTTTCTCAGATAAGTTCTAGGGCTCATATGTCCTATGAGTAGCATTGGCTCTCAATACATGGGAATACTTAAAACACTAATGAAATGTGATTAAAGAATACTCAAATTGAGTCCCCAATACTCATGTCTATAATATCTAAAGACTCACATTGGCTGTTGAGCCGCATAGATATAGACAGTCCCCAGCTAGATGAAGTTTGGAGACAACATGTGGCCTATGGAACACAGATGGGCTACCTCAATTATAAATTATCTTTCAAATGCAATGTGACAGAGCTTCTCAAACTATGGTCAGCTCCATTCATGTGGCCTGCAGAAAGAATGTGGAACAGCTAAGAACATCTGTACTTGGCACTGTCCTTGAAGATCAAGAATGTAGTCACCATCAGGCTGCAAATGTTATTTTACAAATGAGTGGAGTTGCTTTAAAACAACAAAGATGTCCATGGCATTCTAATGACTAACAAGTTTTCTTGAACATAAATACACTTCATCAGATCTATGAAGTAGTTGGCAAGCACATATAGTCATGGTTGGGTGAAGGATGAAGTGTAAATAAAAGAGAAATGGGATGCTTTAAGTAGGCTGACTATCTGAAAAGGAGGACAGGGCTCATATAACTTTAACAGTTGTAGAGAAAAGGGAATTTCAGCAGGTGTCATTTGTATGCAATTAGTTCCTGGTGAAATTCCCTCTTCATCACAACTGTTAAAGGTGCAGGCACTATACTAGAGTGACCATATACAAAAGAAGGCAGGGCTCTGCAACTTTAACTGTTGTGATGAAGAGGGAATATCACCAGGAACTAATTGCATACAAATGACACTGATTGAAATTCCCTTTTCTCTACAACTGTTAAAGTTATATGAGCCCTGTCCTCCTTTTCCAGATGGTCAGCCTACTTTAAGTTCTTCATACCTGATTGAGAAGACACAGGGAAGACATTAGACATCATATTTAAAACCCTTCATATGGTGACTACAGGTGCAATCCTATGGCTCCTAGGATATTGAGTATTTCATTGACTTGCAAGTCTGTAGACAGAGCTACAACTTCAGAGGTGAAAATCCCCACTTTGATCTTCACTTCCACCCCCCTCCCAGCCACTGCAGAAAGCTCTGTGGTGGCTCCTCTTCAGAGGTTGGTATCATGACCTCAGATAAGGATGGGGAGAGGTAAAAGGGAGCATGCTAGTGGGAGGGGAGGGAAGAGGAGAGGCCAGGATACACCATGTCTTGTGGCCTCTCCAGCCCCAGGCCTGCCCCCTCCAGCATGACACCACTAGTAAGGTCAGAAACAAGAATCGCCTCCACCACTCCTCCCATCCTGCTGGCAGCAAACAGGCAGGACATAGGAAGATTGGAAGCATCTGAAATCAGAGGCTTCCATCTAGTGGATGACAACCCTAAATGATTAATCAAAGAGCAAAATGAAAATGTAAGCACAAAACTTGACTTACTGTTCTTAAATTATCAATTTACAATATTAAAAACTACTGCAGAAGAAGCATTCTAATAATTTTAAAATAATTTAAATTGCATGGTCACATTCAGCCAATTTCTCACACAGCTACCTGAGCAGTGGGGGAGAGTTCCACTCCAACGGCTGTTTTCTTGGCACGCTCTACTAGAGTTTCCTATGAGAGTCCGACTTCCTGTGCAAGAGTAGTGAACTGTAGATCCAAATGTAAATTTGTCTCCTGAGAGAATTGCATTGGTTGGAACACCAGGATGTCCACAAGATATTGCTACGGTGGGGAAGAAAAAGGATTAGCATTAACAACAACAACAGGGTTGTATGCACTATCTTGGCCCAGGCTTCAACATGAAAGGGAAGAGAGAGGAGAATACCAACTAACTTAGCTCCCTATTTGCCCTTCCCCTTCTGTGCTCCTCAGCACTGCCACCAAGTGAATGTCTTCATTTTTGCTGGCTAGTACCTTCAGTAACAACCCTTTATTCTTTGTAACTCTGGTGTCTCCTATGAATTTCTTTACTGACCCAGCCAAATTATTGTACTACGTAGAGTGCAAAGTCATGGTGTGAAAATTGAGGCATCGAACCAAGGCTGATTAACAACAAATGCAGTTTTTACTGAAGGTTTTGAAAACAGCAATTAGTTATTACATTGTTATATTTAAGGGAAGGGGAAAAGATTTTAAAACAGCTTTAGAAGATAACTATAAATGCTATGAAAATGACATGAGAAAATTGCATTCATATAAATGTCATCTAGACTGTTTTCCTTACTTAAGCCAAATCCTATCAATAGAGGAGTATTATTATTATTATTATTATTATTATTATTATTATTATTATTAACATTTCTACACTGGCCCATAGCCAAAGCTCTCTGGAGGCTTTACAAAGTTTAAAACATTAAACATTAAAAATAGGTATACAAAATTTAAAACCATAAAAGCATAAAGAACAGATAATATACGAAGACAATATACATTTAAAAACAACATTGAGCTCTCAGCCAGGCCTAAAAATAGATCTAGGGTCAATTAAAAATCTCAATATATGTTGTTAAATGCCTGGGAGAAAAAGTCTTGACCTGTGCAGAAAAATAACAATGTTGCCGCCAGACGGGCCTCGTCAGGGAGATCATTCCATAATTTCAGCTCATCCTAGTTCTTTGGAAGTGCAGCTTCCAGACTTCTTACTTTCAGCACAGCCTCTTTTGCTCCTGGAATCTGGATCTTCTGCCACTCTCTGTCATAGCTTCTTTCTTCTTATTTCTAGGTGTTGGATTTGACTGACTGAATACACGTCAGCTTCACCTTAACACAAGATGGCTGGTCTCATTTCTAAGTGTGTTTCTCTGTTTTTCTAAGTTTTTAAATTCTGAGGGTTGAAGTGTTCTGAATTTTGTTTTGTACACTGCCTTGAGAACAGGGCCATGCAGAGCTGGTAATATGCCCAGGCCAGATGGGAAGTGTGTGCCCCCCCTCCATTTCAAACTGCTCATTAAGTATTTTTTAATCAGTGGCACTGATTCAGTGCTAAAATACATATATGAACTAGAATGATTTATAAAAACGGTAAGGGAAAGCACTTTTATTCAAGATGTAAGACATCACTTCTTCACATTCATAATTTCACGACAAGACGGCTTCTGCGCAGTTTCCGTAAGGTGGGCTCCTCGCTTCTCGAAGGGCTGCTTATGCTACGGAAGCAGTAGCACAATCTAGGGGGTGATCTCCTCGTCAGAGTGCCCCCTCAAAATCGTGGGCCCTGGGCCAACTGGCCCCACCTCTTCACAGCCCTGCTTGAGAATCTTTGACCAAAAGGCAGAAAATTTTAAAATAAATAAATCAAAAGAACTCCCCTTTTCAATCCCTTAGTTGATTATAAAGGCAGTAGATTTTTGCTAAGTTTCTGTTTCTCACACTAAATAGGTTTCTTTCTGCTCATTTACAAGTTGCTTTAGGAAGTGCTAGTACTTGTTCCTGAAGGCAAAACAGAATAAGCGGAGGCACAGAAGCAGTACTAGATATTGTTCATTAAATAGAAAACTGGATCCTAATTGTGAATTTATTTATGGTAGGCCAGAGGAATGAGCAGATCCCTATTCCTAATAACCACAGTAGACTAAAGGCCGAAACAGACTTTATTTTAAATCCGTATCTAGCAGCTACTTCTTTCTTTCTTTCTTTCTTTCTTTCTTTCTTTCTTTCTTTCTCATTTTTATTCAAGAGTAGATGCAGGCCCCAGATCTGGAATCTAAAAGCTCCCAGATCCCTCACATTATAGCCCCAATCCATCTGAGACCCCCTGCACCTACCCTAGAGCAAAAATGGAGAAAAAAAGACATAGCTGCTAAATACAAATTTAAAGTGATGTACTTTTTGGTCCTTAAAATCATGCGGAGTACGTTATAGTTGTACTACTCTTCTTGTCTAGGCCCAGGTGACTTTTACAAAGCCATGTTAGCAAATTAAAATCTTAACTATGCAACCTAAACCAGGGCCTATAAAAACTAAAATCTTTAAAAATAAAGACACACACGTCAGATACAAGCTTGCGTAAATTTTCTGCCAGAGCTCTGGATTCTACAGGAAGAGCTGTATGGAAGAAAAAAAAAACTGGATGTGTTGCATTGTGCCCTTGGATAGTTCCTTGATTTATATTTCTTCCTCTAAGGATACATATCACAGGATACATCCATTGCTATGCAACACAATAGGACTTCCCTCAGAGTCCCCTAAATCTGCTCTAGAGCATTGCTTATTAGATACAACCCTATAGACGTTTGAAAAGTAGTACACATTCAAGATGTAAATAACTGACAAAAACGTAGAATGGTCCATAATGCAATTTACAATGATACTATTTATAAGGGTTTTATAATAGATCAGGTGGAATAGATAACTTGCTAAGGAAATTATCAACACATCACATTGATAACAGACGTGCAAAACCAACTATTTACATAGCTTCCTGTGACAACTGATGTTTCTTGCTTTCTGACCTCCACCACTTGCTTCCCAAGAGCAGTATTAGTTCAGTTTATTGGATACTTACGCAAACATTTGGGCAATGATCTGTCCCACACACCGTTAGCTTTACAGGTCAGAGCAGAAGATCCTAGAAGATAAAATCCTTTCTTGCAGTGATATACCACACTGATTCCATATTTGAAAGATTCAGGGAAATTCTGCTGTCCATGACGAACTGCATTTTCCACAAAGCCTGGGTCCGAACAGTTCACCACTGCAAATCAAATATAGGATTTCTCACTACTGAAGACAGGAAAATGTATAGACCGATATCTTTAGTATATAAAACCTCTGCCAGTAATTCATCCCAACTGCCTTTGATCCAAAATTTTACTATAATCTGCCACAAAAGCTTTTTGTGGAAATAACTGAAAACATGTACAAATGCTACCATTTCTATTACTTGATGACTGCTGCAAGTATAGTTAGTACCAATGTGTGGTAAGCATTAAAAAGAGCATAGAAGTGGCATGAGCCCTTCCAAGATACATCAGCATAGAGAAGACTAGGGTTGAAGTAAAAGTAAAAGATCTCAATGAGTAGTGGGAATAGTCTAGGAGGAAGGAAAGGCTAAAGCATTGATGGCTTTCCAGTGTAGAAAAACAGTGATGGAGATACAGAGGGTTTTATAATCCCTTTGGATTAAAAATAATAATGAACAGTGTGTAGAGGTAGGATGAGAGGAGTAGTAGAAGCAGAAATAGGGCATCTGGGAGCACATGAAGAAGAACAGAGCAGAGAGGTTAAGAAGGGCAGATATGAGAGCAGAAACAGCCAGAAATTGGCATTCAGACTGGGTTATCTCCTGCTCAGTGTTGAAATATGAACAGCCTGTGAAATTTTCAGAGACACAATGTGACCCGTGAAAACAGCCATGCAGTGCTAGATCATCTGGTGACAGTACCATGGCTCAGCTATGGGTAAAAACAACCCACTAGTTATGAATAGTTTTGCTATGCACACTACAAATCCTATTCTTGGGACAACTCTTTCGGACCTCAACCCATTTCCACCCCCACCCCCCATTCCAAGTTCTTATTTAGTAGGTGTCATCCTTGATATTCATTGAAAGTATATTTTTATTTATACACTTCCAAGCACTGTAAAATATTACTACAAATGAGTTGCAAAATATTCTCCCCAAAGCATTTTCACAGGTTAGAGTTTGTTCAGCAAAGATGTTGGATTTACTGCTGCAGTAACAATGTGTCACAACCATATGGTTTTCTGATACATTTAAAAACATTTCAGAATGCATCTATAAATAATTTGGAGGGAAACCTTCCTGTCTGAATTTTGAAATAATGGCTACATTTAGCATACCCTTCCTAGATGAAGAGGTAGTATTAGAGTAAGCAGAGAACATTGTGTTTCAAAATGATTTTCTGCACTAAATCTACCCAGAAGCAAATTGAACTGAATTATCTAGGGAAAAAAGAGAATAGGAGCACTTATCTCTGAAAGCATGACATACTCAGAATGTACATCAAATTTATCTGCCTGATGTACTACTTCCATTTTTCTGTCATTATCATCTCTATAACAAAGGCCTTACAACCACGCCCGGCTTGCCAGGGTGTGGTGAGGCAGTTGCGGGGGGGGGGGGGGGCAAGAGAGACAAAGAGTGGAGGCTCACCATTGGCGGCCTCTGAAGGTGCTGTGTGAAGGGAGGAGGCGACTGCGGCTCTTTATTAGGAGCCTGCACCCCTCCCAACCACCTTCTTCACTTGCGGCTCCCTCCCTCCCTCCCTGTAGGCAGTATGGGTTATCCAGTCACCCCTAGGGAGACCCAAGTAGGAATTTTTTATCCCTAACCTTTGATTAGGGTTGTTGTTGTTTTTTGCCTACTTCACACTGTAAGAAAGCAGGGGAGTATTAAGTAGTTTAATTTGTTCAATATGGTCACGTTTAATTTGGGGGCAGGTGTGCGGGCCTCAGGAACAAGGATAGGGTTGGTGAGCGTTTGGAGGCACCGTTGTGGTGATCGGTAACACCTGAGGCCCTCAGCTGGGAGTCTTGCGGCACCAGCTGGTGGGATAAGGATTACCTTTGAGGCCAACCTTCCTCACCCACTCTGAGTTGTGCAATCTGAGGGGGGTGACATTGGAAGGCCCCCCTACTCCAAAAAGGGGGATCATGGAGGGTGGCGAATGACATGCGCCACCCAACAGGATATGAATGGCTCACCCAACCCCAAGTACGGTCAAATTTATGGCCTAGATAGGATGCCCGCTTAGGCCTCCATCACCCTTCGCTTGACTTGAATAAATGTGACCCTTATTTAAATCCAGTCTTTTGTCTCGTCTTGTTATTCTCACCATCCACTTCCGCAAACTAGATCATGTATGTGTAAATATTATATGGGTATCCGATGTAACAGACTGTTATACCATGCAATGTTTCTTGTAATATCTTTGCCAAAAGTTTACAAAATTATTGAGGTTTATGCCTGGTGTCAGAGTTACATTAGGAAATTATATGATTTAGTGGTACTGGTGGCCCATAAAGTAACCTTTTATCAAGGGAGGTCTGCCTAAAACAACTCATTCTATACCTTTAAAAAATGGATGCTAAAACGGTGGTGCTTTGGCCTGGTATTAGTTTATTTTTACAGATGTTGTTGCTAAGGAGCTGATTTTACAATCCTGGCCTTGGATGTTGTAAACAGATTTTTTGAGGTTGATGCTTGTACTGTATTTCTATGAATTATAGTTGTGAAATTAAAATCTTGCGAATAATCAGGAGGTGTCACCCAGGCTTATTTACTTACCTGAGACTTCCCCACCACGCTTTGTGCTCTTCTTCCTTCCCATTTCCAACAGGAAGGGTGAGCGTTACTATTACTCTCTCTCTCACCACCTTTTAACCCCATTGACCCCCCCCCCCATGCATTCCCCTACACGTCTGCTGGAAGACATGGAGGAGTCAGAAGGAACAGGGGCCATTAATTGAATTTATTACAGTTTTCATCTTATCCTTCCTTCAAGAAGTTCAACATAGTAGGCCATATCCTCCCAAATGGGGCCTTGGAATACAGAGATCCATCCTGAAGGAAGGCTATGGAATGGTTTCTTTGTAGCTGAGTGGAGGCACACCATAGCTATGTGTGCCAATCATTATTATTTTACATTATACTAGAACTTGTACAATTATTTTTTAAAAGGTCCACAATTTATAAGATGTTAAGGAGAGAATACATTGATTTTGGCACAGGAAAATGGTACTGGCAGTAGACACGTGTTAATGAGCAAAACAAGAGCTCACTGAAGTTCTCCAAATTCCATCTCAAAGCTCATTCTGACTCAAGTTGTTATCAGATTGCAAGCTTTTTTCTTTTCTTTTAGCATGAAAATCCACATGCATTTTGAACTTATTTTTTCCAAATGTACGCATCATTGAAATGTACGCATTGTTCTCCCTTTGATTAAAGCATACTTATGAGCATTTTTCAAAAGTATGCATTTTTCATGCATTTTTTTTTCAAATGTATGTATGCTGTTGAACACAATTTCTATGGTCCATGAATCACACTGCAAACTTAGAAATGTATGGACGGTGAGTGTAAATTGTGTCCACGTCCATGCTCAGTCAGGAAGGTGCAAACTGGGTAATTCCTCATAAAAAAATTAACTGAAACAAATTTCTCATACATCCCTAACTGGCAGGATAAGAAAAAAACAGAGCCAGCAAACACTTTTGTAAAGTTTCCATTCTATTTAAGAAAGTATTCAATTTTTACAGTTCCAGTTTTCTAGATTTACTCAAATGGATAGTAGGAAGGGTTCCAACTGTATCATATGATAAGGAAGAGCAGCTGCATAGCATTTTCTTGCTTACCTCGGCAAGTAGGTAAAGAGCTGCTCCACTGTCCATTGCTCCGGCATTGTGCTCTGGACACACCCTGAAGTAAATATCCAGTATTGCATGTGAAGTTGACAACATCATTCAAATTGAATTCACTGCCATTGGTAACTCCATGAGCAGGGTTTCCAGGATGGCCACATGTGATTGCTGTTGAAAGACAACACAGAACAGATGTAAGCCTATGGCAAGGAGTTGTCCAACAACTGCAAGAAGTTATACATATACTCCTGTGCCGTGATCCAGAAATCTGTTATGGATGGAGAGGTCAGATGTACATTGTCCTGCCTACAAGGGCTGCCCCATTGATTTCAAAGGAGGAGACAGACCATACCTGCAATTAGTTGTCACTACGCTGGGATCTACTCATGGAATTGCTGCATCCACTAAAGTGAATGGGAAACTGACATGCTCAAGAACTCAGTTTGCAAGAACACAGACATCCAGATTACAATACTTGATAAAGCTATTGTCAACAAGGGCAAGGTATTCAAGACGGTCTGGCAGCTTAATTCTTAAAATTCAAAACAGCAGTCATTCAGCTCTTTCTGGACTGAATACAAAATATATTTGTTCTCTAAACTGTGAAAATAGAAGTTTGGAGACTATGTCTCTCTGTGTACATCTATGGTTCAACATTATGCCAATTTTCCACCACCATAGATGGGGGAATCAAATTACCAGAAAGCTCAAGTATTATTACCTGATGCATGATGACTACAAATGAGAGACAGTTTGTGAGATGCTGTACATGCAAAAAGTAGCCTCCACAAAATGGATACTATTCCTACTACCACTGCCATGGCAGTGGCAACAAAAAAAAATCTTACAATCATTGTGGAAACAACTGAGTTGCAAGGGACTGCCAATATGAAACAATTTCAGGAAACACACAAACCTCTCCATTCAGCAAAGCAAATAAAAGAATATACTCACAAGTCTGGCAGATTTCTGGAGAACATAGACAAACATAGACAAACACACCCCCAATGACAACACTCATACAAACTCTGTGAAGGAGCTCTTCTCCACAGAGGGACCTCCATTTCTCCCAGGCAACCAAGGAGTCACTGAGGCCTACATGCTAGGCTCAGTGCAACATCCTGGATGTCATGCCTGAGGGAAAGGACATGTTATTTATTTTATTACATTTTTATACCGCCCCATAGCCGAAGCTCTCTGGGCGGTCCACATAAGATTAAAACAATTAAAAACAATATACAAAAATTAAAACAGCAAAAACATACAAGATACACACACATTTAAAACCACTATAATAACTTTAAAAAGCTATAAGCCTAAAAACAAAACAAAACCAAGCTCATCAGATATTGCTAAATGCCTTAGAGAAAAGTCTTGACCTGGCACCAAAAAGATAACAATGTTGGCGCCAGGCGGGCCTTGTCGGGGAGATCGTTCCACAATTGGGGGGCTACCACAGAGAAGGCCCTCTCCCTTGTTGCCGACCTCCGAGCTTCCCTCAGAGTAGGCACTCAGAGGAGGACCTTAGATGTTGCTCATAGTGTACGGGTAGGTTCGTGTTGGGAGAGGCGTTCCATCAGGTATTGTGGTCCCAAGCCGTGTAAGGTCCCCCTAGTCCTTTTTACACAGACCTAAATACTTTTTCCAAAGACAAAGACCTCCCTCTTAATTTATTCTGAAATCGCTACATTTATTGGTCCATGTCATAATTTAGACCACCCTCTTCCCAGAATATACCTCCCCCTGACGTAGTGTTTATGACAACGAAAGGTCAAATTTCCTTTTTCTTGTGGTTAACTGTCTGATTTACTTCTCTGTTCTTATGGACTCTGTGATTTTTCTAACCACAACCTCACCTGTTCTTAACCCTGGACCCTTCACCTAGTTCCTTTAAAAGTAATATATAAAGTTGATATAAGTCACAAATTTATATGACTAATATCTTTTTGCAATATCAAGTCGCAAGTCCTCATGAGTAACATTTCTGAGCAACTTCAAATAATATTTCCAGATCATTCTCCATCAGGTCCTATCCAAACTGAAGCATCTAAACCCTGATACAGTGCTCTATGTGTGTATGCCTACTTGCCCCCTTGCTCCCCACCCCAGCATTCACTAAACTCCCCCATGCCCCCCCTGTGCCCCAGCACTATAACAATAACAGAAATACAGATAATATATTTCCTACATACTTAACAGGTTATAAAAAATGAAAAACTCCCAGTGTAGCGGCAACTAATTCTTTGAAAGGAAAAGAATGAGTGCAAAGGATACCATTTCTTAAAAACAGAGATTAGGAGTGTTTTTAATATGTAGCAAAGAGAACTACTTTTGACTGCCATTTAGGAATTTACCAGAAATACTTTGCACACAAAAGAATTAGGAACATATGCCCTATCTTGATGGAATAGGTCCAGATTCCATCTAATCTAGCATTCTCTGTCCAGAAGTGGAGCTGTACAAGCAGATAAGATAGTGATGGCTGTTTAGTATTATTGTTTATAATGGTAATCTGGTAACCACATGCATATTGCCTTGGAGCATGGAGATTCAATTTTTACCTATTATAATTGATAGCTACTGAAAGATCAGTTGTCCCAAGTGAACTGAATTTGCCTAATAACATGTTAAGGGTTTCGTTAGTGGACACTTTCTTCACAATGAATCCTACAAGTCAGTGAACTGTCAAAACAGATTATATGTGGTACTTTGCTGCAATGTAAAATTGAAATTGTCTGTAAAAATTGTGATAGTGAAGGACACTTGTGTTCAGATTATTGTCCATTTCAGCAAATGCATATTCCAGTCAGTCAGCTCCTGTTTACACCCCTCATTACTCTTGACAGATGCTGTTTTTTGTGATGCCTTCCAGAAACAAAAGGTCTCAGCCCTTGTATCTAGTCTTACCACATCATCATTATCGTTGTCACACATTGCCAACCTCTTGACAGATCAACACTTTGCAACTGTTGTGTTTGCAACTCAGACAAATATTGCAGCTCCAATATTTTTTATTCCCTATTTCTTTTTTAGCCCTTATACAAGAACACAACCAAAATAGTTATATATTATTCGTGACATCCAGATGTTTAGATCATGTTGTTATAACATTCACGGCTCACGGCCTTAACTGAGTCCAATGTGATAAAATGATTCATCATTTTAAGGTTTAGCTATAGTAATGCAGTAGCACCCATGAAATGTGATCAATGTTTAAAAGCCTTACAAAAGTAAAATGAAACACCACAGCATAATAAAGAGAACAGATGCAGGACAAGATATAAAGCTCAAGAAATTTTGAAAATTGGCATAATGATTACAATGCAGGGAACAAGATTACAGGATAAAAGGATGAGAATGCTGTAAGGTAAATACAAAAATCAAGATGAATTGAAGCAAAAATCTTCAATTATATAATTGGCAAGTAACTATTTAGCTATTTAGATACCCGTTTCAAAAGGAAAATGCAACTCTATCTTCCTCTAAATACTAGATCTGCTACAGTAGAAGCAGAGTACTAGTGCAAGTACATCTAATTTGGGGTGTTTTTGGACCTGGGTCATCTAAGCCTTCTAGATCAGTATAATTATATGGATATTTCAACTAACATTCACATTATTACAGATAAGAACATACAAACCAGTTAATTAAACAGTTATTAATATTGATCTAAAATTCCAAAATATTTAACCCAAACAGTGAAAGAACACGTAACCAACAAAACTTGATTAACAAAATGGTGTATTTTAAGTGTAATAAAAATGCTTTTACACAAGTGCATTTTCGCACAAAGGAAGACTAAAAGCATCAAGAATTATACAGTGCAAAATCAAGTCAGATTAGTTTTTCATTACCAGTATTTAGTCTTCCTCATTTACACACAAAATGAGAAACATGTACTGATAAACCAAAACATGTTACTGAATTGGCTACTTAAAAATAAATAAATAAATAAATAAAGCTTTCAAATCTCATGAGATGATTATTTATGCCCTGGCATAAATAAAAAGGATATAAAATCATTACAGTGGGTTAATGTTTGTTAAAACAGCAAGTAGTAAGTATAAATCACACACTAGTCGAACATGTCTGTTATTAAAACTTATTATAGTGACATGATCTAATCCCGCTAGAGTAGTTTGAAAAGAAACAATGAACATTTCAGCAATGAAATTATAACTTGTATAAGACCCATAAGTATTTGTATAGCATTTTCCCCTAAGAGCTCAAAGTGTTTCACATATGTTATACCAGTAAGCCATACAATAAACATGTAAGGTAGATAAGTATGATTATCCCCATAGTGACAGATAGGGGTTATTACCCAAAGAGTGTATGTGTGGACTAGGATTTGAACTGAGCTCTTCCAGTTCATAGTTTATGCTCAGAACAACTATAGTGTGCTTGCTCTAGGTTACTAGGTAGCACAAATCCAATAGATTATCAAAACTGCCTGATTCTCTTTAGCATGTTTCAAAAGCGTGGTAATAAATTCATTTATCAGGTCAATCACATGCATGAGCATAGGAACAGATTTCTCAGCCCAGATTTCAGGGCATACAAGAAGAGGAACCACTTCCAAGTTTGCTGCTAATGCAATAGCAACCATCAATATGATTGTGCCAATGCTGACTCCCTTGATCCTGAATTTCAGTGCCATGCTTCACCAATCCCAGATCTGTTTTAGGTTCAACTGACAGCTTAAAGTAGTTTATAGATGTTTTTAGATCTATGTTTTTGTGTATGCTGCATGTTTCTATGGTTTAAAATTTTGTGTATTGTTTTTAATTGTTTTAATCTTATGTAAACCGCCCAGAGAGCTTTGGCTATGGGGCGGTATGGAAATGTAATTAATAATAATAATAATAATAATAATGTATTTGGTCACTAGTTACTGCTTATCACTGTGACCTATCTTAGAGCATCTCTACAGCAGTGATATATGGCACATTCATAATTGGCAACTCATGGAAGTTTGCGGGTCCATAACATGACACCGTCAACCTCCAGGATGTCTCTCGCACTTTCCCCTGGAAATTTTGCTAAAAGAAAACCAGGGACAATCCAATATTTAAGATAAATACAGAGTAGGGGATAAAGGAATGATAACACAAATATATAGAATCTTGATAAGACAAGAGACTGGAGGAAAGCAGATAGTAAGGCAGGTATGGGAAGGAGATTTGGAAGAGGGAATAGAAGATAAGGAATGGGGAGATATATTGGAGAAATTCCCCTTCCAAACAACTTCAGTAAGGATAAGGGAAGGTGCTTTAAAAATAGCACAAAAATGGTACATGACACCTGTGAAGATGGCAAAAATAAACAGAAATCTGACATCAATGTGCTGGAGAGGATGCAAAGAAAAGGGGACCCAAATACATATGTGGTGGGAATGTAAAAGGGTTAAGAAATTTTGGAAAAAGGTATTTCAAAAAATAGAGGAAGTTACGGATCAGGAGTTAAAAATAAAGCCAGAGCTAGCTCTACTGAATATGTATATTAAAGAAAATAGAGGGTTAGAAGATAAAATTTTAATTGGGTTCATGTTGACAGCAGCAAGACATCTGATATCATCCAAATGGAAGACAGCTAGGATGTTGACAATTAAAATGTGGGAAAAAAATTTATGGAACATTGCAATAAATGAAAAATTGACACAGAAACTCAGAGTTTACGGGGGAGTGGGGGAAGAAAAGAGATACCTTCAGAATGGACTGGAAAGCATATATAGAGTATATGAAAAAAGTACCAAATAGGGAAAATATGGTGGAAGCATATAAAAAGTTATGGGACTTATGAAAATAAAAGAAAAAAAAAGAAGAGAGAAAGAAGGAAAAAAAGAAAAGAAAAGAAGAGACAAGCCAGAAGAAAAACAGCGGGGGGGGGGGGATGAGGGGGAAGGGGGGGAAATTATATTCGATATTGATAGTTATTATTAAAATGATTTATATGTTGTTGGATAAGAAAATGTAATAAAGAAGTATTAAGAAATTAAAAAATAAAAATAAAATAATCATGGTTAGGGTGACCAGATAAAATCCAGGTCAGGGCTCATGTAACTTTAACAGTTGTAGAGCCAAGGGAATTTCAGCCAGTGTCATTTGTATGCAATTAGTTCCTGGTGAAATTCCCTCTTCATCACAACAGTTAAAGTTGCGGGTACTATACTAGAGTGACCATATACAAAAGAAGGCAGGGCCCCTGCAACTTTAATAGTTGGGATGAAGAGGGAATTTCACCAGGAACTAATTACATACAAATGACACTAGCTGAAATTCCCTTGGCTCTACAACTGTTAAAGTTACATGAGCCCTGACCTGGATTTTATCTGGTCACCCTAATCATGGTGCTTCATTGAGTTTTATGAAACCCAGAGGGGAAGGTTTCAATTACAAATCACATTGTCACATTGGAGGAGCCATAGTGAATGTGAAAAGACCCTAGGAAAAAGAAACCCTTGGTAGGACCATATGTTTTTTCCTTAATATAGAGACACCCTAAGTGATGATTAGCTTGCTATTGCTTTGAACAGAAGAAGTCAGAGGAAAAGATGTTACTTACAGACACAAACTGGTGTTTGCCCAGACCACTTATGATCTTGCAAGCATATCCTTACTGATGTGCCAACAAGTCGAAAGCCAGGATTACATTGGTATACCACTGTGTCACGATAACTGAAACCATCTCCACTAATGTGGCCATTTACAATTGGATCTGGAGAACCACAGTGTCCAGCTAAAATAAGAGAGGGAGAAAGGGAGAGAAACTGAATAAAAGAGCACACAAAACAAGAAGATATGAAAATTCACTTAAACTCACAGAAAACTTGATTGTCAATAAAAACAATATTAAACAAAAAATGCCTTAAACTCTCATCACTCTGCCAAACTAAAAGCATTGCTATTGATCCATTAGTCTTTTATTTATTGTCCTTTTCCCAACCAACATGTACTTAGCAATGTATTAAAATATGAGGCTCAGCCCCTTGGTACAGATTACAAGCTGTTCTGTAACTCTGATGGTAATTCACATTGGAGTAGCTCTAAAACAGAAATTGGCCTTGCCATGAATTTCTGTTCTCAGAGCCTCAAGGAAGGCATTCCTTCACTTCTCAATGTCACCTCCTTCTGGAGCACACAAGCAGGGCCAAACTGTTGCTTCATCCATGGCAGGAGCCACCCAGATCTCCCTGACCATGCTGGTAATGCAAAGAATGACTCCTAAGATCCCTACTGGAAGGGAAGGAAAACTGAGAAACTAGAATCGTAAATAATACTGGTCCATAAAGGATAGGTGGAATGCCCTCTGTACAGCACTGAGCACAGATTTTTTTCCCCCTCCATAGGCTCATGGAGGGCATTCAGGACATAGTCAGGAAGTAAATCAGTAGAGTGGGATCAAAGGGAAGGTATTCTAAGGCACCATCACCTTCTGTAAAACTTTTCACCCAAACACTGCATCAATCAATGCAGCAGAATCCATTTTATGTTTTGTAAAAGTGTGGACCAAGGCTATGTGCTGGCCTTGCAATTGTCCAGAATGGGCAGGCCCCTTCAAAGGCCAATGAAGTGGCCACCCCTCTTAAGGAGTGGGCTGTAATTCCATCTGGTGGCTATATCTCTAGAGCCTGATACACCAATGTTATAAACTCCTTCAGCCACCTCGATATACAAGACTTAAGACAATTGGCTCCACAGCATCTTAGAATGTAGGACCACATTATCATCATGAAAGATGCATAATTGAGGGTCTGCTGACAGTGTCATTTGTACCACTTCAGGAATGCCTTTCATTTGGCATTATAAACCCTTTTGGTGCGCCGTTTAGATGCCAAAAAGGGTTTAAGAACCTCTGTTGGATATCCATGATTGGCTAGCCACTGCTGTTAAGCTTCCAAACTGTTAATTAGAACAATGCTGGATAAGGATGAAGTACACCCCCCTGATGTAGTAGATCCCTCCTGTGGGATCGATGACACGGATTCTGTACAGACAGGTGGATTAGATCCAGGAACCAGGGCCATCCGGGGCAGTCACGAGATGAAGAAACCTGTGCTGCCATGCCCTTGATCTTGCTGATGACCCTGGGGAGAAGCGAGATTGGACCAGAAGCATGACAAGGCTAGCTCCTGTCAGTCGTCAAAGATGCTGTTCACATGGCACCTGCAGGGAAGGTCTACGTGCACAGGAGAAGAGCTTTTTCTGCTGTGTGATGTGCAATCTGGCAGCTGCAGCCTGGTCACCCATATGGTGACCCTTTCCTGGGACTGTAGGTGGGTATAAACCCTGGTCCCTATCTGGATTCATTGGAGGGGAAGTGGTGGAGAAGAACAGAGGAGAGAAAGTGAAAGAAAGGAGAAAGTAAGGAAAGGAAACCCAACTAGCAACAGGTGCTGGGCATCTTAAGAGTACCAACTCTCCTGATCTTGTGGCTCACTATGCAGAGCTGGTCTGGGAGATCTAGGTAGCTCCTCCCACTGAAGAAGTAACAGTTTGGTCCTGGCTATGTGCTGCAGAAGGAGGTGCCATCCTGAAGTGAAGGAAAGCCCTTTGTGAATTTCTGGAGAACTGCCTGACTCCCAAGCCTAAGCTTATTAGGCAACAGATTTGGAGAGAAGGGAGTGTAACTTGCAAGAGTAAAGTTGTATAATGCAAATAATTTTGGGGGGGCATTTAACAATCCCATGTGCCCTAATATGTAGCTCTATGGAAACAAGATACATTTGTTGATCCTTCACAGTCAGTTTAAATCCAAATATTCCTATACTGAGTTCTTTATTCCTAAGGACATGACCATAAAAAACCCTGAAATGTAATAGCTATAATGAAGCTATAAGGATTATAATACAGGAAATAGTGGGGCATGGCCAGCGACGGAACGAGATGGTCACATAGAACTTGATCCCCTCCAGGGCGCCTTGAAAATGTGGATTTAAAATATCTCCTAGCTCAAGAAAAGTACCATAAAAAACCTGCTCGCAGGAGAATGTCGGTATGTCAAAAAAAAATCTGAAAATGAAACCAATATCAGAATACTTCGAGCCAAGAAAAGAACTATTCGAGAAGTTTCCCAGGGGACTTCAAGCCTCAAAGATGGTATTGGAGGATTCAGCTGCCAACAATGGAACTCCCCTGAGGGCAGAATTTACAGCCAGTTTGAGATGCTGAAAGCTGAGTTTGCTTCTCAGCAGGACACCTTAAAAGTCATGTTTATTGACACATGGAAGGAATTGATGGCTCCTATGAAAAGCAATTTGAAAGAATTTGGTGAGAAAGTTGGATCAATAGCAACCACAGCTTCGGATGCTCTGGATACAGTTATAAAAAAATCTAAAAACTTAATGCAGGTTCAGAAAGATTACTTATTCTTAAAAAGTCGTGTTAAACATTTGGAATTTTCAGCACATCGGAATAACGTTCGTGTGAGATATATGAGGGAAGAAGCTGAACATGACAATCTATATCACTTCATGGTTAATTGACTTGAATCTAAAATCCCCTCTATGGTGTTATCAGAGGAAGAACTCCAGGAGGACGGAGACAAGAGTCACCCCCCCCCCATGGGATATTATAATCAAGTTCATCCGTTTTGACAAAAGGGGGGAGATAAGGAGGAAACTCCATTCTACCCAGGAACTCACACACGACAGGCAACAAATAATGATTTTTGAAGATTTAACTTTTGAAACATTGCAAAAACGATGCGAGTTACGTCCATTTACTAAATGTCTGCAAGACGCTGAAATACGATACAGATGGGGAAATTCTTTCAAGTTGTCAGTGGTGAGGGGTACAAAAGTGCTGACTGCCTCAACAAAAGAAGAAATGGCGGAGCTTCTGCAAACGTTGAATACTGGGCGTGCACCAGATGTGGATATACAAGAAGAAGCAGCGGAAGGGATAACTGACGGAGGTAGGGAGACTACAAGAAGAAATCAAGGCAACAGGAAAAAGGAATACGAGAAACCCAGTAATGTTGCCAGAACCAAGAAGCTTGCGTTCTCACACTGCAACAACAACAAAAAAAAAGGAATGAGAGAGCTAAAGGACTGAAGGTGAACTTTAATTAATATAAATAAATTACTAAATTGACCATTGAGCTACGGAGAAGAAATAGGTAATGGAGGACCCTAGATGGAGTACTGCATTGACTGTTTATTTGTGATATATTCCCAATTGGCATGGTTATGATTTCTTTAAATAGAGTAAAGCTGAATGTAAAGCAGTTTATAGTTGCCTTTGGCTTGCTGTTTAGCCAGTGCATTTCTCTTACATTGGCTACACACAGCCTCGAAATGGGCGCAGTTTATCAGTTAAGCTGTGGGAGGAGGGAGGGGGAGGGGGATGAGAAGGGGAAATCTGAATTCTGGTTCAAATGGATACAAGATTGTAACTATTACAGAGCATAAGAAGCACGCCGTGACAGAGGTCCCAAACAGAAGAATGACTAGTATTACTACTATAGAGAAAAATGGCAAATCTTAGGATATTAACTTTAAACGTAAAGGGACTTGGAAATGTGATTAAAAGAGAAAGACTAACACATTCTATTAAGGCTAGTAAACCCCATGTAGTCTTTCTACTTCAAACACACAAGGCAATAGAGAAAACCCCATTGTTAAAATATACGCGGTTTGGCACTCAGGTGGTTGCTTCAGGCAACTCCAAATCTAGGGGAGTTGCAGTTATTCTCAGCTCCCAGTTAGATTTTGTAGTTACAAAAACATTAAAAGATAAAGAAGGCAGATATGTGCTTGTGGAAGGGAAATTAGATGGGGATAAATTAATAACACAGGCCTCAGTGTATGCTCCCAATAATGGGCAATTGAAAATTATAAATAGAATATTAAGAAAGATAAAAACTTTCTCCCAAGAGGAGCTGATACTGGGAGGAGATTTGAATTGGGATATAAAAGGTCTCTCCAGCAAACGGCGTCACTGGAAAAAAAAGAGAGATAAGAACGGGGCCAGACAAGAGAAAATGGAAGCAGCAATTAAAGGTGTTAAAAAAATTCCGGAAGTGGAATGTATGGTGTATGGAATCTATGCAGAGAATCATATCCAGGTGATCAGAGTTTTACTTACATTTCAGCCAGACACTCCTCACACATAAATTATATTTTCGGATCCCAAACTGTTATGCAACAATTAGAAGCAGCAGATATTGGTCAAATTAGAATTACTGATCACGCCCCTATCACAGCAACCCTTGGACCTATTCACCCAGACTACACCTACATGGGCGTTTAATCCAAACTATTGTTGGACAACAATGTTAAGAGGCTATCTGAAGATTTAATAAACTATTTTCAAGAGAATGATGTAGAAAACATCTCTAGCAGCCTATTATGGGATACAATGAAAGCAGTAGTGAGAGGCTATTCTATAAAAATGGGTGTAATTCAAAAAAGAAAAAGAGAAAGTAAAGGAGCAGATAGCAAAGTAGAAATAGAACGTTTGCAAGATGATTATCAGAGGTTGGGTACTAATAAGATATACCAGTTCTTTGAGGAAAAAAGGCAAGGAGTTAGAAGCACTATAAAATCAACCAAATTGCATGTAATATGCTTTATTTAAGACAAAAAAATTATGAATTTGGAGGCAAGAGATCCAAAATAATGGCCAATATGCTGAGGGGAAAATGAGAAAAAATACTTATTAGATCCTTGAAGGGAAGGGATGAAGAAAAGATTCTTGATTTAGATCAGATATGCAAAATTTTTGCAGAACTTTATTCAGAGCTATACAAATCCTCCAATCCATCAGAAGAGGACATCAGGCTATACTTAAGCACAATAAATTTACCAGCCCTAAATAGTGAAGATGCCAGATTCATGAATATGGAGGTGACACTTGAGGAGATTAAGGGAATGATTAAGAACCTTAAAATAGGGACATCACCAGGGTTAGATGGATATACAGCTACATTCTACAAACGTTTTCAGGAAATATTAAACCTATATCTGGTTAAAGTATTTAATAACATATTGAGAGGAATGCCTCTTCCTGGGACATGGACACCTTCAAAAATAATAGTGATACCCAAACCTTTCAAAGATCCAGCTTGTGTCGAATCTTACAGACCAATAACTCTGCTCAAGCTGGATTATAAAATTTTTACAACTGTCATGGCAAATCGCCTGAACAAAATTATTAATAAATATATTCATCCAGACCAGACAGGTTTTGTCCGTGGGTGGCAAATGGGTGAACCTATTTGAAAAAATTATACTATACTACTCCAAGTTAAATGAGCTACCTTTAGCGATAATGGCATTAGATATCTTTTAAGGCCTTTGATTGCTTGGAATGGCCATTTCTGAAAGAGGTTTTAAGCAAGATGATATCTGAAAATAAATTATTGGATTTAATTGGCAAGATATATAGTGACTCCACCGCAACAATTAGGGTAAATAATGTCAACTCAGATAAAATTGATTTGAGGAGAGGCACAAAACAAGGTTGCCCTCTCTCACCATTGTTATTTATTTTGGCATTGGAACACTTGACACAAAACCTTCAGAATAGCCCAAATATTAAAAGAGTTAGAATAGGAAATGAGGAATACCTCTTAGGTCTTTATGCGGATGATATGGTTTTGACTACAGACCAATCAATTAACACAACTCCATATTTGAAAAAAGAATTGGAGATGTTTCATTCCATGGCCAGTCTGAAAGTAAACTATAATAAATCCAAGATAATGTGTCTAAATTTCACTCCATCTGCGCAAAAACAATGGCCGAAAAGATGGGAATCCCAATCTGTCATACCAGTTTCAGATATTTAGGGATCCAAATCACTAAGAATTTAAACAAACTATACAAAGCAAATTATAAGAAAGTTTGGAAAACTATTAGCTCCGAAATTAAGAGATGGAAGAGCAGCATTTGGGCATTTCTGACCACTTAATCACTGTTAAAATGATATCTCTTCCTAAACTTTTATTTCTATTTCAAACATTACCAGTCTGGATCTCAAAAAATCAAATACAATAATGGCAGAAGCAATTAAATGAGTTTACATTTGGCACGAAGCGTATGAGGATACGTAAATCATTACTATATAAACGGGAGAATGGTGGATGGCGTATCCCATCCAACTTAAGTGGATAGTATAATGTTAATCAACTTAAACACATCTTCCCATTGATGGAAGAAGATATGTCTAAACAGTGGGTGAAAATAGAAGGTTTAAGGAATGCAGGAACCTCCATTTGCTCAAGATCATTCTGGAAATATAAGTTTAGATGGGTAGAGCAGGTGCAGAAACCATTACATTAACTACTTTGAAAGTTTGGAAATCAAGGATGGGAACATTATTACCAGGATTCTCACCGCTAACCCTGATTTATTACCACCCAGAGTTTGGCATCAAAATGGGCATTTGATTAGGTAAGAACAACTGGCAGAAAAGTTAGGAGAGGAGAAAGGACAATGGATAAAAACTGTACAAGCTCATGCACTCTTCTTGCAACCAGAATTGCAAACTGCAGCTACTAGGAATTTATCAGTGTTTGAACAAGAGATTCTGGAATACAAAGGAGTTATAAAAGGCCTGAGTTCAAATTTATGTAATTGGATACCGACCCAGGATATTAGTAGAGGACCCACTTAAGATGGTGTGAGAAACGGATTTAGGAATCCAAATTGAGGAAAAAGATTGGAATGCTTTGTGGGATAGAAGTCTATTTGATACAGTATCATGTAGTAATAGGGAACTAATGTTAAAATTGATTCATAGGTGGTATCTAACTGCAAGAAAAATATCATTGATGAGCCCAGGGACATACCCAGATTGTTGGAGGGGTTGTTCGGGGGTTGGGACGTATATACATATGTGGTGGTCATGTCCAAAGGTGAACATTTTTTGGAACAAGGTGTTCCAGAAGATTAGTTCAATAACTGGACAATGGGTACATCCATCCCCCCCACTTAGCACTATTAAACTTATATAAAGGACTGGATATCAAACTTTCAGACAAGGGTTTAATCAGCCATCTATTATTGGCGGCAAGATGGCTAATCGCCAAGCACTGGAAAGATGGCAAAGGGCTTCACGTCAAAAATTGGTACCAAAGGGTGTAGCAAATTGCTCTTCTGGAAAAATTGAAAGAGAACGTGAGGAAAGTGCAAGGACAATTAAGTGAGGATACATTTAAGAAGATATGGTGTAAGCTCATTGATTTTACGAACAAAGATGAAGGGGGAGATTGACCCCTATACCATATATAGATATTTGGAGTAGATAGGTTGGCAATGCTTAAAATATTTTTTTAAAAAAGAAAAGAATACAGGAAATCGCAAGCTGCCTAACTTGGAACATGACATTATTATTCCAATCTGACAGGCTTGTGCACATTCCATGTGATTCATTTCACTTACAGATCATGTCACTTGGTGGATTTAATTATTTCCTGTCATTTTGAACCTGGTTAAATTAAATACCCTAACAGTTCAAAAACTGAAGGAGCAAGGCAATAAAACACCAAATATATGTAATCTTCCAATCAAGCGAATTAGGTCCTAAGTATATTAAAGAGGCTGTTAGCAGTCTACTTTTATAAACTATACTTTCTGAAACCTGATTTAACTGGTTCATTTTAGGGTCAGGCCATTTCTTATACATAGTGCTATGTTGAAACCACAGCCACCTATATGTTGCGTTCTTTTCAAAAGACCTGCAAGCATACTCTGGGTGGTGATTATTCATTTTCACACTGTGGTAAAATCTCTTATCTCACAACTGTGACACATTACTCCTTTTAGTCTAGATTATAGGATTTGAAGAGAAAGCATAAAAAGATAGCAGTTTGCTCAGATAAATAATACAGTTTACTTTGGAAACTGGAAATTGGAAAGAGGGTGGAGACCTGGACTAAAAGGCTAAAGCAGGGATGCTTCCAAAATTCTCCTCATCTGCATTTCCCCTTGGTCTTGGAACAGATGCAAAAGGAATTGTTCACTGTTCCAATGGAATGTTTTACAAAGTACTGTACACATGCTGTTTGCCACAAATTTCAGTTCTTTGGTGTCTCTCCTTACAAATGCACACATCCATATTGCTAAAACACTGCAAACAAGCAATTATGGGCGGGGGGGATTAGTTTGTGTAATGCTCTACCAATGTGCATGCATGCATATGTAAATCAGTAAAACATTATGCAAATGAATCTTAATGCAATCATACAAATGATCACATATTCGTGTTTTATCAATCTGCATGTACGTAACATAACAGGGAAAAAAAGATGCAAATGAACTGGAATTACTGTTAGACATTAAACATGTATTAATAGATTGGTTAATTCTTTAGAATTCTTCTAATAAACAGGACTTCTGGAGAGTTCTTCTTCTTTTGGTCTGCAGGTTCTGTGCATGTGAGAACCCACAAAGGGGGAGTGGAATACCATGGAGAAAATACATTCATTACTCAAGTAGAGGAAACCTGTATGAGTCAAAAATACTTATCTGCATAGATAGTCTCAAATCCAGAAATATGGAACTATCCGTGCTTCTACAAGGCTGCCTCTTAGAGAGGGTCTATACTGCATATGTGTATTCACTTAAAAGGATTTTTGTGTATTTATGACAGAGGTAATTAAAAGCAATTTTATTCCAGAACTTTTATCATTTGATAAAATGTTATAAATTGACTTGACTGGTATAATTTCCAACAGATAACAAGAAAAATGTAGCCCTACATGAAGTTAGTGCAACACACATAGACCCCACTGATTTCAATGGTACTTTCATAGGGTGATGTTGCAGAAAACTGCACAAAATGTTTCCTATTAAAGTAGAAATTTGAATCTGGAATTCCTGAACACACACACCTACTAGTTCTGTTATATAAAAACATATATTTTAAGCTTTATGCAGAAGCATGGGGTTTTGAATGTGCTTAGATATTCCCTCCCACACTAGATTTGAAATCCAAACAACCACTTTACAATCTATACGTTTGTGTTGAAATGAGTGACAGTTGCAATTAAATTCTAGGCAGAAAATATTTGTATAAAAGCAAAGGGACTGAAAAATCTAGCCTTTTAGTTGTAACAGGCCTTTGATAATGACAAGTTACAGCTTTGTGAAGTCCAAATTGGAAATGAGAATTTAAACTGACATAATATATGCTTTTTAAGGAATCTGTTTTGTAATACTAATGTTTGTAGCTTCATTAATATGGATTGTAGAAGATGCCAGCGTTGGTGACAGAAGTAATGTATTCACAAATATTCTGTACTGAAACTATTTCAAAGCTAATGACACCATAGGATTTGTAGGATTACATTTTCTCTTAAGCCATCCAAACTGCTAACCATGTTTAGAAGATAAGGCATCATTCCACATACACCAGCTCCTAGATGGTCCATTAATAGCCATCCCACTTAGTCTATGGAAAATGAGAATGTCTGTAAGTCTGTAAGCTAAACAACTCAATTCTGTGTCAAGCCACAATCCCAGGAAAGTGCAGGAAAGTGAAATTTCCTCCTCGAATGCTCACGAACAGGATTAGGACAAACACCTTAATCAAAGAAGGGATGAAAATCTTACTAACCATAAGTTAGGTCCAGCATCCTTCAACAGTGTATCCAGTTCAGTTTAGGAATGCACGGGTAGCTCTGTGCTCACCCCAGGAGAACATGTGGCTTTGCACACATTCAAAGAGAATATGCATAAAGTCCTCTGGGGTGCTTGAGAAGCATCCATCTTTCCCAGAGGCTTTCTCCTTAGTGGGAACGGCATGTTCAGTGTGCCATTTTCCTCTTGGAGGTTTTGTAACTGGTGTTCCCTATGCTGATCCTGGCTTTAGAACAGTCTCAACAAAGGATATTTGAGGTTAATACAGAAAGAGTTTCTGCTTCCCAAAAGTAGATTGGAAAAGGCAAGTTCTGATGGAAGCTTAAACCCTAAACTTTAACCCTTGCCAAGAATGACTTAGAGAGTGGTATTCTCGGCTGTGTGAGTAATTAATGAAAAATGCACTTCTTTGAAGTACCAACCCATTTAAAAAGCTCAGTGCTCAACAATCTCATAGTTTCAAGTAGTAGCACAAACAAAGGAACTATTAAAAAACTTCACTAGATTATTATTTATTGAAAACATATAAAATAAATGTACAAAATTAAAATCACTTTCTTCAAATGTGACATTTTCCTTTTCAGGTTTTAGATTCCTACCCTTTGACAAGACACTGTATATGTATTTACCAAGACATTGTGTTTCAGTTCCACTCCAAAGGCCATTTGCTAAGCATTCTCGCACGTGAGACCCAACTAGCGTATATCCAGTGTTACAGGTGAAGATTGCTGTGGCTCCATATACTGTCAAGGTGCCAATCTTATTACCATTTGGTGGAGATGGAAGACTTCCACAGGAGATAACTGAGAAGAGAAAATAAAGTGTTTACAATATGGCATCAGCAAGCGGTTCCAAGAAAATAATGTTGGATCCTAGAGAGGCTGACACACATGGGCACCCCCTACTTTTCTTTTAGCTTCAAGATCACTTCCAATCATCACATTCCAAGCAGCACTATGGGAGGAAGAAAGGTTTGTGCCTGCTGAACTCAAGGTCTCCACTGCAAAGTCCAGCTATCTCAGCCTATTTGCTTGCTTTTTCTCTCTCTCTCTCCTGGTAGAGGGTGTGGTATATGAAAAAAGGAGTGAACCTCCCAGGAAGGCAGGTAAAGAATCCTCCAAGCCTCTCATCCCTGTGAAAGTTTCTGAGCAGCAGTTTATTAGGCAGGCCAAGTCTCATAATTTATAGAGAAATTTCTCCTTCATTACCTTGAATGGAAGAAAGCTCAATCCTTCAATAAAGGCTATACAGACTCCCTCACGTCCCTCAAAATGTTTCAATTGCCAATTTAAGAATATGCAGTTTGTTCGTTTATTAATCTTTATACAGATACCAAAGTAATGACATTTTAAACTGTCACAGTAACATACACATACATACACACACACCAACTAGTCTTTCTAAAGTAAGTGCAGTAAATAAACAACTAAGTGGTGAAAAGGAAAATGCAGGTTGCTTACCTGTAACTGTAGTTCTTCGAGTGGTCATCTGTGCATTCACACACTATGGGCTTGCGCCGGCACCGAGCCTCATTTCGGAAAAAACTTCTACAGCCTAGACTCTTGGCGGGAACCCCTCCCCCCACCGCCCTATCGCGCATGCTCGGGTTCCCGCTTACCTCAGTTCTATGAGACCGTATTTGCCTCGCGAACTGGATAGATGGCGTGAACAAGACATGTACATACTCAGTAATGCATGCGAACGATAGCCTCCTGGACCATGTAATATAGCGAGGTCTAGAGGGGACAGTGGGTGGGTTGTGTGAATGCACAGATGACCACTCGAAGAACTACAGTTACAGGTAAGCAACCTCCATTTCTTCTTCGTGGTCTCTGTGCATCACACACTATGGGCGAATAACAAGCAAGCACTTACCGGAGGAGGGTAGGCCTCGCTGCAGCGTCATTGAAGAATGGAAGAGAGGACAGCCCGACCAAAGGAGGCGTCTTCTTTGGCCCTGACGTCCAGTTTATAGTGTTTGATGAATGTTGACGCATTGGACCAAGTAGCCGCTCTGCATAGTTCTGGTATCGAGATTCCTCTGTCTAGAGCGGTGGAGGTCGCTTGAGCACATGTGGAGTGTGCCTTCAGAGCGTCTGATGGCTCTTTATTTGCCAGCTGGTAAGCCAAAGAGATCATGTGTACCACCCATTTGGCGAATCTCTCGGTAGAGATGGGGAGTCCTTTAGTCTTCCCCCCATAGCAGATGAACAGGCGATCTGACTTACGGAAGGAGGCTTACCTGTCCTTATAGAAAGCTATCGCCTGTCTGACATTGAGAGAATGTAGCTTGGAGTTGATAGGGTCTGTGGACACTTGGAAAAAAGTAGGTAGTACTATGTGTTGGTTGACATGGAAGCTGGACACTACCTTAGGCCTAAAAGAAGGACCGGGACGGAGGACCACCTTGTCACGGAAGAATTGCGTGTAAGAGGGACCTACCATAAGAGCACATAGTTCCGAGCTTCGTCTAGCCGATGTGACGGCCACCAAGAAAGCGACCTTGAAAGTCAATAGTCTCATATCAATAGTCGTGAGTGGTTCAAAGGGTTTGGAAGTCAGAGCAGCCAGCACCACCGAGAGACTCCATTGTGGTATCATGGCCCGCAATAGTGGTTTAAGGTTGCATAGCCATTTGAGGAAGCATTTAGAGAGTGGGTGGGTGCAAGAAAACCGAGAACTGTTGTAACAGGTCGTGTTTAGCAGAGATAGCTGCCAAATATACCTTTACGGAGGTAGGTTTGAGTCCCGCCTCGTAGAGGGAAAGTAGGAATTCCAAAATATCAGAAATTCCACAGGATCGGGGATTAATACCCCATGTGACAGTAAACTGGGTAAATTTTTTCCATTTCCGTTCATAGGAAGTCTCGTGGAGGGTTTTCTGGCCTCTCTGAGGATATTCTGCAACGCAGGAAGTTTTAGGTCTTGCCAGTAGGCCGGATTCTCCAGACCGTGAGTTTCAGCGTGCGTAGGCCGGGATGGAAAGTCAGGCCATTGTTCATGGTGATCAGGTCTGAGTGCACCGGTAGATGATAGTACTCCCCCTGGGACAGGCGGAGCAGCGGTGTGAACCACGCTTGCCGTGGCCACCACGGGGCAATGAGGATTGCGTCCATTTGGCGACACTGCAGAGCCGTGATCACTCTAGCTAACAGAGGGAAGGGGGGAAACGCATATGCCAATCCGTTTCCCCATGGCATGCTGAAAGCGTCTCCCAGGGACTGAGTGCCTGTTGTGTTTACCCCTCGGGTTTCTGAGCAGGAGAAGCAGCTGCCAGATGGCTTGGCAAGAGAAGACAGGGTTCGTGAGTTTGATCCAGATCCTGGGTCTGAGGAGGAGGGGATTAGCAGCCCCTCTCTGCCAGCTGATGCGAATCAGCGCTCTGAAACGAGTGCTAATCTAAATGATGATCCAGCAGGTGGAACCACGCCCGTATCCTCTGAGGACGAGGAAGAAACCTCTTTAAAAGATGCCAAAGAACACAGACGTCGGAGGAGAACAGAGGCGAGAGTGAGACCACGCCGGTCTGAACGTTTGCAAAGAAAGGAGCAAGCAGACCTTAACGAAGGAGAGTTGTCGAGGAAGCGAGTTCGTTAGCCATTGTTAATTTCAACGTTTAGTTTACTTTGCTTCCTTTAAAAGTGCTTCCTGAATATAACTGTTTGCTTTTGCCTGAATTAAAGGCGTTGTTTGTTTCAAAGTTTAAGTATTATTTCTTTCAAGCTACCGCTAGCAAGTGCAATTTATAACAGCTTGAAATTAAAAAACAACTAACGAACGCTACCAGTGTGTGTTTGTGAGTGTGACAGCTCCAGTGGAGTAGCATTATGGAGAAAGCAATTGCCGACCTCTCCCTCGAGAACCAGGCGCTGCAAACGCAAGTGACTCAGCTAACGGCAGCTGTGAGGACGTTGCAGACAGCACCGGCGCCAGCACCGGGACTCCCCGCCCCCGTTCCTAGGAGAAAGTGCCCTGTGAGTCTACCCGAAAAGTTTGATGGAGACAAAAGAATGTTCGCTGCTTTTCGAGCTCAGGTGGAACTGTATATAAGACTGAGAGCGGAGGACTTTCCTACTGATGAGTTACGTGTTGGCTTTTTCATTAGTTTACTGGCGGGGCCCGCTGCAAAATGGGCGTCGGCGCTTTTGATATCCGATAGCCCCTTATTGTTGGACTATCAGGGGTTTGTAGCCTCAATAGAAGCATTTTTTGGGGACTCTCTTAGGGAAGAGACGGCAACCCGAGCCATTCGGCGACTGCGCCAAGGTGGGGATTCAGTGGCGGTTTATGCAACAAACTTTCAACTTATTATTCAAGATTTGCAGTGGAACGATGCAGCTTATAGAGCACAATTTTTGGACGGTCTGAATGCTGAGATTCTGGATGAGCTCGCACGCTCCCCATCTTTGGGTACGTTGGCAGACCTGGTGGCTGCCTGCCTGCGCATTGATAGCCGTTTGGAGGGGCGGAAAGAGGCGCGGCGGGCAGTCGTGAACCGCACTCTGCCGTCAGTAGAGACATTTAACGAAGGATCTTCCTCTACTCGCCCAGCTATAGAGAAGACCGGGGAGGAGCCTATGCAACTGGGAGCGGTGCGATCTCGTATTTCTCCGTCAGAACGAGACCGTAGACGGCGTCTAGGTCTGTGCTTCAAATGTGGACAGATGGGACATTTTATCAAATCATGCCGCGCTCCTGGCTGGACAACGACTCCTTCTCAATCTTTTGTTCCTCGAGCGTGACTAGGCAGTTCCCCCAGGCTGTGGGGAGTGTCTAAACCGAAAGGGCCGGTTATAACAAGGGGGAGGCTGTCGCAGGTATCCACTTCGCCTCATTTAATTTTGAAAGTACGTTTACAAGCTTCCCCTGGGACAGTTGGAGAGTTTTTTGCTTTAGTGGATTCAGGAGCTTCCAACAGTTTCATGGATCTACGCTTTGCACAACGCCATAGGGTGGCTGTGGAGTCCCTGGCACGCCCTTTATATGTTGAGACAATTGACGGTCGTCTTTTGGAGGAGGGGGCGGTGACTAAAATTACAGTTCCCCTTTCTATGTCAGTGCAAAGGCATACGGAACTGATTCAATTTAACGTGACAAGGATGTCGCGTTTTGAACTGGTCCTTGGCATGTCTTGGCTCACGCAGCATAATCCGAATATCTCGTGGGCGTTACATAGAGTTTCATTCCCCTCACCCTATTGTCTTCATCATTGCTTTGAGACTGTCAGTATACCGCTTGTTCAGGCGGAGTCGCAAGTGGCTCCTGAGGGCTCGGCAGCTGCGCACCTCAGTTCTTCGTCTCTGGCTGTCCTTCCTTCAAAATATGAAGCCTTTAGGGATGTGCTTGATGAGACAGAGGCGGATCAGTTGCCTCCACATCGCAATTATGATTGTGCAATAAATTTAGTCCCAGGGGCACCAATTCCAGTAGGCAGGTTGTATCCAATGTCAGGCCCAGAATTAGAAGCTCTAAGGGGGTTTCTGGATAAAAATTTAAGGCGTGGCTTTATTCGTCCGTCGTCCTCCCCTGCAGGAGCGCCGTCCTTTTTTATAACAAAACGCTCAGGGGATAAGCATCTGGTTCATGATTATAGGGGCATCAATAATATCACAGTGAGAGATAAATACCCCCTGCCCCTGATCCCAGAGATGTTAGAGCGGTTGAGTAAGGCAAAGGTGTTTACCAAACTAGATCTAAGAGGGGCTTATAATTTGGTTCGCATTCGTAAGGGAGACGAATGGAAAAGTGCGTTCTTGACGCGATATGGCTCTTTTGAGTATTTGGTAATGAGTTATGGCCTGGTGAATGCCCCAGCTACGTTCTGTAGGTTCATGAATGAGATTTTTCGAGATTATCTCGATACATTTTTGATTATTTATCTAGATGATTTTTTGATTTTTTCAAGAAATGCGCAGGAGCATCAGGCTCACGTGGAAGCCGTACTTGGGCGCCTGAGGGAGCATAAGTTGTTTGCTAAATTGGAGAAATGCGCATTTGACCTAACAACATTGGATTTTTTAGGGTATCGCATTTCCACTGAAGGGCTTCAAATGGATCCAGCGAAAGTGCAGGCTGTTATGTCCTGGAAGACGCCAGTCTCTCGGAAGGACTTACAAAGGTTTCTAGGATTTGCTAATTTTTATAGAAGGTTTTTGCCGGGTTTTTCTAGGCTTACAGCTCCTCTGTCGGACCTGCTCAAGGGCCAGCGCTCCGGCATTAGGTGGTCCCCGATGGCACAGGAGGCTTTTGATAGACTGAAAGAGTTATTTAGTTCGGAACCCCTCCTTTGTCATCCTGACACACAAAAGCCATTTGTGGTACAGACGGATGCGTCAGATGTGGCGCTGGGGGCGGTCCTCTTGCAGCCTGGTGACGCGGGAGGGGAGTTAAAACCCTGTGCGTATTACTCCCGAAAGTTGACTTGTTCCGAACGGAATTATACAATTTGGGAGAAGGAGCTTCTGGCTATAAAGGCTGCGTTAGAAACTTGGAGGCACCTGTTAGAAGGGGCACGTTACCCAGTGGAAGTTAGAACAGATCATAAAAATTTGGAACATTTGATGACAGCTCGAGCGCTGAACCAGAGGCAGATCCGCTGGTCTAATTTTTTTTCCCGTTTTGAGTTATTGATTCGGCATGTCAGGGCCTCGGATAATCAACAGGCAGATGCACTGTCTCGCAAACCGGAATTCCTCACGCCTGCAGGGGAGACTCTGGAGCCCCCTCCTCTGCTTCCTTTGCACACTTTAGGAGCAGCAGGGGACTTCCTGTCGTGGGAGGCTGAACTCAGACGCGCGCAGGCGCAGGATGCTTTTGTACGTCATACTGTGGAGGACTTGAGATTGGTAGAAGGGTCATCCTCGGGCTCCCCCTTTTCACTATGGGAGGGATTGTTGTGTTATGGGCAGCGACTATATGTTCCTTCTGTAGCTTTAAGAGCAAAAGTGCTGCGTCAGTGTCATGACTCGCCGACGGCAGGACACTTTGGTGTGTACAAGACTGTTGCTGCTATAGCTCGAGATTTTTGGTGGCCTCGACTCCTGAGGTCGGTGATCTCGTATGTGGGGTCCTGTGATATATGTCAGCGTGCCAAGTCAGTGCCTGGCAAGCCTGTGGGGTTGTTACAGCCTTTGCCCACGCCTTCAGGGCCCTGGTCGTTCCTTTCCTTAGATTTTGTGACTGATTTGCCGTGCTCCCGCGGCCACACTACCATTTTAGTGGTCGTGGATCTATTTTCAAAGATGGCGCATTTTATCCCTTGTGCTGGGTTGCCTTCCGCCAAAGACACTGCAACACTGTTTTTGAGGCATGTTTTTCGTTTGCATGGGTGGCCAGACAGGTTGGTCTCAGATCGGGGTGCTCAGTTCACTGCTCATTTTTGGAAAGAACTGCTCTCCTTACTACGAGTGGAACTCCGTCTGTCTTCAGCGTATCATCCTCAAACCGATGGCCAGACAGAGCGCACAAACGCAACGCTGGAACAATACCTGCGGTGCTACGTTAATTATCAGCAGGACGATTGGGTGCAGCTCTTACCTCTTGCAGAGTTTGCTTATAACAACGCCACTCATGCTTCCACCCGACAGGCTCCCTTTTTTGTGAATTATGGGTTTCATCCTAGGGCTTTTCCATCCTCCATAGGTGTGGCTAGAGTGCCTGCTGTTCAAGAGTTTGTGGATGAATTGCATGCTTTACATCGTGTGCTTCAGGAACAGATTGAGCATGCTAAACAGACGTACAAATCGACAGCAGACAGCCGCAGGGCGCTGGGTGCTCCTTTAGCGGTCGGGGATTGGGCTTGGTTGTCGACGCGGCACTTTCCCATGAAGGCGTTGAGCAGGAAGCTGGCCGCTCGTAGGACCGGTCCTTTTTTGATTACAGCCCAGATTAATCCTGTGGCGTTCAGGCTGGCCCTTCCTCCTTCACTTAAAATTCACCCGGTGTTTCACCGGTCGTTGCTTTCCCCTGTGAGGTCCGGGGATCCCCATCGCTCCTCTGCAGACCCCCCTCCCCCTGTAATGGTTGACGGGGAGGAGGAATTCGAAGTGGCTCAGATCCTGGATTCCCGTCTGTGTCGAGGGCAGCTGCAGTATTTAATACATTGGAAGGGGTATGGACCTGAGGAGCGCTCTTGGGAACCTGTGGATAGTGTGCACGCTCCAGAGCTTGCGCGTGCATTTCATTGCAGATATCCTCATAAACCAGCTCCAGGGACGCCCTGTCGTACTTTCGGGGGGGAGCGTGTTGAGGGGGGGGATGATGTTGTGTTTACCCCTCAGGTTTCTGAGCAGGAGAAGCAGCTGCCAGATGGCTTGGCAAGAGAAGACAGGGTTCGTGAGTTTGATCCAGATCCTGGGTCTGAGGAGGAGGGGATTAGCAGCCCCTCTCTGCCAGCTGATGCGAATCAGCGCTCTGAAACGAGTGCTAATCTAAATGATAATCCAGCAGGTGGAACCACGCCCGTATCCTCTGAGGACGAGGAAGAAACCTCTTTAAAAGATGCCAAAGAACGCAGACGTCGGAGGAGAACAGAGGCGAGAGTGAGACCACGCCGGTCTGAACGTTTGCAAAGAAAGGAGCAAGCAGACCTTAACGAAGGAGAGTTGTCGAGGAAGCGAGTTCGTTAGCCATTGTTAATTTCAACGTTTAGTTTACTTTGCTTCCTTTAAAAGTGCTTCCTGAATATAACTGTTTGCTTTTGCCTGAATTAAAGGCGTTGTTTGTTTCAAAGTTTAAGTATTATTTCTTTCAAGCTACCGCTAGCAAGTGCAATTTATAACAGTGCCCAGTCCCGCTCTTGTGCAGTAGGTGTCGCAGACTGCGTTGTCCGGTGACGCAAACAGGTCGATGTCTGGTCTCCCCCATCTTGCAAAGAGGCGAGTGAGGGCTGTAGTACATAGAGTCCACTCGTGCGTTTCGGAAAAATGGCGGCTTAGTGTGTCTGCCTGGACGTTGTCTGCCCCTGCGATATGAATGGCAGATAGACGTATTCCGCAGTCTATTGCCCATTGGAAGATGTCTAGAGTCGAACTTAGGAGTGCTGATGAGCGAGTGCCTCCTTCTTTGTTTATGTACCAGACCACCGTAGTGTTGTCCGATACTATCCTGACATGGCAGCCGACTAGGTAGTCCTCGAAAGCTCTTAGGGCTTTCTGAACCGCTAAGAGTTCTAGTCTGTTGATATGTAGAGGCTGTTCGAGGGAGGACCATCTTCCTTGAATCGTTAAGTGATCGCAGTGTGCTCTCCATCCCAAGAGTGACGCGTCCGAAGTGAGTGTACGGGTTGGTCCCAGGCTTACGAAGGGTAGGCCTTTCCCCAGATTCCGTTGGAGGGTCCACCATCTGAGTGACGGATGGAGTGTTTGCGGAATTGTAAGTCTGACCCAATTTGGTTGACTGAGTGGGTCGTAGGATGATAGGAGGAACTGTTGCAGAGGCCGCATTCGGAGACGTGCCCATCTGACTGTGTATACAGATGAGGCCATGAGGCCTAGTAGTCTTTGTAGCGTTAGCGCTTTTATGCTCTTGGAGTCCAGCACAGTTTGAGCGAGTTGCTGAAGCTTGATAGCCCGCTCTTTGGGAAGGTAGGCCCTTCCGATCATGGAGTCTAATAGCACTCCAATAAACTGAATCGCTCTTGTGGGTGTAAACACTGACTTTTCGCGGTTTACAATCAGTCCCAAGTTCTGCAAAAGGCTTGTTGTGGTGGTCAAATCCCTCTCCGCTTGATGGCGAGAAGGGGACACAATCAGCCAGTCGTCGAGGTAAGGGTAAATCTCCACACCATCCGACCGAAGGAAGGCACATATTGGTGCCATGCATTTGGTAAATACTCTTGGTGCTGTCTTTAGGCCGAAGGGGAGGACAATAAATTGGTAAATCTCCTGACCTATCGCGAACTTGAGGAAGTGTTGGTGAGAGCTGTGTATGGGAATATGAAAATATGCGTCCTTTAGGTCAATGAGGGTGAACCAACTGTTTTGTTTAAGCAGAGGCAATATGGTAGCCAGCGTAATCATCCGAAATTTTTTGGTCATTATGAAAGTGTTGAGGTTCCTCAGGTCCAAGATGGGGCGGAGACCGCCGCCCCGTTTTGGGACGGTGAAGTACCGGGAATAGAATCCGGGTTGACTGTCCAGACACGGGACATGGACGATGGTGCCCTTCTGGAGTAATGTGGTTACTTCCTGCCGCAAGACCTTGGACGGTGTTGTGAGTTGTATGCAAGTTGGTTGGGGGGGGAAAGATGAATTCTAGAAAGTATCCATTCTTGATTATATTGAGGACCCATTTGTCCATTGTTATTTGGGACCAGGTGTGGTGGAACGGCTGTAAGCGACAGCTGAAGTTGTCGATCGGATGGGGAGTGACCTGGGGAGAGTCAAAGATGCTGCTTTTGGGCAGCATCCTGCCTCCCTCATTGTTGTCGGAAGCGGCCTTGAGGGTAGGACCGCCTTTGTTGGAATGCTGGCTGTGAAGTAGCTGGTTGGAATCTTTGGTGTCGTGGTTGGAAGTGTCTGGGCTGGTAAGGCTGTTGTCGTCCCCAACGTCGGGGGCGATAAGGCTGAGATGCAGGAGGTAGGTAAAACCCCATCTTTTTTGCTGTAGTTTTTGCTTTTGGGATCGTGTCCATGGTTGAATCTGTGGACGTGTTAAAGAGGCCTTCCCCATCGAAAGGAAGGTCTTCGATTCGGGATTTTGATTCATGAGGTAAGTTGGAGGACCTCAGCCATGCATGATGTCTGAGAGCTATGGCCGCAACCATAGCCTTAGATAAGCAGTCCACCTGATGTCGAGCAGTGTTCAGTTCTTGTTTTGCTAAGGCTATGGCCTCTTGCTGAAAAACTAAAGCCGCGTCTCTGATTTCATCTGGGAGGTGTGCGTGCAATGAGGAGACTTTGTCCCATAAGAAAAGATGGTACCTGGCCATCATGGCCTGGTAATTAGAGACTTTAATGCCCAGAGCGGCAGAGGAGTAGACTCTATGGCCGTAAGAGTCTAACTTTCTCCCTTCTCTGTCCACAGGCGCGGAGTGTGACTTTGACGAGCGCCCCTGGGCTGACTCCACAATTACTGAATTGGGTTTTGGATGGGCCAGCAAGAAAGCAGTGTCTTTCTCTTGTAGTTTATACAAAGAATCCAGGCGTCTGGAGACCAGACCCATGGTGGCCGGGTTCCCCCATGACTCCTTCATGGTTTGGAGTAGTGTTGGAATCAATGGCAGGGCAAGTGTTGATGAGGAATCCCCATACATAAAATCATACATTGTATCCACACATTGTTCTACAAGTTGCTGTGGCTGTACGCCCAGGGATTGCACCATCCTTAGCATCTGCTCCGTGAATGATGCTACCTCAACAGTTGGGGAAGCCCTTTTGGCTGTTTCTACGGTGTTGTCAGGAGACGGTACTGAAGGTGGCGGGTCCTCTGACGAAGAGGAGTCTGAGGCGTAGTCCTCTGCTGAATGGGTGGACATCGGAGCCTCGACATCGAGCGCCGGAGGTGGTGTCGGCGAAGTTCTCGGTACCGATGCTTCCTGTGGTGGGATCGATACCGTGGCAGATAGTGGTAGCCTAGGCGGTAGCGGTGGTACGAAGGTCTCTGCTGGTCTCAGTGGTTGACCCATATAGGGGTCGAAACGGAAGCGTTGGTTGGAGCTAGAGTGTGCCCGTTGGCGGTGCTGAGTGAACCAAGACCTCGTAGAGTGTTCGGAGAAGTGGTCCCAGTCCCGCAACAGTGTCAGTGACCGGGAGCGGTATCGTGTCCTTCAATACCGGCGATGCTGGCTGGGAAGCACAGGGGGATAGCAGGTCAAAAACACACGCTGCCGATGTCGATGCTGGAGGCAACATCGAGAGATGTAATGTCGACACTGTCGGAGAGCGAAAGGGAGCTTTGGTGATGATGTCCGAATGATGCGATGCCGAGGGTAGCTTCCTGCTCTGCACCATGAGCTTCGGTACCGTAGCGGCCTGCCTCTTCGATGTTGCCACTGCAGGAGTCGGCACTGGCGAGCGCACTGGCCACAAGAGCGGGACTGAAACCGAGGCCGGTGGCGATGGTATCGTACGCGCCGTCGGTACCGGGGATCGCGTCGGTACCGAGGCAGGCCCTGATTGGGGCGGCGCCGAGGAAGCAAGTTACTTTTTTGAATGCTCCTTTTTGGCCTTAGCAGGTTTAGAGGAGGCTTTGGATTTGTCTTTCGTCCTGCAGGAGCTCAGTTCAAGGGATGTCGAGGATGCTTTTTAAAACTTTTTTGCCTTCACCCCTTCCACGGAGAGGGAGGACGCCATTTTATGAGGACGATCTCTTGGTCTTTCACCCTGTGCTCGCGCCTCTGCGGCGGCCATAGGTGTTTGGCGAACTGGGGCATCCACCGTCTCCAGTGCTTTTTTCCACAGGAGAGCCCTTAGTTTGTTAGCCCTGTTCTTTCTGGTTTGCCTGGAAAAATTCATGCAGTGCGAGCAGGCTTCCATGACATGCGTCTCCCCGAGACAAAGTAGGCATCTTGAGTGGCCATCCGATAAAGTCAGTTTGTCGCTGCACGCCGTACAGTTCTTAAAAAGAGCTGACTGCGCCATAATATTTTATTTCACCTGAATGGGGGGAAAAATAGGAAAGAAAACGACCCCTCCCCCCCGCCGGAGGCTTAGGGGGGAAGAAAAAGGGAAGCCAACTTTAAAAGGGAACGATAGAATTAAAATTTTTTTTTATAGGAACTAAGAGAAAGAGAAGGAAAGCTAGAGAAAGAGAAGAAAATAGAGTCTAAGCTAACTAAGAATGATAATACGAACGATAGTTCTCTCAGAACAGCAGTCGAAAAAGAACTGAGGCAAGCGGGAACCCGAGCATGCGCGATAGGGCAGTGGGGGGAGGGGTTCCCGCCAAGAGTCTAGGCTTTAGAAGTTTTTTCCGAAATGAGGCTGGGCGCCGGCGCGAGCCCATAGTATGTGATGCACAGAGACCACGAAGAAGAATATGGAATACAATTCTGTATATAACTGAGACATCAGCGTAATTTAAGCAGCCTTAAATTTCATTGCAGCAATGGTTGTGTTTTCTCTTCTCTATACCCATATGGCAGAGAACTATAAGATTGGCAGTTACTTTCTAATTTCAACATTCAGTATCAGTTAATGTTCTATGTTAGGCTTAACCCTTCATTGACAAGTAGGGTCAAACATACTTCAACAGCACTGGAAAAAAACATTTGCGTCAGTCTTAAAAAACTAGTGACACAATACATGCTCGACAAATGGGCCCCTGTGGGTAATGGTGCTGTCAAGACAGCCTTTCCCATAGATCATAATACCTGGGCAGGTTCATAACCAGACAAGTAGTCCTTTAGATAGCCAGGTCCTAAGCTGTTTAGGGCTTTAAAGGCTAAACCAACATGTTGGATTAAACTAAGAAAGCAACGGGCTACCACTGCAGGTCCATGACAGGTATAATGTGGTCCCAATATAGTGCATAGGTTAACAGAATAGTTGCCACATTTTGTACCAATTGTAGTTTCTGGACATTCTTCAAGGGTAGCCCCACAGAAGCCATATTGCAATAACCCAAATGTGATATAACAGCTTGGTAATAGGCTGGATGAGGAACAATAAACTGAAGATGAACCCTGATAAAATGGAGGCCTCATGAGTTGGTGGTTTTCCTGTCCAGGAATTGGATGTGCACAGGGCCAGCCCACCCATGAAGCAGAGTAAGCTTCTTGCATGAGGCAGTGGTGCCAGAGGAGCAATGAATCACAACCTACCCCAGCAAGGAGGGCCCATCACTGCCTCCCATGCTGCTCTAGAGAGCCCTGCTTTCTCACTGTGGCATCCGCAAGGTGCCATCCTTTCCCCAATGCTGTTTAACATTTATATGAAACCATTGGGAGAGATCATCCGGAGGCATGGGGCGGGGTGCTATCAGTACGCTGATGACACCCAAATATATTTCTCTATGCCTTCAACAACAGCGTCAGCTAAGGATAGTGTGTCTCCTCTGAATGAATGCTTGGAGGCGGTAATGGGCTGGATGAGGAAAAACAAACTGAAGCTGAATCCAGACAAGACGGAGGTGCTTGCTGTCAAAGGCTGCAACCTGGGTTTGGAGGTGTGTCAACCGGTTCTGGATGGGGTTACACTCCCTCTGAAAGACTGTGTTCGCAGCTTGGGGGTGCTCCTGGATCCGTCGCTCCAAATGACAGCCCAGATAGATGCGACGGCCAGGAGTGCCTACTATCAGCTTCGGCTGATACGCCAGCTGCGCCCCTTCCTAGAGTTGGAAGACCTAAAGATGGTAGTGCACGTGCTGGTAACTTCGAGGCTCGACTTCTGCAATGCGCTGTACATAGGGCTACCTTTGTGCCTAGTCCGGAAACTTCAACTAGTTCAAAATATGGCAGCCAGGTTGGTCACCGGTACATCTAGGAGTGACCATATTACGCCAGCTTTAAAATCGCTCCACTGGCTGCCAATTAGTTTCCGGGCGAAGTATAAAGTGTTGGTCATTACCTTTAAAGCCCTACATGGTTTGGGTCCAGGTTACCTGCGGGATCGCCTTCTCCCGTACAATCCACCCCGCACGCTCAGGTCCTCTGGGAAGAACTTACTGCGGTCGGCCACGACTAGGCTGACAACTGTTACCCAGAGGACCTTCTCTTCTGCCGCTCCCAGACTGTGGAATGACCTGCCGGAGGAGACTCATCAACTTAACAGTCTTTTAGAATTTAAGAAAGCTATAAAGACTGTTCTCTTCCGGCAGGCATATCCAGTGTAATTTTTAGAATGCTTTTAGGATGTTTTAGGATGTTTTAATGCAGTTTTAATAATATTTGTCATGTTTTTAATTAGTTTTATGTATTTTATCATGTTGTTGTTCCCCGCCTCGATCTAGATGGAGAGGCGGGTAAGAAATAAATCGTTATTATTATTATTATTAATTATTATTATTATTATTATTATTATTATTATTTGCTGTAGCAAGAGAGCAGCTGGTAGGGCTGTCTGCAGCAGCCACCAGCTGTTTGTTGTTATGGGGCTCTGGATCTAATGAGAGCTCATGAGATCTTGGCTATTTCCCACAATACCTCATGAGAGCAAAGATGAGAGGGGACGGGTGCATGCGGTCAGAGGGAGGGAGGAGTGTGCACCTACAGTGGCAGGGAGGGAGGGACGTGTTGTGGCATGAGTTCTGCTTCAGGCAGCAAAAGAGCTAGCACTGGGCCTGGGTGTGCAGCCTGTTCTAGACAGGGTTGCTCCCTTCTTGAAAGTGCAGGTGCATAACTTGGGGACACTCCTAACCATCTATATCAATGGAGGACATAGTGACCTCAGTGGCTCAGACTACCTTTTACCAGATTCTGCTGCTTTGCCAGTTATGACCGTTCCTGGATACTGACAATTGTCTCACAGTGGTCCATTGTAACTTCCCAATTGGATTACTGTATGACCTGGAAGCTTCAACTAGTGTAGAATGCAGCTGCTAGAACGTTCACAGGTACAGCCATATTACCTATTTTAAGGGAATTGTATTGATCACCTATTTGCTCCTGGGCTTACCTATAACATCCTATAAAACCCTAAAGACCCAAATAACTGAAGGAACACCTCTCGATATACCAGCCTGCCCATGTCTTAACATCTGCACGGAAAGCTCTTCTCAAAGCTGCTTCTACTAGATGTCATTGAATGACAACTAAGGAAAGAGACTTCTCTGTTGGTATACCCTGTTTGTGGAACATCTTCCCTACAGAGGCGCAACTAGTACCAACCTTACAATCATTTCTGTTTTCCAAGGCATTTTCTGCTAGTTGATCTGTCTCTTTCTACTGCCTTGTAATGCTGTTATATTATTGCATTTTATTGTTTCTATTGCATTTTGTAGTCATATGACAATTTATTTTATTATATTTATAATTCACCACCCTGATATCCTTTGATGAGGCATCTTTTATAAATATCCAAATAAATAAGTAAAACTCAAGTGGCCTGGGATATTGAGAGAGGCAGCCTTAGAACAGATTGAGCCGGCCACTGGGCCACTGCTACACCAAGAGAAGGGGTACGCATCATCCCTGTGGTTGCACAATGGGAGAAAATCAACTCAACAATACTGTTGTTGACTTTGTTGTTGGTGCTTGTTTTATTGTTGTTTTTATTGCTATTTTACTGTGTTCCTGTTTTTATTACTATTAACATGTTAACTGTTTTTATATAATTTATTGCTGTAAGCCAAGATATATTTTAAATAGTTAAAACAATGTGCTTCCTGTATTTATTTTGTCTCTCTTACTTATGCAGTTGTGAAATGTGGTAACTGTGTACAGAATCCTCAGATAGTGCATGCTATGACTGCAAGGTCTGTGAGATTTGTTGTCATCAGTAATTCACAACTGTTATACTTACACTGTTATACTTGAACTGCTGTTATAATTATATTATATGTATGTTAATGGTATTTTTTGTTTAAAAACTATGGTATCTATTAGACCCCACATACCATTCATATATGTTTTTGTACTTTACATTGTTGAATATTATGGGCTTCAATTACTTATGTGCACCTATATTGCTTACTAGAAAAGGAAAGCTCTCAACCAAGCATATATTTGTTTTACTTGTAAGCTGAGACATACTTAATAACTTCCACCAGGTATTTTATTTGTATTACTTTCTTGGGGTACATCTGATCCCAATAGTGGATTGGTACAATCAATTTTCTGTAGATGGAAGATTAAGGGTTGTTGTAAGTCACTTACTTTTTGCTTCCATTATCTCCTTTTTGTAGGCTTTATGGCATCACTTGATATATTAAAAAAAATATGGTATTGAATGCAGCACTTTTATTTGTCCATGCTTTACTTTGTGATAAGAGTTATTTGAGGCATGACTGAGAACATGGAGACATTCCTGCTTGGATTTTTGTTCTTTTATCTTTGAGTAGCAGACCCACCCATCACACCTTGAATCAGAAGCTGCTTTGAATTCTGATCATCTTTGCTCATTTTAAAAAGCAGTTTGCCTTGTAGCAGGGGAAACTGCTGTTCAAAAATCACAAGTCCAAAGTCCCCTTAGGTATGTGGAACTAGATTTCTGATTCTTTGAATTCCACTCCATATACAGTTATAGCATTCTATGCTTAAATAATGAATAACGCAATATGTATTTTTTTTATTATATTATCTTTGGGAGGTATAGTAATAAATAGTTTAACAGCCTCAAATATTTAATAGAATTCAATTTTCCAAGATCAAACAGATTTTTCAGCTCATGTTTGATTGGTCTGGATTACTTAGATATTCAGTTAATCCATGGTTAATTAACTTGTTTGTCTAATTATACTTGAATGTAATTGATGAGTACAACTCACAAGTCATTTAATATGAACAATAGATAGATGAAGTGCTTTGGATAAGGATGCTTGTGAATGGACAAATAATTCACTTAAGAAACATATGTATGTCAATACATATATAAAGAAAATCCTACAATCCAGAATTCTCTTCTGGTGACAAAGGTCAAACCTGTGCACATGGAGCTCTTTCTCACATCCTCAAGAGTGAGTTTCTTAATCGTATCAGTAGAAGAAACAACAACATACATGTATTCTTTTGCGCATGCAAAATGACCCCCTCCACTGAAGTTGATATGGATGTCTGGGAGTACCATGGGCTCTAAATAGGTTTGTATAAGAAAAACAAATATTTTGTAAGTAGATATTTATAGGTATCTGTCTACAAATACACTAGAAATTAATGAAAAAAGTAAAATCTTTTATATGTAATATATTTAACGTATCTATCAAGTCCTTGCGCAGAGCCCATTTATTTGAACAAGTCTTGCACTCAAATATTTTAGGAAAGCTGTTATAAAATATAAGAGCCTTCTATTTACGTTGTGTTGGTTATATCTTTGGACAGAAGTGAGCACTGTGTAAATAAATGTTTCTTACCCTTGCACATTGGGCTCTCATCAGCATCACTCCATGTTCCATTAGTTTTACACAGCATGAGTCTCTGACCCTCTAAATAATAGCCAGGGCTGCAGCTCAGCATGACTTGTGCGCCAAACTCATTCACCGACCCAGAAATCAGTCTCCAGACGACATGTTCTGAGAGCAGACCCTCAATGCTGGGACAAGTCACAGCTGTGAAGCAAGGACACTTCAGCATTAGCACTTTCCTTCCAATGTTACTTCACAGAAGATGAATCATCATCTTATTGACAGCAGACTTTTCCTCATGAAATTGAGCGTGGTACAAACATTTCTCAAATACATGTTCCAGCGCATAGCATCTGATACTTGTTCCCACACTGACACCAGTAAACTGTTTCAATTTTGACATATGAGAAAAATGAAACATCTATGTACTGTTCCAATTTTTTTTAATATGGATTGTTCTTCCATTAACAGCAAAGGTGTACAGTTAGTGCATGTAGAATAAGAATATATTAATGATTGGCTATAAGATCTAAACACACTGGCACAGCTAGAGCTGTATTGTTCTGCTGGCATAGAATGTGTTTAGGATCACAGCCAGATTTGTTTTATACTCACTGGAGACTGTATGGGAAATAGTAAATTGTAACCTAATGAGAAACACAGATGCCATTCCAAAAGCTTCATTCTACATGACATTTCCTTTAAAATATGCCTAATGTGTTTCATTCAGATGTTTTATACATGTATCCATATTACCATGAGACGGTGAGAGAAAGGATATCCAACATACTTAGCAATCAAGTGAGTAGTAGCATTGAATTTATTTGCATTTCTAGTCCATCCTATCTGATGGGTATAGCTAACACTTTTGTTGTTACAAGTACAGAAGAAAAGCAAGAATAACGAAAGCATCATGGGCCTGTCAAAAAGTATGGGATATAAAGGAGTAAGAATAATGAGGGAAGAGAAGCAGAAAAGTAAAATTAAATTCTATATAAAACTTAGAATAGTAGGATAGAAGTATAAGGGGAAAGAGCAGGGAATACTAATGGGTACAATGTTGAGTTATAGAAAATAGTAGGAAGAATAAATGTGTGGGCTAGGATTGGAGACAATGTCCACAGATTACGCAGGGTGTAAAATCACATTGGAACTAAATGGTGACAAGTGTCGCATCTTCTGTTTCATGAATTCTCCTTTTCACCTGGAAAATATCCTTATAATAACCACTGGAGAAGAGTCTCAGAGGCAGGTTTTGGGTTTGCCTTCTGCAAGACAAAATTAAGCTCGTATATAGATTAATGGAGCTACGGATGAGGGAAATGGTTTACTTATTTTATCAGTCATAGCTTTGTGGCAGGGAAGGGATTGGGTGGGATCCATTTTTGGGGGGGACAGTGAGATTGGGCTCCTTGCTCCCCATGGTGGGAATCCAGCACCCACCACAGCATGAGGAGGCAGGTTAGCTGCCACACGGGGGCACAGGAGGGGCTCACACGAGGGGTTTGCACTTCCGTGAGCTCTGACACCTGAGCTCCGCACCACACCCCAGCACATGGGCTGGGCTGAAATTTTCCACCACCAGGCAAACTGACCAATCCCTCCAACTTTGCTAATTTGTGCTGCAACCAATAAAGCTATGGCCAGTACATTAAACCACATCCATCTCAATGTGGGTTGTCACCCTCCACACCCTTCTTCCTGCATCCTGTTAGAAGCTGCCAACACAAATAATGACTGCCCCAAAGTCACCAGTGTGACCTTTCTTTCTTTCTCTCATCTCTCTGTCTGCATGGTGGAGAAATAGAATGCAGAGAAGAAGATAATGTCCAAAGCATAAAAAAGGAATATGTAAAGCTGTTCACACATAAATAGATAAGTGACAGTAGAAAGCTGTTTATGCCATACAGTAAATTCTTCTGATTTATCAAAATTGCTATGATCTAGAATTAAAACACAGCATACTTAACAGTTACTGTATATAGAACAAGTTATTCAGGCACCCATCAGTCTCCCTCTTGTACATCACAGACACCAATGACACTTGCTATTTTTACTCACAGCATCTGAATCAGAGAGGATGTCAGCTTCATCTAGATGTAGAGAAAAAGCTGCCTTTTTCCTTTGCTGATTTGTTTCTGTTGATGAATGTATTAACTGCTGCCTGCTTCCAAGTATAGTGCAGCAAATATAATTACATCCTTCAAGTATGATTATATGTCATATCACTAGAATGAGATTATTTACCTATACCAATAGTCATGTGCCCTGCCAAAACAGAGGATTAATCCTGAGCTTTAGAAGTACTTCAAAGTACTCATGCATGCCATTCCACAATACTGGCAAAGGCAAAGAACTACCGCAGCAGTGCAACTCTCTGTGACTTAACTAGACCAATGATGTTAACTCCTCTAGTCTGGCTATTGTTAGTAGTGCCAATCCAAAATTATGATATCTTAGCCATGGTTGGTTCAAGCATTGATAACCTCAAGATTGGATTATGCATTTGGTCCAGTTGGTGCAGAATGCAGTGGCAAGGCTAAATAATAATAATAATAACAACAACAACAACAACAACAACAACTAGGGCCTCTTTGTGACAGCAAGTTAAACCCTTGCTAAAAACAACTGCACTAGCTGCCAATAAGCTATTGGGCCACTATTTAAAGCACTGCTGTTAACATACAAATCCCTAAACAACTTGGGAGCAGATTACCCTTGGGGCATGTCTCACCCCTTATGTCTCTGCCAGATCTCTGCAATCATCTTAGGGTTCACTTTTGAGGGTGCCACAGATGTTTGCCTCGGGAGAACCTGTAGCAGAGTGTTTAGTATTGCAGCACCCACCCATGCTTTCCCACCTGTCATTAGAAAAGCCCCCACAATTCTGACATCTAGACACCTTCTCAAGACATTACAACCGTAATTTACTCAAATTATGACAGATAAATTATAGCTGTAATTTGCGGAACACCGCAATTTGGCAAAAGGCAAAAAATCTTAGGTGAACAATATTGTCGAGCACTGTTTATTTTATTGTATTTTTATTGTTGTTGTTATTATGATGATTATGTTAATCACTTTGATCATTTTCATTAAAGTGACAAATTTGTGTAATATATAAGTAATAAAGAAAGGAAGTGGAGATCTTAGTCGGCATCTCTGATAATTATTTAATTCTTTTTACCTCAGCCACTTCCTCCACCAGAATGCTAATCTTTTCTAAGGTCACAACTGACAAGAGAGACTGGGGGCTCATCTATACCTATGAGCCTTCCGGGACTTGGGGGAGGATCTTGGGCTTAACTGCTTCCAGGATCCTCCCCCTGGGTCCATACTCCACTGTGTTGTCCTGGAAACCAACAAGGACGTTCCAGCATGGCACGGCTTTTTTTTTTTTTTTTTAAGGAGAGACATTGTGACCCTGTGCAACAGTAAGTTAAAAAAGGGGGAAAAACCCAGGGAACTCAGTGCTGCCATCCAAGGGATGGCAAAAATGCTGTCCCTACCCCACCCCCAACGGGCATGGAGCCACCCTGCATAGCTCCGTGCCCGTTTGAGGACCCAGGAGCCTGCACCATACCGCCAACAGTCCTTGGGGTTGTCCCGGGACCATGGGAAAAACTGGGAGAATGGAGGTTGCAGTTATCCTGGGGAAAGATAGTGGTTGTCCCTGGTTGACCACTGGATTCCCTGTGTGTCATTTGGATGCACAGGGACGACCTAGAGATGACCCCAGGATATATGCATGGTGTAGACACGGCCAGAGTCTACACATATTACCATCTTGCTTTCCACTCTACATGAGAATAACGCTACTTAAATTAAAGGTGAACCAATAGCAGTAAATGAAGCATGACATGAAGTGAGCATACTTGGTTTTGATAGACTGAATTTGTTTTTTGGTATGAAGATATGAAAGTGTTTTGAAATTTTTGTTTAAAACTCCCTTCAAATCTCTCAGTAGTTTTGGCCAAATAGGAACCTTGACATTTGCCTTGAGTAGCACCTTGGGAGAAATTCAGTAGCAACTTAGAGGTGTGTAAAACTCCCTTCCTACTGTTCCCTCAAGATGGCTCTATCAAGTCTTTTTGCTTTTTCTGAAAATTTCACAGCCATCTCTTCAAAGTAGGAAGCTCCAAATCTGCCTTCAGAATCTTTACACAATATTTTATGAAAATGCTAGTATTTGGAAATATTTTACAATATTTTACAAAATAGGACAGACTCTTTTTAGTCATGAAAGCAACCTAACCTCTTTCAAAGGAAAATAAACTACAATGACCTCTCATTGTCTCTACTTCCAAGGTTATGGAAGCCGGTTTTAATATTGTTATTATTATTATTATTATTATTATTATTATTATTATTTTAATAAAAGCATATGCTGCCTCTCTCTCTCTCTCTCTCTCCCTACCTCCCTACCTCCCTCTCTCTCACACATACACACACAGGTTTCAAGTGGCTTTACAGAAAAATAAACAAAATACTAAAACAAGACCAGTAAAAGTAAGGACAAGTAGGCTTCAATTTTCTGTTATGGATGAGATTTGGGCCATATTCCAATATTTTAAGGAAGCACATCTTCCTGTTGTGCTGCCTTAAAACAGGAAATAACAAAACTTTAAGTAGACTTTGATGCCCTTGGTTGATAGTGTAAGGTTTGATTGCTGAAGAGAGATTGAGAGAGACAGAGAGATGACCCGAAGATGCATCAAGACATTTTGATATGCAAAAAGGTGGCATCAGTATAATAAACAGAATTATGAGCTGAAAGTTGTTTATATAGACATCTCTCCCAAATGATAATGGCATGTCAGAAAGTTCATGTTTATCAACTATAGAAAAGAAAATGCCAGGACACAATCATGAAAACAACTTAGAAATTGAAGAAAACATTTTCTGGAAAGGGGGAAAACAATCAAGGAGTTTTAACATAGGTACTCGATGTAAACCAGACTACTAAGTAAACATAACTATGTTTAAACTAAATAAAAATCTCTTAAAACTTCCTGTACAGAAGAAACAACATAATGAATTATAAAGAAAACCAAACATGATAATGATGATGATGATGATGATGATGATGATTTATTCCATTTATATACCGCCCCACAGCCGAAGCTCTCTGGGCGGTTTACATAAAAACAAGTTATAATTACAATATCCTTTAAAAACAACAATTCTGGATCAAAGCACAACAACAACAACAACAACAACAACACAAAACCCTCAACGTATGATGAAATGATACCTGAAAGAACAATGCAAATAGTGGTATTAGAGTGAGAAAATAAACAGTTGATAGAAATATTTGTCTATATTAATTTCCCCCTCTGCAACCAATACGTAATCTGAGAGAATCATCCCATGTTTCTGTAACTGCAGAGAAAACAGGCAATGAGGCACAGCCTCATGTGCTTGGCGGCTTGCTCAATAGGGAAAATGCAAAGGCAATGTACAATTGTCAAGAGAAAGAAATGTATCCACTACCACCACCCCTGACAATCTCTTCATCTCCAGTTTAAATTGTCTGTGTTTGTTAAAATGTGCGAGGATCAAAGGCGGATAAAATCAGGAGAAAGACGTAAAAGTTTGGGGAATGAGCTGGCTGTGTGTGACCTGCAAATTAGGTAACAGTTTTTACTCCATCTTTCCAATCCAATCCAGTCAAAGTGATTGGCATGTAAGTTCCCTGCACATAAAAGGATGCTGTGCATTTCCACTGCTGGATTCCTGCATCAATGGCTCTCTGCCATTCAAGACTACATATGTAACTCAGAACAGACGGCTGTTGCTATTAGCTTCAGCCAATACCAACCACTAGTTTCGAGTGGTGAAAGGGAAAGGGTGGGCAGGCAAGACAGTCACCAGTCCTATTAAGATGCCACATTCACCACTGTTTTGATTAGCACTGTGCCAATTTTATTGACCTATTTATTTCTGACCATCCGTTGGGTGGGAAGGGGCGAAAAGAAACTGCACTCAAAAATCGTGGGAAGGGGTGACAATTTCAGAAAAATCATTACTGCTGCCTGTTCAGTGCCTGAAAGCTGAAAGAGGTATTTTGGTTTTGCTTTGTTGTTTTTAATAATAATAACAAGAAGAAAAAGAATAAATACAACAACAAGAAGAACAACTCCTCTCTAAGCTTTCAAGCACTGAGCAGGCAGCAGCACTGGAAAGCCCCAAGGGAGAGTGTCCTGGCTAAGGCAGCATCTACACTACTGCTTTATAACAGTTTACAATGGCATTGACAACTGTTGGGGCCCAGGACACATTCAATATACCATCTTCAACCCGTTTTCAAAGTGTTATATCTTGCTTGGTATAGATCTGGCCATAGGGGTTTTTCCCAAGAAGCTCAAGTAGCTGGACAGGCTGCAAGGACAGAACAGGGAAAATGGTAAAACAAAGTGCATATACAAACCTCCTTAAGGTAAGATAACCACTGAAGCCCTGCACCCAGAGAAATTTCTCAGAAACTCTCAACATCTCAATGAAAGAAGCAAGAAAAGCATCTGCTTCTTTCTCAGGGAGACAAAAGAGGTTGCAAAAGGGCAGGTTGGGTTTCGGCACAGCCCGAGTTTTGATAAGCTCACATTCAGCCAAAACATCTAAAATGGTGTAGCGCTCATCATATAACTTTCCAAAGGCTAAGGAACTTGGGAAGGCTACATGTCAATGCATTCTTGCTAGGGGCTCCAATGAGGCACTGAAGCGGCCCATGTTAAGCAGCAAGGAACAGAGGAAGAGGAATGCCATAAACAGATGCAGACACATTTGGCATCAGTCTGCAGAGCATGCTACTTGTGCAACTCTCTCAGTCCTTTTACTGCTGAAGTTCGCACATGGGAACAGTGAATGAAGCCTCTATCCCAAGGGACCTAATCAAGATTGCTGTCATGGCACTGTCAATAGCATTGGACCAGTGGTCCTTTCTCCACCACCCAGCTGATAGGTGATCATCACCTGGGAAATATACTATCCAGCTGAAAGTGGGCAGGCCAGGCCAAATTATGGTGTTGAACTGTTACCACTAAGAAGGATGGAGCAAATTGTATTGTATAAAAGTGTACATATTTTCTAACCTCCATACTTACGTTTACAGACAGGTGGCCTTCCTTTATTGCTCCACAATCCATCTTCTTGACACACGGCTGTTGATTGTTGACTAGACTCTAGCTTGAAGCCCTCATTACATTCATATATCACTCTGCTGCCCAAAATAAACTCATTACCCCAGACGGAACCATTTCCAGGAGATTCTGGAATACCACAGGATACAGCTGAAAAGGGAAGAGGGAGCAGAAAAGCTGTTTGCCTCAGGAAGTAATCATTAATGCTATCATATTTGCTACTATACATGAAAAAATAATATGTGCATTGCACTACATTTATCATATAGTTGCTGGTAAGTGACTCACTTTACAACAGTTGTGCAAGTGCAATGGAGTCTAATAATAAAAAGAAGAATATAGTACGGGGGAACTACAAAAGCAACATTACCACTAATAGTAGTACTAATAAAGACGTTTTTATTCAACCAAGCCTTTGGCATTGAGTGCTCTTTTATTCTTTTGTTTTTTAATTGTGTTTTAATACATTTGTTCTATTATTTTATTAATTATATTTTTATTTTAAATGTTGTCTTTTGCTGTTGTCAGCTGTCTTGAGTGCCATTTCTAGTAGAATGGCAGGGCATTCAATAAATAAATAAATAAATAAATGGTGCTGATTTTTACATTTGATTAACCTATGTCAAAATAGATCCTCCATGCTCAAATTTCTCTCAGGGCTGCTTAGAGAGCAAGAAGTTGCATGAGTGTACTCCCTGATGGGGGAAAATGCATGAACTCCATTTTGTACATTGCAACTGGGGGTGGAAAATATAACATCTTGCATTTTGGGGTACATTTTGCATTTCTGAAATAATGTAATATAATTCTACAGTGTAAATTCAAGAGCATGGATGGAATCACTTCACCTCACAATTCAATGGTAATTTATCTGCATATTATACACCCAGTTACAAAGACAAATTCAGAAGCAGGAGAAATTGCACCCTGACAGAATAGGTGCATAAGAGTATTTAAAGACTACTTAAAAAGTTAAAAGACAAAAAAAGGGTAAATAATCTCTTGTGGATAGCCTCCCCTAGCCTGGGATATATTATTGCTCTCCTCTCCCAAAACTGGAAAGAAGAAGAAGAAGCCCAAAAAGCAAAACTGGGAAACTAGACCAAAGATATTATGATGGAAATGCTTCAGCCACCATAACCATATTTTCTTCTGGTACAATTATTTGGAATGTGCTGCTGCCTGTGAATTTTTTTGTGTTTCATCAGCTGAAAGTAACAGCAATAACAATAAATCATTATTCGTTGGAAGAGAGTCAAGTTCCTTATGCAGCAGCAAGAGCATTAATAGCTGAGTTGCTACTTGAGGAGATGAGAAATGAAAAATACCACCTGACCTAACCAGCTTAACCCAAGTTAGCGATGTGTGCTTATGAAAATTGAAACTGTCATTGAACAGTTTCAGAAAGAAATGACACCCTTTTCTAAAATAATGAACAAAGGCAAATTAGATTTCAATCACTATTTACCATGCAATTCTGGTGCTTAATTACAAGTTAAGCCCAATGGAATCAGTTTTCTTGGTATTTCAGACATAATGAAAGGGGCTCTTTTGGAAAAATTCTACAAAGAAATACAGAAAATGAAGTAAGCATGTCTGCTGCTAATTAGTTTCAAAGAGGATTTGTCAGTTTTCCTAGAGGGTAAAATGTTTTTGTCTAAAATTCAGGGGAGGGGAGGGGAGGGGAATCATTACCTATTTTATTTCCATACTGTGGCAATGATTGAAAGAAAGTGATGTGTGATCCTAGAAATTGCTAATTCAAATTTTACTTCTGCCACAAACTTACTGTGCGGCCTTAAACAAGTCATTTAGCCTAGTTGTCCATCTACAACAAGGGGATTATTAAAAGTGGCCTACCCTGCAGGCCTTTTGCAAGGACATCAAGGCAATAAATAGACTATAGCATGCAGAACATTTGAAATAAGCTATGTAAGAGTGAAGTATTATTATTCTAAATGCATATGTACGCAGTGTGGATGCTGTTATTACCAGAGGAATTTTCAAAAGAGAAGAGGCAAGCTGCTTTTTAAGTACACAATAGTGGTTCTCTTCAGCAAGAATTGTGGTGGTGAAAACACAGCTCTGCTCAGCAGCATGTCTTCTGTGTATATTTGATTATTGCAATGCGGTATATGTGTGGGTGGTCTCTAGGGAACCAGAATTTAAGGCAGGATTTCATCAACACCTAAAACCAATGCTACCACAATAACTTTTTTTAAAAAAGTTGCAAGCCATCAATAAAAATATGTAGAAGTCTTACCTTGGCAGAGGGGAAGAGGGAAATCCCATTGATACATCCCATCTGGGCGATGTCTACAAGTTGCATTGCTATGGCCAATTATTCTGTATCCAGGCTTACAATAATACTGCACTACACTGCCAACTGTGCCCTTGGTTTTATTTACAATTCCACCATTCTTCACAATACGGTTTAAGCTGCAGTAAGGAGCTATATGGGAATAATGTATAAAGAAACAATATAAGTATATTAAAATTAGTTAAATAAAATACAATGTTTGGTTATGGCTTCAAGTTCTTTCCTCAGAATCCATGCAAAAGAAACTTAGGGCGCAAGCCTATGTGTGTAAAGTCAGAAAAAAGTCCTACAACTCCCAGTATTTCCCAGCCAGCCATGATGGGAGTTACAGGATTTTTTTCTGTCCAAACACACATAGGATTTTGCCCTTAAAGGATGACAGTCAACTCACAACCTATTTATATTGTCTGTAAGTTGCTGAAGCATAGTGTTTTATACAGTTTATGTGAATGTGTGATCATTATTGATGCAACAGAAACCCAAAGAGGCATTTTAATTCAGATATGCATTTTGATCAATTTCATTTTATCAATTTATTTTACCAAATGGTTTAGGCAAAACATTGTTTTAAGCCTCATATGTGTCTCATGCGTGAAAAAGCTCATTGACCTCAATTCAACTGTATGAATGCAGAGCAGTGGGTTGTGTCCAATGCTCCTACTCACACAAGGGAACTTTCTGCTGCTCACACAAGGGAGCTTGCAGAAGAGCAATCCAGCACTCCTTCCTCTCCACTGCATCTCCATGTGCCCACAAAATCCTCTTTTAAGGATGGAGACTCCCAACCCCACCACTACCACCCCACACACATACAGCAAAAGCTTGGGTGTGGATTGGTGACTGCAGTTTGAGGAATCAGAGGAAATTAGTTAGAGGCAGCTTCCATGAGTGTAGCTCCAGTCATCCATCCTGACCTCATGAAAGGCCTTTGGGATTGTGTAAGGGGCTGCAGTTGTAGGAAGGGATGGGGAATTCCCTTGCTGCCGCCTCCTCCTCCTCCCCAAACAGAGAGTTGGGGCTGTACACTGCTCTGGCTGCTGGATGAAGCACTGCATGGTCTGGAAACAAATGTGCTGCATGTCAGATTACGAAGGCAGATAGGCACACACCTCCAGGGAACCTACTTGTGTAAATGTGCCCTTAGTTTAAATATATATTTTCTAATTCATGATGAAAAATAGCAGGGCATTTATTTATTTACACATTTATTTATAGAATTTTGCTAGACCGACAATATCCTCTCAAGGTGGCTTACAAACATAATAAACTACAACAATAACAATAAAATATCACAATTAAATTTAACATAAAACTAAGATATATAACAAAAGATAGGAAAAAACAGCATCATACTCCTTAAAACATTCTTTAGCCCAGCAAAAAACATGATAGTCAAAATATAAAACAGTGGTCTAAAATCCAGAACATAAAACCAAGGTTCAGTCAGTCTCTCAATAAAACAGCACTATCTGAAAGGAATTCAGGGTCTTTTTAAAGGAGGGAGTTGCATATGCTTTATTATTTCTTATTATAAATAACATGCTTAAAAGTTTCTTTGAAATATTTGTGTTTTTAATTTTATTTTTATAAAATATTTTTTTATTGAATAATTCCCCCCGCTCCAAAATGAATGTTGCTTTGATTCCCCTTTTTTCTAACAGGCTCTGGGATAAGGTTAATGTATTTGCACATGCCATGGTTTAAATTTGTTATGTTGCTTTGACAATTAGAGTGGAATTCAATGGCTTCCATCCACCATTGGAACCAACACCATTGGCGGAATCGTCTGATTGCACAATGTTGGATATCACCCTTATTGCTTAAGAGGGGACAGTGGGATTGAAATGTCACTGGAAGAAGAAAAACGTTACTGAATTAGTAACTAATAAAATGAATTAATTTGTATAACTTGTCCTCAAAAGTTTTGTTTTATACACTGATGCATAGTAATTTTCTGAAAGAAACAGATTTAATTGATTCCATCCACTAACTTTTTTTATTTTTTTATTTTATTTATTTTATTTCTAACTCCATCCAGATCGAGGTGGGGAACAACAATAAATATAAATATACAAATCATAAAATAGATAAACCATTAAAACAGATAAAAACAAATACATTATTAAAAACATTTTAAGGTGAACAATTAAGGCATTTCTACATGACACCTTTACTGAGACTTCTACTTCCAGATTCTTTGCAGGATTAAGATTGGCTCCTTTATTCATGCTTTGTGGGGGGGCATTCTTTCTTTGTCTTGCTATATGTTTTATTACACAACCACTAGTTGGTGCTGTGGTTGAGCAGAATTGCAGAATTACACAGGGCTTTATAATACAGTTTCTAAATAATAGCAGACTTTCATTGTTAGGAAAAACAAACCAAGATAATGGTTGCAAAGAGCAGGAGACATTGTGTAAAGGGCCCACAAACAACTGTGAGTGAGCAATCACGAGCACACAATAAAAGCCTCATGTAGAAAGACTCTTAGTGTACAGCAGGGGTGAGCAGATCTGAGACTTATGGAATTTTTTCCACTATAACTCAAAGATTGATTAACCAGAGCCTGGCAAAAAATACATACAGTTAGAATTAGAGAATTCCAAGGTCTTTGTGGAGACTTTTAGAGCCTTTCCAAACTCAATGCAATGTTCAGTGGCCAATTAAAAGGGTGGGAGTGCTTTGATTGAGCCAAAACTTTAAATTGATTCATCAATTTGATTGACTGATTAACATTCCACCCCTAGTATCAAGATTTATGGAACATTTCTGTAATTATTCCCTGTGGTTAAAAAATAGAAGAGCAAGAAAGAGAAAATTCTAAACTTTTCTTACTGTAAATTAATTGAAGTTTAAAAGTATAGCTAGGATAATCCATTATTATTTGTTGCATTGATAGGCTCCCATCAAACCACACACACTGATTTATAACAGAGGGGATTACACCTACTGTGTTCACACATAAGGGCTTCTGGTGATGATACATTTCTACTTTTTAAAGCTAAAGAAATGTATGGTGCTATCCTATGCAAGTCTTCTCAGAAGTAAGTCTTATTAAGTTCACCTGGATTTACTTCCAGGTAAATGTGTATAGGATTGCAGGATGATTGTAGTAAAACACGTGGCTCCTGGGTTGTTTGTTTTGGTTTTTAAGTTACTTAAACTGAGTTTTTTTTTCTGAATTATGGAATCTCCCAGTAACAGTACTTGAAATCCTGTCCTAACAGTTTCCATTTTTTTAAAATCTGGCATGGCTTTAACGACATTTTCTATTTTTATTATTTCCCTCCCACAATATGAAAAAGACTGTTGTAAATAACAGTCAGTGACTGCCTGCATAATAAAGTGACACCGACTGTACAGGAGAGCTGTCAAAGAAACACTGAAAATACCCTGAGGGAAAACTAAAAATCTCTCCTGTATGTTTCCTTGGCCTCTAGTGTCACACTTTAACAGCAGCACAGCCAGCCTTTCAGACAAGACCATGACATTCAGATTGGCAATTTCCCCTTAATTTATCATGACCCCACCATTCTGCCCCTGAATATCTGTTAGGCAAATGCTGCATTTTTGGTTCGGCTGCAGTTCTAAGTGTGCTTACATGGTAGTAAGTCCCAGTGAATTCAGTGAGATATATTCTTCAGTAAATAGACATAGGATGGAGTTTCTGTCCTAAAAGCATCCAGGAATAAATACAATATCATGTATTTTATGTCTTTTGGGGCTGGGGCGGGGGAATACAAATTCTACACTATGAAAAACCAAACTATTGCATCCTGAATAAATTATACAAATTACATATTTTTGAATCTGCATAATTTATTGTGTTTCAGCCAAGTGCCATGAAGATTACTTAATCCCCATTCCTGAGCACAGAAGGTCAGAAGTTCTCCAACTATGTCTCACAGGTAGGCATCACCATTGGCAAGGGGTGTAGAACAGCTTCTTTCTTTTTCCTAAGGACTTTTTTTTCTTTGCACTGCCACTGCAAGTGGCAACAGCATCAACTGTGTTGGCAGCTTGGCCCCCATTTTGAATCCTCCACAGTGTTCCACCTACCTAGCATCACTCCAGGGCATTGAGGGGAGGGAATGCAGCTGCCACAAAAATAATGGTGAAGAAAAAATGGAGAAAATTCTGAAAAGTGTCCTTTTATGTATAGGAGGCAAGAAAAGACAAATCTCAGGAATGTCCTTTCAGTTTTCTTGCCCCATTAAAGAGGATTCTGTTTTTCTGCCTCATTCTCAGGGCAGTTTATAATATATTTTGAATGTGTGGTTCTGGTGTTTTTTACCTTAACTAATCGCTGTGAGGTGGCTGAGGGTACTATCTATATTTTTCTTTCTATTATATATCTCACCATTGTTCTACAGTCTCCCAGGCTGCCTGCACTCCCTGATCTGAAAAGGCCCTTGGGGAGGAATGAATACATAATGTCTTCCCCTGGATGGGAAGGATGGGAAGCCAAGGATGCTACAGGCTGTCAGAGAGATGACTATACAATAAAAGACAGGACACTCTTACACACTCCTCAGTCATTTCATAAGTAAGGTAAGCACAAGAACCCTGAACCAAACCCATGAGAATTTCTCCGAAATTTCTTCTCCTTTGAATTTCTTTTCCATCAAATTGACTGAGAATGGCCGAAATTTTCGTAGGATAAATTTTCAGCACAGCACTAATATTAACTAGGGATGTGCACTGACCCCCCGGATCGGATCGGATAGCGGATCGGAATCGGACCTGGGGGGTCGGATCGGATCGGATCGGATCGGAGGCTGGTCGGATCGGATCGGACCAGATGTCCGATCCGGATCGGACGCCATTTTGAATGCTTTTTCCCATAGCCAAGTATTGTTTTACAAAAACGCCTATAACTTTTTCATTTTTAAAGATAGAAGGATGAAACTTGGGGACATTGTAGACTGGTTAGGGATAGTTATCTGTGAGAAATTTCAGAAAGATTGGTGCATGCGTTTTGTGGCAATTAATTTTTTAATAAATACCCAGGAATGCTTATAACTTTGTCATTTTTAAAGTTACAAACATGAAACTTTGCCACATTGTAGGAGGTACCTTGGGACCTATGTGTGTGAAATTTCAGAAACATAGGTGCTTGCCTTGTGTGGCAATTAATTTTAGAAAAATAGGTAGTAGTGGGGTAAATACAGTTACGCCTCCCATTTTTTTATTTTTTAAGATACAAACAGGAAACTTGGGCACATTACAGGTACCACTTGCCTTGATATGTGAGTGAAATTTCAGAAACATTGGAGCTTTCCTTGTGTGGCAATTAATTTTTGAAACAATGAGGAAAGAAACACCTATAACTTTGTCATTTTTAAAGTTACACACATGAAACTTTGCCACATTGTAGGTGGTACCTTGGGACCCATGTGTATGAAATTTCGGAAATGTAGGTGCTTGCCTTGTGTGGCAATTAATTTTTTAATAAATACCCAGGAATGCCTATAACTTTGTCATTTGTAAAGTTACACACATGAAACTTTGCCACATTGTAGGTGGTACCTTGGGACCTATGTGTGTGAAATTTCAAAAACGTAGGTGCTTGCCTTGTATGGCAATTAATTTTAGAAAAATGGGTAGTAGTGGGGTAAATACAGTTACGCCTCCCATTTTTTTATTTTTTAAGATACAAACAGGAAACATGGGCACATTACAGAGAACACTTCACTTGATAGGTGTGTAAAATTTCAGACAGCTGGGTCCAGGCATGTGGTGGCAATTAATTTTTGAAACAATGAGGAAAGAAACGCCTATAACTTTTTTATTTTAAAAGTTAGAAGTCTGAACATTGCTCACTTTGTAGATGGGTTAGGGGTAGATATGTGTCAGAAATTTCAGAATGATAGGTCCAGGCATTTGATGGCTATGGAATTTTTAAATTACATGTTTCAAAAAAATTTCTACAGAGGCCAGGTCTTCCTTTCCTCCCCCTCCCGCTTCCCGCGAAGAAAAGGAAACACTGTCTCGTCTCGATCCCTTTGATCCTTGCTAGTATCCATTACAGGGCTCGTGTCTGCTTGAGTAAAAAAGTGAAAGTAGGAAAGCAGACACGAGCCCTGTAATGGATACTAGCAAGGATCAAAGGGATCGAGACGAGACAGTGTTTCCTTTTCTTCGCGGGAAGCGGGAGGGGGAGGAAAGGAAGACCTGGCCTCTGTGGAACATTTTTTGAAACATTTAATCTAAAAATTCCATAGCCATCAAATGCCTGGACCTATCATTCTGAAATTTCTGACACATATCTACCCCTAACCCATCTACAAAGTGAGCAATGTTCAGACTTCTAACTTTTAAAATAAAAAAGTTATAGGCGTTTCTTTCCTCATTGTTTCAAAAATTAATTGCCACCACATGCCTGGACCCAGCTTTCGGAAATTTTACACACCTATCAAGTGAAGTGTTCCCTGTAATGTGCCCATGTTTCCTGTTTGTATCTTAAAAAATAAAAAAATGGGAGGCGTAACTGTATTTACCCCACTACTACCCATTTTTCTAAAATTAATTGCCATACAAGGCAAGCACCTACGTTTTTGAAATTTAGCACACATAGGTCCCAAGGTACCTCCTACAATGTGGCAAAGTTTCATGTGTGTAACTTTAAAAATGACAAAGTTATAGGCATTCCTGGGTATTTATTAAAAAATTAATTGCCACAAAACGCATGCACCAATCTTTCTGAAATTTCTCACAGATAACTATCCCTAACCAGTCTACAATGTGCCCAAGTTTCCTGTTTGTATCTTCAAAAATAAAAATGTGGGAGGCATAACTGTATTTCTCAGTGGGAAAGTGCAATGCAATGATTCCCTATGGGAAAGTGCAATGCAATGATTCCCTATGGGAAAGTACTGTCCAATGAATCCTTATGGGCAAGTGCTGTCCAATGTATCCCTCATTGTTTCAAAAATTAATTGCCACACCAGGCAAGCACCAATGTTTCTGAAATTTTACACACATATCAAGTGAAGTGTTCCCTGTAATGTGCCCAAGTTTCCTGTTTGTATCTTCAAAACTAAAAAAATGGGAGGCGTAACTGTATTTACCCCACTACTACCCATTTTTCTAAAATTAATTGCCACACAAGGCAAGCACCTATGTTTCTGAAATTTTACACACATAGGTCCCAAGGTACCACCTACAATGTGGCAAAGTTTCATGTGTGTAACTTTAAAAATGACAAAGTTATAGGTGTTTCTTTCCTCATTGTTTCAAAACTTAATTGCCACACAAGGCAAACTCCAATGTTTCTGAAATTTCACTCACATATCAAGGCAAGTGGTATCTGTAATGTGCCCAAGTTTCCTGTTTGTATCTTAAAAAATAAAAAAATGGGAGGCGTAACTGTATTTACCCCACTACTACCCATTTTTCTAAAATTAATTGCCACACAAGGCAAGCACCTATGTTTCTGAAATTTCACACACATAGGTCCCAAGGTACCTCCTACAATGTGGCAAAGTTTCATGTTTGTAACTTTAAAAATGACAAAGTTATAAGCATTCCTGGGTATTTATTAAAAAATTAATTGCCACAAAACGCATGCACCAATCTTTCTGAAATTTCTCACAGATAACTATCCCTAACCAGTCTACAATGTCCCCAAGTTTCATCCTTCTATCTTTAAAAATGAAAAAGTTATAGGCGTTTTTGTAAAACAATACTTGGCTATGGGAAAAAGCATTCAAAATGGCGTCCGATCCGGATCGGACCTCATCGGATCGGATCGGATCGGATCGGAGGTTGGTCGGATCGGATCGGATCGGATCGGATTTTCCCGATTTTGGGTCGGATCGGATTCGGATCGTGGATCGGATCCGATCCGATGCACACCCCTAATATTAACTACATATTCTCAAGCTTATCTTCTCAGCCATACAAGACAAAGACCTAATGGGTTTGCATGGTATAGACATAAAAACACAGGACATAAGCAATCCTTAGTCAATCCATTGGGAAGGGTCGTAGGTCCATGATGGACCACATGCCTTGCATCCAGGAGGTCTCAGGTTCAATCCCTGGAAATCTCCCTGTAGGGCCAAGAAAAATGCCTGCCTAAAATGATGGAGAGATGCTGCTATTCAGTGTAGACAATACTGACCAGGGTGGGCAATGAATTGATTTGGTATAAGGCAGTTTCCTAAATGGAACTGAAAATGGAAGATAAGGGAGCCCATGGATACTGATATATGTGACATTTTCTTTAGATGATACACACCCAGTTGACTTGCAGCAGTGTGAGTATTTTGTAATAGCAGAGTTGAAAAGGATGATTGTTCTACAATACTTTCCACTTTAGAAACTCATTATGGAAGAAAACTTCAGCGAACTCTACAAAAACATTTCGGACATCTGCTATTTGCCAAACCTTCTGAAAAGTCATGGCTGGAGGAACAGGGAGGGAAGCAGTGAGGCAGTAAATCATTACAATAGGCTGATAGTTGTGTGGCAGCCTGCTGGCTCAGTCACAGCTGCCATTGCATCAATAGCCTTTTTAAGCCCCTGTTTCTTTCCCATTTTTCATGCTGCTACCTTCCCTCATTTAGATTCAGTCCCAATTGCTTACTCTGCTGCTTGCTGTTATTCCCTTCTCATGCTTGCTGTCTCTCCTGCATCAGATGTAAAACTTATAGACATGGAGAGAACTATGCAGCCATTCAGGAGATGCTGTCAGTGAAACAGGAGAAAGTTTCACGGAGCTATTCTTCAAATGTGCCTTCCCATGTACGAGGTTAAATATATTCGTATCCTACAAATTCATTAGTTTGTAGTTCACGTTAATGCTGGCAGATACATATCCTCTCCAGATTCTCAATATTCACCCTGGCAAGCTATTATTCATCTTTCCAAAGAGAAAAAGCTATCTATTCAGGAAAATATAGAATCGTTAACTTTTCGATAGACCATTGGTTTAACCTGAAAATATTTTCACCTGTTCTTCGGGGTCATTCTAATTTACTATGGACATGAGATTGGCATTTTAGAAACCATTTTGGTCTCTGTATATAAAACATGGATATATCCCTGCCCTTATGTTTTCATGCAGAGAGAAGACAGAACAAAGGATAGAGCTGTGCCTGAGCCCCCTGGCTGGAAGACTATGCCGATACGCTATGGTGGTGTTTTGGTTAGAGCTTTGGACTAAAACTAGGGAAACCTTAGTTCAAATTTGCACTTAACCATGAATCTCACTGACTGATCTGGGTTCAGGCACTAGTGTGGGTAAAAGGGTGGCAGGTCAGATGGGTGGGGTGAACTATGTATGCTGCCCTGAGACTCTTGAAGGAAGGGAAGAATTAAAATGTGATACACAATAATAAATAGATATTAAACCACATCCTGGGAACTGGGAGACATCAGCATGGAAAAGGAGCATTTCTATGCTGCGACTTCCTGCTCTTAACCAACAAACCACTGTGCTGGTTGTTGAAACAAGAAGAGTTACACCAACTCCCTTTAATCCTTTATGGCAGGACTGGGAAATCTTTGGGGGGGGCATGGAAGGCTGCATTTCCATGTAGGAAAGTTGGGGGGCACATACTGCTAGTGGTGGGTGGGCTTGAAGTCAACAGTAGGTGTACACCCCTTTTTCTCTCTCTTCTGTTCTCTTTTTCTTACCCCCTCATTCATTCAGCCATCCATCTCTCTTCCAATCATCCTCTGTCTCTCTCTCTCACACACACACACAGACACACACATTACACCCATTCACACCCACATCCAGTCACTAACACACACACACACAGCCTTCCCCCAAACATACACACACCTTCCTCTCCAACCCAACAGTGATCCTGATGCAGCCAAGATAACTGTTTCCAATGGCAATGACAATGTTGTCTGCATTCGGATGTTAAAACCTTCCCACCTGCCCCCACACCCCACATGATCCCAATGCAAACTGCTGTTCCCACACTGCTAACCTACTAGCTGTAAGCTAATATTAGTAGTACTATTAACTAATCATCCATATAAGCACCAATAACCCAAAGCCGCGCAACAAGTAATATGAGACAAGCTCTGCATTTGGTGGCATATGAACATATTAAACTGCTTTATACCAAGTTAGTCCATTGGTCAGTCTGGCCCAATATTGTCTGCTCTGAATGGTAGAGGCTCTCCAGTGGTTCGGTAGACATCTTTCATAGCTGTGCTAGCTAGAGATGCCAGGGACTTAACTTGGTATGTTTTGATAGGACAGCATTTGCTCTACCCCTCTATCCCCCTGCCAATTATTAAATTTCTTATCTGTATTGTGTGAATAAATGCTAAAGCAGGTTCTAGTACTGAATGATGGGTACTAACCTGAATAACGTATCTTGAATCCTTTCTTACTGGTTGCATGGTCAGTTGACCAACGCAGATACAACTGATCGGACTTGCTTGTGTAGTTCAGTTGTCCAGTGTGATTTCCGCTCAAAGCAACCAACAAAGGGCTTTGTCCAGAAGAACCTGTAGAAAACATACAAACAGAATGAATGACAAGGAATAATCTTGAACTAATTTTTTAATGAAATGTTGAAACATTTCCGGATTACAATAGGCTAATCCAAGTATTATTGAAAGTACATTGGAAGAATGTGTTACCACTGTATGACACTAAAATGATACTGCTAGGGGTGCTTGGGGAATTTTGTGAGTCTCACCTGATCTGCACCACCCAGACTAAAGTATTGATCAGATATAGCCCATCCTTTAGAATCTGGACTATCACCAAATTCCACAACAACGTGCTAATCTTTCTTTTCTTTTTTTATACAGATACTAGCCACCTAGAGCAGCTAAAAAGCATAGGTCCTTCCATGAGTGTCACAAATCATAAGCAAATGCCCCTGTAATTATATGCTGTCCCTCCCCAGACACACTGGACAGAAAAATCAGAAATTAGTTGATGAGGGCAGCCATTTATGTTTCTTTACAATGTCCCTGGGAGGAATGGGATGCCATATGCAGGGTGAGCATCTTGTAAGTACCTTTTAACTTGAATTACTTAATTAAAAGTATACTGAATTTGTGTGGAGTTTTTCTCAGGGAAATATGGAAAAAATCCATACAGAAATGGGATGGAACAGACCTACTGGTTCGCAAATGCAAAAGTAACACAAAGTGGATTAAGACTGTTCCAACCAATGCTAGACAGTGCTCTCCCTTTGATTAAAGGCCTCTTTAAAGGTATTGTTTCTGTGAATTCTTTTGTTTCATCCTTACACCTTACTTCAAATTGAAATAAAGGCCTAGTACTCACTAAGGTTGCGTTATGATGTATCATATCAGATACAAGCTGTGTTCGGACAACACAATAGTCAATAGTGGGTTAACAGTCAACTCCACAGTTGATTATTGAGGGGTACTCCTCACACAATAATAATCAACCATGGTGTAGTTTAAGGCCAATGTCGAGTTGACTATTAATCAACAGTGTGTTTGATTGACATATCCCCCTTTTCTCCCCCTCAGTCCTCCTGCTGGTATCCCATCAGCCATTGCGAGTTCTGACGGCTGGACTAGAATGGCAGTTACCGCTTTGGTCACTCTTGCCAGGGGACTCTGTAGTCGCCGAAAATAACCAACTGTGGGTAACAAAATAGTCAACGGTGCCCAACAAATGACACGATAACAAATGGTTGTTCAAATAATCAACTCTGCATAGCATTACATTGGTTATTTTAGCTAAATAACCAATAGTGATGTAAAAAAGTTCCGACAGATGACACAATGAACCACCATTGACTATTTAGCTCATTGCTGGTTATCATGTCAATCAAAGCCAGTCACAGTTGGAGGCCACATGCCTCAATGCAAACAAAAAAATTATTTGCACATAGAAACAGCGAGAAAGCTAAGCTATTAGTCAAACAAATGATCGGATGAGGGGAAGAAGCATTGCCCTGGTTCTCTTGGCAATGGAGATTTATTTCCCAACACCTAACCCCTTGTGAACAGATTCATACCATTACTCAAACAAAGAGAATAGTCATCTGAAAGGGAAGTGTATTTTGCAAGGATGAAAACATGTAAAGGGTCTTTCCTTTTTTTCACCCATCACTAAAATACTTTATCATATGATGCACCACTTGGCATTACATTTTAATCACAGAATCAACAATAAATAAAATTCTTCTCACCATCAAAGATTTCCAGCTCATCAAACTGCTTTTCACTTTGAAAAGTTTCTACAAAGATAGAGATATTATAATTTGGTTCAACTTTAAGAGTCCAGGCACAAGTTTGTGAATTGGGGTAGTTGCCAGGATAACCTGGACTGAGGATTACTCCAGATGAATCTGTACGAACTTCATTTGCTGGACATTGTGCTGGAAAAAAGAAGGGGTGTGTGTGGGGGGAAATGAAGAGTCATTTGAGTTCTCATACTTTTTTTTAATTTATTTTTTACTGGTAAAGACATTCAGTCTAGATCTGGAATTTATCCCATCATCCAGATCTGGAATTTAAACCACGTTGACATGAAAATCAATCAAGGTGCACATCCTGTGCACAAGATGATAAGTGCTGCACTATAAACCAGCTGTTAGGTTTGTGAAAACAAATATTACAATGATATGAAAATGCATCAGAAGCAAGTCCTCAATACAGAGAAATCATTTACAGTTTTGCAATGTGATTATTCATATCTGCTTAAAGTAAATATCCTGGGTAAGTTCATGCATTTGGAACAGTTTTCAGTGAAGTAATTGGGGGGGGGGGGAGAATTGCTTTTAAAAAATGAATATAAAATTTGTGCTGGTGATATCACAGGTGTATTGATTAACAGATCCAATCTAGGAAAAATCTAGCAATTTATTGATCAAAACACTTTTTTTTTTAAGAAACATGATTCCAGGTACAGAGAAGGTTAACCTAAAAGTTTTCCTCTAAACAGAGACTGGCTTATCTAATTAGAAAGTTATTGTTGTTCTTTAGATTTTATATTGTAATGATAATTGTTTAGCAAGAATGATAGATGACATGATCAAGGTTTACTATTTCATTAGACTTTGAAATAACCATGACAATAACAAAAATGAAGGGGAGGAGTTGAGCAGCATTGTAAGGTGAAGAGGTCTTGCACTAGAATCTCAAACACTGGGCTTAAGCACCTTACTCCCTCTGAGAGCTACTGGCTGCGTTAGGATGACCGTGGGGGCAATGCATGCACTGGTCATGTGAATGACCATGGGGGCAATGCATGCACCCCGCATGCACCGCATGCACCGGTCATGTGAATGTGATTTGCATAATTATTCGCAATGCAGTGCGAGTTGCCACGTTGTCTAACCTGGCATGCAGCATGGCGGGAGTGACTTCACACCCACACCAAAACCCCTACTGCAAGTTGTGAGTTATAGAATGGGTAAGATTCCATCACCATCACACTGCATGCTGGGTTTGGACAACACAGCAACATGGATAATTATGCAAATCTTGGTTGTGCGACCAACACATGCAAGGGCCAGGAAAGAACCTATACATCTGTTCTTTCACACCCGCGATCATCCAAACCCAGTCTCTCAGTCAGAGGGATATGCTGGCTTGCTCCTATGCAGTGCAAGCAACCTCCCTCCAAAGGGAGAACTAGCTTTCATCTCATAAATCTCCATCCATCATGCGACTTTACTTTTGCTCATGCAACAGAGCTTGCCCTCCCTTTCTACCCACTGTACCCCTACTTAAAACCAAACTTCCACAACTCCCATATTTGGGGGAGGCACAAGGAGCTGCAGGGGAGGGGGAATTCATTCTGCCAGTGGTTTCCATTCTTCTGGTGGACAGCATCGGATGCAAACCGCACACTCCTACCTGGCATTATCTAACTGCTATTTCTGCCCTGCCTCCTCGCTCTGTTGTACAATGAAGGCTAAGCTGTTACTTATTGTGGGGAGATGCTGCTTGAAGAAGCATTCAGGATGAGAAAAATGTCCTCCTTCAGTTCTTTTATTGTACCATGGATTCACTCTGCACTGTGTGTTACTCCCCTTGAATACTGGTGAACTAGGAGAATTTCCCAAAAATAGTTCTGGGATTGGAGCATGGACAGTTTGCTTCAGCTTTCAGTCCCTTCTTGTTAATTTGCACCCCACTTCTTGTTGATGCATGTGTGTGCATTGATTACAATGCCCCTGCCATACATATTATTTCATCAAGATTATTTTGTCTTGTTTTTTTTTCCTTATGTGTTCATGCACTCCCACATGTTTGTAAAACACAATACAATATTACTACAATTGTAATCAATTGTTAAGAGTGGGGGAGAGACATGACTGAACTGAAGGGAGCTGTTGTGAACTGCACACACACACCACTCTCTGCAAAATTTAGAAGTCAAAAAAGGAAGAATGTAGATTCCTAATTCACCTGCTGCACTTTGGGAATAAGGCCCAATAACACAGAATTCAAAAGTCCAGAAGGAAATCCAGACGTGAAGAGATTCTTCTGAAGAATCTCTGTGAACCACTGCCCACCCTCCCAGGCTACCTCCCAGGCACCAGCCCTGACAGTATGATCATGCCTGTATCTGAATGCACTATTGTTGAAATGGCAGGAAGCCATATCACAAAAGGAACAGAAAATTTGAGAAGGCCAAGTAACAAAATAAAGAAAATCAAATGATGTCTAGAAAATGCATAGCATGGGGTAAGTAAGCACAGATGGCCACAAGAAGCAATGAAACAAAAGTATATCTTAATAGCCTTCACGGTTTTATGGTATTCAATATGCCTCACTACCCTTAGTTTTCCTTGAAGGGTGTTTAGACCTACAGTTTTTCTGTGCAATCTGCTACCAGTATCTGTGTGTGAAGAGGCTACTACAGTACACACTGCATCCCATCATCTGTCATTGTTTAGTGCTCCATTTACTTGGTTTTTGTTCCCAAAGCTCATTAGAGGCACAATTCTCCCTACAATTGGTCTGGAAAGAAATCTCACTTCTGAGCCACTGTCCAGCTTTTCCTATTTCATTCTCAACGTTTTTGTTTTAAATGCTAAATTTGTACTGTTTCACCCATTCACCACAGACACCTTGCTAACTACATCTTCTAACCCCCTTTTTGCAGAAACATCTTCTGAGTGCTTCATAATCTTAGAAACATCATATTAGAGAGAAAAAGAACACTGCATGTAGTATGGCCCACATAGATGAACACCTGGATAAAAACAACACTGAGGAAAATCATTTCAACATCCATAATCTATTTCTCTCCCACATTCTCCAGTCAAATAGAGAAACAGATTCATTTTCACAGCCTCTTCTTCATCTGCCATTGCAATGTTCACATAGAGATTAAACTCCTCTTTCCAGGTTTTCCATGCCTGGGTTAAGTTTTGAGCTTGCAGATTTAAAGTGTTTGGTGGCTTCAGGCCTTCCATTTTCACCCTCTCTTTCTCTTTACTCACAGCTCCTTTTGTCTAGGAGCCTATCTACACAGTCCCTTGGAGCGTTTTAAATAGTATTTTAAAATGTTCCGAATAGGTGCATTCTAAAACATCTTAGGCCACATTACTGAGTACTCACATTACAAGAGAAAAATTCTTCAGTCTTTAAAGTGGTGTGTGTGGTCACACACACTTCTGCCCTGTCTTTCTGTTTCGTTTTAACAATGAGTTTAGGGCAAAGCATTGTGGGCGTTGTAGTTCAGTTGCCCACTTCCTCCTTAGTTCCCCTTTCAATCCCTAGCTTTCAATAAATATAGGGCTAAGAATTGTGGGTGTTGTAGTTCACTCGCCCCTTCCTCCTTAGCCCCTCTTTCTTCCCCACCAATCAACTGCTAAGCATTTGGGCACCGGTAAATAAAGCACTGCTCCCATGAATCACAAACGGTAAGGAAGGGCACATTATTTTACTTAAGACAATTTATTAAAAGTAAAACCATTGTATATAGCTGAAGTGAGTTTTAAAAAACCTCAGGTATACATCGTTCAAGGGAGTGCGTCATGTGGCCCAAAGAGTTTTCGTAACCCTTATAAAACGTTAAAAACCTAGCGTGTAGATCGGCCCTAGGATTCAGTCACCACTGCCACCATGTTTCTGGTAGGTGAACTGCACCTCACAGAGTCAAACAGACTCTGGCTTCCAAACAAACTTACAAGTTTTATTTAAACGGACTCCTATACAGAGCTCTCTCAGGCTGTGGCTACTTTCTCCTCAGGCCAGAAACAGTGGGCGTTGCCCTTAACTGCTTCTTGGTTTCTACCAGGAAGCACAGCCCATTCAGGTTGAATCCAGCAGTTTGTTCATATTGGTACAGCATACATAGGCTGACCATATGAAAAGGAGGACAGGGCTCATGTAACTTTAACAGTTGTAGAGAAAGGGGAATTTCAGCCAATGTCATTTGTATGCAATTAGTTCCTGGTGATATTCCCTCATCATCACAACAGTTAAAGTTGCAGGGGCCCTGCCTTCTTTTGTATATGGTCACTCTAGTATAGTGCCTGCAACTTTAACAGTTGTGATGAAGAGGGAATTTCACCAGGAACTAATTGCCTAAAAATGACACTGGCTGAAATTCCCTTTTTTCTACAACTGTTAAAGTTACATGAGCCCTGTCCTCCTTTTCATATGGTCAGCCTAAGCATACATACCCAAACCATCAGAACATGGTGTTTGTCTCCACCTTTTAATACTTACTCTAAAACCAAAAGCTCTTTAGTCCTTCGCATGAATCAGAAATGTGACTCAATCTCCTGAAATGCTGCTCTCTAATATTATGTTGGTACATTTTATTTAGAGTGCAAGCACTACAAAACAAAGAAACCTGCCATCACTAAGGGAGTGGGAATTATTTCATACTTGCTATTTAGTTTCCAAGTACCTCCAAATTACTTTAGTTACTTGTACAATGTAGAATGATAACAGTGTTTTGCCCTCCATGATGTGTATTCTGAAACTATTCTAGGTTTGTCCTTCCATAGTTATGTAACAGTCCTCATTTTCTCACAGATTAACATTCTGATATAATACACACATACACAGAGTGAGAACGAGAGATAGAAGTAATGGGGGAAAATGCACATATGAAGTTTTCCTAGTTTGTTGCTATTATTAATAGTCTTTCCTTATATATTCTTTTGCAATTAAAAAGAATATATACTTGCTTTTTTAAAAAAAAACTCTACTAGACACACATTTTCAAACTTTTATGTTATATATTTTACTGCATCTATATGTGTATGAAAACTGCAGCACAAATGCAGCAAACACAAATGGTTTATTTCAGATTCCAAATATTTTTTTAAAATAAGTTAAGTGCTTTTCATGATTTCTCATTCTTGTCACTTGCTTTCAAACAAAATTTTAACAACACATGAAAACACTGTCTTAATACTTACGTGAATTCACTGCATACATACCTTCGCAAAATGGAGGGGAACCCTCAAACTGGAGTTGTTTTTTTAGCTTACAGAACATCATGTCATTTCCAACCAAGGTATAGCCAGGATGACACTTATACTTGGCAAAGTCACCTGAAATAATTTATAATGCATACTTTTGAATTTTATATTTATTTTTATATTTATGGCATCCTATCTGGCATCAAAGCAGCTGACAAAAACAATCAAAAAGCAACAATAAAAAGCAACAACAAAATAAAACCTGCCATTAAAAGCATAACTAAAATAGCAGTTGAAAGACAATTTAAAAGGCTCTCTAATAACATTAAAAACATGAAAGAACAAGATGGCCTTTGCTTGGCACCTAAAATGCAACAAAGAAGGCACCAGGTGAACATGTCTCAGGAGGGAGTTCTATAGTTTGAGCGCAACTCCCGAAAAGGTATATATTTTATTCAGAGACCTGCTTGAAAAAATCTGAGAATATCAAAGGACAATTCCATTCAAATTTGCACAATGATTTGAAAAGTATGAATTTTGTAAGTTTGTATCAGCACGTGAACTGAACAAAATTCTCTCCCATCCTCAGATGTGAATTGTGGTCTAGTAACATCTAGGGACCCAAGGCTGGGACCCAGTGTTTTCCACCAGTGCCGCTAACACCTCTTCCAAACCTACATATTTTTACTAAGAACTTAAAGAGATGTTGCCATAAGAGCACAGGCCTCTTGTGAAGTATGTGTGTATACAAAAAATAATTGAACAGCATGAAAGTGTGCTGTGTAGCTATATCTGTAGCTTTCATCAGTCAGTGTTTTTGCTTTACTTAACTCTCCTTTAAAGTATGCATTGTTTAAAAGACTGTCAACTCTGTTTCCCAAAATCCTTTAATGTGTAAATGTGTGGGATGGGAGTACCAACACTAGTGAAATTTTTACCTATGACTACAATTTCAAATAGAGAGGACAGTTCAATTATATCAGCAAAATCATTTAGGTAGACGTCTGAATAGGAAACAAGTGTGTAGGTGTGTTAACACAATGATCAATTATCACCTATTTCAAAATCATCATCTTCTGTAAGCAATTCAGCTTGCGGAACTGATGGTGGAGGCTGGCACTTCTTAAGTTGATATGCTATAAAATGAAATCAAAACTGCATTAGCACTTGTTTGAAAATAAGTGTCATTATATGTTGGCAATTGTTGACCTGACAACAAATGCAATCTGTGCATACTGGAAGCCATGTGAACGTTTTCATTCATAGGGCCTAATTTCCCAACTGGAGTAACAGGACTACTATTTCCATGAATACATGGCTATGCATAAATCTAAGAAAGTGTTAAAAATACTTTACCAATATAATGATATACATCTACTGTTTTCAGAAAATCACATTGCAATTTCAAAGCTTTAATGGAAACCAAATATAAATATACCTAATTTGGTGTAATACAGAACTCAACTCTGCATTGTGCAGATGCATAATCCATGGAAACCCCCAGTGTGCAGAGCCCACACACCCCACATGTTGCAGAATAGCCATTAGTGATGCATGTGACTGGCTGTACATCAAGCTCATGGCTACTGAACAAGAGCTGCTGCAACCACTCCAACAAGCCACAACGATACTAGTTGGGCAGTGGTGGATGCCAGAGGGCCACATTGCTCTCCTAGGCCCCCCTAGGTATTACACCTCTGTCCCTGCCAGTGCTGTGCCACTGGATGTACCACCAAGATTTGACATCAGCAAAAAAGAGGTGATTGTATTGTACATCAAAACAAAGTTCATAGGCATCATGTACCTTGTTTTCATGCAAAATCACACTCCCAGCTTCAATGTTTGTTTTTTTGCTGTCACGGCTGCAGCAAATTCAGGGCACAAAAAGGTTAGGGGGGATGTATGTTGCCCCAGAGCACATGTTATCCACCTCTGCTGTTGGCTGTTGGTCTTCAAACATCTTGTTGGCCAGGTGATTTACTGCAGAGAAGGGGTCAACAACGGGCAACAACAGTGCAATCCTGTGCAGTGCCAGTTTGTATGTTGATCACACCTAAGTCTTCACTTTTCAAGTCTTTAGTTTCTGAGTGAGACTGCACACACACACTCACACACACACACCACACACACACACACACATATATATATATATATATATATATATATATTTGAGATATATATATATATATATATATATATATGAGAGTCTTTTTATTTATGTTGTTGTAGTCTTCTTTCTGAGTAAAGGAAACAATTTTAAATTATATATATATATATATATATATATTCACTGCACTGCATGTCTGTACAGCCTGCATGCATATATATATATGCATGCAGGCTGTACAGACATGCAGTGCAGTGAATATATATATATATATATATATATATATATTTAAAATTGTTTCCTTTACTCAGAAAGAAGACTACAACATAAATAAATAAAAAGAATCTCAAATAAACACATGCAGTCACTTTGGAAGACCTTTGCTCCTTAACCTTTCCCTTTTTGGGTCCAAGAGTATATCTAGACACAGAAGTTGTTCCAAAGCTCCACGTGAGAAAACGTCCTATGTCTAAACAGCTGAAAATGCCTTGATGGAAGATTAGGATACCACTGTGTTTGTGTTTCCTTAATACCAAAGAAGTCCTTAGCACTTACTGAGTTATCCAAGGCCTGGGTTAAGTAGGCCAGCGTTTTTCCATTAAAATATTAAAAACCAAGTTACTCAATATTAAATATTTAGCACTCATTTTGCTGTGGATAATAAAGGCTGATGCTCTAGAGGTTTTTATTAAATGAAAATATCATGCCAATTAAACCACTCTAATTTATTCTAACATCAGTAGGCGGAAAATATCCTTTTAAAGCTCCACATGCTGCCTTTCTCTATCTCTTTCTCACACACATGGTTCGCAAGATGAGAAGAAGAAAACTGACCATGAAAATTGAGAACAAAGAACCCTCCAGTGGAGAAGTCACTGTGAAACTTGAGAAGGACTTGATTGCTTGAGCTATAAGCTGTCTCAAGAGCCGTATTCCCACTGAACACTCCCAGCTGAGGTGAATTTTGGTCTGGGCCATCCCTAAGGACCAAGGGAAAGAAAGCAATGTCAGCAAAAGCCCATAATTAAGATTTAAATTAACTCCTTTTTTTCTTGACAGTAGCTTTAAATCTTCAAGAAGGCAGGTTAATCCTAACAACTGTAGCTTAGTAATTCATTTGTATTCAAATCTATGGAAACGATTAAGAACGTTCCCTCTAGTGTGAAACCCTGACCTTTCAGAGAAGGTTCGCAAAGCTGTGAAGGTAACATTTATATTAGAGGAGGTGAGCAGCTGTACATATTGATCTGAGATCACTTGAGGTCCTTCTTCATCACATTGCTATCTATAGGAAAAAATGGTTATTTCTTATATGTGTAGTTGTTAATTATGTTCTTATTCACTGTGAAACGCAGCCTTAATATCACACTATGTTCAATCTCGTTCAAAGAAATTTACCAAACAGGAACAACAAAAACCATATTTTCAATCGGTTGAATAAAACAAGAACATGGTATAGTGCCATGCTATTCATACTGCACTATGTGATGACACTTAGAGAAACAAGACAATGACTGAATTCGGACAACATGATAATCAATGGTGGGGTAATAATCAACTTTACAGTTGTTCATCTAGGGGGTACTCCCCACACAACATGGTAACAAATAATCAACTGTGGTGTGGATTAGGATCAGCGCTGAGTTGACTATGGCAGCATTCGGACGACACGATAGTCAATACAACTGACGACTGTTTCCCCCCACAGTTGCTCATTGTGTCGTCTGAACTCAGCCAGTGAAAAACAATTGCTGTGTTCACACAAAATGCTAAAGTAGAATTCTTCAGAATCCTCACTGATGGTTCATTAGTGGACATGCTGGTACCCATTTGCCTGACAATTCTCTCTTGGCTCCTTCTGCCAGGTTTTGTGTGTCAACATTATAGAAAGCTTGTTCCTAAGTTCCTAGTTCCTTTATCCATAACAAACTGGGCACGGTAATGAACTGGATGAGGGCCAACAAACTGAGACTCAATCCAGACAAGATGGAGATACTGTTTGTGGGTGGTTAATCTGTCCAGCTAGGTGATGTTCACTCTGTTCTGGATGGGGTTGCACTCCCCCTAAAGGATGGGTTTGTAGTTTGGGGGTGCTCTTGGATCCGGAACTATCACTTGAGGTACAGGTGAACTCAGTGGCAAGGAGCACTTTTTATCAGCTTAGGCTCATATACCAACTGCGCGCTTATCTGGACAGCCTAGCTACAGTTATCCATGCTCCGATAACCTCTCATCTGGATTACTGCAATGCGTTATACGTGGGACTGCCTTTAAAATGGTCCAGAAACTTCAACTGGTACAAAACAGGACAGCCAGACTGTTAACAGGGACTGGCCAACGAGACCATATTACACCAGTCCTTTTCCAGCTTCACTGGCTGCCAGTCCAGGTCTGGGCCCGATACAAAGTGCTAGTATTAACATTCAAAGCCCTAAATGGCTTGGGGGCAGGCTATCTGAAGGAACACGTCCTCCCATATGTACCTGCCCAGACCCTAAGGTCATCTTCAGGGGTCTTTCTCCGTGAGCCCCTGCCAAAGAAAGTGAGGCAGGTGGCTGCCAGGAGGAGGGCCTTCTCCGCTGTAACACCCTGGCTGTGGAATGAGCTCCCTAGAAAAGTTCGCCTGGCACCTACATTATACTCATTTAGACGCCAAGTGAAGACCTTTTTATTTTCTCAGTATTTTAACAGCTTAATAGTCTAATTTTTAACTTTGCTGTTTTAAATGTGCATTTTAAATCTATATTGCTGCTTGGTTTTATCCTGCTTGTGTTCTTATATACTATGTTTTTATGTTGTTGTTGTTTTATATTTTGAATAATTGTTATGGTTTTAATTTTTGTGAACCGCCCAGGGAGCTTCAGCTATTGGGCGGTATAAAAATGCAATAAATAAATAAATAAACAAACTTTTCCTAAGAAAGGTACATAGAGAAGAGGATCTCTGAAGTGAAGATGTTAAGATAAAGCCAGGCGTGTATAGACAGAAACACAGCATCGCAAGTCACTCCGGCCTATAAAGGAATGCACTAGCATTTTGAATTGGGCTTAGAAGTGAAGTAACTATTTTGGAACTGATGTAATATAATTACACCTGGCTTTACTACTTAAAATCCTGGGAGCGGGATTCTGCACTAACTGAAGCTTCCATGTCACCTTCAGCAGTAGCCCCCATTAGAGATGGGGGAGAAATTTGCTTTGTTCACATTTTAATGTGAACATATCTAATTTCACATATTCAAACCAAAATCCTTTGAAATTAGCAGTCCAAAAACGCATATGAACTTTCATGCCAACTTTTAAAATAAATAAATCAAAGTTTGGGGAAAACTGAACCTAAGATTGAAAAAATTATCAAAGTTTAGGACAAATTGAACCTAAGATTGGAACAATGAGAAACAAAAAGAAACTGTAATTGTCAGATTTACCCACCCCTATCCCACATACAATCTACTACGCTCAACTAATTGTGAGATTACCAGAATATGGATCATTGTGGCCAGACTAGTCTGGTCCAGGAATGGTTGTAGCTGGTGCACCAAGGCCACTTGGGTGTCCTCCAGTGACAATGCTGGATCCAAAAGAACTCTCGAGCTATGGATCTGCTCTTTCTGGGGTAGTGCAACCCCATATAAAACCAGTTATACACGTCATTCCCCCAAATCAAGAACCACCTAATCCTTTTGATAAAATTCAGGAAAAGTACACTGTAGTTCTAAGGCGGGCTGATTAACTCATCTTCTGTACAGTCCCTCTAAAAATGTGTACTGTGAGAAAGGAGGAATGTGAAAAATCCAAGACTTTATTTTTGTTTTTTTCCCAAGCAGACATCTCTAAATGGCACTGGAATTTTTAGGACTCGACATTTGGGTTAGCATATGGAAGGGAAAGCTTTTGCCTCTGGAATAGGCACTGCCCCAGTGGTTTCCCTCTCAACTGAAAGTGTTGTTCATTTAAATTGATAACATGACAAAATGTGACGTACAATTGTACAGCTGCATTTTGATCCTATCCTGCAAAGTATGTAGCATTTTGCAATAAATATACATTTGAATTTACAGCCCACTCCTGTCTAGTCAGTTGGGAGAAGGTGTAATGCTAGAATTAAAACACAAAAACAGCCCATATAATTCTATTCAAGAAATAATTTAGCGGACAGAGCTCATTTGCAAAGTAACCAAATCAGCTGCCCTATTGACTTAACTGCTTCCCTTCAAAGGTGATCTGAATGGCATTGGAAGCAATGGCATTGCAGGAGTTCCCTCGCAAGTCTGGGAAGGTACACAGTAGGCCTCACAATGATTCTAAATGTTACCCATTCCAAATGTTATGCCCTCCCGACCTCCACAAGTGACTTCAAGGCAGCTAACAGCAGTCATTGTAAAGCAGCAGTAAAATAAAAATAACAACGCCATTAAGAAAACTACAAGCATCAGGCTGGACCCAGATTAGCCATATTTAAGAAGACCCACTGAAACCAATGTATCCTAAATTAGTTATGACTACATGAAGTCCTGCAGATTTCAATGGGTCTACTCTAAGTATGACTATGCCTGTTTCCAGCCCACTAACAGTGTGATCCTATATATGTCTACTCAGTAGTAATCCCCACCGAAAGGGACTTACTCCCAGACTGCAGCCTAAGTGTGGAAAATAAAAAAGGAGCTGTAACAAGATGTTGCTAGGGTTGAATTTCCTTGCGTGGTTTCTCGTCATGCTGACAGATGCCATTTTGAAAATTTTACCTGTGGTGATGTGCCACAGCTTGTTGATATGTGTGAATTTGGTGAGGATGGGTTCTTGGGGTGGTTGACATGCCATCTAGAACTAAGTATGTTGTGAGTGTCTGACTGGGTCTGCAAGGGCAGTGGACCTCCCCAAGTTTATCCCTCATGGACCCAACTGGACAGTTTGTACCTGAGGGTTCACAAGCCCCCACAAGCGCTCAGCTGCGGGTCCATCCTAGCTTCTGGGATTGCACCCTTTTCCCCCACTGCATTAATGACAGCCTCCATTAACACAGCGGGGGGAAATGCATGCTTTCCAAAGGCTCCAAAAACGCCCTTCCTCCCTTGCTCCAATGGGGGCCTTAAAGGCCCTCTTAACGCAGGAGTAAACCACTGGAACGGGTGGGGAGGTGAACTGTGCTTTCTGGAGCCTCTGGAAAGTGCACATTTCCCTCTGCCACGCTAAAGGCACCTACCATTAAAAGAGCGGAGGCAATGTACACTTTACGGAGGCTCCAGAAAGTACGCATTTCCCTCCACAACATCAATGGCAGCCACCATTAATGCAGTGAGACAGGGGCTTGTGAGGCCTGGTTTGCGGGAGTGGGCTGAAGCTGTGGTGGGGTGAGTGCTTGCCGAGTTCGGCCGCCCCTACCTAGAACCCATGGGCTATTTTAGGGTTGCAGATGGCTTGTTAATCACTCCAATAAGCCACCTTCGCCAGATTCACACATAACAAGAAGCTATGATGCATTTATACCATGGCTTCAATATTCAAAATGGCAGCTACTGCTGCAACAAAGAGGCCCATGAGGAAATTCACCCATGGCAGTTTCTCATTACATGCAACCCAGGTCAGTAAAAACAGCTTCCAGCAGAGTAAATACACTTATCTAAAAGAAGGTTTCTATAATGCAGCATAAGACCTGAATGAGGTAGCATGGGGGTCTTTCTTGGGGAACAAATTCCAAAGTCTTGGCACAACTACTGAAATGGCCCTCTTCTTGATTAAAACCTTTGTAGATAGTCTTAATTAGTTGGCAAGCTGATTTGGGAAATGGCAGGCCTTTAAATATCCTTGTTTCATAGTGTAAAGGGCTTTAAAGGTCATGATCAGCACTCTGAATTGGAGCCCAGTGCAGTTGTTTCAACAGTCACATGCTCCCAATACACAGCTCCAATGAAGAGCTCAGCTTGGCTGCCTTATTTTGGACCAAAGTTCCAGCCAGTTTTCAAAGACAGGCCTATGTATAACATATTGCAGTAGTCCAGATGTGCTAAGCGTTAATTATATCACATCATAACTGAAGCCTGATCTGCAGTTTCCTGAAATGGGCATTACCTGGGCAGAATCACCACCACCCACAAACAACAAAGCTGTGTTTTCACAGGGAGTGCTACTTCATCCAACACAAGTGACCAGTCTTACTGACCCCAAACACCTCTGTATTGTCTAGATTAAGCTTCAATTTGTTAGGCCATGTCCAGCCCGTGACTGCTTCCAAGCACCAGCTCAGGACTCTAAGCAGCAGTTCCGCCACTCTGGACTATGATGGGAAAGAGCAACAGAGTGAAGTGTCTTCTGCACATTGATGGCACAGAATTCCACATCTCCAAGATGAAATTATCCTCTTGCATAACTGCATCACATCATAGCCCATGTGGGAGGAAATTCATTGGGAAACTAGCTAGCTTTCAATTTCATGCTAGAAAGAAGCTTACTCTCAACGTGTTTCTGAAATTTCCCTATTTCAAAAGAGGTTTGCCACATAGGATGGGGACTTGCTGGTACACAAAATCTGTGGCATGTGTACACACAAACTCACACTTTGTAGTGAGGAAAATACAGATCATACAAATATCAGTTTGCATGATACTAAAAGTTATAACCTACCAGACTGCAATGTAGTCATTCACTAGTTCTGTTTGGAGTAAGGTGAAATTGATATAGATTCCATGGCCCTGGGGTACAGAAATAAGCCATGTACAATCTTTTGAATTTGGGTATTCATCTGGAAATCCTGGGGAGTATACAGTACCATTCTGAGATGTTACATTATAGCCACAAGGAGCTGAAAAGGAGAAGAAAGGAAACATGAAAATTAGGATGCATAGTCAAATATACAATATCAATTTGTGTTGAGATTAAGACACAGCATCTCCAAACTGGTTTTAATACAAAATTAGAACAATACAAGAACACAAGAAAAATTAAAAAGTAAAAGAATAAAATTCAATATTAAACAGACTAAAATTAACAATAGAAAAGGCTTTAACGACAGGGAATAATAGGCCAAAAACGATAGTAGGTTGAGTACCAACAGGGATTGGGAACTTTTTTTTTATCCTTACAGGGCCTGTATGCCAATGGTTGGCTGGCCAAATCCACATACTTTCCCCCATACACATATATAAGTAATAAGTCACACACATAACACAAACAACATACATACACACATACATACACATACAGTCATGCACACAAAACTACATATTCTTTTAAAAATGGTTAACATCAGAAAACACCAGGACAAAAACATGGCTAAATAGATATGAAATGGACCTGGAGCAAAAGGAGAGTAATTCTCCCATTCCCTCCCCTTCCCATGCCAAGTGGATATATTTTGGAGCAGGCTTTCCATAATCAGGTTGCAGAACAGGGAAGGCCCTGACCACTGGTAGTCCCTAGGGATGGATGGGCCTGCCAATTTCAGTCTTGCCAATATTGTTTTATCTTTGGGGTGTGGGTTAAGTGCATTCTATCCCATTTCCATATGAGCTTGCAATTTTATTTTATATACGGTATGGAAATTTGCACACATTGTGTCATTTTTAAACACAGGCAACTTTGGAGGCATGCACCCATTAACTAAAGTGCTGGCACGCATTTTGGAAATTCCCAAATATGCTCATGTTATTGAAAGCATTTTGTTTTGTTTTATGGAACACATCAAAAGCTCATAAATGTACCGATTTCTGATGACAAATTATGTCCGGATGCACATTAAGATCTGAAAGGTGCGAGTTAGATACTTTTGTACACCCTAACCCCCACAAAAGCCCTCAACGGAGTGAATTTCTTATTCCTATCTACTGGCCACTTCCTGATATCAGACAAAATACATGGGCAGATTAACACAGAGGTAGGATGAAATTCCGATACCCTGGACCTAGGCTTTAGAAGTCATCAGCACTTTGAATTATATGAAAAGCTATCAGAAGTCTTTCAAACACCAGCAGAATGTGATGAATATGGCAGTGCACCATTAATAATTTTCAGAGCAATCCTTTAGCCTCTAGACAGCATCTGGGGCACCATAAGATTTGGATCTCCTCCTTAATGCACACAGAGAGCTATGAATACAGAGGAGAGACAATCATGGATCTCCTCCATGCCCTGCTGTGGAAAGCTCTGTGGCAACTCCTCTTTCAAAGGTCAAAGCAGCCACCTTTGAAGAAGTCGAGGAAGGCAGCACTCTTGTGGATGGGGTGGAGGAATGACAATTCTCCACCCAGAAGTCTCTCTATCACCCTGTCCTTACCCCTGGAAGGTAGGGAAGCCCATCTTGCTCAAGAGGCCCATCTTGATCAAAACTGGAGGAATGGGAGGTTGTAAAATCCTCCAGCCTTCTCCCATCTTGCCTGGCTCAGGGTACTGATCTTGCAACTCTCTCTCTATTAACTGAACAATCTCTAGGATTGTGCTCTTGGTTGCTATAAAGTGGATTGTGTAATTAGAATAGCTTTCATTTGTGACATATGTTTGTGAATAGAAGAAGAAATGAGGAAATAACAACACATACGCCAGAGGTTAGATAAAGTAGGGCTTCTTTATTTAAATTTGCTAATTCACCCCTCCCTAGATCTGCATGTGAAAGTGCAGGAATCTAATTACTACGTCTACAGGCAACTATGGGTGAGCCACTTGGCCAAGCCAGGAGTCGGGTGAAACCCGGCTCCTTTCTTATGTTGCACATGTGTGCTTAGGGGAAGCCCCCCCCATGTCACCTCCACCCAGGCTGCTTAACTCTGAGTAGGGAAGACAGTGAGGTTCCCAAAGGCAAGCCATATCCTGGGTTGAGTACTGCTGTTTTAACAGTCGAGTACTGCTGTTTCCTCCCTCTCCCACCTGCAAAAGTCTGCCCCCGCCCTAACCGTACCGGTAGGGCAGGAATGGGGCTTCTTTTTATATAAATCTAAGATATATGTCTTGGCTTTGGATATTTAATGTGATAGCACTCCAACCCCTTGAATGCATAAACGAGGGGCATTGATTTATTGTATTGTATTGTATTATCCTTATTACAATATAATTTAAAATACATGAATGGTGCTGGAAGGGAACACTTTTATAGGATCATTTATTTGTGGGACTTAACACCTCACAGATTACAGAAGATGTATAAATTCTATAACGTAGTGTGGTCAGGACAGTGAAGACTTTACACATATATGGTGGACCTGCAAAGATCTAAAGTGTTTTTGGATTAATGTAATAATGATTATTCATTAAATAAAAAACCTACAGTTTACAAAAACAATGTTAAGGCTCTACAGTTTCCAACCAAGCACCAAAAAGCAGGGAAATTGGGAATTAAGGCTCACAAGCCTTAACGTCACATCCTCCCTAAGGAGGCAGAAAGTGCAAGTGAAATTCTCATTCTCCCAAAGCAGATAAACCATGAGGACAGGGTGGAGAATATGATATGCAGAGGTGACTGTGGGGTTGTGGAAAACTGATCACAAACAACTTAGGGCCACCTACTTCTCTTTTTTTGTTTAGAGCATGTTTTAAAGTTCAAATAGAAATCTCTTTGGGGTCCAGGACCTTGAGCAGTACAAGTTTTAAAAATGAAATTAAAGATAAAGAGATGAAACTTGGCACCATGGTAGCTCTGAAGTAGGGATTTAGCCATGCCAAGTTGGAAGCAGATCCGTTCATCCCTTGATTTTTAGAAATGTTTAAAACTTCAATTTATTTTTTTAATTAACTAAAATGCTTACAATTCCATCATTTTTAAAGATAAAGGGATGAAACTTGACAGCATGGTAGCTCTTAAGTAGGGATTGAGCCACGCCAAGTTGGAAGCAGATCTGTTTATGCCTTGAGTTTTAGGATTTTTTTTAACTTCAAACCCAATACTCCTCTTTGGGGACTAGGGCCTTGAGCAGTACATTAAAAAAAAGAAAGTAAAGATGAAGAGATGAAACTTGGCACCATGGTACCTCTTAAGTAAGGCTTTAGCCATGCCAAGTTGAAGGCAGATTGGTTCATGCCTTGAATTTTAGAAAAGAAATTGAAGTCAAACTTTTTTAAAAAATATCCTAAAATTTAAGGCATGGCTCAATTCTAGGGTGACCATTAGGGTGTGGCGTAGTGGCTAAAGTGTTGGACTGGGAGCTGGGAGATCTGGGTTCTACTCCCCACTTAGCCATGGAAACCCATTGGGTGACTTTGGGCCAGTTGCAGACTCTCAGCCCAACCTACCTCACAGGGTTGCTGTTGTGAGGATAAAATGGAGAGGAGGAGGATTATGTATGCCACCTTGGGTTTCTTGGCAGAAAAAAAGGTGTGATATAAATGCAATAATAATTTTTTAAAAAAAACTGTCATGATTTCCCCAGATTTCTCCTGGTTTTTGTTCTATCCTCGGAGTCAGGGGTGATTTTATGCAATAGTCTATAATGATCTGGAATTACACACTTTCCCTTTTAAGGCCACCACTAGCGTGGCAGGGGGGAATGACATGCTTTCTGGAGGTGTGTCATTCTCTCCCACTGCTCCAATCAAGGTCTTAAAAGGGAAAAACGTGTCATTCCCAGACATTATAGAAAAAAGCCTGATTGGAGCAGTGGGGTGGGGTGAGAATGACATGCTTTCCCCTCCTCCGCTCCAATTGGGGACTTTAAGGTGGCCCCAGAAAGCCATTTTCCTGCCGCCCCCACTAGGTGTCCTCTTTTTTGGTTTCCCAAATATGGTCACCCTATTCAGTTCTTGCACAGGCTGCATTTCCATCCCTAGATATTTACTCAAAAGTAAGACCCATTGAATTTCCTTGGTTCTTGAAAAGCAATACACTTGCTTTTAGATTTGCCAGTCTTAGAATTCTATGTGTGCTATGAATGTCTGTCCCTATAGTTTCCTGCAAGGTCCAGCCAGGGTAAGCCAGTAAATTAAACCCAGGAGTGGAGGGAGGGATTCCCTCAATTTCATCTGACAGCAGGTGCTATAGAACATGGACCTTCCAGGAGTGTTGAGGCTGGATTTCTGGCAGACCCAGCCAGGCAACTTTATGGCCTGTTAGTCCCTCCATTTGGTAGCCCGCAGAGCACCTGTCTCATAAGGCAAATGGCCACATGAGAACTGTTATTATGGCCTGCTACTTTGTTTGTCTTTAGTAGTTTGTGGTCCAGATCTCTTCAGAAGGGGGAATAGTGTTTTGTGGTTGGGGTCAGTCTAAATTATCTCTAGGGATCCCTTACTCAGTGCCTCTGATAGCAAAGAGATTGAGGATTTTCCCCACCTCTGTTACTCTTGAAGTTACTAGGCCTGTTGAAAATAGATTTTATAACGTAAGCATGAAAACAGTGAATACCCCTTTTAACTTGTTAAACCAATGAAAACATGCCACACAAGAAGTCTTAAGATATGATTGGTTTATAAAGAAAAGTAAATGCAAAAGAACATCAGATGCAGAAGTGAAATCTGAAACATTACTACTACTACTACTAGTAGTAGTAGTATCCTGCCTTTTGACCAATGCTGGGCCTCAGGGCAGCCTTACAAAACTAAAACATATACAGCTAAAACCTATAAATAAGAATATACTAGGGTGACCAGATGGCCAGGGGTTTCCTGGTCCTAACCGGGAAACCTGGGGCGATCTGGGCCAACCGGGGGGCAGCGGGGGCAAACCGGGGCGGCGGGGGGGTCACGCGGCGGTGGCGGGAGGCGAGCGGGCGGTGCGGGGCACTTACCTGCTGGGGCGTCCCTCCGGTGCTCGGAATCTACTGAGAAACAGGCTTTGCGGCCTGTCCCTCAGTAGCGCGCCGGGTGATGACGTCATCACCCGGCGCGCTACTGAGAGACAGGCCAGGAAGCCTGTTTCCCAGTAGATTCCAAGCACCGGAGGGACGCCCCAGCAGGTAAGGAGCGCGGGACGGGCGGCGCGGGTGGGGGGCGGCGTGGGGAGCGCGGGGTGGGTGCGCGGGGGCAGCGTGGGTGTGCGGGGCAGGGGGGGCGACAGGGGGGCACGGGGCAGGTGGGAGGCGGCGCGGGGGGGCGGGGCGGGGCGGGGGGGGCGGCGCGGGGGCGGCGCGGGGGGGGGCGGCCTCAGAAACAGGAAGCCTGTTTCTCAGTAGATTCTGAGCACCGGAGGGAAGCGGACGCCCCAGCAGGTAAGGAGCGCGGAGTGGGCAGCGTGGGTGGGGGGACGGTGTGGTGCGGATGGGGGGGTGGCGCGGAACGGAGGGGCGCTGCGGGCGTGCGGTGGGGGGGTTGTTTTGGGTGGGTGGGGTGGCGAGGGGGGGGGTCCAGGATTTTGATTCTCAAAATCTGGTCACCCTAGAATATACTATATACCATATGAAAAGGAGGACAGGGCTCATGTAACTTTAACAGTTGTAGAGAAAAGGGGATTTCAGCCAGTGTTATTTGTATGCAATTAGTTCCTGGTGAAATTCCCTCTTCATCACAACAGTTAAAGTTGCAGGGGCCCTGCCTTCTTTTGTATATGGTCGCTCTAGTATAGTGCCTGCAACTTTAACAGTTGTGATGAAGAGGGAATTTCACCAGGGACTAATTGCATACAAATGACACTGGCTGAAATTCCCTTTTCTCTACAACTGTTAAAGTTACATGTACCCTGTCCTCCTTTTCATATGGTCAGTCTAAATATACAAAAGTTAAAAATGTAATTAAATACTTTTCAATATTAAAGCATTTTAAACATTTTAAATCATAACAATTTAAAAGTCAAAGGTATAGACAGAGATCCAGATTATTTGCCAAAGGCCTGCTGGAACAAAAAAGGGTTTGTCTGCATCCAAAAACACATCAAGGAGGGAGCCAGTGTAGACTGCAAGGATTAGAAAGAAAATCCATGTGTGTACACTATGCAAAATAAACGACAGCTCAACTGTTTCTAAACCTTATTTATTTATTTATTGCATTTTTATACCGCCCCATAGCCGAAGCTCTCTGAGGGGTTCACAAAAATTAAAACCATTAAATCATTTTAAAAATATAAAACAAGCCACAATCTAAAAACACAAAATAACATACAATAGAAAAACACAACCAGAATAAAACCAAGCAGCAGGAATTAATACAGATTAAAATACAAATTTAAAACAGCAAGGATTAAAATTGAGTTAATTTAACTGTTAGAATACTGGGAGAATAAAAGGGTCTTCACCTGGCGACGAAAAGAGTACAAAGTAGGCACCAGGCGAACCTCTCTGGGGAGCTCATTCCACAGCCGGGGTGCCACAGCAGAAAAAGCCCTCCTCCTAGTGGCCATCTGCCTCACTTCCTTTGGCAGGGGCTCACGGAGAAGGACCCCTGTAGATGATCTTAGGGTCCGGGCAGGTACATATGGGAGGAGGCGTTCCTTTAGATAACCTGGCCCCAAGCCGTTTAGGGCTTTAAATGTTAGTACCAGCACTTTGAATTGGGCCCGGACCTGGATCGGCAGCCAGTGAAGTTGGAAAAGGACTGGCGTAATATGGTCTCGTTGGCCATATTAGAAAAACAGGGTGACTAGGCCGAAACCAATGTTGTAGGCCCAGAAGCACTTTGAAAGGTTTCAACGTTGTACTTAAAACTTAACACCGGCCCAAATTAATTAAATGAAGTGTTAGAAGCTTTCAACTTATAGCAGTATGGACCAAACTCTTAGAAAAGAGGGAAGGAGCACTGTGTGTGTATGGGGTGGGGGGGATAGAAAGAAAGGTATAGCCACCTATTCCCAGGAGAGATCTGAAGATCAGGTTTTCATGGATCCAGAGGAACCACACCCTGCTTCACCAGGGAGCAAAAGAGCAAACTGGCCTTATGAAGATAGCCCAAAATACTCTCAGAGCCAAAGGAATGCATGTTCCAGAAGAGAAAAGAGAAACACTTCTTCTTCACTCAAAAGGTCTGTGCTATAGAGGCAGCGGCCATTTCACTCACCCACCCCACATTCTAAGGCAGGAGGGAGGGGGGAGAGCGACGCTACTGAGCGTGTGTCAGTGTCGCATTATGAGGGAAGATGGCCGCCTCATTGACTTGAATGAGAGGTTAAAATAGTCCTTAAAAGTCAACTGAAGGAAATTTTAAAAAACCAAAAAGCTTTCCATCAACTACAGTCAAGGAAGAAGAAGACCTCACCACTGGATTAGTTAATAAGGCTCTAGAAATTATGCAAATTGAGAGCACAAAAAGTCTCAACCCGGAAGTAAATTTTACAAAAGCAGGGAGAGAGGTTTGTATTCCTTTTCTACCTAAAACTGCTCTCCTTCCCTCAATCTTTCACCGTTTTTCTTGAAATTTTCAGGTAATGTAAAACAAACATTTCTTTCTGGCACCTGTAAATTTCAGAAAGGTTGATGAAACATTTTCGATTTTATGGCTGTTAGAATGACCCCCCCCCCAATTATCACTTTAACATGTCGGAATGTGTTTTTTACTGACGGCCCTTAACAATGGAGGCACGACTGTGCCTCCATTAATTCAGAAAATAACTCGACAAAAATTACCAATGAAGTTGAACACATTGGCCTTATTTTTGGATAGGTTGAACAAATTTATAGCACCCAAGAATGAAACGGTAATAGTGCTAATATGTTAAGTTTCAGATTGAATGCAAATAGCAAAAGGGAAAAAAAGCAGGGGGATGAGAAGTACATCCTTAAGAAAACAGGAAAAATAGATAAACAGTAACTGGCAAACGGTATTAATAAACTAGATTTCATTTTATAAGAATATTTTGGAGAGCTGAACTACAAATAATGACTCTTTGCAACAATGGGACACATTTATTCAATACTGGAGACAAAATAATTACAGGAATATAAACAATTTTTTTAGAAGTAGCATAAATTTGAAAAATGATGGACTAAAAATATGATGAAACTGAATAATTTATGCTGCAAATTGATTGATATAGGGTGTTATTTGGGTAAATTTGTGTTATAAATAAACAAACAATATTTCAAATTAATGCATAAAAGAAATATATTGGTTTACTGGATGAAGGAGCCTGTGAATTATTTTAAAGACTGACAAAGCACATTGCAAATTTAGCCAGTATTATATTTAGCCAGTATTATATCCATGTATGATGCAATTCAGTCTGCAGGTTCCCATCTGGCTTTTTTGCATGACAAAGTGAGATGATATTGGTCATTTTAGCAGTTTTGCTCTTTTCCTGAATATCCATTTACGGATGTTAGGAAGTTATTTTAATTATAGCATTTCAGTATAATTAATTTGAATTCTAGGCAAGGCACAGAATAATTTACTCTTTTTCTCCATGTATAATGTGTGAAATTTCAAAGTAATTTGAGGTAATTCAGAGCAACAGGACTGAAATATAAGTAGCTGAGTTTTAAACTAGATTTAAAATATAAATAAGGCAGTATGGTTTGGTTTCTAAATTTATATATGCAGGTGCATGAAGGGCAGACCAACCAACATTATGAACTATGAAAGATATTTGAATAATCATTGCAGGCAATTAATAGAACATAGGGCTCTTTGAAAACTGCTAAAATCTGCAGATCAGCTGTTTGGCGAAGCAGGGGGGAGGCTGAATCTAGCATGTTGCTCTTTCTCTCAAACAGCTAAGTGTTGGGAGATTTTGTGCATATCACCCTGACTGTTGGATCAGAGAGGAGCACTGTGTGCCTAGGTTACATTTTTGCAGACTTCTTCAACAAGTTTGGGATACATGTATGGAAACCTGCTTCACCGCCGTGCTATATTCCTAATACACATTTTCCCATGTGGACAAATGTATAATAGTTAAACTTTTACTACTCTGTGACATAGCCCTAATCCAGTGGTGGGCAACTTTGGGAGTGTGGGGACTACTTTCTATCCCCTGGACCTCTCCCGTTGGCCACACTCCTGAAGCTCCTACACTACCAAAATTCAGCAGCAGCTAAAAAATCTGTTGTTTGCCACTGATGGAGGCTTAAAAGAAGAAATTTAGCTTGTTTTTAACCCTATTTTTTGTTAGATGTGATCAACATCAAGTGTGCAAGGAACTCAGCTTGTCGTAAGGGAGGAGTGCAGCAGAGAATCAGATAGTTAATCAGTTAGAGACATGTTTGTACTATATTCTTTATTTTTACTGGTTAGTATTCTCTTTAACCTGAAGATTCTAAGTGTGTCCCATAATGCAATTCTCAGGCTTGCCTGGTTCTAACTGCTATCTCTATGACAATCATGCTCTCTCTATGACAGCTCTGTTTTCTAATGGCAGTTAGTAAGAAGTCTTAAAGAAGTCTAGATAAGGTTAGTTTATCTCTACACACCTATCTATTAGGATTTCAATTTTTGTTCTAAGAATACTCATTTTTTGTTCTCTACTATTAAAGAATTGTCTTTAGCACTGATCTTTAAGAACACACAAATTCTGACTTCCGCTAACATTTTCTTTCTTAAGGAACCCAAGTTCGCATACATACTCCATTTTATCCTCTCAACAACAACCCTGTGAGGTAGGTTGGGCTGAGAGTCTGTGACTGGGCCAAAGTCACCCAGTGTGTTAGTTTTCATGGCCATGTGGGGACTAGAACCCAGGTCTCCTGACTCCCAGTCCAACACTCTAGCCACTACACCACACTGGTTTTCCACTGGCTCTTGATATCTTCTGGACATGCTGTAGACATAGACCAAGGAAATCTACATTTCCAAAGGGTATAGGGCTGGATGAAAAGGAGGTGATTTGGAGACTGACAAGTGGATGGGCAGAGAAGAAAGGAACTGGTCTGTCCACATTATGCTCCTAATGGTGTTATATGGTGTGCAATGGAGTTTAACCTTAGGAATGGGGAAATTAGTGAAGCTCAAGTTCGTCAAAATTCTGCACCTCAAAGCTTGGTCCATCTCGCTCCTGTTTTTTTTAAAAAACTCCAATCTGTTTTTCTTTTGGTTCAAATGGAAAAAGTGTACATTTTGGAACACATTTTTTGAAAGTGCCACTGAAATGCACCTTCCACCACAAAGTGTGGAAATGTATATTTTTGAAAAACAACAACAAACTTGTATTTTTGAAAGTGCACATTAAAATATTCACAATTTTCAAATGCAAGTCCAGGAACATGAGAGCTTTTCTCCAAAACAATTGCTTGTGCACACATTCAGAAGGTCAAACAGGGCCAAATTCGAGCTAAAATCAAAGCAGAACAAAATTTTAGCACATCCTTTTTCCATGTGTAATTAGGCTTGGATTAAGCCAAGCTATTTCCCAATTTTGAAGAGAAATACTTTGTTAAGCCTAATTACGAATCAAATAGTTTCAGGGGTTGCAAGCATCTCCAATGGAATTGCTGCCTTTGCTGTCTCTGTGAGAGATGGTGGGGAAATCCTAGAATTCAAACACAGTTACCGGTCGAGATAGTTACCTTCACACTTTGGAAAAGGATGGTTCCAGTTCCTGTTGATCCCATGGTGGCAAGTGAGAACAGAATGACCAATCAATACATATCCAGGATAGCACTCAAAAGATATCGACTGGCCCACACTATAATCTGAATTGATTATATATCCATTGAAAAAAGGAGGAGGATCTGGGCAATTTTGTAATTCATAAGCTGGAAAAAAGAAAAAAATTATGAAAAGCAATGTTCTCCTCCCACACAAAAATATATTAAAAAATTAAGAGGTCGGTGTTTGCTTTTTTTAAATTTCCTAAATTTATTTCAGACCATTAGAACATGCAGAGTAAGAGGACAAAGTAATTACAAATCAATTAAGACAGCAAATCTTGGTTTCATAACTTCACAATGGATTCACATGACACATTTAATACAAAATAACCCTGTCATTTGAAACCGTGACCTAACTTTACTCCCTTTTTTTAGCAAGTGGAAGCAGGACAAGTGAACACGGAACCCCGCAGGCATCACATGACTCCATGAATTAATCAAGAAATTTTGTCAAGAAATCCATTTTCTTTGTGTGTTCCAGTTGCCTGTAGTTTGTTTTGTGAAGACAGGCTTGCACAGATTTGTTAAATCACCTGCATGCGTTATCTCATGCTATTTTGTTCTTCAAAACCAGAGCAGAACTTGTTGTAAGAACTCCACCCCACCCACCACAAGAAAGCTAGGAACACTATTCAACCAGCTGGTGATTGGCTCACTTCAGATTTGTCAAAGGCTCTTGAGTATAAAGCAAGGGGGACTATGGCTGCCCTTTGTCTTCATTTTTTTTCATTTTTTTGTCTCCATCTTGCTTTTGGCTTGTGACTCTCAGTATCACAGTTTGGGCCCTGTCCTATTTGAAGTCCCATGCTTAGGTATGTATAGACAGGTTTAAGTAATGTATCATTTGCGCCCAATGATCTAGGTAGGAATCACTAGTGTTGAGTGCCACCAGAATAAACTCAAACACTACTTTTCTGTCTGCAAGAAGAGAAGCTCTTAGGGAGGTGCCTCTTTATTCCTGATGAAACCTGGGTTGTTCAGTTTGCTATCTGAAAATATAAGGCCCACATTAAGTTTTTCTTCTTTCCTGGTAAAGTGGGTTCTCTAGCCTCCTGCAATATGTGTGCCATGTCTGTAGCAATGTGTGGAGAGATTAGAAAGAAGCAGAACTGAAGGACAAAGGAATCCCGAGGCTAGGCCAAGTGGCATTGTTGGAAAACCAGACTGCCAAACTGGGAGGGGAACACCAGAATGAAGAATAAAAGGGCATATGAAGGTGGGGAACAGTGGAGGGATCAAACCAAAGGGTAAACTTAGAACCTATCTACACATGCAGGATAAAACATTTTGAAAACGTTTTGAAAACTGTATATGGAGTGTGTCCTGGGCCCCAACAGTTCTCAAAACTGTTATAAACCATTTTAAACCGTTTTAAAGCCGTATAGGCTCTTAACCTAGAAAACACTGGCTCTTGAAAACCATTGCTAAGAGTGGACTATACCAACTGTTGCAGCAGCAAAATGACATAAAAAGCCAAAAATGGCTTTAAAGGTTCAGGGATATGATGCAACAATTGTATGGAGGTGAAATGTGTAAGATATTGCTGCCACTTACTTCAAGTGGATAACAAATTGGTCACTAACCACTTCTTTTAATAACACGCACACTTTCCTACTATAACAAATGATATAAAACTGGATAAGGGTCTTTCTTGTGAGAAGAAACCAAGGCAAACTTTTCAAGGGAGGGTCTGAGTTCTACTACCCTTCAGATTCTGCAAAAAATAACACTTCAGAATTTTTCCATGATCTATTTTGGCTAATCTTTCTAAATATTCTAATTATGCATAAATGCATTGTTAGTATACATTGCTCCCATCCACCCCACTTTGTTCCTCATAATCACCAAGAATAGAAGCTTTGAGCATGTCTTCCTACTTTTTCCACTGTATGTAACGAGCACATTTTTCCTACTGGCAAACGTTATGGCTCCTACACATCATGAAGCACGTTCCGTACTTTCCAGATCATCTCTCATATTAAACAGCAGTGATTTATAGTACACAGTAAAGGTCTTGGATGACAAGATTTCGATGTACCCAACTGGGTGCTATCCAAATGGAGCAATGTTAATGCATTTCATATATTCATTATGCAACTCTAAAATTTTAGAGTAAGACGCTTCTGTTTAAATGGTTTCCCCCTAATATACATCAAGTATTCATACAAGCTTAACAGTTATCTGATAAATGTCTTTATTACTATAGGCTTGGAGTTTGCTACTGTCCCCTTTTTTCTGATAAGAACATATTAACTTGATGTCTCCCTCTCATTCTCTGTTCCGAAAACAGTATCTTCAGTTTATTCAGCTTTCACCTAGCAATGCTGTATTAGGACAGGCACATCACCCAATCACTGTTTTGACCTCTGTAAAGGCATCGAAATTGAAGACATGGTATATAAATCATCTGAATGATATGACTTATAAATCACTGCTGTGATAAAAAAAAAAAAGAGCGACATGATTTATGGATAGCTTCATGACTTGTTAATTAGGTCTATAATATATAAATCATTATCAGAGCTTGAAAATTCACCACCTTACTTACAAATCAATGCTATGTGAACTTGCGGCACAATACAAACCATTCACATATTAGATAAATCAATGGAAGGCTTTTCCCTCTGTTTTGCTGCATTTCCTAAGTGCCAAAAAGAACTCCATAAATTGCCATTAACTGCATAAATTCTCCCCTTGTCACACAATAAAGGCTCTCCAATAGGGTTTCCCCCCCTCACAACATCCATAAAGGTGTCTGCCAGTACTGGCTAATCAAAGCCTATCATATTCTAGCCCAGTAATGACCAAACTGTGTGCCAGGTCTGTGTGCTAAGACATGATCAACACTAACTTAGATGGCTTTAAAAGCAGATTAGACAAATTCATGGGGGATAGCCTATCAGTGGCTACTACCACTAATCATTATGTCAATATGAAAACTCCATGTTCAGAGGCAATGTCACTAAATATCAGTTGCTGGGTGGGGGTTATCTTCAAGTGGGCTTGTGGGCTTCTCAGAGGCAGTTGGATGGCCAATATGGAAAACAGACAGTTGGATTAGAAGGACCTTGGTTTGATCCAGCAGAACTCATTAGAAAATCATTAGTGTTATAATTATAAAGCCCTCTCTGTGCATAAATCCTAAAAGAAAATATAGTTGCTGATTATATTTTCTTTTGGAAATTTATGCATAGATTGCAATTTACAAATATAACAGTGGTGGTTTTGGAAATGACCCATTGGTCAGCTTTATTTCAAGTGTTGTTTGTTTTAGGATTAGGACTAGTTAAGGCCTAATTTCACCAAGACATGTTCCATAAGATTTTTTTTTCAATATGGTGCATCTACACTACATCAGCACTAACTATAATATGATTATAATTAGTGCTGAATGATGTATATTACATTTAATTAATATTTTATTTTTACATTGTTGTGTGAAGCATATTGCACTTTGAATTGAGTTCTTTAAGTGCCTCTGAGGAAGGTTTCCTTCAGAACATATTGGAGAATTTGTAGTTTGATTAAGGCTACAATCTTTTGGTTCCTGGGAGGATGTTCCAAAAGATTTTGAAATCTTCCCCTCTGAAGGTAAAGAGAGATCCAATCCCAAAGGACAGTTTGATGGGGGTATTTCCTGTGCCTCTGACATGTGGAATGAATGGGGCAGAGGAGAGGACTATGCCAACTTTGGAGTTGATGTAGTTCATTTCCTTCAATGGGAAGGAAACAATTTAAAGCAAGGGGAGAGATAAAAGAAAGGAAGGAAAGAAAGAACACACAGTTTCCCCTCTCCCTTCCTCATTTTTGGTTCTCCCCATCACTGCCTGTAGGATTGCTTTATAGACATCATTTAGTGTGCTACTTCTTTTCCCCCATTACATAGATGGTTAGCAATTTTTCAAATGTAAACTGTTTATATGAACTAAGTATGGAAGGTCAATAATGTTGTGGGAGGGTGGTTGTTGCAGCAAGAAACTTCCATATCCACCTTTCTTCACATAATACTTAAAGCCATGTATGTCTACATATAGCTAAAATAATTGTTTTTCCTTCCCTAACAGCACTTTTTACTAAGAGCAGTATTGTAATGTCTTCTTCTCAAATACAATCTTGAGCACCTCTAATAGCTTTTTATTTAATTCTGAAACAACTGACATTCTATACTAATTTGTATCCTGTAGTAATGTCATGTAAAATTGAATTATAAGGTTTCAGAAAATATGATGATGTTCTCATTCATAAGGCTTTGTTTCATACTGTGATTGTCTTTTATCAAATGCAGAAAAGCAGTTTTCTTGATCCAGTATGCCTGCTAAATACTCCTGCATGGAGAATTCTCCCCATCCACATCAACAGAAAGAACAACATCACATATGCAAGAGGTTGAATGGAGAAATCCATTTAAACTGGCAATTTGTGAATGCACAGGGAGCACATAAAGCTCTACATTGGGAATTACAAAGATCTTAGCAATATTTGTTACATTTATTTCCATCTTCCCCCAATAGCATACCTATCGCCTGAAATGTACTACATTCATACAAATACTGGCCACAATTCAGAGAAAGCTATCGCTGCAATTACCTGGGAGTAAGCCCCATTTAACTCATCTCTACATTTGAGTAGACATGTATTGCATTGCTGTAAGAGAACTTAACTTCCTTTCCAATCATCAGCCCTTTAGTGCACAGCTAAATGAACGCATTAAAGGAAAATATTTCTAGTGCTGAAAATTCTGAAATGCATAATAGGAGACATAAATGTTCTATTCTAACTAATAAAGCAAAGTAATCCTAGAGTAAATTTTTTAGAAAATTGTCAGATTATTTCATCATAAATAGTTGTATTTACTTATTTGAAAAGTGTATTTGTCACTCTTCGGGGAGGAACTCTCGCAGAGCAGATCTCATTAAAAAATAAAAATTACAAAAGCAAAGGTAAAAAATCAGCAGTGCAGCAAAGTAAATTCCAATATTTATTTATTTTTAAAAAATCAATTACCGTAGAGAATGATCTTAATACCCTGGCAAATTCATGCAGTCCTTTTAGATACTGAAACTGTTCGGATAAAAGTTATGTCATTAATTGCTCACCTTGATATGAAAGTTTAAATCCTTGTCTATTTTCTGAGTGATCACTATAAAAATGGATGAGAGTTTCATGTGTGGTGCTTAATAAAGATGGTGGAAGGTCTGTTCCACTAAACTGGCCAATCATAGAACTTGTGTGATAAGGACCATTCTGAATTTCAAGGAAGTCATGGTTAGCTTCAGTGGAGAAGTTCAGAAATTGTATATGGGCCCCTATATGGAAAAACAACAACAACAATAACAATAATAATAACAGCAACAAACAAACGTTTACCATATTATAGTTCCTTTTAGCATACATATAAAAACTAAATAGATGAAACAACCCCCCTCCAAACCTGGATTTTATACTGCAGTTTGGAATCCTAGTTAGAAACCCAATATATTATTGTGCAAAGTGATCAAATAAACAGAGATGGATGTCACAGTCAAGCTAAAGAGGTCAGTTTAAATTATTCTTTACAAAAGAACTTTCTGTCTATATGTTAAACTGTACATATTTAGGTAGCAATAGAAACAATTTATAAAAATCGATTAACTATGTAACGTTTTATTAAAACGATTAATATCGGAAGTACATGTGAACATACCCAGCAACAAAGCCATATACACTGGTCAAAGTGCTTCACATGCATTGCCTCAGTAATCCTTAAAGATTTCATAATGTGGGCTAGTATCATTAGCCCCAGTGGAAAGCAGAGGATAGAGTGGAAAGCAGAGCTAGTCTCAAATTACCAAAGTGTCTATGGCAGACTGAAGACTCCTATACCTCTTCACCAACTTTTCTAAATTTATCACTGGTTCACAGTGACCATCCCACCTGCACCCGCCACCCATGGATTTGACTGGAACGATCAAGCTATGACTATATATTTCAGTACTATGACTGATTAAAGCACCACATGTAGGAGGACCTTTAGGCCTGTGCCAGTTCCAGCGCTAGCAGTAGACTATGGACTACAAACAATAACCGTTTGTTAAAATAACTATACATTATATTTAAGGGATGTGATCTCAACAGGATATTTGGCAGGATGTGATCTCAATAGGATATTAATCAGGTTTTATTTTAACATCTCAAAGTAGTTGTGTTGTGCCTCTTCTTTAATATGCAGGGATTCTACTTGATACTCAGGTCCACAAAATAACATCTAGAAAATGAATATTTAAGAATTCAGAACAGTGCTTCCTGCCTGACTTGTGTTGGTGGGGTGGGAATTTTGCCTTCATCTCCTTAGAAAGATAAGGCAGGTAGGTAAGATGGGCTCGCTGCACTAGGCTCATACAGCTCATCTACTGCGGCAGACATGGTACTGCCAAATCAGGATGGCCACCTAAGCTTCAGCTTCTTTTGTTTCAAGAATCCCTAATAATGTCTGGGCCTCTTTTCAATCTCTCCATCATCTCCGCAAGTACCAGTTGTGTTGGGTTACCACTGGGTATTCCATCTATTAGCTGTCTCTGGATAATATAGTACTCAGGAGTGCAAGGACAGTTTTTTATATTGACATTTATTTTTATATAGTCATTAACTTATATAGTCATTAACACAGTAGAGAAAAATTAATGCAGTCAGGGGGTCTCAGTTCCTGTTACACTTGTAATGCTAAATAGTTTATCTGTTCATCTCGACACAATAGGTTATGGTATATATATATATATATATATTCAAAAGGTGCAAGAGTTGAAACACTCTACATCCATTAACTGCATGAACAACTTGAGTTTCACCCATTTTTAAATTTAAAACCAAAAGTTTGGAGAGCAGCTTGTGCGCACCGTGTTTTTCCAAATCTCCATGACTAACCAGGAAGTGCAGTTCTTAGTATTTCCCTCATTCTTGAACAAGGTATTACACTTGCTTCAGCTCTACGTATGTCTTTTATTTTTGTCATCTAAACCAGAAGTAGGCAACTTTCAGGGGGTTGTGGGGGGGATTCCCACTCCCACCAGTGCCAAAATTGCCACCGCTGTGCTGCTGAATTTGCTTCCAAAATTTGGTGCTGTGGCAGTGGCAAAAATGCTACATTTACCCCCTTTAAAATAGGGGTGAGAAACTTCAGAGCAACTGATGGCCAGTATTTCCCCCTCAAAAAACACCAGGGGCTGCACCCCTGAAATGGCCTCCTTTTGACAGGCACTGAATTTGCTGAAGAGAAGGAAGCAGCATTTTCGCTTTAAAACAAGGTGTGAAGAAGTACACAGTCAGATATACACCAAGCAGCATATAACACTTTGAAAGCAGTTTGAAAACAGTATGTGGAATGTGTCATAGGCCCCAACAGTTGTCAATGCGGTTATAAACCACTATAAAGCAGCAGTATAAATCTTGGAACTTTGCTTTAATGCAAAATTGTAAACCTAAGGCCTAGAGGAGCATGATTTTGCATTAAAAGAAATACATTGTTTTAAAGTGAAAATATAGCATTTTGTTGACACCACTGCACCATCAAATTTCATCAGCAAATTCAGAAGCATAACAGTGGGGTCCATTTTGCCTTGGCAACCCACTATTTTCTCCAGCACCCAAACTTCTTCTGGCATGTCTTGTCATGTCATTTTCATAGCACCTCCTTCCACTCCTAACTTGGCAAATGTTAACTTCTCTCTTCTTCATCTTTCTCTATTTCTGTGTTAGGACTATTAGATGTAGTATCCTGGTCTGTGTGCTAGGGAATTGGTATACATGCATTTGTATGGTGAAAATAAGGTCTTTATTCTTTGACTTGAACATTTATTTGAGCTATTTCCCCCATTTTAGAATAGTTATTCCCCATTTGGTTGCATTGCATTACATACGTATGCTGTGTATGCTGAAAGCAACCTCTCACAACTAGGGATGGATGAATCTGCCTGTTTTTTTTTTTATATAATGTTCATATTTTTTCCAAGCACAAGTTAATTCAATCTCATTCCCACATTAAGTTTACAAATTCTTTTATGAACATTAATTTTAAAATTGTATTTTAATTAATAACACACATATTTGGGTGCACATTTCTTGATCGGAGAACTGCACTGCAAACTTTGGTGATGTGTGAAAACCACAGGATAATTGCATTCCCATTAATGCATTAGTTTGAGAAGTGTAAATTAAATAGATGTGAATTAGAATTACTAGTCTTACTGGCTTGAGAAGATGTGGGGCAGGGAGTCACTCCTTGAGCCTCAATGGCTTCATCAAAACTCAGGGCTCACTGGCTCTGGGCTGACAACATCAACAGCTTAAAGACCAGTTACACCTTAAAGACCAGTTACATTACTGGTCCAATAAATGGAAGTAGGGTGGGGTTACCCACAAAAGATGAGAAGTCGGATATACATTTTCCCAGCTTTCACATTGCTAGTGAGTTACCCACACAGAGGCAATGAAGTCTGCTTTAATCTGCTTTAAGTTGCAGATCAAAATGTAATACAACACCCGTAGTTCAACATACTGTAGCTTCCATCTTCATTTTGATGAAGTGAGAGCAAACCATTTTTACATCATATTCCTACAACAAATCTAATGACACAGTTATAAGCAAACTTATTTGAAACCACATTTAAGTTAAATGAATGACACTAACTTCCAAATAAATTGTTTGAATCCAAATGCCCATGGAAGGAGACAGCCAGAAAGTGACATCTTACTCCTGCTTCCCCTAGAAATTGACCAAAAAAGCCTCTTCTGAGGGTCAGGGAGACTCCTGTACTGGGGCATAGGGGACTGAGTGGGAAGGGAGATGCTCAAAAATTGAACGGAGCCAACTTCTGCCTCTGGGGGCTGGAGCTGCTAGAGGGAGGACAGGTCGGAAAGTCACATTCTGCAAACTCCTTCTATGGATTCAATCCAAGCTGTTTAGGATTAGTATATGTTTCTTTTCTTTTTACAATAGGGTAGTTTTTCAGAATATAGGAGTGCGTGCTTGGATCCACATCTGTAGTTGTGTGAGAAGAATGTGCAAACTCAAAGGAGGGCCCTAAATTTACCCCAACCTTCTGTAGCTCACTGCACCATTGCAACATGCTATTCTAGAGACTTGCCCAATCACCATTGGGGATTTTCCAGGCGGTGCAGAGATAAGGAGGGGGTGGGAAAGCCCTGTGCCATGACCAGAACTATATATGTAGCATTCATGAAGTGAGAGTGAGCAAGATATAGCACTGTGAAAGCGGTATGAAAACAACATATGGTATGTGTCTATGGGCCCCAACAGTTGTCAGTGCACTTCAATACCTCTATAAAGCAGTAGTGTGGCTCTTGCTTTTTATATACCGCTTTCATAGTGCTTAGGCTGACCATATGAAAAGAAGGACAGGGTTCATGTAAGGGCCGATCTATACACTAGGTTTTTAACATTTTATAAGGGTTATGAAAACTCTTTGGGCCACATGACGCACTCCCTATAATGTCGTATATCTGAGTTTTTTTAAAACTCACTTCAGTTATATACAACAGTTTCACTTTTAATAAATCGTTTTAAGTAAAATAATGTGTCCTTCCTTACTGTTTGTGATTCATGGGGGCAGTGCTTCATTTACTGGTGCTCAAATGCTTAACAGTTGATTGGTGTAGAAGAAAGCGGGGCTAAGGAGGAAGTGGGTGAGTGAACTACAACACCCACAATTCTTAGCCCTATACTCGCTAGGGAATGACAGAGGAAAAAAGGAGGAAGTGAGTGACTGAAGTACAATGCCCACAATGCCTTGCCCTAAACTCATTGTAAAAACGAAAGAGAAAGAGATGGACAGAAGGGTGTGTGACTGCACACACTGCTTTAAAGACTGAAGGCTGTTTCTCCTGTAATGTGAGTACTCAGTAATGTGGCCTAAGACGTTTTAGAACGCACCTATTTGGAACGTTTTAAAATACTATTTAAAACGTTCCAAGGGACTGTGTAGATAGGCTCTATCTTTAACAGTTGCAGAGAAAAGGGAATTTCAGCAGGTGTCATTTGTATGCAATTAGTACCTGGTGAAATCGCCTCTTCATCACAACAATTAAAGTTGCAGGCACTATACTAGAGGCCCCCTCCACAAGGATGCGCTTTTGCGCCCGGTTCGGGGATTATGCGCATTATCGCGGAGGCGCATTTACGCCTAATCCCTCTGCACGGGAGGCGGCGAGAGGCGGCGAAGCGCAGTAATTGATGTCCAAAAAGCGCTTTAGAAGACGTTAATGCGCATAATCGCTTGTTCACACGGCGAAAATGCGCTTTAACGGCCGGAGCAAAATAAAAGTTGCTATTTAACGCTCATTCGAAAATGCGCATTATCGGGGAGATAACGCGCCTGTATGCCCGTTTTGCGCTCCGCTGGTGTGGAGGTAAAATTTATAATGAGCCTTCAAGGCTCATTAAACGTCTCGTGTGGAGGAGGCCAGAGTGACCAGATACAAAAGAGGGCAGGGCCCTGCAGTTTTAACTGTTGTAATGAAGCGGGAATCTCACCAGGTACGAATTGCATACAAATGACACTGGCTGAAATTGCCTTTTCTCTACAACTGTTAAAGTTACATGAGCCCTGTCCTCCTTTTCATATGGTCAGCCTAATAGTGCTATATCCTGCTTGGTGTGAATCTGGCCCAAGTCTCTGTGTTGTGCAAGTTGGATCCCTTATCACTTTCAACAGACAGGCAATTTTGTAATATATAGCAACAGGAATCCATCTTGCAACATACATTACTTTTATAACCATACTAAGTAATGTTTCTATTATCCACAAACTAATTAGTGTCAAAACTCTATACAAATCCCTGAAAGACAAGCAATACATTTAAAACAAAAACTTAATTATTAAGAACATGGCATTATAGCAGGATTTATTATAACCAAACTGATTAACTTAACTAATTAGCTTAGCATAGAATATTATCTTTACTTAGTATATTATATTACATAAAGCCATGTAATGAAAGCAAGCTGTTAATACAGAAAAGAAATGGATACCTAGCTAAGTGTTTAACAACAGGCAGTTTTTAATTAGCTAAATGTCACAATCAACTATCATATTTATAGCAAGAAATCTTTTTTTTCCCCATTTTATTCCAAAATTTTACTTTTCTTTCATGGAACATTTACCCATGATCATCACATCATCCTGATTATTATTTATCCTGAAAGTCACAGCTGGTAGCGAGTACAAGAAAAGGTTGTGTTCTTTGCTTCAGTTGTAAACAAGTTCAAGATATCAATGAAATAATTTGGAAAAGAACTGCTCAGAACCTTTCAATCTAGTTTGTAATATAAAAATATAACCTAATTATTTACCCTTCTTGAATAATGTATAGATTAAACATAAACACACTGGAAGTGGGGAAGAGGGGAGGGCAAGAAATGCAAAGTGAACAGCATGGCCTCTCGCTAGAGGACTGAGAAAGGACACATATAATTAAATTAGATGTTAGTAGTTTATTTCACACCATAATACCAATGTAATCTATCCAGAACAAGAAAAGGTGATTTTATCAATAATGCTCCTTCTAAAGGCAACATTCGCCCCAAAACATTTTTTGGGCCCAATACAGCTCTTTCTTACTCTCAATATAGAGCACGTATTCTGAGGGCTGCTGACAGAGCTTGGGAAATAGAGGATCTCTGTGTGGGGTGTAATGTGTCTGGAAGGGGAGGAAAGGATCTGATGGAGGAGTGTCCCTTTAACATTTATACTAAAAAGTATGTTCACTAGGTTAAAAAAAAGTACATAGAAGCAAAAATTCAATTACATATTATTGTTATAGACTTATTGACTGCATTTCCACAAACGCCCACGGCACTGTACAAAGCTAAACAAAAATAAGGTAGTCTTGATTTTGGAAGTCAGAGAGCTCCCAAGTAAATTGAAAGAACTATTGATGAGCTGAATTATTCTTGTAACAGGTTTCTTACCATATCCAACAGGCAATAAGATCTTCCACGTGCAGCCTAGATTACTAGGATAGTTTCCTGGGAAACCTGGGCTCAGGATCACTCCAGCCATGTTTGTCAGCGTACTACCACATTTTGCTGTTGAAAATATAATAAAAAACCATCAACACTGTGTAATGTTCATGTGTTTCCAAATGAAGAATTACTTAGGCAGCGTTCACATAACTGAAATAATATCAACACACAAACTCACACCAATAAAACGATCCCTGTATGTTCTCTAATCTACAAAGAAGGCTCTCGTATGAACAGGGTTTCCAACTGACTTCTTTGGGACAGACAGCCCTTCCCATGCAGTTTTATGTGCAGAGAGCTGAATTTATCTTTGAAGTTAATAGAGAAGCCTCCGTAAGTAGAAGAAAGCCTTGCACACATTTGGACAAGTGTGCTTCAGTGACACATCACTAATCAATAGGAAGTTCATGTTTGGTATGAAGGTGAAGCACACCAACTGTCAGTCCCAGATCACAATTAGAAAATGCCTATCCAGAGATTACACTGAAAGATAAGAAATTATCTTGGTTTATATTCCAAAGAACACTTCAACTGCACTAGCTTCTGTATGATTAAACTACGTCCAGAGTGATTTCACCCTTGTTCTCTCTTTCTATTTTTATGTTAATCTCTACATTTTAGTTTACATTATTCAGCTAACAACCCCCTTACAATCAGTAACATAAAACTAAAAGCATTCTGAAAACCCCCCATACACACTTTTGCACAATCATTTGGGCCCCATAAATGCACAGGGGGTCAGGGGTCAGCTGCTTTCAGGGGCTTTGAATAAACTGAATAGAAATGTTTGTGCACTTGTGTGTGAGAGAGAAAGAGAGGGGGGAGGCAAGGCTTATGTTACTTATAGAAGATGGCAAAGTTGCTTTTGTGGAGAGGAGTTGGAAAAATGCATGTGATTGCCTGCAACAGCACAAAGCCCTCTGTAGCCCGGCAGCTTAATTTCTGGGTCCAAAATGCACTTGGGGGAAACATTCTGGACTGGGGAATGCATTTGGACCAGGGAATGTATTCTGGAACTAGAAAAGCAGCCGGCAGGCTACAGAGAGCCCTGCCCCACTGTGAGAAGTTGTGAAGCTTTTTTCAAATGTTGAACAACAACCACCACCCCTCTCTGTCGCCTTGTATATCCATTGTAAGTCTTACCTTCCCCACCCCCTCAAAACTGAAGATTTTTATATAAGGTTGCCTACTCTCACTTCGGGGAGGTGGATTCACTTTTATGCCCCAAGGAAATGGCAAAACAAATGCTGTGTGGAAAGATTGAGTTCATTTCTACACAAAACAGAGCCATTTACCCCCTAAACACACTATGGATGAATGGGAAACATGGTTTACTACACTTCCAAGGTTTTGGTTTACTACTCTTCCAAGGGGTACTAAAAGGGATGGCCAATCTACAATGCATTTATGTGTCCAGCTCCTTTTTTATCCTGGGTAAAATGAGGCTAGGAATTCAGAGACCCATTGGGAAGTAGAAGCCAGTGGGTTGAATACAGATAGAGTTCCATAGAAAAAGTCTTCTATATATAACTTACAATGAAATGACTAATACAAAGCTACTTATCAATTATATAATACAGCAACCCACCAAGTCAAATATAATCCACTAGCCATGAAGTGGGTGGCAGGTGACATCCTCACTCTCCACTCCTCCTTGCAACCCTCTGAATCTCTCCAAAAGCCTCTCCTAAGGTTCAGACAATAAAGTGGCACAGGGTGCTAAGGCAGAAGGAAGATTCCTGAAAACTGGGTAAAGGCATCCTCCCACGAGAGGAGTTGCCATTCACAGACGGTGTCACCACCCAATTTCCAGATGCTCCCTCCATCACTCCTCAGCCCCCTGTGCCAGAGTGTACCCCATTCAGAAGGATACCCCAAAGCTCAGGAGAAGTTTTTCAGGGCCACAGAGGGCTGCTGGAGGGAAGAAGAGCAGGATATTCATCTTCAATCAACCCTATTCTCAAAATCTAAAGCTCTGATTTTACTCGCTGCCTGGGACTGAAAAAAACAAGGGCGTGTCAAGCACTCGGCAGGCCAAAATACATAGTGGTGAGCAATTTGATGGATCACAAATTGAACAGGGTAGGCTTATAATACAATCTCAGAACAAGTCCTTGTGTGCACTTTCCTAGCAAGTAAGTATTAAGAGAAAATACCACATCAAATAAGCAATGCTATTCAAACCAATGATAAGCTCTACTTGTGTTATATTATCTGTCATTCCTGATTTAAGCACTCTTTTAGCAAGTGAAGACTGCTCTGTGAATAAAGAGAACTACCTCATAGGATCAGGGAAATCTCATCTTCACAAAAATTCAGGATGTCTTCATGCTCTTGCTACCTTCTCACCATAGAGAGGGCAAAAGCTCTTGAATGGCTTCTGAATTCAACCCCAGTATTTATTTGATTTATATCCTTTCCACGGAAAATGGTGCTCAAGGTAGTAGAATCTTAGAGGCCAAGTAAATGGCCACTCTTAGTTCTAGTTTGCATGAATCAAGAATGTAAAAAATACTCAATTTGAGAATAAGAAGCAACTTTGAGGAATATGCATTATGAATAATATTTTATTTTCTCTAGTGGAAGGAGAAAATGAAAAACTGCTGTTCCTTAAACCTTTTCATAAATGCAAGTAGAATACTTCTTGCAGTGCAAGCCCAGAAACTCCAAATGGGCCATTAACAGGTCTTGAAAAGAGCCTCTGCAAAATCTACCCAAGAAAAGAGAAAAACATCTTACACTTAAAGTCACTTTTCTCACACAATGGCTGTTCCACTAGAAACAGTCCTTCCATGAGGAGAAGAAGCTTTCTTCTGCTTTAGATTCAGTCCTCTGTTGATACTAATAAAGCTTAGCATTTATGTAGTGTGCATTGCAAATGTTCAGGCCTGTAATGCCATCCGGATCTTGCAAATGAAAGAGGATTTTGAGACTGAGCGGTAGTGAGTGACCTGCTTAAGATGAACTTGCTAGTTTCTGGCTAAGGAGAGATTTGAATCAGGACATTGGCAATTCACACCATTAGCCACTGTACTACATTATACCAGTTCTACTGATCACTTTAACTCAACAGAGGAAGATGAACTATATAAAAAGTATATGTGCGAAAGGGAAAGTCAAAACATGCTTGTCTGCATATAAAAAGAAGTGATCCCCTTAAATCCAGATAATCAGGGTCAACACTTCTTAAGACTGCAACTGACTGACCCAACATGACATTTCCAGTCACATGGGCTTGACATCAGCAGGTATAAGTTGCACTTGCTAAATAAACCCTTTGTTTTCTACTTACACCATTCTTAAAAATATATCCTTCTAAAATATGCATGCATACCAATACAGAGAGGAGAAGGATAGTTCCAGCGACGAACCGTTCCAGGCATACAAGAAATATGGGAACGTCCCTAAAACATAATAATAAAAAAAATCAAATAATGATGCATCATTGTCCTCTGTTTCCCAGCTTTCCCTTGGCAATTAAACATAATGATTATAACGAGAAAACACCAGTGTTGCTAGTAAAATCCTTTTGCCAATTTATCTCCCCCTGCACTTTACTACCCATGACAGTTTTCTAATTAAGGTTAAACAAAAGACTACTGCAATAATTAGAATTCCTTTAAAAATGGGAAATGAGTTGTGCCACATGTCTTAAGGAATGGTTTCAGAACCACTGTTCTGAACTCAATTATTCCATAGGTTTGCAGAGCAGTGTAACATTCTCATTTACATTCTTCAGTGCATTACCAAACGAAGGGATATTTTCTTGTTCTTTTTTTTTCCCAAGAAGGAAAATGGTTCAGTGTAGGAAGGATTTTTTAAATGACAAACAATTTCTTTTTTTAGTGCAGAATGCAGAACTCATAAGTATGTCATAATACATAACTACACAGACATACATATTGACCCTATACCAATTTAATGGTCAACTTTCCCTCAAAGAATTACTGAAAGCATAGTTTGGTGAGACACCTTCTCAGACATTTTATAGAAGAGTAAGTTCAACACATGAGGAGGGCTGCACCAAGTAGCCCTGCCCCATGTGTTGAGTAGACCCTCCCTCTGACCTACAGTATTAACATCTGCAGGGACAGTACCTTTGCACATACAGCTATATAGGTAAAGGCTTCCAAGTAACCTGGAACACTATGGGTTCCAGTCTTCACACATATCACTGTGCAGCTGAATCCCGTACCCCTGATGTTCATGGTTGAATTATGTGACATCAGGGTGGATCTACTTGCTGTGACCCCAACTCCCCACTCACACATTGGATTTACATATAATGCCTGAATATGGTTGGGGATGTTAAAAAAATGTTTAGAGTCTCTCTCTCTCTCTCTCTCTCTCTCTCTCACACACACACACACACACACGCACATACTGTAGAATCAAAGCAACTGTAATCTATACCCAAGTTATTCTCAATAGAGGCAAACTTTTAAAAGAGCTAGTGTCCTATGTCCAAAACCCAACATTGACATAGATGGTTTTAAGAAGAGATCTACTGATGCATACAAGAAGCAGAATTTGGGGGCAATAACCTTCTCCTGGCTCCTCTTCCCTAGGAACTGTTATTCAACGGGATACTGCCACTGATCCCTATGGTAATATATAGCTATCAAGACTAGTAGCCAATGAATATCATCCACAAATTTGTCTATTCTCCTTTTAAAACTACATAAGTTGGTGAACATCACATCCTGTGGTAGCAAATTCCAGAGTTTAACAATGGGCTGAAGAAATATTTTCATTTGTCTGTCCTGAGCTTCCCATCTTTATTGTAACTGTTTTTCTTTATTCAGGAAATATATATCCTGCCTTTAACAAGGTTCTCAGGGTAGCTAACAACAAAAAACGCCCGTTAAAAAAATACAATTTCAGAATGCTATACCAGACTTAAAAGATCATGATGAAGAGTCTAATCTACATGAGTCAATACTGGAACTTGAAGCATGCTCTCATGGAAGCTATTCACATTGCATTTACCTTGCTAAGGTTAGCTCTGAATTTTCCTATTCCAGTGAAGTAGCATACTTCTATGCAGACTTCTTTGGCATAGCATAGTGGTAAAATATAACAAAGTAATGGACTAGGCACTGCAACAATACTTCTTTAGCAGTACCGCTGCTGATATGGGCTGTTTAATTTATAAAGCTAATCCCAACCCTTTCTCCTGTTGATTTTCACTGGTCTAATTTTAGATTATATTTTATATTCATATTTATGGCCAAACTGATTGATTTATTTTGCTGGTTACATTGTTTGTCTGTCCACTGTAGGCTTCCCAATGTATTCTGGTGTGCTTACAGAGACTGTCAATACATTTTGATGGTAAAGACATTGCAATTTTGATATATGCAGACCTTCCCTGTAGGTTTCAGTAAAAGAACATCCAATTTAATGTTTCAATCTGCATTCTAGCATCTGGCAGCACTGATGCTAGTTCAAAATCTACAGCTCAGTGAGATTTCTGCACTTAGATCTAAATAAGAAGGGTCATCAATTTATTTCTAAATCAAGGAAGACTGCATTAATATATTATTACATTATCATAATACAGCAATTACCACCAAGCAAAGCAATGCCAGTCTGCAAAAAAGATCTGATTAGACATGTGAGGTTTTTTTTAATGGCAGAGAGGCAGGAACGTAGCTGTTTGGGTTTGGAAAATCAATTCTTCTTTATCTTTCACAACACTGTTATGCAATCAAAACTATAAGATAGTGATTGTATGTATGCATATGTATTTGCTTTGCTGAAAGAACAATGAAGAAAGAATACAAATCTAAGATTAATCAGAATTAATAATGAAATAAAAACAGTGGCGGAGATACCACTGGGGATTAAACAAAACCATGCATTTCAAGTGTCTGTCAAACAGCAAATGGAGAAGGATACGCATAGGGGCAAGTAAGCATGTCTGAAAGAACAGTTTTCCAACAATAAATAAATGAAACATAACACACTCCAATACATGTCCATCTAGAAGCAAATCTCACTGAGTTCAATAAGGCTTATTCCCAGTAAGTGTGTAGGGGTGGAACCTTGGTCTAGCATTTGGGGAGGGATCATAACTCATTGTTACAGCACATGTTTTGCATGCCATTGCCAGATAGAGTAAGACAGTCCTGGATAAATCAACCTGCCCCAACCTAGTGCTCTCCAGATGTGTTGGACTGCATTTCCCATAATTCCCAGACAGCCTTGCCAATGGAAGTTGCAGTCCAAAGTATCTGGAGGGTGCCAGGTTGGGGAAGGCTGGGACAAATAATTTGGTATAAGGCAGCTTCATACCTTCCTCTTCTTTAAGTCATGCTTTTCTGCCCCGTTTTAGAAAACATAAGTCCCACTGAAAATGGTTATTTATAACTAACTTGTTACATTGGCTCCAATGGGTTAAATCACTTGATACAGAGTCATTGCTGCTGCTGCTTCTCAAAAAATATGAAAATGAAAAAAGCTAATACAGTTCCCTTATTGAAGCAATTAATATTGATGGAGGTGGGGGGAGGTATACAAAGTTTTGCTTTTACACAGTTATCTTCAGCAAACAGAGTAAGAAGGCTCTCTGCTTTGTCTCTCTCTCTCTCTCCCTGCAAAGCAGAAAATTATCTCTTTTTTTTCATTTGAGACAAAAAGCGGAACGTAATCCCAAAATGTACATATTTCTATACCAAAAGAATTTGCCCAAACCGAAGACATTACAATGTTTTGTACCACAGGGACATAATATGAGAACGTCTATGCCATTTTAAAAGAGAATGTGGGTACCTGTAACGTGTATCCCGGCTCACACTGAAATGACAAAACATCATTCACCATATATCTATCGCCCATTTTGAATCCATTGCTAGGAATTACTGGTTCTGGGCAGGCAGCAAGGCCTACAGCTAAAATAAAATAAAGGAACAAATGGAACAAAAATGTATTAAAAATTGCATTGTTTTGAAATCTTGGTTACTTGTTTGTTTTCAGCAAAATGATGTAAAATTACTGTATAAAATTTAAAGCAAGTCTAAGTTCCCGACAGAACTGAGTCACAATCTATGTGAAAACAAGAGGGAAGAGGGCAAAAAGGACAGAAAGGGAGAACAGAATTGTTGTTGCTTTATTATATTCATCAACAATATTTTTTTTTAAAATGAAACATCACATTCTGTTTGTTCACTGTTAAGATTAGTTTTAAAATACAATGGTATAATAAGTCTATACCTTTATTTACACAAATCCATTGTGTGTGCATGCATAGGCAAGTCTCTTGAATGATTAGTTAATAAAATGAAGTTAAGGATTATGCAGAATACAAAATTTAATATGAAATAAATAAAATAAAATAAACAGTATTTTCTCGTAAGAACACTTATATTTGAAAATTAAACATCTACTAATTGTGTGAAAAGTGCTCTTTTTCTAATGGCCAAAAAGAGCACTTTTTATCAAATTAGTAAATCTTTAATTTTCAAATATAAGCATTCTTATGAGAAAATACTGTTAATTTTATTTTATTTACTTTGTATTAAATTTTGTATTTTGCATGATCCTTAACTTCATTTTTATTAACTGTTTGTATCTGGTTAAGGCTAGCACCTTTTTGTTCGTGAGTCTCTTGAATGAGACAAACTATGTTGTCTGTTGATGCCTTACTACAGGATGAACAAGGCTTAAAGAGAAAGGGAGATAGAGCTGCATAAGATGCAGTTAGGTGACAGATTCTTTCGGGCACATGTTTTACATGCTGCAGTTCTCATTCACAACTTATGAATAGCAAGTACTGTTTTCAAGGTTAGCATGCCTCCTTCATACAGGAAATTGCTTACTGCATGCTCTTCACAGGTCAGCTAACTCTTTTGGCGTAGGACATAAAACTCATTAATGTCAATATTGATAACTCTCCAAGTGATCTCATCCCAGTTCCTGCTTATTAAATACTTTTGCCATTCCAGCCCTGACACTAGACATACATCCATGCACGTCATTACAGTGACCTCCAATATTTTCCAGGCATCACTGTCATCAGTGACAAGAAAGCTCACAGCACTATAATCCAGTTAACATTTCTGAAAGTATATTAGTATTCATTACATAATACTGGCAACTAACCAAAGGAAAATTCCCTATGCAATCTGATTCAGCGTCAAAAACCTTCGTTTCTCACTTTTCACAAAACAGTGTGTATGTGTGTGTGTGTGTGTGTGTGGCGTGCGCATGTATTTGTGTTCTCACAGTTCAAGTTAGTATTTTACTTTTTATCTAATCTGCTAAATTAAATACAAAGGGAATTTTGGCAAAAGGCAGCAAACTCTATGCAAGGGCACGTGATCAAAATCAAATCCTACTGAACGGGAAATGAAAATGTAATTTACATCTATTTTAAAGAAGGACATAACAATATTAAATAAATAAAAAAGATAAGGGACCAACATCCCATTGTACTAAAGGAAGGGTGAGCAATTTGTGGCACTTCGGGTGTTTAGCCTACAACTCCCATCACCTACAACCGGCAGACCTAATGGTGAGGGATGGTTGGATTTTTAGGGTAGAACATCTGAGGGCCACCAGTTGCCCACCGCATAGTAAAGGCTTTTTCTTAGACTTGAGCTATATGACCCAGAAGATGCATTTAACAAAGGAAAAAAAGTGGAGAATTAATTTAATTCTATAATGAATATCTGAAACCCTTAGGCTGCAATCCTGTACCCAGTTTACATGGAGAGTTTAGGTGATTGGCCGGTATAGACATGTAATAAATAAATAAATAAACAAATAAACAAATAAATAGTTTTGGAAGAAAACATCCACCACAACTCTACTTTCCTCTCCCAATTCTTCTTCCTGCACTAAACACTGTTTTATCCCCACACATATTTGGCTCTGAAGCAACATCTCTGACCAAAAAAATTAGAACTTGTAATGGCTGGTTTTCATCTAAACTTTCTCATGTCATGCACATCACTGGATCTTTAACTCTTCATTTGTTTTTAAAGGGGAAAGATTATTATTATTATTTTATTTCCATACCGCCCCATACCCAAAGATCTCTGTTCAGAATATGTCTTAATCACAGTTTTCAGAACGTTGAAAAATGAACACAAGTATGTCTGCTAACATTTATTGATATAATACAACACAGTGAATCAGAAATAACGGGATTGTATTCAATTCTGTTCTGCTGCTAGCAGATGGACAACGTTAGTGGAACAAATTTTCCCTCCACCCTGCAGCTCCCAACCTGAATTTTGTCTGGAGAGCTGGGAAACCTTCCAAAGCAGATGGGGGGGGGGGATAAGGGCTGCAAGGGGGATGAGCATAAGGAAACGCCAGTTTTCTAACAAAAGTTCATGCATGTAATATTGGACATAGCACAGAGAATGAATTGAGCATCTGGGGCTGCACCTGGCATGTAGGTCTGTCTTAAATTTTAGAATAAGCTATGGGGGGATGGGACAGGATCATGTGGGGTGTCAGGAATGAACCTCCCATTTTTTAGTATTCAGATTCTGATTTAGAGCTAGGACTAGATCTTTTAGACCAGAGAGCAGGGGACGAAATTTCTGAAGAGTCTCCAGGAGTTGGGGGAAAATGTTCCCAAGGCCTTGACAAACAGGTGGCCCAAGCTAAGACACCACCTTCCCCCACTACTCGGGAAACCAAGTCTGAGAAGGAGGAGCATGACTTGGTCGAAACAAGGGCACATTGGCAGTCAAAGGGGGCAGAGTTAGGAAGTGGTTTGACATACTCCACCAGAATAGCCACCCATCAGAGCCAATGCAAAATGAAGCCACCCTAAAGGAGGGGCTTTAGCTGCCTTTTGGGTTTGGCCATAGCTGCCTATTGTTAACTAGTAGCAATATCTCTACCTTGCTCAAATCTTCCTAATAGAGAGCTCAGGATTAGCTATTAGGCCCTGGAACAGTCTTTGAGTTTCACAGAAGCTGTATTGTGGAAAAGCTTTTTATTACCATAACAAAGCTGCATTAGCTTGAGGGCTGGGTCTCTGTTGTGCTGATTATGTAGAGGGTAAGTTACCACATTTTGACATATGGACTAAATAGAATACATACTCCCCTCCTAAAAAGCTAATGTGCAGCATTACCATTTTGTTTAAATAACTAGGCATGCAGAATTCCAGCTATTGGATCAGAAAAGACAACTAGTTGTGCAATCTCATTCCATGTTTGATTCCCCATTCAATTAGAGGAATACATACAGAAAGCCCTAAATAGTGGTAACTTTAAATAATAGGCTTAATTCTTAGGTTATGATTCTATTACCTTTGTTTCAGTAGGAAACACACGATTCTTACTAACCAGCTTGCGTCTCCATTTTTTTCAAAGAAGGCATATACAGTAGACCAATTATGAATTTCTTTTTCAATGTATATCTGCTGTATTTCCCTTAGATTTTCCAGTGCTGGGCATTAGCAGAAATGGGTAGGAAAACACAAAGTGGAGGTGGGGTGAGGAGCTATTACTATCCAGCCACTTCCAACATGTCTGGATTTCTAGTCGTTTGGAAATGGTTGGGTATACTGGGAAATTTCGTACTTTATTATGGTTAGATTAGATTAGGCAAGGTTATTGCCAAACCTTGGCTTTCTGAAAAGATATGCTCCACTAGAAAAATTAATGTGCACTTTGAAGTCTCTATTTGGATGTGCTTCCATACTCGTATCAATGGAGGAAATAGAATGTGCATGAGTATGGACATCCACCATTGATACGTAAAAACTACTAATTTCTCCTTCACTTTATACAGTTCATATAACAATAGTGAAGTTCATTAAACTCTGTTTCAAGTGCTTTGGGCACGATTGGAAATAATAGATATAGAAATTTAAAATATCAGTCAATATTTTTAATTTTCAGTACTTATCACTTCCCTCCAACAAGACAATTATGATTTGTTCTTACTGCATCTCTATTTTTTCTCACAAATGCAAATTTGCAATATTTTTCTCTTGATTGCATTATATGTAGATAGTTAGGGAGTTATTTCTTGCAATACTTTAGTGTAATTATGAAACAATTAGTGAAATTCCAAGAAATACTGACAGAGTTGACTACTATGATATTTCCTGTGCCTTATGAACAAAAGAATAAAAATCCAACGGAACCATTCATGATCGGTATAAACATGTGTAATAAATGAATGTTGAACAATAAATTAGTTTTACTTCCTTCTTTTCTCTCTTCTGTTCCCTATATTTTCAGCCCAAATGATGCTTATTGTACAATTTCTAGTACTATAAAATGTTTAAAATTCAAAGATGATATTTTAAAAACTTTACCAGTTTTCTACAAAATTGAGTTTATTGTGCCTGTTAATGGTTTATCATTTACTCGAGATCAGGCTTATTTATTTATTCGCTCCATTTAGATCTTGCATTTCTATAATAGCAAATAGCAAATAAATATAACAGCGCATAGCCAAATTGCAGTGGAATTAAAATCACAATAACAAATTCAAAATAGTATAAAAATAACAGAAGTACTTAAAACTAGGACTACTCAAAATGTTTTAATGTGAATATTTTCATGGAAGTTCTTGGTGTCTCAAATGGGCTGAAACATCTCTGGAAGATTGGAAGGTAGAGGCTGGCTTTGAGGCAACTGAAGTCCCTAGTAACGTTGGTATGTGATCACATAGCACAGTTAGCAGGGCACAGAATGAGAAGAATATGATTTTTCCCAGTGCCTTGGTAATGACACTATATCATGACATAGCAACATTCTCAGGAGCTTTGGTGTCCCCATTTCCCATGCATGCAGCTGCCACGTTGCTGGATGTTCTTCTGCCACTCAGCAGCACAGAGTCTTTTTAAAAGTAAAGAAGAGAGCAGAAAATTAAGACACCAGCCTTCAGACCACCGGACCAAAGCAGAAAAGTATACAATAACCCGCACCCAGATTTCAGAGCACTTCCCCTTTCTCCGAACATCCTAGAGTTTCTCCCCGCACAACTTTGTTTCTGTTCAAAGGGTAGGGGGATTTGTGCAGCCCAGTGGAAACCCATTTTAAAACACAGAATCTAAAAATGCCCAATGGAAAAGGCAGGACTTAGCTGGTGATGGAGAGACATAGACCTGAGCCTCAGAAGATGATCTTCATATGCGTGGGAACAATTCTTAAGATACTCTGGTATCAGAATTTTCACAAGTTTAACGGTAGAAGTCAGCAAACTGAAAACAAAGTGATAAACCATGCAGACTTTACAGTAACATCTCCACAGTAACAGCTCCAGTTAATATCCTGGGAGACACATTTTTGATCATTTTTTAAAAAACTATCTACAGGCAGAATATGCTATAATAATAAAACTAGGGATGTGCAAATCAGCAAAATTCGAGCTCACTAAAGTTCTCCCAAATCCACCTTGAATTTCATTCCGACTCAGGTCTGTATCAGATTGCAAGCTGTTTTTTCCTTTCACATGAAAATCCACCTGTACTTTCAACCATTTTTTTCCAAATATATGCACAAATTGTGCACATCTTTGAAATGTACATATTCTTCTCCAATTGATTCAACCATATTTGTGTGCATTTTTCAAAAGTACACATTTTTTCACATGCATTTTTAAAATGTGTAAATGCGGTCAAATGTACTGGTGGAGTCGCAAGCTTTGACCATAGATTTATTTATTTATTTGCAATATTTGTATACCGCTCCACATCCAAGATTTCAAAGTGCTGGACAGCAGATAGAATAACAACAACACCATGTTAAAATTACTATTTTTAGAACAAGAAACAGAGTTCTTTTGAAATAACAATGTTTTCAGGAGGCGCAGGAATCAACACAATGTTGACACTGCTGGACCTCCAAAGGCAGGGTATTCCATAGGAAGGAGCCTAACACACTGAAGGCTCTTCTCCAGGTGGACTCCCACTGATCATAAGTCCATGTGGAAGCATCAGGAACATGCCCTCTGATGACCTCAATGACTGAGCAATCAAGTCCGTGTTCAGCCCAGAAGGTGTGAACTGCATAAAATTCTGATCAAAACCAAATTGAAACAAATTTTGCATACATCCCTAAATATAACACAAAATAAACTATGGTTGTAGATGACTGTAGCTAGTCCAGAGTCACAAGGAAAGGGTACAGCTGGCATACCAGACAAAGGCACTCCTAGCTACTATCATCCAATAGCATGTTGGCAACACCAGCACTAAGCTAAAAAAAAGTTTTTCAAAGGGGAGAGCAATCCTGTCCAAGACAAACTGGTCACCTTCTCCTAGATTACAAGAACCTCCAGTCAACAGAGAATTCCTCTCCTGTCTGGATGAAGCTTCTGTTTGTTCACACTCTACCATGCCAAGCTTATAAAGATGAATGCTGTTTTCTGTCTCAGATTCTAGCTAAAATTTCAAAAGATAGAATGGAGTGGGAATAGAGGAATTAAGTATGGAGTGGGAATAGAGGAATTAACTGGCAAATACTAGTTTGATATCAGAAAATAGTTAAAATCACCTTGCTACAATTCCTTAATTGGTTCTGACCTGGCACAAGTCACCATCTCTAAAGGTAATATCAGAATTACCCATAAGACTTCCTCTTGCTGCCTGACAATGACATCCAATAGAGCTATGTCTAGCTATTGTATCTTTCTCAAAGGAAACTCAAACAGGTTACAGAAGAAGCAAGAAAAATGTATCAATCACTTGGAATCCACTATCTTCCTTCCCTACATGCAACATCTAGGATTTTTTAAAAAAAACTTTTTAGATCTTCTTGTTGTTTCACCTGGAGTTGGAAATACCCTTTTGATTCTATCCTGAATATCACAAATCCTTACAGATATTCCTATACACAATGTGTCATAAAACTAAAGAGTAAAAAACTGATAATACAGATGCTTAACTGATTCATCCACACATATTTCTTTATTAACTCAGTACTGACTGAATCAGTTCAGCTCTTGGATATGTATTTTACCAATTACATCACTTTCCACTGAATAAAACCTCACCTTGTGTAGCCTGAGTAGGAAAACTGTGCATATGCCAGCCTTGAAGTGGATGTTTGTGCATATATATGGCTTGGCGAAACTTAAACTACCTATTTTAACTCATGGCAACAGAGAACCTACCCTGGGTCACCAAAGGCATATAGGATAAGCCAGTCTGCTGAGGAAGCTCAATGTTATTACGTAGAAAGCTTGGAAAAGTGATAAAATGTATCACCAGTTCATGAACTTGCTGACTTCCTGTTGGGGAATGAAAAAATGTGCCTCAGTTTTGTGCTGCCAAAATGAGTGGAAACCGTTGGTCCCCTAATATTATAATGAAGACCCAAAAGATTAACATGGTAGCCTTCAAGACCAGCTAGCTGATACAGTCTTGGATATGCAAGGCCATCATGGATCTTGAAAAGAGGATGTTCTGTCATAAAAGTATATATCAAGCCTAAGGAAGACACCCTGTAGATATCTCTATGCTGAGTCTGGTTGGGAACAGGGTCATCATAGGGATACATGAGCAATCACTCTTGTCAGAAGACAATAGTGCCCAGTGGATGTCCTGGCACTATGAACTTCTTGTATGCCGAAAGCCCTGGGTGGTGTCCTAATATTGCATGTTGCCATTAACAGCATATTTTTGTTGTGAGACCAGCATTTCTCATACCTGCATCAGAGGAAGAGAGCTCTCAGCTAGATTAAAAGGGAAGCAGTGGTCTCTGAGACAGGCAAGGCAGGTCTGAATAATCCCTATCTGTCCCTGAATGAGTCCCAAAGAGGATCTTCTTGTGGTAGGAAACAATTAATGTCTTGAAGGACAAGGATCACTATCAACTCTGTTGAGTCCCTCATGGATGAAAAGAGATAACTGAAAACTTTCTCTTTTGGTCTTTGTGGAGACGACTTTTGAGAGATCAACAGATGCTACAGAGATCCAAATCCTGGCACCACTACTATCATTCCAGGATGAGAACTATGGAATCATAACTGTCTCCTGCAGTGTTGAACCACTTCAAGCTTAAAGGGGTTATATACTGCCATTCTTAGGGGTCCCATTAAGTGACCACTGCATGCCTCTGGGACTTTATGCCTTGAAGTTCAGTAAAACACTAAGATGATTTGTTAGTGTTAGGAACAAAAACCTAGTTCTAGGAAATGCAGCAAAGCTGCCTTTGTAATCTGGCAACTGCAAGGTAAAGTCCTTGGAGGCAGTTTTCTATACCCCCTAATCAGCTATTCTCTGAAGTTACTCCTATACACGCTGCTGAGCAGCTCTCATTTCGTGGTCAGGAATCATCACATTGAATATAAGTGATTTAAGAAACACCTCATTTATTTTCTTAACAAAGGATGTTGAGAAATATAGTACCATGTGGATATTATACAAATGTATATTCAGCTTTCTTGCAATGGAAAACACCTTTTCTCGTTCATTTCCAGAAGGACTTTGACTATATTCAGCATAGCCCTGGCAAAATGACAATAAAATAAGGACTATATTGTTTAATATATTTGTGTCCGTTACAGTTTAGATATTAATTAGGCTGGGAGAAAATTATTTTGTCAAAACCATCCAGAATGTGCCATGGTTAAGTAAGGTAGCTGTATGTTCCCAGTAAAAATTCAACACACCGTCCACTAAATTACCATTCTGCAGGAATGCTATGACAAGTTAGGCAGGCCACTGAGGAGCTTCAGCTGTTGGGAGGTATAGAAATGCAATAAATAAATAAATAAAGTGACAATCTGCCACTCAGTCAAAAAAACAACAACTCTCAACCAAAATGTTTTGTTGTTGTTTTGGTATGTGATGGCGGAGGTGGTGGGGATTGCTAGAAAGTTGGGAATGATGACTAGTAACTGCAATTCTAACTTGTACTAATTTTTTACCCCAATTCCTAGCAAACTCATTTCCTCCAGAAAAACTCCTGCATTTGAAAACATGTCATTCCCTGAGGAGAAATTTTCTGAGACCGCTTTGCTAACATTCCTTTTGTCAAACCTATATTTGTCCAGGAATACATATTTGGTTCCAGAATTCTCTATGTTCCAGAGTTGTCCTGTATGTCCCAATGGATTAATGCATAAAAAGGCCTATCAGGGAAGAAAGATAGCATCTGGACTAGATGTTTGGCTGCTAGTATTTCTGGATTTCACTAATTTTGGCTGTTTTACCATTGTTATAGGATTTTATTGTATGGGCTTTTATTGGGTAAGCTGCCCTCAAAGGCACACTAGAAATATTTTAAATAAAACAAATAAAACAAATAAAAAAATTCAGCATCTCTTCCTGGTTGTGAAGGATTGGCTGTGCTTGCTTAGCTGGGGGAGACTCTCTTACCTATTAGAAATGGTAACCAGGGATGTTTAATTTGAATACATTTAAGCAATCCTATATTATTATTTGAAAAATAAGACTACTGTGTATCTAATTCCTTTAAAGTATCTTAATTCTGTTTAAATTTGCTCAAGGGGTGTTGTCAGTTCCATGCCTACGCCATAGGCTAATGGTTTTTGAAAAGGTACAGAGTGTTAATTTTTGGTGAAAGCACTTCACATTTTTTTAGAACTGAGACAGCCTTGTGGCAGATCCAAGTTTCAAAGTTTTAAAAGTGAACAGTGATGGGAAATCTTGAAATGTTTCTTCAATATTTATTTATTATTTATTTTATTTTATTTATTTATTACATTTGTATACCGCCCCATAGCCGAAGCTCTCTGGGCGGTTTATATAGGATTAAAAACAATTAAAAACAATATACAAAAATTAAAACAGCAAAAACATACAACATACACACAATCTGTACATTTAAAAACCACTTCAGCACTTCAAAAAACTACAAAAACAAAACAAAACAAACCCAGGCTCCTCAGATATTACCAAATGCCTGAAAGAAGAGGAAAGTCTTGACCTGGCGCCGAAAAGATAACAATGTTGGCGCCAGGCGGGCCTCGTCGGGGAGATCGTTCCACAATTGGGGAGCCACCACAGAGAAGGCCCTCTCTCTTGTTGCCGACCTCCGAGCTTCCCTCGGAGGAGGCACTCGGAGGAGGGCCTTAGATGTTGAACGTAGTGTTCGGGTAGGTTCATGTTGGGAAAGGCGTTCCATCAGGTATTGTGGTTCCAAGCCGTGTAAGGCTTTATAGGTTAAAACCAGCACCTTGAACCGGGCTCAGAAACATACAGGCAGCCAATTCAAGCGGGCCAGAGTAGGTCTTATATGCTCAAACCTACTGGTTCCAGTAATCAATCTAGCCGCTGCATTTTGCACAAGCTGCAGCTTCCGAACCGCCTTCAAAGGCAGCCCCACGTAGAGTGCATTGCAGTAATCTAACTTGGAGGTTACCAGAGCATGGACAACTGAAGCCAGGTTATCCCTGTCCAGATAGGGACGTAGCTGGGCCACCAACCGAAGTTGGTAGAAGGCACTCCGTGCCACTGAGGCCACCTGCGCCTCAAGTGACAGAGATGGTTCTAGGAGAACCCCCAAGCTACGAACCCGCTCCTTCAAGGGGAGTGCAACCCCATCCAGAACAGGTTGAACACCCTCCATCTGGTCAGCGGAACCACCCACTAACAGCGTCTCAGTCTTGCCTGGATTGAGTTTCAGTTTATTAGCCCTCATCCAGTCCATTGTTGCAGCCAGGCACTGGTTCAGCACATCCACAGCCTCACCTGATGAAGATGAAAAGGAGAAATAGAGCTGCGTATCATCAGCGTACTGATGACAACGCACTCCAAAACTCCAGATGACTGCACTCAACAGTTTCATGTAGATGTTGAACAGCATGGGGGACAAAACTGACCCCTGCGGAACCCCATACTGGAGAATCCACGGGGCCAAGCAATGTTCCCCAAGCACCACCTTCTGGAGCCGACCCACCAAGTAGGAGCGGAACCACTGCAATGCAGTGCCTCCCACTCTCAACTCAACCAGTCGTGCCAGAAGGATACCATGGTTGATGGTATCAAAAGCCACTGAGAGATCAAGGAGAATCAACAGAGTCACACTCCCCCTGTCCCTCTCCTGATATAGGTCATCATACAGGGTGAACAAGGCTGTTTCCGTACCAAAACCAGGCCTGAAACCCGACTGAAATGGATCCAGATAATCAGTCTCATCCAAGAGTGCCTGGAGCTGGCTCGCAACCACCCGCTCCAGGACCTTGCCCAGGAATGGAACATTTGCTACTGGCCTGTAGTTATTAAGATTTTCAGGGTCCAGGGAAGATTTCTTTAGGAGTGGTCTCACTGCCGCCTCTTTCAGGAGGCCTGGGACCACTCCCTCTTGCAAAGAGGCATTAATCACTTCCCGGGCCCAGCCAGTTGTTCCATCCCTGCTAGCTTTTATGAGCCAAGAGGGGCAAGGATCCAATATGGAAGTGGTTGCACGAACCTGTCCAAGCACCTTGTCAACATCCTCGAGCTGCATCAACTGAAACTCATCCAAGAAAACAGGACAAGCCTGTGCTCTGGATACCTCACTAGATTCATCTGCTATAACACTGGAGTCTAAGTCCTGACGGATGCCAGAGATTTTATTCTGGAAGTGCCCAGCAAATGTATTACAGCGGGCCTCAGATGGTTCTACCATGTCCTTGGGGCCAGCATGTAAAAGCCCCCGGACAACTCTGAAAAGCTCCGCTGGGCGGCAGGTTGATGATTGAATAGTGGCAGCAAAGTATTGTTTTTTTGCTGCCCTCACTGCCCCTGAATACAGCTTACCATAAGCACTTACCAGTGTTTGATTACATCCATCAGGAGTTCATCTCCATCTGCCCTCAAGCCGTCTCCTGTTTTGTTTCATCACTCTCAGCTCTGGGGTATACCACGGAGCCGTTCGAGCTCTACACAGGAGAGGGCGCTCAGGAGCAATCGTGTCAACTGCCCGGGTCATTTCTGCATTCCACAGATCAACCAGGGTTTCGACAGGAGAGCCAGCCCTATCAGCCGGAAAACTCCCCAGAGCCCTCTGGAAACCATCTGGATCCATTAGCCTCCGGGGATGGACCATCTAAATGGGTTCCCCACCCTTGCAGAGGGGAAAAGCCGCTGTAAGTCTAAACCTCAGCAGGTGGTGATCTGACCATGACAGAGGGGTTGATGTAAAGTCCCCCACTTATTTAGTGACTAGTGGTGGAATAATCTATATGGTTGTTCCTCCAAAGGCATCAAAGTGAAATTTTTACTAACACTGCAGATGAGATTTCTCAGACAACTAGTTCTTGAAATCAAAATTTGCTTAACAGATATACAAAAACACACTTAAGAAATAAATTGTAGCACAATAATGTACAGTGGAACTACTTCAAAATGCTGTTCACAGACTACGATACAGAGAGGAACTAAAAACTGTTTTAGCTAGGGATGAATATACTTTTCTACCATTTGTTTTGAACTAACTATAGTATACACAGTTTTTTTTTCAAAAAAACTTTCAGAAAAAGAGTTTCAAAGTATATTAAAAAATACAGTTTGTCTTGTGAACTCTTGATTTCCCTATCAGTAAGTTCTGTTTGCTTTTATTCTGATGGATAAAAATTTGAGAATAACTTTAATGAACTCCTCATTGAGTTTGTTGCTTTTTTGACTCAAGCATTTAATTAATTCTTCCATTAATCTAAATAGGCTTTTCTACAACTAATGATTCCTTGTAGCACAGAAAATAACCTGATGATATGGTTGATTTCTTACATAAAAGAATAGCTGTCAGTCAAACTTGCAATAAAGACAGCATCATTATAGAAACCAATAATGGAATTCTAAAGAAAACCACAAGACAATGTTTATTATTTTTGAAACAATATACACCTATTATAAAACATTATAATTAAGTGATTCCCTTACATTATAAACTCTCAGGACTTGAGCTGATGTAACACAATAGCTATGGGTGTGCGACTGAAATCCCAACACACTTAGAATGAATGTCTATTTCACTAGGGGTGAAGACTTACTTTAGATAGCTTATTCTCTTAACCACAGCCCTCCATCTGCAACAAGAACAGAATTGTATTTTCATGTCTAACAAATTAGTTGTTAGGCTGTTACCATTCACTCCTTCCTCTTCAAAGAAAGTTTCCCCATCTATTCCCAGACATGGTATGTCCATTTTATATCTTGTATTTCATATCAGAACTAGAGCTCAAATTACAGGAGGGCCAGACTAAGGGCCAAAACACAAATTTCTTTAAAGACAATGTGGCAATATAATTTGCAGGTGCAGGATCCCTGATCTCGATTGGGACCACAGAGGGGGAAAGAAATAAAAATTCCTGAAACACCCCCTCTCCAGCTAAGGCCCCAATCCAGAAACCTACTACATAATAAAAACAAAAAAGCATAGTTGCTAGCCTACTAGCAACTTCGGTTGGTGGCTCTGCTACGCCCCTAACTGGACAGGGATAACCTGGCTTCAGTTGTCCATGCTCTAGTAACCTCCAAGTTAGATTACTGCAATGCACTCTGTGTGGGGCTGCCTTTGAAGACGGTTCGGAAGCTGCAGCTTGTGCAAAATGTAGCGGCCAGATTGATAACTGGGACCAGAAGGTTTGAGCATATAAGATAGTCTGACCATATGAAAAGGAGGACAGGGCTCATGTAACTTTAACAGTTGTAGAGAAAAGGGAATTTCAGCAGGTGTCATTTGTATGCAATTAGTTTCTGGTGGAATTCCCTCTTCATCACAACAGTTAAAGTTGCAGGGGCCCTGCCTTCTTTTGTATATGGTCACTCTAGTATAGTGCCTGCAACTTTAAATTTCCTCCTCCGAGTGCCTACTCTGAGGGAAGCTCAGAGGTCAGCAACAAGGGAGAGGGCCTTCTCTGTGGTAGCCCCCCAATTGTGAAACAATCTCCCCGACAAGGCCTGCCTGGCGCCAACATTGTTATCTTTTCGGTGCCAGGTCAAGACTTTCCTCTTCTCTCAGGCATTTAGCAATATCTTCAATTGCAACCCTTTTTAAGCGAGAAAAGGTTTTATCTGAAGGGAACACTCTCCCAGTTCTAGTCCACGAAGGTAATTGTTCTTTTTTATGACCTTTATGCATTTGGCATCCAGCCAATTTTCTTCCAAGCACAGCAGCTCTTATCTCTTAATAATTATGCCACCAGCATATGCAGTAAAACTTCCCACAGTATATCAGAGTTTTTACTCACAGTTCGGTTTATATTTCAGAGGGATTTATTTTCTTTAAAGTTTCTCTATCGGGAGACCAACAAATCCACTGGCTGCTCCATCGGCCCGAAGCTCCGCCCCACATTTAGCAATATCTGATGAGCCTGAGTTTGTTTTGTTTTTAGGCTTATAGCTTTTTAAAGTTATTATAGTGATTTTAAATGTGTGTGTATATTGTATGTTTTTGCTGTTTTAATTTTTGTATATTGTTTTTAATTGTTTTAATCTTATGTGAACCGCCCAGAGAGCTTTGGCTATGGGGCAGGATACAAATGTAATAAAAATAAAATAAAATAAATAAATAAATGTGGCTCTTGATGGATTTGGATAAATTGTTTTGTGTATGCACTTATTAAACACAATGGATACATTCCATTTGGTAATTGTATTAAAATGTTATTGTAGCACACATTTTCCCCAACAATTTAAGCTGAAACAGCTCAGTTTAAGCTTAAATATGGAGATAAGTGATTGAGTCCACACCAAGAATAAAGAAGTGAGACACTGGACATTGGGTTACCTTGGCAACAAATGAGATCAGCAGTAGATCAAACTGTGCAAGCACTTTGTTAAAGCAAGAGTAGGTACTACCTCCCGCTGCTGACTAGATGAGGGTGAGCCAACACTGCACTGCATGCTTCCTCCTCAATGGACAACCATTTTTGGTGTTGAGGGAAGTCTTGCTAAGTCACACTCTGAGCCCTAAGACTTTGAGATTGTGAGCCAGTCAAGCCCCAATGGCATTGCTTTCTTTGTCCCTCAAAGCCCCAAGTAGCAAGTCTCAGCAATGGATCTCTCAGTTCTGGTTTCTCTCAATTCCTCATTTCCCCAATCTTTAATTCAGTTTGTCTCAAACTTTGCAAATTTCTCCAGTCCTAACTTCATTTTATCCCAAACTTTGAGATTTCCCCTCAAAACATTTTCATGAAAATTCATGAGCATTTTTGTGCACATCTCTCTTAATACATACCTTTTTGTACGCATTTTTGCCCAAAATACATATTTTGTGCAAGCAATTTTCCTAATGTAATTCACATTTAATGTTATTTATATGCATTTATATAGACTTTTTTGATTGAAAAACGCAAATGTAAAATTCAGAGAAGTGCGAATTTTGAAGGATATCTACGTTTAATCTATTTATTTATTTATTAATTATTGCATGTCTATACTGGCCAATAGCCAAAGCTCTCTGGGTGGTTCACAAAGGTTTTGGTTGACATAGTATTTCAGAAGTGCAAAATTTGAAAAGTTTACATCCAAATGTGAGCTGGACAATTTCTTCCGCATTCCTACATTAGGAATCCCTTCTCAGTGCCTGCGGGTGCTCACCAATCACTAGATCTTAATCCTTGCATTGCCCTGCAGTAGTGACCAAGGCCAGATCTACACCAAGCAGGATATGACACTTTGAAAACAGTTTGAAAACTTTATATGGAGCGGGTCCTGGGCCCCAACAGTTGTCACTACTGTTATAAACTGTTTTAAAGCAGTAGCGTAGACCCTGCCCAATTGTGCTATCCTAGTTCAAGGCACCTCACCTTGCACTAACTGCCCAATTTCTGCTCAAGTTAAGCATTACAGAAAGGGGGAAATGTCACCCTTCATGTATTTGATTGATGGGCACACACACACACACTCTGGACATTATGTGCTTGTCCTGCATATCAGGATGCATGGGCAGGACCAAGAAAATTCTCACTGAGCCACTGGGGGACAGGGATGGACTTCAAATAGCTTACCCCAAAGCCCGGCCCTTGTGCTAGCTATGTGCAGATGCATACACTTCTCCAAGTGTTCCACTTCCCATCCAGAGCTAGGCACTACACCACCCTCCCCTTGCAACACTATGGGGTTTGAGTTGAAGGGGCAAAGTAATATAACAGAAATATCTCCTGGCACAAAAGCGGCTGAAGTAGATGCAGCTATTTCTCCCTCCATCTTTATCAGCAGAGTCATTTGTTCTATTCAAAACCCACAAGCACATTAGCATCCGTCAAAGGAACCTGATGCTCCATCTTGCACTGCTGCTGCTGTGTATTCTCGACCACTTTCTGTGTAGCCAGCTGCTTGATTGTATTATTAGCATCTACCCACAGTGCAATTATTTTGCTTACATAGTGATGCTAAAAAGCTATTAAGTTCTAGAGGATTGTTTGTTTATAATGGTTGAGCCATCTGAAAGCAAAACAAACTTTGTCAGAAACAGGCAGTGCTGCATAGCACCCCAACGTTAAGCATTGTAATTGGGTGTGAGTGCCATTGGTTTCAGTGAGGCTTACTTTCAAGTAAATGTATTTAGGGCTGGATTTGTGTTTTTGGTTTCGTTCACAAATCACTCAAGACCATCCCATTTTCAATATGAAAATATGAACATATTATGGTCACAAGACATAGGCATAGATCCTGACTATGTGGAAACTTCCCCTGAGCAGAATTACGTTCATGGAACACTCCCACCAGCAGAAGAGGAGGGAAGGCATTATTTTTTACCAGTTCCGTCTCCTGCAGTTCCATGAAACCCCTAAAATCTTTTCTATAGGTTTGGGGGAACAGAGTGGGATGGTACGGGGCCTGCAGAGGAGACTGGAAATCACTTTCCCCCTCTCTTCCTCCAGCAGAAGTTTCTGCCAGATCAGTCCCTCTTTTGTAGATGGAAGGAGATCCATTCCTTTTCATAGTCGCACTATAACATAGCTTGCAAAACAAATAAACGGAAGACTGATAGAATTCAATCAGTGAACCACTGCCTGCAGGAAGAAGAGAGATGTATGAGATTTTCAGTTTGGTTCACAAATCACTAAAAAAATGGATAGGTCCTGTTCACAAATTCCTGAAGCTGACTTCACATTCACAAAAGACTACTATAAAAATGCACTTTAGTCTATGAGGGAAATTTGTGCAATTTTGGAAATTAGTGCAAATTTGGGAAAAGTTTATGCAACTTTCACGTTTCTCTGGCCTTCGGCTATTTGGCAATATAAAATGCAATTAAAACAATACATTTTTTTCCAATTTTAAGTTCACTTCATCCCAATCATTTTTTTTTTAAATTGCAGTAAAATTCATGAGCATCTTTGTATACATTTAGCCTAATATACCCATTTTTGCAAGCCATTTTCCTAGCATAATGCATTTTTGAATGTTTTCCTCCTGAAAATACCTATTTTTGTACATTTAAAAAAATTGGAGAACTTCATTGCAAAATTCAGAGAAGTGTTAATTTCAAAGGACAACACTCAGAATCAGGTTAGTTTTAGGGATAGACAGACTCACCTCTGTCTCAGTGCCCTCCAAGCCAACCTCACTGCCCGCCTGTGCAAGCTGTGGCAGGGCCCGATGAGTGCCTGGAGAGCAGAGTGGGGCCATTTATTTCTTAACCGAGCCACCAATATGTGCATATTGGCAACTCAGTTACTTCTGTAATTCCAAAGTTAAGTAAATGTCTGCCTGCAAATGGCAATGTATGTAACATTAAAGGCTTTAATGTTGCATACATTGCTGCTTTCAGGTGGCCATTTATGCAACTTGTACATTGTACAGTCCCCAATATACACAAAATGGCAGCTTGGTTAGGGGCAAGGCAGATGATGGGGAAAGTCGTTTCCTCCTGTCCCAACAGCATTACGGTAACCAGGATGGGAAGAAGAGAAGGAGTGCTTCTTTCTCCTCTTCCCATCCTGGCTACCATGGTGGCAGTGGTAGAACAGGAGAAGAGAAGGAAGGCCCTCTTGTTCTCCTCCTGTTCCACCAGCACCACTGCCATTGCAGAAGCCAGGATGGGAAGACAAGAAAGGGCACTTCCTTCTCCTCTTCCTATCCTGGCTACTGCAGCAGCACCAGTGTGGAAGGAGGAAAAAGAGAAGGAAGCTTGGAAATACCTGAGCCTATATATTTATTTATTTATTTATTTATTGCATTTTTATACCGCCCTATAGCCGAAGCTCTCTGGGCGGTATATATATATACCGGTATATATATATATATATATATATATATATATCACAGAGAGGGGGAGGGGGAGGAGGGAAAAGAGGATGGCCCCACCTACAACAAGCAAGTACCCCTATCAGATCACACTTGAAGGAATGTAGTCCTCCAGAGAAAAAAGGTTCTGTTTAAATTATGGTTTGTACAAACAAGCCAGAATAAACTGATTTATGATCCTGGCTTATTAACAAATCATAATTTAAACTACCTAGTTTTTCCAGTTGATATGTAACAATAAACTCTGGTTATTTTAAAACAGGAAGAAGATGCTTCCAATCTCTTTCTCACAGCTGTGGTGAAGGTGAGAAGAGGGTAACAACGTAAGAAGACTCTTCCTAGATCAGAACAAAGGCCTATCATCCTATTTCTCACAGCGGCCAACCAGATCTCAAGGGAGGCTCACATGCAAAACATGAGAGCAATATCTCTCAACTATGCTGTAGTTATCCAGCAATTGATATTCAGAGGCATGCTGACTTTGTTCCTAAATGTAACAAGTAGCCATTGATAGCACTGAATTTATATAGTCTCCCATTTAAAGTCATCATCTTTTAAGGTGGTGGCCATCAATATATTCTGTGGAGGCAAATTCCTTAGCCTGGAACTCTTTCATGAAGTATTAAACTATGGCTTAGTATTATGTCTGTTAAACAAAGCCAGAAGGCTTGGCCTAATCTAGGAAATAACAGGTAGCTTCAATAGTCAGCTACAGATATTAGCAACTGGGTTAGTTAAATCATGTCCAGACCATAACATCTGCAGGTATTTCTAAAATGTGTCATAAGTAGCAGCCTCTCAAATCACATCCTGCAGAAATAAGATACACAAACTCATCTGGTATCATCAATAAATTACTCTTTTTCATATAATTTACAAAACGTTTTACATACAAATAGAAATAAATATGGGAATTGAACCACAGAATAAAGATATCCTGTGGCTGATGGCAGGTTCTGAATATTTATCATCAGCTGGAAATCTGGCCTTTCCAAAAATTTGCACATATTAACATTCTAGAAAAGTGATTATTCCAATTATAAGTATTACTATTGGTGCTTCTCGGTGTATTTGCTTGTTTGCAAGTGCTTGTTAAAAGGAGATGAATATCAACATTAAGGGAATATTTGGTGCCTTAATCTGCATATACTAATAAGGCTCAATCTCACAGAAAAAGTTGATTGCCCTTCTACACGGCAATATAATGTTTGCATAATAAAATGCAAAGATGTTTTGGGAATTGAATCTTTGTCAAGCCATTTATCAGACTAAAATTTTAGACCTATATTTAACCTAAAATGCTGGGAGTCACCTTTGTAATCCCTGTATCTAAGCAATATGAATGATCTACTGCACCTACTTATGCACAAAGGACACCATTATTCTATATCAATATCAATATTTTTTTAAAAAAATCTGAAAAGAATGTAAATGCCTGCTTGTACAGGGAAAGTACAAAATGTTCCTCAATTATCAAAACTCAGAGATCAACTACCTTTCATCAGCAAGAATATAATAGTTTAATGTTTTTGTAGTTTAGTGTTTACATTCTAGTCCAGAGTATATAGAATTGTAAACTAGACGAGGGCTGAAGTTTATCAGGGGGAAAAAACATTTTTTGGGCTCCCCATAAATTGTTGGAGAATTTCAACTGCATTTCCAAGAATATTTGCTCAATGTCTCCCCCACCCATAACTCTGCCCACTAACAGGATTGATAATTTCAGGCGCAACTGTGGATCCAGTTTTAATATTCTTTTAATATTGTTTTTGAAGGAAACAATGCCCTCTATTCCATCCATTCCTCCTCTATTAGCCCATTGCTTCCTTATACACCAATATACCTTATACACCTTATCAACTGAGACATTTCTGAGAAATGGCCTTTCCTGAACTTCTGGAGAATTCTGCCCCCTCCTGGACATTACTCAATAAAATATCTTGGCCTTTTGCCAATTAGGGTAAATAATTTTAGGAAATGTGTACATTTTTAAAATCTAGTAATGATTTCTTCAAAGTTTGTATTTGGGGAAATGTACATAAAATGACATAAAAGGGCATTTGCCTCCTGATATAACTACCTGTAGCAAAAAACAAATACAAAACACCCCTGTTTAATTCACCATGCTCAAAGAACCACCACCACAACCAGGACTAATTAGTGCTTTAATGTATTTAAAAATGCTTCACATATATCAAGTAGTTGTTATATTTGTCCTTAAATTTTTATTGTTTCGAAACATGTTGTAAGCTATCTTCTGAACTAAGATTCAAAGGTGGGATATAAATATTTAAAATAAAAAATAAGAAACAATCCTATAACATAACATAACATGGTGCCATTCTTGTTAACAAACACTTTTTATATCCCTACTCCTCACAACACAGCACTTTAAAGTAAAAGTCAAACATTTAAAATATGATAACAATCTACATAGTTATTAACCTGATGAACATTTCAAAAACGCTACATAAAGAACTTTCTATAAGAGATTGCTAATTGTGGTTTTGATGTTATATTATCTCTTTGTGAAGAACTTTGTTATGAAACCTTGATCTATGAAGCCTTGATCAGTTGAAATGCTGAATATTTGTTAGGAGTTGCGTTCCTAACCCATTCGTGCCAGTTTGCTCCTGCAACGTTTAAAATTATACACACACGGACGCATATACACAAATCCAGGAATATAAAGAATAGTTGCAAAAAGAGGCATATATCCATGTCACAACAGTATATATTATTACATAAATGAATATTTTAAAAGTGGGGGATGTCAACGCAATGGAGGATTTGAAATTATGAAGTAAAGGAGTTTAAAGCAGCATGATATGAATCATACCTATCAAACTGTACGAAAGAGGCACAGTACCAATAAAGAAATCTTACTTTTGTATTCCAGGTGAAAACCAGCAGCTGCCACACTAATATCAGAGTGAAAATGCAAATACAGTTGATTGGAAGTGCTGTTCAACAACGCTGGCACTGTTGTACCTGCCAAAAGTATAGGATAAATATAATTCATGGCGAGCTCTGTGCAATATAGTACCTTTAAAAGAAACAAAATGTAAGCAAAGCTTATCTTATTTTATAGAGTGGATCTAACAACTATATCTGATGATACAATTTTATGCACACTCCCTTTGGAGTAAACTCAATTGGGCTCAATAGAACTTACTTCCCAAAGGATAGGGCTGTACATCTCTCATCTTTCATTTGCTGACCTATACATAGCATTGATTGGTTCTAATATATATCTTTCACAGATTTGTTTTTGCAAACTTCCGGATATGATTTGAGGATACTTTACTTTAGAACATCGAGTTCTAAGGTAAAGTAACTCACAGTTTCAGAATCAAACTGATTTTTCCTATATAACTAGTTTTTTTGACTACATTATTCTTCATATAAACAGAATTTGGAGTTGATGTGAAAATGTAAAACAAATTCAAAATAAAAGGAACCAGTTGCAAAGAAAGATGTACTTTCAGTGCCTTGGAGAAGTTGTTTTGTCACACTCTTTTATATATGATTTTGGCAGCAAACCTATACTTTTAATATGATTTACAAACTACTGTGGGTAATTTGTACCAGCAACTCTGCTACAGCATTATAAACATGAATTTTAGTTGCAAGTTGCTTGCAGGATGAATCTATTGCACAACTGTTTCACCACATGCCAATCTCTGCCTGGATGTATCCAAGTCCATATTTTCAACAACTACCAATCTGACAATGACTTGAGATTTTTAACCCACTTTTCAGGGCACAAGGTGAATTAAATTGCTACAAAAACACGAACATACAATTATTATTAAACACAGAGAGAGAGAGAGAGAGAGAGAGAGAGAGAGAGAGAGAGAGAGAAGCTACTGAATTCGAACAAGGGAGTGTTCAGGGTCTTGGTTTATTTTTAAAGCTAGCAGTGGGAGCTTCACTGGGGAGGGAGTTCCACAGGTGTGGGGCTATCACTAAGAAAGCCCTACCCTTGAACCCACCAGCTTAGTAGCTTTTGCCGGTGGGCCAGAAAGTAAGGCCTCTGATGGTGATCTTACAGACATACTTTCATATGCTCAAAGGCACATGACAACAACAACATTAATACTTAGCACTTGCATAGCACTTTCTAGTGTTCAAAGCCTTTCCAATACACAATTACCAAATATCCCTTACTGAAGTGTTAAGAGTTTGTACATGCACACAAACAGTGAAGTTTCCTTTTGTTGTATCTATGGACTACAAGTCTTTGTAGATTTCTGCATACCTGAAAAGCTCCCAAGCCTTGGTGTTGTCATGTCACCACCATCATAGATTTCAAGAGAGTCCCAGTTATGTTCAGTGGCAAAACTTATGACCTGGATCTGTGAAAACAATATCACTGAGTGTTCATTAAACAACATAATTATATATGCTTTTAGAAATAGAGACAGGAAGACAAAAACAACAATGAACTTGACAGCAAACACAGCAATATAAACTATACAGACACTGTCCTTACAATATTGTGCACATTTCTAATAGAGTGCCATCAGAAAGAACCTACATAGAAAGGAATCGTGTTGAAAGGGGGAGAACTGGGCTTACTATGAACAGTTATGAGCTAAAATGTGACCTTTAACGCTAGGTTTCCAAAAATAACAGCTAAATCTCTCAGAGCTGAGCTACATGATCAGCAGATGCACATGACACACTTGTTCCTGAACTGTACTACAGACTTCAGATGAGGAACAATATGTTTGAATGTTACCCAGAATAAATTGCCTGCACATATGAATCTAGACTGTCAGGGAAGAGCTTGGTTAGAACCCTTCTCCCTCACAGGAGGAGGATTCAGATAGGCAACCTTCCACTCAAATGTACAGTCCCAAAAAAGGTATATTACAAAACTCTATTGAGTAGCTTGACTCCAAGTAAGCACAATATGGTGCAAATGACAGATGATTATGATGGTAGAAAAGGCTTTGAAGGAAGAAAAAGAGGAAGACGGGGAAAAAAGCAATACAACGTTTTCGGAAGACAGCATCAGGATCCCAATAAAAATAATTTATACTAGGCAGAATTACACTTATGCACTCCAATCGAGCTCCCTGCCTGTGCTCCTATGCACATTCAGGGTGGTACTCAACTAGTGTCCCTCTTCCAATGGAAGGCATCTATAAACAGGATGAAGAGGATTCAAATTTCAGCAATTGGCGCTCATGCCAGCAGCCCCCTGCAAGTCTACAAAATCTGCTTCAGAAGAACCCGAACTCTCCAAAGCAGATTAAGAGGGAGGGGCGCATAGGAAGCTGCAGGAAGGAGGTGTAATCACCAAAAATCGCCAATGTCCCATTTTTAACCCACTTTTACCTTCCATAAGCATAGTTGGACATCACCCACAGGTCCTTGTGCAGGAAGTCTATTTATTACATTGGGAGTGAGAGGGCTGCACCCATAAATGAATGTACTAATAGATGTCAAGCTTCATCTATTGGACAAGGCAATTTTTACAGGCAGAGGAAGAAAACCACAGGAATTGGCAAATGTAGAAGGGGTCTTATTTTGGATTTTTAAAAAAACACACCTTAATGAAAATAAAGGATATTATAAAGAATACTATTTTGATGTTTTTGTTTTAGTGTTTTCACATACAGAACAAGAGGTTCAGATGTGGAAGAATCCATGGCCAAACTTGGTTGAGCCTTGAACCTCATTGTGGATCTTCACCCGTTACGTAGCAGATATGTCATCATTTGGTAAACACTGTGATGTCTACAAACACATGATGGATGGACACAGTTGAAGGAGCTGTGGCTAATCACAGGCCTAATCTACACCAAGCAGGATATTGCACTATGAAAGTGGTATGAAAGTGGTATATAAAAGGCAGGAGCCACACCAAGCAGGATATCGTGGTATATGGTATGTGTCAATGGGCCCCAACAGTTGTCAGTGCACTTCAATACCTCTATAAAGCAGTAGTGTGGCTCCTGCCTTTTATATACCGCTTTCATAGTGTAATATCCTGCTTGGTGTAGATTAGGCCACAGTTCCCCAGTGAATGCTCACCAACAGCCCTTCTGTGCTTATAGATGCATATCCCTGAAGCAGCATTGAGCAACTATCTCTCAAACTTATCTACTTCACAGGATTCATGCCTATTGCCAACAAAGTTGGCAAGGACATATTGTAAAGCACATTGAGCCTTTGGAATATGGCAGGAAAACCTGTAAAACAAGTATTTATAAAAAACTTTTCAGGAGGCTGTGAGCTTTTTCTTCTAAGAACACTTACTTACAAGGACAAGCAAGCTGTACTCAGGTGAATTAATGTTTTAAAAACATAAAATCGAAGTGTAGAGCAGAGCTTTCGTTTTCACTTTTGCTATTATTCAAAAGCACCTCTATGTTTTCATGTGCTTTTAACAGCCCATGTCAACATTGACAAGGATGGGAGCAGAAATATTACTAGCAACATTGGGGTGAAGAGGGCTTACAAAGAACATACTATTTATTTATTTACTGCGTTTCTATATTGCCTGATAGCCAAAGCTCTCTGGGCGGTTTACAAAAATTAAAACCATAAAAACCATTCAAAATATAAAACAACTACAGTATAAAAACAATTTAAAATACAGTACTGCCTAAAATGTTGCTCAGACAGATCCAGGAATGAGTGAGAAATCCACTCCATTAGATTTCTTTTACACATTTCTGCAATCTGCATTACTGAAATGGATATGGGGCAGATACATTTTATGTCCGACGGAATGCACACATTTCAAAAGTCTGTACATTTCAAAAATATGCACTAACAAGCTTTAGTCAATGGATAGATATGTTCAAAAATATGTTCAAAAATGCATACAACTTGGAACAGTTGCACAAAAATGCAATTTTTAAAGAGGCATACGGATTCATTTGCGTAAAAAAAATAAAAAGTCTGTACAGAACCAGCACAGAAAAGACTTGGAGTTGGGAAAAGGAAAATGTCCCTGGAAATGGACTTAGCAAATCTGCCCATCAATAGTCAGGCCAGGAGGATTTCCTGAACTGTGCCAGTAGCTTAGGAGCCACATTTCCATGTAGCTTTAAAAGTTAGCATTTTTGCATTGTTCTGTCTGAAGTATCATTAGTATCACAGGACTTGGATAAAAAGCAGAGAAACGCTTTTGATTTTCATGTGATTTGCTTAGGTGTTCAGCAAAACATTCTCCCTCATCAAACATGCAAATTCCAACATGAAATGAAAACTCGCTAAAATTCAGCTCAGCTCTAATGCAGTGTTAGATATGAAATGCAGCTTCTTCTAATGAGCTACTCTGAAATCAATGGTTTTTAATTAATTCATATTGCCGTGACGTGAATTTAAAACAATATTTAGCTGGGTAGAATTTTCTGATATATCAAATCTCATATATATATATATATAGATAGATAGATAGATAGATAGATAGATAGATAGATAGATAGATCTAGATCTATAGATATATATCACACTGACATATTCTTCACTTTTTCATTTTAGCAAGAGAGACCGAAAAGGGACCTCTTTAAAAAGTATATAATTGTGAAATAAACTGTTTAAAGGCCTTATTTAAATATTTAATCCTTCAAATAGCTCAATAGCAGATTAAAGGAAACTAGTTTTAGCTGTTTCTGCTTATATACATCAACCCAATCTGAATGTCAGCATATTTTCTTCTTATACTTTAAACAGAGACGGCAGTTAAGAAAGAACAAAGCTCTATAAACATTTCACGGCTCCATTCCATTGCCACCTTCAATATTTAGGCACCCTTAGTGTTCATTTAATGGGAATGCACTGAGCCGGACCAATTGGTTATTTCTTTAGCTACCAGTGAATGGTGCTATTGCTTTACTTAATTACGCTTAAAGAAATGCTTTGGTTAACAGTTCATCAATCTTGATTCCCAAACAGGTTCTTTTAACTAGAGTTCTTTTAACTAAAATACTATATAGTAAATAGGCCAGACAGGAGTCATTTGGCTTCTGTGTGTCAGTGGTGGGGGAGAAGGGAAGGTGCGTTTCCTGGTCCAAGAGCCACTGGAACTGCCAATGAATCTGTCCAAGGGAACATGAAAACATAAGCAAGCAGGTTACTTTCTTCAGGTTTGGTTAGGGGCTGGGGAGAAAAATAATCAATTGATTATCTATTAGTTTCTACTATTGTGAAGCAGCAAATATTCCATTGTTGGCGAAATATGGACTTGCCTGAATACCTGATCCCTCAGTCACTATGATTTTCCACACACAATTCAAGCTGTTACCATAAGGCTCAGGATAGCCTGGAGACAATATAGTACCTCTCCGTTCAGTGAAATTCCGACTGCATGGTACTGAAAGAAAATGAAATTAGGGATAATGACAAAGCCATACCCAATGAACAGCTAAGTTACATTTAAAGCAGAAACAACGTCTGATTTCTGTCATTCTGATAATCAGTCTATAGAGCAAAAAACAAAAACAAAGCATTCTTGGTAGCCTGTAAATAAAGAGACATAAATATATTCAATTACATTTTCTCTGATCATAACCACAACTGCCAAACCACAATGACATTTTAAATTCAGGTGGCTTCTAGCATTTCTTCCTTTGTCATTCCAGCCAGACTTTTTCTAAAAGGCAGGCAGTGTATTGTAGGGCTAGAGTAGAAGCAAGGCACTACAGAAGGACTGAAAATGGCTAGGAAAGGGGGACAGGAAACCAGCCACAGAGCATGAGGAGTAGGGATCAGACAGGAAGAAAATTGTATTTGGAGTTGAAGAAGACAGAGAAAAAGGGAATGGCCCATGGTGGCTGGATAAGCTCTAAGCAGTCCCGCAGCTACATGCCCCAGATTTGTAAAGACAGGGTGGGTCATGCTTGCTTGCCAAGCCTGCCCACATAAAATGATTGTATTCACCATTAATTCTCTATACATCTGTTCTGAAGCAGAAGGAGGACTGGTGTTTCCTAACACACACACACACACACAGAGTTTCAAGAGAAAAAAAAATAGGCTCTTTGGAATAGATCACTTTAGGAATAGCTATATCCATGTTGGGAAATAGAACTTCCTTCTGTGTCATGGAAACATACCAGAAGCTGTATGTATTCAAGTAAAATATATTATAGATATTATCAGTCAAATCCTTGTGGCCTTCGCTTTTTGCTGTCTCTAAAGGCACATTGTCCCTATCAATATTATGAATAATTACAGTGCACAAGTCTAGGGAGAAAAAAAACACTTAAGTGCACAAGAATTCAAAATGGTAAACACAATTCCATGGGAGTTTCCCGCACAAAATGCCGTAAGTCAACTGCATGAATTAAACAAAGCTATTTTGTTTCGTATCATACAAAAATTCTAGGAATGTTACACAAGAACAGCAGCTTCCAAATTGTATCCATTATAAAGCTCCTATAAAGGATGTTTCAGGAAGAGCCCAATTAGTTAACATAAGGTTGATTTCCAGAGGTTCACGTCATACTCCCTATTATGTTTATTAATTTAGAGGCAGTCACGTTGATCATAAATATTCAGCAACCCATGCATCAACCTTGTTAATCTAATAGTTATTATATGAAATGCTATACTGCCTACCAACCAGCTGGTACTCAATTACTTTTGAAATGATAAATTGCTCTTTTAAATTGGACATGGCCAGTATTAATCAATGGAGAGAGAATTTAAGTGTTTAATACTACTTGATGAAACAAGTAGTGCTCTTAAATTCTGATTTAGAAACAGATGACCTAAATATAATAAGCCTTACCCACACAGCTTGGCACTGTGTCGTTCCACTGGGCTAAAGCATTGGGCACCGACCGGCAGCGGATAGCTTTGGAGCCTTGCAGAAGATAGCCAGGGCTACATTCAAAGCGAACGACAGAACCTGCTGAAAATTCAGAGCCAATCCTCCTACCATATCTTGGCTCTGGGACGGAGCTGCACTGTGTATCGCTTGTTCGTGGAACTGCTGTATGAACAGGGGGAAATAAATGTAATCTGAGAATTACCTCCAACACATCACAAAGAATTTACCTTTAGGTAGAATTTGCTGCACTCAGATGTTCTGTATAGCAATGTAAATGTAAATGTATTTTTATTTATTTATTTTTTGGCATAAAGCTTCATACTGATCAGGGTTGAATTGCTCAAATCATTTTTTCCAGAGCAGTCACACCAAAAATCAATCAAGCTACTCTTCAAGAAACTGGTTTGACGACTAAACCTTAAACAGGCAAGTATGACAGACTAAGTCCACAAGCATCATTTCCCTTAGTCTAATACAGTCTGACTGATTTGATTAGGAATAGCTTGCAGTAAGAATATTCGTGATTGCAGCCAAAATATATTACGTGTCTGAAAAAAGATAAGTCACTGGATTTTTAAAAATGGACATTTGACTTCAGCTTATGCAGGCAGGGCTGCATACTACACTACAAACCATATACTATTCAGTGGCCCCATTCAGAAGACACCTTTAACCATGGCTTTAACCATGGTGAATAAGGCTTTTTGCCTTATTCATTGTGGTTAATGCCATGGTTCAAGGTGTCTTCTCAACGGGGCCAGTGGCAGAGTATGAGTGCATGGCAAGGTTGACAGTAGAGGTTGTAAAAGTGATGTAGGTTTCAGAAGGGCCATTTTCACATCTGCTCATGAGGCCAAACACCCACTGAGGCACATCATGCCCAAACCAGGTGGCAGCAGCAAAGGAGGCATCCAACATCACCATCCCATTGGGGCATGTGCAGACATGAGAAAATAAGACGGAGGAAGAGACATCAACATTAGGATACCCACCAAACAGCCTAACCTGCAAGAAGAAAGATAAATAATCTATTTTAAAAGCACAACATTCCCCTCCCTGACATTGCTCAAGGTCTCTGTCTGACATTTAATGGGTTTTTAAAACTTTTAGTATGTGACAACATTTGCAATTGTGAAGTCTTCAAATCCAAATCATATGTCCACGCAGAAGCAAGCTCTACTGGGTTCAATGAGACTTGCTCCCAACTAAATGTGTATAGGACTGCAGTCTAAATCTAGCAACGATAATAAAGCAACCAACCCTTTTGGTCTACCCTCATGGTATAGTGATTACCACCCATAGAAAACAATTTAAAAAACCCTAATTTTAGTGCAGCTGTGACTGAGCAATAGCATTGATGTTCATGAAGAAGACAGAGGTACATGAATGGGGCATATAAGAAGCAAGAGGATATTTTTCAAATTTTGAGTGACTAATATGAGTTATAAGAGGTGTTGTCAGTCTTCAGGCTCCCTCTCCAGGGTCTCTATAAAATAATTTTTCAATAAGCAATGCTATGCACAGATGGGCATTTTAAATGCTAGGGAGGCTTATTATCAACGTAGTGCTAGATAATGATGTGTTTTAGTATAGAATTATTTATTTTATTTCATTATATTTATGTTTCCTCCAAGAAGTAAGTATCTTCCCATTTTTACCTTCACAACAATATTGTGAAGTAGGTCAGGCTGAGAGGTAGTGACTAGCACAGATTATCCAGTAAGAAATGGGAGGCTGATCCTTCTCAGGCAGCAAAATGTCCTGAGCAAGCACTGGCTGTGTATGTGTGCATGTCCTGTCAGCCTACCGTGTCTGAATGAGGCAGTGGATCAGTCTATGTCTCTTCATTAGCGTGTGTGTGAGTGTGCATGAGAGAGAGAGGGGAGGGGGCGCTTCGGTGTATGCTTATGTTTTCTGTGTCTGTATGTGTATGCTGTAAAAGGGTATGTTCCTGTTTGTATTACTCTTGCTTCCAGAAATGTGTGGATACCGATTTACACTAAAATATGCAGTGAAAATATTTTTGCATTATAACTGTACATTTCTGGCTGTGTTTGAGTGTTTTTATGCACATGGGATTGTTAACAGGGACTGGCCAATGAGATCATATTATGCCAGTACTCTTCCAGCTGCACTGGGTGCTACTCCATACCTGGGCCCGATTCAAAGTCCTGGTCTTAACATCAACATTTAAAACTCTAAACAGCTTGGGGCCAAGTTAACTGAAGGATTGCCTCCTCCTATATGTACCTGCCCGGATCCTAAGATCATCTTCAGGGGTCCTTCTCTGTGAGCCCCTGACAAAGGAAGAGAAGTGCGAGGTTACCAGGAAGAGGACATTTCTGCTGTGGCATCCCAGCTGTGGAATGAGCCCCCAGAGAGATTCGCCTCACACCGATGTTGTAGTCTTTTTGGTGCCAGTTGAAGACCTTTATGTTTTCCAAGGAGTTTTAGCATTCTAGTCTTTTAGCTCTGCTGCCTGTGTGGGCAGAAGGGTTGGGTGCCTTCTTTCTGGGGGAGACCAAGTGGCCCACAGTTGTCCTGCATCACAGGCACCCCAGGGACTCTGGCCGATAGTTGCACCATGGGGTCTTTGTAGCCTCCTTTGCATTGAAGGAGGCTACAAATGCATTGCTATTAGGTTTTTTTTCTGGTTATACAAATTTACTGTAATTTTAAGCTTTTATATTTTATATTGCTTTATGCTGTATTTGTGGTTTTAATTTTTGTGAAATGCCCAGAGAGCCTTGGCTATTGGGTGGTATAGAAATGTAATATATAAATAAATGTGTGAGATCAGTATTGGGGGCAGAGTAGGACGCCCACTTGAGACAGCTAGCCCTGGAGCCCATCATGGTCTTGATAGACAACTGCACATGTTTAGCCTGGAGAAGAGAAGATTGAGGGGAGATCCAGACGGAGAGGCGAGTAAGAAATAAATTGTTGTTGTTATTATTATTATTATTATTATTATTATTATTATTATATGATAGCACTCTTCAAATACTTGAAAGGTTGTCACACGGAGGAGGGCCAGGATCACTTCTCAATCAACCCAGAGTGCAGGATACGGAATAATGGGCTCAAGTTACAGGAAGCCAGATTCCGGTTGGACATCAGGAAAAACTTCCTGACTGTTACAGCAATATGACAATGGAACCAATTACCTAGGGAGGTCTTGGGGTCTCCCACACTAGAGGCATTCAAGAGGCAGCTGGACAAACATCTGTCAGGGATGCTTTAAAGTGGATTCCTGCACTGAGCAGTGGGTTGGACTCGATGGCCTTATAGGCCCCTTCCAACTCTACTATTCCATGATTCTATGAAATTCATTGAATCTCAAGTTCTTTTTGTCCTGAATATGAAGGATCTTACAAATTCTGAAAAATACTTATCAAAACTAAATTGAAATGAAATTCTCACCCATCCATAGTCTTGTACAGCACTGGATGTTTCCGAGTGCTATAGCAAATTAGCAAGCACCATGTAATTATGGAAATGAGAGCAAATGATTCCTTTTAAAACACAATTGTACTGAAAATGTGAGGATATTTAACTTTAGCATCACAAAATGCCAAGTGTGTGTGTGTGTGTGTACGTGGGTGTGGTAGCAGTCCTTCATGGCACAGCTAATACCAATCATCATGCTTTTTGTGAAATATAAAATATAAAGTAATGCAGTCATCAGAAAAGGGAAGGCAGCTCATATGAGGCCAGAAGAAATATATCGTTCAGAAAATGGCATTAAAAAACCATTATATCAAAATTCAAAGGTAGAAATCTAATCATGTACTAGTTTTGATCAGAATATACAATCATATTAGCTATCGTCCTCCTTCCCCCCCACCCTAATCCTTAGTCTAATTCTAAGATAGAATGTTGACAAGCTAGTCTTCTTAGATGGTATCAGAAACAAAATGCATTTTCTGTAGTCATTATTCTTCATCTGTTAGTGCTATGAAACAAAATAAAAACCAGCCTAGTGGAAAAGTGAACAAGGAATTGGGTCAATCTGAACTACTAGGTGATAAATAAAATGACTGACTTTCCAGGCCAGATTAGAGTTTTCATTCAGGAATGTGGATGTTGCTCTCAAAGGTATTTTAACATAAGCAGGCAGTCCTGGGAAATCTATTCCTATATTTCACAGGAAGATTGAAAATCCCCAAATTGTTGAAGCATATTTATTAAATCTAATTAAATGCCACCAACCACATGCCTTGGCTAAATCTTTTAACAACTAGGGATCGTACTACATTCATCTTCCAAAAATGAAAACTTGAATAGCTGCAAGATTCTCCAGAGATAAATAAAGCAGGCTTACTTATTCAATTCATTCTGAGATGCTGAGAACAGCATTCCCTATTTTTCAAATTCAATCCTTTCTGGCTACTAGACAAAATAATCTGATATCCTAATATTAGCAATTGGAAAAACAAACCCAACACCCTCACCCTTCCCAACCTAGCAAACAATTATGCACTAATTGAATAATTTGTTACACGATAAATAAATGCTTCTTCTCCGCTAACCTGGAACTATATTTTATAAGGAATTCAAGAAAACATGGGTAGTAACCAATGGTTGAACTCATGGAAGGATCTCCTCTCCTCACAGAAGTACTGAGCATAACTCCCACTCAACAAACTGAAGCTCTTTCTATTCAAAAACATTGCATGTTGCCCATAAACTCAATACAAATGACTGGGCAATTTGGAAAGTAGCAGGGAGAGCATTTTCAAAGTGTAGTCTCTGCTCAGGAAGGGAAGAAGCAGCCAACTCACAATCAGAGTAGGGATGCCTTTTGAAAACGTCCGTGCAGTTCTTGGCTCAAAAGAATATGCTTAGAAATGCATATTTTGAGAAAAAATACATATTTAAATGCAGATTTTAATAAAATGAAACGAGATTAACAAGTGAATAAATGCAAAAGTGACACAGGCTGGAAAATAGATTGATTTGTCCATCACTACTTAGGCAAGTTTATGCCTAGGGATGGACAAATTTGTCCATTTCACTTTCTCCAACATTCAAAGTTGCTTTCTCATTTCTGAGACTTTAGGATACATTATCCATTGGGCTTAGAAGGCTACTGACCAATTTTTTTTATAAGAATCAGGGTAAGTGTAAAGCACTTACCTAAGCATGTATGGGTCCCACGTCCCATGCTTTCTGAATGAAAGGGCTTTTAACCATGTGACAATTCCCTTGCATTTAGTGTTTGCAGACCAGAACAACATTATTTTGGATTATTAACCATTGGCATCATGGCATGTGAATTCTGCACATAAGGAGTTTAGTGCATGGTTAACTGTTTTTCACAGATGCCACATCACATCTATAGCAGCCCTATCTCTGTTATTACAAAGGAAAGAAATATAACTTTTTAAGGAAAAGACAATCGCTATGATTTTATCTGGCACTATAATTGTATTTGCTGGCAACATGCCCATGCATAGACCACAAAAAACAGGAAAGTAAAAGGTAAAAAAAATACCTTGGTAGACAAAATGGAACCCCCTGGCAGATGCCCCACTCTTGGCACTAAACCTCAAGAGAATCTGATTGGATGTGGCTAAAGGCAACGTCTCTCCTATATGTTTTAAAAAAGAAATCATGAACAATATAAATATAAATATAAATATCACCCTCCTTTTTATACATACAGGCATAAAACATTGAAATCTAGTATTCAGACAAGATTAGTCTTTTTAATGTATTTTTATTTGTAGTTCTCTAAAAAATAATAATACAATGAAAGCATTATAGTTGTGCTGAAATTATGCATCTTTTTCTAGGAATAATTTCAGCATATTGAAAAACGTTTATTTCAGCACTTCTTTCAAAAAATAATGCACCTGTTTATTTACACTGCTTGCCCTTTCAATTGATTTCATTCGTTATTTGCATTGGGATCTTCAAGAAAAAGTTCCTGTTTACTGCTCCAATCAGTCAGCCATGCTTCTTCCAAAATGTTATATTCCATTTCCTCCCCCAATGGCCAGTCAGCATTCTGTGGCCATTGAGTATACTCAGTCTTCGATAGGCTGTTTTGTGGGTGATCCCCTCCCCAACTTAAGTTTTCATATTTCTGCAAGCCTGGTGACTGTCTACTGGAAGAACTGACACTGTTGGTAGAACAGACATCCCATCCCCCATGCAGGTCCCTACAGGCAGCTAAAATCTGATTCAGAGGGTTAGGGGATCCTCTGGAGCATGTTTGGGGGACACCCAGAGACCGCCAGGCAAGGAAAGAGAGAAGTCCATTTATGTGAGCAGAAATCTGCTTATGTGACATTGAAATGCCATCCATTGGGTTTCCCCTAAACCTGCTGATACTGACTTTGCGTAGGTGGCATGTGCTGTTTTGGCTACATAAGGACCAGGATCCACCTCTGAACATTGGAAACAGAGGAAATGATCACAAAAGAATTCTGATTAAGTATGCATTGTAATTCAAAATTGTGTGCATGTGTTTAATCCAAGAAGCTCCACTCTCACTCTCAAGTGTGCTAATTGGCTATATAGTTGTGATGTCTCTGACTTTACTTTATCATCCCATATTGGCTAGGATCACACATTTTAATAATCAAGGAATGAAAGAGAAGCAGTAACTAGAGAGAGAAATTGCAACAGCAGCTAGGAAAAACAATGACACTGAACATGAATGAAGAAGGTAGTATTTGCACAAAGTGGGTTTTTTTGGTGGGGGGGGGGGGATATACACTTCTGCCATTTTTAAATCACTGCTTTTATTCCAAAAATGTGAACTGGAGAATACATGGTGTAGTCATTAAGATACTCAGTATATATGCATACAGCTGCATATTTCTGCTTTACAGATCCAGGAGTATACACTAATTAAAGCCAAGCTTTCTACACTGAGGTAGATTATTTTTTATTATTATTTTCTATAGAATATTATTTACCTGAGTGAGATCCAGAAAGTGAACTCAGAAGTCTACCCTGTGGATGTTCTCCATCAAATAATTCCACAACATCATTCAGAGCTGTTTGGAAATAGGCAAACTGCCCAAAGACAACTGTAAAACATAATAAAAGAAGAAAAATATGTATTCAATATAAAACAAGTTAAATTAACTTACGTTTCCTGAGTTCATTAGGGTTAAAAAGGTTTTGTTGTTTTATGCCTTATCTATTGAGGTTAACTAAGACCTCTGGTCTATTGTTAGCACATTATTGATGCTGATTGTGACAGCCAACAATTCACAACCTACTCTGCATTGACATTTCTAGAATATTGTTAGTAAGACACTCTTCTAGAAATGTTATAGTGCACAGGAGATTACTGACATAATGATTTGCATTCTGGAAGCTGTAGAGATAATGGAGATTATATTATATTATTATTTATTACATTTATATACCGCCCCATAGCCGAAGCTCTCTGGGCGGTGTACAAAAATTAAAAGATTGAACATTAAAAAGACAATATACAAAATTTAAAACCATCTCCATAACGGAAATACGATCAACTGTGATGAATATGATTATTTCAGTGCAAAGATGTTACAGGTTCTATGACATCAGTTTCCTTAACTGTGTTCCTACAGAAAGTCAGCAGAGGAATACCGGAAAGGTATAAAAACACTCCCAGGGATGTTATTTTCTATGATACTTCCCTAAAGACTGGCTCTCGTATCAAACCTGCCTTGCTCTGTGCCTGGAATTCTGGTTTGACTTTAATTTGAAGGAAGTAGAGAAGGGGCATAGTGGTATGCCTTAAAATGCTCAAAGCTCTTGTTGAGGATAGGGGATGACAAGGAGTATATGTAATACAGTTTTCCTATGGCAAATATGAGGGCTTTGTTCCAGCCGACGGATAGCAGGGCTCTGCAGATTCAATCACTTTAATGGCAACACTTCTCTTGTCAGAAGCAGCACACATCTGGGGAGTCTAGCAGAGGCATCACTGACTTCTAAGCAACAAGACTATGAGTCTGGATTGTGATTTCTGGGAAAAAGTCAGAAATCACAATCCAGACTCATATATCCTGTCCCCCACCCCCGTCTCTGAATGAATCTGTTCACAGTTGTTGCACACTTACAAGATGTTTCCAAAAATCCTCTGCGACTGGAGGGGGAAAACCCCTGGGTGCCAGCTGGAGAAGAAGCATTTTTAGGATGTGACCGATACCTCCCATGTAGTAGTAGATTCCTGCCTGTTCTGCAGGAATCTACTACTTTGCAACCAGGTGCAAAGAGGCCAACTAGTTCCCAGCACATGCCTGGACTCAATTGCAGGTTCCATTACAGCTACTGCAATCCACATCAGAGCTTTCGTGGAGTGGTATGGAAGACTTCTGCTCACCACAGAAAACCCCCTCATTAGCCACCAGAGATGAATGAATCTGTTGGTTTCACTTTCTCCTGCATTTCTCGAATTCTTTCCTCTCCCAAATATGAAGAACATTGTGAATTTTGATACATTCTTATAAACAATGAACTAAAACAAAATAATTACCCATCTGCACTGTCCAAATGCAATAGGTACAGCTGTCCCCAGCATAGAAAGAACTATGATGTACCTGACCATTGTTGTATTTGTTGACCATAACCTCATTTTGAACTGCCCAGAGAGCTTCGGCTATTGGGCGGTAGAGAAATGCAATAAATAAATAAGTAAATTATGCAACTAAATAATAAGGGGGGTGGGGAGAGAAGATGAATAGCCAATCAGAAAAAGGGATTCAAAACCAGATTATTAAAACTCAATCACTCAAAGCCCTGGGCCCAGATTATTTATTTATTTACAATATTTATGTACTGCTCCTAGATTCCAGAGCAGTGAACATAGGAATAAAACAGTAAAATATAAAAAGATTAAAACAGCATATTAAAATTGTTCCATCTAAAACAGAATACCAATAAAAAACAGTGCCTGATCAGTTGAGGAATACTTCCTGGAAAAGAGCTGTTTTCAGGAGGTGCCAGAAGCAGCACAATGTTGGCGCCCGCTTGAGCTCCAGATGGATGAATACCTCAATTTCAGTTCCTTCTGCATTTGCCTTTTTAAAAAATTTCAAGCTCTTTTTGTCTCAGATATGGAGAACTTTGTGGATTTGGATAAATTCTGATCAAAACCAAAATTAAACAAAATTCTCACCTATCCATATTGGTCACATCAGAGGCTTGGAGAATAGACTAGGATATTCCGGGACTTTCCAAGATATTATTTCACATGTACAAGTTGAGTACAGGACAGGCAATAAGGCAGCCTTTTCGCAGGCCCCCTTAGCCATACCAAAGGACTAGATCCCAGGAGGAGGTTTTCTAGTTTAGACCTAGAATCCCCATACCATTCAAAATGTCACCTCAGATGCCCTTTATCATATTCAGTAGAGTCGGCATGCACTAAACATACCAATCCTCACACTGGATCTGATTGTGGCCGGTGAGGTATCATCCTAGACAGCTCATGTGAACTCCAAATTGTATGCTCAGAGAAGTCAGCTAGGCTTCGTTATCCACAGCAGAATCTTGATGGATTCTTTGGCTGGTTTCACACAACACATTAGGCAACAGAGGCGGCTCTCCCCACACAACATGTTGCTACCCTGTCCGTTGAGCAGCTGAAAGTTCAAGCGTCCATCTTGGTTGCTGCATCTCCTCCCTCCTCCTCCCTCAGTCCTCCAGTCGTATCCCAGCATGCACCGCAGGTTCTGCTGGCTGTATCAGAGCAGCTGGGGGTTTCGGCTGCTCCGGCCGGCAGAACTCTATGCCCAAATGGAATAGTGCACAGAGAGAGGGGGATTGGTTTCGGATGACACTTTAAACAACAGGCTTCGGGCAAAAAACTTGCAAGCCTGTTGTTTCTCTCCATTGCTTAATTGGGCAGAATAGCATACCATCAGTTGTGTGTGCGTGGTGTGTAACCCTCCACACGACACAATAAGCAACACAATTGATAGTTGCTTCCCCCATCTTCGTTGCCTAATGTGTCGTGCAAAACCAGCCATTGTGTTGGTGAACAACTTGTTCAACTCACCACTCCACACCTAGCAGATATGACTGCCACACACACCTGAAGACTAACTTTTACGTTGTCTTTATCCTTCTCTCTGCATGCTGTAGTGAAGTGCAGTGCCCCTTAGGAAACCATTGGCAAGACTGACCTCAGCTCAGGGCAAGTTATAGCACTTCAAAGCCACATTTCAAAATATAGGCTTTGCATTTTTGTTATTTTCCATATATTTCCTTTGTAACATATTGGTGAAAATACTCACTTAATTCTAAGAATAAATCTTCATTTAACAGAAATGTAACTGTGAACTATTATTTTCTTATAGCTATTAAAATGTTAGTTCAACCATAGTTTTCTCCACATGTATAGAAATTAAATATAGGAGCATAAGAGAACCTATTAGTATCAATGTGGTGCTGATAAATGCTTTGACTACTTGACCACAAGGTAAAGAAAAAATGTTTTGCTACTCAGCCTTTAGTGTCATAAATATATCTCCTATATAAAACTCCAATATATTTTTATTGTAATTGCTATCTTGGGACACTAATAATTCTGAATGCTGAATGATTTCTTATTTAAATGGTCCAGTGCTCAAGTCTTTTTCCCATGTCTGTTTTATAACCTCTACAACAGCAAGAAAGAAAAACACAGTAACAAAATGTAGTCTTATCTGCAGGGAGCAATAATGCAGTCAATACCTTATTTCATATTTTATTCCTAGTCTAAAGTCACCAAAAACCCACACTCAGGCAAAGAGTAATGTAATGTTCCCCATGATACACAGTGGGGTTAGTGAAATAAGACAATGAATCATTGAAATGCGTTATCTGATCGAATTTGGTTAATTCCCTCATTGACAGTATTGCGTTTACCTACTGTGAAATTGTATTTACTCAGTCTCAGGGGGAAAAAAGATTCTGATGTGTTAAAAAAAAAGATACATTTCTAAATTGGAAAAAAATGAATAATTTTTATCAGTTCAGTCATCCATATTTCTCTCCACAATTTATTTTTCAAAGAGGTTTATTTAAAAAACAAAACAAAACACCACAACCATTTTTACATTGCAGTTAAAAGAAACATGTCTTGGGGATACAGAAACTATAGAAACCACCTTCTAAGCATTTCTCCTGCCTTAACTGTAGTCAAAAGGCAAAAACTATTCATTTATATTTGCTAGCCAACCTCAGGGTTGTCCAAACTCAACTGTGTTGGAGGGCAAATTCCCACCACCTGGCACATATCAGCAGCCATGCCCATAATAATCCACTGAAAAATGTTCATTCCACCTAAATTCAATTATCACACAATCAATTCCATCCCAGTTCAGCATAATATTGGTGGGGGGGAGGGGGGTATTATTCCTATACCTCTGGCAACCTGCCTATTTTAAAACATTTATAGCTTGAACACAATAACAAAGACTGAACGGGCCTCTTTGCTCTACTAAGGACATGGACGTCCTAGCATTGAAGCTGGAACAAACTGGATGAAGAATGGTAGGCTTGCTGTGGTCTCTGTGTAGGCACTTGCTAGTCTATCCAACTATAGGGTGACCAGATAAAATCCAGGTCAGGGCTCATGTAACTTTAACAGTTGAAGAGAAAAGGGAATTTCAGCCAGTGTCATTTGTATGGAATTAGTTCCTGGTGAAATCCCCTCTTCATCACACCAGTTAAAGGTGCAGGCACTATACTAGAGAGACCATATACAAAAGAAGGCAGGGCCCCTGCAACTTTAACTGGTATGATGAAGAGGGAATTTCACCAGTAACTAATTGCATACAAATGACACTGGCTGAAATCCCCTTTTCTCTACAACTGTTAAAGTTACAGGAGCCCTGACCTGGATTTTATCTGGTCACCCTATCCAACTAGGCACCTAAGCATATTACATTTTGAACCCCAGACTCTTTCTTGAAGGATTTAATCTGGGTGGATGCAACAAATTTGCTTTATTTGTAAAGAAATGCCAGCCAAAATAAACTTCTCAGCCCATGGAGCAGAGTTATACACTTGCTTGAAATTGCTACTTCATCACTTTGCAATCATGTAACAACCACACTCACCTGAATCAACCAGCATACGATAATACAAATAAAAAATGCAACTGTAGGCAAAGCTTTTTTCTCAGTAGACAATTATAATCATACACCGGGACCAGCAACAAAATCTTGCAGTGGATCTTTATGCCCTAATAGGACTGCTGCTGCTGCTGCTGCTTAGGGTTCCAGCTAGCCAGCAATGCTATCCATCCTCCAAGATACTCCATCCCCCTCCCTGCTCCCCCACCCTGATGCTTGACATACCTTGACTACTGAGCATGCTCAATGCGAGGTTTTCTTAGGCTTTCATTGTAAAGGTTTTCATTTTAAAAGATTTTGCCTGGGGTACCTCCTACCTCTTGTTTCGTAGGGAGCCTGTTTTGGCTACCTAGCTGTGCTTACATTTACTTTCAGAGAGAGTGATTAAGACTCCATTGTGCAAAACTACAGTTTCAGATCAATTAAATTAAGCAGCAGGAGGATATAGAAAACATTTACATCATTTGATATTTGCAAAATGTTTATCCTTTCAGCAGGCTGACCAGATAAAATCCAGGTCAGGGCTCCTGTAACTTTAACAGTTGTAGAGAAAAGGGAATTTCAGCCAGTGTCATTTGTATGCAATTAGTTCCTGGTGAAATTCCCTCTTCATCACAACAGTTAAAGTTGCAGGGGCCCTGCCTTCTTTTGTATCTAGTCACTCTAGTATAGTGCCTGCAACTTTAACTGTTGTGATGAAGAGGGAATTTCACCAGGAACTAATTGCATACAAATGACACTGGCTGAAATTCCCTTTTCTCTACAACTGTTAAAGTTACAGGAGCCCTGACCTGGATTTTATCTGGTCACCCTACTTTCAGTCTATTGCATATACAGATCCTTGTCATCTCAATCTAGGCCCAATGTTGTGACATGGGAATGATTCTAATGATTTTCAATCATGATATCACCACCAATTTTAGATCACTTTCTCTATGTATTACATTTTTGAAAAATACATTGGCTAGGATCCAAAGAGCTATTGCATATTCACAAAGGGCTCAGGCAAGTCAAGTGTGGTTTTTGATTGTTTTGCTTTGAGCAGCAGACAACTGCCTGCCACCCCCAACCCCACCAAACACAATACTATTATTAATTTTATTTTACAAATTATTATTATTATTATTATTATTATTATTATATCTCTTTCTTAGTCATGGAGGTTTTTCTAGACAGACATGCTGGGCTTTGCCAGGTCATGTTGTCTTTTACTGATTCAGGAATTTCGTGACAATTGAGCATGTTTTAAGTATGACTGCTTTCTGGATGTTGTTATTATTATTATATTAATATACAACTTCCCAACAAAATTAAGAAAGCAGTGAATACAATAACTTAATCAAGGATTCTGGGTAGCACGAGGAGTTACTGTTTGAGAGACACAAGGCCAAAGATCTTGGGGGGTAGGTGGAACGAGTTATACATAATTTTGAATTCCAGCCATCTCAATATTTTGTTTTTTTAAAAAATATTACTACTGATGTATCATGTATGAGCTAAGAATAATGAATGATTATTCCCAGATGACAACTGATGTAAGCAATTAAAGTTCATGATGCCCTTGGATAATTGTTATCTGCTATGCTTAACTTGATGATTGCCCTGGAGAGTAGAGCCTTGCAATTATTCTAACAAAACAATATAAAAAGCATATTCTTGATAAATATTGAAGAGCAGTATAGTCTATACTCTTTAACAGTGTTCATTCATGGCAAATGCAGACACTTTTAGCTTTTTTCAGCAAATTGTACATAGAGTGTGTGTGTGTGTGTGTGTGTGTGTGTGTATATGTATATATATGTTAGTAAACTTTACATACCAGAAAAAAACTTACCAAATTCCTTAGGCACGGTAATTGAATACTGACAAGTCTGCCCAACAGTGTAGTTCTGAGGGTAATTTGGTGATAAAACCACTCCATCTGATCCAATATACTGGCCCCCACAGGGAGCTGGAAAAAGAAAGTGTATAGACATTTAACATGGGGGGGGCAGTGTTATTGAACTATAATAAAAATAAGAACTCAGTCCATTTATGTTACTGTCAAAACAATTCTATGTATGTTTATTTGGAAGTAAGTCCCACTGTATTCCATGGGGCTTAATCTCTAGAAAGTGTGTTTAGGATTGTAGCCTTACTATTTGTTAAGAATGAACTGGTAGTCACAATACTAGATGCAATCTGAAAAGAGAAAAATATAAATCTACATCTGATAATAAGGTAGCCATAATTCTCATAGTATTTTATCACTATTCATTAATGGTATGAAGTTGATCATAATCAAATTTCCATCTTGGTACTTTCCCATCCTGCTAACTGCATAATTCATATGTAATATAAGATATCTAGGAAAATATAAATTGCAAAATGATGTGACCAATATCCATGACTGATCATGTGCTCTGAGAGATGGTTTACATTGCTGAATTGCTTCCAATGATTATATATGCTGAGATTTGTGATTACCACTAAAAAGATAAATTTCTGGCACAGAACAAATAAGTCTTCAGTGATGCAATTTCAGCTCTAGTACTCCAATACGTTTATCTTTTGGCATCTGCAAATACCAACAATTTTAGAATGGCCATGTCTTTCCCATGTCCCATGTCTTTCCCATAGTCTAAAAGGCAAATAATATTTTTAAGTGTACAATCCAATCAATGTTAAATGGTTCTAAGTCCCATTGATTTCAAAGTAAAATATCTATGCATTTGTTTAACACTGTCATTTAAATCAACGGGACTTTAAAGGGCATAATATGGATTACATATTATGCTCTCTGTGTATTTCTAAAGCAAAATCTAGGAAAATCAATTACAAGTTCATATGAGCAGTCAGGCATTGATCTCATTCAATCACTATAGTTCAGTATTCTAAAAAAAAACCCACGTGAACAAAAAAACTTGTTTAATGTGGATGCATTTACAACAGGGGTGGGAAATTTATAACACTCCAGGTGTTTGGGCTACACCCCCCCCCCCTCCACAGCATATGCTGGCAAAGGCTGTAGCGATTTGTAGGCCAAAATACCTGGAGGGATACAAGTTGCCAACCCCTGATTCGCAATATCTGAAGAATTATTACATTTATTAAAGGTTGCATCCAATTAAATTGCTCTGCTGACAGAAGGCTCTTTTGACCCAGTGAAGGCTTCTGTAAGTAGAACGAGAGGGAGGTGGGGGGGGGTTGCTGCAAAGGGATAGGGAAATCAGCAAAAAAATGTATCCCTGCTTTCCATTCAGAGAAGCCTCTGCTAGATCAAAACACCTTCTATTAGTGGAGGAAACACAACTGGCTACATTGGAGGAGGGGTCCCCCTTCCCCCTGCACCACAGCTCATCCTATTCAGTATAGTCCCCCAATCCTCTGTGTAACATTTTCAGGGGGATGGAGAGGCTACTGTGGGGCGGAGGGAGCAGGGAAGTCCACTTCCACCAACCTAGTACCACATGTCAAAATCTGGTTTCAACACAAAACCTTTATTTAGTGATGAAATAGCATCAATGAAGAACTCATGATAACTTTTATTAACAGAGCACATCTAAGTGTAGGCACAAGTACCAAAGAAAACCCACCCATGCACTAGCAGATAGCAGTTACATGAACAAACGGACTTCAAGCCTGTGGTGGATGGTGAGGTGGTTTAGGAAGCAAAACCACCAGTGGCCACATGGCAATAGCTTAGCTTTCAGCATCAGATAGTGGGTGGGTACTGCAGGCAGAATAGTAGAAATGCACAGTAGTGGAGTAGATGGGTGCCTGGGTATGGTAATGGACTGGATGAGGGCCAATAAACTGAGACTCAATCCAGACAAGACAGAGGTACAGTTAGTGGGTGGTTCATCTGCCTGGCTAAATGATGTTCAACCTGTTCTGGAGGGGGTTGCCCTCCTTCCCCCCCCCCCACCAAGGGCCATGTTTGTGTTTCAAGTTGCTGTCAGATGCATCACTGTCACTAGAGCCATAGGTAGACTCGGTGGCATGAGACACCTTTTATCAGTTTAGCTGATAAACCAACCATGCCCTTATCTGAATAAGGATGTATGAAAAATTCATTTTAATTTGTTTTTAATCAGGATTTACTGAGGTCTCACTTTCCAAACCTCAGACGCATTCTGGAGTAGAAGTCTGTACATTTTTGAGCATGCAATGTGATCTGAGGACCATGTGTTTGACAGAATGTGTACATTTGAAAACTGAATGAAAAAAGTATGCTTCTAAAAATGCACATACATAAACTTTAATCAATTGCAGAATAATTTGTACATGTTAGAGATGCACAGAACTGATGTGCACACTTGGAAAAATATACATGGATTTTCATGTGGAAAGAAAAAAAACCTGCATTTTTAAAAATTGTGTATTTCGCAAATGTGAACATAAGTTCGGGAATTTGCAAGCATTTTCAGAGAACATGCTCTCCCATGTGCATTTGGGATTGTGAATGAGGCATTTCTGAGTGATTTGCAAACTGAAAAAAAAATTCCCATACATCCCTACAAGTTGTCTGGTGGCCTTGGGTAGACAGGTCTCAGGGCAGACAAGTGGGAGAACTCCACCCTCTGGTCTGCTCCTTGGGTATAAATTAAGACACCCCAACTAGACTCAGGCCAGTCTTTTTCTTGCAAAAAACAACCACCACCACCACCACCACTTGGGGAGAAGAGACCAAAATTAATGTATTGTGTTTTCTTTATAGTAGTTGTGCCCTGGATACTTTTTGATGGCATAGGAATATCCATGAAAGTAAAACAGAAAGTCTGAAATTCAAAATTATTTTAACCGCTGATATTTTTCATTTATTAAGGGAAAAAATGTTTTTGCTATGTCTAGCAGACAAACTGAAGGGCAGATTCTAAACTCAACAAAGCCTATAAATATTCTTTAAGAATATGAAGTCACTAAAACCATTCATGTCTTTGTAACCTTGTGTGGGCAACGAATGCAACTAGTATGCAGCTAATCAAAATTAAATATAGATTAACAGTTTGTTATTTCTATATCAACTATGGCCTTCAGTTTTATTAGAAACTATGTAGGTTTCTCCACAGAAATAACTGATAGATAGCAGAGAATAATGTAGACCAGGGCTTTTCACTGCAAGACCTGAGGGCCACTGACAACTCCCAATCAGTTTAAGTGCAGCTCTCTACTGTTCTATCCTTCCTTCCTTCCTTCTTTCCTCCCTTCTCTTTCTCTCTTTGCAGGAGCTGCTCACTCCCAACAGCAGCTCTTTAGCTTTGCCTTGTTGTTTGCTGTAGTGGTGGGCTGGAGGAGCTTTGGGATGGAGGGGTCAGGAAACCTGCCAGTCATCAGCTGTCAGTTGCTTAGATAGAGGTGAAGAGGAAAATGCGAGAGAAATCTGCCCATTAGCTGTGGTGGGGTGGAAGCCCAAGAGGCAAAGAGCAACATGACTGGCTAGCTGCAGTGGTGCATTGTGCAGCCTCTGAAGGCGAAACTGAATGTGCCGACAAGAAAAAGAGCAACGTAGACCTAGATTAGGAGAGTTTGCAGCACTGAGTAGAGCAGGATATGCTCTCAGTTACAAGAAAAAAGATCCAATCCAATCCAAGGACCTGTGGGAATTTGCCTACCTGGTGACTGACTGATGACTGAGGCCTTGCTTGGACAATATGGAGGGACATGGGCATGAGAGGGCTGAAACGGCTTACAGTTTAGTCTGGTGCACAGCATCACCACTTGACCGGGGGGGGGGGGGAGATGAGAGCTCTCGCACAGCCCAAGAATGAAGCCCCCAAAGTATCCCCAGTGGTAGGCTGACCATATGAAAAGGAGGACAGGGCTCATGTAACTTTAACAGTTGTAGAGAAAAGGGAATTTCAGCCAGTATCATTTGTATGCAATTAGTTCCTGGTGAAATTCCCTCTTCATCACAACAGTTAAAGTTGCAGGGGCCCTGCCTTCTTGTGTTTATGGTCACTCTAGTATAGTGCATGCACCTTTAACTGTTGTGATGAAGAGGGAATATCACCAGGAACTAATTGCATACAAATGACACTGGCTGAAATTCCCTTTTCTCTTCAACTGTTAAAGTTACATGAGCCCTGTCCTCCTTTTCATATGGTCAGCCTACCCAGTGGCAATGCCTGAATCCAAAGTGGCTCCAGCTTGAAAAACAGTATAGATTGCTGATGCAGGCAGTCCCACTTACAAAATAATTGGGCTTGAGAGGGAGGAAGAGCCAAATATCCTGGCATCAATGGCAAGTATTTTCAAAAGGTGGTAAAAATCCGGAGGTACAGGCCTGACAAGAGGTAGAAGATAAGACCTGGGCTGCAAACTGTGGTATTATTAATAACAAGCATAGCTGAAGTTGTTTTTTTTTCTTTGAAAAAAAGGGCTTCACATTCTTTATCAATAAATTTTTACAACTCTCTTTTAGGGTATGCTGGCACCATTATACCCATAATACAGAAAGTTAAGGCTGAGTGTCTGAATTGTCCAAGGGCACTCACTGACTTAATGGTTCTTAGTAGGGGTGTGCATCGGATCGGATCCGATCCACGATCCGAATCCGATCCGACCCAAAATCGGGAAAATCCGATCCGATCCGATCCGATCCGACCAACCTCCGATCCGATCCGATCCGATCCGATGAGGTCCGATCCGGATCGGACGCCATTTTGAATGCTTTTTCCCATAGCCAAGTATTGTTTTACAAAAACGCCTATAACTTTTTCATTTTTAAAGATAGAAGGATGAAACTTGGGGACATTGTAGACTGGTTAGGGATAGTTATCTGTGAGAAATTTCAGAAAGATTGGTGCATGCGTTTTGTGGCAATTAATTTTTTAATAAATACCCAGGAATGCTTATAACTTTGTCATTTTTAAAGTTACAAACATGAAACTTTGCCACATTGTAGGAGGTACCTTGGGACCTATGTGTGTGAAATTTCAGAAACATAGGTGCTTGCCTTGTGTGGCAATTAATTTTAGAAAAATGGGTAGTAGTGGGGTAAATACAGTTACGCCTCCCATTTTTTTATTTTTTAAGATACAAACAGGAAACTTGGGCACATTACAGATACCACTTGCCTTGATATGTGAGTGAAATTTCAGAAACATTGGAGCTTGCCTTGTGTGGCAATTAAGTTTTGAAACAATGAGGAAAGAAACACCTATAACTTTGTCATTTTTAAAGTTACACACATGAAACTTTGCCACATTGTAGGTGGTACCTTGGGACCTATGTGTGTAAAATTTCAGAAACATAGGTGCTTGCCTTGTGTGGCAATTAATTTTAGAAAAATGGGTAGTAGTGGGGTAAATACAGTTACGCCTCCCATTTTTTTAGTTTTGAAGATACAAACAGGAAACTTGGGCACATTACAGGGAACACTTCACTTGATAGGTGTGTAAAATTTCAGAAACATTGGTGCTTGCCTGGTGTGGCAATTAATTTTTGAAACAATGAGGGATTCATTGGACAGCACTTGCCCATAAGGATTCATTGGACAGTACTTTCCCATAGGGAATCATTGCATTGCACTTTCCCATAGGGAATCATTGCATTGCACTTTCCCACTGAGAAATACAGTTATGCCTCCCACATTTTTATTTTTGAAGATACAAACAGGAAACTTGGGCACATTGTAGACTGGTTAGGGATAGTTATCTGTGAGAAATTTCAGAAAGATTGGTGCATGCGTTTTGTGGCAATTAATTTTTTAATAAATACCCAGGAATGCCTATAACTTTGTCATTTTTAAAGTTACACACATGAAACTTTGCCACATTGTAGGAGGTACCTTGGGACCTATGTGTGCTAAATTTCAAAAACGTAGGTGCTTGCCTTGTATGGCAATTAATTTTAGAAAAATGGGTAGTAGTGGGGTAAATACAGTTACGCCTCCCATTTTTTTATTTTTTAAGATACAAACAGGAAACATGGGCACATTACAGGGAACACTTCACTTGATAGGTGTGTAAAATTTCCGAAAGCTGGGTCCAGGCATGTGGTGGCAATTAATTTTTGAAACAATGAGGAAAGAAACGCCTATAACTTTTTTATTTTAAAAGTTAGAAGTCTGAACATTGCTCACTTTGTAGATGGGTTAGGGGTAGATATGTGTCAGAAATTTCAGAATGATAGGTCCAGGCATTTGATGGCTATGGAATTTTTAGATTAAATGTTTCAAAAAATGTTCCACAGAGGCCAGGTCTTCCTTTCCTCCCCCTCCCGCTTCCCGCGAAGAAAAGGAAACACTGTCTCGTCTCGATCCCTTTGATCCTTGCTAGTATCCATTACAGGGCTCGTGTCTGCTTTCCTACTTTCACTTTTTTACTCAAGCAGACACGAGCCCTGTAATGGATACTAGCAAGGATCAAAGGGATCGAGACGAGACAGTGTTTCCTTTTCTTCGCGGGAAGCGGGAGGGGAAGACCTGGCCTCTGTAGAAATTTTTTTGAAACATGTAATTTAAAAATTCCATAGCCATCAAATGCCTGGACCTATCATTCTGAAATTTCTGACACATATCTACCCCTAACCCATCTACAAAGTGAGCAATGTTCAGACTTCTAACTTTTAAAATAAAAAAGTTATAGGCGTTTCTTTCCTCATTGTTTCAAAAATTAATTGCCACCACATGCCTGGACCCAGCTGTCTGAAATTTTACACACCTATCAAGTGAAGTGTTCCCTGTAATGTGCCCATGTTTCCTGTTTGTATCTTAAAAAATAAAAAAATGGGAGGCGTAACTGTATTTACCCCACTACTACCCATTTTTCTAAAATTAATTGCCATACAAGGCAAGCACCTACGTTTTTGAAATTTAGCACACATAGGTCCCAAGGTACCTCCTACAATGTGGCAAAGTTTCATGTGTGTAACTTTAAAAATGACAAAGTTATAGGCATTCCTGGGTATTTATTAAAAAATTAATTGCCACAAAACGCATGCACCAATCTTTCTGAAATTTCTCACAGATAACTATCCCTAACCAGTCTACAATGTGCCCAAGTTTCCTGTTTGTATCTTCAAAAATAAAAATGTGGGAGGCATAACTGTATTTCTCAGTGGGAAAGTGCAATGCAATGATTCCCTATGGGAAAGTGCAATGCAATGATTCCCTATGGGAAAGTACTGTCCAATGAATCCTTATGGGCAAGTGCTGTCCAATGAATCCCTCATTGTTTCAAAAATTAATTGCCACACCAGGCAAGCACCAATGTTTCTGAAATTTTACACACATATCAAGTGAAGTGTTCCCTGTAATGTGCCCAAGTTTCCTGTTTGTATCTTCAAAACTAAAAAAATGGGAGGCGTAACTGTATTTACCCCACTACTACCCATTTTTCTAAAATTAATTGCCACACAAGGCAAGCACCTATGTTTCTGAAATTTTACACACATGGGTCCCAAGGTACCACCTACAATGTGGCAAAGTTTCATGTGTGTAACTTTAAAAATGACAAAGTTATAGGTGTTTCTTTCCTCATTGTTTCAAAACTTAATTGCCACACAAGGCAAGCTCCAATGTTTCTGAAATTTCACTCACATATCAAGGCAAGTGGTATCTGTAATGTGCCCAAGTTTCCTGTTTGTATCTTAAAAAATAAAAAAATGGGAGGCGTAACTGTATTTACCCCACTACTACCCATTTTTCTAAAATTAATTGCCACACAAGGCAAGGACCTATGTTTCTGAAATTTCACACACATAGGTCCCAAGGTACCTCCTACAATGTGGCAAAGTTTCATGTTTGTAACTTTAAAAATGACAAAGTTATAAGCATTCCTGGGTATTTATTAAAAAATTAATTGCCACAAAACGCATGCACCAATCTTTCTGAAATTTCTCACAGATAACTATCCCTAACCAGTCTACAATGTCCCCAAGTTTCATCCTTCTATCTTTAAAAATGAAAAAGTTATAGGCGTTTTTGTAAAACAATACTTGGCTATGGGAAAAAGCATTCAAAATGGCGTCCGATCCGGATCGGACATCTGGTCCGATCCGATCCGACCAGCCTCCGATCCGATCCGATCCGATCCGACCCCCCAGGTCCGATTCCGATCCGCTATCCGATCCGATCCGGGGGGTCAGTGCACATCCCTAGTTCTTAGCTCATGCTCTCAAGTCAATATGCTACCTTAACCTTCTTGTTAAAAGTATGACATTTTAAAAATGATGCTATGATATTGTTTATTTGATTATTTCAACTCTACTATTCTATGATTCTATGATTTGATTGTGGTGGATATTATGGCACATGGCATATGTGGATGATTCTCCTGTAAAATGTTATACAGCAGAAACCAGTCAGATTCTTTTATTAACATGCAGCTCAAAGTCTAAAGTGATTTTAGAAATGGAATTAGGGTTTCTAGGTCACAACCTGAGATTCAACACTGTGGCTTTAAAATTTCCAACAAACCAGGTGATTGAATGGCCAAAATCTCTCCTGCCTGTTCTTTTCATCTTGTCTCTACTTCTCACCTGCCATATTAAGCAGGGCTCCAGGTGTGCTGTATAAGACAAATACCTGAATTGTGACCTAGCCATCCTAAATGGAATACAATTGTTCATGTGCCATGCCGAAGATGTGCTCCTGTGCATCGATCTGTTTGTGTTAAAAATAAAATACACACGGTTGGTGCCAAAACACACCGGTAACTAATAACAAAATGTGCCGAAAATGGCGGACGCCCACTCCCGCACACGTTCCAAACTGCTGGACACGCCTCTGACAGTGGGCTGGCTGTTCGCCAAGCCAGGAGCTTGTGCCGAACAACAACAGCTTCAGGAAGGGGGGCACACCAGCTGCAGATGTCGGGATTGTAGCGAGAGAGCCAGAAAAGCTGTGACAAATACCGTTAGCATTATTCCTGAATAACTGGGGGGTCAACCCGAGATCACTGCGGGAGTAGGTGAATATCATGTGGCCCAGCAGGGATGATTGTCTTCCCCCACCTTTTTTTTTTTTTTGCTTTACAGTAGGTGCAGGAAGCTCTGTCTGGATCTCAAAAGGCCTAATACCCCCACATTAGGGTATAGATCTGGATTGAGTTACCTGAACCTACTCTAGAGTAAAAAAAAAAATGTGTATGTGTGGAGCGGGAAAACCTAGCTGCTAGATACAGGTTTAAAGTAATGTCTGTTTTGGCTCTAACAGAGATCGTATTACAAAGACATTTGAAGAAGCAGTTCCAGGCATAACTGACAGCAAAGGAGAAACGTCAAAGTAATTTGAGAAAGCAGGAGCCCATTAGGTGACAGAAATGGTAGAATCAGAAGAGTTAAGGTGGCAAGCAGGCATATACAAGGATATGTTAGCAGAGACGTGGGATACGTTATGTTGTTAACCTTGAATTTTAAAAACACATACACTTAAATACGTTAGGAATCTTGTATCCAACAGTGTCATTCTGCTAGTGCAAATGATATTTCACTAGCAGAAACCAGAACTATGCACAAGGGGAAGTTCCAACTATAGTTCCACTTGCACAGCTGCTTGTGCAATGGGGAAAAGGCAGCAGAGCTCCACTAGTGCAGCAACTTTTTTCCACTAACATTAAGTTGGATTTAGGCCATACATTACTGAAAACTGAATATGTGAGATTTGTTTTAGATGTTAGAACTACAGACTGATGTAAAAAACACAAATCAATAAAAACCAGGTAAGAGTGAATAAGGTTCCTTTAAATACTATTCTTTCTCCAAAGACTTCTGAGAAAACCAAGAAATCATGGGTAAAATAAAAACAAACCAAAAAAATCTACAGAATCAGTGGACAGGAATCAATAAATTGATTGTTTTAACAATAGAAGAATGCTACAATCTGTTTAAACCAGTGTTATTTAACTTATTTATAATTGATACTTAATGAGGGACAACTAGTGAAGTAGCCAAGTCTGTAGTTGTCATCTAATTATTCAGGATACAAGCCCAAGCACACTGTGAAGTGCTCCAAAAATACATTTCAAAAACATGGGTGACTGCGCAACAGAATGGCAGATGAGATTCAATGTAAGTGCAAAGTGATGCACTTGAAGTAGACATATACACATTGATGGGGTTTAAATTGGCTGTCACTACTCAAGAAAGAGATCTTGAGGTCACGGTGGAAAGCTTATTGAAAACATCAGCTCAGTGTGATGTGGCAGTGAAAAGGAAAATTCAGCATTAGAATTATTAGGAAAGAGACTGAAAATAAAATAGCAAATATCACAGTGCTATTATATAAATATATGGTGTTCCCACATTTAAAAAAATGGTGTGTAGTTTTGGTCACCTCCATCTCAAAAAGATATTGTATTACTGCAAAAACTACAGGAAGGTGCAATCAAGCAGGTTACTAATGCATTTTCTCTGTGACAAAAGGCTTAAGATGTTGAAGATTTTAACTGTAGGAAAAAAATGACTATAGGTAACATGATAAAGATTTATAAGTAAAATTTAAGTAGTGATTAGTCTATCAAAATAGAGTTACCTGATTATCAGATACTTATTAGATGCCAAAATCTGCACCTTTATTGTAGCTATGACCTTTTCCTGGGTTATATCTATTTTCATTCTTACACTGACAGCTCTTTGATCCAGAGAACCCTTCTGTGAGTGGAAAATGGGGTTCACTGGTTTCCCTCTTCACTCTACATTCCCCTGAACACAGACCTCAATCTGCTCTAGTATAGGGCTCCTATATCTGATATTTAACCTGTTATTATACACTCATCAATCAAAAACCTCCAAGCAAACATCGCCTCACACAACATCAACTGCTACCTTTGAGAAATTATTTTTTGTTATTTTAAAACTGCATTAATATTGATTTAGAACATTTACTATCAGATTTTTTTCCCTCATCATTGTCATCATGTTTGTTACTATGGGTGACAAATTACATCTAGAAGGAAAACTGATTAAGCAACAATGAGAAGTGGGAAGGGTTTACATAAATTACAAATAACGGGGAGAACATTATCATTCTTCCTCCAGCTTTTCCTAAGCTCTAAGCAATTTACATAAACCATAGTTAAAATCACAGAAAATGTAACAACACAATAATTACTAATTCAGTTTCAACAAACCCCATAAAATGCTCTGCCAAAGGATGCCCTTCTGGCTCCTCTACAAGATTAAAGAACAGTGTGAAGAAGATTGCTGGTTTCTTTTGTTCTGCTAAATAACTAAGGATTGTAGCCTTAGGGCTCAAGTCCTAGGCTGCCTCTACAAGAGAGGTTTAAAGCTCTTTCAAGGCGCTTAAAATTTTTTACCTCTACAAGGAGGGAGCGCAAATCGGGCGTAGAGGCGCGCTATCCCTCCGATTGTGCGCATTATCGAATGCGCGTTAAATAGCGAGTTTTATTTTGTGGCGGGATGTGCTGCTGCTGCTGCTGCTGCTTGCTCCCCCGCTCGGCTCCTGGCTTCCCTAGCTGGCTCCTCTGGCTCTGTCTTTTGCCTTCCGCCCGCCCACGTCCCTCGACAGACTTCCCTCCCTCCGGCAGGGGAGGGCGAAGCAGCCAGGCACGCAGGCAGGCAATGGAGCGGAGCGCTGAGGCTGCAGCCAGCGCGCGCGGGAGAGCTTCGCGTGGCTGAAGAAGGGGTCGCCCTGCCGCCCCCCCCTCTCCCCGCTGCCGCCGCCGCTGCCGGGAAGAAGACGCTCCCCGTCCAGCAGTGACAACTCCTCCCGGCTCCCCTGAGCGCTCCCCCCCCACCCCCGGTTTCTTGCCTTTGCAGAGAGAAAGGCCGGCGGAGGACTCTCGCTGCCCCCTCCGCTGCTCCCCGGCCGAGATCGGCTCCTGCCTCCGAGGGTCTTGCCTCCCCCCTCCCCTCCCCTCTCCCTGCCTGCCTCTCGTGCAGAGGTATTAGGGGTAAATGCGCTTCAGGGATGAAGCGCATAATCAATGCAGGTTGCTTACCTGTAACTGTAGTTCTTCGAGTGGTCATCTGTGCAGTCACACAGTATGGGCTCGCGCCGACGCCGAGCCTCCCTTCGGAAACTTCTAGAGCTTAGAAACTATTGGCGGGAACCCCTCCCCCCTCCGTCCTATCGCGCATGCCCGGGTTCCCGCCTACCTCAGTTCCTTAAGACCGCCTTTGCAGTCCGTCCGTGAGGTAGTGTAATTCAAAAACCAAATTTTTACTACTAACAGAAGGAATGGCATGGCGATGACACTCATAGACTCCCACAGCGAGGTCTAGAGGGGACGGTGGGGGGGTTGTGTCACTGCACAGATGACCACTCGAAGAACTACAGTTACAGGTAAGCAACCTGCATTTCTTCTTCGTGGTCTCTGTGCATCACACAGTATGGGCGAGTAGCTAGCAACACTTACCGGAGGAGGGTAGACTCGCTGATGCAACGTCACTGTAGTAGAGAAGACAGCACTGCTCGACCGAAACTAGCGTCCGAGCGTGCTCTGATGTCCAACTTGTAGTGAGACACGAAAGTTGAGGCGGAGGACCAAGTGGCCGCTCTACACAGCTCAGGGATAGGAATTCCCCTAAGCAACGCTGTCGACGTGGCCATAGCCCTTGTGGAATGCGATCTCAATGAAGTTGGTGGGACTCTCCCTGCTAGTTCGTAGCCAAGGGTGATAGTGTTGACGACCCATTTTGCGAAGCGCTGGGCCGAGACTGCTTGACCTCTCAACTTTCCGCCGTAGCTAACGAAGAGGCGTGTAGACTTTCGGAATGCGGCAGTTCTGTCCTTATAGAAAGCCAAGGCCCGCCTGACATCCAGCGTGTGTAGCCTGGAGCCCACGGCATCACTTGCGTTCTGGAAAAAAGTGGGTAGTACAATGTCCTGATTGACGTGGAAGGTCGAAATGACCTTTGGCTTAAAGTCCGGGCCTGGCCGCAGGACAACTTTATCTCTGTGAAATTGCGTGTAGGGTGGATCTATTAGTAGAGCGCAAAGCTCCGAAGATCGTCTGGCAGACGTGATAGCCACCAGGAAAGCTACCTTAAAGGTAAGTAGCCGCAAGTCTATGGTAGCCATTGGTTCAAAGGGCTTGCCGGATAAGGCAGCCAGGACTACTGACAAACTCCATTGTGGAACCATAGGACGCACCGGGGGACAGATGTTCCGGAGGCCCCTCATGAAACGCTTGGCTAACGGGTGGGAAAAAACCGTGTAGCCTTGAATAAGGTCATGGTTCGCGGAAATGGCCGCCAGGTAAACCTTCACCGACGTGCTCTTTAGTCCTGTTTCGTGCAAGTAGTCTAGGAAAAGTAGGACGTCCGTAACGCCACATGAATAGGGTGACCCGCCCTTCTTTTCTGTGAACGCTACGAAGCGATTCCACTTCCTACGGTACGACAGTCTAGTGGCGGGCCTGGAGGACTCCTCTAGGACCGTGCGCACAGAAAGTGGAAGATCTAAGTGCTGCCATCGTGACGGATTCGCCACGCTGTGAGGTGCAGCTTGTGGAGGTCCGGGTGACGAACTGTCCCTTGGTTCATAGTGATCAGGTCCTCCGTCTTTGGCGGAGGAGGGGGGCGAACCAGAACTGGCGGGGCCACCACGGCGTCACCAAGATGGCGTCTGTTTCCCTGACTTGCAGGATCGATAGTGCTCTTGGGATCAGGGGGAACGGCGGGAAGGCATAAACAAGGCCCTGTCCCCAGGAGGTGTTGAAAGCGTCTCCGAGGGAGCCGTTTCCTGCCCCGGCCCTTGACAGGAATGCTTCGCAGACTGCATTTTCCGCAGACGCGAAGACATCTAGGTGCGGGCATCCCCATCTGTCGACTAAAATCGATAGAGCCTGCTGCGAAAGGGACCACTCGTGCGTTGTCGGGAAAGTCCTGCTGAGGACGTCCGCTTGCACGTTGTCCGTTCCGGCGATGTGGACTGCCGACAAGCGTAGCTTGTGAAGGATAGCCCATTCGAAGATGTCCAGTGTAAGTCTGAGCAGTGCTCTGGAACGCGTGCCCCCCTCCTTGTTCAGGTACCAGACAACTGACATATTGTCTGATACGATCCTGACGTGGTGGCCAGTGATATAGTCTCTGAATGCAAGGAGGGCTTTCTGCACTGCTAATAACTCCAAAAAGTTTATGTGGCGCTTCCTGTTCTTTGGAGACCATTCGCCTTGCACCTTCAAATGGCAGCAATGGGCTCCCCATCCCAGTTGTGAGGCATCCGAGGTTATTGAGACAGACGGTTCTGCCGTGACGAACGGAAGCCCCCCCAAGAGGTTCTCTTGGAGCGTCCACCAACAAAGAGAGTGACGTATGGTGTGCGGGACTGCTATCTCGACAGAGTTTGGTTGGAGCATTGGGTCGAAAACATCCAGCAGGAAACGCTGCAGCGGACGCATCCGTAAACGAGCCCACCGCACTACAAAGACCGCGGCGGCCATAAGCCCCAATAGCTTCTGGAGGGTAACTACTCTGTGGGAGGCGGAGGACATGACCCGCCTTGCCAACTGTTGAAGTTGAATGCACCTCGAATGGGGGAGGAAGGCTCGTGCTTTCGTTGAGTCGAGGAGGACCCCAATAAACTGTATCCTCTGGACAGGGGACAGAACTGACTTCTCCGTATTGACCACAAGGCCCAGATCCCGTAACAGCGACGTAGTGAGACTGACATCCCGTAGTGCCTGGTGCTCGGATGGTGAGGCGATCAGCCAGTCGTCCAGGTAGGGGTAGAGTTCCACCCCTGCTGACCGAAGGTGCGCGCAGACTGTCGCCATGCATTTGGTGAACACCCTTGGGGCAGTCTTCAACCCAAATGGTAGGACGGTGAACTGGAAGATGCGTTTTCCCACTATGAACCGGAGGAATCTTTGGTGGGACTGATGAATAGGTATGTGGAAGTACGCGTCTTTTAAATCTACGAGCGTGAACCACATATTGCGACGAAGGAGGGGCAAGATGGATCCCAGTGTGATCATTCTGAACTTTTTTGCTTGTAGGAATTCGTTGAGTAGCCGCAGGTCCATGATAGGACGAAGACCGCCGTCTCTTTTCGGGACTGTAAAGTACTGGGAGTAGAACCCCGTGCTTGCTTCCGTGATGTTGACCGGTACAATGGCTCCCTTTTGAAGGAGGGAGGTTATCTCTTGTTGTAGGGTGATGGAGGATGGTGTACACCTCAGGTGCCCTAACTGCGGAAGAGCGGCAAATTCCAGCAAGTAGCCCCGACGAATGATGTCCAGCACCCACTTGTCCGTCGTAATTTGGGTCCAAGCCTCGTAGTAGGGTAGGAACCTGTGGTTGAAATGCGGAGTCAGATGATGTCCCAGTTGGAGGAAGTCAAAGATGTTGTTTTGAAGCGGGGTCCTGTCTCGCTTTGTGTTGGCGGGATCTACCTTGAGGGTAAGCTCTTTGCTGACGAAATGCGGGTTGCGTTTGCTGAAAACGGGGCTGATGCTGCTGTTGTCGAAAGTGCGGCTGGCGTTGGTGATAGAAATTCTGTCTGGGCCACCTACGCGGCCTATAAGGCTGAGGGCCCTGGGAGGGGTAAAATCCCATTTTTTTTGCAGTGACTCTCGCCTTCTGAATAGTGTCCATCTGTGAGTCTGTTGACGCATTAAAGAGGCCCTCGCCATCAAAAGGGAGGTCCTCAATCCTGGTTTTTGTTTCTTGAGAAAGGTTTGAAGAGCGGAGCCAGGCATGTCTCCTTAATGCCACTGATGCCACCATAGATTTAGAGAGACAGTCTGCTAAATGACGCGCGGTGGAGAGCTGTTGCTTGGCTAGCGCCGTAGCCTCTTGTTGAAAGACCTGAGCTGCAGTCTTTATCTCATCCGGCAGATGGGCGTGCAGTGCTGTCACCTTCTCCCATAAGAAGAGGTGATAGCGAGCCATGAGGGCTTGATAATTTGAAATCTTAATCGCCAGAGCAGAGGAAGCGTAAATCCTCCTCCCGAAAGCATCCAGCTTCCGGCCTTCCTTATCCACCGGTGAGGAATGGGACCTAGAAGCACGTCCCTGGGCCGACTCCACTATTACAGAGTTGGGCTTCGGATGTTGAAATAAGAAGCCAGCGTCCTGTTCTTGTAACTTATATTGGGCGTCTACCCGCTTAGAAATTGGTCCTGTTGACGCAGGGGTCTTCCAGGATTCTTTTAAAGTACACAAAATGGTGGGAAGAATGGGCAGCGCTACAGTTGACGACGCCTCGCCGTACATGACGTCGTAGGCTACATCTGCAGGGGTATCCTCTGATTCTGGGACCTCTATGCCCAAGGACTGGGCTAGACGCTGCATCTGGTCTAAGAACGAGACCACTTCTACGGAAGGAGAGGCACGTTTGTCGGAGCCGACGTCTTCTTCCGGCGAGGGCAAGGACGGGCGGGCCGCCACCGATGCCTCTGACGAGTCAGAGGGGTAATCCTCCTCGGAATGAGAGCTGGGAGCCCTGATGCACATAGTGCCAAGAGGCGGCAGTGGGGAGGCAGCGCGTTCCTCAGCGTGAGGCGGTGCCGAAACCGTAGCAGAAGGAGAACGTCTCGGAGGTAGAGGCGGGGCAATAAAGCCCCCTGATTCATACAGCCTTTCCCCTGTATATTGATCAAAGAGAGGCTTTCTATGCTGGTCCCTCACCTGGGATGCGCCCGAGTGGGAGGAGCGGGTAGAAAAACGATCCCAGTCGTCCATCTGTGCAGGTGATTGGTGGCCCTGTATATCTCCACACAAAGATCGTTGCGGCGAGAGAGACTGGTGGGAGGGAGCCCAAGGCGAGAGTGGTTCGAAACGGCGGTCCTCCGCTTCAATCGATAGCGGGGAAACAGCTGGTAGTGCCCTCGACGTCGACTTGCGAAGCGGCGCTTTCAGTACCGAGAAGTAATGGTCCCTTCACTGCGTTGGTGTCGGTGGCGTCGCTATCGAAGGCCACGATATCGGTAGCGAGATCGACGCCGCTGGGGAAGACAAGTGGCGTCCCATCGGTACCGGAGAGCTTGTTGGTACCGACGCCGGCTTCGGCTTCGATGCCGACTTCGGTCTCGACGCCGTTGTTGATGCCGGCGTCGATGGCAATGTCGGCCTCGACATCGATGTCGATGGTTGCTTCGATGTCGGGGCTGGCCTCGACGCCGAGTGCTGTGTAGCCGCCGGGGTCATGTCCTCCGCTGAGGAGCGATGTTTCGGCTTCGACGCCCCTTCAGTCTTCCCCTTTTTCTTGTGGGCATGGTGGGTTTTGGTCCCGTTTTTAGGCTCTCCTTTCAGTCGCTTCGCCTTGCCCGCATCCGCGGGAAGGGAGGACTTGGCTTTTACAGGGCGAGTTGCCTGCGCCACAGGAACTGCCGGGGTCGCACTCGTTGTCGGGACCGGCGCGTCCACCGTTTCTAACGCCGCTTTCCACAACAGGGCTCTCAGCTTATTAGCCCTGTTCTTACGCGTTTGCCTTGAAAATTTTAGGCAATGAGCGCATGAGTCCACTATATGTGCTTCCCCTAGGCAAAGGAGGCACCTCGAGTGTCCATCAGATAAAGTCAACTTCGCCTTGCAGCCTACGCAGGCCTTAAATAGGGACGTCTGCGCCATCTTAGAGCGGAAGGCAGAACGAGAGCTTTGCTGCTGCCTCTGAAAACTCTAACTATTCGGGCCAACAAGGGCAACTAACCAACAATGTGGTTCACTATATATTAAGTCTTAACACTAATTAAGTCTTAACACTAATTAACTAATAACAATAACAAATTTAACAATTTTTTTTTTTTTAGAAAGCGGATAGCAGTAAGAAAGAAGAAGAAGAAGAAGAGAAAACTAGTTTAGATAGAATGAAGGGATCTAAGAAGAATCTAAGCTAACTACTTATCAGAAGAAGTTCTCCAGGAGGCAACCAGCAAGGCGGTCGAAAAAGAACTGAGGTAGGCGGGAACCCGGGCATGCGCGATAGGACGGAGGGGGGAGGGGTTCCCGCCAATAGTTTCTAAGCTCTAGAAGTTTCCGAAGGGAGGCTCGGCGTCGGCGCGAGCCCATACTGTGTGATGCACAGAGACCACGAAGAAGAACTTAACCAGGCGCAAAAGCGAATCCTTGTGGAGGGGGCCCTATTCATGTTTTTACAGAAAAAAGTCCTAAGACCCCGGCATTTCCCAGCAAGCATGGCTGGCTGGGGAATGCCAGGAGTTGTAGGACTTTTTTTCTGAATAAACATGCATAGGACTGAGCCTTAAGGCTACATACACTTACCTGCAATAAGTCATACTGAACTTCATCAGACTTACTTCCCTATAGACATGCATCGGATTGCAGAATCACTGAGGCAACATTTAGATACATAAGATAAAAAGCTGTCATGTACCTGGTCAGCCCAGTATTGTCGACTCTGAGTGACAACAACTCCCTAGGATCTCAGACAGCTGTCATTCATTTCATTTGCTCCCTGATTCTTTTAATTGGAGACACCAGGGATTGAACATGGGGCATTCTTCAAGTGAAATACGTGCTCTGTAGGGATGGATGGATGGGCTCTCTGAAACTCTCATGATATTTTCAAGATTCTGGGAAAAGCTCAGATAAATTTCCCAAGCTAAATACAAGGGCTTCGGAAATATTTAGCCCATGCTAGCCACCACTCCCAGTCCACCAGCTTTTCTGCCATCCTCCCCTCAAAGCATACTCTCTCTGCCTTCCCTTAAATCAGCAGCAAAGGTAAGCCATGAGAAGAAAAGAGGGAGTTCCCCCTTCCCTCCGCTTTCAGTTACCTTGCCATACTGACTAACAGCATGTCAGAAATCAGGGAACCCTGGGAGCTTTAGTTTTTCCAAGGGCTCTGGCCACTGCAGACCACATTGGTTTTGATCCAACTTTTGGACCACACTTGGAGAAAGAGAAAGTTCTCAGATTAAGTACATACCATTACATGATGGCAAAACTCTATTCCATGCAGGTTTTCCATCAACACCAATCACACAAGTAATAGTGGAAGGATCGATAATCTTGTATCCAGAATCACACTGGTAGGTGATACTTGATCCAAGTTTAAAGTCTGCTGCAATTCTAGTTCCATTCATTATGTTGCCAGGATCAAAGCAAGCTTCCCGTGGTTTTTCTAATTAAAAAGAGAAAGAGAGTTCAGGCATTAAGGAAGGCAATCCACAAACATCACAGGATAAAATGTAGGAATCAAGCTGAAGTTTCATGATAATCATTTTCCATTACAGTACTGGATCCCTATCTTTTCAGAAGACTGTTGGTAGCTGAATTAGTCCCCCACTTGCCTGTCCTTCAAACCACCAGGGTCCAAAGGCTGCACAAACAAAAGGCCCACATGCTGCCTCAGATAGTTGGCATCAAAGAGCTACACCTGCAAGACTTCAGTTAGCCAAAGGTAGGAATGGGGGAATCTGTCAATTTTACTTTCTTTGCATTTGAACTGTTTTAAACTATTTGCCATCTTGTTTATGAAGAAAATTATGAATTCTTAAAAGTTCTTTTCAAAAAATGAGACAAACAAAATTCTTACAAATCTGCACCAGCCAAATTCAATAGGTAAAGTTATTCCCTACATGGATAGGACCATGTTATACCTGCCTGCCATTTAGCCTGTTAAAGATGAGGAGACTTTTAGAAAAGGAATTAAAAGAAGCGATGGCAACCCTAACACAGCACCACAATAAATAGTTGAATTCACAGGGGTTCAAACTCAGACTTTTAAGAACTAAGCACTCAAAGTCATCTGTTTGGATGGATGAATTTGTCAGGTTTGCTTTCTCTAATATTTGATTTATTTATTTATTTATTTATTTATTTTTGTTTGTTTGTTTGATGTCAAGTTCTTTCCACACCATTTATGAAGAAATGTGCAAATTTCAGTAAACTTCTATTAAAAAAATGAATTGAATGAAATTCTCACCCATCTCTAGCCAGGAGTGAGAAGGTTGAACCCTTGGTTACTATAACTGGACTCTACAAAGGTATTGGTAACTATTTATTAACCAGAAAATATGTACAACTCAATGACAGAGTTTTCATGCACGCCTGTAGCAAAGTTTCTCTAAATCCAAGAAAAGAAACAAGGGGTATTCTGCACTGTATTTAAGAGGGCAATACAAAGTTAATTTACTGTGCCTGAATACAACACAACTTCCTTTCTACTTAATTACGTTATGCTGAAGGCCTTACTGGAGAAGCAAAAGTACTGGCTTGGCAGAAGCAGAGCCATTGCTCCTATGATTCAATGTTTAATATTATGCTTATGCTTGCAGTAAACTTAAGAAAGGCATGGATGACCCTTGAGTAAAAGATGCCACCCTGGTCAGACGCCAAGCTGGAATTACTTTGAACCAAAAGGGCTGTAAGGAGTTGGAAGGGACCATAAGTACTGCATGTGGGGAATATTTGGAGTGGGTGATGGGAGGACATTACACCATTACTGTGGTTCCAGTAAAATGGGAATTGGAGTTAACACTATGGTATAAGTTCCTGCTTTCTGCTTTCATAGTAACACTTCTGAAGACATTTATAGATGTAACATATATAGCATTTTACCACAAGGTAGCACAAAGTTAGGAGTATGTCATTATTATTATTATTTTAAGAAAAGGAGAGCAAAGTGATCTTGCACAAAGAGCAAAGGTGGTATAAAAGTGAGAAGTGACAAAGGATGATATAAGCAAGAACAATCTAACACAATTAGCTCCAGTAATGTTTTTTTTAAAAAAAATAAGTTGACCATTTAGGCTTTCAAATGGGATTCCTGGGTCAGTTGATTCAAGGACAGCCTGTCTTTTCCATTGGATAAGTCTTGCCCAGGACACACCAGATATGATCTTATCCTCACTTCCATGCAAACATTTGATAGGCCTGTCATCCTCCTTTACTGAAGGTGTCAAGAGTCACAATCAAAATTACACCCTGTTGTGCCAGTAGCCTTGTGGACAGATTTATTTTGTAGGATGCATTTGTAATCATTGTTGAATACAACTGGGTCATATATTTCCCCATTTTTTGCCCTGGACTTCTGATCTTGACAACACAATATGGTTACCCTTACACTGGCCAGTGTCAGTGCTTAAAACTATCTTCAGAATGTGCATAACTTGACTGAGCAGAAAGTGAGTTGGGCAGGAGGGTGCTGGATAAAAGATATGGAAGATACACACCAACCTTCTAATGCACACTGTCTTCGAGTGCATTCAAAATGGATAGCAGAAAAATAGCAGATCTCTATACCCATAAAGAGAAGATTTGTCCCATTATTATTATTATTATTATTTATAGCTCTTGCTAGGAATTGGTCTATACAGTTAAATAAATAAATAAATAAATAAGTGATGGGCAAAACAGATATATGCATCAAACAATCAAGATTTAGCACAGGGATACAGTCTCATAAACTAATCCTGTAGGCTGTGTGTATTCTGCACTAAAACAATTGGAAATGTGTGACCTATATAAATTCAACAAGTTAAGCATACATTTGTTTATGGTGCAAAATTTATTCCACTTTGGTTAGAGATATGACTGTATAAAGAATATGAAAGGAACTGAAGCCCACAGCTGCAGACTTAAGCAAATTTCATTCCTAAAATGTATGATAGAATTTCACAGCTGCCAATGTACCGGAGAAATTGCCAGTCCCTTTGATGAAAGAGAATAGTAAGAAATCAGTTGACTTTTGGAAATACATTATTAGGTTTATTTCCTTGTTTGATTCATAATTTGCATAATTAGGGAATGCCTTCAACAGCTCAGATGATTTTAAGTTAATATTTAATGGACAGAAGGCATTTCTGACATTACAGATGAAGATAAGACCTGGGCTGGAAAATGTGGTATTATTTAATAACAAGCACAACTGTTAGCAGTTTTTTTTTTTTAAGGGGCTTCTCATTCTTTATCAATATTTTTTACAACCATCTTTTAAGGTAATAATACAGGAAGCTAAAGCTGAGTGACTGTAAATTGTCCAAAGGCACTCACTGGCTTAATCGTTCAGAGCTCATGCTCTCAAGTCAATATGGTACTTGTTAAAAGTATGGAAATATTCATGGGAAATATTGGACACATTTACTAGCATAATTCATATCTTTCATTTTTAAGTGTTCATTTGAGAGTTTCTTATTCCTGACCATCTAAAATACTTTATTAACAGTGCAATCCTATACATTACTCAGAAATAAGTCCACTGAGTCCAAAGGGACTTATTGCTGGGTAAGTGAATACAGGATTGTAACCTAAAACTGCAATACTATGCCCATTTCCCTAGGAGTAAGTCCCATGAATTCAATGGCTCTTACATCTGGGTAGATGTGGATAGGATTGCATTACAATATATGCTAAGTATTCGGCTACCAAGGGTTCTATACAGGTATCCTCATTTAAGCATTTTTAAACGTTTTATAGTAAAATAAGAACAGCATCTTGATTAAATAAACAAAATAAAAATTGCTTTAGATGTTCCATAACTGCATTGATAAAATAATTATTTAGGAATATGCATGCTTAGGTGGGCTTTTTCTCCTTTTCTTTGTCCACGCACATTTTCACTACAAAGCTGGAGCAGCATCTTTGCTGCTCAGAAAAAAGGGGAAAAAACTTAGAGAATTCTAAGCACAGATGTAAATCTAAGCAAAGAAAAGAAGCCAATGTGACAGGAGAAATCTGCATGTTAAGACTATCCTTACAGAGTAACAGCCCAAAAGGTATTATGCAAATGCATATCTTTTGATTAGCTAGGAATAGCTGGTCAATAAATCAGAAGCATTTTCATTTTATATCACTCTGAGAAATAAACAACATATATGTAAATCAGTCTTCAAATAACCTGCACCCAAAATATGAGAGGTATTAAATAGCTGAACACCATCTCCTTGTATTTAAATTGTATGAAACATGTCCAATTGAGAAGAACTTCCCTCAACAGAACCATTTGGGGGGGGGGGAGGCTGTGGAAAAGTGAAATCAAATAAACAAATAACTCACTCCCCCCACAAAAGGTTAAGAATAAATATCATTACTTTTACAGAATAATGTGGGAAGTGCTGAAGGGTACTACAGGGGAAAGCCAGAATAAACCAAATCACCTCTCTCCTTCCTCTAGCAGAAGCTATTGCTTAACTTTGGTTTCTTACATGCAATGAAGGTGTCCTGTTTGCAGAAGGGCAAGTCTAGATTCAACCCAGTGCATGAAAAACAACAACCCATTTCATGGCAAAGCTAGTGGTAAGTATATAGAAATGGTTGGATTTGATGCATAATCCTTTGTAGCTGAAGAATATCTATTCTATACTTTAGTTAAACATTACTTTGTATGTTATTTCTGATCTCTGTGAATCTATGTGTCAGTTATTTGTATTCAGTCATTAAAGGTATTTTATTGGTATTTTAATGATGTATTGGTTTTATGTGCTTTTAATCAGTTTTGTGTATTTTATATTTGACATTGTTCCCCGCCTCGATCCAGAGGGAGAGGCATGTCATAAATAAATAAATAAATAAATTATTATTATCGTTATTATTATTATTATTATTATTATAAAAAAGAAACTGTGTCAGAGTGAGCATCTTTGTGCCTTTTGAATACCCTATCTCTCTGAAATTTGGCAGATCTTTTGGGGTAGTAGCAGGCATATCAATAAGAAAGAAAACATTACAAGCAGGACATGAGCAGCTGGATGTCCCATTGAAATAAATGGGAAGCCTAAATGATGTCCACCTTTTGAAATTGCTTTGAAACAGGGAATTCTTACCTCTGCATTTTTCCAGATCTAATGCTTTAAAGGAGTGGCAGAATCACTATAAAATTCATGGCTTTTGGATGGAAACCAAAACAGTTCTAGGCAGCAGATGACTGCTGGGTCCTCCATTGATACCAAGGCCAAACAATAACAAATGACAGTTATGGAAACAAATTAATTTGTTCTGAATTAGTAATTAAACATTATTTTTATATTTTTTAGAAAATCTTGCAAACCCCTATTCACAACACCTCTACATAATGGGGTTTGTGAGCCATTTTCCCAGTTTTTTGACTAAAAAACTAAAAAGTACTGCAACCCTAATCATATATGTACACTTCATAATTTATGTTAATAATTTTCCAATAAGAGCTTACACAACAAAATGGGTCCAACACAGACCAAGACAATGAGCTTTGATCTTTTTGTGATGGCAGACATCTTGATAAACTATACATGAATAATATTGAGGTGCCACTCTCTCAACTACAGAGGATTTGAAATGAAATTATCATACTGATTATTCACTTTGCCATGAAATTTCACACGCTCCCTGACTACTTCCCAGCTACAACCAGATGAGAAAAAAGATTGTACTTATATTTCATGTGGTTATACATATTGTATTAAATTTACCTTTATATTCAATGGCAAATCCTGACATGCCAACGGAAGCATCACTACGAAATGCCAGAAATAGGCTATTACCATTGCTTTCTATTCTTTCAGGTGCCTGGGAGCCTTGAAAACTGCCAATTAGAGGGCTGTTGGAATCTTCTCCTTCATAAATATGCAAAAAATCATAACTGGGTTCCATGTTGAAACTGAAATAGAGAACCAAGAAAATAAAATGTATCTGTTTTGGGGGGGGAGGCGGGGAAGAAGATAATGCCATCTATGTTCCAACTATTTCTCTTCTAACATTTGTGATGTGCTCTAATAAGAAGAGCCTTTTATCCTACAACTCAAAACACCCACATATTGTAAAGTTTATCTTATTTTTCTGCAATTCATTTGCAAATGACGCACATAGATGTATTTCTTGCATAACCCACCCACCACCCACCTCTTAGTATCTATTAGAGAAAGTTTTGGCATACAGTTAAACTTCTAAGGGTCTCTGCGTTTTCTGGATACACATGAAAAGATGGCCAACTCAAAGCAGATGCTCTGTGATACATGTGGAATTCCTGTATATCCTAACCCCGAAGATGTTTACTTCAAAATCCCATGGAGAAGTGTATGGCAGAGATTGCCTCACCTCTATGATATTTTGCCTGTTCCTAGATAGGCAGTGGCTAGTGGGTGTGCTTCTGAGTGTTCACAAGTTTTATCAGAACTCCTCTGGATGCCCTCAAACTGCCTCAGATGTTTCACCTGAGGAGGAAAATGTCACTGATGGGCACTATCTACTTTAAAACTAGTTCTGACAAACTACTAGCTAATAACTAAAAAGTATTTTAAAATTATATCCAAGTGAAAGTAACTGTAACTACTTTTGTATCTTCTTCAAAGTAGTTAAGTATCTTTGATTATTTTTTTTATAACCAGTCCTCCCCCACCCCTCAAATAAAAAGAAAAAAGATAAAGAAGTTAAGTAGGTCAAATAAAACTGTTTACTGCAGTTTAGGGAAGGATATGGCACAGGGAGCAGTCTCTCACAGGAGGGTGAGAATCAGTGCAAATCATGAGGGAAAGTGCCTTGTGCCAGTGCAGGGCAGCATGTGGATCCCCAACTCTTGGTGGGGGAATCACATTTGCCTACCATTACTCCCCCCAGCTTCTGTCCCACAATACTTCCTCTTTTTTCACACGGGGAAGAAAGAGGACGTAAAAAATGACCACATGGCCCATTCAGTGGGCATTTTTATCATGCTGCTTTTCCTGCACATTTCGCTTCTAAAATAAAGATCGGATTTACCGGGGTCTTATTTTGTTGAGGAAAGAAGACAAAAAGGTGCAGGAGATGCACGGGAAGCAGACGGTGTCATCAAAAGGGCCCACAAATAAATGTGAGTGGCCAGTAATGAGAGTGCAATAAAATGCTCGTCTGATGATGCTAGGGTGACCAGATAAAATCCAGGTCAGGGCTCATATAACTTTAACAGTTGTAGAGGAAAGAGAATTTCAGCCAGTGTCATTTGTATGCAATTAGTTCCTGGTGATATTCCCTCTTCATCACCACAGTTAAAGTTGCAGGGGCCCTGCCTTCTTTTGTATATGGTCACTCTAGTATAGTGCCTGCAGCTTTAACTGTTATGATAAAGAGGGAATATCACCAGGAACTAATTGCATACAAATGACACTGGCTGAAATTCCCTTTTCTCTACAACTGTTAAAGTTACATGAGCCCTGACCTGGATTTTATCTGGTCAGCCTAGATGATGCTCTTAGTTGCACAAAAACAAAGAAGAGGAAAAGCCAAAATAGCGTAAGCTAATATTTATGATGGAGACCACAATCCTATGTAGTATATTCCCCCCAGTCTCAGAGCTCTCCACCTATCCAAAGCCCTGCCAGCAAAAGCCAGGAAGAGGGGCAGAAATAGAAGGTAATGTGTATTTTGCTTCCCATTCCTCCCCACAAAAAGCAATTTCAGTTTGATGGGTCTCTGAATCCATTTAGCTGACTTACTCTCAGTAGGTGGCAATGGTGACAGAGAGACTGCAGGAGCCTGCTTTCCCCTCTCCTTTCTCTGCCCATTGTCCCATTCCCTTTTTGCCATCCCCAAGCTCTTCAGCTGCTAGCTGGCTGTGAGGGGAGTGGGGAGAGCCCAGCCTTGGATTCTCCCTCCCAAGGCCGTAGCAGTGTTAAGGCTAGAGTGGCATGGCAATCTGCCGTATCCTATGGTCCCTGAGACACTCTCCCAGGGACCACAGGTTTGCTCTGTAAAAGTGCTGATGGTTTTTGAAAGCAGAGAGCAGTCTTTTAGTAGAGTTATGTCTAGATGAAATATTTCCAGTAAATATTAGAAAACATTCCAGTAATATTCCACCTCTTGAGGTTTTTCTACTGTTGTTGTTTTGTATTTACCAGTGCAATCTCTTAATTTAAACTGCAATCCTATATTCATGTACCTGGGAGTAAGTCTCCTTGAACATCATGGAGCTTACATTTGAGAAGGCACACAGAGGATTGCATTGTTAGATACTCAACACCTTGATCATGCACTGAACTCTAGTTTTAGCCAAATCATAATCTCCTTGTAGCCTTCAAAAACACATTAGGGAGACTTCCCTGATCCTGGAGCCCTCCAGGTGTTTTGACACCTCCCCTCCCCCAATTGTAGTAACCTTTCAGTCAAATTTTCTGACACACAATGAAAGAAAGGAGTTTTAAAATACCACAGAATAATTTCCCCCCTTATTAAAGTGTACGAAGTGGCACAGATTAGGGCAATTATAAACAACATTTGTTCTAGGTCATCAGACTCACCTATGACCCTCCCCCCAAAAGTGTAAGAAGGTTAAAGTCTGGAAGAGTTTACACATGAAGGGTGCTCAATATTTTATAGAAAAAATAAAGTCATATTCTATATCCTTCCTAAGCCAGTGATTCCCAAATCATGGGTTGTGAGAAGGACAAAGGTGAAAAATTGAATGCATCAACTGCTCTAGGCTTCTCAGAGTTTGGGAGTCCTATTCAGTACCAATTCGCACGAGGGAATAAGGATGTACCAACCAAGATTCTTTGACAACTAAGGAATGTGAGAAGTCTCACCATTACTCATTCCTGAATTTTTAGGGAAAGGAAAGGCATGATACCTGAAGGTAATACTGAATGGGTTATGCTGCAGTTTAGAGGAGGATGCCTGCCCACTCATAGTTTAAGGAAATTGTTTACAAAATTGCCATGCAGATAGATAAAGTTTTATTGTAAGGGTGAAATTTTAATCCAAAAAAATTACCTAGTGTCCCATCTATCAAAAGTTTGGGAACCACTGTTTTACCTTAAAGGAATTCACCTGACAGGTGACACCAAGCTCTGATACTAAAGTTGTGACACTACGAAAGCAAATGCATTAAGCAAATGAAATAATCCCAGTGTTACACATACACTGATAGATTCTGAGTTGAACTAGTTGTGGCTAGCTAGGAAAGAGATTTGGGAACTCAGTGAAAAGGTCAGCTCACTATGCAGGAGCAGAGAAAAAGCAGATTTCATGATAGGGATTATTAGGAAAGGGATTGAAAATAAGAAAACAAGTATTCATAACATGTTCATAAATCTATGGTGCATTTGTAACACTGTGTACAGTTCTGGTTGCTACATCTTGGAAAGAAAATTAGAGGAAACTGCCCCATATCTTGGAAAGAATATTATCAAGGTGCAGAGAAAGGAAACCAAAATAATCAAGGGAATGGTGCACCTTTCATATAAGGAAAGCCCTTGGGAGCTTTTTCTTTTAGAAAAAAAATGCAATTAATCAGAAAACTTGATTAAAGTTATAAAATTAGAGATGAAGCTGAAGGAGTGAACAGTAAGGATTTTTCTGTCTCTCTTTCATAACACGGGGGGGGGGTCATCCAATGAAATTGACTGGCAGTGAATTCAGGACAGGAAAAAAAGGAAGTAATTCTTCTTTATCCAATTTCCAATTAATGTATAGAATTTACTGCCTCAAGATGTGGTGATGGCCACCAGTATAGGTGGCTTTAAAAAGGACAGAGAACATCAAGGAGGATGAGAAGTTTATTACCATCTTTTAGCTAAAAGGAACTGTGTTTGGAGACAGTACCAGATCCTCTGAATACCAGATCCTGGGGACAAACAATAGGGGAGGGCAATGATGCTTGAATTATAGGGGGAAAGATGGAGGGGACTTCAGTAAAATCCATAACCTGCAGCCCCTTCCTCTACGTTTAGCCAAATGATAGCCCCCTGTAGCCTTCAAAACTGGACGACTTTTCATAACCTGATGCCCTGCAGATGTTTTGAACTCCCATGACCTCCAGCCATGAGAGTCATTGGTCAGGAATCCTGGGAGTTGTCACTCATAACCTTGGCACTCCTATGCTTTGAGCACTTGAAGGTATCTGGCCACTGTTGGAAACAGGAGTAGATGGACCTTTGTTTGGATACTGTAGGACTTTTCTTAAGTTCTCATTTGCTTTTACGCCATTATAAAGGACTGATACAGAATGTATTAAATGCAAGCTCTAGGGCACGGCTAGAAAAAAGTAATTAGAAATGCTATGAAGTGATAAATGATGTAATTTTTTAACATGACATTTAAAAAATACGTGTTGTAAAAGAAAAGCATGGTTCTAGAAATGGTACCTTTTGAATATCAAGGCAATGACAAAATCAGGGTTTACTTTTATTCTCCAGTCACATTCCTTCCCAGGAGGATACGGCTGTGGGTAGTTTGGTGATAAAATAACACCTGCTGGGCCTGTAAGGTTTCCACCACATGCAGCTGTCACAAAACACATAGGAGGGAAGAGAAAAGCAAAACTGATCACAAGTCACACTGAGCGCTGGCAATTGACAAAAGTATATTCTTATATAGCTAAACATTTCTTGCAGGGATCTTATGTTCAGTTAATTATCAGTCAAAAACCCTAGATACAATATGAGCCAGACATATAGAGGGGTGGGTGGGTAGGTGGGCATGCAGACACACAATGCCAAGCCTCCTCTTTTACAAACATGCACAAAGCACCCACATTTTCAAAAGAAATCGAGTGAGTAAAAGGACTGAGTTCCTTCAATTTATTTATTTGTGTTCTAAAACATATAAAACAATTCAAGCCCAAAGTGGGGAACAAACAAAACTAAATTAAAAAGGTTTCATCACTGCTCATAGGCGGCTCAAATCCCATTGAAGTAAAAAGGGCCTTTAAAAGCCTTAGGCCTGGTTTACACATGCAGCAGAATGAGAAGGCAAAGTCCTAAGGCACCACTTCAGTTTACAGGTAAGGAATTTAGAGATGTATGAGAAATTTGTTTCAGTTCAGTTTTGACCAGAATATATTCAACATATGGACCTGAACACAATATGCAGTCGAAGTCCATATATTTCCAAGCTTGCGGAACAAAAAACATAATGTTTGAAAAATGTGTACATTTGGAAAATGTGCATGAAAAAATGAGTTCATTTAAAAAATGCACAGAACCAGTACGTGCATGTGGAGAAACATGCACACATTTTTGTGCAAAATGAAAAAGAAAAGAGAAAAAAAAGCTCGTAAACTGAATTGGCTTCAAGGTGGAATTCAACATGAGCTGCAAAATCATTAAATCCACAGAAAAGAGATAAATCAAGGTAGCAGCAGCAACAAAGTCATTTCACATCCAGTTCACTAAAAGGCCTGATGAAAAGAAAGGGACCATTTATAAAGGATATCAAAACACAGGCACACAAAAGGAAAGATTTGGTATTGGTTAAAATGGGGAATAGTATGAAAACAGCAGTTCAAAAAGCCTTTTAAAATGTGACATGTAGATAGCCCCAAACATTTCACCAATTCTTTAAAGCTAAACATGGATGTAGCCTCGCAAGCTTCCCTCAGAACTGAATTCCATAATGTAGGTACCATGACAGGAAAGTCTGTATTTTGGTGCAGATGCAAAACAAGCCTCCCAGACAAACACAATCCTACATAAAGTCTCTTGGGAATATCATAATAATGTGTTTGGATTTTGCTGAAATTCCTTCAGCAATTGAGAGATTCATTCAAAATCCAGTATTATTCACCATCTCCCTCTCACCTACCATTCTTTGAGGGTGGGGTTTGGGGAAGCATATAAAATCATTCTACCTGATTATAGAATATGTTCCCCAATCCAAATACCCGGACACTAACAGGGAAAACAATTTCACAATTCGTTGTCAGCAGGTAGTCAACTACATCTGCAATCATGCACTTAAAATTAGGGGTCTTGTTAACAATGGTACTGAACACCTATAATTCTCATTGAAGCAACAATAGTAATCAATCCTGACTGGTTATTTTGTTTAAAAATAGACCAAGCTAACAACTTAGCTTCTTTACAGGTTTTACTCTTGTAAAGACTCACAAATATTCCACATCTTCTGATGACTTAGCCTGAGGTAAAACACAATACATTCTCATGGAAGTTATAAAATGTAAATGTAGCAAAAAATAAAATAAACCAAACACGAGTGGTTGTTTGACAACATTCAGAATGCTAATAAGAACAACTATTAATTCTCAACCATTCCCAGCATACAAGAGTATTAATTTGTAAGAATTTTAAACACTATATTTTATCATGTTTTTATAGAATCTCTGAGGCGCCAAGTTCTGCCGTGTATACTAGAAGGAAGATTTCAAACTGCAAAAGCCATAAGGTCAGTCTTGTGAGTAAAATATGCTCATGCTAATTCACCATATCTCCTTATATTAATATCAGAATTAACAAAATAACAACAAAGGAAGATATAAAAAGCTAATTGGTCAAAGTCTTTCACCTTTCAGCCCTTGACTAGAGGCTAAACTAGATGTGATGTTAATTGCTTCCAGCGGCTCCAATGGAGGCTTCTCTTCAAATGTAAACAGCAGCTTCTGAGAGACAATTTTTGTGCGGACCATGGGGAAAAAAGAGTTAAACTTCTACTATCTATCCATCCTCCTGCCATCTCTAGGCTACTCAGGTTTCCCTATGGATTCTATTTCATTAATTAGCAGAAAAAAATGTGCATTTGTGTAATTAATCTCACATCTAGTTTGGTCCTAAGATTACCTTGTGATTGCTGTGATAATTTGTTTGTTTTTTAGTAAAAGGGGGGATGACAGAACGTACTTTGCTCTAGCATAAGAGATCTCTAGCACAATGCCAATAGAGTTAGTTGAGGCAATGGGATTTCTGGGGAATCCCATCGCACCAGCTAACACTATTGCTGTTGCACTAGAGATCCTTTACACTAGTGCAACGTAATTTACAGTTGCATGAGTGTCCAACTGGATACTGCCCAAAATTTGCTGTACCATGCAGTCTAAGCTGCTGATTCTACAGCTAGTTACCTGTTTGGAGATCCATGTAGCAGAGATGTTAATGTTAGTAGAACATAAGGACTATTTATTTCAACACAAGCCATACCTAAACAACAGTCTTTCAGTTTATGGTACAATTGAAACCCAGTTAAAAAAATCAATTCTAATACATCTATTGTTTAAATTTGTATAAATTTGCATTTGGTAGGAAAAAGCATTTCTGAATTGTTTTTAGATAATTCTCATGTTTTGTTCTAGGAATGGTCTTGAAAGAGGCATTTTCCCTGTGTAAGAAAGGATAATGCCTCTTTTAAGATGATCCTTGTTTTAATAAGAACCTGCATTATAAATATATTTATTTTTAATATCTATTGCTTGAGATCGGATACACCTTTGAAGTCATTTTTAGGACACAATCCTATGCATGTTTACACAGAAAAAGAGCTATAAGTCACAGCATTCCCCAGTCAGCATGGCAGACTGGGGAATGCTGGAAGCTGCGGCACTTTTTCTGTCTAAATATGCATAAGAATCTGTTGCATGTGGGACACCCGTGACTAATGTTTTGTTAAGGTAAACCTAATGTTTCTTTAACCATAGTCAGGGTTATCAGGTACATGAACCCAAGTATTTAAAGACACAAATAAGTAGACCACACTTCAGTTTGCTGCATGAATAGCAGAGCTGCCCTGAATCACCAATGTGAACATAGAATGTAATGCATATTATTGTAAAATTGCAAAGGTGCTCAACATTTCATCTCAGTACCTATACATGTAGGTGCATCAGGTTGCCAAAAAAATCGATTATTCAGTTGCACACAAGTAATTTTATCCTGCCCTTGAAGCTGATACCCTGGGTCACACTGGAAGGTGATTGTATCCCCAGGCTCTCTGCTGTCTCCATATCGGCTGCCATTCTGTGGGGTCCCAGGATCATTACACGTTGATGCAACGGATGCTGAAAATAATTATACCAGAAGTTTTAGATGCATGTTGAAAACCTTGTACTGCATCACACATTTTGTAACAGAAGCACTTCAAGTATATCCTTCTTTGCTTGTGTGTTTGTAAAGAACGTAGTCTATGTAATTGTTTCTTGGGGAATTTGCCCACTGTGATAGACCATGTTCAAGTTGATTTCTTTCCAATTTTCTTTAGTGGAAGAAAAAAGATGGTAAGCTAAAAAAATAGTATCAGGGCCTGCATATTCTGTTCTGGCTGATCTTCTAAACAAGCTAAACATTCCTATCAATACTTCACTTTAGCTTTTGTTTATTAGTTCGTAATTATTAGTCATTTTCTCTGATTAATGTTTAATTTGTCCACTTTTATTTTTGTAATACATTGAATATTTTTTTTTATATCGTGATGGCCTAGAATTATAAAAAATAAAACTGAACTGAACTGTAATACTTTAGCTGTCAGTCTTCTATATTTAGGCAGCATTTGTAGGAAGTACGACAAATACAGTAATATAATTAGCATTCTTTGATTTTCTGAATGCATCACAGAAATGGAGGGGGGAAGCACAAGCAACATATCAAACCCAGTGTCACTTCTGAAACTCTGTGTGCGTGTGTAGGCATTGATTGTCAAGCTACCACGAGCAACTGAGTGACTGAATTCTATACCAGCTAAAGCTTTTGAACTGTGTTTAAAGGTGAGCCCATGTGGATTATGTAGTTTAACCTAGACGTAAACAGGGCGTGGATGACAGTACTAAGGTTCACTTTTTCCAGATAGGGACACAGCTAGCAAATCAGCCTAACTCCTGGTAACTGATGCCACCTGGGCTTACACAGATAGTTCCAAGTCTAGGGGAACCGCCCAGAGAGCTTTGGCTATGGGGCGGTATATAAATGTAATAATAAATAAATAAAAACCTCCAATCTGTACACTTGGTCCTTCAGGGGAAGTGTAAACCCATGTAACACCAGTTCGAAACCTTCATTCAGATCAGCAGGCTTCCCTATCCAATGTATTTCTGTCTTTTGTGGACCTCAGCTTGTTTGCCCTCATCCATTCCCAAACTGCCCCAAACTGGAGGAAATGAGAGGAAGAGGTGTGTGTCATCTGCATACTGATGACACTTTAGCCAAAACCTCCAAATGTCTTCTCCCAGGGGCTTCGTAAAAAGCATGGAGACAGGATTAGAACCCTGAGGCATGCCAAAGGCCAATGGCCATGGGGCAGAACAGGGGTCCACCCATCACCACCTTCTGTGTTAACCCAACAACAAACTTGGGGTTGACTCTGGGTTGTGCAGACCAGTTACCCTAGAAGCACCTCAGAATAATTAATATTAAAAGATTTGAAGACTGTACAGCAAGCAGATCTAACACACACATACATTTTAACATTATCCACTTAGTGCTTTCAAAAAAGCACTTACTGTGCAGTCATATGCGTGTCTACTTAAAAGTAAGTCACAGAATCATAGAATAGTAGAGTTGGAAGGGACCTATAAGGTCATCGAGTCCAACCCCCTGCTCAATGCAGGAATCTACCTTAAAGCATACCCGACAGATAGTTGTCCAGCTGCCTCCTGAATGCCTCTAATGTGGGAGAGTCCATGACCTCCCCAGGTAATTGGTTCCATTGTCGCATTGCTCTAATTGTGTTTAATGACTTACTCCCAGGTAAATGTGTATAGGATTGAAGTCTTAGCATAGCCACAACCTAAAGGTCCCCCCTATGGGAATCTGTGCATTCTTAAGAGAGAAAAGCCACCTGGAGAGGACAATTATGAATAAATGGCTGGCATGGAAAAAGTTAAACATCCTTTTCTCCTCTGCTTTGCCTGAAGCCACCCACCACAGCTTTGAATTCAAAATTATATAGAAAGAAACAATCAACCACAGACTACGCCTAATTGATGGAGGCACAGCCGTGCCTCCATTGCTAAGGGCCGTCAGTAAAAAACACATTCCGCCATGTTAAAGTGATAATGGGGGGGGGGGTCATTCTAACAGCCATAAAATCGAAAATGGTTCACCAACCTTTCTGAAATTTACAGTTGCCAGAAAGAAACGTTTGTTTTACATTACCTGAAAATTCCAAGAAGATTGGTGAAAGATTGAGGGAAGGAGAGCAGTTTAAGGTAGAAAAGGAATACAAACCTCTCTCCCTGCTTTTGTAAAATTACTTCTGGGTTGCGAGTTTTGTGCTCAAAATTTGCATAATTTCTAGAGCCTTATTAATTAATCCAGTGGTGGGGTCTTCTTCCTCCTTGACTGTAGTTGGTGGAAAGCTTTTCGTTTTTTTAAAATTCCCTTCGGTTGACTTTTAAGGACTATTTTAACCTCTCATTCAAGTCAATGAGGCGGCCATCTTCCCTCATAGCGTCAGTAGCGTCGCTCTCCCCCCTCCCTCCTGCCTTAGAATGTGGGGTGGGTGAGTGAAATGGCTGCTGCCTCTAGCACAGACCTTTTGAGTGAAGAAGAAGAGTTTCTCTTTTCTCTTCTGGAACATGCATTCCTTTGTCTCTGAGAGTATTTTGGGCTATCTTCATAAGGCCAGTTTGCTCTTTTGCTCCCTGGTGAAGCAGGATGTGGTTCCTCTGGATCCATGGTAACCTGATCTTCAGATCTCTCCTGGGAATAAGTGGCTATACCTTTCTATCCCCCCCACTCCACACACACACACAGTGCTCCTTCCCTCTTTTCTAAGAGTTTGGTCCATACTGCTATAAAGTTGAAAGCTTCAAACACTTAATTTAATTAGTTTGGGCCGGTGTTAAGTTTTAAGTACAATGTTGAAACCTTTCAAAGTGCTTCTGGGCCTACAACGTTGGTTTCGGCCTAGTCACCCTGTTTTTCTAATAAGGTTTAGAAACAGTTGAGCTGTCGTTTATTTTGCATAGTGTACACACATGGATTTTCTTTCTAATCCTTGCAGTCTACACTGGCTCCCTCCTTGATGTGTTTTTGGATGCAGACAAACCCTTTTTTGTTCCAGCAGGCCTTTGGCAAATAATCTGGACGTCTGTCTATACCTTTCACTTTTAAATTGTTATGTATTTAAAATGTTTTAAATACTTTAACATTGAAAAGTATTTAATTACATTTTTAACTTTTGTATATTTAGGCTGACCATATGAAAAGGAGGACAGGGCTCATGTAACTTTAACAGTTGTAGAGAAAAGGGGATTTCAGCCAGTGTCATTTGTATGCAATTAGTCCCTGGTGAAATTCCCTCTTCATCACAACTGTTAAAGTTGCAGGCACTATACTAGAGCGACCATATACAAAAGAAGGCAGGGCCCCTGCAACTTTAACTGTTGTGATGAAGAGGGAATTTCACCAGGAACTAATTGCATACAAATGACACTGGCTGCAATCCCCTTTTCTCTACAACTGTTAAAGTTACATGAGTCCTGTCCTCCTTTTAATATGGTCAGCCTAGTATATTCCTATTTATAGGTTTTAGCTGTATATGTTTTAGTTTTGTAAGGCTGCCCTGAGGCCCAGCATTGGGCAAAAGGCAGGATACTACTACTACTACTACTACTACTACTAGTAATGTTTCAGATTTCACTTCTGCATCTGATGTTCTTTTGCATTTACTTTTCTTTATAAACCATTCATATCTTAAGACTTCTTGTGTGGCATGTTTTCATTGGTTTAACAAGTTAAAAGGGATATTCACTGTTTTCATGCTTATGTTATAAAATCTATTTTCAACAGGCCTAGTAACTTCAAGAGTAACAGAGTTGGGGAAAATCCTCAATCTCTTTGCTATAGACTGACCCCAACCACAAAACACTATTCCCCCTTCTGAAGAGATCTGGACCACAGACTACTAAAGACAAACAAAGTAGCAGGCCATAATAACAGTTCTCATGTGGCCATTTGCCTTATGAGGCAGGTACTCTGCGGGCTACCAAATGGAGGGACTAACAGGCCATAAAGTTGCCTGGCTGGGTCTGCCAGAAATTCAGCCTCAACACTCCTGGAAGGTCCATGTTCTATAGCACCTGCTGTCAGATGAACTTGAGGGAATCCCACCCTCCACCCCTGGGTTTAATTTACTGGCTTCCCCTGGCTGGACCTTGCAGGAAACTATAGGGACAGACAGAGCAGGCATTCATAGCACACATAGAATGCTGAGACTGGCAAATCTAAAAGCAAGTGTGTTGCTTTTCAAGAACCAAGGAAATTCAATGGGTCTTACTTTTGAGTAAATATCTAGGGATGGAAATGCAGCCTGTGCAAGAACTGAGTAGGGTGACCATATTTGGGAAACCAAAAAAGAGAACACCTAGTGGGGGGGCAGGAAAATGGCTTTCTGGGGCCACCTTAAAGTCCCCAATTGGAGCGGAGGAGGGGAAAGCATGTCATTCTCACCCCACCCCACTGCTCCAATCAGGCCCTTTTCTATAATGCCTGGGAATGACACGTTTTTCCCTTTTAAGGCCTTGATTGGAGCAGTGGGAGAGAATGACACACCTCCAGAAAGCATGTCATTCCCCCCTGCCATGCTAATGGTGGCCTTAAAAGGGAAAGTGTGTAATTCCAGGTCATTATAGACTATTGCATAAAATCCCCCCTGACACTGAGGATAGAACAAAAACCAGGAGAAATCTGGGGAAATCCTGACAGTTTATTATTATTTATTATTGCATTTATATCCCACCTTTTTTCCGCCAAGAAACCCAAGGCGGCATACATAATCCTCCTCCTCTCCATTTTATCCTTACAACAGCAACCCTGTGAAATGGGTTGGGCTGAGAGTCTGCGACTGGCTCAAAGTCACCCAATGGGTTTCCGTGGCTAAGTGGGGAGTAGAACCCACATCTCCCAGCTCCCAGTCCAACACTTTAGCCACTACGCCACACCCTAATGGTCACCCTAGAATTGAGCCATCCCAAGTTGGAAGCAGATCGGTTTGTGCCTTAATTTTTAGGATAGTTTTTTTTAAAGTTTGACTTCAATTTTTTTTTCTAAAATTGAAGGCATGAACCAATCTGCTTTCAACTTGGCATGGCTAAAGCCTTACTTAAGAGGTACCATGGTGCCAAGTTTCATCTCTTCATCTTTACTTTCTTTTTTTTAATGTACTGCTCAAGGCCCTAGACCCCAAAGAGGAGTATTGGGTTTGAAGTTTTAAAAATTCCTAAAACTCAAGGCATAAACAGATCTGCTTCCAACTTGGCATGGCTCAATCCCTACTTAAGAGCTACCATGCTGTCAAGTTTCATCCCTTTATCTTTAAAAATGGTGGAATTGTAAGCATTTTAGTTAATTAAAAAAATTAAATTGAAGTTTTAAAAATTTCTAAAAATCAAGGGATGAACGGATCTGCTTCCAACTTGGCATGGCTAAATCCCTACTTCAGAGCTACCATGGTGCCAAGTTTCATCTCTTTATCTTTAATTTCATTTTTTAAACTTGTACTGCTCAAGGTCCTGGACCCCAAAGAGATTTCTGTTTGAACTTTAAAAAATTCCTAAAAATCAAGGCATGAACGGATCTGCTTCATACTTGGCATAGCTATATCCCTACTTAAGAGCTACCATGATGCCAGGTTTCATCTCTTTATCTTTAAAAATGAGGGAGATGCAAGCATTTTGGTTGATTTATTAATGTTAAAAGTGAGTTCAACACATAACACTAGCTTTGATTTTATATTGGATGTCAAGATGGTATAACATTCTGGCTGATGCTGGCTTGGTTGTCAACTGAATAATATCCAGTCATCCGTTACACAAAGCCATGAAATTCATTAAACAAAAAACCTACGGTTTACAAAAACAATGTTAAGGCTCTACAGATTCCAACCAAGCACCAAAAAGCAGGGAAATTGGGAGTTAAGGCTCCCAAGCCTTAACGCCACATCCTCCCTAAGGAGGCAGAAAGTGCAAGTGAAATTCTCATTCTCCCAAAGCTAATAAACCATGAGGACAGAGTGGAGAATATGATATGCAGAGGTGACTGTGGGGTTGTGGAAAACTGATCACGAACAACTTAGGGCCACCTACTTCTCTTTTTTTGTTTAGAGCAGCCCTTCCCCAACCTGGTGCCCTCCAAAGGTGTTGGACTACAACTCCCATCATTGCAAGTCAGTATGTCCCATGGTCAGGAATGCTGGGACTTGTCATCTCAAACACCTGGAGGGCAGCAGGATGGGGAATGCTGTTCCATATCCTTACCAAATACAGGGTCTGCCCAATACTTTTCTCTCACACACATCTCGCATATAGCAGCACTCTTGATAACAAAAGGGGCACTATTCATTACAGATCTAGAACCAAAGCATGTGCCAGGCACTTCCAACTTTTAGTCAATATCCTGCCTTTCAAAGAACCAATTTTTTTTTCTTTAAATGTATTCATAAAAAATATACTGTTCACTCCCCACAATCCCTGCACAATACACCATCTCATCAAAGCAACAGTGGAGCAGAAGAGGTTTAGTTTGGCTGTCTTGAACACCTTTCAGATGAGATTAGTTTGCAATCCTTTACCTCATGGGAGAAAGCCCTAGTGAATTCAGTGGCATTGGCTTCAGAGAAGACATGTACAGGAGTCAACCTTCTCCAGCCTGCTGCTCTCCAGATGTGTTGCACTGTAACTCCCATGTTATGTGTTATGGGGAAGACAAAAATCAATTCATACTTAATTTTAAAATAATACTTACGCATGAAAGTATTAGGTGGTAGCTCTGTCTTTGATCTCACACTGCTGAACAAGTAAGAGAAATCCTTTATCTGATATTCAAGAAACAGACATCCTATGCCATGTGTTGAAAACTAATGTTGATGTCTGAAGGGCTATCTGGATTAGGTATTCCAGATTCATTCATTGTTGTTTCATTTGGTTTTGACAGTTTATATAAAGCGATGCAGCTCTTTTGTAGTTCCTTGATTGATCACATATCTTAATGATGGAAAACATCATACTTTAGTACAGATGTGGGCAGAAAATAGATCTATCCTGATGATTTGGACATCAACTCGCGGCATTCCTATCCCATGCTGATAGGGGCTTTTACAAGTTGAATTCCAAAACATCTGGAGATCTACATTCTGCCTTCCCTTGTTCTTGAACAACATTCCCCAACCTGTCACCTGTCAGATGTGTTGGGTTGCAACTCTCAACATAAGGAGATGCTCTAAGAAATGAGAAGTAGCTGGTCCTAAGTTGTTCATCATCATTTCCCACAACCCCACAGTCACCTCTGCATATCAAATTGCATATCTAGATTTTTGAGATTTTGAGTCCCAGCATTCCTGACCATCGGACATACTGACTTGCAATGATGGGAGTTGTAGTCCAACACCTTTGGAGGGCACCAGGTTGAGGAAGGGCTGCTCTAAACAAAAAAAGAGAAGTAGGTGGCCCTAAGTTGTTTGTGATCAGTTTTCCACAACCCCACAGTCACCTCTGCATATCATATTCTCCACCCTGTCCTCATGGTTTATCTGCTTTGGGAGAATGAGAATTTCACTTGCACTTTCTGCCTCCTTAGGGAGGATGTGGCGTTAAGGCTTGGGAGCCTTAACTCCCAATTTCCCTGCTTTTTGGTGCTTGGTTGGAATCTGTAGAACCTTAACATTGTTTTTGTAAACCGTAGGTTTTTTGTTTAATGAATTTATAGTTTAGCCCATGGGGACTCTGGAAAAGGAGGATTCCCACTCTGCCCTGCCACAATGGAAATGCTAATGCAACAGAAACTACTGTAAAGAAGAAATACTAATACCAGGTATTTTCATTCAAAAGAAAATGCCATTCATAGAAATAACTTCAAAAATATCTCAGTAGCCTGGCAAGAGCACAGAGCATAGCCTGCCATTCTATATCCTATCAGGCAGTCAGCAGAAATCCAACATGGCAGACGCAGAGACAGATGCCACTGCTGAAACTGTCTTTTTGCCAGAATATGTCCTGTAGCTCTTGAAACTGACAAATGTGCTCAATGTGCAGCCAGTGATGCTTAAGATCATCCTAGAGGAGTGAGAGGCAGCAACGACAGCCGTGGCTCTGACTCCCAAATTGCTATTCCAAATAAATGAAATTGTTAATTTGCTTTGTTTACCCTTTTTGCTCAAATTTCATGTCCCCTAATAAATGTAATTCAAGTAAAAACAGGGCACTTTTTCTGAGTAGTTAATTAGCTGATAACAAAGACTATCTACTAAAGCCCCCATCTCATACAGATTGTATAGCTTTTCTGCCACAGGCTCAAACATACTCTTTTTCTGAAACAGCATTATAGTCTCCAGTGGTAATTTTTTAGTGCTGTTCCAAAAATTTTGATCTATTTGGTTTTTGACCATTCGAGTGGGGGGAGGGTCGAAAAGGATTCACATACGAAAATTCTGGGAAAACGTGAGAATCTTTGGAGAAGTTTTCAAGTGTAGGGCTTTGACACATTACTACAAGGCTCGGCAGAGGTGTGCGTGCGTTTTTCTGCTTTTTCCATTCCACCTCCTGTATACACGGTGCTTGCAAATGCTCTCCGTTCCCTGTCAGGCAGGAAGACGGTTGTTGCTGCTTCCCTCAGAGCAGGAAGAGTACGGAGCAAAGTGCACGGAGTACTAGCTTTTAGCCAATTCCCCTGTGTTTGCAAAGGCTTTGCTCTCTCCCTGCTGGGGGGAAAGCGGATGCAACCACCTCGCTGCTTGGTTGTGGGGGGAGTGTTTTGTAAGCACAAGTCATGTTGGCTATAGATAGCCAGTGTTGTTCGCCTTGTTTTCCCTACTCTAGCTGGGAGATAGCTGCTGCCACTGCACGGCAGAACATACTTTGGGTTGTTGGGCTTGGAGGAGAAGGGGTTAAATGTGCGTGAAAGTGATAGAATGTCTTTGCATGTAGGTCTTGAAACGGTATAATACATTTTTTTTAAAACCCTCTCTATTAGCAACCTTCCCTGACAAGCAAAACGACTGGAAATGGAAACTGGCGGGCTTTTAATGCTGCAAACAAGTTTCCAACGTTGCAAGCAGAAACAAGAGATTCCTAAAGTTTTAAGAGCTTTAAAATGAGTCCCATTGAAAACAATTCCCATTGCTGCTTGCAAAGAACTTTAAAACTCTGCAGCAGCAGTTCCTGGAATGGTCATGTGACGTTAGCCATTCCAGGAGAGCTCTTTATGCGGTGAGACTTTTTAAAAGTAAAAAAAAAAAGATAGGTGCAAGTCTCCTGAGCCATCTGGTACATGGAATAAACGGAAACCCTGCCTCCCCACTCCCGCTGGAAAATTCTCCGAAATTTCCCCCTCCCTATGAAAGAAGCAGAAAAAACAATGCCTCTTCTGCAGGCCAAAAAAAAAAAAATCCTGAAAATGGGGGGGGGGGGGGGTATGATTCCGCACAGCATAGGGTGACCATATGGAAAGGAGGGCCTCCTCCACACGGGGCGTTTAATGAGCCTTGAAGGCTCATTATAAATTTTACCTACACACGAGCGGAGCGCAAAACGGGCGTACAGGCGCGTTATCTCCCCGATAATGCGCATTTTCGAACGCGCGTTAAATAGCGACTTTTATTTTGCTCCGGCCGTTAAAGCGCATTTTCGCTGTGTGAACAAGCGATTATGCGCATTAACTACCTGGAAAGCGCTTTTTGGGCATCTTTTAATGCGCTTCGCCGCTTCTCGCCGCCTCCCGTGCAGAGGGATTGTGAGTAAATGCGCCTCCGCGATAATGCGCATAATCGCGGAACCAGGCGCAAAGGCGCATTCTTGTGGAGGGGGCCGAGGACAGGGCTCCTGTATCTTTAACAGTTGCATGGAAAAGGGAATTTCAGCAGGTGTTATTTGCATGCATGCACACTTGGTGAAATCCCCTCTTCATCACAACAGTTAAAGCTGCAGGAGCCTTGCCCTCTTTTGTATCTGGTTGTGAGGGCAGATCTCCTGCAGCTTTAACTATTGTGATGAAGAGGGGATTTCACCAAGTGTGCATGCATACAAATAACACCTGATGAAATTCCCTTTTCCATAAAACTGTTAAAGATACAGGAGCCCTGTCCTCCTTTTCATATGGTCAACCTAGCACAGCACTAATAATTTTACAATAATAAGATATTAGGGCCATTACAGACTCTTGAGCAGGTGTTGAGGACGAATAAGCAACTTTTGGCATGAAGTTGCTAGCCAAAGCAACAGTAAGCTACTGTCAGTTCATTTATTTTTAGCATTAATATATATAGAAACAACTGAAAACATTAAAACTCATCCCAGAATACCTTGTTAATAGAATCATTTTTAATATATATATATATATATATATATATATTGTAAAAAGAATGTGTTTGAAAGTCAAGTATATTCAATATATCTATAATATCTGGTGGCATATTACTGTTTTATTAATTTCTTAAATGTTTTATTAATTTCCTAATTTCCTAAGTCATTCCTAAATATGACTTCATCACACTGTAATTATTCAAAATAAGTACAGCATCATTTCTGCTTTATAGTGGATATGAGGTAGACAAAGAAAGAATGGAGGAGATGTCTATCCCATTGGTAGAAATAGAGTCATCCTCAAGGCAAATGAATGTGGAGGAATTGTTGTTGGGGGTTTTTTTGGGGGGGGGTGTAAGACTGTGCCATGGCTGTTGTTATGCAGTCCGGTGTTAGCAAAGCGCAGTTGTTCCAGGTGGTTGAATGGCCTGTGAATTCGGACGACACGTTAACCAACGGTTGTTAAGTTAAACAACCGTCAGTGGGTTAACCAAACGTGTTGTCCGAATTCAGCCACACAACGGTTAACCAACCCACAGTTGTTTAAGTTGCAGTTTTAAACAACTGAGTTAAACAACTCGCTTGCGAGTTGTTTAAAAGTTAGTCAATTGACTAACGTGTTGTCCGAATTCAGCCACTTGAGGTGCGTGGGTTAAACAACTGAGGTGAGTACGTTAACACAAAAGACCATAGAGGAGAGCGGCAAGAGCAGCAGAAAGTGGACGGGAGCTCAGGCGCGGATGAAACAGATCGCTGGTTTCGCCGCCATAGCAACCAGGACGCCCGCCTCCCCCACCATGCAGCTGGCACGGAGCTCAAAAAGGAGCCAGCTCCTGCAAGCACTCACGCAGGGTGCCCAGTCAGCTACCCAAACGGACAGGGAAGCGCACCAGAAGGGCACTACGGCAAAGGGGGGGAGGGGGAGACGGAATACGCAACAACCCCAGGCGCCCTGGAGCAAGGGGCAGCCCCCCACACACCAAAAGGGAGAACAACACCCCATCCAAAGTAGACCCCCCACTGCACTGCCACCTCCACCCTCGCATCACCCAGAAGGACGAGGGCAGGGGAAGTGGCAACCAGAGAGCTCCCCCTCATCCGCCCAACACGGCTGGACAGTGAGCCTTTGCCAGGCCCCAAGAATCCCGTTGGGGAGCGTCGCGCCCATGCGGAGGCGTCCCGGGTGCGTGAAAGCATCAGTGCCTGGATCTGGCTGCGCTACCCCCATCCCGTGTGAGCGTCGGCTGTGGAGTCCCATCTCTGGACTGGCATCTCTTCCTGGCATGGCCCCCTCTCCACCTCTTCCCCTTGGCACGTTCCGTGCTTGGCTCCCTGGGGGTGTGGCGTTGGCCATCCCCTCTTCACCGCTGTGCCTTCCAGCCGCCTCCTCCTCCCTTCCCGGGGGCACCTGTCCTCTCCGTAGGTTCTGCCCTGGCATAGTGGTGCCCATGTGCCTTACTGCCCATGTCTGATTTTCCTGCTGAATAAAGATTTCCCAACCGCCCCACTCTCACCTTCTTTCTTGTGTGTGCGGGTGGCTGCTCTGGGAGGGAGGTGGGAGGGGGCTGGGGGAGGTGGGTGACTCTCGCAGATGCCAGGTCTTCCATATAGGGTGGGCGGGGGTGGCTCCCTAGGGTGTGGGTGCCAACGTTTGGGGAGCATTGCTGGTTGTTACTCTTGTGTAGGTGCTGCGGTTCCTCTTGGCTGCCTCTTTGCCCGAGGTTGCTGAGTTCCGCCCAGTGACTGAGGCGGCCAATGGGGTTTGGGAGGCGTGTCCTGCATTGGCTTCAATGGCAGCGGCCATGGTTTTCGGCTGCAGTGCCTTCTGGGATACCTGCTGGAGGACTAACGGGGTTTGGTAGGTGGGGAAAATGGCGGCCGAGCTGTCAGTCAGAACCGAGTACGTTATTAACCACCAGGGTGGTTAACTTAACTTTGCATCCCCTGCTGCAGCGTGTCGTCCAAATTGAGGCCGCCTTTTTAACCCACTGTCAGTGGGTTAAGTCCTCTCAGTTGATTAACGTGTTGTCCGAATTGAGCTATTGGCTCTATCAAGAAGGAATGCAAAAAGAGAAGCCATTTTTCAGAGCTGCTGAGAAAAAGAACGTATATGTTCCATGTTTTTCGACACAGTGAAATCCTTCATTAGAGGCAAACTAATTTTGAAAATAGGCTACAGAAATTGTGATTATTTTTCTTGCACCATCAGGGAACTAGTACAAAATGAAATAAATTCTCTTTGTTGGAACCTCTGAGAACTGGTTACTCTTTTTTGCATTCCTTCCGGCTTTGGTTCCCCACCTTCCGGTTTATGTTGTCTCCACCATCAAATTCTACTGTTGCACATATCGTCCTTGCTTACCATTATTAACTTCCATACAGTTCTAGGAAGGTGGGTGAATTTAACTCTGTGGTTCTATAAGGCAACACTTATACTGTGCTGTAAGGTACTGGATGCACTTCAAACATATTGTCTCAGTAATCTTTTCATCAACTTTATAAGGCAGCCTATTTTATTCCTTTTTTATTACTAGTGTCGTAGTTTTGCCAATACTCCTAAAACCATCCTAGCAATTCAGTGCAGCTCATTGTTGCTTAGCTCAAGAAGAGGGCAGCTAAAGCTGAAATGAATCACCCTGGAATAAAATAATTTATTATCAAAGACTACAGCAGAGATCTGAACCTGGCTTAATATTCTGCTTAGTAAACCAATATTGAATCCATGTTCCCTGTTTTGTTATAAAGAGGAAACTATGGTTTAAACCAGGAGTGGGTAATGCTTGCAGGTTGGGGGGCTGCATTACCTGCCAGAACCTACTGTGGGCCAGACTCCATACCCAATACCAGCAAAATCAATGCCACTGTCGAAAATGCTGCTGAATTTGCTGCAACAGCTAAAAAGGTGGTGATTTTTAGGGGTGTGCATCGGATCGGATCCGATCCACGATCCGAATCCGATCCGCCCCAAAATCGGGAAAATAAGATCCGATCCGATCCGATCAACCTCCGATCCGATCCGATCCGATCCGACGAGGTCCGATCCGGATCGGACGCCATTTTGAATGCTTTTTCCCATAGCCAAGTATTGTTTTACAAAAACGCCTATAACTTTTTATTTTTAAATATAGAAGGATGAAACTTGGGCACATTATACACTGGTTAGGGATAGTTATCTGTGAGAAATTTCAGAAAGATTGGTGCATGCGTTTTGTGGCAATTAATTGTTTAATAAATACCCAGAAATGCCTATAACTTTGTCATTTTTAAAGTTACAAACATGAAACTTTGCCACATTGTAGGTGGTACCTTGGGACCTATCTGTGAGAAATTTCAGAAACTTAGGTGCTTGCCTTGTGTGGCAATTAATTTTAGAAAAATGGGTAGTAGTGGGGTAAATACATTTACGCCTCCCATTTTTTTATTTTTGAAGATACAAACAGGAAACTTGGGCACATTACAGGTACCACTTGCCTTGATATGTGTGTGAAATTTCAGAAACATTGGAGCTTGCCTTGTGTGGCAATTAATTTTTGAAACAATGAGGAAAGAAACACCTATAACTTTGTCATTTTTAAAGTTACACACATGAAACTTTGCCACATTGTAGGTGGTACCTTGGGACCTATGTGTGTGAAATTTCAGAAACATAGGTGCTTGCCTTGTGTGGCAATTAATTTTTTAATAAATACCCAGGAATGCCTATAACTTTGTCATCTGTAAAGTTACACACATGAAACTTTGCCACATTGTAGGCGGTACCTTGGGACCCATGTGTGTAAAATTTCAGAAACGTAGGTGCTTGTATTGTGTGGCAATTAATTTTTGAAACAATGAGGGATTCATTGGACAGCACTTGCCCATAGGGATTCATTGGACAGTACTTGCCCATAGGGATTCATTGGACAGTACTTTCCTATAGGAAATCATTGGAAAGCACTTGCCCATAGAAAATCATTGGAAAGCACTTGCCCATTGAGAAATACAGTTATGCCTCCCACTTTTTTATTTTTGAAGATACAAACAGGAAACTTGGGCACATTGTAGACTGGTTAGGGATAGTTATCTGTGAGAAATTTCAGAAAGATTGGTGCATGCGTTTTGTGGCAATTAATTTTTTAATAAATACCCAGGAATGCCTATAACTTTGTCATTTTTAAAGTTACGTACATGAAACTTTGCCACATTGTAGGTGGTACCTTGGGACCTACGTGTGTGAAATTTCAAAAACGTAGGTGCTTGCCTTGTATGGCAATTAATTTTAGAAAAATGGGTAGTAGTGGGGTAAATACATTTACGCCTCCCATTTTTTTATTTTTAAAGATACAAACAGGAAACATGGGCACATTACAGGGAACACTTCACTTGATATGTGTGTAAAATTTCAGAATGATAGGTCCAGGCATTTGGTGGCTACGAATTTTTTAGATTAAAAGTTATTAACCTTTTTTACACAGAGGCTGGGGCTGTCAATTGCACCCTCCCGCCTCCCGGGAAGAAGAAGGAAACACTTTCTCTCATCTCTTTGATCCTTGCACGCTTGGCTGCAACTGAGCTAGTATCCATTACAAAAGGAGAAACAAAGTAGCACTTGGCTCGTGTCTGCTTTGATACTTTCACTCAAGCAGAACGGCTGAGCCTAGGATCACTCTCTCTCGCTGGGATCGTTACAGGAGAAATTTTCTACAGTCTTCAAAGTGGTGTGTGCAGACACCTTGCCACCACATGCCTGGACCTATCATTCTGAAATTTTACACACATATCAAGTGAAGTGTTCCCTGTAATGTGCCCATGTTTCCTGTTTGTATCTTTAAAAATAAAAAAATGGGAGGCGTAAATGTATTTACCCCACTACTACCCATTTTTCTAAAATTAATTGCCATACAAGGCAAGCACCTACGTTTTTGAAATTTTACACACATAGATCCCAAGGTACCACCTACAATGTGGCAAAGTTTCATGTATGTAACTTTAAAAATGACAAAGTTATAGGCATTCCTGGGTATTTATTAAAAAATTAATTGCCACAAAACGCATGCACCAATCTTTCTGAAATTTCTCACAGATAACTATCCCTAACCAGTCTACAATGTGCCCAAGTTTCCTGTTTGTATCTTCAAAAATAAAAAAGTGGGAGGCATAACTGTATTTCTCAATGGGCAAGTGCTTTCCAATGATTTTCTATGGGCAAGTGCTTTCCAATGATTTCCTATAGGAAAGTACTGTCCAATGAATCCCTATGGGCAAGTACTGTCCAATGAATCCCTATGGGCAAGTGCTGTCCAATGAATCCCTCATTGTTTCAAAAATTAATTGCCACACAATACAAGCACCTACGTTTCTGAAATTTTACACACATAGGTCCCAAGGTACCGCCTACAATTTGGCAAAGTTTCATGTGTGTAACTTTACAGATGACAAAGTTATAGGCATTCCTGGGTATTTATTAAAAAATTAATTGCCACACAAGGCAAGCACCTATGTTTCTGAAATTTCACACACATAGGTCCCAAGGTACCACCTACAATGTGGCAAAGTTTCATGTGTGTAACTTTAAAAATGACAAAGTTATAGGTGTTTCTTTCCTCATTGTTTCAAAAATTAATTGCCACACAAGGCAAGCTCCAATGTTTCTGAAATTTCACACACATATCAAGGCAAGTGGTACCTGTAATGTGCCCAAGTTTCCTGTTTGTATCTTCAAAAATAAAAAAATGGGAGGCGTAAATGTATTTACCCCACTACTACCCATTTTTCTAAAATTAATTGCCACACAAGGCAAGCACCTAAGTTTCTGAAATTTCTCACATATAGGTCCCAAGGTACCACCTACAATGTGGCAAAGTTTCATGTTTGTAACTTTAAAAATGACAAAGTTATAGGCATTTCTGGGTATTTATTAAACAATTAATTGCCACAAAACTCATGCACCAATCTTTCTGAAATTTCTCACAGATAACTATCCCTAACCAGTGTATAATGTGCCCAAGTTTCATCCTTCTATCTTTAAAAATGAAAAAGTTATAGGCGTTTTTGTAAAACAATACTTGGCTATGGGAAAAAGCATTCAAAATGGCGTCCGATCCGGATCGGACATCCGGTCCGATCCGATCCGACCATCCTCCGATCCGATCCGATCCGATCCGACCCCCCAGGTCCGATTCCGATCCGCTATCCGATCCGATCCGGGGGGTCAGTGCACATCCCTAGTGATTTTGCAAGCAATCAAGGCATACAGGGAGCATGTTCCTTGTTTGCAAACAGATTCTTGGGAGGTTTCCTGTGGTGGGGGCATGGAGCCATGGACCATATATTGCCAAACCCTAGTCTGAACAAATAAGCCAGCATGGGAAGTGAGAAGGGGAGGGTCAAGGGAGGAGTGTCCATTGTGCATGTTACATCTGAACCAGCCTAGTATCTTGATTTTATGATGTATAGAATTTTAATTCATTATAACAGAATATTCTTTTTAAAAACAACAACAACAACACAACCTTCATCTCATTCCTGCAGCTCTATAGTTATTGTAGCTGTGCTGACTGTTGTGGGTTTGTGCCCTAATATGCTGACAAATTCACTTGGCTGAATTTATGGGCTGCCATTTCAAATTCAGATTCAGTTATCTGAGGCAGGATCTACACTACTGCTTTATTGACAACTGTTGGGGCCCTTGACACATTCCATATACTGTTTTCAAACCACTTTCAACGTGTTATATCCTCCTTGGTGTAGATCTGGCCTGAGATATCAAAGGCTCAGTCTTGTTCTATTTATTTGTATATGTTTCAACCAGGCTCTCTCACCTGCCAAAGTAGAGCATATACTCCGGGGCATGAGGGCAACTACATGCCATTCAGTCTAGTGAAACTATTCACTGTTAGCTGTGGCTGTTAATGTCTCTAACAGAGAAGGCAGGGTACCCAACAACCTTATATAAAAAATTTCTCAACGTCTGCAAAAAAAAACAAAAAACCTACTTTGAATACAGATCATCTATTGATCTGTTACTGGATATTACTGAGCAAGTGACTGGTGTCCACATTTAGAATAACATAAATTTCCTGAAGCCTTACCAATCTGATTTTTTACCTGGCAATGGTACTGATAATAGCCTTGGTTGACAATCCACCCCTCAGGGTTTTAGGAGCAAGATCCTGTTAGAATTGTCTGCAGTATACAACACTGCTTATCATAAGATACTGACAACTCAGTGGACCTAACACAATTCACTGGACTGCTGCAGTGTAGTTCTATTTTTTTATAGAAGGGAGGTTACTGAGAATGGGTAGAGGTATCAAACTTTTAGGAATTAACTAACAAGCTTAACAACTTTAGCACACATCCTTTTCTCTTGCATGTCTTTGGCCAGTAATTTGAGAATACTTCCTAATAGGTATGAATTATGAAATAGTAACTTCTTAAAGCACCAATTTAGAAATATCTCCTTCCCTACTGATTTTGTGTATACATCATAAATTCAGCTTCTGTAATAAGAAACCACAAAAACAATTCTTTAAATGATGCCCTTGTCCCGACTCACTTTCTACCTTGACAACAATGCTCTCCCTCATTGCAAACATAATTGTGTCAATAGAAGTTTTGCAGAATGTTTTTAGACATAAGAACCGGTCTTATTTAAAAGTAAAAGTCCAAAGATACCTATGAGTCTAGGAAACGCAGTACCCACAGTACAGAGAAAAATAATCAATAGGCCAATTTTAAGATATCCCAAACCCATATATACATGAATGGTTTTACTATTTAAAACATCTTGGATGCTTTTTTATTTATTTATTTAAGATGTTTCCTTCTCTTCCATGTCCCCCTCCACCTGCCAATCCCGGAGTACTGAACTAGGTAAAAGAAAATAATAATAATAATAATAATAATAATAATAATAATAATATGATCCTTCCCCACATGAGCAAAGGAATCTTAATAGATAGATAGATAGATAGATAGATAGATAGATAGATAGATAGAAAACCTCTATCCCCCTCTCAGATTCAGATTGTGTAGCCTGATGTACATTGCCACTGCCAGGAGATTATAACAAATCAATCCAAGGACTGAGTATACTTTCCATATCCTCATCCTGTCCTCCCATTCTGCTCAGTCAAATTAATCAAGCACTGAAACTTGAACACAGAGGAAGGGAAATGGAAATATGGGAGGCACACACACATCTTCTATTTACTGGGCTGCCCTGGTGCAATGCCTGTGGATGTGACCAAAGGAAGAAAGGGAGATTCGTATGGAGATTCTTGTACATGTAGGCTCAGCCACAGAATGTGTGTGCGAAAGGATGTTTTAAACACTTTGTTGTTTTATAAAATAGCTACTATAAGGTATAAAAGTAGAGAAATATGTCTTAATTGCAAGTCAGTAATATTTGTTTCTCTTTCTGTTGTCACAAATGTCATTCCCACCAAATATGCCACTCTGTTAGAAAAGTGTGTGAGCATGGGGTGGGGTGGATGGGTGGAGAAATGAACTCGAAGGCAAGATGCAACTGTTAGCAAAATCTGGACCTTTTAATAACCCTGTTGCAAATTAACTAATCAGGGCCTGGATACTCTTAAGGCCAGAGGTTTTCTGTGGCTAAAGGAAATGGGTTATTTGGTTAACAGGCATTTCATTCTTTACCTACTTATACTATCAATATTTCTATGGCTTGATGAGTAACATTTAGCCAGCAAACCCAGTTTCTAATAACTAGTTTAAATATATTTAACCCTGCAGAGTAAAGGTCAAAGATGCACACTGAACTCTATTTTCTATCCTTTTATGCATGATTAAATGGTAATTAAGTTTTAATGAAAAGTGTTAGGCTGATTACAATTAACATAATCATACTAGTCAGTTCATGTCCTCGTGGTGTTTTACATGCTGTGCTGAGCTGGCAAGACAATGGACCCTTGATGGGGTCTAAACATTTTGTGCGCAAACGACATTTGCATTCATCCAGTTAATCATCTCTGCTGGCATTCTTAACAAAGGAGGGAGAATCATATGTATTGGAATCCCAAGCATAAATATATGCATCTGAAAAATTGATCTTAGAAAGGCACAGATCTCCTCAAACCCCCAAACCTTACAATACCAACAACAAACACCATGAGTTGAAAATTACCCACATGAAATTCTGTTTTGATAAGCAAAATTAAGCAACTAAGGGCCGGTTCATATTACTGTGTCTGCAAGGGTGGGGTGGCCGCTATACTGCACCTTTGTTCATTGTTGTTTTTTTATGAGTGAAGGAGCTATATGGGCAGAACTGACAACATCTAACCTGCAGTTATGCCATGGTGGTGATGTATAAAGAAGCAATACCTTTCATAATGGCTGCACTTTTCACTTCAATATTATGTGCTAAGGAATACTATGGGGGCATGTCAGAAAGCTGATAATTCAGCAATTCAAAACAGAAGTAAGTTCTGATAGGACACTCGCATACAGATAACTATCCCCGCCCCCTGTTTGAAGCCATCGTTGAATTAGCAAGGATATTTCTGCTGAATATAAGGTCAGCTTTTAGCAACAAACACATACAAGGCCAAAACGTGATAGTGATAGAAAACAGACAAGGACAACAGAAAATCACCTACTTGAGAACTGGATAGAAAAGCCTGATTTGCTGATGAAGAAGTCACTGTCAAATTGTAAGGTCAGTGAGTTGAAAGTGCTATAAATGTCCTCAGGAAGGGCTGAGCCACTCCATTCTTTAAGTAGAATACTGCTTTCAAGGGGGCCGTCCCACACTTTCAGGATATCATGAGCCACCTCAGTGTCAAAAACAATAAAATGCAAACTGCAAATGAAAGGGTAACATATGATACATGTCATTCTTGGCTACTTTTCTACTTTGGTGTTCAATAAAAAGTGCAGATTAAGGGATAACAGTTCAAGAAAGTAAACAACACAAAATTAAACATACAGAAAACCAGTAGTTGTTATTTAATATAATTCACTGGGAGTTACAAACTATGTTCAATTCAAATCCAATGAAGAAGAGCTGCTGTCATCATTCTTCTCTGGTTAGTAGAAGACATATCCCAAGAATATCAATTTACATTGTATTTGTTTTTCCATCATGGTAACTGGTAGAGACAATATAATAGACTGCCACTTCCAAAGCCTAGCCAGCTTGTGCCAGCTGGAGCAAAAGATTTCAGGGGTGGACTTACTCTTTTTGTCCCACATAGTTTTCTGTAGTTGTTTTTAAATTTCTCCCACCCACTGATTCCACGTTCACCATGCTCTAGGCTGGCATGAGCATGGTGAACCTGGGACATCTCAAGTGAATTAAGATGCACTGGATCCAGAGTATCCAAGGCTGCCTTCACCGTTATAACTGTGTTGCTTTCTGCAGTCATAACTGGTGCCTCCTGGGTGGATTGAATTTCTAGGGAGGATGTGCTCCTCTTGCCGCCACCCCATCCAATCCTGTTGGCAGGCTATCTACGTGGGTTTAGATTGCTCTATATGACAATATCAGTGCAATCATAGACATAACTATCCAGAAGTATGTCAATTTGTGTTCAAAGGGACTTACTCTGGGATAAGTGTGCATACAGAGGAATCCTAAGCATGAGGGGCCTGATTGACAGAGGGCTCCAATCTCAGAGGCTCCATCATCTCCTAAGACCTTAGATCCCTGGCCTCTCCCTCCCTGCTCATTGACATGCCTCTCTACAAGGCAGGAGTTCTGTAGAGGAAATTACTGCAGAAACCTCCATGGTGGCTGGGAGGAGCCCGGAGTGAGGCTCCAATTTCAGAAAATAAACTTCTGAGGCCAGAGCTCTGTTTAAGTTTCCAAGTATAAGATTTTGGAGGGGGTTTTCTAGACAATCCTATGGGCCTTGTGACACTGTCTAGGGACCACAGGGTTGTGCTGCAAGTACAATCTAGAGAAATACAGTGCTGTGCTTAGCTAGTTGTGCACAGCTCAGATCCCTTCTAGACTGAAAAATTGGTAGCATCAATTAGATTTTTCAAGAAAATTATTGTTTTTTTATTTCAAATCCTATTTCAAGAAAAAAGTATGACGTCAAAAAGGGTTTCATAAATTTGAGGGGGGAACACCAACCAACAAATATTTCTGGATTTCTTTCCTGGTCACCACATTTAAGGGCTTCCAAATGGAAAAAATAGTCAGATGGGCATAAATACATTATTGGCTAAATATAGTTTGAGGTGTGTTATATATGGGGAAAAAAACTCCTATACCTGTCTACTCTGAAGTAAGTTCCATTGGGATTGATGCTCAATGCAAGGAGGACTGTGATGTATGAGTCCGTCCATCCCAAGCCCTGCCAGCAAGACTTACAGGGCAGGGGTAGGGATGTCGAGAGAGACTGCAGCTGTGTGTGGTGGTGGGGAGTCTGATGGACTCCCCTGTGCTCAGCCTCCCAGACCCCACTCACCAAGCCTGTAATGTTGCATAAATAGTTCCTTTACAGCCACCATTTACCTAACATTACCTTCCCAGAAAAGACCAAGCCACCACTTTTATGCAAAATGGCAGCTCGCTAAGAGGATGGACAGCCCCACGGCATTGTTGGACACTCACCAGACTGTCTAGCAGCTCGCACAGTGAGCAGATGTGGGTGAGTCTATCCAACCCTAGGCAGGAGGAACAGCAGAGGTTTATGCAGCTTCCTCCTCCTCCTCCTCTGCTGTAATTATTGCTAGTTGGGCTTCTGAATAGGGATGTATTTTAATATTTCATTTTTGCTTGCAAAATATGAGGATATGCCCTATTCGAAGCCCCAAACACAATTGTGAGTGTCAGCACGTGTCCACTGAAAATCTTCCTAAATTGCTGGACATGTGCTCGTGTTCAGTTTGCACAACTTCCCCAGTTCACTTTTGAGCAAATTGTGTAATTTGCCAGAATCTTTTCTGTAGACTGAAGCAGCTCTGCTTTAATCACTAATTAGGAAATGTGCGCAGATTTAAGGAAATTTCATGTTTGATCACTGCTTAATTTGCTCAATTTTCTCATTTGTACTGAGCAAGCGGCAATCGCAAATACAAGAATTGAGCATGAGATGAACCTCAAGACAATGCTTGGAGAATCCTAGAGATCTCAAACATTGCTCGTTTGCCATCCCTACTTCTGACCCTGTCTAACAGCTGCGTGCTGCTGGATGGCAGGCCCAGGACCCAAGAGACCTTTGAATCCCCAGCCTCTCCTCCCTTCTCCCCTACCCATCCCACCTAACACCATGCACCCTTTCTCCCTCGCCAACCTCAGGGAAGGAGCTACTGCAGAGTTTTCCATGGTGGCTAGGAAGCGCTGGGGAGGGAGGGAGGAAATCCGTGATCAGATCTCCTCCTCTGAGGCCGGATGCTATCTGTGGCTCCATAATATCACTCTGTTAGTTCATTTTCAAGAAGGCAGAGAAAAGATGATTGACATAAAGAATGTTCTGCTCAATTGGAATCTAGTTGTAAGTTTGGGGAATGTATATTTTCAAAAGAACATTGCAATTGATATTTTACATTTTGGAAAGAAATCTATAGACTGTAATTTGGGTATGTTGATCGAACTCTTGAATAAAATCAAATCTCTATCAAAATAAAATAAATAGAAAAAAATAACAGGCATCAATTAGCATTAGGCATTCATAGCTACAAGTGAAAAAGAATATTGGTGGATTGTCTTACTTCTGGTTATAGAAAGTTAAGTGTCCAATCAATTATGTTATAAGTCAGGCCATGGAGTTCTGACTACACCTGAAGCATGAAAATATCTGTACAGATGTGTATATCCCCATGCCCAGCTTGCTTGGGTGGGGGCGGAAAGGAAGATAGGTGGGCAGCTATTGGCTGCCTCCTGGTGGTGCCACCGGGCTGGGTAAGACTGGGAGGCTATATATTGCCTGGCCCAGTCCCTCCCCAGCGCTTTCGCTCTGTGCGCGCCTCCCTCCCTCCCCTCCCTGTAGGCAATGTTGGTTTACCGGTTGTCATTAGGAGGCCGAGTAGGAATTTTTTGCTCTTCGCCTAATTTGGCTAGGAGTTTTTTTCACCTACTTCACACTGCAAGACAGATGGGGAGTATTAAATAGGTTGATTGGCGATGAATTGGTCACATTAATTTGACAGTAGGAGCGGGCATCTCGAGGGGGTGGGTGGTATTGGTGTGCATTCACAGGCACCATTAAGGTGATAGGTAGTGCCTGAAGCCCACACCTGGGAGTCCTGTGGCACCAGGGGATGCGATAAGGTCTACCTTTGAGGCCAACCCTCCTCATCCTCTCTGAGCCCTGCAGCACGGGGCGGATGACACCAGAAGGCCTCCCTACCCCAAGGGGGAAGATCACAGGGTGGCAAAGAGCCAGGCGCCACCTGGCGATCTGTGAATGCTTCACCCGTTCCCGAGAATGGCCTGTGGGAGGCCCGCATAGGCCTCCTTACCCCTTTTGCAGATCATTAATAAATGTGGCCCGTATTTAATTCCATACAGTTGTCTCGTCTCTTTATTTCTGCCTTCCACTCCGCAAATCCATAACCTCTTCCTAAATTAGAACATCGATTCTGGAGCAGAAAGCTAAATATAGTTTATCACCATTTCCACCGTACATAGCACAATCCACATTTTTTAAATATTAGAAATTACATGTGATGTGAAACACTTTCCACAGAGCTACACTTTTATTGAAAATGGTCACCGTTTGAGGCTGTTTTTCCACTTGCTGTAATAAATGCTGACTCTGAAGGCTACTAATAAGTAAATATCAAATCTGTTTTCTAGCTACAGATACTTGTTTGTAATTTCTTATTTCATTCTATATTAATTTCACATTTGCCATTCCTATTAAAATGCAAATGGGGCACTGAATTCACTTGTGATTGAGTGAGTGTCTTTCGGTCTAGTGTTAGGGGAATACATTTATCTTTCTATTTCTAGGCAAAAGAAAATGAAATTGTGTGAAAAATGTTATCAATTTCTCTGAATATGTATAAGGAAACTATTCAGGCAAACAGGATTTTCCAGTTAAAGTTTAACCTATTTAATATTAGAACCTTAACAATTTAAAATTTAAACAGTAAATATGTTATTTAAAAGTACAATCTATTATTATCTTTCTACTGCCAATTTAGAATTTGTGTGTGTGTGTGTGTGTGTAGAAAAAAATGGTCATATGCTATCACTCCTAGGAGATTGCATCAGGAATGCTATTTAGATTTATCTATCTCTCCTTTACCGAAAAGACAGGCAGTCTCCTTGCTGTGGAAATGGGCTTTCTAATGGTTTGTGAATTACATCCTAAGTATAGATCAGTTTAGCTGCAGTAGGGCCAACAGTTACTTTTGCTACTGTTGCTAAAGCCCGATACAGTCCTAGCATGAAGGGGAGGAAATGCCATAATGTGTTATGGAAGAAAATTGGATGGGATCCCATGCTCTCATTTCTTCCTTTGCAATTTAAGTTCATGGTGAAAGAAAAGACCAAGGAGTGGTACAATAGCATGAATGGCTATTTTTGAATTTATGGGCTTCTGTGCTGATGCTGATTTACAGCAAAATGCTAAACATGTTTATTCAGAGGTACATTCCACTGAGTTCTGTGAGGCTCACTATTTAGTAAGTATTCACATCAAAAAATCTGTCCACAGGCGCTTGCTCTTTCATTTATATGTACCAACACTTGTCCATTATTTAGGAAAACAAATAATTTTTAAGTTCAGTAAATCAGACATTTTGCCATCTTGCAAATTACCATTTAGAAGGGGAAGAAACTGTAAGGTCACTAGATAACTTAACATGCAGCAGTTAGACAAAAATATAATGCTCTGACTTGGGCAATACTAAATTTAATCACTGAAACGATATACATACCTAATTGTCCTCCCTGGGTCTGCTTCTATAATCCAAGTACAATGAAGATTGTTGTCATATGGAGCTGGGTAACCTGGAGACAAAATGCGACCTGAACTAGCAGCATGAATTCGCCCACCACACTCAGCTGAAAATAAAAATAAATAAATAATTTTTTAGAGACAAGTGCCATTCGTAGTTCAGGTACTTTATCTTATAGAAAAGTTCAGCAATGTAATGATATGGTTAGAGGTTAGTCTGAATTATCTCTCAAGGATCTTCTGCGAGTGTGTGGTTGTGCTATGAGTGGGTCAAACCTGATGGATAAGTTTTATGAAAATTAACTGAATGACAGCTGTCCTTGTGGACATCCAATTGGTGTCTATCAGGCTCCATCATTACAGGCCTTCAAACAGGCCTTAGAGACGTACCTGTCTACTTTGGTCTATAATTGAGTTAGAACTCTACTGGGGCATTGTTTATATGGTGGTTCTGGTTTCACTGTATATATGGTACAGACTGGTTTGAGCTGTTAATTTCAATTGTATCATTGAATCAATTATGATTCACAAAGTTCTATGAAAGAAGGGTAACCATGATGAAAGGAAGCGGGAATAATTTTATGGGGTCTCATAATTTATCTAAACGTTACACATAGTCACCTGGAATGCTAAATCAAATGTACTGTAAGAGATGCAGCACAATATTATTCAGAAGTAAATTCTGCTGTGTTTAAGGAGGAAAGCATGTTGTACTGAAGAAGTAATTAAACATCTTTCAATCAATCTGATTATTTTAAAATATTCAACAACTGAGCCCAAAAGGAAAAGAACAGGTTGATGTATTCTTTTTACCATTAGACAAAAACTTACAAGATAAGAACAGAAGATTCATAAACTAGATTTTCTATTGCTAACTTTTCCAAATCTGTTGGGTGTGTTAAGTCAATCTGCCCTGTCCTGTCCTGTTTGTTAAATATTTGAAGGTCAAGGATGCATCCATTCTAAAATAGTGGTGGTGCTAATAGAACCTTAATTAAATAAAATTAATTATTCTGCAAATGAGAGAAATAGAACAGTATGAAGTTACAAAACAAAACACCTCCCATCCTGAAATAGAATATGCAAGTATTAGCCAGTTTCAGAAATGTGATTAATGTATCTCAGACTCCAGAACTGCAGGATGAATTGATCAAAACTGTTAATTTTTCCCTGTTAGGATAAGCAAACTTAGTAAGTGATCCTATATGTTGTTGCATTTGACATTAAGCAATGTTCAGGGGATGGGAGAGGATGGGATGGGATGGTTGCCTGAAGAAAAGCTGTTCAAGCCAAATTAGTTCAAGAGAAGTCTAAAAGTTGGTAGAACTGGATATGATTTTAGAAATTTGGTTATGTAGCCCTCATGAGCTGAACAGCCAGCTGTTAACAGTTTATATTTGATATAAACTCTTCCACTATTACATAGTTAATAAACACTGGTCATTCTAAAGTGGGTTGATATTTGTATTAAAAAAACACATTGTGAATTCATCGTAAGAGCACTGCAATGTATTTCAAGTACTACTCTGCATAACATGAAAGGAGCAAGGAGGGGCCGGCTGCGTAGATAACGGCAGTGGTGAATGAATGCCTGTTTATAATAGGATATGATTCCATCTTGCCTGAAAAAGGCAATGGTGAATTCCTTGTTTAAAAACCCCTCTGAATTTCATTGTATTGTAACGTATTATTAATTAATTATATAATTAATTTACAATATTTATATACTGCTCAATTATCTAACACAGATTCCAGAGCGGTGAACATAGGTATAAACAGTAAAAGAAAGGTTTAAAAAGCAAATTAAAATTGTTCAATTTAACAAAGGAACCAGAAAAACAGTGGCTAGTCAGTTGAGGAAGGCTTCTCGAAACAACATTGTTTTCTGGAGGCACCAGAAGCAGCATAGTGTTGGCGCCTGGCTGACCTCTAGGGGCAGAAAGTTCCATGGAGAAGGGACCACTACACTAAAGGCTCTTCTCCTGGCGGATTCCAGTCGGGCTACAGGTCACTGTAGAACTACCAGGAGCATGCCGTTCAACGACCTCAGTGATAGAGCAAGTTGATAAGAGAGAAGGCGCTCTCTCAGGTATCCTGGTCCCAAGTTCCAGCCAATATCCAATATTCTATACTTGGGCAAAGTGCTGGAGCATTTGGTGTCATCTCAGCTCTAGGGATTTCTGGATGGAGCAGATCTGTTTCAAACTGGTTTCAGATACAGGGAGTTTTTTGGTTTCTGTCCCTCAAAGTGCTTTGTTCACTGTCCCCTTTTGTTCTATGCCAGGAACATAGTGGATTATCTATTCCAGGAGTGTGTCCTTGTTGGTTCTCCTGGACTTCTCAGTGTTGTGACCCTGGTCCGTCAGGCAAATTCACATTCTGGCAAACTGACACGGCACACCTAAATCAGTGAGACTTCTTTATTGGAGAAAATCCCATGGTAAAAGCTTAATTGTTACACCAGAAATTAATATAGCTGATGGTGAGCTATAGGCTCCAAAAACATTTTAAAAAAAACAGTCAAAAGCTAATCACTACAAGAGCAACGTGGTTTCCCTGTTACCATATCCATGGTTCCCCCCAAAAAAACAACACCCGGGTTCCAAACCCAAACAAGGGAGGGAGGCAATCACAGTGGGAAATTCTTGATAGGCTTAACAAACCATCCCAAAGGAGCTCGTCCAACTGTGGGTCATTTGTTGGTAACTTGGGGGAATATGGTCAAAGGAAGGTATAACCTCAAGCACAAGGTGTCCCATGCTTCTGCTTTAACACTGGGAACTCCCTGCCACCTGATTTGGCAGAGGAAAAGTCAACCAATAAGAATACACAATCTACAGCAAACAAGAGTTCAAGTCTATGAAAAGCCTCACAGTACTTTTCATGGAAAAGTCCTTAGTAATCCAAAATCCAATTAGGAGAGAGTCCATGTGCAGAATGCTTTCAAAGTTTGAGGCGGTGATGGATCTAAACAGTAAGGGGGGTCGGGCTATGCCGGTGAGATGTTCCTAGCAAAGGCTCCTTGACTATTCTCTAGCTTAAAAAGGTAGGCTTCGGCCTCCTCCAGACCACATGACAGACAGGAGCTTTGGCCCTTCAGCAAGGGCCTTGTCCAAACAGGGTGGCACTGTTCAGCCCACCAAGATGATGCTTCAGTCTGAATGACTCCTTCTGGAAAGACCCCACCTATTCCCAAGCTCTATTGAATTCCCAGAGAATCCTTGCAGCCTCAAGGCTGTGCTGGGTTAGGAGAAGTGACTCCCATTTGCTCTTCTCTGAGAACACTTAACAGAGATAAGCTTGCACAGATTCTGACATTCCAAACTAGTTCAAATTAAACCTTACAAATTGCAAGGCCTCATGGCCATGCCAAAAAACTATACCTGACAATCAGTGGCTTTCAGTACCATTGACCATGATGTCCTTCTGAGATGCCATATGGAATGGGACTGCTGTACAGTGGCTCTGGGCCTTCTGGTGGGGGTGATTTCAGAAACTGTGCTGGGAGACCCCTGTTCATGGTAGTTGGTCTATGGTGCCCCTCAGAGTTCCATCTTCTCCTCCATGCTATTTATCATATATGACACATTTCCAGTCTGAGCGTAGCAGTAGCAGGTTTAGAGGTCCAAGAGTTCCAACGTGGTCAGCACAGATAGGGATCAAGCAAAGGGCAAGGTCTCAACAGTACAGGTAACAGGCAGCATAGCAGACAAGGAGCAGGCAGATGGATAATCAGAGCTGAGTCAGGAAGTATTCACACCAGGAATTAGTAAAGGCAGTAATCCAGAGTCAAGAGAAGCTGGACTCCGGAAAGTCTAGCCAATGTTGCTTCCAGCAACTCTCCACCCTATACTGTTTTTATGAGAGGCTGTCAGAATCATACCCAAGCTTCAACTCTCTTTGTGAGCAAGCCTCCTATGTTCAAGTAGAACTTTTCTCACAAAGAGGCCTATGGGTCTAGAACGTCTTCTGAGTTTCTGTCTTTTCAGGTGGCATCTCTTCTGAACCCTTGGGAGTTTCTCTAGCTCTGAAGAAGAGTCCTTGTCCTCTACAGATGCTACCTTCATGACAATCACCCCTGAGGGCATGGTCTAGTATACTGGAAGATCCTGGGCATTGCTGGTGGTAGGTGGTTCCTGGTCCTCCAGTTTTTCCTCCAAGGGGTCTTCAAGCAAGGGCATGACAATATACATGAAATTGCTGTCAGAGGTTGACTGGTGTCTTTTTTTTGTTTGTTTTGGCAGTGTGGGAGGGAGTTGACTGGAGATACAGGCTTTGGTGCCACCAGTATGGTGATGACAACGAGCTCTATCTCTCATTTCCATCAAAACCCAAGGAAGCAGTTTTAAATCATTGTCTGGTGTAGTTAATGGATTGGATGAGAGCAAACAAATTTAAACTTAAATCCAGACAAGACAGAGATGGTTAATTGAAAGGAAAATCATGAAAAAGGGAATCAACCTGTGCTGGGGTTACATTCCCCTGATGAATCAGGATCTCAGTTTGAGTGTACTTTGAATTCAGCCCTGAACCTGTATGCTGAAGTTTCAACAGTGACCTAAGTGGAACCACCAATATGAGTCAGCCAGTATTCACCTACTGTGGTGTGCTGTATCACAAAAATACTCTAAACATGTAAATGAATGTACGTATGCACCCAAGATGGGTCAAATTTCATCTAATAATTATTGTTATATTAAAAATAGCCCCTCTGAGTTAAGAAGGATTCATAAGATAGAAATGACAGACCTATGCAACTGTGTTGAATACATAAGAATTCATTGCACAACATATAAACATACATGCATGCTAGAAGGACATTTTTTCATAAGTTTAACGATGATTTTTTATCAATTCCACCCTGGATATTATACATTCCAGTTCAACAATAGTATTAGCAAAGTCTTGAATACACGATCTGAGTATTGTTAAGAACCCGTTCAACAATTAGTGTTCAAGAGTGTTGAATCCACAAAAATGTTGAATCCACAAAATGTGTATTCAGATACAGTTAAACAAATAGTGTTAGAGGATGTTGAATACACAAAAACGGTAATACTGGTTTGTACTAGACCGTTTCAAACATCTTCTTCAGTAACTGTGATAGAACAAAAACAAATCGACTCTTTTGGTCTATAGAGTATCATAAGTTATCTTTCAATATAAAATCTATCATACGTAAACATTGGCATATTGTCCAGGACGTTCTGGAATGTTTGAACCCTCCGATGATAGCTCTTCGCAGAACTCCCAAGTTGGGTGACCAGCTAGTTCATTCGGACATCAAATGTGACAACACACCTATACAATGGTCTATGGGGCACTACAAATGTGGTCATTGTTCCTGTTGTAAACAATCAGCACAGATCAAAGATTTCCATAATCCTGTGGATAATCACAGGTACTAACTCAGGAATTTTACTTCCTGTTCAACATCTCATGTTGTTTACATTCATTACATTCATTTACGTGTTTATAGTATTTTTGTGATTCAGCACACCACAGTAGTTGAATACTGGCTGACTCATATCGGTGTTTCCACCTCAGTGAGTTTTGGTTTTCAGTGTGAGGGCTGCATCCCCGTGTTTTGGTTTCAAGTTTCAACAGTGGCCAGGAATGTAACTGTTCATTTGAGGCTAATGTGCCAACTTTATCCATTCTTGGAGATGTCTGATCAGGCCACAGTAACACAAGTCTTAGTTATATATCATTTTGACTACTGAACCATGCTCTACAGAAGCTGCTTTTGACAAGTATTCAGAAACTTCAGCTGGGCCAAAATGCTTCAGCCAAGTTGTTGAATGGAGCTGGTTACAGGAGCAATGTGACTCCCTTGTTTCCTTTGAAACAGACTAGCAACCTGATTATGTGTTTGTTATGACCTATAAAGCCGTATACAATTTGAGACAAGGCTATTGGAAAGAACATACTATTTTTTAGTTATTTGATATCCACCAGGTTATTTTTAGAGGTTACCTTTCTTGGGAGATATGAATGGATTAAAAATTGTCTTCCTATATATGACATGACTTGCACGTCATGCAGGGTAGAGCTCAAAACATATTACAATGCTCCGCTCATCTAATTAATTCACAATGTTTTATTTATACAAATATCATCAATTTTACTGTAGAATGATCACTATTTGTTAATCGTGTTATAGAGGAACTATTTATACAATAAAACATTTTTATGCTCTGGAATGTGAACTGCCTCTTGGAGCCATGTATTAGTCATGCCTATTCATTGCTCATTGATTCTAGAGGTTTTAAACAATGTTTTCTAACATCCACTCTTAAGTTTGGTAGTAGTTTCACACATATGTAATTAATTATGCTTTCAAAGTAGAGTTTATTTTTAAATATGCTGTTAAGTATATGAAGGAAGAGAGTGGAGCAGATTAAAACCTTAGCATTTGGGGACTTGTAGAGCTTCTAGGAGAAGTGAAAACTACTAGATGATGCTTGGAAAAAGAAGTTTACAGAACCAAATGGAGGGTTTATGGTATTTTTACTAAATCAAACAAAAAAGGTACATCAACCAGCCAGAGGGTATTTCGTTAACCCAGAGGTATCTCAGACAGTGTAAAGAACAATATTTCCTTGTCATGTTTTTAATGAAATTTAGAAGTATTGTCCTATAGAATTAACTTAAAGTGCTCTTGACAATCTGATTCTTGTATAGATGAGCAAAGCATATCCCATAAACAGGCCAGAGCATTTTCATTTCTTGTAGTCATATGTCTGGAAAATAAGAGTAACCTTTTCTTTATCTTTACAGAGGGTTTTTATTCTTATATTTAATGTGTTGTGTTGTGCATGTATCATTTGCTAGCAATGTACACCTGAATAGGCTATTTCAGGTCTTGTTCAGTCAGAATAAAGCTTTTTTTATATAACTGGCAATTAAGATGACATGACCTTTATGTCATATATGAGTTTGAAAGCACTGAGATAATAGATTAAACACATAAGGGTACTCAATTACTTTTGTTTTCCTTGATTTGAAAGCTCCCTTAAACAAGAGTGAAAATGCACTTCATATAGTTCACCTATACATCTACCTTTCCTCCACTCATATACAACTAATCTTAGGTTGCTTTGGGTTAGAAAAAAAAATAAAATCACAAAGAAAAGAATCAAAGAAATCTGCTTAATTGAAATTATTAGTATAGGGCAAAAAAGATTAGAATTTTAAAGTGTTCTCATTACATAAATTGTATACATTGATTGTACATGCTAGCCTGATCTCATAAAAAGGACCCTTGGGCAGTAGAGGTGCTCAGAAAAGAACTTCAGGGGATTGTAAAAGCTTACTTCAAAAGACAGGCAAGCTTTTAAAGCCTCCAAGATCTCCCAACAAAAGGATGACCCACAAGGAGTAAATTTTGGCAACCATACCTGATTTCATCCCTGCTCCATAGGAAGTAATAGAACCATAGAATCCTATGAAGAAAACAGGTGCCATGGTGGGGGTGAAATAAATGGGGTGGGGGCAAAAGCCATCTTCTCCCCATGGAGAATGGCTTCCCCCCCACCACTAAAATTTTGTCCCTACAGCATATTTCTCCAGTCCCCTAGGAACAAATGGTGATCCTGGATATTTCTACTTAAACAAAACTTCTGAGGAATTCCAAAAAGAAACTAAAAGAGTTTTGATAAGGCTTGTGAAATTTCTCATGGGCTGTATATACATTCCTAAACTGCACTATATTTACTGAAAAGCAAAATTCAAGGTGAATTTAAAGATTCATACGCAAAAGATGAGAAGAATTTTGAGAAAAGCCAAAAGAGTTTCAATAAGACTAACTGAATTTCTTTGACATGGTTCACACATCTCTAGTTTCAATATGTATATTGAAACAAATTTGTATAGATTACATAGCATTTCAAAAGTAAATAAGGAATAAACAATAAGGAGAAGTATTGCATCTTTAATGCTGAAGTCTTACATTACTATATTCTCTGATATTACCTATACAAGTAGGCAAAGGTTTGTCCCAAACTCTTCTGTCTCCGCTTAGGCAGGTAATAATGCTACTGCCATGCATCATGTAGCCTGGATTGCAACTATATAGAATAACAGTGTCAGTGTAATGCCCTTCATCACGGATCTTGTAGCCATAATTTGGTGTTCCAGGATCCTCACATTTCACTAAATCAAAACCTGTAAAGAAAAGGAAAACATGTGGGGGGAACCCTTTATATTAATTGAATTGCATCTTGAGCTACACAAACAATTACTCATTTTGTTTCATTATCAAAATCTGAGAAGACTCTGCAATGCATTTTTTATTAGGAAGTTGTACGTTAGTTAAGGAAAGATGACAAAACAGTTAAGCTTTTGATCAGGTTTCAGGAATGGATCTGGGTCCTTGTCCATCACTATGATGTGACCTCTTTATTTAGGTTAATTTTGAACTTGCTGTACAATACAATGAAGTACAATAAAATAACAGGAACATGGAAAAAGAATGAGAATATTTGATTGTATAACCACTATACCCAGGATGCCTTCAGAGTGACAGTCAGTGGGCTTAATCAGATTATACTTACCCCGACCTTGACTTTATGGGTCATAGGAAAACTACAATGGTCTCTTCTCGCTTACACATCAGGTACACATATTCCACCACTCTCACCCTTGTCCATACCTTGATACATCTGAATAGGTTATATGTACTGTACTTTATATACTGGGTGGCCCAAAAGTAGGTATACAGTTGTTTAGAATGTTGATGGGAGGGGGAGAGAATGTGTGAGTAGAAGATGTGTGGGTGGAGTCAGAATGACAGTTGGGAAGAGTGACAGGTGGTGACAGGTGAGGGGAGTGAGGCCCAAAAGTAGGTACAGTTGTTTAGTGGTTTGTTTTTTTGTTTTTGTTTTTTTACTGATATTGTGAATGATGGCAGCGAACTTGAGTCAAGAACAAAGAAAGTGGATTCTAAAGCAGTACTGGAAGACTGAAAATGCCGAGCGGGTGCGCACAGCATGGCAAGAAACATCTGACACTCCACCAACACGTCTGACAATTTATCATCTTAGAGATAAATTTGAAGCAACAGGTGCAGTGGCTAATGCACCGAAATCTGGATGTTCTAGGATGTCTATGACAGATGAAAATGAGATGAGAGTCGCTCTGACATTTGTGAACAGTCCGAAAAAGTCCACACGACGTGCATCTAAGCAGCTATCCATACCTAGAACGTCCTTGCAACGCTTAATGTGTAAATTGAAATTGAAGCCGTACCATCCAAGACTGTTACATGGTCTTCTGGAGGACGACCCAGACAGTCAGTTGCAATTCTGTGAGATGATGCGTCTCTAACAAACCAGACCTTCTTGATAAGATCATCTGGTCAGATGAGGCTTCTTTCAAGTTGTCAGGCCACATGAACAGGCATAACTGTGTGTATTGGGCAGATGGAAATCCTCATTTGACTATCACATCTCAACTGAACCAGCCAGGCATCACAGTGTGGGGTGCACTGTACAGCGAAGGTGTTGTAGGACCGGTTTTCTTCCATACAACTGTGGATAGTAACAATTACCTAAACATGTTACGCAACGTGGTAGTGCCACAACTCAGAACCAGGGCTAACGTCGCTGAACTGCTCTTCCAACAAGATGGGGCACCTCCTCATTATGCTTCTGCAGTAAGGGACTATCTTGACAACACCTTCCCACAGCATTGGATCGGACGACATGGCAGCACTGAATGGCCGCCATGTTCACCTGACTTAACACCAATGGACTTCTTTTGGGGGGGGGGGCGTAGTAAAGAATACGATTTTGGAGAGGACTCCCCAGACAGTGAACAAATCAAAAGAGTTAATCTCGGAAGCATTTATGGGCATTGATGCAGATCGGAATTTGTGTCGTACTGTGTGTCACAGTGTTCTGAACAAGTTCAAGGAATGTTGCAACGTTGATGGAATACATTTTGAGCACTTACGAGATTAAACAGTGTTAAACAAATGTAAATGTAATAAACAATGTAATAAAATGCAAATAAACTATACTGTATACCAACTTTTAGGCCACTTGGTAGAATATATACAGGCCTAAAATGTCTCATAGGAATCCCAGGTTGTCTGATACAGATTGTGTTGTTCGTTCCTAAACACATGGTAGTTTACACGTGTAAACCCCATTGAAACATTACACCCTTGTATAGATGTCTGGGACTATTGGTGGTGGGACAGGTATAACTGGTGAGCAGGGAAAAGTGTAGATCTTCCTCTCCCACCATTCATGGGGACAAGACTGGTGAGCTTATGATCCAATCTGGGCCAAGAAGTTGCTTCATTTCATATGAATGAGATCCCCAATGTTGACTTCAATATTCTCCAATTTGGAGGCCTACTGATGTTACTTTTATGCCATACATGGGAGCTTCTGAAGCATGGCTCATTACTGTGTCATGAATGTAATGTCGGAAGACAAAAATATAACACATTTCTTGAAAACTGGACATGGTTTACTACTTACTGGAGAAATAAAGCAGAGGCATAAACTAATATTATTTATATATTAAACCTAAACAATGGTGTGTCACTCCTGGGAGCAACCTATGAGGGATTAATGTGTCATGTGGTGGGCATTCTCCCCACCATGAGAGGTTAGTTACCCATCCTCAGAACCCATGCTGTGTAGTAGGTGTAAAGGGCCCCGCAGTGGCTTACCATGTCGTGTGGGGAGCTCCTATAGACTAACAGCTAGAGAGACGGTCGGAAACGCTGATGATGCTCTGCCCCCCTTGGCAGATGTTTATGCCGAAATCTGCTATGCAGCAAAGGCCCGGACGGAACGAGCCCATTTCCTCTATGGTAGCCACTAGGATGTATGTCTGCCATGGCAGAAAATTATCAGAGAAGCATGGCTAGTGGGGGAAGTAAACCATGCTGCCAAGCGTGGTTCATCGGTGATGTGGGTGCTTCCCCTTCCCCCAGCATGGTTCCATTGCTGCCATTACACCCCCATCAAAAAACACCCAATGTCGAAGGTGGTCCTAATCTCTCTTGATGATAGCCTTATGTTTTTGCTGTACTTACTGTGCCTGATGATGACCTCTGAAAAGCTCCCAGCATCATATTTAAACTACAGTTTGGTCAAGTGGTTGTGATTATCTCACATATTCTACTACACTGCTTCTTTTCAATACAAGGAGGTATCATCAATAATTGTTCAAGGATTTTTGTTACTATCTTCCCTATATATCCAACAATTTAGGATTGGTGGCAGGTTGAAATGTCATTGCTGCATTTTTTTCAATGGTTCCAATTAATGGATCACCTTGCCCATGCAAATGCTTACATGCAATAGGAGAGTTATTATCCTTTTTATCAGGGTTATCATCTCATCTGTGGCACATCAGAAGTGCTTTTGAAGCTCAGTTGTGATGGGATGATGAGAGAAGAAGTTTCAGAAGCAGTTTCCAATGCAGCACAGCAGAGGTACTCTTTTAAAAAATAAAGCTAAAAGTGCTGCTGTATGCATGGATCCTTCTGTGTGCTTCTTTGGACTGGGGTCAAAAAATGTATCTGAAAATATTTGAGTATTTCTGAATATGCGATCCGTGATTCAAATGGCTCTAATCTGAACTTGCTAGGTATTCTCAGCAACAGATGTCAATCATACAGACATGAGAGCATGATGAATCTGTTTACTGGTGCAGGTGCTTTGATAGGAAGGTAATACACATCCTCAGAAAATACACTGATAGATTAGACGGCAGGTCGGATTAGAGTGTTATTATTAGGCAGGATCGCACACTATTTACGGTGACAAATGCGGTACACAAAGAAGAGACATTTCATTCCAGTGTATAAGCAGTGATACACTGCATGTTGGAAGCATTATACTTAACTGCCTGTCAAATGTGTTAGTGGAAAAATATAATCACTTATCAACACAAGTATATTTAAAAGATTGAATGCAAATGGGTTGCCCACAGGGTTGGATCTGCACTCATGGACTTGCAATTTCACCTTGTCATAGAAAAAGAATAATAATAAAATAAAATGATATATTTCCCTTTCAGAAAAGAGTTGACCCTTAAGAATATATTTGTTTGTTAATCTCCTCAGGCAAGGTAGGTGAGAAGAAATGCACTTTAAATTCCAAAACAGTGAACTAAAATTGAGTGCTGCTGTTGCTGCAAGCCAGGTCCACTAGCTAGCACTGCTACAGTTAGTGGTACGAGAACCTCTGCTGCAATGTATCCTCCCCCTTGGGTAGGGTGACCATATGAAAAGGAGGACAGGGCTCATGTAACTTTAACAGTTGTAGAGAAAAGGGAATTTCAGCCAGCATGCAATTAGTACGTGGTGAAATCCCCTCTTCATCACAACAGTTAAAGTTGCAGGCACTATACTAGAGTGAACATATACAAAAGAAAGCAGGGCCCCTGCAACTTTAACTGTTGTGATGAAGAGGGAATATCACCAGGAACTAATTGCATACAAATGACACTGGCTGAAATTCCCTTTTCTCTACAACTGTTAAAGTTACATGAGCCCTGTCCTCCTTTTCATATGGTCAGCCTACCCTTGGGAACTAGGAGGGTAAATGCAGGTTGTTTACCTGTAACTGTAGTTCTTCGAGTAGTCATCTGTGCAGTCACACATATGGGCTTGTGCCCGGCGCCGAGCATCATTCGGGAAACTTCCATAGCTTAGACTTTTGGCGGGAACCCCTCCCCCCACCATCCTATTGCGCATGCTCGGGTTCCCGCCTACCTCAGTTCTATGAGGATTTTTATGCAGTTTTAATAATATATGTCATGTTTTAATCAGTTTTATGTATTTTATCATGTTGTTGTTCCCTGCCTCGATCCAGATGGAGAGGCGGGTAAGAAATAAATTGTTATTATTATTATTATTATTATTATTATTAGACCAATTTGCCTCGCGAACGAGATATGCTATTTACAAAGGAAATGTAAAAATAATAGTTTACATGCACAACAAGCACTCTCTTGACCAAGTCGACTACAGCGATGCCAAGAGGGGATGGTGGGTGGGTTATGTGACTGCACAGATGACCACTCGAAGAACTACAGTTACAGGCAAGCAACCTGCATTTCTTCTTCGTGGTCTCTGTGCATCACACATATGGGCGAGTAACCAGCAAAAACTTACCGGAGGACGGTAGGCTCGCTGGAATATCACTGAAGAATCGAAGAGAGCACAGCTTGACCAAAAGTACAGTCTTTCCTGGCTCTGACATCCAACTTATAATGGGTGATAAAAGTGGAATTATTGGACTAAGTAGCAGCCCTACACAAATCCGGAATGGCAACTCCATGGTTTAACGCAGTGGAGGTAGACAGTGCCCGAGTAGAATGTGCCTTCAAAGAGTCTGGTGGCTCTTTCCCTGCTAGCTGGTAAGCTAACGAAATAGTTTGCACAATCCATCAAGCGAATCTTTGAGTTGAAACTGGTTGCCCTTTCTTCTTTCCACCATAACATACGAACAATTGGTTAGATTTACGAAATCTGCCTGATCTGGACTTGTAGAAAGCCAGTGCACGTCTTACGTCCAACGAATGGAGCTTGGAACTCAAAGGGTCCGAGGATGCTTGAAAAAAGGTAGGTAACATAATGTCCTGATTAACATGAAACTCGGACACAACTTTTGGAAGAAAAGACGGACCAGGTCTTAAAACTACCTTATCTCAAAAAAAAACTGAGTATAAGGGGGGTCAATAAGAAGGGCACAAAGTTCCGAGGTTACGAGTTCTTGCAGAGGTAATGGCGACCAAAAACGCAACTTTAAATGTCAACAGTCTCATGTCAATAGTAGCCAACGGTTCAAATGGCTTTGCAGTCAAAGCTGCTAGTATAACAGAGAGGCTCCATTGAGGAACAACTGAACGAAACGGAGGATGAATGTTGCGCAGACCTTTTAGAAAGCATTTAGACAATGGGTGAGTAAACACAGAAAAATTGCAGACCAAATCATGGTTAACAGAGATGGCTGCTAAATAAACTTTAATAGATGCTGCTTTCAGGCCAGCTTTGTAGAGAGAATGAAGAAAAACTAGAACATCCTGAAAAGGGCATGACCTAGGAGTAAACCCTTTGGTGGCAGCAAATTGAACAAATTTGTTCCATTTCTTCTCATAAGAGGCTCTAGTCGAAGGCTTTCTCGCCTCCAGTAGAATGGTTTTTACTGTGTGAGGTAGATCTAAGTCCTGCCATTTGGCCAGATTCTCCATGCCGTCAGCCATAGTTGTCTTAGGTCTGGATGGAGAACTAAGCCGTGGTTCTTGGAGATTAAAACTGGTAGAAGTGGAAGGTGCCACGTCACTGTTTGCCAGATTGAGGAGCAGGGTGAACCAAGCCTGTCGTGGCCACCAAGCAGCTATCAATATGGCATCTGTCTGGTTCCGACAGAGCTTCGTTACCACCTTGGCAATCAGAGGGAACGGAGGGAAGGCGTATGCTAGGCCTGTCCCCCAAGTCAAACTGAACGCATCCCCTAGGGATGACCGACCTATCCCTGTTCTTGTGCAGAACACGTCGCAGACAGCGTAGTCCAGAGTGGCGAAGAGATCTATGACTGGTTTGCCCCAGCGAGTGAACAAGTGGCGTAACACTACAGGCGACAACTCCCACTCGTGGGTGTCCTGGAAGTTGCGACTGAGTTCGTCTGCCTGGACATTGTCTGTTCCTGCAATATGTATGGCAGAAAGGCGGATTTTGTTTGGGATGGACCAACAAAGGATGTCTAAGGTAAGTTGGAGAAGAAGAGGTACCAAACAACTGTGGTATTGTCGAACATGATGCCCCTTGAGATATTTTTTGAAAGCATACAGGGCTTTTTTCCCTGCCAGGAGCTCCAGCCTGGTGATATGGTAGGTTCTTTCAAGGGACGACCATTTTTCCTGGATCACAAGAGTATTGCAGTGGGCTCCCCACCCCACTAAGGATGCATCTGTAGTGAGAAAGCATGTTGGGCCTGGATCTACAAAGGGTAGACCTTGCACTAGGTTGTGAAGGTTTGCCCACCACCTGATAGCCGGATGCAAGTCTGTAGGTCTCACCATTTTGACCTTTCTTGAGTTCATGGAAAGGTCAAAATTGTTCAGGAGGAACTGTTGTAGCGGTCTCATGTGCAGTCTCGCCCATCTGACCACATACACAGAAGCAGCCATGAGGCCCAGCAGTCTTTGTAAAGTGAAACCAGTGATTTGCTTTGATTCCAGGATGCGTAACGCCAGTTTCTGAACGGTGAGCGCCCTGTCTCTTGGAAGATATGCTTTCCCTAAAAGAGAGTCTAGGAGAACTCCAATGAACTGAATGGTTTGAGTAGGCTGAAAAACTGATTTTTCCATGTTTATCTGTAGGCCCAGACTCAGCAGAAGAGTTTTTACAACGGTCACATCCTTGACAACTTGGGGTTGAGAACGGGACACTATTAACCAGTCATCCAAGTAGGGATAAAGTTCTATACCCTCTGTTCTGAGATAAACACAGACTGCTCCCATTCATTTTGTGAAGACTCTGGGGGCTGTCTTGAGTCCGAACAGAAGAACTGAGAACTGGCAAACGTTTGAACCTACTATGAAACTGAGGAACTTCTGGTGAGCAGGATGCATTGCAATGTGGAAATAGGCATCCTTCTGATCTATAAGGGTAAACCAATGATTTTTCTTTAAAAGAGGAAGGATTGCAGCTAAAGTAATCATACGGAATTTTTTTGTTAGAATACATTTGTTGAGGTTCCTTAGTTCCATAATAGGGTGAAAACCACCATCCAATTTTGGAACTGTGAAATAACGGGAGTAAAATCCTGTTGGTAAAGCTGAAAGGCGGATGGGAGTAATGACACCTTTTTGAAGTAAAGTGGCGATTTCTTGAAGTAATGCCTCTGACGGGGGAGTTACTTTTATGGCACCGGTGGGAGGTCGAGTGTTGAATTCTAATTGGTTGGTTGCCATTCTTTACAATGTTCAAGACCCATTTGTCTGATGTTATCATCCTCCAAGACTGGTGAAACGATGTTAGTAGGTTTCCAAATTTGAGATGTGGAGGATGATAAAGAGGGATGGAGTCAAAGACGCTGTTTCTGTGAATTGTCTTGACGAAAGTGGCTTGAGTGATATTGCTTTCTCTGTTGATAGGGTGGTTGCGATGGAGGGGCCTGGTAGCATTGCTGACAATCCTGAAACTGACATACAAGGTGCGGCTGCTGTCTAAACCACTTATGTGGGCGGTAAGGTTGTTGCGTGATGGTTGGATTAAATCCCATCTTGTGTGCAGTAGTTTTCGCCTTCTGGATAGTATCCAAAGCAGTGTCTGTGGATGAATGGAACAAACCTTCTCCATCAAATGGCAAATCCTCTATCCGGGATCTTGATTCCTGGGGAAGGTTAGAGGAACGGAGCCAGGCATGTCTCCTTAACGCTACTGCTCCAATCATTGCTTTTGAGGCACAATCCATTTGGTGTCTAGATGTTGTAAGTTCCTGTTTAGACAAGTGGATGGCCTCTGTATGAAACACCTGTGCCAGTTCCCTTTGCTCATCTGGCAGATATGTCATAGGAGAGGACATTTTGTCCCAAAGAAAATGCTGATAACTAGCCATCATGGCTTGGCAGTTGGCCACTTTCATTCACAAACTGGCAGAGTAAATTCTACGCCCAAACATGTCCAACTTTCTGCCCTCCTTATCAGTAGGGGCAGAATGGGCTTTGGAGGACTTGCCTTGAGCTGCCTCTACTATGACTGAATTAGGCTTAGGATGCACAAACAGAAAGGCCGTGTCCTTCTCCTGGACTTTGTAAAGAGAGTCCAAATGTTTAGAAACTGGTCCCATTGTAGATGGTTTTTTCCACAATTGCTGGGCAGTGTGCAAGAGCATAGAAACATAAGGAATTGCCAATGGAGCGGAGGTTTCTGTATACATTACATCAAAAATGGTATCAGCGAACTTTTCCACAGGTTGTTGGTGCTGTATGCCTAAAGATTGAGCCATCCGAAGCATCTGTTCTGTGAAGTTCCCAAGTTCCACAGATGGGGAGGCACGCTCCGTAGTCCCGACGGCGTCATCCGGTGACGGTACTGATGGAGGAGCCGTCGCTATCAACGATAAGTCCGGCATGTAATCTCCAACAGATTGCAGCGATGAAAGGGTCGGCACCTCGGTGAGCTGCGTCAGTACCGGAGGTTCCTGTGGCGGTGCCGAAATCGTTGCTGAGGGCGGTTGTCGATGAGACTGTGGAGGGACGAATGGTCGATCCGCGAGGAGCCACTGGCCCGTATAAGGGTCGAAAGCGTATCGGTATCAACGAGGGTCCTCGAGCTGGTCCCGGCCCTGACAAGGGAAGTTGGGCTGCGAAACTGAGGAATGGATGGAGCGATCGGAGTATCGATCCCAGTCCCATGGAGGTGAGTGAGAATGAGAACAACAGTGGCGACATTCTGAGTCGCATCTCGAGCTCCAAGAAGTCAGCGTTACCGAGCGTGCCGACTGTGGCCTATCTGGGGCGGTTAGCGCCAGGGAGTAAAAGATCTCGCCTTCCGATACCGACGCTGGAGGAGGTCTTGTCGAGAGGTGCGTCGAGCTCGGAGGGCCTGTCATGGAAGGCGGTGCAGATGGTTGCTCTTCGTGGGTCATCGGCGGAGGCACCGGTCTGCTCGGTACCGAGGTCAATCCCGAAGGGGACGGTACCAACGGCCTCGAGATGGCGGCTGGGCGATTTTTGGAAGATTTTTCGGTATGTTTTGCTTTTGCCTTCTTCTTTCGCCTCACCTCTTCCTGAGGTTGGCTAATAGCCTTTTTAGCCTTCTTCGCCTTAACTCCGGCAGAAGCGGGAGCAGGCATTGTTGGGTTTGAACGACTTATGGGCAAAGCCCCACGTTCTCCCGATTCCGAGGTGGCCACAGATACGGAGGGAATTTGGGGTGGGGTATCCACCGCCTCCACCGCTTTCTTCCACAATAGGCCCCTCAATCTATCCGCCCTGTTTCGTCAGGCTTGGCGAGAAAAGCTCATACAGTGAGCACAGGCTTCAACAATATGTGACTCCCCTAAACAGAGTAGGCACAGCGAGTGTCCATCAGTAAGGGCTAGTTTTGCCCTGCACATCGAGCAGGTTTTGAACAATGCCGTCTGCGCCATAAGCCGCAAAAACAACCGTAGAAGACAAAAAGAAAAGAAAGATATATATATATATATATATATATATATATATATATATACTATTACTAAAAATCTAAGCTAAACTAACTATCACTCTATAATTTTAGAGAAAGAATATGAACGTAGTTCGAAGAGAAGTCTCCCGCAAGGCAAACAGCAGAGCGGTCGAAAAAGAACTGAGGTAGGTGGGAACCTGAACATGCGCAATAGGACGGTGGGGGGAGGGGTTCCCGCCAAAAGTCTAAGATATGGAAGTTTCCTGAATGAGGCTGGGCGCCAGGCACGAGCCCATATGTGTGATGGACAGAGACCACAAAGAAGAAGTGTGGGTGAGGGATGGGGGCAAGCTGAGGCTGAATAAATATACAATTAAAAAGATATCCCACAATGCTGTGAAAGTCCTGTCAGCTCTCTTTTCATATTAATTTCTGTCTCTAGCATTTCAGCAAATTCATATGTCAGCCTTGCCCATTTCCCCATTAACTGACTTCCTAGTCACTGCTGCTATTGTCTTCTCCTCTGGCTGGGAAACATATAGGGTTGTGTGAGAAATTCACTCCATCAAAGTTATTTTATAGTTTTCCCAATTTGCACCTCCCAGACCTGAATGTGAACCAAGCACAATTTCTGGTCAGGAATCCATACATTTTCAAGCTTGTGATGTGTTCCGCAAAAGAAAAGTGTTTGACAACATGCATACGTTTGGAAAATGTGCAAAGAAAAATTATGCACATCCCCAAATGCATGTTTCAAAATGCACACAAAATGCATACATTCATGTGCACGTTATAAAAAATGCATCCAAATTTCCATGTGGACTTTTTTATAAAATCATTTGCAAGCTCCTGAGGAAACTGAACAGAATGAGCTTGACCTAAAACAAAAATGGCAATCTCAGTGAGGCCTAGATTGACAGATCCATCCATCCTAAGCAAACAAAGCATTCTGCAGCTGGGTGCCTGAGGCAGGAAGAGATTGTGCCATTTCCATCTCAAGCACCTGTTTGTGAGGCACTTTGTTACTCAGCTGGAGGAGGACAAGATGAAAGCAGTCATGAACTCAAGCAGATAAGTGAGCGAGACTGGAGGTGGGAGAATGGCATATCAGTATTCAATTTGCTACTACACTAGAGACAGATCTTAATATAAAATCAGAACTGACAGTGCATTCATGGCATTGTGAACTTTCTTCAAACCTTGCATCTATCTTCAGCCTAAACAGTCATCTTTGCTACCCTGCATTACAAATTATCCTGTAGGCCATGAAGTCTTAAGAAGGGACACAGATGGTCAGGAAAACATATCTCTACAGTGTAGTTCGCTTTCTCCACCCAGTTTCCAGGTAATTCTAACCTTGTACCTATGATTTACGTATTCTAGTATATAGGTGTAGCAAAATTGCCAGTAGCCCTTCACTTAGCTACATTTGGTCTTATAGTAGGCTGACCAGATAAAATCCAGGTCAGGGCTCCTGTAACTTTAACAGTTGTAGAGAAAAGGGAATTTCAGCCAGGGTCATTTGTATGCAATTAGTTCCTGGTGATATTCCCTCTTCATCACAACAGTTAAAGGTGCAGGAACTATACTTGAGTGACCAAATGTAAAAGAAGGCAGGGCCCCTGCAACTTTAACTGTTGTGATGAAGAGGGAATTTCACCAGGAACTAATTGCATACAAATGACACCAGCTGAAATTCCCTTTTCTCTGCAACTGTTAAAGTTACAGGAGCCCTGACCTGGATTTTATCTGGTCACCCTATCTTATAGAAGAGCCAGGTAGGAAACCTGTCTAGCTGCCTATCGCTTTTATGCTCCTTGCCAACACTCAAGAGTCTTTTTTTTTATCCTGCACCTTCATAGGTGGTGCTCTTCAGGGTGTGGGGGTCTTTTTGCCCCATATCCCAAAAAAGAAAAAAAGGGTGAAAACTGTTTCAAACAATTGCCTCTGTCTTTGCCTTGGTGCTAGCATACTGCACTAAGTCTGTGAGGGCAAGATGGTTTCCTTATTTTTGTTGCGCGTGTGCAAATACCACACATACGTAAAACTGACACTCAGAACCTGCTGCCAATGATGACTTAGTAATCCAGTCCTTCCTAATACTTACTTAATATATATGCATAAACTAAATTTTTGTATTGTGCTGTCTCTCACTGTTACTTCTGAGTAGGCATGCAGGTTTGAGGGATGCTTTGTGGTAGATATTTTTTTGATATTCTGAGAACTTTTTGCTGGGTTCAGAGGGCTGCTTTCCTGTGTGGCTCTGAAGATTATCCTCCTCCTCATTATTATTCTGCCGCTCCCAGACTGTGGAATGGCCTGCCGGGAGAGATCTGCCAATTTAACAGCCTTCCGGAATTTAAGAAAGCTGTAAAAACTGATCTCTTCTGGCAGGCCTACCCAGCTGAATTTTAAGAGTTTTATTGGTATTTTAATAATGTATTAGTTTTATGTGTTTTAATCAGTTTTATGTATTTTATATCATTTGCTTTTAATGTTGTTCCCTGCCTCGATCCAGAGGGAGAGGCGGGTAAGAAATAATAATAATAATAATAATAATAATAATAATAATTATTATTATTATTTGCGGCTGTGTGAATTCCCCACATGCTGGTTTCTGCTCATGGGCATTAATTTCCCCTTTCTGTGGAATGGGTTGCTTGCTGTTGAGAATTAAAAAGCCAGCTCCACCTCTGGTGACCCCAATTAGGTCTGCTTCGGGTGGCTGCCCCCAGTCTTGGCTCCACCACCACTTCTAGTGGCCCTGTTCTCATCCGATCAATCTCAGTGGGCATCAGCCACCACGGAACAGCACTTCTGAAAATTCAGGTACAAACTCTTTTAGGACAAAAGCATATGTTACTTTGAACACATAGCTAACAGCTACATCTTTTATCCTTTCGGACTCTAGAGTAAGCGCACACTAGTATAAGGGGCAGTCCCCCACTGCAGTCCCAATCCAGTTCATCCCCCGTCCCCACCATGCCTGCAATATATATTGCAGAACACTATTTGGCAATGACCCTGTTCAGACAATACACTAAGCCATGGTGATTAAGCATTTTGAGCCAAACATATGGCTTAGCATATTGTGTGAACCATGACTTAGCATGTCGTGCAAACCATTCCTAACCTAGGTGGCTACATAACTATGGTTTAAACACGTTCACTAACCATTTGCTGCAAAAGGGTTAGAAGCCTAACCATGGCTTAACATTGTGTGTGAACAGGCCCAATATAAATTGTAAGCCTGATGGGCAATCCAGATCAGGGCCAAAGGGTGGGAATAGTTAGAAGTCCCATATCCCTCTCAGCTAGGGACTGAATCTAGATTGGGACCCCATGCTTACTTTAGAGTAAAAGCAGAAAACAAAAACGAATGTATGCTTTGGGTCTTAGTAAAGTTATTTGTCATGGAACATTCTGTCTCCATTTTGGGAAATATTATTAGGCATGAGAGGTTATAAAGACACTCAAATAGATTCCTTTCAAAAGAAACAGTTTGTTTCCGATAAAGTGAGACAAATAGAAATTCAGAACACTGAAATGGAAAAACTATTTTACCGAAATGAGGTTTGGGATTAGAGCAGTTAGTTAAAAATATTTAAATACCAAAATTATGTAGCAGGATTTGTTACTGCTTCCATAAACCTAACTATAAACACTTTGGCTACAACAGCCTTTCTTTTAAACCTAAATCTCTTTTCCATCTACACTCTTCACCAACTTTCCTTTCCCTGTTCTCCCTCATAACCTTCAACTTGTCCTATCTGTCACGTCTAATAGCTGGCTCTCTCAGCACCTGCTTTTCCATCTTAAGATTCTCAAAAGGGTTTCCCTCACTCAGTGCAGGGCCACTTCTGACAGTCAAGTATAAAATTTAAAAACCCTCAAATAACACATCAGTTTACAATCAACCAAACAACAATTATAAATACAAAATCTCAAAACATTTATATCAATTATATCACAATATTGTCCCCAAAATACACATTTAAAATCCAGTCACAGTACATTTTGTCACAATAAGGTTTGGCTTAAACGCCTCAGTATACCCAACTCTTTGAAATGGAGTAAATTAGGAAACCTAAATTTGTTTAGAAGTGGGGAGGAATGCTTCAATGGTCCACCATAAAAGTAAAATTAAATCTGGCAGTATTTCTGCTGCCACTGTTCTATTACTTTACCTTTGCGGAAATTAACACTGGAAGTGCCAAGTGCCATTGTAATTCAGATAGAAGTCAAAATGTTCAAAATTAAGTTCGTAATTTGATTTTTCAATTGTATTTTCCTAGAATCTTGAACATAGAAAAGTTAGTTTTCTTGACAGTGAAGTGGGAATCCTGACATTTTCGTTTCAGTTACTCAGAAGACATTATAAAGGGAGGGAAAGGGAGGACTCCCACTCTTTCCTTCCTTTTATTCTGTTCCAACTACCTCTCCATCTCCCAGAAGGAAAGACAGTTATAAAAACAGCTGCTCCAGTTATGCTGGGGAGATGGATGGAGATCCACAAACAGTACTATTCGTCAGGAAGATAGAACAGACATGATCGTTCTTTCCCATTCAGCCACCATGATTCCCAGGAGCTAAGCAAAACTAACTACATAGTCCCACTGAGATGAAGAAACCTTTCCTAATGCATGCATTTGGGTGTCTTTCCCTATCTGATCAGGGCGCAAACTGTTCTTCCAATGCCCCCTACACAACTTATTGTTCTGTCTTTAAGTCAAGACAAGGCAACTCTAGAGAATGTGGCTCAATTCGGACGACACGATAGTCAATGGTGGGGTAATAATCAACTTTACAGTTGTTCAGCTAGGGGGTACTCCCCACACAACATGGTAATAAATAATCAACTGTGGTGTAGATTAGGATCAGCGCTTAGTTGACTATGGCAGCATTCGGATAACACAATAGTCAAAACAAATGACGATTGTTTCCCCCACACCAGATGTTTATTGTGTCGTCCGAATTGAGACAAAATCTCAGGCTACACCATTTATATGGAAGGAACTATAGTGAGCAATTATTTGATGCTTTCAATTCGTACAGATCAAAATGAGGTAAAATAATGCCTTTTCAGTGAAGAAATATTTATGTTGTGTCCTTCTATCACACAGTTCAATCTCTCCCTTTAGGGGCATCCGTCTCTCTCTAAATGCCAAATGAGGCTGTATTTCTGTATTGTCAAATGACAAAATACCGTTGAGAGCTATAAACAAGCAAACAAACAAAATCAGAGTTCAGGTAACGGGACCACAAAGTAAATTTATGTGAATACCACCAACGGCACAATAAGATTCTTTAGCCTCTCTGTATACCAAAACTTATCAACTGTCACACAGAAATTGCACTGCTTATTTTAAGTCTAATTCCTTAGCTGCTATGAAGGCATTTACAAGCAAAAAGCATTTTAAGGTTTCTGCCACTTTATTTTAACCTCTAATGTAATCAGACTTTTTACCTGAGTTGAAGTGTTATGTAGTCTGACTGCATAGAACATAACAACTTAAGTCTCTCTGGCATCATAATTACATTTTCTTTCCCTCTCTTTCTCTTCCTCCCCTCCTCCACCCCACCCCACCCCACCCCACCCTCTCTCTCTCTCTCTCTCTCTCTCACACACACACACACACACACACATACACACACACACACACACACACATATTACTGGAAACTTTTAACTGTCAGAACACGTTATTCTACAAGTTTTGAATTCCTTGTTTGTGTTTTCTATACTTTGCCATATAGGAACATGTGAAAAATACTGATTCTATTTAATGTATTAATATAGTGTCAGGCATACATACTTTCCTTTGCACTGTGGAGGAAGAAAGTGTGTGTGTGTGTGTATCCAAAATGCACTTGCTGGGAGAAGGGTGATTTGGATCAGGGTCATGGCATGTGGGAGGGAGTAAACCCTTTCCCCCATACCAATTACCCTATGTAAATCCCCTCTTCTCCTCTCCACCCCAAACTGCTATTACCTGCACATGGTAAAACATATAGAAGTAGCCTTGTGTTAAGAGGGTCTTTAAGGCCCCGTTTGCAGCAGAGTAGGGGAAAGCACACTTTCCGGAGGCTATGAAAAGTGCGTAATTCCCTGGGGCACACTAATGGCGGCCACCATTAGCATTCCCAGAGGAATTGCGCACTTGCCGTAGACTTTGGAAAGTACACTTTCCCAGGGTGGACCCTCACCCAAGGGCTTGTGGGTGCTTGCGGGTGCTTGGACACAGGTCCGCCCTCACACCGGGCACATCGAGCTGTGTCCATGAGGGCCGGAAGCGAGAGGGTCCTCTGCCCTCATGGACCTAACCAGAAGCTCCCAGCAATCCTAGTACTATCTTTCCTAACCTGTAGCATAGATTCTTTCTAAGCTTCTAGTATTGTGGTTTTGAATAACCTCCAAACATTTTGAAGGGATTTAACACTCTTGACTCCCCCTTTCATCTCTTTTTCCAGTTCCTTCATTTTAGAATATTTCTTCTTTTAAAGTCAAATGTGATTTTGTTTGCAGTTTCCCACTTAAATATATATTAACTCTAATAGAACTGTGGTCACTGGCCAGATCTACACCAAGCAGGATATGACACTTTGAAAACTGTATATGGAGTGTGTCCTGAACCCCCAACTGTTGTCAGTACTGTTATAAACCGTTTTAAAGCAGTAGTGTAGATCCTACCACTGTCTCCACTATACTGTAGGTCAGCAACCTTGACTTCAAGGGAACAAACCTGCTCCCTGAGAGTCAGGAGCTCAAGACATTAATTGTGCTCTGTCCAATTGTACTCTTGGCATGCAATGCAACATACTGGACAGCTCTGGGAATATATGAAAATTCCATTTTTGCTTGCAAAACATGCAGGCATGCCCCTTTCACAGCTCTGAACGTAACCATGAGCATGAGTCCACCAAACATATTTGCAAATTGTCTGAGATCACATTCATCTCATTCCCTATTTACTGTTCGATTGCCACATATTTCCTAATTTGCACAGATTTGCTCTGTAGACTGAATCAGCCCTGCTTTAGTCTATAGAGAAAAACTGCACAAATTCCAAGAGATTTGTGCAAATTTGGGGATATCGGCACAAATCTCTCGTTCAATGGTGGCTCAATTTGCACAAGCTTCGAGTTCATGCAGAGTGAGCAGCGTCACAAATGGGAATCAGGCACGAATTGAGTGGTGAAATGATGTTCAGAGAATCCTGGCAATCTTTGTTCGTTTGCCCATCCCTAGTCCCCACACCCCTGCTGGCTTTCCACCTTCATAACTGTCCCCCTCCCCCATGTAGTTTCCAATATAATTATACTGCTGAAGTCAAGGAAATAAAAGGAGATAATCAGAAGGTTTAGGGGAAGCATGTGTTGTTTTACATGCACATTGAAATTGTATCTTCAGGAAACGATTGTAACACATTTGATGGCATTGACATAGATATGATTCTTAAAGTTACATTGCCTCTGATCTAGGTCCAGAAGTTTTGCATCTGAATTAGAGTGCAGGATTAACATTTTCAAGGGCATTGATTATACAAGGTCTCAAAATTACCAGACCCAGTGGCAGTATTTTGTTAATGAGTAAAAATGTAAAGAAATTGATGACACCATGGGGAGTATGTTTAAGAAGCACATTCTTTTCCAGTTGTGGAAACAATTAAAACCATAATATACAGAGAGAATTTAAAACTTTTTTTAAAAAAAATAAAAAATGTCATATAAAACCAGGAGAAGTTATAATCCAGGGAAGGCTTGTCTAAAAAGATGTGTTTTCAGTAGGGGTGTGCACGGACCCCCCGGATCGGATCAGGACCCGGATCGGGACCTCCAATTTTGTCATGGATCGGTTCGGACAAAATCGGAGGCCCCCCGGACCGGATCGAGTCCGATCCCGATCCAAAAATCGTAAATTTTTGGATCGGCCGCCAGCCGGCTTTGCGGCTTGCTCTTCAGTAGCGCGCCGGGTGATCACCCGGCGCGCCACCCTGGAGCAGGCCGCGGAGCCCGCTGGTAGTAGCCGCCGGCGCCGGACGGGCGTCCCTAAAAGGTAAGCACCCCCCCTCCCCTCCGCGCGCCCCCCCTCACTTTTCCGGGCCGTTCCCTACCATCCAGCGCCGGCGGCTACCGCCAGCCGGCTTTGCGGCTTGCTCTCGAGTAGCACGCCGGGTGATCACCTGGCGCGCCACACTGGAGCAGGCCGCGGAGCCCGCTGGTAGTAGCCGCCGGCGCCGGACGGGAACGGACGGGCCGAAAAGGTAAGCGCCCCCCTCCTCCCCCCCCGCTGTCCACTTTCATTGGCGGGCGCCTGCCAATTCGCCGATCCGCCGAACCGGTTCGGAGCCTTTTCGGATCGGTTCGGACTGGATCGGCGGAGCCAGCTGTTGGATCGGAAATCGGATAATTTATCCGATTTCCCACTGGACCGGACTCGGATCATGGATCGGGTCCGATCCAGTGCACATCCCTAGTTTTCAGGAGGTGTTTGAAAGATGTTATATTTTCCGCCTCCTGAACTGCATGAGGGAGGGTTTTCCAAGGGTGGGTGCCGCTACAGAGAAGGCCAGCAGTCGAGGTTCTTTGTGATGACATTCTGTTCGTCTTGTAATGATGAGCAGGGCTTCCTCTGGGGATCATAAATGTAATTTGGGCATGTATAAGGGAAGGTGGTCTGCTAGGTAACCTAGTCTCATGTTGTTAGGATTTTATCGGATAATAACATAACCTTGTATATGGCTTGGTAGCTAACAGGCAGCCAGTGCAGTTCTTTTAGCACAGGTTTTATGGGGACTGAGCTAGGTGTCCCGTTGAACACCCTAGTTGCTGCATTCTGCACAAGCTGCAGTTTCTGAACCACACACATGGGTAGCCCCACATAGAGTGCATTACGGTAGTCTAATTGTGAGGTTACCAGTGCATGAATGACAGTGCCTAGGCTACCCAAACCAGGAATGGACATAACTGGCATACCAACTGAAGTTGATAATGGGCACTCCGAGCCACCTGAGTCTCCACTGACAAAGATGGATCCAGGAACAACCCCAAATTACAGACCTGCTCCTTCAGAGGGAGAGCAACCCCATCTAGAACAGGCAAACACCCCAATTCTCAGACCTGGGAACCACCAACCCACAAGGCCTCTGTCTTATTGGGATTCAGCTTCAGTTTATTGGCCCTCATGCAAGCCATAACTGTATCCAGGCAGTGGCCCAGAACGTTCACAGCCTCTCCCGATTCAGATGTTACCGAGAAATAGAGCTGGGTGGCATCAGCATACTGGTGATACTTTGCCCCAAATCTTCTGATGACTGCTCCAAATGGCTTTATATAGATATTGAATAACATTGGGGACAAGATGGCTGCCATGAGGCTGAAGTGCAGTCACCCAATGCTATTCTCTAGAACCGACCCCACAAGTAGAAGAAACAGGGTCTCACTCCCCATCTCTCTCCCGAAGATGGTCATCCATCAGGGAGACCAAGGTTGATTCCGTCCCAAAACCCGGGCCTGAACCCAGACTGCAATGGATCCAAATAATTAGTTTCATCCAAGAGCACCTGCAATTGGGACTCCACCACTCTCTCGAGCACCTTGCTCAAGAACGGGGTATTTTCATTGGCAATTCTGATTTCCTATCAATACCTCGAAGGTTGCTAAACTGGAGAAGCAGAGAGAGAGAGTGTCGTGACTCTGGCTAACTCTCCAAGCTTCTGCTCACGACTTTAGGCACACTGATACACAACAATAACAGTGGGATTTCTTTTATTGTAAATCACACGGAATTCAAAGCATGACGGTTTCATTTCTGCAATCACACACTTGAAGCTGAATACGGACCACACAGCTTTCAGGTAGAACGGCTTAATGCGAACAGCACTCACTCAGGGGTAGACATTTAGAGATTAACCCTAGTCCTTAGAGGGCAGGAGCGGCCACACTGCACTGGAATCCTCTGGAACATAGGGACACTCACGGAAAGCCTCCAGACAGAAGGCAAGACTATCTTGAACTAAATCAGACTCAGCCTGTCAGAGAACGCTGAGCAGATCACCGAAGCAAGACGTCAGGAACTGAACCTCTTCGACCTAGGGAGCCTTCCCAATTCACGTAGCTTTAGCTCTGAGGAAGGTCCTCTCACAGGTCCCAAACACACAGAATTGTAGAACAGCAACAATCAGCTTCTGCCTCCCTCTGCCCGTAACTTTGGCTCCATGGAGGGAGACAGCAGGCTATAGAACACGAATCCAGAACAGTAATCACAAGTCCAAATCTATGAAAAGCCACAGTGCACTTTTCATGGCATAGTTCGTAGAAGTTCCAAGTCTAAACAGCAACAGAACATGTACAGAGTGCCTCATACAATTCTAAATCAGATAGAAACTCACAACAGCAGAGAAGCACACAAGCAGCAAGAGGTTTGATGAGATAATTCCTAGCAAAGGAATTACTCTCAGGACAAAGGTAATACAGTGTGGAGGCTGGGCAATTCTAAGCTACTTTGATAGACAGGGCTTCAGGCCTGTAATCTAAACTCACGTGCCAACAGGGCGGCACGGTTCAACCTCTTCTGATGACGCCACAGTGTGAGGAAGATAGCCCCCACCTTTGCAAAACATAGTTTAATTCCCAGAGAACTTTCAAGGCCTTCGGCCTACCATTTGAGATAAGCACATAACAGAGAAGCAGAGATACATTTTCTCATGACAAATTGCCAAGTCTTCAGTCCACAATTCACAGGGCCAGCCCTATGAATTGTCTACGAAGCACCTGACACCCAACAGAGAGCTTGGTGGACAAGTCCTTCAGGGACCTAATAGAGTTGCACTCCCTGGGTGACAGCACCTCTCCTGACACAGAGAATGGGGTGGGTGGAACTTAGAGAATGAGTGAGTCAGTCTGAGGAAGAGGGGTAACAAAGTATACAGTCTTGTACAGATGGGTTATTTCTTCCAGGTGCTACAGAAACCACTTAGATGGCAGCTCCTGAGAAATACTACTCCTATATTCTCCTTTCACAAACTCTCCCTTCAGCATTTTGCCAGTCCAACAAAAAGAGATAGATCATGCAGTCCAACAAAGTTTATCAATGTATTTAAGGAGAATTTCTGACACAACTTGGAATGACATTAATACTCCCATGGCAAATGGAAATTATATTTATTAATCTTTCTTTCATGTGATTATTGACATTTGTACCAGGAAAAGATTAGGACAAAAAATGGAGATCAAAGTTCCAGATCAGGAGATCCTGAAAAAAGGTTTTTAAGAAGTGATAAAATGCCCTCCCCCTTTTAAAATACAAGAAAAGAAAAGTGCTGGACATACAAGCTAAACATACAAAAACGGTATAGAAAAATCACAGCCTACAACAAATTTATTTTCTGGTTTGTACTGTGTGGCTGCCCAGATTATGCCACTTGTTGTGGTACAAATGGATGCATATATGTACTATTATTTCAATTTCTTCTCTGACTTCTGTCGTATTGTATGTCTGTGATTCTTATTGCCTGGCATATTAGGCTATTCTAATTTTATCCTGAATGCCATTTTTAATGTTAAGGGTAGCCAGCCAAGCAGCAGAATATCTGCACCTTACTCTGCAATGACAAAGTCTTCATGTTGGTTTCAGAATTTTAAAGCCAGGCCCAACTGTGGGGATGCCTGAGGCTATATCATCCTCTCTTCAAAGCACCTACCGGTGTCCCTGCAAGACAGGTTTTAATTGAGGGGAAATATACAGGCTTTCCTTGTTTTAATCCAAAGAAACAGTGGTCAAAACACAGCATTTCTTTTCTTTGTCAATCAGTGTTTCCTTTTCAAACTTGCATACTGAAGCCGTTCAAGTTCTTGAAAAAAAAAGATGAAGACTGCAAAAAGACTTTGGATTTCTTTTTCTATGTATTTTTTGTTCTTTGAGTAGGAAAATTAAATAGTGAAAGAAAAGAAAACAATGAAAGGACTAAATGTTAGCTGTGCATGATTGTATAAACCTTTAAAAAGGAATCCATAATGATTTTAAAAGGGAATTGCAGTACCTTCGCTGCATATACAGACTCCCAAATGCTTCAGGCACTTGTATGCCATCCAAAAAGTTGAACTTTGGAACATACCTAGTCTAAGATAATGTGATTTATTAGATAAGTTTGAAAATGGGATGTTTACTCATCTCTATTGCAAATGTAGATGCATAAGTTACTCTAGAACAGTTAAGCTATTCCTGGGCCAGATCTACACCAAGCAGGATATAACACTATGAAAGCAGTTTGAAAATGGTATATGGAATGTGTCATTGGCCCCAATAGTTGTTAGTGCACTTCAATACCATTATAAAGCAGTAGTGTAGATCCTGCCCTATATTATGTAGCAAGCCAAATTTGCAGATAAGACATTAGTAATATTGTCCCTCAAAATAAGAAACTGAGTAGATATGTGTTCCAAAATCTTAAGGTACTGCCACATCACCCACAAAGTTGCCATGCGTTTCTCCTAGTATAGAAAAACATGGTTACTAGAAAAATCTGAAAGAAGCATTTGTACAGCTCTCTGTCAAAAAGTGGGGCATGGATTTTACCTGCCCATCACCCAGGTAAAATTTGCAAATCATCCAGGAAATGGAAATTTGATAAACAGTCCACGATCAGGCCAGCACTGCTAGCAGCAGGGTGAAGTGACCTACTTCAAGCAGCATCATGAAGAGGAATAAATGAAGGTAGAAACTGCCATCTGATTGCTGCAGCAAGTCTTTTAAAATGTTGCTCCTAGTGGGGAGGCATATTTTGACTGCAATTTAGGCAGCAAAATTTCTTGGGCTGACACTGTCCAGATGCCCTGATTACTAAAAATGCCTGGAAATGGGGACACGTTTATATATAACTCTCAAAATGGGCGTGATGGTGTGAATGTAGCACAGAGTAATTAAGTAACTCCCATATGAATTGCTGTGCATTTCAACAGAATTAAGCCTTCCATCCTTTCCATCTATATTGTTCTTTAATTTCTCCCTAGGCAGCAAAAGTGATCTTTTACCAACCGTTCATTTTCTATGGTGATTTAGCTCCAGAATGAAATCTTGATAAAACATTTGTGGAGTAGCATGCCCTTACTGGTGTCAGAGAAACTCTGACTTAGGGCTTTCAGCCCTGGCCAGCTATGTTTGAAAATCTATCCAGCAAGATGAAATATGGAAGGTGACTAGGGATCTATAAGAAATAATCTTATTATTATTATTATTATTATTATTATTATTAGTCTCATTTTCATTGTGCCATCTTAAATATTTGCTACAAAGCCATAATGTAAATACTGAAAACAACAACAACAACAACTTCCCTTTAGTAACAAAGCTTTTCAGGTAATATTAGGCCTGAACCTTGCTTCACAGGGTGGTAGAGAGGATACTGTAAGTACTATACCAGGTATGTCAAACCTCTTTCAGCCCATGAGCCAAATTCAATTTTGGAGAAGTTCTTGGGGGGGGGGCACACTTCAGTGATGGTTGGTACCAAAGGCAAAAGGGGCAGGATCAAAGTGCCCCAAACACCAGCATATTTTAGCTTAAAGCTTTTGCTCCCAGTAACTAAGCTTAGTTTCAACCTTTTAAACTCGGGGGAATGCGCAAAAGCTGGGAAACCACCAAATATGGGTTTTCAGAGAAAAGGAGAGGGACCAGAGGAATGATGTGTGGCCCTCTGGATTTGAGTCTGAGGTTCAACAACTCTTCACCATACTGAGATGTCTGGGAGAAAGGAGAGAATCACAACTCAGTTTGGACCTAGGCCAGATCTGCACCAAGCAGGCTGTAACACTATGAAGGCAGTTGGGGGGGGGGGGGGGGGAACACTACGAAAGCAGTTTGAAAATGGTATATAGAATGTGCCATGGGCCCCAACAGTAGTCAGTGCACTTCAATACCATTATAAAGCAGTAGTGTAGATTCTGCCCTAGAAGGGGCAAGAGTCCTTTTTTAAAAAAATGAAATGAAATGAAAAAGTGGCAGGTTCAGCAATTCATACGGATCTTTTCATGATAGCTTTCTGTCTCTACGGAGAGGAAAAGTCACTTCTTTGAATCATGATTTCTATGCTTTCCTGAATTTTAACTGTTCTGATTATCAACATATGAGAGCAGTGTGTTCCACTAGTGCCGTTGCCAAAGTGGATTTTTTTTTGCTCCAGCTGAACAAGGCAATGCTCATTAGCTGAACATCCAATTGTGTAAGATTTTGCCATACGCTGCCACTGATACACTCAGCCCCAGTCCAGTATTTAACACAGTGTCTTCTTCATTTATCCCTACCCCCGTGTTCACAAAATAATGTGCTGTAGTTGAAAATACTGCGTTTAAGCACTATGTCTACAGTCCTATCATTTCCAGCAGTGAAAGGAATTTAAATGCAATCTCATGAACACAGTAGGTAGTAACAACTAATCTTTAGGATATTGTGTTAAATCATGCTAGCTAAGTAACATGCTAATTTTTTTGTCCTCCCTGCCAATCAAAAAAACAACATTCCCCCTCCCAACACTTTCCCCTCCATACACAAACTAATGTCATGAGGGCTACTTACTTGTATATGTGAGCTGAAATCCTTGGTCTGTATCTGATCCATTAGTATTAAATTCTAACCATAAGTGGTTAGATGTGCTATTGAGAATGAGCCCTATCAATTCATTTTTTGTAAAGGTTCCCAAAAGTCGTGATAAGCTATCTTGTCCGTCATATATCTGTTAAATATAAAACCAACATTTTACTTTTTACAATAAAATGAAGCTTAATTAATTTAAAAAAACAACAACTCCAAACCTGTTTCAAACCTACTTCAATATAGCAGAGGATGTGGTCTTGTGCGACCTTTTTTCCAAACCATCCAAACTTCCAATTAGAAGATAAGAAAGAATCTACCCCTCCCCTTCCTTGAATATATTGACTATGCAGCTCATATGAAAGACAATAATAAACTACTTTCCTTTCATTTAAAAACAGTTTTGTGTAACTTATATGGAATAAGAATTAACATTTATTCGTGGCTCAGTTCCTAGGCAATTTATCACCCCAGACCACCTCTCCCTCTATAATCCACTTAATAAACGCTGAAAAAGTTTGTGACATTTCATTCAAGGTGCCTCTTCTGAAAACATTGATGAGGGGGCAAAAATAACGTCTACTACTCTGTTCCCTCCTGACTAAATGTATTAAAAAGAAGATTGAAGCAGAGAAGCAAGTATGTCACCTTTTATTTCAGATTCCAAGCCTGAGGTGATTTTTGTCTTCAAATCACTTTTAATAAAAAGAAATATACCATTTGATACCACTTCATAGCGAGGTGAGCTCCTATTTCCAAGCAAAGGGCATACAGGTTTATCTTTAGTTCACAATATTGCACAGGGAAACTTGAATTCATTTGTAATGTTGTTGATTTTTGACATGCTTTTATAATGGCACAAGTCACATTGGAAATGCATTTTCTGAATATTTCTTGGAACAAAGAAGACCCAGAATAAAAGAACTCAATTCACATTGAACTGGATGTTTCAATAATGTACACATTTTCAAGAGCATCACCTCAAATATCCCATCCCTCCTTGCCCCAGCATTCTACAAAACCCACTGAAGCTCAGCAAACCAAACTCTCGTTTCTGATTGGCAAATGATCCATGCTGTTACTGCTTTAGACTGCCAAATTTGAAGGAACAGTTTCAGTTGTAACAACATAAATGATTGCACTGGGCCTGACTGAACTCAGTGGAACTTTAGGTAACCACATCATAAGAAAGTACAATCAATATTGATGCCAATTCCACAAGCTTCAAATCTAATGGGATTTGTTGTTTGATCAAGATAATCTGAAGGACTACACTTCCATGTGGGGCACAGGACATTCTACACTTTTATAGTTTTAATGAAAACCATGTTCCTTGTAATTTGTTGTGTCATGACATTAACAATAGCATTAATGGAAAGCTGAATAGTTTGAACCCCTTTCCATAGTATGTAACAGGTTGGGACTTTTATAGCAAACAAATTAGCTGGGTATTGCTTATATAACTAATGTAAGTTCTATCTGCACACTAAGGTCAGTTTAATATTAGAATATCAAATACTTAATCATATCTATTTCCTTTTTTAATGTCTAGAGTTGTTTACATTTATTGAAATAGAAATCCTTAGTGCATGTTTAGTGTATCATATATCCATCTGCAGTTCCTTCTGCCCCTGCCATCTGGGAAGAGAAATCTTGAACATGGACTGTAGAATCAACTACTGAGGGTAAAAAGCCTCTGCGGATCTATGAAAGAGTTGTTTCTGTAGCTTCACATCTTTACCTTCAGCCAGCTGGTCGAAGTTAAGGTTTTAGCCCCACCCTTTGGTAAGAAGAGCCAAGAATATAGACTGCATTACAAACAGCCAAGGGCCAGAAGAGAGGACAATACACACACAGGACAGATCTACACCTCGTGTCGTATCATTACAAATGTGGAATAAAAAGTAGGATATAACACAATGAAAGCAGTATATGGAATGTGGATTGTGCCCCAACGGTTATCAGTGCAGTTCAATACTGCTATAAAGCAGTAGTGTAGATCTAGCCCTGAATAATACATTTTGGGAACCAATCTGGAAAATAGCATATAAATACTATTAATAAATAATTAATAAATTAATAAATTAATAGAAATACTATTAATTAATAATTAATTGATTAATTAATTAATCCTTCTCTTTGGAACTCCCTGCCCCTGGAGGTCATGCAGGTGCCAACACTATGTTGCTTCTGGCGCCTCCTGTAAACAGCTCTTTTCCAGGAAGCTTTCCTCAACTGACCAACCACCGAATTTATTGGTACTTTGCTTTAAATGGAACAATTTTAATTTGCTGTTTTTAATCTTCTTTCTTTTTTCTATTTTATTTCTATGTTCTCTCTGAGATCTATTTTAGATATGGAGCTGTATATAAATATCGTAAATAAATAATAAATAACCTGGAGTTATTTATTGCTTATACTGTTTTTATTTTGGTTTTTACATTGTATCATATGTGATTTTATGTAAACCTCATAAAAATCCTGGGTTGTCAAGTGGCATAGAAGTAGCTTAAATAAATGAATAAATAAACAAAGGGAATACATAGCACACTGTGAATACCACAGGGATTAGTAGATCAAAGTGAAATCTTATACATGTCTACTCAGATGTAACTTGCATTGAATGCAATGTCTCTCATTTCTGAGTACATTACTACACTGTACTTTTTGTCCAGCGGGGCCTGGTGGCTCTGATGTCAGAATTCATGTTTTAATATTTAATTTATTTATTTAAAATATTTCTTAGCTGCCCTTCAGGGCAGAAGCCCTCACAAGGCAGCTTACAACAATAAAATATATAACATAAATGTTTTAAAGCATTTCTTCTACTCAAAATATGCATTTACAAATGCATATTCTTTCAAAATACACATTTTAAAACCTATCTTAGTGTTATTATTTTTGGGGCCGAGAACTACATTAGGATGTGCATAACTAAATTCTGTTCAGGTCAGTTCATATCAGAATTGGCAAAGATCAGAGTCCTCAAATATCCCTAAATACCATATATTATACCTGTAGTTATAGGAATCTTCCCACAGCCTGGTTGGGAATATGAATTCACATTGACTAATGTCAGAAGGAACCACTAAGAACGTTTAACCAACTCCATGTATTGGACTATTTGCCCTGATTTATCACTAGAAAATATAACCAGGCTGGAATCTTATACACACTTACCTAGGATTAAGTCCCATTACACTCAGTCCCATTAAATCGGTTGTTTCTCCCTCCCCCACACCAATTATATGTTTTATTGACAAATGTGAAGGCTGAAAGGGGAAATCCTATTTTTCTACCCTGAGGTCCTTCCACTGATGTCTAAAAAACAATGAAGCCTGTATAACCCTGATTTTCTTTTTTCCTTTGATTTGCTGTGTGTGTGCAAAGCAAACACCATCAATTGGGCTGTCATTGTTTTATCTTCATTACACTTGTGGAAGTCCAGACAGAATATTTCCTGGACTTAGAAAGGCTCTCTATGGATAAATTTGCTAAAGCAGATTCCTTTATAGCTTGACCAGAAGTTCAACTTCTTCTAAATTTAAATTTGACCGGCTTTAACTTCCAACCTTTGATTTATATTTTAACCGGTTCTGTTAGATTAATCAGTAGGGACACAACATTTTATTCCCATGTGCTTATACACCTTGAGCATATCACCTCAATTTATTTTTTTCTGATTAAAAAATCAAACTGTAGTACACCTTTTTTTAGAGCATGTCCAAAACCCCTTTTTTACAGTCAGTTTCACAAACATCATATTTCACAAGACATCTCACCAATATAATATCCTAAATTCTAAAAACCTTTCTCCAAGTTCCTAATCTTTTCTAAATAAATCCAAGAATTGCATTATGCATTTTTGTCACATAAGTAAAATAATTACTTGGTTTGAGTTATTAATTATTGACACTGTAATACTTATATATTTATACAGAGTGAAATTCATGCACATTTTAAACTAGCTGCACTCAAAGGCTTTGAACACAAGACTCCTTCATGTGAAGGGGACCCTAATAACATGCAGGTTAGCAACATACATTCCTGTCAACTCAAGACCATCTCCATGGTTCCCTTGTGGTCATCCCCTATAGGCTACCGGCTCACACTAACAAACAGCATGTGTTTACTGTACACTTGAGTGGTTTCCTGTTACTGATTTGTGTGTTTTTAACATTTACCTTAACAGTATCTCCTTCATGCAGCTGAAACATTCTGGCTCTCAGGTGGATGCCTTTCCCAGGTTCAGTTTCAATTTTATAGATGCATTCATGATTGTTGTCATAATTAGATGGGAAATTTGGTGACAGCAGTGTTCCTTCATTTCCAGACACACTTGCTCCACATTCAGCTAAAGGAGACAGACACATTCGTTGTAATTAAAATGGACTAATTACCTGTTTCAAAAGAATTTTTAAAATTGTGATTATTTTTCAAACTACGACTCCCTCTGCTAATACTTAAGCAGAAAAGTATGTTACTCCTTTACTTTATTACCTAATCGCTTAGAACAATAATGTACCTGTCACATCTTGTAACGTTTTTCTTTGTAAGAAGTTATTTAAACCAAGATTCATTGAATCCTTGCATCTAGGTGTATACTTTTCCCTCCATCTCAAACCCTTTCAGTAATATTTTCATGTCTCAATGCACTGCAATTTTTTTTAACTTTCCTCACAATTACCAGTGAAAGCATCCAAGGAATTCTACACACAAAGGTAATACTAATGTATACTTGTACAACTGTCCCTTCATGTCCCAGAACACTCTAGTTTATGTCTAATTACAAACGAAAGGTAAAAGTGACTTGCAGCTGCTAAGCTCCCAAGGAAACAAGAGTGAAGCTGACTTAAGCGTCCCAGCAGAAATCCTAAAAACAAACTGGAGATAATGGCCTATATTAATATCCTAAATCCATTTACATTACTCCTATGTAATGTGTTTAGGATATGAGATGATTTAATCCAGTCAGGCAGCCAGCTAGTCTGTGTTATTTCTTCCCTGTGTTTTTTTAAATTCTGAAATGAATTCCTCACTTGGGCCTTTATCACATGTCCCATTTCCCCCCCGGATTGCTTCTGCGAGTTCCCCCTCTGTTCCCTATGCGAATCTAGCGTTTTGAATCACATGTGGTCAGGATTGCTGCGATACCTCAGCTTGGCCTGTTGAACTTGCCTGAAATGGACTTTGCCTGTTTAGGGTTAAATCCGAACAGGAACGAAAAACGGAGCACTCAGGGCGCGAGAACAGTGTGAGGGGGATGATGTCATGTGGGTCCCATGCTGAAGAACTGGATCAAAGTTGCGGCGGGTGTGCTTAAAACCACCCATGTGATAAAGGCCTTGCAATCATCCAATTATGCAACCTACACCAGGGCACTTTGCATAACTATGCATATTCATGTTGACAAAAGAAATGTAAAAAGGTAGGTGTATTTCCATTAATGGGTGCCATAGCCAGGGCCGTGCAGAGGGGGGCCAGTTGGCCTGTGGCCCATGATTTTGAGGGGGCACTCTGACAAGGAGGTCCCCCCCAGCTTTCGCTACTGCTTCCGTAGCGTAAGCAGCCATCGAGAAGCAAGGAGCCCGCCTTGCAAAAACAGCGCAGAAGCCATCCGTCGTGAAATTCTGAATGTGAAGAAGTGATGTCTTACATCTTGAATAAAAGTGCTTCCCATTACCTTTTTTATGAATCGTTCTCGTTCATATATGTATTTAGCACTGAATCAGGGCCACTGATTAAAAAAATAATTAATGAGCAGTTTGAAATGGGGGCGGGGGCGCACACACGTCCCATCTGGCCTGGGCATATTACCAGCTCTGCACGCCTCTGGCCATAGCTATAGAGGTCACAGGGTGTGTGTGGAAACCATGGCAGAATCCAGGACACAGGAACCACCACTTCTTAAAATTTGCTAGACTTGAACTAGATAGGATGTGGTTGGAGACGTATCTTCCCTTCTTTGTCACTAGTTCCTCCCTTTTCTCTATCCCCCTCCCATTGGGTTAAATGGGAGGAAAAATGACAGTAGTTCTAGGGCTGATGCAGATTTTCCCCATTCTGGAGCCATATATGAGGAATAAATGGGCTTTGGTTCCAATGTGATCTGCCCCATCACACTTCCAGAATGACTCTTCCCCTACTGCCCTTTCCATTTGTGGAGCATCACTGAGAAGACAGCCATGGCCGTGGAGCTTTCTAGCACAAATCAAGGGAGGAACTCTGCTGTGGACCTCACTTGCCCCACACGCTCCCCATGGAAAAGGATGTCCACATGTTTTCTATGGTCCCAGGGATGCCCTCCCAAGGACCATAAGATGACACCACTCCATTCTTTCCAGTTTTATCCTTCACTATTGCAGAACAAATATGCTTTAATATATGCTTCCTCTCCCTGGGATTGTAGGCTTGTGATTGTATTTTCAGCTAATTAAAGCAGAATGTCAACCTTTGCACCTATACCTCCTCCCCTAATCAATTTGATCCATTTTTCTATTTAAAAGAGAGAGAGGGGGATTTTGAAGTAGGTGTTTAGCTTTTTAATCATCATCATCACCATTAACTAGTCAGCCCGTGTTAACAATTGTCTAGCTGAATTCCATTCATGTCATTACATCACTGGAATGACATTCCAAAAGTGAGGCGTATTCGTGGTGAGGCCAATTATTTAATTGTAAACGTTACTGAAGTTGCTTTCCACTAAGTACCTTTGAAAATCGTGCAAGGAACCTACTTAAGAAGAGAAGGGGCAATATTCATCGGGGTGTTTATGTTCCCATCTATTCTCTTGTGCCCATCAATTCCCATCTGCAAATGGCACCTACAGCTTGTGGAAAAGCTGTAGTACCTCCAGGAGCAACCAGAAATAAGCGAAAATGCTCATTTCTGGAACGGAGCAGGTTGACAGAGCTTGCATAATAAGGGAGCTCTGCCAACTTGTCCCAATTCAGAAATGGGTATTTCCACTCGTTTCTAGCTTCCTCTAGGATGTGTTAAATCTGTGTTGCACAAGCAGTGGGTCCTGCTTGCTAACAGAATTGGTGGGACGCCAGCCCTTGGCACAACAGAATCGGCAGGGTGTAAGCAACCCGTTGGATACTGCCCCAGGCTCTGCAGTGCAGAAATTGAGCTTCCAATACATAGAGAGCTGGAAGATAAGTGACGGGAATTGATGGAACCACAGGATCTTGTTTGTAGTAGATGGCTCATTGTGCCCCTGTACTTGGTGCTCCTTTGTTCAGTGCAAAACCTAAGAATGTGGATGCATAACATGCAAGGCATTTACTATGTAAATAAATTAAAGTCTGAAGTAATATCCTTTGAATTTACAACAATGGTTCCCCCCCCCCAACCTGGCCCTCGTTTCCTCATTCTTTCACTTCAACTTGTATTTTTAGATAACTGTATACAGTTATTGTTTCACTTTTTTTGCTCTTACTTATTATATAATCCATCAGGGCACACACACACAAACGCCCCCCCCCCACACACACACACAGCCAGCAATAGCAGTAAATCCCTCGTTCCTGGAAAACTGTCACATAAAGCCTTATGGGCTCACATTTCTGAAGATTTGACCTCATAAATAATATTTCTTCAGCTACCTTCCTTGAAAAGAACTGTCCTGTATGTTAATATCAATTTTCATTTTAAGCCATTGTAATCAAATAGTGCTTTAAATGGTAAATATTACTGCAACAATCCACACTATATTACTGCACCCTCCCATTTCCAAAACAAAAAACAAAAAGTACTATGAGTTGGAGCAGTTACTGCGGAGAGGAGCTATTTTTGATCTAAATGGGACTCCCCTCCCTTTTTTCAGTTTTTGCAAAGTGTCTTGAAAAGTAAAGAGATAATGTAAACAGACTAGAAATACACAAAACCAGTAGGGAATTTGTTCTATAGTCAAAAACAGCATGCTAATATTTTGTTAAAAGTAAAACTAAATGAAAGGCTATGGGCAACCAAAAGGACAAAGCCACCTCCGCCTTTGTTAATATTCCACGGAGGAATGTCTTCTAATGCATTTGAAATGATTCTGTGGATTTAAATAATATTTATATATAAAAAAGAAATAGTGTGATATTTCTGAGCGAAACTGAAAAGAGATCCACTTCATTCTTATCAGACAGAGGATGACTGCTGCTTTTGAGCTGATTTGATTTTTTTTTTTTAGTTAAAAAGAGATAGTGATTCACAAAATCCTATATCAAAAGGCGGTTCTATTGTGAATGAATTGGTCTGTAGACTAAAAGTATTATATTGGAATTAAATTATTGATTAGTAGTTTTTTAAAAAAACACCTCAAAGCCATTGCTCTTTCCTTACTTGCAAAGGCTAGACTCCTAAAAGTTCCTATATTCAAAGCCATCTATTTTTAAAATAGTTGAACCACAGAAATCTGAATCACCTTAGTAGGTGCCGCTTTGATAGTGTGCAGTTTTCACCTGGTGTAATGGACCTGTTCAAATGACCAAGACCTACATATCTTTGTTTTTAGCCAGCCATTAAAAGCTCTAGGCATATGCACCTCAGTTAAAGACAAAGACATATTCTTTTTTTTCCTAGTCTTGCACTCTTATATTAGAATAGCTCAGAGGTTTGCAAACCGTGTGTAGTGAGCCTACCTAAGGATGGAATAGTACATGCCTCTAACAAATATGAAATCAAGCTCATGGCCATAAAACAAGGAGATTAGAGCTCACATGCCAGCATGCATGAATATCCATGAACTGGGGGTTCATCAGGTCAGAAACGCAAGAACAATGAGGGTACATTTCCGGCAGGGGTGAGGAACTTCCAGCCCGGGACCAGATATCGCTGCTTAATACTTCTGAGATGGCAGGAAAGGCTAGCATAAAAGGAAAGAGCCCTGCCTTGGTAGCACTCAAGAGGAAGTTGGGTGGGTGAGGAAGGTGGCTCTGGACTAGGACCAGCCTAGGAACAGGGAAAGCAAAATGGAAAGGGCAGAGGAGGAGGTGAAAGTTGGGACATTGCAGCTCTTGTGGGGTTAAAGAGCAGAGTTTAGAACAGGAGGCCCAAAGTCTGCAGAGCCAGCAAGATTGTCCACTGTTGCGTCAGGCTGTAGCACAATCTTCCCATTTGCTCCCACACTCCGAGGATGACCACCACTGTCCAGGAGATTTGCTGCTCTGTGCACAGCAAGATTCAGGTCATGATGGGTTGTTGCTTCCCTGTCTCAGTTCAGCAGCCTGTCTTCTCCATATTGGCTCTGCTACTGCACAGGATGGCAGCAGACAGAGCCACAAGAGTTTCTTTCTTCCCACTTTCCACATCTGAATTTTGCCACCCCACCTTGGCCAGATTGCAGGCTGCAAATCTGTGCACACTTAAATGGGAGCAAGTCCCATTTGAATGTGACAGAACTATTTCTGGGGAAACACGCACAGGATTAGAATGCTAACAGTAATCCTAACGCATTTAGGTGCGGTGACCAGAACTGTGCACAGTATTCCAAATGTGGTCTTCATAGGGGGTGCTGCAATATTTATTTCATTTATTTATGTTTTTTATAGAACCTCTAAAGCAATTAATTTATTCCAGTTAATAACTTCTTATGGTTATTTTTCCCTGTGGGCCAATGGCCCTTGATAGAAAAAAGGTGTCCATCTCAGATTTAGAATGTCTACAGAAGCAAAACTTACTTTCTAAAATATGGGATTGGAAACAGAGTCCATAACACTCCCTGGGAAAGGAATGGTCTACTTTACATCTTTTGGGCCCATTAATGAGCACACCAAAACAGAGCTGAAGAGGGAGAGGTTTGCAAAAATCCTCAGAGAGACCCACTTTACTTTGCAAGAAGTGAACTACACAAAGAGAGTGTCACGGTCATTTAAATACAAATTCAAACTGCAGGATTAAGTTTTTGAATGCTTCCCTCAATGCAAGCAAATCTCTACATGTAGAAAACTAACGGCACAGTAAGTCTTATTATAGCATAGCCTTCTCCCTGATGTCCTTGTTTTCCATATTCATCGACTGATTTCCCCATAAGAGAGAATTTTAAAAGTTCAATCACAAACCTATGGTGTAAAATGGAACAGTCCCAGAAGGACACCCACATGGGATTATTGGGTTGATCTCCCCTAAGAAATATGCAGCAATTACAGGTATTTCCGTACTTCATTCAATATGAAAGGTTCTTGTATTTCAAATATCAGTTAATTCCTCCAGATCAACTGTGCTACACTTTGGTCCCTACCAAGCAAATGTAGGATTTCGTTTACTTTTGGTAAGGTTTAGGATATTTTAATTTATCCTAACAGATTGCGGGAATGGGTTACAAGGGAAAATGGATAATACTTTCAGAAAAACCAAGAAAATATTTCACAAGAAAAAAGAAGAGTTTATGGGATACATATTTTTTTCTTATTAGTTTGAATAAACACTATTCTTATTTACTTTAATATTATGGTGCACCTTCACCTAAATTTAGTTTAGAGATAACAAAGTCAACATTTGAACATCAGCTGCTTTCAGCAAATAGAATACAAAATCAATTTAATTATGAAATTAGATGATTTTGAAACTATTTCTGCAAAGCAATAGATCATCTTTGTCTTGAAATGTGGTAGATAAAGGGCTGCAAAGCACATTAAAAAGTCAAAGAACACTGGTCAGAGAATTTATATTCAAAATTGAAAACAGCTGATTTATATCAGAAATTCAAATTAAATGAGTTCTGTCAAGGGAGAAGTGCACCCTTATAATGCCTCTTTCATATGCCTGACATTTGGAACAAAGCCTTTTGTACAGCTTTGATAGACCTTTTCATTATCTTTTTAATAAAATAGTCTACAAATAAACATTTGTATAGGGATACATAACAATTCATCCAATAAATTTTAGGACTGAGCAATATTAATTTCATAGGACTAAACAAGATTAATTTCCTACAGGGAATCTAATAGAAAATAGGACAAGTAAGGACTCAAAAATAGGGCGGGAGAAGAACTTTGTCAATTTTTCTGAAGTAATAAAATTTAGCTTCTGTGAATACAAATGAATAACAGGAAATATTATTTTATTTATTTATTTATTTATTTACAATATTTATATATCACTCAACATCTGATCAGATTCTGGAATGATGAACAATAAAAGACAAAAAGAATAAAACATCTGATTAAACTTTATTTTTTTTAAAAAAAGACAGTACCAATAAAAACTGTGGCTGGTCAATCAAGGAAGGCTTCTTGAAATAATGAAGGCAACACAACACAATGTTGGTGCCTGCCTGACCTCCAGAGGCAGGGAGTTCCACAGAAAGAGAGCTTCCACCCTGAATATTCTTCTCCAGGTGGACATCAGTTGGACCATAGGTCCATGCTGAACCACTAGGAGCATGCCATTTGATAACCTCAGTAACAGGGAAGGTTGATAAGGGAGGAGATTCTTTGTACACTAGTAGCAAAATGTTGAACATGGACTGGTAGCAAATAGGCAGCCAGTGCAGTTCCCTCAGCAAAGGAGTTGTATGTGTCAACCATGGTGGTTGAGGAGTTGTTGAAAAGGGGCAGTTTCTGAGTATAGTTCAGCTGCTGCATTCTGCACTAGCTCCAACTTCCAGGGCACAGAGTGCATTTCAGTAATCCAGTTGTGAGATTAATAGTGCCTGTACCACTGTGGCCAAGCTATCCTTGTCCAGGACAGGCCATAGCTGATGAACCAGTTGAAACTTGTAAAAGGCACTCCAACCTGCCATGGTCAATTGGGACTCCAATGACAATGATGGATCTAGGAGTACCCCCAGTCCATAAACCCAATGTTTTAGAGGGAGTGCAACCCCATCCAGAACAGGCAATGAATGAATTCCTAGACTCAGGAAACACACACCCACAAGGCTGCCAGGATCCAGCTTCAGTTTATTTAGGCTGACCATATGAAAAGGAGGACAGGGCTCCCGTAACTTTAACAGTTGTAGAGAAAAGGGAATTTCAGGCAGTGTCATTTGTATGCAATTAGTTTCTGGTGAAATTCCCTCTTCATCATAGCAGTTAAAGTTTCAGAGGCCCTGGCTTCTTTTGTATATGGTCACTCTAGTATAGTGCCTGCAACTTTAACTGTTGTGATGAAGAGGGAATATCACCAGGAACTAATTGCATACAAATGATACTGGCTGAAATTCCCTTTTCTCTACAACTGTTAAAGTTACAGGAGCCCTGTCCTCCTTTTCATATGGTCAGCCTAGTTTATTGACCCTCATTCAGCCCATCACTGAGTCAAGGCACTGATCCAGGACTTCCACAGCCTCACCTGATTCAGATGTCACAGGGAGATAGAGCCATGTCTTCTCAGCATACTGAAAGCACTTGACTCCAAAATCCCTCGTGACCACTCCAGTGGCTTCATATAGATGTTGAGCAACATTGTGGACAAGATTGTACCCTACAGAACCCCATAGTTCAATTACCAAGGGGCTGAGGAATGGTCACCCAATGTTAATCTCTGAAATTGACCCTGCACGTAAGACCAGAACCACTATAATGCAGTGCTTCCAATGCTCAGCCCATGGAGTCAATCCAGGAGGATACCATGGTTGACACAACAAATCTCAGGAGGTATCTATGGAAGGATTTGTAATACAAATGTTTCCTTCAGCCTTGTAATTTTATTAAACTTGCACACACTGGCCACATTCACACATCCTAGCTTATCCTGCCATACTGTGAACAAGAACATGATTAAAGCCAACCAGGAAGGGATATCCTATTGTGATGTTTGAACCCAGGATCCTAGTTTGTTGCTCTCAAACGACAAATGAATTTTATCCAACTGTCCTGTGCTCTGATGCGAGGCTCTTTGATCCAATGGAAGCTTTCATGAGTGGAAAAAGGGGAAAGCAATTTTGTTGATTCTCCTCTCCCTCTGTAGTCCGCTGTACACCTTCCAAATCTGCCACAGGGGGTGGGAGATACTTTGGAACAGTGTGGGAGTAGCTGCCAGGGACTGTAGAAGAGAGGGGGCATTTACAGTATCAAAGAGCTTTCCATCAGTGGTGGGACACAACCAGTACCAACCGAATATTCCATGTGCTCCTGGAGACTGGCTGCATTTCATTTGACATCTCCCAAAGGTTTTCGTAATGCTGTAATTTGTAATTGTGTCAATATTTAGCTTGGGTAGGATTTCTGGAAATAAATATTTGTTAGCTAATCCAGAGGCAGTACATCAATGGGACTTTTTAATATAGACATTGATGGATTTTTTTTAATTTTCACTGGAATTTGCACTCTAAGCTGTGCCACAGATTTGCTTGTCTGCTCAGAAGGACTGCAGGTTCTTTGCTTCCTAAACAAAATTATGACACGTTCCTGATTTCATAATGTAAGTTGAGGGTTCATGTGCACATTATGACAAGGTGCTCTCTGTTTTATTTATTACATTTCTATAGTGCCCAATAGCTGGAACTCTCAGGGCAGTGCAGAAAAAATATTTCAACATATAAAGGTTGAGCAGTATAAATGATATTATTTCATGCCTTTTTATTTCCTTTGTTATAGGCTCAGTGCATTGCTGTGTTCTAGGGCAGAACACCATGGCAGCTTCATGTCCCATTGCCCTAATTTCCCTAGATTCTGCACACATCTATATGTATTGCAGGCTTAAACAGAAAATAGCACTTAAAATGCAGTTAAGTTTAACGTAAGTCTACGTTGCATTGCAGTAGTCTGATTTTCTTTAATTGTCATAGAGCTTAATAATATCTTTATAAACCTCATTTAAAAACACTACTTATTAATAGTTTTAATAATGCTAAACTAATGAAGCAATCTCTTCAACGAGAACTGAGAAATAAGGGGCTAATTTTTAGCTAATTTGAAAGATAGTCCAAAATAGCTTTCCAGTTTTGAAAATCAACAACAAATGGCAAAACGAGGCCTTGAAGAGAAAATACTCAGAGGATCAACAACGTTCTTTAAAGTTATATATGTTGGAGCCACTTAAATATGCTTCATGGTGGGAAGCAGAAACTTAAAATCACATGAAAGGGCCACTCACCTCCTAGCTAATACAAAATGGAAAGGGTCTGCTGGTAGCAATCCATTTCAGATCCTCTAAAACCGACCATATGTGTTTTATTCCCTTATCGCAAAGATAATAAATAATTGTAGTTTTAAAATTAAAAAAGCCCTTCAAGTGGAAACGTGTTTAATTGCTTCATCATTCAGTACCTTTTGGGCTGGCCTGTAGCCTGTGTTTGTGAGGTGAAGTCATCTCAGTGCTTTACTTCAGTTTCAAAGTGCAATGAGGACATAATCCACATAACCTCAATACCAAAAGCAGGGATACAAAAATCCCTGACTCTTAACCTTCGCAAATCCTAACAGTACACAGGTGGCAGCTAAGCATGTAATCTTTTTCATCTTTATTATTATTATTATTATTATTATTATTAATAATAATAATAATAATAACATTTATATACCACCCCATAGCTGAAGCTCTCTGGGCAGTTTACAAAAATTAAAAGATTGAACACTAAAAAAATATATACAAAATTTTAAACCATAAACATAAAATAACTGACATTTAAAACATTTTAAACTGTTAAGCTTGGCCACACTATCAATCAAAACCTCAACTTAAGCTGTTAAAATGCCTGGGAGAAAAGAAAAATTTTGACCTGGCGCCGAAAAGATAACAGTGTTGGCGCCAGGCGGGCCTCATCGGGGAGATCCTTCCATAATTGGGGGGCCACCACAGAGAAGGCCCTCTCCCTTGTTGCTGTCCTCTGAGCTTCCCTCGGAGTAGGCACCCAGAGGAGGACCTTTGATGTTGAGCATAGTGTATTGGCAGGTTCATGTCGGGAAAGGCGTTCCATCAGGTATTGTGATCCCAAACTGTGTAAGGCTTTATAGATTAAAACCAAGACCTTGAATTGGGCTTGGAAACATACAGGCAGCCAATGCAAGCGGGCCAGAAGCGGTCTTATATGTTCGAACCTTCTGGTCCCTGTTACCGATCTGGCCGCTGCATTCTGCACAAGCGGCAGCTTCCAAACCGTCTTCAAAGGCAGCCCCACGTAGAGCGCATGGGCTTTTGCATTCAGATGTAGTAACCCTTGTGTAGTAAGATTTTTTTTTTTAAAAAAAAAAAACCTAACTCAGCTAACTCTCTCTGACCTCTCACTAATTTTCTCTGGCTGACTTCCAACTGACGTTTTCCCTCACTAACACTAACTTCAGCCATCTTTTCATTCTGGCCGCTGCTGTCAATCATTCCTCAATTCACTATGCTGGTACAAGAAATTAGCTAAAAATAAATAAATAAATAAATAGTCTGGAACGAACATTTATGTGCTTCTGTAATATAAGCTACAATGCTAAGCATTAGAACTTATGCATCAGCAAGTATAATTAGCATTATTATTGCCCTATGGCTGATTTCTATAAAAAATATCAGAACTATGGATGCCTTCACACATGCTTTAGCAATTGTACATTATTTCCTGTGCAATATTTTCAGTTGCATTTTTCAGCCTAAGTGCCAATGTGAACCAGTCATTAGATTCAGAACCATTAGACTCCCATTAGTAAAAGATCCATTTCCCATTTAAAATATATACTGAAGAATAATTTATACCACCATAGGTCACCATCCCTTTGAAACTAATCAACTCTGACCATTTTAGTTAAGAAATACAATTGTTAATATTAATTAGTATCAAAAAAATGTAATTTAACTTATATTAAGTTAAAAAAATAATAACTAAACATTCCTCTAAAAGCTTCTGAAATTATAAAAAGAGGGTGCCGAAGTTATTGTGCAATGTATAAGAGCTTACAGAACTGTTCTGTTACACCTTTACCCTTGTTTACTACCCTCTCTTTTTGCTTCCCTCTTGTGCTACTAACAATTTGATGAATGAAATGAAAGCATGTGACCACCTACCCACACACCTTGGCAGAGGTGCACTCCACACACGACGGCCACCACCCAGGCATGTAAGCTTGTTCGCACCTTCCAAACGATATCCAGGGAAACAAGAGAACGTCAAGGAATCTCCAACACCAAAATGAAATCCTATTCGTCGACTGAACGCAGGAACTCCGGGATCATCACAGGGCTCCAGATCATATTCTTCAGACAACAAATCAAAAACAAAGAAAGAGATGAAACAGAAAAATCCCAATTTCAGGAAGAAGTGCAAGGCCTTTCCGTTTAGCAAAGTCTTTAGAAGATTAATCTGACTTACAGAATTAATTTGCTTATTAATTTTTTTAAAATACAGATGTTTATGTTTTAATGGGAAACATTTATGAAATACTTTCTTGTTTCATTTGTATGGAGTGTGTGTGTGTGTGTGTGTGTTGACTGGAACAGATTGCTTTGCATAACTTCACAGAAATACTGTCACAGAATCATATTCATCGGCACTGAGCTGCTAGTACATCCTTGTGCCAAGTGCTTGTGTGACAGCTAAGGACTTACACAGTAGAGCCTGTTTGGTATGACCCAATGCATGCATCATTAACACTCATTAAGGGAGAAGGATCACAGCATCAAGTTCCATCTCCCCTGTACACACATATATTTGCCCATCTGCAACTTGTCTGTGTATGTACAAACCATGCTCATATGCATCGTCAGGAACCTGCCAAAAAGCAATCTTCAATCCCACATACAAGCCTACATATACAGTGAGGGCAGGGCTTGTGATGTATTTCCACACCCTCTGACACTTGCTTATTCTACGGACATAACATCATATGAACAGAATTGTTACATAGTACTAAAAGAAAAGGACTACATCTTCTAGAGCAACTACAGCACTTGCTGCATTACAAGTGAGGCAAAAAAAAGAGATTGTGGCCAGATCTACACCAAGTAGGATAGAACACTTTGAAAGCAGTTTGAAAACAGTATATGGAAAGTGTCATGGGCCCCAACAGTTGTCAGTGCCTTTCAATGCCATTATAATGCAGTAGCCTAGATCTTGCCTGTGTGTCCCATCACATAAGCTGGGTTGTGAAGAATCTCACAAGTAGGTATGTCTGAGGAATTTCAGTTTTGCAAATTTCACCATGTGCTGACCTGATCTACACCTCCCTGATGTAAGTAAAGATCAGAACTTTATTATCCACCAGCTTTCACACCTCCTATGATTGATAATGAAATGGGATGAAAAGACTAATAGAAAGCTCAAGTATCATGGCCCAGAAATAGATTGATTTGGCCATGCCATATCCAAGGTTTTCCTGGATCTCTAGAACACTCCCCCCCTACACTAATACACAGCAGAGGCAGCCAAAAGCCTGCCTTCTCCTTCACTCTTTGTTTTATTAAATGCCCTTGTATGACACTGAATCTGGTGCCAGAGCATCTACTGGAGCGCTTGTCGGTATGGCAACTGTTACATGAGCACTGGACCAGAGCCAGTACTTACCATGAGTGAAACAACAATAGAATTGAGACATGGCATTAGCAAAGGAAGCCAATGCTTCATCCTGGGAACTACAGTGATAACCTAACAACTTGCAGCAGGAACTGTCTGCGAGGCACTGATTAGTAGTAGACAAAATATATCTCAAAAAAATGTCCGCCAAACCAGACCCTGTTTGGGATTATACATATTTACAACTTTCTTCAAGACTTTCAAAAGAAATGTATATAGAAAGAAACACCTAATTCAGCATCAGTGGTTTATAAAAAATGTAACCGATAATTCAATGTGAATTAATTTGCATGTGCAGACTCATCTTACTGCATACAGGAACTGCAGTCTTTGAAAGTGAAGTCCAATGTGAAGTCAAAGTAACCCCTGCAGGATGGATATATACAGAGGAATTGAAGAATAAACTTAGCAGTATAGTGCCTTTGTAGTCAAAGAAAAATAGCCCTTATAAAGTAGAACAGAACAAGAAGAGCATATATAAAGAGGATAAGAAATGAAAAGAGATTGCTTTGCATGCTTAATGCAGCATTTTCTATTTGTAGTATCCATTTCTATCACCTCTGCCAGATCAGTTTTTACTGATACCAAAACAAACTGCTATTTCAGCTCATATTCAATTCAAAGCCATCTCTTTTCAATAAACAATGCCCATTTTGCAGAACAATGTTCTTCTCTTCTGAAACAAAAGACACTATTCCTGGACTGTATCACTGATTACTTTTAAAATGATACTTTTTAATGTGTTGTATTATTAGCTTTCGCCATGATTGTTGTTTTGTTTTTTGCTTTTATTATGTATCTCACTAAGAGCTTTGGACATAGAGTAACTCGTAAATTGAAATGATGATGATGATGATGATGATGATGATGATATTTGGGCCTGCTTAGTGCCCCAAAGGAAGACTGCTTAAGAAACTTATGTCTATTACCTTGAACTCCTTAGAGGACTGCTGGGATTTACATGTAATAAAATAAATGAGTAACCATATTTTGAAAATAGCAAGTCCAATAACAAGAAGATCTGCAATAAAATGTTGTAGAATGTAGTGCTTCTGTTCAGGTTCCATGCTATTCCATTCCATTCTCCTTTCCTCCATAGTTTTCCATTTTGATTTGTTTTTTCCTCCATATTTCATGCCCAGTGAACATACTTATTGGTCTATTTTGAGAAAGTTTACCCTCCCCTCAAAATACTAATTTTTTTTTGTACTTCTGGAAACCTTGGGGTTCCCCAAGTGTACTAACTGTTTCCTCTCGTGTGTGAATGATACTGCTTTGACTACAAAAGGATCTACACACACTTCTGAGCTTCAGAAATAGAAGGAAATAAAATAACAGTCAGGCCCAGCATCAACATGTAGCAACTTTAGACAGCTGTTGGAGCCCTCACCAGGTGGTTACAAGCCATCATTTAAAATTTCCCACAATGCCTTGAAGCAATGCTAAATTGGGCACTCTGGGGTATTTTGGAACATTTTTGATGGTATCTCATAGCCTCTGCTACAAAGACTGCACACAGCTGGGGGAGGAGGTAGGAAGACCAATGTAGAGCATTTCCCATAGGTGTCCTCAAATCTTGAGCCAGACATGGTAATTGTGTTTGCAGCAAAAAAGCCATTTATCAAATAATTCATTACAAAGTAATGTTTTGCCTAAACAGTGTATTACTCATACCTCTTCCTTTCAGCTTGCCTGACAGACAAGTATGTACAATTATAGATCCACCTGTCTGTTTTGCTTATTCTTTTCCTATTTTATATTGTGAAATATACGTAAAGATTACAAAGATTTGTGCTAGTTACAAATTCTAGTAGTTTTGTCCCTATTAGTCTGTTACAGAAAACAACCAAGAATTTACCATGTTGGGCACCTGACTGGCTAAAAAATGCTTATGCCACAATAGATTTATTAGTCTTTAAAGTGTCACACACACTATACTATATAACTTGTATTTACATTCTTTTATTAGCTAGTGAGTTTCTGCTTAGGCTGTTTTACTCCAGCTCAGCCTTTCCCATTCTGATGCTCAGCAGATGTTTTAAGACTTCAACTCCCATCAGCCCCAGCCAGCATGGCCTATGGTCAGGAAACCTGGGGGTTGTAGTCCAAAATATCTGGAGTGTACCACATTGCGTAACACTGCTCTAACTATTCCGCAAGCATATCAGTGAATTATAATTAGTGAGTTTCTGTATTTCTTGACTGATCATAGTATATTCTTATGTATGTTCTTCCTTTTTTGTTGCCTTTATTTTAGCTTTATTTCAAAATAAAATGACATTTCAAATGGGTAAGTACCACAAGTTTTTTTTCTGCTGCTGCTAGTTACAACATTTTCTTGACAAAACTATCTGGATCTAGGTCAAGGAAAATGTGTGAAACGATTTACCTCACAAGGCTGTTGTGAGGACCAAGGGGTGGAGAGAATCATGTTCACAGTATTGAGCTTGTTGGAAGAAAACTGGGATATAAATGTAGGAAATAAATAAAAATAATAAGAAGAAATTAGGATTTTCTAGCATAGCTAGTTGGTTAACTGGGTGAGAATAAGAAATTAGCACATCCAAAATATAGCCTTTTCCAGTTAAACAAAAAACAACAAGAAACAACAACAACCCCTCAAATAAATAGAGTATAAGACATTCATTTATCCATTTTGAAACACATATGTTTACATGCTGGGTGTAGTCGCACGGTTAGGTGGTCACTGCCAGTGGGGAGGTGGAAAGGGAGGAAGTGGATAATAGGAGGAGGGGCCGCACTGCATACAAATTCTGGAGGAGGGATTCTCTATGAATGAACCACATTTGTATTCTTCATGAGACCCTTGTATGCTAATATTATGGAATTAAGATGTGCATGAGATTTAGGTGGGTTTAAAGCTGCTCAGATATTTATTGCTTGAGTTACTGCAGGTCCCATGATATATCCGAGAGACATCTCTGTATACAAATTGTAACGGCAGGATCATAACATCTTTACTTAAATCTGTGATCACTAGCGATATTGTTGAGCTGGAAAAGGTTCAAGAAAAAAAATACCCCAAAACATCAAAAGATCGAAGCATACTGCCATAATGGAGACACTAATATTTAGGAGGGGGTACTTAGAAGGAAACAAAGAGAAAATTATGCATAGTATTGAGAAATTTGATAGAGATAACTATTTCTAATCCACATTCCATAGTACTAGAATTTGGGGTCACCCAATGAGACTGATTGCCAGTATCTCCAGGCCAGACAAGTTAAACTACTTCTTCATACAATGTATTATCAATTCATTTTTAGAATTAAGTGCCACAAGAGACAGTGATGACCACTAGCATAGAATATTTTAAATAAATTCATGAAGACTAGGTCCATCAGTGACTATTGGCCATGATACAGAAGTGGGACCTCAATCTAGTACTAATTGCTAGGGAGAGAGGCTTATTGCCTTGATACCTTACTTGTGGGCTTCACAGAGATATCTGGTTTGCTCCTTTTGGAACAGCATGAGGACTCTTAGTCTGATCCATCAGTATGCTTTTTATATACTAAATGCAACAAATAATTTAGGGCAATATATTACAAGCCTATCACATTCACTTCCATGCCGACTTTCCACTTTTAGGTACTTGGCCAGTAGAGTAAGAAGGAATACCTATTGGAGGATGAAAACATTTTGACAGAAGTTTTACATGTTCAAGCAATTAAGTGCAAAATGCAATTATCCTGTAAATTAAAGGGTCTATTTTAAAGGTGATTGTATCATTTCCCCGCACACTTACTCATCCTCACACTTTCTTCCAGCTGTGGTTGAAAACATTTATAATATCAGCTTTCTGCCTCATCTTACTCTGCTTATTTTACTTTTGCTCTCTTAACATTAGTCCTCACAGAGAACTAGCTCTCAGTTCTAAAAACATCCCGGTGACCAAAGGAGTATATTTTCCGCTTTCAACTCTGCTGACCTGCCATTTAATCTCTTGACACTGAATCACTGCTTCTATCTTTTTCATTTGTTTTGTTTTTGTTTGTTTGTTTTTGTTACAATACAGAAAATGCATAGTACTGGTTGATACGATCTTCATACAGGTCGTTTCAGGTTGTACAAAACGGTCTCCTTTGTGTCTTTTCCTGACAATTTCCGTTTCTTTTATGAACCTTCCTTTGTCCCCATGTCTGCAAAGGATTCAACGCATAGATCCCTTTTTGAGAAATATAAAACATAAGCAGTCCACCAAATATGTTCAAAGTCTGGGCTTTACCTTGTACTGATTCTAAATTCAATTTCATGAATTTTTTTTAAATTATTTTTAGTCAACTCTTCCCCCCCCCCCATTATCTGCCTGTTAAAGTAGGCTACATACTCTAGAATATTCTAGATCAGTGCAATCTTGCTGTGTTGCTTCTGGTAGGCAATGAAACCAACAGTGCAGGGTACTCAGCCAGTTACCTTGGCAACAGGGATACATTCCAATCTTCACTCATACTGAGGTAAAATAAGGGCTTGTGATACTGGTCATAGAGCTAAATCTAACTGACTATGAGGCACTGTCACATTTTCCATTTGGTCTTTGGTTAGCTGGGATCACACAGTGAAAAAGCCCTAAAAATTATACAAAAGCAGCACCATATCATGGCAGTAAAAAAGCATGGGGGGAAAAGCAAAATACCATTCATGTTTTAAGGGATTTTTTCCACCTTCTGAAGCTCACTGTTTTCTTCAAAGAAGTCCTGAATGTGAAAATTAGGTGCAGGACTAATTGTAACCTGACTTCCACAAATGACTCTGGAAATTGTAAATTTAAGTCCTGTTAAGAAGTTCCATCTAAGCTGAACTGAAATGTAATAAACCATCTGACATAGTCTGTCATTTTGTTTCATTTTTCTAATTTTATGGCCTCAGTGCTACATTTGCACTACTTGCTAATTTATTTTCTTTAAAAGCTTTAATGCCCTAAATGGCTTGGATCCAAGATACCTGAGGGACCACCTCTTCCCATATCAACCTGCCTGTGCCATAAGACACTTTATTCTAGCAGACTATTATTTTATATAAAGGTTTATGTTTTAACTGGGGGCCTTGTCTTTGTTATATTTTAATGTATTTTATTATTGTATTACTATTCTGATATACTTTTACTCTATTTCATGACATTGTGACAGAATGGTGAGATAGAAATTGTTATATAAATAAAGTAAATATTTTTAAAACTCCTTATTAAATTACATATGATTTTGACTAGTTATCAAGGATGGCCAAGCTGTCAGAATGGCTAATATTCTGGTCAAAAAAGTCTTATATATACCATGACAGAAACAATTTTCTTATATATACCATGACAGAAATAGCTTGGAAACAGTTCTCCATTCTCTGGTAACCTCCCAATTGAATTATTGCAATGTGTTGTACATGAGACAACTTGTGAAGGTGGCTTGGAAACTTCAGTTAGTTCAAAATAGAGTTGCTAGGCAGGTCAATATGATCATATAATGCCATTGCTTCTTCAACTGTACTGGCTTCCAGTCCATTTCTGAGCCCAAATGAAGGTGTTGATATTTAAAACCCTAAATATAAGACCAGAATATCTAAAATTTAATTTCTAATGTAATGTCTTCTCCTGTATGTACTTAGTCAGACCCTTAGGTCACTACAGGAGCAATTCTATGTCCTCTATACAGCATGGGGGGAGGGGCATAGGATTGTTCAGTTTCCTGGCTTCAAGATCTTAGACAGAAGCTTGGAGCCAGGAAATCGTGCTTTCCACCTCCTTCCCCGATAGCCAGTAAGGAGCCATAGCCACCTCCTTCCCCTATAGCCAGTAAGAAGAGCAGCTACCTTTCCACACTCGCAAAACATAGCACTGTCATGAACTTGCCCAACCCCAGGCTTCTGCTCACGAATTTAGGCAAACTGACAAGACACTCCAAAAGGTGAGACTCCTTTATTTGTGAAATCACACAGAATTCAAGCATAATGGTTTCATTTCCACACACATACACGTAAAGCTGATGACGGCCAGACAGCATTAGGCTCAAATGGCTTGATGCAAACCAGAACAGCAATCTCTCAGAGGGAGAAGTGTTGGGATAGACCAAGTCCTATATGAGCAATTACCAGACGTGAAACACGCTGACCCATTAGGAACAGGCCCACAACCCCAGGGAAAGCTTCAGTACAGGGGTGCCTGAAGATCAGCAGAGACAGTATACATCTTGTACAAACCACACCCAGTCTGCCAGTAAGCACTGAGTTGATCCAAGTAAGCAAGATGCCAGGGAAACGAACTTCGACCCAGGAACCCCTCTGCCTGTAGCAAAGGCTCTGAGAGGAGGCTCTCTCTCAGGTCACACACAACACACAATCCAGAGGGGCAAAGGTCGACCTAGGAAACTTCCCCTGTGCCCGTACTTTGGCTCCAGGCAAGGAAAGCTCTCTCTCAGGCCATAGAACACGATCCAGAACAGTAACTGCAAGTCCAAGTCTATGAAAAGCCTCAGAGCACTTTCCATGGCACAGTCCTTAGAAATTCCAAGTCCAAATAGCATGTACAGAGTGCATCCAACATCTCCAAACAGATAGAATCCCAAACATGAGGAGTTTCATGGCAAGTGTAGAACTGATGATCCCTAGCAAAGGTCCTCCCCTTTGCTCGTTCCTCTTATAGCCTGGAGCCTGGCTATTCCAAGCCACTTGACAGACAGGTCCTTAGACCTGTAACCCAAACTCATGTGCCAACAGGGCGGCACAGTTCAACCTCCTCTTGATGACGACACCATGTGAGAGACAGCTTGCAAGATTGCCCCCACCTTTTCCAAACATTCTTTTGTTCTCAAGGAAACTCACCAGCTCAAGGCCTGGGCTGGCAAACCTCCCTTGAGAAACAGCAACAGATGATAAGCTTACAAAGACACAGACTTTCTCACAATTCCCAATCTTTCAACTTACAATTCACAAGGTCTCCCAGCCTTGTGAATTGTCTATGATACACTTGACATCCAACAAGCACAAAGATGAGTCCTTCCTCACAGCTTATGCTTGTTTTTAGGGTCTCCAGGGGGCCTTGACACTGTGACATTACTCTGCTGCCAATTACTCTATGCCAGCAGATTTACTGCACAATTCCTATAGAAATAAGTCCCATTGTGTTCAGAGTGAGACCTACTACTAGACAAGTCTGTGTTAATTGTAAATGTAAGTGCAATCTGTGTAACTATAAATGCAATGTAAGACTATGAGCAAACACATTCACAAGCAATATGAGGAAATTTGAAAAGATAAATTAAAATTGGATTAAACACGATGCAAATATGAATATACTTAATACTGTTTGTGCCAGTTTCTACTGTAGAGTAGATCTTACTAATTTCTTAAATAACTCATCTTCTAGTATTGCTGAATTTTTCTCATTAATAATATAAATTTGATCATTTTCAAATCATCTGCCCAAACCACATAGTTACCTGAAAATGTTATGTTAAAGCCTTCATAGGAAATAGAAAAATCAGAAATGAAGCGAAGTTGTGCAGTGAAGTTTCCAAAGAGTCCAGCTTTAATCGTAGGAGGCAAAACAGATCCGGTCAATCTGGCCACAGGTTCTGCGAAGCTTCCATCTTCAGTGATGAGCAAATAGTCATGGGAACTCTCCAGGTGAAAGGTGTGGAAGATCAGCTGAACACCTTGAAGGATGGAAAAAGAACCAGATTTTGTTTTTTTCAGTATAAGATGAACAACGAAATAGGTTTGGGTATCTTGCAGCCTCGTCTCCTGAACTGAACCACTCACAACCCTAATCAGCTCAGGCTTCACTATCAGCTTTCATCAGCCAAAGTGAACGTACATCAAGTACTCAGCTATCTTACATATATGGCTATTGTGATCATTCAAGTAGGGGTGTTTCATCAATGAGTGCCCCTGTCAGATGCTTGCAAGTAGGATCAATGCAACTACAATCCTGATCTGCTCTCCACAGTTCTGCAAGCCACCACAGCCTCCCCCAAAATCTAGAACATACTTTTGGATTGGGGAAGGCAGTGGCAGCAAAGATATTCACCTGAGTAAGTGTTCCACAGAACCTCATTGCACTTACATTAGGCCTGAGTCTTCATGCGACAGTGGTATAGGTTCCCCAAGTTGTGGTAAAGTGCATGCAAAGGTGAGTGAAGAGTTACTATTTGTAAGAGGGGCCATTTGCCTCTAAGAGAATGCATGGGGGAAAGAACCAGGGTTGTTACTGTTAAAATGGCTGACTGTAGTTAGAGAAACACTTGGCCTCAACTGAGCTGTATAACTAAAACAAACACTTCTAACTTCATTTGTAAGAAGCTGTGCCTGTTCTTAGAATTTAGAGAACACCTCTGAATCTCTAATAATAATAATAATAATAATAATAATAATAATAATAATATGCCAAAGTCCATCTTTAGACCAGCATTTTGTTGATACTTTAGCAGTAGAGTAGACAAAAACATTTCACTGCTACTACTGTGGTGTAGTGAATCCAATCTAGGGCTTACATTTAGGTATAAATGTAAACTGAAACAATAACTAGTTATGGAAGCCAGTAGATTTCATATGTTTCCAGGGGCAGAACCTAAATGTCTACCATAACCATAGGAAAAAAAACTGGGCAGGACTCTTACTCTCAAAACTATTGGTCTACACCATGACAATGCTATCTTATAATTATCTAATCACCTGTTTTAGGCTAGTTACAATAACCATTCAGCCCAAGTTGTCATTGTGACATTGGAACCCCAATTTAGGGCTTCCAAGTTACAGTGGTACATGTACATCTATACGTAAATATTTTGTGTGATCCCTTTGAGGGCTGGTTAACTGGTCACAGCCCAGCCTTATGAAGCTCAAGCTCCACTTTAAAAGGTTTTCTCTCTTCCTTTTGATCCAAAAACTTCCCTAACAAGTGGATGGGTAATAATAATAATAATAATAATAATATTTATTTGTAGCCCGCCTCTCCCTCCGGATCGAGGCGGGGAACAACAACAATATAAAACATAAAAATCACAACAGTTAAATTTTTAAAAAAAACAACAAGAGAAAAATACAACATTAAAAACATCTTAAAATTCATCTGGATAGGCCTGTCGGAAGAGGACAGTCTTCATGACTCTCTTAAATTCATGAAGACTGTCAATTTGTCTAACCTCCTCCGACAGACCATTCCATAGTCTGGGAGCGATGGAAGAGAAGGTCCTCTGGGTAACACCTGTAAAAATCCTGTATATATATGATAACGTTGATACAGAAGGCTTTAGCATAGTTAAATTCCTGTAGAAAATGAATCTGGAGACACCTACTATAAGACTATGGTTTGCATCTAAAAATGGCATGTGGAAAGAGAAAATACGTTCATGCTAACCATGAACACTTGTGCAAGTGCTAGTAGAAGGCTTGTTACAGCATAGCAGCAGAATGTATCAGAAAATGCATTATAATATGAAAAACAAGGTGAATAAAGAAGATACAGGCTGTACCATATAAATTATTGTGGACCATAAAAGGGTTTTAAGGGAAAGCTTGTGCAAAGTCTTATGCAAGAACATGTAGAAACAGAAGTACTCTGGATCTGAGGTTCATGCAATCCTCTTCTGATAGAGACCTTCTGCTAGAGGTCTGGAAGAGACCTTCAGTTAACAATACCAAGCCAACGTCGAATACCTGAAATACCAAACTTAATTCAATTGTTCACACAATTCCAACTAAATTGTAGAAAGAGCACAATACAGGTGGCACATTTCTGATGGCCTTCAACACTGCCTATAATTCATACAATATTTGAAAGTAAGACGCATATGTTTTTGGCAAAACCTGCCCATGCCAGAAATCTTCATGTTTCTTAAAGTTCTTGCTTTTGACCCCAAACAACTGCATTTTTTATTATTTTTGTAAAGGAAAAGAAGGTGCAAAGAAGGGACCGAGAAAAAGAAAGAAAAGAAAGTGTAGCACAAAGGTCCACAACCCAAGAGCAAAAAAACCCCACCCATTAATTTTAATTTTCTGCTTTTAAAATCCTATTTCATCATTCGAATGATTGAAGTTACCTGAACACCCAAACCACTCTATTTCGATAAAATGCCATACTTGATCAAGAATATATTAAATATTAACGTAATCAGAAGGAAAAATCTAGAATTATTTTCCACACAGAAGTACTGCAATTGTCAGAGAGGTGAACGTTAATGGAGAAAGATAGCAAGTTAATTACTGGTATTGGATAGAGTCTAACAAGAATGAGTCCTTAGCAATGTCAACAGGTGAGATGACTTCAAGTTTTTTAAAAAAGCAATGGAAATAGTACTTCAGTATATTTTAGAAGTGACAAATATTGACACATAGAAAAGACAAATATTACTCTGGTTTTGAATGTTTTCTACAAGAACACTGAAAAGCAGTAACCTTCTCCATTGATAATTGAGCGCAGATTGCAAATGTGTGTTCCAAGTCCTATGTTTTGTAAGGATTTCCATTTGGGCAGATAGCAACATAAGCTGGGACCAACCAGCCATGACAATTGGCCCCTCGTTAAATCCACATTTAGTCAAAGTGTGGTGTGGGGGAGAAAGAAAAGAAAAACAATATCTAGGAACATAATGCAAAGAAAGAAAGAAAATCAAGCATAAAAAGAGGGAGTAGTTTAACATTTATAACAGGAAAAGGTCTGCTTTTTGCTTCTGTCTCTTTACCTTGAAATGAAAAGGAGGCAGTTAAAACTGTGGAATTCTAGGTGATGCCCTGAAACTTGGCAATCCCAATTGAGAGTCAAAGAGCCTATCTACACACGCAGGATAAAACACTTTGAAAACATTTTGAAAACTGTATATGGGGTGTGTCCTAGGCCCCAACAGTTCTCAAAACTGCTAAAAACCATTTTAAAGCAGTAGTGTAGATAGGCTGACAGTTTTGAGAACTGTTGGGGCCCAGGACACACTCCATATACAGTTTTCAACACGTTTTCAAAGTGTTTTATCCTGCGTGTGTAGATAGGCTCAAAGTAACAAAATCCCCCCCCCCTCTTTCATATTTGATCTTTTTCTCAAGCAGGTTAGATAGCCAGGTTATCTTCATATTTATATTCGCCATGAAAAGATTCTGCTGCTTTTGCATTTGTAAAATTAAATTTATTCTGTCTTCAGGATACATTTTGAAGTTACATATTCTGTACACTTCTAAAATCATATCATGTTCTTACCCTTGCCATGAGAAACCTCGATTGTCCATGTGCAGTTTAAAGAATTTGGATAAAAATCAGGAAAGCCTGGTGATAGTATTGTTCCACTTCTCCCATGTCTATAGCCACCACATAGAGCTAAAGAAAGGGAGGAAAAAAGAACAAAAAATACTGATGTTCTGTTGTTCCACTTCTAATTAAGAGGAATGATTTAAGTCCTTTAGCTTTGAGGAGCACACTATTAACAAGTGATAACCAATGCTATTAAACTGGGCGAAAATACATCTTTTGAAAAATCCATACCCCCACGTTGTTTATGTTTTGCATAATAGGTCCCTGCTGAAATAGAAAAGTTGTAAACATCATCAGAGCAAATGAACTGATTAGCAGCAGAAGTAATAAGACTGAAATACATGTACATCTGCATTAAGGTCTACTCAGAATTGCCAGCGACTTGTCTCCTTGGCAACCTCAGAGTAAAGAATCTGACAAGAGTATGTCTCAAAAGAGATAAGAGAAATACAGAGCATTCAAGTTTTTTTATTTTAGAGAGGGCAGGTTATGCAGAAGACTATCAACATATAGCAAAAGTTATCAACTGTAAAATTAACATATATGCAGCATAACCTAATTAGACTCCTCAAATTTGCATGGCACATATATTCTAAATTACAAAATGATTGCAAAATTAGACTGTAGTGATAGTGCCCTTTGGTGTATCTCTAACTTACTTTTTCCTGTATCATGTATTTTGAAAGTTTAAAATATTCAACAATCAGCAGTATTAAATGTTGGCATGTTAAATGTTCAGCTTTTGACTGATAGGACTAAACTAACAATAGTAAATAGGCAAATATAGTCTGACAAAAATACACAATAAAATCCCAAGAATCAGCATGCATTTCATCCTCACTTGAACTCTGATCTTGTACTAGAAACAGAAGTTCTTTAACACTGATTGCTTGAGGGCAGATGGAGACGAACTCCTAGTGGATGCAATGAAATACTGGTAAGTGCCTATGGTAAGCTATATTCAGAGGCAGTGAGGGCAGCAAAAAAACCCAATACTTTGCTGCCACTATTAAATCATCAATCTGCAGCCCAGCAGAGCTTTTCAGAGTTGTCTGGGGGCTTCTACATGCTGGCCCCAAGGACATGATAGAACCATCTGAGGCCTGCTGTAATATATTTGCTAGGCACTTCCAGGATAAAATCTTTGGCATCCGCCAGGACTTAGACTCCAGTGTTATAGCAGGTGAATCTAGTGAGGTATCCATAGCACAGGCTTGTCCTGTTTTCTTGGATGAGTTTCAGTTGGTACAGCTCGATGACGTGGACAAGGTGCTTGGACAGGTTTGTGCAGCCACCTCTGTATTGGATCCTTGTCCCTCTTGGCTTATAAAAGCTAGCAGGGATGGAACAGCCGGCTGGGCCAAGGAAGTGATTAATGCCTCTCTACAAGAGGGAGTGGTCCCAGACCTCCTGAAAGAGGCAGTAGTGACCACTCCTGAAGAAAGCTGTCCTGGACCCAGAAAATCTTAATAACTTTAGGCCGGTGGCAAACGTTCCATTCCTGGGCAAGGTCCTTGAGCGGGTGGTTGCAAGCCAGCTCCAGACATTCTTGGATGAGACTGATTATCTGGATCCATTTCAGTCGGGTTTCAGGCCTGGTTTTGGCATGGAAACAGCCTTGGTCGCCCTGTATCATGACCTATGTCGGGAGAGGGACAGGGGGAGTGTGAGTCTGTTGATTCTCCTTGATCTCTCAGCGGCTTTCGATACCATCGACCATGGTATCCTTCTGGCATGACTGGCTGAGTTGGGAGTGGGAGGCACTGCATTGCAGTGGTTCCGCTCCAACTTGACAGGTCGGCTCCAGAAGGTGGTGCTGGGGAGACATTGCTCAGCCCCATGGATTCTCCAGTATGGAGTTCTGCAGGGGTCAGTTTTGTCCCCTATGCTGTTCAACATCTACATGAAACCGTTGGGTGCGGTCATCCGGAGTTTTGGAGTGTGTTGTCATCAGTACCCTGATGACACGCAACTCTATTTCTCCTTTTCATCTTCATCAGGTGAGGCTGTGGATGTGTTGAACCAGTGCTTGGTTGCGACAATGGACTGGATGAGAGCTAATAAACTGAAACTTAATCCAAACAAGACTGAGATGCTGTTGGTGGGGGGTTCCTCTGACCAGATGGAGGGTGTTCAACCTGTTCTGGATAGGGTTGAACTCCCCCTGAAAGAGCAGGTTCGTAGCTTGGGGGTTCTCCTAGAACCATCTCTGTCACTTGAGGCTCAGGTAGCCTCGGTGGCACGGAGTGCCTTCTACCAACTTCGGCTGGTGGCCCAGCTACGCCCCTATCTGGACAGGGATAACCTGGCTTCAGTTGTCTATACTCTGGTAACCTCCAAGTTAGATTACTGCAGTGCGCTCTACGTGGGGCTGCCTTTGAAGACGGTTCGGAAGCTGCAGCTTGTGCAGAATGCAGCGACCAGATTGGTAACAGGGACCAGAAGGTTTGAACATATAAGACCGATTCTGGCCCGCTTGCATTGGCTGCCTGTAGATTTCTGAGCCCGATTCAAGGTGCTGGTTTTAACCTATAAAGCCTTACACGGTTTGGGACCACAATACCTGATGGAACGTCTTTCCCGACATGAACCTACCCGTACACTACACTCAACATCAAAGGTCCTCCTCCGGGTGCTTACTCTGAGGGAAACTCGGAGGACAGCCACAAGGGAGAGGGCCTTCTCTGTGGTGGCTTCTCAATTATGGAAGGATCTCCCCGATGAGGCCCGCCTGGAGCCAACACTGTTATCTTTTCGGCACCAGGTCAAAACTTTTCTTTTCTCCCAGGCATTTTAACAGCTCAAGTTGAGGTTTGACATTATGGCCAGGCTTAACAGTTAAATGTTTTAAAGTGTTTTAATGATAGCTGTTTTATGTTTATGGTTTAAAATTTTGTATATTGTCTTTTTAATGCTCAATCTTTTTAATTTTTGTAAACTGCCCAGAGAGCTTCGGCTATGGGGCGGTATATAAGTGTAAATAATAATAATAATAATAATAATAATAATATAAGCTGGAGCAAAGGCAAAAAGCCTTTTCTAGGACCTTCTTTCAATGCTAGGCCCAAAATCCCTCCCTCGTTGAATCCATCGCCGTTTGGGACTTTGAAAGCACTCTGCACATGGACTGTCTCCTATTTGAATGTTGGATTACTAAGGGCTGTGCCATGAAAAGTACTGTGAAGCTTTTCATAGATTTGAACTCACATTTGCTGTGGATTGTGTGTTTTGTTTTGTGGTCAGCTCAGTGTAGCGGCAGGCTGGGATTGATTATGACTGTTGGAGTTTTCCTCTGCCAACTCAGATGGCTGGGTTTCCTAGTGCTAAAGCAGAAGCATGGAACTCCTTGTGCCTGAGGTTTTACCTTCCCTGTGATTGTGTGTGTTATCAATTGCTCAGTGTAAGGGTAGACTGGGGTTGGTTTTTATTGTTGCACTTTTTCTCTGCAGACTCAGGTGGAGGGGAGTTCCCGGTGCTAAAGGACCACCACGGGAGTTCTTGCGCCTGAGATTTTTACCCACCAGGTGATCTTGTTTAGGCTTTGAACATGTTCCTTGAGTCACCAATGTGTGGCCTGCGTTTGGACTAGCTCCCTAGGGATGGTTTGTTAAGCTTTTCAAGAATGTCCCATTGTGATTGCCTGATGGAACAGACCAGGGCCCCACCTACAAGATTTCGGTTTGACGCCCGGTTGCCCGATTATGTGCATATACGGAGAAGCGCATTCACTCCTAATACCTATTCACGAGAGGCAGTGAAGCGCATTACGGGCTATATGAAATGCACTTTAAAGTTGTTTACATGCAGAGAATCGCATGTTTACATGGCCATAAGGTGCTTTAACTCCCGCGGCAAATTAAAACTCATTATTTAACGTGCATTCAAAAATGCGAATAATCGGAGATAAAAAGTGCCTCAACCCCCGATTTGCACTCCGCTCTTGTAGAGGTAAAATTTGTAATGTGCCTTGAAAGAGCCTTAAATTGCTCTTGTAGAGGCACCCCAGGAATCATTCTCCTCCCTTGGCCGGGTTTGGAACCTGTTGTTGGAACCACTGAGATGGCAACTGGGAAACCAAGTTGTTATTGTAGTGAGTAGCATTTTGACTGTATCTTATCTTGGAGCCTAAAGCTTTCTGACCATCAATCAGCTTTAAGTATTTCTGAAGTGTGTAACCATTAAGCTTTTACCGTAGGATTTCCTCCAATAAAAGAAGTCACACTGATTGGGTGTCTCGTCAGTTTGCCAGCAAGTGAGAATGCCGGAGGGAACGGGAAACATGACAACTAGCTCCAAAGTGATTGTTCTAGAAATTTCTTGGCCCTTTATTAATATAGTATAGTGACATGGAGTTGTGTTTAACTGTGTCCATCTGCCAGCAGAATGGATTTTCCCTCCCCTAATCTTGCTTTGGAGAATTGGAGGAAGCCCTGAACCCCTGGAGCAAATTTGGTGTGGGCAGGAGAGGCAGTAGGGATGGGAGAACCAGGCATGGTCAAGTTTGCCATGATTCCACTTCGAAGCCTGATTCACTTTGCTCCTATTCTTGTTTGTCACCTATTTTTCTTTTTGTGCAAACCGGAGAAATGCACACTTCTCCTCCATTGACTAAAGCATGAAAATGCATCTTTAAAAAAAAAAGTGCATTTTTTAAATGTGCATTTTTCAAAACACACATTTTTCAAATGTAATTGCAACTTCAGGAATGTGCATGCTTTTTTAAAAAAAATACTCAAGCATGCTCACATTCAGGATTGTGAATGGAACAAATTAAAATTATTTGTGGACTGAAACAATTTTTTTGTACATCCCTAAGAGGAAGTGGAAGTCCTGTTCATGAGTGGAGGTCCACTCGTGCAATGTTAAATGGCCCCCATGGAGGGCAGAATTTCAGCAGACTGTTTCCCACCGGATTGCCGGAATGGCGGGACAAGCTGCAGCAGACAATGATTTCCCCCTTACAAGTCAAGATACTTAATGGCCAAACATCACATCCTACATAGGACTGGAGATAGGGTTCTATATAGCACCAAGGTGTATTCCCCTCTGCTTTTAAATGTGTCAGAGAAAACCACACATTCATGGGAGCACAGAAGGCAAGGGTGGCCTATGTGAAGGAAAGGAGTTTCAGGGAGGAGAACTGTGAATAATACCATTTGTTTCCGTGCCTTCCTCTACTCATGCAGAAAATGTGAAAAGAGAAGGGGTTGCAGTGTCACATCTATTTTGATTATTTCTTTAGCTATGGTACCATGGCAATTATAGCATATAGTACATACCATCACAGCTAGGCAGTGCATGATTCCACTGATGGTTCCGTTCACACACAAGTGGTTCATCATCACTAAGAGTGTAACCTGGCTCACAGCTAAAAGTCACTGTAGATCGGATACTGAAATTATTACCATGCCGATGGCCATTAACAGGGATTCCTGGGTCAAGGCAGGAATCTGATTCCAATGTAACACCTGGACAGAAGACAGAGAAATATTAAAAGTCCATTGCAAAGGAACAAATAAAATAGAACCGATAATTCAAAACAAAGCACTTAGAACATTTCTACATGAGGCTGTTAATTGGCTGCTAATCCACTATATTTACTTTTAGTTTCATTTCAGAAATAACCCTTAGGTGGCACTGAGATATAGCGGAATAGTGCTGATTCACAGGAAAAAACATGATACCACATTTTCCCTGCTCTTAAACAAAACAAAACAAAACAGCACCTCCCTGAAAGTGCTCTTTAGGCTCAGAAGTGGAACTGGAGGGTCCCATCATTGTCAAAAGAACTATGAGTAGGGAATGATGATTGCTGTATTTTGCACTAGCTGAAGTTTCCAGACCCTCTTTGAAGGCAGCCCATGTAGAGTACATTACAGTAACCAAAATGTGAGAAGATCAGAGTATGGATCACTGTAGCCAGATTCAACTTCCCCAGGAAGGAATGCAGCTGCTGCACCAACAGAAACAGAGCAAAATTACTCCTAGACACTGGCACCTCTTGACCATTCAGAAGCAACACTTGATCCAAGAGCACCCTCAAAGCATCCTTCAGAGAGAGCACTATCCCATCTAGAATAGGTTGTACTCCCAATCCTGTCGACCTGTCTACCGACCAACAGGACCTCTATCTTGGATGGATTGAGCCTCAGTTTTTTCACCCACATCCAATCCCTCATTGCACCCAGACACTGGTTCAGGACTTCCACGGGCTCCTTGGCATCACTTGAAAAGTAGACAGAACTGGGTATCACTAGCATGAGACCCAAGCACAAAACTTTTCCCAGTGGCTTCCTCTATATGCTCAGCCAAATAGGACTGGAACCACCACAACACAATGCTTCCAAGCCCATGGCAGCCAAGTGTCCAAGAAGGTTACCATGATCAATGGTTTCAAATGCCACTGAAAGGTCCAGCAGAACCATTTATTCATTTATTACAATTACAATTATTCATTACTTGGCTCTTCACTATAGCAGATGCCCAAAGTAACTTACAATGGTTTAAAATCAAGGATAACAATGAAATATAACAGATTTATTAAAACAAAACACAACAAAAGGCTCAGTATACTAGGCTGACCAGATAAAATCCAGGTCAGGGCTCCTGTAACTTTAACAGTTGTAGAGAAAAGGGAATTTCAGCCAGTGTCATTTGTATGCAATTAGTTCCTGGTGAAATTCCCTCTTCAACACAACCGTTAAAGGTGCAGGCACTATACTAGAGTGACCATATACAAAAGAAGGCAGGGCCCCTGCAACTTTAACTGTTGTGATGAAGACGTATGTATACAAAACAAAAGCACAGATATCTACAAGTCTAAAATGCCTGGGAAAATATGTAGGTATGTATGTGTTTATCTATTTCTAAGATATATTGGGCAGTATCCAATGGAACCTGGCCACTAACACTAATGACAGCTTCCAAGGTGACCAAGACTGTCTCCATCCCCAAACCAGGACTGAACCCAGGCTGAAAAGGATCTAGAAAACCAGTTTCATCCAAGAGAACTTGGAATTGTGAGGCTACCACCTGTTCCAAGACCTTACTCAAAAAAGGAGATTAAAAAATGCCTGATAATGATCAAGGTTGGTGGGAGCCACTGAAGCTTCTTCAATAAAGTTCTTACTACTGCTTCCTTTAGGTTTTACCATGACCACCTTTAGAGAAGCTAGAATATTATCTTTTTTCAAGGGGGCATTAACATTCTCCACCACCCAATTGGCCACTCCTACTCTGCCAGCTCTTATAAATCAGGGTAGACAGACAGCCTATCTACACTACTGCTTTAAAATGGTTTAAAACGGTTTATAACAGTTTTGAGAACTGTTGGGGCCCAGGACACACCCCATATACAGTTTTCAAAACGTTTTCAAAGTGTTTTATCCTGCGTGTGTAGATAGGCTCAGGGTCTAAGGAGCATGTAGTTGGCCAGACCCAACCAAGCAACTTGTCCACCTTCTGAGGATGAGCAAACTGAAACATATCCAACAAAGTAGGTCAAGCAACTGCCTCAGTCTTCTCAGTGTCTGTATTCAATACAAAGACCAACCCAGAGTGAATCTGACTGATTTTGTCACAGAGGTCTCAGATGGTTTGGCTTCAGATGGTTCCTCCTCGCTACCCTGAGAGGCAAAATGTAATTGCCCTTTAAGAACCTAAAATAACCCACTGGACGTCATTGTGCTAATGCAATAGAGACAAGGAAGAAGGATTTCTTTGCCTCCCATACTGTCACAGAATAGGTCCACAGAGTTGTTGTGAGGGTAAGTGTATGCTCTCTTATGCTCCTTGAAGGAAAACAGAATAGAAGTAAAGAAAGCACATGGGATCAACCCCCACCAGTAAGGGATGCTAATTCCATGGGCAGACTCTAAACATTCTCCCATCCACAAAGGAGTTGTCTGCATCTGCAGGACAAACAGAAATTGTGGTTGATAGGATTGGAATGACTATGAACAGGATAGATTGATGCTAGCTTTGTGTATCTGAAAATATAGTTTAGTATTTGGATCAGAGCATCACTCCCATCAATAAAACAGTTCTTTTTCCTTGATTCCTTCATATGGGGTTATTTTTTTCTTCCACAACAAATAACTTTTAGATCTCCTAAATAGCTGTAACTTAGTTTCCATTTCTGAAAGAGTGCTGATGTCTATCAAAGCCCCAATCTCCATAAAATCACATGGCATGTTATTTACAGCTTAGTATTACTGCTAAGCATAGACAGTAATCTTGGAAATGATACCCTGCCAAAGTGTCACTTCTAAGGAGATGGGTCAACGTGGCATAATGTTTTCAGCTTTTGTTGTCACAATAGCTGCCGGTTTTGGGCTTCACTCAGGCAAACATTTTCTAATGATGTACAGTGATAATTTATTAAAATAGCAATTGAATTAAGCATTGGAGAACTGGATAGATAGGGAACTGTTATTTAAAATGCTTTTAGGGTGCTGGTGCAACTGCTCCTGAAGAAACCTGCATTGGACCTGGAAGATCTCAGTAATTATTGGCCAGCTTCTAGTATCCTCTTCCTTGGCAAGGTACTTGAATGGGAAGATGTTATACAACTCAATCAGGTTCTAAAACTGGGTTTGGCATTGAAACTGTCTTGGTCACCCTGATGGATGACCTATGCTAGAAGACAGGGAAGGCACCTCTGCTGATTCTCCTGCTCCTCACAACCAGGGATGGGCAAAACTGTCAGTTTCACTTTCTCCTGCATTTGAATTTTTTAAATCTCAAGTTCCTTCTCTCCCAAATATGAAGAAATGAATTGAAAGAAATCTTCACTCAGCTGCACCTGTCCAAGAGGTGCAATTATTCCCAGCATGGAGAAGAAAATGATATATCTGCCCTGTTAAGGATGAGAAGCCTGTCAGAAAAAAAGAGGTGACAACCCTAAAGAAGCAGTAGCATAGTTGAATACACAGGGATTCAAAGGCAGACTTTTGAGAGCTAAACACTGAAAGTCCTGGGCCTGGATGGACAAATCTATCCATTTTGGTTTCTCCCACGTTCATTTTTTAAAACAATGTCAAGTTATTTTTGTCCTGAATACGTAGAACATTGGGTACATTTTATCAAAACCAAACTGAAATGAAATTCTCACCAAACCTTATTCTCAGCAACTTTGGGTATCATCACTATCCTTCTAGATAGGCTGCCTGGGTTGAGGATTGAAGGTATTAGGGATGTGCACGGACCCCCTGGATCGGATCAGGACCTCCGATGTTGTCCTGGATCAGTTCGGACAAAATCGGAGGTCCCTCGGATCTGACCTGATCCGAAAATCGGACATCCAATTTTTGGATCGGCCACCATTTTTGGTGTTTTCGCCATAGGCTTGCATTGGGGGAAAGAAAGCTTTCCTCCAATGCAAGCCTATGGCGAAAACATGGCAGTGGGTGGGTGAGTGGGGGCCTAACTCCCCCCTCCCTGTCCCTCCCCCCCACTCACGCTCCTCTCCTGCCGGGGCTGTCCGCAACCATCCGCTGCCCCCTTCTACTGAGAAACAGTCTTCGCAGCCTACCTCACACCTGGCGCGCTACTGAGAAACAGGCTTCGCGGCTGTTTCTCAGTAGAAGGGGGCAGTGGACGGCCCTGGCAGGTAAGGAGCATAAGGGGGAGAAGGAGGTCCGATCCTCTGATCTTATCTGAACCGGATCGGGTCCTTTCGGACCCGTTCAGATCAGATCGGATGATCCAGAAGCTGGGTTCAGAATCGGATAATTTTATCTGATTTTGGTCAGATCGGCTCCGGATTGTGGATCTGACCCGATCCGATGCACACCCCTAGAAGGTATCATGCTAAGACAGTCCTGGTTTTGCTTGGACAGCTCATTTCAAAAGGTTTTGCTGAGGAACTCCTGCTCATCTCTCTAGTACAGGCTTCCCTAATCTGGTTCTCTCCAGATGTGTGGATCTACAACCCCCATCATCCCTGACCATTAGCCATGCTGACTAGGACTGATGGAAACTATAGTCCAAAATATCTGTAGGGCACCAGGTTAGGAAAGGCATTCCTGGGTTCACATCAGATTTGTATTAAGGGACAACACATGCTTTTATGTTAGGGGTTCCCACATGCTTTTAAACCTCTACATCAGCAGAGAGATTATTGAGATGACTTCCAAAGTAAGATAAATTTCAAATTAGCCAAAACATTTCTGATTCATTTTTAATAAAAAGTAGATTACCTTATTTTCCAAAGTAATCTGATGTGAGCCCAGATTACTTTATAACTTTATAACAAATTAAGATGTCTTCTCTTCCAGAACACTAGACAAACAGGGTTCTCTAAACTCCAATTTTCAATCCTAAAATTAATTTCATTGTCATATATAGCCTAAATAGGGGGAAATAAGCTAACACTGAAATTACTACCTGTTGATATGCATAAGTAAACTTAACAATATACTACAACCAATCTATATTGGAATGAATGATGTTTGGAAATAATGGTGCATGACTTTAACACTAAGTATGTCAACAAATATATTAAATATACCTGTATATTAAAGATTAATTACTATTTTCATAGGTGTTTCTACCCTTTATGACCATGGTCAATATATGAACAAAATATCCACTTTTCCCTATAGAATTAGGAAAAATATGAGATAACGTACAACTTAAATTACTAGGACACAATCCTATTGGACCTGCTCTTGAGACTTATAAGCCCCCAAACTGTGTCTCGCGCTCTGCAATTTTGCTAGATGGGCATTTTTGTCCGTCTAGCTGAGGTGGAGGGGTGAGAGAGGGATGGAGGCTGCTGAATGCTGGGGATAGCGCATATCCCTGCTTCCCCAGCTGCTTTCCCTCCCTTACCCACTAGCAGGCTCCCTTTCCCCACTCTCCGAGCTCATTTTTGTGAGCTTGTAGAGACCGCTGGCACTGGGGTAGGGGTAGGGAGTTTAGACCCCTGGGTCACTCCAACTGCAAATCCAGGAATCTGAAGTATCTAGGGGCCATAGGATTGCTCTCTTAAAAATGTGTGTATATTCACAAGTGAGAAAGGTCAGTTTTGAAGTACATAAAATCAATGGATTCTTATAATTTTACTTGCATTTTAGACTTTCAAAAATTATGCCTTGGTTCAGATATCATAGGCATATATGGATTTGCATCAGGGAATATGCTACAATAATGAGTGCTCCCACATCGATTCTCCCCTCTAGTTCCTGGTTCATAGTAACTGTCAGTTGCTATGATCAGGAAAAGTATGATTACTGTTAAACGCACTTTGCTTCCAAACCAGAATCGAGTATCTACTTCAACTGGTGGTGTTGATTCTGCTTTAGAGACAAATCATGATTAGTGATAAATATAATGTGCCTAATTTAGACATCACAACGTTTACTGGAAATCAGGAAGTGAAGGAGAGAATGAGTCCAATCTTAATAGTTGATCTACCTCATACATGTTGCAGATATCTAGATAGTCTCTCCAATTCAGAGTACAACATCAGCATCACCATACAGAGAGAACGCTTGTAGATAGAAGTTGTACTGGGGAAAAGGCAGGATATAAATAATAATAATAATAATAATAATAATAATAATAATAATAATAGTCCCATTCTGTATGCACATAAGGAATGCAAGCAGGAGAATTTCTTATGTGCATTGGAACCGGCATGCTCAAAGCATAGTGCTGAATTGGAGTAAATCTCTAATATTTATATCCCACCTTTCCTATACTTCAAAGAGACTTACAATAACAACAACAACAACAAATTATATTTTTACACTTATCCTAGGACCAATAAAGGCTCTACAGACATTATACATTATTTCCCCCAGTGATTTACACAACACCATGCTGTAAACATCTCATTCCCCATAACACTCTTATTCGGTAATTATGTTTATTTTAACTGAAGAAAAAACAAACTTACTCTCATAATGAATTAAGAAGCCAACACTAGAACGGCTATTATCTGTAATGAACAGCAGATACATATGATTGCCAGTACTAATAAGGAACTGTGGCGCTTGGGTACCATGGTATTCCCCAATTAATGGTGATGAGCTAGTTGGCCCATCTCTGACTTCCAGTGTATCATAATTTACTTCTGTTTGGAATCTGTAAAAACAACAACAAATTGCATCAGCAGTTAAATCAGAGCTGGTGTTTCAAAACAACAATAATCACGTTGCTTAGGTGTGTTGGTAGGATTTCTGATGGTAATAATCCTGATGCTGAGTGGGTATCACACGGTACATTAATACTTCATAGGTTTCTCCTGCTTGGTGGCTATTGTTTACTGCATGGCAAAAAAGGTGATCTAGAACTGTTAGATAGGGAGGTGCAAATCAGCAAAACTCAAGCTTGTCAAAGTTCTCCAAATTCCATCTCAAAGCTTGTTCTGAGTTTAGTTTGTGTCAGATTTTCAAGCTCTGTTGTTTGTCTTTTTTGCATGAAATGTGTGCATGTTTTTGTGCATACTTTGCAATGTACACATTCTTCTTTCATTCACTAAAGTGTTATTTGTGTGCTCTTTTTTTTTTTTTTAAATGCTTTTTTCATGCACATATTCAAACCTACACATGCTGGCCAACGCATTTGTTTTGGTCCATGTGTCGCCTTGCAAGCTCGGAAATGTATGGACTTCGACTGCAGACTGTGTCCAATTTGTGTTCAGACCAGAGAGTGCAAAATGGGTAAATCCAGATCAAAAATGATCTGAAACAAATTTCTCCTGCATCCCCAGCTGGCAAACACAAGATTCGCAGGTTGAGCAGGGGGCATTTGCTGGTGGGAAGCAGCAGGGACACGTCTCCAAAGACCTTGGGGAGGTTTTGCCAGTCAGAGTAGTCAAAGCAATACTGGGGTAGATGGGCTGATCCAGTATAAGGCAGCTTCATATGTCCAATATGCTCAGCACTAGATCCCATGTGTTGCATGCATAAGGTCCAAGGTACAATCACCACCCTTTACGTTAATACTTCATAAGTTTCTCCTGCTGGGTGGCTATTGTTTACTGCATGGCAAAAAAGGTGATCTATAATAGTTAGATAGGGAGGTGCAAATCAGCAAAACTCAAGCTTGTCAAAGTTCTCCAAATTCCATATCAAAGCTTGTTCTGAGTTTAGAAAGCTTGTTCTAAGAGGATCCAGGCAGCAGAACCGGCAGGCCCTGGAGAGCCACAAACAAGATGGTACCAGGCTAGATTGACCAATAGCATGATTCAGTATAAAGCAACTACAGATAGAACCTTCCTGCTGCAGGGCTCTCAGGCTACTTAACTACAGTCAGCAGGGACTCTTACATGTTCTTTGCCCAACTTGTATTTACTTCGTATTATTGTTTGCCAGTGGTCTTGAAGTCTTCCCCAACTTGGTGCCCTCCAGAGATTTTGGACTTCAGTTCCCATCAGCTTCAGCCAGCATAATCAGCAGTCAGGAATTCTGGGAGTTGCAGTCCAAACATCTGGAGGGCACAATATTGGGGAAGGCTGCCTTAACTCCTAAATATAGAAAATCTTTATGATACGTAGGTAGGATCTACACTATTGCTTTAAAACTGTTTGGTATTGACAACTGTTGGGGCCCAGGGCACACTCCATATACAGTTTTCAAAGTGTTATATCCTGCTTGGTGGAGATCTGGCACTAAAGCAGACTAAGGGTAGGAGAGGCTCTGTAATACTTCCAAAGTTACACAGCAGGTCATTGGTAAATGTGGTACTAGAAGAACTGTGGACCTTTTCTCTCTGTTCTAATCTAGTTTGCCATCCCTTGGGAAATAGCACTTCTCAGCTTAATAATTTTAGATTCAACCAAGATTGACTGAGCATGAAATCGTTCTCCAAGGGTTATTTCTGCATCAAATACACTCGGTTCCACAGTTTTGTGGCTTGGATACAGTTTTGATTGATGTGCAACACAATCTAATTGTGCCTAAATATTTGTAGATGCATCTGAAAAATATGAATCATTTTTAATGCTGTTTGAGTGTCAAGCCTGTTTTCCCTCTCCTGTTTACAAATACATCATTGAAAGCATTCACGTAGAAACAAAACATTCTCACTGTGTAAGATTGCTAACCTTACCTTTTGGACCAGATGTGAGAAAAGGGTTTGTGTTGTTAGAGAAGTGAGATATTCTGTAACTCTACTATAGAACTGATTAACTTTGTCTCAAAGGAAGATGGATAACAGCAAAAGACATGTGTTCACATCTAATACAGAATAGGACAACTGAAAGCAAGAGTTTTATAGAAGTCCTGACAAAAGGAGATAATTATGTTCAGCTGGATTAAGGGAACACAATAATGTTAGTACTTGTTATTAAATATGACTAAAAGCAGGAGGTGCAAATAATGGTGTCAGACTAGAGAAACAATTGTTGTTATTATGATGATGATTTTATTTATTACATTTATATACCACCCAACAGCTGAAGTTCTCTGGGCAGTTCACAATTTACAGTTGTATTTTGTAAATTATTTTAAAATGCAGAAGTTGGAGTTTTCCTTTGAAGGAAAAATACAAATGGGGAAGGGAGTTTTGTTCAATAATGTCACGTAAGACATTTTTAAAAACCCTAGCTAATATTGTTATAATTTATACTGTAATCAGCACAAATCTATAAATATAAACCCTGAACCCTATAAACAGTGATAGACTGAGGAAAAAAGAATTCCTTAGAGGGCAACCTCAAATGTCGTGCAAGCAGATCTCTACTCATGCAATGGGAAATGCTGTGCACTACACATTATGCATCTTGTGAAGAGATTCTAAAGCTTGTGCCATAATAAATGTGTTAGTCTTATAATGCCATAATCCTGCATCCACTTACTGGGGAACAACCCCATTGAATTCAACTGGACTTACTCCTAAGTAGACATGCATAGGGTTGCACTATATATGTCATAAGCCTCATTGCTATTCTCCATGAGCTAGATCCAACATTAAACAACAGGAGCTTCCCTTCCTCTCTCCCCATTGAAGCCCCCCAATCTGTTGTGGAGGTCCCCCAACCCTGAAGAACAGATCTGGGGGTCACACAGGGAGCTGTAGGAGGAGAGGATTCAACCTGCCATTGGTGTCCATTCCAATGCCAGAAGTACACCATTAGATACAACCCCATGAATTTTTCTAACAGAACAATCCAATACATGTCTACTCAGAAATAAGTTCATTGGCAAGTGAAAGGCAATTGGGGATCAGTAGGCAGCATTTGGGGTTATTCATTTATTTCATTTATGCCCCATCTTTTTACCCCCAAAATGGCACTCAAGATGGCTTACAAGCAAATTAAAAAAAAGTATTTGCCTGCTGGCGGACGGATAACAGAGAAGGAGACTCATAGAATAGTAGAGTTGGAAGGGGCCTATAAGGTCATTGAGTTCAACCCCCTGTTCAATGCAGGAATCCACCTTAAAGCAAACCTGAAAGATGGCTGTCCAACCACATCTTGAAGGCCTCTAGTGTAGGTGAGCCCGCAACCTCCCTAGGTAACTGGTTCCATTGTTGTACTGCTCTAACAGGAAGTTTTTCCTGATGGCCAGCCGGAATCTGGCTTCCTGTAACTTGAGCCCATTATTCCATGTCCTGCACTCTGGGGTGATTGAGAAGAGATCCTGGCCCTCCTCTATGTGACAAGTATTTGAAGAGTGCTATCATGTCTCCCTTCAATCTTCTCTTCACCCTGCTGAGGAATGCGAAAACTTTGCATTCCTCAGCAGGGAGTTCCACAACTTGGGAACAATCACTGAAAAGGCCTACTAAAGGATTAGAACGGCTTAAAGGCTGACGTCTCGGACCCCACCTCTCTTGGAACAGTCCATGTCTCTTTTCTCCCTCACCCCTTCTGTAAGTACATATTTCTTTTCTCAGAAATGGATTAAAGAGTCAAATCTATAAATTATCTCCATTGATGACTTTCCCACATAACTGCAAAATGCAGTTGTGAAAGATCTTGGTGTTTGAGTGCTTTTCAGGTACTCACTTATCAAAGGTGATCTTAATAGAGTGCCCTTGCCTTGCTTCAATTACCCATTCACAGTTTAATGAGTCTTTGTAGTATCCTGGCCATCCTGGTGGCAAGATAACGCCACTAGATGCTGTCAGATGGCCACCACATGGTGCTGCAAGATAAAAAGAAAAATACAATTAAACAGATGTCCCAATGAAGCAATGATAAAAATCATTTCCCATTAAAATTAAAGTTCAATAGTACATTTTATATTGTCATAGGCACTGGCAGAAGCATAGATGATAAATCATCTTCCTACTTTGCATTGTTCAATATCGACTTCTCGGACGCCTTGTCATAATCAGAAAGTGAGGAATATCCCACAGTATTGGACACAATAGGTGCTTTAAAAGTTAATTCTATAATCAAGTTAATAACTCGCAACTTTCCATTAACAAAGCTATATTTTTACTTATGCCTACAGCTGGCTTCATACAGTGGATGAGATGTTTTGTGCTATAGATGTATTATGACTCACCCCCACCCTCCCTACCCCATGCTATAGGCACAGCTTTATTCCATGCCATATCTGGCAAGGAGGACAGTTTCTGGCATAGCAGCAGGATTATGATTTTGAACTGCTTGGCCACAGAGCTGGCTCAATCACACAGACTCCTAAACCACTTGCTAGTGCAGCAGTTGATTGTGAGCCCATGTGGCCTAATGAATGTAAAACTTGTAACAGAGAGACTAGGACTCCAATTCCACTCAGCCATAAAGTATCTGGCTGACCACTGCGTGATCTTAAGCCAATCACACTTTCAGCCTAACTCACTCATATGGTTATTGAGGTTAATGAGATTACCCTATGCATGCTGTCATTCTGAGCTTCTTAGAGGAGGGGCATGAATGATTCAGGCATGAAAAATAAATACACTTTTTTTTAACTGGCTGGGCAGCATGACTATTTCTTTCACTTAAGTGAGGCATCGCTTTATACATATTCCTAATGTATGTTAAATGCATTACATGTAAGCTTATAGGCATATACACCAGCTGGTGTAAGTAAAAGAGCACCCAAATTCTATTACAGCTCATCCTAGATGAATTCTATTAACATTAGGTTTATTAACCACAGAATACTAAAAAGCAGGAGTTACAGCACTCAAACTATTTGTTAATTGCCCGGTTTGCAGCATGCTGGAAGACGAGAAGACAAATAAAAAGGGGCAAAAGACATGGCTTTCCACTGTTATTGTTATTTTCACAACTTAGCAACACTATCTGATCTGAAGAGGCAGGGATCTATACACATATGTGTGTGCATATGTGTATAGATGCATGTATCTGCACCCACAGGTGGGAACCCTAACACAGTACTGCATGCAAGCCTTGGGGCCAAAAGAGCTGGACATCCCTGGTTTAGCAAACAAAGCCAATAAGCTGGCATGCTGGTTAGCTTCCTTGAGATGGGTTTGGGTGGGGGACATACCTTACTTTTAAATTTTATTTTACTAGAACATGCTATATACATAATACCATTAGCATTAAGTGTTCATTTGATCATTTTATAATAATTATTATTAAAGGGGCAGAACAAAGAGCCTCAGAAGACAGCTTTGGAGATTATGTGGAAGCAGCAGCAGAAGACCGGCAAATAATGTCCTCTTTCTATATTTCTTGTAGTGAAAGATGCAATATTCAAGGGACACTTTTGCTTCCCCAGCTTCTATGTAACATTCAAAACCATGCACCATGAAGCATAATCACACTAAATTTTCTCTGAACTATCCTAAGGAAATGGGCATTGGATGTTGAACTCCCAACTGGGAGAGGAGAGGGTAATGTCTGTCATTAAAAAGGGATCTTCCAACCAAGACAAGTAATTAAATTTGAAAAGCGATACACCTAGATGAAATAAAACCATCTATTTGAAAATTAACAGGAGTGTCATCTTGTTCCCATTGAAATAAATAGAAAAAGTTCTCAAGCATGAGCAAGATGACAATGAAGTATTCCAGATGAATTATTTAAAATAATTCTGTTAGTAATAATTCTGAACCTGTTCAATCACTTTTGCTCCCAAATATTTCTCACTGTTTTCAACAGAGGAGTCGAAACCTGTTCTCACCTAAGTTGCTCTTGAAGATGCAAGTTACCATACGATCTACTCTACCCACTACACCTGCGTAAGGTGATGTTTTAAAATTGGCTATGCATTTATTCATTTATTACAATTATTCATTACTTGGCTCTTCACTATAGCAGATGCCCAAAGTAACTTACAATGGTTTAAAATCAAGGATAACAATGAAATATAACAGATTTATTAAAACAAAACACAACAAAAGGCTCAGTATACTAGGCTGACCAGATAAAATCCAGGTCAGGGCTCCTGTAACTTTAACAGTTGTAGAGAAAAGGGAATTTCAGCCAGTGTCATTTGTATGCAATTAGTTCCTGGTGAAATTCCCTCTTCAACACAACCGTTAAAGGTGCAGGCACTATACTAGAGTGACCATATACAAAAGAAGGCAGGGCCCCTGCAACTTTAACTGTTGTGATGAAGACGTATGTATACAAAACAAAAGCACAGATATCTACAAGTCTAAAATGCCTGGGAAAATATGTAGGTATGTATGTGTTTATCTATTTCTAAGATATATTGGGCAGTATCCAATGGAACCTGGCCACTAACACTAATGACATTGTTCTGACTTGCACAGTGTAACTGGGGCTTTCCCCTAGTAGCACTTTTCTGCATTGCGCTGCTGTCAAACTGCATCCCCCATCTCCCCCCCCCCCGGCTAGCTGTCAAAGCCTCTGTTTTTTCAAATTTTGGAACTTTTAAAGTAAAAAAAAATCATAGCCACAAAATGCCTGGAACTATCTTTCTGACATTTCTTACAGATAAGTACCTCAAACCCATCTTCCATGTGGGAAAGTTTCATGCTTCTATCTTTAAAAATAAAAAAGTTAAATGGGTTTCTCTCCTCATTTCTCCCACAATACCTTGCCACTACACGCTTGAAGCTATTGTTCTGAAATTGCTCATACATGTCAACCAAAGTGCTATCTCTTATGTGGAAAAGTTTCATATTTGGATCTTTAAAAATAAAAAAGTTGAAGGCATAACTGTCTTTATCCCTCTACTACCCATTTTTTAAAAAGTAATTGCCACACAAGGCAAGCACCTATGGTTCTGAAATTTCACACACATGAGTCCCAACATACCATCTGCAATGTGGCAGAGTTTCATGTGTGGAGCTTTAAAAATAAAAAAGATATAGGCATTCCTGGTTCCTTAGTAAAAATAAATGCATAGCCACAAAATGCCTGGAGCTATCTTTCTGAAATTTCTCACAGATAAGTACCTCAAACCCATCTGCAATGTGGCCAAGTTTCATCCTTCTATCTTTAAAAATAAAAAAGTTATAGGTGTTTTTGTGACTCAAAAATAGGCAATGGGAAAAAGCATTCAAAATGGTGTCTGATTTTCCGATTTTCTCTGATTAAAATCGGAGACCAAAAAATGGGATCAGAAAAAATGGATTTCCAAATTTTCCAATTGGAATCGGTATCAGAAGTCCGATTTTCTCTGATTTGAATCAGAATCTGATATCAGATCCGATATAATCCACATCCCTAATATTCTGTACTTGTCAAAGGACTTTTAAATTTCATTTTCCACTTCAGCGCTTTCAGAGCAAATATCTACACACACACCCGCCCTGCCCGGCTTCTGCCTGGCATCAGATCACTAAGGGATTTAAAGGTCTGAGTCTGAGAAGATGCTAGCTGTCAGATATACAGTACAGTGTTGGGAATCCGTAACATATGCAATTTGAAAAGATGAAATGGAGGAAAGAATGAAGTGGTGGGGTGGGGAGCCAAAAGCACCAATAGCTGACAAGTTCTTTGACAAGCATGGAATATGGATCTGTTTGGCTAATCAAAGTAGTCCCTGGAGAGGATAAAACTGACAAGGATATTTCCACGAGGCTATATAGCGGACAGGCAGAGTCGTGCGAGTGCACACTTCCACAAGACCCCTGATAAAGATTTTTTAAAAAATACAACCCCATTTATGCAAATTTAAAGACACACAAAAAAAGATCCCCTTTACACAAGGTGCCACCATAAAAGTAAAAATCCCAACTCTGCAAATTAGATTGATTCACTAAAGATTGTGGCGATGCCTGCGTGGGGAGATGGAACGAAATCCACCAGGACCGAACTGGTAAAATCAGTTGAGATTTCACCCCAAAATGGAATTCTCACCTATCCCTACCCCACATATGACACAATGGAGGAATCTAAATAGAATTTTTTGGACATGGATCACTTCAGCTAGGTTGTCTCTATCCAAGTAAGGTCAGAGCTAGTGTACCGTAAAAGGTGTTCCATGCCACAGAGGACGTTTGTGTCTCCAATGATAAAGATGGATCTACAAGCACCCCAGGTTATGAACTTGATCCTTTAGGATGAATGTACCTCTTCCAGAACAGGTTGAACACCATTCACCTGGATAAACCACCCACTAACAATACTTCATCTTGTCTGGACTGAACCTCACTTTATCTCTCATTAAGTCCATTGCCACAAGCCCTGTTTAAGGAGTTTCACTGCCTCACCTGGACCTGACGAAAAAGAGAAATAGAGCTTGTGTTATCAGCATACTGATGACACTGCACTCTAAATCTCTGGATGATATCACTCAGGAGTTTTATGTAGATGTTAAACAGCTTGGGGATACGATGGAAACCTGCAGGACCACAAAATGAAAATGTATTCCACTGGCACTGGAGAGACATCAAGGATAGCACCTGAAAGTCTCCCTAAGAAAAATATTCAATAAGCATAGTTCACAGAATAGTTAATATCCAATATAACTGTATAGCTGTGTACATATCCAAACAAAACTGTTGGCTCCATTCTATAAAAAGGTTAAGTCCTTACCTTCGCAACGTGGAACAGTTGAACTCCATACAACATTCCCATCCTGCATAACACAAGTTATGGACTCCGAGCCCTGGGTTTTCACAAAACCATCATCACAATGAAAAGAAACAGAACTTCCTAGAAGGAACCTGTCTCCAAAGCGTCTTCCATTTATGGGGATTCCGGGATCATGGCACTCATTCTGACCAAATGCTAAGTTTGAAAAGAAAAGAAACAGAAAATCCAATTAATTGTTCATAAATATTTCTGGATGCATGATTAGAAAAAGATTACAGACAGTGAACTAGGTTTGTACAAGTACTTTTATTGTCAAAACAGGACAACTAGTCTTCATAACTCATTTGTCTTTGAGCTTACATGATGATTTGACTACCCACAATGAATGATAATGAACATGCATTTGATCTTGTCGATTGTGCTGTATACATTTGAACCAAATCAAATAGACGGAGATCAGCATTATCCTTCTTAATATTCTAGCTCCACTCTTAAGGATGAATGTGGAGAAAATTTAATTTTGTCAAGTGCTCACAAGGAGCTGCAGCATTAAAATGCAGTAAATAGATTAAAAGTAGGCACTTGAAGCCATGCAGGCTAGAACACTTTTTTTAAAAAGCCCATTACATCTGATTCTTGGAGTCAGAAAAGGTTCATTTGTCAATACAGTCATTTCTAGGGATGCTCGGATTTCCTCAGTTCCACTCAGTTATTGTTCTGTGGTTCCATTGTACCTCAAACTGCACTCCAGAAAGAAAAGAGAATTTCAGAATGTTGATAATGTGTTAGAACACAAGGATGTAAAAAGAGCCATGCTTGATCAGAGAAAAGGTCCATCCAGTCCAGCATTCTGTTCACACAGTGGCCAACCAGCTGCCTCTGGGAAACCTACAACTAGCACATAAGTGCAATAGTACCTCTTACTTCAGTAAATGGTGTATATAGGCATACTGCCTCTGATACTGGAGGAAGCATATAGCCATCAAGACTAGTAATCACTGATAGCCCCCATCCTCAGTTAATTTGTTTTTTCACAGTCATCCAAATTGGTGTCCATCCGTACATTTTGCAGTAGTGAATTCCATAGTTTAAATGTAGACTGAGTGAAGAAGTACTCCCTTCTATCTATCCTGAATCCCTCACTAGTCACCTTTATGGAATGACCCCAGGTTCTAGTATTAGGAGAGAGGGAGGAAAATATCTCCCTACCCACTTTCACTATGCATCATTTTGTACACTTCTATCATGTCTCCCTTCACTTCCATTTTTCTGTTGTAACTGTTCCTCGTAGGGATTTTGCTCTAACCCCATGATCATTTTAGTTGCCCTATCCTGCACTTTTCCAACTCTATCGTTTTTTGGTGTGGTGACCAGAACTGTACACATTATTCCAAGTGTGGTCACACCACAGATTTGTTTATGGGGAGTATGATCTTGGCAGCTTCATTTTTTATTCCTTTCCTAATGTTGCCTAACTTGGATTTTCCATTCTCCCAGCTTAGAGAGATCATTCTGGAGCTTTTCACAATCCATTTTTGTTTTAACCACCCTAAATAATTTGGTGTCATCAGCAAACTTGGCCACCTCACTGTTCACACCTACTTCCAGATCATTGATGGACAAGATGAAAAGCATTGGTCCTAGTATGGATCCCTGTGGAACCCAACCACCTACATCCCTCCATTGAAAGAAGTTAGCATTCGTTCCTACTCTCTGCTTTCTGTTCCCAAACCAGTTACTAATCCATTAGAGATTCTTTCCTCTTATTCCATGACTGCTAGGTTTTCTAAGGAGACTTTGTTGAGGGACTTTGTCAAAAGCATTTTGGAACTCCAATTAAACAATGCCTACCAGATCACCCCATCCACATGTTTATTGACATGCTCAAAGAATTCTGAAAGGTTAGTGAGACAAGACGGTCTGGGCAGTAATTTATTAACTTCCAATTTGTCAATAAGGTTGAGCAGTTCATCTTTTTTCACCACGATTTGCCTCAGTTCCTCAGACTCCCTTCCTGAAAACATCAGTTCAAGCACAGTTATTTGTCCTACATCTTCTGCAGTGAAGACAGATGAAAAGAATTCATCCAGCTTCTCCACAATCTCCTTATCCTCTTTCAGTACTTCTTTAACTCCATTATAATCCCAACAGTCTGACCGCCTTCCTAGTTGGTTCCCTGCTTCTGATATATTTAAAGAATTCTTTATTGTTGGCTTTAATGTTAAGAGTGATATGCCCCTCAAAATACCTTTTTGCTTCTCTTATTATTTGCTTGCATTTTCTGTGGTCAACTTTGTGCTACTTTTTGTTCTCCTTATTTGGGGAAGACTTCCATATTCTGAAGGAAGGCTTCTTTCCCTAATAACTTGACACTGCTCATTAACCATGATGGTGATTTCTTGGACTTGCTACCTTTCCTAACCTGTAGTATACATTCTATCTGAGCTTCTATTATTGTGGTGTTGAGTAACCTCCAAGCATTTTGAAGGAATTTAATCCTCTTGCCTTCCCCTTTCAACTCCCTTTTTGCCAGTGCCCTCATTTTAGAGAAGTTTCCTCTTTTGAAGTAATGTGTGACTGTGTTGGACTTCCTTGGTGATTTCCCAGAGAGAGAGAGAGAGAGAGAGAGATCTGATAGTACTGTAGTCACTGTCTCCAATAGGTTTGACCCTCAAACCTTGCAACACCACTTAGAATTAAATCCAGGATTGCTTCCCCTCTAGTTGGTTTCATAATCAACTGTTCTAGGGTACAGTCATTTAGGGCATCAATAAATTTAACTTCTTTGTCGTGACAGCACTATGCATTTATCCAGTCAAAGTGGCAATAATTGAAATCACACATTATTACAACACTGTCTCAGTTGAACACCTCCCTGATTTCATTTTCCCTTAAAAAAATACATTTCCAAAGTAGAGATTAAAACATAAGTAACAACCATGGAAGGATATAAAAAGTTTCACAAAAATAAAGTAACGTTGAGATGCAAACTGGGAGGCAAGACTATACGATCATTTAAAAATCCTGCAATAACGAAAGAGAGTTGCCTGGTGACAAAAGGACATTAGGCCCAACACCAGGAGGATCTCTCTGGAGAGGGCATTCTGATACATGAGTGGCAAAAGGAAGCCAAGTTGTATCAAAGGCCTCAGAATTAGTGTGCCCTTTGCCATACATAAGTTGTAAGTTTGCCATTTCATCAAGGCAAGCTTCCATACACTACTATAGCCAACCTCTAGAGTAAAATCGGAAGATTTCCACCCCCTGCTATTGTTAAGTTGAGATAAAGTTAACAGAAAAATTATCAGTTCCCTATGTAAGAATTTTATGTCTGTAAATTTGGAGAGGAGTGCGAGTGCTGGGGTGTTGGGGATTAATTGTTTAGTAATTTTCCATCTCAAGATCACCCTGAACATGGTGGTCTGGGGAATGATAGCATGTCCCTAGTACTAAATTACTTTTTGGACAATTACTATTGTCACCTCTACAGCATTACTGTGGATGAGTCTGCCCCTTACTAGCCTGCTTGACATTATGCCCTGTTTGAAGAACTGAGCAACACCTACTCCTGTATGCCCTTTCCTGTCTTTCCTATAGAGTTTATCTCCAGAGATGACCGTATTCCACTGGTTCTTTCCATTCCCTCAGTTTTCTGTTATGCCCACTATATTTAAGTTTCCCTTTAAAACCAGGCATTTCAGAAACCCCTTCTTGGCTTGGAGGCTTCTAGCATATTGGCACAGAAACACCTATACATGATATCCCTTCTCAGATGTCTTTGGAGTGTCCATTTTCTGCTATGGCTCTTAGGCCACAGCAAGATATCATGTTTCACCATATGCTCATGGCCTATTCCCCTTCTGTCTCTATTTGGGCAGTCAGAAACATTTTCACCATCATCTCCTAGGGATGATGACTGAACCCAAACAAGGTGTTTCCCGGCTTTCTACTGACTTTAGTTGGTGCACTAACCATACATTTTAGTTCTCCAGCATTAAAATCTTAACAGTGCATCTCTTTGGCTACATTATGCCCATTACATTTCACATACAAACCATAAAATAAGTACTTACTAGTATAAGTTATATTGAAGCCTCTTCCAGTAGTAGAATGATCTGACTGGAATTCAAGACGTACTATGTGGCCATTGCTAGCAATTTGGGAAGGTACATCATTGCCAGAAAAGGTACCAAGAGCTGGTAAGTCAGAAATCCCATCATCTTTCACTGTCAGATAATCAAATTGAGGCTCTACATCAAAGTCATTGAAAATAAGGTGTATTCTGCTCCCTGGTTCTGAAATAATCAGCCATACACAATTCATGTTGTTTCCATACTCCTCAGGGTAGTTTGGTGAAAGAATAATCCCTGAAGGTGTCGTGAAGTTGAAGAAACATGAGACTATAAAAAGAGAAAATGAAAGGCTTTATAATGCAAAATTATCTGAAGAACTTTAAAGGTATCATGTCCACACTACCTCCAGCGAAACACATAAGTTCAAAACAAGGCATTTTAGTATACTGAAATGTTTTTCAGCTGTTTTAGGAAAAACTCCCACATGAATCACAGAAACAAAGGATGCAATTGTGGCATTAGTAGCTCATGTTCATATAGAGCTCTTTGTGAAATCCCTTCCACACATAATATATTTTTTTCTTTTGTCAGGGGAAGCACCAATTTCTCTTCAGTGGAAAGTTTTCAAGGACCCCTTTGTAAGAGATGGTAACTTAAAAACCAACAGTAAGGAATGGGTATAATAATGAAGGGTTCTTTCCAATGGTGTCCCTCTGCTGAAAGAAGGCTCTTTGATCCAGTGGCGGCTTGCGAAGCGAGGTATGAGAAATGAAGAGACGACACAACAATTGGGATTTAAACATGGGCCACTTTATTTATTCATCAGTTAAGCTGAGAAAAAAGGGGGAAGAGAACCTAAGCGGGCATTTGCTATGGCCAACCCGGCCATTGTGGGGATCGGGCGAGACATTCACAGCCCGGGAAGCGGCGCCTGCATTTTCGCCGCCCCCCGAGCTTCCTCTGTGTGAGGTGGGAGGTCATCTGGTGTCATCTCCCCTTGCGCCGCAGGGCTCCGAGCAGACGAGAAGGGTTGACCTCAGAGGCAAGCCCTATCCCTCCAACTGATGCCGCAGGGCTCTCAGTGGTTGGCCTCAGGCTGTACCAATCACCCAAACAGTGCCAGTGAATGCTCACCATTAATTGAACGTAAAATATGCCCGCACCTACCGAATAAGTGACCAATAGCCAGATTGACCTAATTATCACCCATCCTGCTTTTGCAGTGTGAAGTAGGCGAAAAAACTCACAGCCAAGTTAGATTGTGAGTAAAAAAATCCTACTTGGCTTCCAAAAAGACGACCGGCGAACCCACACTGACAACAGGGGAGGGAGGGAGCCGCGCAGCGAGCTGTGGAGCTCTGGAGGGGTCCTGGCTTTAAATAGCCCGAGACCCCTCCTTTCTCCGGTGGCACCACCGGGAGCCTGCCAATTGCAGGCCTCTTCGTCATCTCACCCCATCCCCGCTCACCCCATCCTCCCCCTCCTCCCCCTGCCCAGCAAGCAGGGCGGGAAAAGGTCTTTCTGTCAGCAGTATGTGGACGGAGGTGATTTTCACAAATATTTCCTCCCTCTGCAGCCCCCCATACCACCAAATCTACTAAAGAGTGTTGTAAGACCCTTTAGAAGCATGACAGACAGCAGTAAGTGAGGTCCAGGGAGAAGAGGGATTGGCAAAATCCATTTCCTCCCCATTCCGCTGATGGAGGCATCTGCTGGATCAGAGGGATACCCTTATATATGACCCTATGAGTTGCTAGCAAAGCTCCCTGTGTTCAATTTGTGTTCCACAACTGGAAGAAGAGGAAGGGAAGTAGTGTCAGCTGCTGGTATATCAAGGAACTGTAACATTCACTGGAGAAAGAACCAGCCATTATATAGTATTGAAAAGAGAGGGCAATCCATGAGACCTACCTATGCACTGTTATCTAAGATTTGTTTATTGAAAATGCACCATGGCAAATACACTCTTTCATCCTTTGCAGCCTGTCACCGAATGGCTATTCCTGATTTATAATATATGCAACTTCATTAAGTTCATAATAAGGCTATTGTGAAATACCAACCTCTCTTTCTAACCTTCTAGATACATGCCCTTTAAAGTATGTCCATTCCTTTAGGCATGCTTTAATTAAGAAAATGTTATACTGAAACTAACAGAATGTATGAAAAGGGGGAAAAGAATGGCAAAATAGAGCTAGATTATAAATCTCTCAAAGAGGCATTGCAATGAATGGGATGTTTACCAGTGCTGCTAGCTCTGATAAATAGTCTACCACATCCTGTTTGTAAATGACATGAAAAATAACAGACAGTCAATAAATTGATATGAAAACAAATTGGAACTTACAAACACAACTAGGTTTATTGCCAGACCACTGGTTATTCTGTTGGCATGTGATCATTCTCTCTCCCACAAGTTCAAATGCTGCCTGACATTCAAATGTAAGTGTATCTCCATGCAGAAAACTATTCCCAGTCCTCTTCCCATAAGATGGAATTCCGGGATCACCACAGCCACCTTTCTCTATTTCTGTATAATGGGGACAATAAATAAATAAATATCAGAAAATCGTAACAGTTACTGCAAATAGATTCCAAGACATTGTTTCATTATTTAATATTGCACCTAATATTGAAAATTGATTCCAGGATACAAACCCTACGTATGTGCCGTCTCAGATTAAGCTCTAGGTTCTTTTGGTTAAAAATTCTTGGGGCAATGGAAGACTAGCCCACTGCTAGCCTTCATACCCACTATTGATACAGATGTTTTTCTCTGCAAGCAAAGTTAGTTCTGGGCTGTCCAACACCTTGGGGGATATTATGATTTATACGCCAAACAATCTTAGAGTACAACCTTATCACAAACTGTCAGTCACAAGCTTAACATGAGTCAGCAGTATGATGTGGCTGCAAATGAAATGCTATACTGGCAAAGACAAATGAAAGGTAATTTAAAATTCATTTGAAAGGCAAATGAAATGTTCTACTGCATTAACAGAACTATTGTTTTCAGGTCAGGAGAAGTAATCCTTCCACTTTACTCGCTACTAGTCAGACCTCATCTGGAGTCCTGTGGCCAGTACCCTGTGTTGCAGTTTAAGAAGGATATAGATTGAAATGTGTTCAGTGAAGGACAACAAAGATAGCCAGCAGTTTGGACAACAGGTCCTATGAGGAAAGGTTGAAGGAATTTTTTGTTTCTTCTGGAGTAGAGATGACTGAAGGCGGGGCCTGAACTACATTCTTCAAATACCTAAAGTCCTGTCACAGAGATGAAGGTGGAGACGGGTTCTCAACAGCATCAAAAGGGCAGAATTAATTCTAATTGGCAAAGGTACAGGAGAGTAGATTTTTTTGTTGCTCGATACTTCCTCTTTTTCTCAAGGAGAGGAAAGAGGAAGTAAAAAAGTGCATGTGGCCCATTCAGGGGCCATCTTTATCACGCTGCTTCTCCTACACACAGCAGGAGATAGTGGCAACTTCCATCTTTTAAAATAATACGGACTTACCCAGGGCTTTTTTTGTCACACAAAGAAGGTTAGAAGGGGCGGGAGGTATGAGGGAGGCAGATGACGTCATGAGAGGAATCCATGAGTGCCCAGTAGTGAGCATGCAATAAAACACTCATCTGATAGACCTCTATATTCAAACTCCTTTTGCAATAAGCAGCAGCTGAACAAGAACTTTCTTCCTACACATAAACCGATATAGTTTGTGCTAAGCTTGTCTCAGGTAGAATTTCATTTTTGTATTAAAGTTACAGCTAGCATAAAAGGCTGCTTGAACGAAGAATACCAAAACAATATGGGGGGAAAAAACCCAGTCTCTGTTGTTTTGCTAACCTACTTAAACTAGCAATACAAACTTCGTCCCCTCTAGGATTATTTTCTGTACTCATTCAATCTCAGGCTCCTTTTGATCTACGTGATTATAACTGTGTGAACTTTATGAAGTTTGAGAATAAGCTACAAAGTTCTCCAGTTCAGATTTAACGTCAGCTTCCTCTGGTTTGCCAAGAATATTAACATAAATCCCATTCAATTGTTCTCAGCTTTCATGCACACTGCTTGGCGGTTCAGGCAAAAAGACCTTTTTATCTTGTTTGTAAACCAGCAATATTTACCATCTTTGGGTCTTATTATCTTCTCACTGTAAATAGAATGACAAGATTAAACTCCCCCACAAACTGGGATGAGGTGATCATACACTTTGAATTTAATCAAAGTCCTTCTACGCCGCAGTGTTTTCTTTCAAGGGAGGAATTGTGGCAGTTTTGGAGAAAAAAACACAAAAGTTACAAATAAAGAAGAATACAAGCAATGCTATTCACAACATCCAAAGTTTTGGGATTTCTAAACAAAAGGCCTTTGTATTTTATTAATCGGTAAAAACATATAACAAACAAAATAGTATGCCTATAACAAGCTTTTGCAATACAATTAAGATTTCATACCTTTTGGACCAGTGTTTTAGTGTAAAATAATCCACCCTTGCAATTTAAAGCATTCTGGTTACAAATATGACAGAATGGATGAAGAAAGAACCCCCTTTCAAACACTGAATGTGTGCACAGATGGGAGATAGGCTACAAAGAAGGATCACAGCTGTTGACCCCACCATGGAAGCATGTTTGGGCAAGGATGTAAAAGAGCCTATGAGAATACAAACTGTACAGACATATGCTTTATCTTTGGGATGGGGAACACTTCCAGACATGTAGATGGGACAAGATTGGGATCAGCTCACCTCTGTAGATACTTTGGGCGTGTTCGGACAACACAATACTCAATGGTGGGTTAACAGTCAACTCCACAGTTGATTACTTAGGGGTTACTCCCCACACAACATGATTATAATCAACCATGGTGTGGATTAAGGCCAGTGTTGAGTTGCCTATTAGTCAACTGTGTGTTTGATTGACACATCCCCCACCCTCTCTCCCCCTTCAGTCCTCCTGCTAGAATCCCATCAGCCATTGCTGACAAAAAACACCTATCCTGCTGGCTGTACTAGAGCAGCAGCTGCCGCTTTGGCTGCTCTTGCCAGGGGACTCTGTAGTCAGTGAAAATAACCAACTGTGGGCAACAAAATAGTCAACAGTGCCTGACACACGACACGATAACCAACGGTGGTAAATCGTGTTGGTTATTTCAGCCAAATAACCAGCTGTGATGTGAGAAACTCCAGACAGATGAAACAATAACCCAACATTGACTATTTAACCCATCATTGCTTATTTAACCCACCATTGGTTATTGTGTTATCCAAACCCAGTCATTCAGTCATGGTCAAATACAATCATCTCCTTTACAATTAGTGGCTATCTCTGTTATGTATTTCTTTCTAATCTTTTTGTCAGCCGTGGCAAGCAGAGCTACATGCCAAGTCACATATTTATCCATGTCCACTAGGAGGTAAAAGATCACTTCTTGTGGGCTCTGGCAAAAGTAGTTTCTAATTAAGGGTGCCACAAATTGTTCCTTTGGGTCATTGTATAGGGGACAGTAAAGAATATAATGGATAAGATCCTCTGGCTCAGGGCAACCACAAATACAAGTATGCTCGTTTATTGGGATGCCCCTGTGCCTCCAATCCCTATAAGCAGTGTCCATCATATTTAACCTTAACTCTGTGAAAGCTTTCCGGAGTGGTACAAATGTCAAGCTGTTAAAGTAATCTGCACAATCACAAGCCTCTTTGAGGTGCACATGGGGATATATAAACAGAGTTTAGATCCTTTTGGATAGCACCCTCCCTTATAGTTCTCTTGATAATGTTTTTCTGTATATCTCATGGAAAGCCTTTAAGCTCTATCAGTGAAAAACAGTATTTGATTGTAAGTTGGGCTGTGTGATGTACCCAGTTTTTTAATTGGTAATACATTAGATAGTTCTATCAAACATTTTTTGGGTATAGTATTATCCATCTGTTGTACCTTAAACCAATAGCACATTATTCTTTTGTCTATTTGGCTCTCGATACTCTGCACACATGTTTCTAACCTAATTATGGCAGATAATACATTTTTAGGTAAGCCTAGCAACGCTCTCAGAAAATAGTTCTGAGAGGGTTTTAATCCTGACACCTTCAGGGTACCCCAAACCTCTGCCCCGTAAAGGATTTGTCCCATTATTTTGGCTTTATAAACAGTTAAGGCAGGATTTACTAAATTTCCTCCTTTAGAGGCAGCAAATTTCAGAATAGTCTTGGCTGATCTAAAGGCTTGCATTTTAATGTTTGACAGTTGTTCTTTCCAGGAAGCTGTTTCTGAGTAGACCAATCCCAAATATTTGAATGTTTTCACTTGGTTTATGATATATTCATCCAAATGCCAGACGTGATTTTTAGGGCACTTCCCAAATACCACAGCCTGTGTCTTAGTATAATTTATGGTCAAAGCATTTCTCTTACAATATGAATCAAGCTTCGTAAGGAGTCGTCTTAGTCCCACCTGAGTTCTAGACACAAGTACTAAATCGTCTGTGTACATTAATAACGAAAGTTTTTGATCAAGAATTGTAACAGGGGCAAACTGAAGACCATCAAGTTCCTTTGCCAATGTCATTAATATAGAAGTTAAACAAAAAAGGTGCCAAAATGCATCCCTGTTTAACTGCAACAAAAGTGTTTATTTTTGGGGTAAGGTGGCCTGCCAGGTCAACTTTGACTTGCACTGATGTATCAATATACAATGTTTTAATTAGAAATAATAAACGATGGTCTATATTTGTCATTTTCAATTTCTGCCATAATAAATGTCTAGAAACTGTGTCAAATGCTGACTTCAGATTTATAAAGGTGACATACAGCTTTTGCTTCATGTTATGAACATATTTACACATAAAAAAATTCATCACAAAACACAAGTCAACTGTAGACGTCCGTCTTTGAAATCCGGCTTGTACCTCAGGTATTAGTTTTTGCCTGTCTGCCCATTCTTCTAACTTTTCAAGGAGAAATCTAGCATATAATTTGGAAGCAATTTCTAAAAGGCTAATGGGCCTTACATCCAGTGTAATTTTCCTGCATCTGAGGGGTAGGATGAGCAGGTACGATCCCAAACTCAATTGTCACCACCAGGCATGGACTACATCTACACTGGTTGTCAATACAAAAGTTTTCAAATGATGCATGTGGAGTTATGCCAAATGCGACAGCCAGATTAATAACAAGGGCCAAGAGGTTCAAACGTATAAGACCAACTCTGTCCCACTTGCATTGTCTGCCTGTATGTTTCTGAGTCCGATTCAAGGTGCTGGTTTAAATCTATAAAGCCTTATATGGCTTGGGACCACAATACCTGATGGAACACCTCTCCCAACATGAACCTACCCGTACACTACACTCAACATCTAAGGCCCTCCTCCGGCTGCCACTCTGAGGGAAGCTTGGAGGATGGAAACCAGGGAGAGTGCCTTCTCAGTGGTGTCCCCCCAATTATGGAAGGATCTAACTGAAGAGGTGACCTGGGGCCAACATTGTTATCTTTTCAGCACCAGGTCAAGACTTTTATCTTCTCCCTGGCATTTAATAACATATGTTGAGTCTAATTGACCCCCGATATATCTTTGGCTGAGAGCTCAAAGTTGTTTTTAAATGGATATTTTTCATATTTTGTCTTTTTATAAATTTTGTAAATTGATTTTTAATGTTTGTTTTAATCTTTTGAAAACTGCCCAGAGAGCTTTGGCTATGGGGTGGCATAGAAATGTAATAAATAAATAAATAAATAAATAAATATCCTAAGTTGGGATGAAAAACATGGAACAAAAAAAAATTGTGAAAGGTGGAAATAAATGCAGAAAGTACAGTTCAATGAAAATTGAGTTAGAACTGAAATATATGCAAAATAGGTATAGTGACCATTCACAACATAATTGGTGATCACACAATCATCTTAACATTTCTAAGTGAATTAACATCTGCAATGCAACAGGAAAGTTTTTTGTTTCTCCAATATTCCATTTTTGGGCAAAGTATTGAAGCATGTGGTGGCCTCCCAACTCCAGGGATTACTGGATGAGATGGATTATCTGGATCCATTTCTATCTGGTTTCAGACCTGGTTATGGGACAGAAACAGCCTTGGTGGATGACTTATGCTGAACTGGACAGGGGGAGTGTGTCCCTGTTGGTTCCGCTGGACTTCTCAGTGGTGTTTGATACCATCGACCATGGTATCCTTCTAGGCCGCCTTGCTGGGATGGGACTTGGAGGCACTGTTTTACAAGGGCTCCATTCCTTCCTGGAGGGTGGACCCAGAAGGTGATGCTGGGGGGTTCCTGTTTGACTCCTTGGCCATTGGCCTGTGGTGTCCCTCAGGGTTTTGTTTTGTCCCCCATGCTTTCTAACATATACATGAAACCATTGAGAGAGGTTATCTGGAGTTTTGGGGTGCAGTGCCATCAGTATGCTGATGACACCCAACTCTACCACTCCTTTCCACCCAATTCCAAGGAAGCTGTTTCAGTGCTAAACCAGTGTCTGTCAGTAGTAATGGTCTGGATGAGGGCAAACAAATTGAAGCTTAAACCAGACAAGACACAGTTGTTCTTGGACGCTCAAAAGGCAGATCAGGGAATAGGGATTCAGCTTGTGCTGGATGAGGTTACACTCCCCCTGAAGACACAGGTTCATAGCCTGGGTATACTTCTGGATTCAGCCCTGACCCTGGATGCCCAAGTTTCAGCAGTAGCCAGGAGTGCATTTGCACAGTTAAAGCTAGTGAGCCAGCTGCATACGTTCCTGGAGATGTCTGACTTGGTCAAGGTGACACATGCCTTAGTTACATCCTGATTGGATTACTGTAACACACTTTACATAGGGCTGCCTTTGAAGAGTGCTCGGAAACTGACTGGGGCTGGTTACAGGGAGCATACAACTCCTCTGTTAAAACAGTTCCACTGGCTTCCAGTCTGTTTCCGGGCACAATAGTGCTGGTTATGACCTATAAAGCCCTATATGGCTCAGGTCCAGGTTATCTGAAAGACCATATTCTTCCCTACGAGCCTGTCCGTGCTTTGAGTTCTTCAGGGGAAGCCCTTCTCTCAGCCCCACCACCATCACAGGCACGCCTGGTGGGAACGTGGGAGAGGGCCTTCTCGGTGGCTTCTCCAGTGCTTTGGAACTCCCTTCCCAGAGAAGCTAGACTGGCTCCCTCCTTGATGTGTTTCTGGAGGCTTGCAAAAACTTTCTTATTCCTGCAGGCCTTTGGGGAATAATGTGGACCCGTTCATGTTTTAAGATTTTAAATTTTAACATGTACTTTAAATGTTGAAATGTTTTAATATTGAAACCTGTTTGATTTATTTTTAACTTTTTTATATCTCTCATTTATAGATTTTAACTGTATATGTTTTAATTTTGTAATGCTGCCTTGAGGTCAAGCATTGAGGTGGGATATAAATAAGGAAGAAGAAGAAGAAGAAGAAGAAGAAGAGGAGGAGGAGGAGGAGGAGGAGGAGGAGGAGGAGGAGGAGGAGTTGTTGTTTCTGTTCTGGATGAGAATCAAATTTTCTTCTTATTTGTGATACAGCTATTTCATACTGGAGTTTCCTTTGAATTTCCTCAATTGGGAAATGGCAACTTGCCCCTGGCAAGGCTTGAACAGACTGGCTGTTGGTTTGCTGCATCAGACTAACAGAGCTACTCTTCTGGAAATTGATCAACACAGAAATGTTTGTCAAAAACCAAAAGTAAGCAGCTAATAAGGTATTTGACAGCTCAAGTGTTACAGGAGACATGCCTGTTATTTCAGCATCCCTTCTCTGTTTCTCTGCATACTGGAAAATACTAGGAATGCATATTTATCTACAGAAGTATAATGTTACAGCTACCCATTTCTCTCCTATTACTTAGAGAATAGGAGAGTGCATTCTTTCACGCTCACTTTTAGCTCTGTCCAAATTATTGATAAGTACCACTGCAGTTCAAAAAATTGATTATTATTTTAACTCTGCACAGCAGCACAAGATACCTAATATACTAGACTTTGGAGAGCACCTTGATGTGAAAACTACCTTCCAGATCCTAACCAGATACAAATAAATGTGGATGCATTTCTCTGAAAAGAATGTATGATTTTCCTACTCCGCAATCATACAAGAGATTGAGGTGGTTGGGTGATTCTTGTGGGTAACTTACAGTATTTCAGCAGTGTCATATTGAATTTCCCTACCCCAAAGTAGGTTTTGGGTACATATTTAACAATGTTGAGAGGATCATTGTTAAACTTCTACACTGGGCAAGCCTTAAGGGGTAATAAGAGAATTCTTGAAACTACCATACTGAGTACCTATCCAAGTCTTTGTGCAGTAATATTATTTTGTTTGTGGGTGGTAAAGGGAGCTTGCGCAAGCCCATAGCTAGTATTGCAGGACAGTACTGTAAAGTAAAGTTGAAGAGGCATGGGCAGGATCTACACTACTGCTTTAAAACGGTTTGTAACAGTAGTGACAACTGTTGGGGCCAAGACCCACTCCATATACAGTTTTCAAACTGTTTTCAAAGTGTCATATCCTGCTTAGTGTAGAACTGGCCCATGATAAAGGAAGACAGATTTTTATCCATTATGAAAAACACTATGTCATAATGAGAACAACATTAACACCCCGGTTATTATATACACATTTGCAATGAATGATTCAAGAACGCCTTCCAGTTTGACTATGAAATAGTTCAGAAAGCAACCAGTATTAAGGATCAGCACCATTACTCAGATGCCTCTAGGTCCTGGAACTCCCACTGTAGGTGGAGCGCTAGGGCTTAGGAGCTGCATAGTCTTCAGCTGCTGCTCCTGTAGATTCGTCTATGCCTTGTCCATGGCAAAAGGGGCATGGACTTTAACTTTGCTTTAAGTTTGCTTTAACTTGTCATTGAGATGTGTGATACTTTATCCTAGCCCCTTGCTGCTGCTGCTCCTGTCCCGCCTTTACTATTAGGCCCCACAGCTCTACAGCCCAGCAACCTGGCCTCAGACAAGCATCTATGTTCCCGTTGCCACCAGTACCTTCCTCAGGTACACCTTAAATGACCACATCAGTTGGATGAAATTAACAAGTTTTATTAACACAAAGTATATTGCGTGCAGAGTAAGCTTATTGGTTTCAAGTATAATGCTTCTATTTCAAAATGTTTCTTAAGCTAAACTGTTTCCTCTCAATATCAATCAATCAAAACACCTCATTAGATACTCTCTCTCTCTTTCTCTCCTGCTCAACCCCCCTCCTCAATTAACCCAAAACAACCTCCCCTGTCAGCTCTCCCTCTGTCTGACATATATATATATATATATATATATATATTCCATTCGCTCTCCAGCTACTCCCATTCTCACACACTCCACCAATCCAGGCACTCCAAACAACTAACCAATCAGTTCTCAGTTACCACTCATTCCATACTCACCCAGACCTGCAACTCTAAATAATAACTTTTGTAACACATTCACATTTCTAACAGTAGAACATCACAGGATGCTCCTGGAAAGGTGTGCCCTTTGTCAGGCCAATTTGGGCTGTCCAATGATTTCAACCAAACCTCCAAATACAAAGGCCATGAAGCTCACTGGGTGACTTGAAGCCAGTCACAGACTCAGCCTACCCTACTTCACAGGATTGTTGTGAGGATAAAATGGAGATGGGGAGGACTATATAAGCCATCTTTGCCTTCTTTGCAAGAGGAAAAACACCACAATATAAACATGATACTTAAACAAAGGAACCCCACCCTATTTTTTTTTTGCCAGAGTTTGATAGCAACTCTATTCACATCTATGCAGAATTCATTATGATGAAAACATAGCTTTCTGGACCATGTGTGATCTTTCCGTTCTACATGCCTGGAATGTTTTTGACGCACACACACACAAAAGCTTATATGCAACCACACCTTTCAGCTTTCCCCTAATAATTCTAGTGTTTCCTAATACTTTATGAATGCACTGCATGTTTCATTGTCATAGAATGTAAAGCCCCTAATCTCTGCTCTCTCAAACTCACATGCTTCATTTGGTACACTAGAATGTCACGGTCATCTCAATCATTTTCCTACACAGCAGGTCCTAATTTCACAAACATCCTGTTTATTGCAGTTCATTACCCTTCTTCGCAAGTAGTAATCTTTACTATATATTATAATGTTCCATGAACTTCCAGTTTTGAAAATGTCAAAATAGAACTTTTTACAGAATCAATCTTCCTAGGAAACACATTACACTTGCCTACTAATGTTAAGATGAGCAATACTGTATGCAATTGAAACAGTATTTAATTTGAGAAAAAAGGCTTGCTTATGCAAACATACAATTCTTGGTACACTAACATTAGTAAATGCAAGCAAACTCAGGCACTTTTAATGTAAGTTTTATTATTATTATTATTATTATTATTATTATTATTATTATTATTTTAGGCTAGCCTTAAGAGTAGAAGACTCGCATCATGGCATACAGGATTAAAAAAACCTTACAGATTATACAAATAGACAATAAATAAATCTACAATAAAGCACTATAAAGCATTATAAAAATAAATTACACCACTCAAACCTGCAGCCCACAAATTATAGGTAGCCTCCCTGAAGGCCTGCAAAAAAAAAGAGTCCTGATAAATCCCTGATGGAAGCTGATTCCAGAGATGTAGGGCCACCACTGAAAAGCCCTCTCCCTTGTACTCAGTAGCCTAACCAGCCTTGGCAGTGGATAAATGAGAATGACCTCTGGTGATGATCTCAAACAGAGGTCATGTTGGTATGGGAGAAGGGCAGCCCTTCAAGTAACTTTAACCATTTAAGGTTAAAGGTTAACACCAGCCCTTTAAATTTAGCTTGGAAATTCAGCAGCAACCAATGCAGCTGGCACAGTGTTGGTGTCATATAATCAGATCACTCAGCCCCCACTAATATATGAGAAGCTGCATTCTGCACCAATTGAAATTTCTGAACTACCTAGAGCACACAAGAGGAGTCAAGCCATGATGACACCAGAGCATGAATGAGCAAGGCAAAATCTCCTTCTCCAGATAGAGTTGCAGTTGGCATACCAGCCTAAGCTGGTAAAAGTGCACCTAGCCAGCACTGCCACTTCCCCAATTAGTGCCAACTCCAAGGGCACACCCAAACTGTGCACTTGGTCCTTTAAGGGGAGTGCACCCTCATATATTCCTCTGACCAGACGTATTCCTCGGTCTAAACATGTTGGTTTCCCCACCCATAGTACCTCTATCTTGTTTGGATTAAGTGTCAGCTTGTTTGCTGTCATCCATCCTAAAACTGCCTCCAGACACCAGTTCAGGCATTCAATAGCATCCCTAAAATCATTTGATGGAAATGAAAGGTACAGCTGAAGGTCATCTGCATACTGATACCAACCTCCAAATTACTTCCCCCAGTAGTTTTATGTAGATGTTGAAGGTCATAGAGGACAGGATGGAACCTGGTAGCATCCCATAGGTCAATGGTCATAAGGTAGAGCAGCAGAAAATTCTGAGACCATTATTCCAGAAAGAACTAGAATCACTGTAGCACTGTGGCTCCTATGCCCGAACAGACAACCAACCCAGAAGGATACCATAGCTGATGGTATGAAAAGCCATTATGAAGTGCAGGAGAACCAACATGGTCACACTCTGCCTGTCCATTCCCTCCTGAAAGTCATCTACTAGGACAACTAAGGCTGTTTCCACCCCAAAACCAAGCCCGAACCTAGATTGGAATGGATCCAAATAATCAGCATCTTCCAACACTACATGGAGTTGAGCCACCACATGCTCCAGAACTTTGCCTGAAAATGGTAGACTTGATACTGGGTGGTAAATACCAGAAACCAATGGACCTAACACTGCTTTCTTCAATAGTGTATTTCCTTTCGGGTAGTGGGGACTAGGGATGTTGGAAAAATCAGCAACAGAACCAAATGATTTTGAATTTAAATTAATCCAATCTGCAGACTCTGCAGAGGAGTGTTTTGTCCCGTCAGGGGGATTCCATGGAAAAGGTGCCTGAAAATCTTACACAATCTGGACATCCCTAGTGGGGAAACACCCTTTCCTTCAAGGAGGCATTAATCATCTCTGAGGTCCAGATACCCAGACCAGCTTTGGCTGCTTTCACAAGCCTGGATGGACAAGGTTCAGAGAGGAAGTGTCTAGACATCGAGCATCTATGGTAGAGCCACACAAAAATAAGACTGAAAATGCATGAAATGCTTATTTTGTATAGACTGATTAATAAGCTGTTGCTTACTTTGCAGTAAAGATCGATAGTGTGGGGTGTTCTCCCCCTCACGATGAATAATACCAGCTTGGTTTAATCAGCTCACTAGAGGAACAAGGGTGCAATGTAAAAGTACTGGTTTTTTTTTTTTAGAATGCACTGTACAACAGGTGGAGGTGTTGTCATAGCAAATCAATTGCTGTCAAAGTGTGAAACTAACAGCTGTTGGTTGAAAGGACTGCTAATTCCACAGCTGGTGAATGCAACTAAGAGAGAGGTTAAATAACAAAGAAATGAGGACTTACAAAGCAATTCTTCAGCACAAAATGATTAAACAATTGTTTGTGGGCTTATCGTGAATTATGCTGCCCTTTATGAATACATGTAAAGGCAGGAAACATCCATGACTACATGGAAACAGAATTCTTGGATGAGAGTGTGGTCAGAGTTGTGCTGGGTCCCCACCTTGCATATCTAAAGCCTATGATGTGGATAAAGATAATTGAAAACATCACTTCCTTGCCATGCTAGAGGCTTCCAGCTATCTCTGGAACAGAACCACCTAGTACAAAATGTGATACCATATACATGCAAATTCTGAAAGTAAAACAATGCAAAGCAATAATAGTAGAGATGGTTCCCTTCTGCTGTCCGTCAAACTAAACAATGAATTTTGGAATTCAAAGTATGTCCCATAATCCACTCTGGGCATTCACATTGCCATTCCACAAACACTTTCTGCATTCCAGCAAGCACCTACATTCAGCACGGATGCCAGCAAAAAAATAAAATATGGCAGCATCCCTACAGCACTGAATATAGACCTTATTTATTATCAACTAGTCCGAAATTATCTATACGATAGAAAAAGGTGACCTAAAATCCATAGATTTGGAGACAAGGGTTCACAAGAGATGCACAAATTTTATTGCCTGTAAATGAATATGTTGCCTATAACCTGAAGAGCTAATTTCTAAGGATGAGTACATCTGTTTCAAAGGCATGTTAAACATCCATCTTCAAACCAACCATACTTTATGTGTGACCTTCTGAAGTCTCCCCCTTGATGCTTGCCTATGATCATATGCTTTCATAAGGGAGAACATTTGGCGAGGCTGAAACCTGACAGTCAGGCAGCCTGAGAACCCGAGACCCAGGAAAAGAATCTGAGGAACCCCAAAAGGTCCCAAAAGCACACATACTTGCAAACCAACGTATTCAAGCTGCTCATTTGTTTGCATCACCGTTTTTATCTGAAAGGTCCTTTTTTCTTTCTTTCAAAACATAAAAAAAATCTAGTACATGTTAGTAAACATTGTTTCGGAAATCTCAGTCATATGAAATGCAACATCATACAGCATCACCATGATAAAACTGAAAACGGTATACCTTCTGTAACTTTCATGGAGTTCTGCTAGCAAGCATTATCGATGCCTTTGCACATGTAGGCAAATTGGAAGACATCCAGCAGTATGAGTATAGTGATGTCCAAGTGCAAGCCGCTACATAATGTTGCAGGGTGGAATGCTTCTGTTCAGGTTTTCAGCAATTCCAATCCATTCCCCTTCCAATTTTCTATTATTTTGTTGTTGTTGTTTCATTTCTCCATCAGTCAGTCAGTATTCTGTGGCCACTGAGCCTGCTCAACCCTCATTGGGCTGTGTTTGTACTCTCTTGTTGGTGGATTCTGCCTACGTAAGGAGCAGACTTTGGAGAACTGAGTCTGCTATTATAGCAATTGATGCTAACTATCAAGCAAAGAACGGTTACTCTCTTATTGTCACATATGGGATAAGTGCAGCAAGCAAGTCACAGTTATTTGCTATGCTAAGCAAATCTACTGGGAAATATATCCCATGGAGTACAGTGGAACATACTCCCAGGTAAGTGTGTGCAGGAGTGCAACCCAAGTAATGTTTCACAAAGGGCATGTTCAATGTGAAGATGTTTCAATTTGAGTTTAAGTAATTTTCAATTAAGTCAAGATGAATCACAGGTTCTCCTGGTATAGTGAACTCATAGTGAGGAAATCTAGCTGGTGATAAGAGTGAAAGCATTCAAAGTAACAAAGTAGTCAGAAAATTCTTGATAAAGATAAACAAGCAGAAACTGATAAAAAGAACCAAGAAATATCAAAGCACAATCTGTCTACCCAAAGTAAAGGCAAGGATTACTATGTCAGACCTTTGGTTGTTATGTTCGGTTTGGCCTGATGTGTTGTTGCGTAAATGCCTCATGTCACTGGAGACTGAGGACCATTGCTATGAGAAGCCCTTTACACACCTTGCCTTCCAAGCACAGGATTATGGCTATAATGCCATCAAGTACAATATGAGTTCCATTCAATTCAGTTTTGCAGTACTTCCTGAGGGAAGATTGGAACATGAAGGTAAAAGGGAACCACGTTAATTGTCCTAACATATGACTTTCAGAAAACTGATACTTTCCCCTATATTACTATAATCTGAAAAACAACAACAGCCTTTGAACGGTTTTAACTTCTGTGCATGCATAGGTCTCCAATCTTTGCAGACACTTCTTTAAAGTTATTTATATTAATCACCTTGAGGGTTTTCTCCTTATGGAAAGACAATCATTGTTGATGTATGGTGAGGTAACTGTGGCCATGGGACTAACTTTTAATCCCCAAACAGAAGTGAGATGGGACCAAGGCTTGACTCAAAGAGGCCCCTCTGCTAATACTAGTTGATAACTGAGAGCAATAAGTGCCAAGTCTATCAGCCATTAAACCAGACCTAGGCAGTACCTACACTGCTGCTTTAAAACAGTTTATATCAGTAGAGACAACTGTTGAGGCCCAGGACACACTCCATATACTGTTTTCAAACCATGCTTGGTATAGATCTGGCCCTAGTGTTCATGGAGACAGGAAATCTATGTCTGACCTGTACCACCTCAGATTGGAGGTGGGGGCTCTCATGATTGAAGGCTCCTCCATACAAAACAATTCCTTGAACGTAGAAAATTAGCATGCCAAAGAGTAAGTTTCTCCCAGACATCTTATTATCTATGTGAAGAGAGATTTTGATTTTGTTTTCTAGTATGCAGCAGTATGGTCACATGACACCAACACCTGCCCCTGCAGCTTGACACAGACAGAGTTTTACATCCAAATAAGGACTACGCATATAAGATTAACTAACCAACTAAGTTAGTTGCAGTTTTGATTCCCCCACACTCCTTTTCCATCAGGACCCACATCTGGAGCAGCAGCCTGGGCTCAAATTTGAATTCGGATAAGGGGACACCAGCCAGACCTATCAGTCCAGTAGCCACAAAAGCATCCCTGGCCCCCGCATCATGGCAACACCAGAGCCTGAGTCCATCAGATTAGAGGCTGTTGATACAGGGATCACTGGAGTGGAACCTTGGAATCCTGTGCCCTCAGAATCTGAATCCACTAAGAAACTGACCTACTCCCTATTAGGGACCCACACACCCCATTTCAGCCCATCAATGGACCTGGAAGTTCACAGAGAGAAGGAGTGCTGCACTCCACAGCAGAGGCCTGAGCCCTTAAGGACTTCCACTTCTCAAGGGAAGTGTAGAGATGAGATGGATGATCTCGATTTCAAGCATAGAAGGCTTTAGTCAATTCCCAGACATGATTGGAGCAAGCTGCTCACTAGCAGCTCTCCCTGCTGCACAGAATCATCATGCCCTATATGAGGACCAAGACAGGGCATTTTCATGGGATTGGCATTAGAGGAAAAAAGAAGTTCTCATTATTTATTCACACAGTTTGCAAGTCACCTTCACAACGCAACCAAGCTGTGAGCCTTTGCCGCTTACTCGTTGCCCTTCAATTTTTCTTACTTTAAAATGTAAGATACAAGTAACTATTCAAAATTGTTTTCTTTAGAAGTCTCCTTATCTTGAGAAATCCATTGACCTTAAATTATGTTCACTTATCACGGTCTATAGATCTATTTGTGAGTTTCCTAAGAAAAGTATTCTTAATGAAAATACCAAGGCCTAGAGAACAAGGAACGAAGTATCAGTCACTCTCATCTCATTTAGTCAAATCATTCAACGCCGCTCCCACTGAAAGACTGGCTCCTAAAAGTAGCGTGATTTGGAAATGAAAAGGTAAGAGAACAACTGGAGAGGCAATATGAAAAGCTGATGTATTACATATTTGAAGTATAGTATTTGATTCTTATCATCAGAATGTAGGTGTCACACATCAAAAAGCTTGAAAGACTGAAGGGCAAACTAATTTTCCTTGTTCACTCTTCCTAATAATAAAAAAGAAGACCATCACAATTGTAGGAATTTAACATAATATTGTTCAAGGGAAAAGCGCATAAAAAGCCCATTGCTTCTTCACTTGCTGTGATAAGTCCTGCCTTGAAGTACCATTTGTAAGAGGATTTTTTTTTAACCAAAGGATAGAAAGAATTGAGAAAAATATCCAAACAGCCCTTTTCATGTGGGCATGAGCTCTCCTTGTTTAATTCACTCGATCTTATGAATGTTTAATCAGAAATAAATTCCATTGTATTCAACTGGACTTACTCATAGGTAAGTGTGCACAGAACTACATACAGCCTTAATATTCTTAATATTCTTCTGAAATATTTTAAATTGTTAGTTTATTTAATTGTTCATTTATTCACCTAAGGGTGGAATCCTATGCATATTTAGACAAAAAAATGTCATAAACTCACCCAGCCCCATACATGCATAAGATTGCACACAAAATATATTTTACATTAACTGATGTATAGTTAGCAACCTTTAAAATATCTGGACCCACCCATATAAGGCACGGATGAGGAGAGGAAAGCACCATGAACTGGCAACAAAGGAGGAGGCAAACTCCGGTGCTTGAAAGGAAGAGAAAAAAATTATTATGCTTGACGTGTTTCGGAGGAGTCTCCTTCTTCAGGAGCTGTTTGTAGCTATTCAATTTCCAGCAAACATTCAGTAGTGATTTCTTCTCCACTACTGAATGTTTGCTGGAAATTGAATAGCTACATACAGCTCTTGAAGAAGGAGATTCCTCCGAAACACGTCGAGCGTAATAAATTTTTCCTCTTCTTTTCAAGCACTGGAGTTTGCCTCCTCTTTTGTTGCCACCTATATAAGGGACAGCGGAACAATACAAAAAATTGATTAGTACAACAGACACTTCTTATTTTATTAGTACAGGTGGACAAATAAGTCTAATTTTTATCCATATCATTTTTATGCATGTGTAGACTGATATCTAATACATGTTCTGTCCACATTAATCTTCAAATCAAAAAGAAAATATACCAAAAAAAAAATCACATTTAGTGAGGGTTAGAGAGGGGAAGGCAACAAACAGATCTCTTCATCATCAAAAGACAGAGTTTGTTTATAATGTACTGGAATTATAATGTTCAAGATGAATTTCAGACATATACATGACTAGGATTAAACTTATTTTTCCTCTTTTCCTTTTTGGTACATTTAATTAAGGATTGATGTTATGAAATATTGCCTTACTTCTAGTTTGATATTTTCTAAATTTGTGAATTTATTTTATAACTTTGTAAACCTTTAAAATAAAAGAAAACAACCATTGAAATCATGTTTTTTTTCTAAAAATATAAATTTCTAAGCAGATCTGCTCTCAAAATACACATTTCTAAGCAGATCTGCTGCCACAATGCACATTGTAAGCACAGTTTATAATTTCCCTGAGCCAAGAATTGGCTCAAGGAGTGAACTAGTTCAGAGAAGTTCAAAATTGATAGTTGTTTACATTGTGATCTTCATTAGGAAGAAGGAGGACTATGTGGGCCCAATAGTTATTCCTGGTTTAGAAAGCCAGGAATGTTGCAACTAAATTGGACAGTACATTATATTTCCCCAATTCTTATACTGACTCAAAATCTCTTAGTCATACACATGCACTGTGTCCTTTTTTAGGATTCTATTGGATATTCTTTTGAAACAGTGTCTATAAAAACAAAAATATACACTTTCGTATTTACACACTTCATTTGGCTAAAAGTAGTGCCGTTTATGGGGAAAAGCTGGGATGTATTGAAAATAAATAAAAGCACAGTTGACTGCAGCAGTAACCTCAGCAAATTGTAACACACAACCAAAATAAGAATGCCTAAGAAAGTAAGAAATTCAAAATAGTACTTTGTGTGAAACAAGGAAGTACTACTAAAAGAGTGAAAATCCAAAAGTTTTTATTTTATTTTATTTATTTTAAAGGTAAAGTTTCCATAATCCTTAAAAACGTAGAATGAAAGCTGAAGGTTTTGGAAAACGAGAACTATGCACTGTTTACTTATTGTAAACAATCCTAGTGAAAGCAGTGCAACACTGTCATTAAAGGCAAAACTTTCAAAAGCAACAATGATTGTCATGTGAAAAGAAGCATATCAAGAGATTTAGTAAATTACCCCCTTTTAATATACTTTGCACTATGTAGAGATCAGGTACATTCTACCTTAAAATTTCAACATCTATTTTAATTACATTGGGTGAAATCCAGAAGTGTTTGCCTGCTAATGGAACGGACATTGTCACAGCCAAAGAGAAAGGCAGGCATGGTGGGACACCTGCTGAAGCCCCGCTGGAGTCTCATCATGGCTTAGGTAGTTCTTTCAATCCTCCTTTCTCCAAAGAAACACAGAAGTAGTGGACATAGAATAAGGAAAATATACATTCCCTTTGACCACCTAATGATTGTGAAATTTGAAAGTTTTCTTTACAAGATAGTTCTTTATATATTTTGCCAAAGAGCCGTCACAAAAAAAACACAATACGAATTGAGAGAATACAGAACAAGAAGGCAGTTGGTTCAAAGTTTTAATAGCCCTGGGTTGGGTTTTGTTTTTGTTGTCTTTTTTACCCCTGGGTATATTTTAGCACTTATAGCTAAGTGCTGTTTCTAGAAACTTATTTAGTTTTTATGCCTTTGTTTTGATTATTGCTGATTTTGTCTGTTTACTGACTTTACTGAGTTCCCTTACAAGGAAATTGCTGGGATATAATCTTTTTAAATTAAATTAAATTAAATGAATATATTTTAACAACAATAACATTCCTTATCTTCTGTCAATTTTAATTAACACCCAAGCCCAAAGAAGACTCTTGTAAAGTTTTAAGCAACTACGTGCAATTAATAATTTTATGCTTAGCTTTCCTGCATCACAAAGGCAGAAATACTGAGATTCTAAATAAAGGGCTTCCATTAAATTTTAAATGGCTGCAATATTGTGAAATTTAAAAGAAACAAATAAAACTGACTCCTAGAAAGGATACGTAAAAAATAAAATAAAATATGTTTTGTAAACCAAGGGATATCTAGCAAGATGAAGTAAATAGTTTTAGGGTCTGGAGTGAAGTTTAAGTGGTACTTTAGGGTTGGGCTCAATGCTCAAATTAGGGTTAGGGTTAGGGTTGAGGAGGCATGGCATCTCTGTCAGGAACGGAGCCCGTGAAAGAGTGTAGAAGGGCTTGAGAGACTGAGTGGCCACCAGGAGAGTTTGCATAATGACTTCTCGGGGCTGGAATGAAGTTTCAGTGACATTTTAGGGTTAGGCTCAATGCTCAAATTAGGGTTACAGTTGAGAAGGCATGGCATTCCTGTCAGGAACAGAACCCATGGAAGAGCCTAGTAGGACTTGAGAGACAGAGTGGGCCACCAGGAGAGCTTGCATAATGACTTCTCAGGGCTGGAGTGGAGTTTCAGTGGTATTTTAGGGATAGGCTCAATGCTCAAATTAGGGTTAGGGTTGAGGAGGCATGGCATCCCTGTCAGGAATGGAGCCCATGGAAGAGCCTAGTAGGGCTTGAGAGACTGAGTGGGCCACCAGGAGAGCTTGCATAATGAGTTTTAGGGGCTGGAGTTAAGTTTCAGTGGTACCTTAGGGTTAGGTTCAATGCTCAAATTAGGGTTAGGGTTAGGGTTGAGGAGGCATGGCATCCCTTTCAGGAATGGAGCCCATGGAAGAGCCTAGTAGGGCTTGTGAGACTGAGTGGGCCATCAGGAGAGCTTGCATAATGACTTTTAGGGGCTGGAGTTACGTTTCAGTGATACTTTAGGGTTAGGCTCAATGCTCAATTTAGGGTTAGGGTTGTGGAGGCATGGCATCCCTGTCAGGAACGGAGTCCTTGGAAGAGCCTAATAGGGCTTGAGAGACTGAGTGGGCCACCAGGACAGCTTGCATAATGAAGTTTAGCATTAAACCTGTTGGCCAGTGGGCTAAAAGTAAATTGCTTTGGTGTCAAGTAGTTAACCTAGTTTAAATGATGTGTAAAATTGCATTATTTTAAAGAAATTAACAAAAAATACACCATCAAGGCTGCAAAAGAAAGATTTTCAAGTAACTAAAGCATATGTAAGATATCATAGAAGAGGTGGTCATATCATGTTTCTGGACTGTGCTCCCACCTTTAACAGACTGGGACCACCATGTGAGCATTGGACTGGAAGCATAAAATTGCCTGGATCAGGTTGGTTGAGTTTACTTACGGGAGACTGGATTTTACTTATGTGCCAAGGTGCTGGCTCTGAGCAGCGACTAGAGCATGGATTCAGAAAGGGAGGCATCCCAATGTCCTGGGCTCATTTGGCACTAGTCCCCAGTGGTGCAGGCTTCACAAGTGCCAAGAGGTGACTTGGACACCACTCCAGAAGCTAGTTGCCCAGAGCTCCCTGAATGCAACACCCCCGAATCTGAACCCCCTTAGACAGTGCCCCCAGGCTAGAAACTCCAAAGGAGCCACTATCCTCACTCCCCAAGGATTTCCTGGGCCAAATCTACACCAAGCAGGATATGACACTTTGAAAACAGTTTGAAAATTGTATATGGAGTGTGTCCTGGGCCCCAACAGTTGTCACTACTGTTAGCTGTTTTAAAGCAGTAGTGTTGATCCTGTCCTGGTCTCCAACCCTCACCTCAAGAAGGCAACAATGGGCCTGGCTAGACATAAATAAGCAGTGATAGAGTGCAAGTCTTTCAGCAAGAGCATTGCCCTTGAAATATCTCCATCTATCCCAGGGAAAGCAGAGCCTGTGATAGGAAACCTGGTCTCAGAAGTTATGAGCTCAGTTGGAGTGCTGTGTCCTTGTTGTTGCAAGCTGTCAGCTTGGAGCTGTCCAAGGCAATGCTCATCAAAGTCTGACCTAGCTTGCTAAGTCGACTGATGTACAACAGTCATCCCTGCTTATGGCTGAGCCTGTGTCCACCCTCAAAACTCTTCTTGTCTGTCCACTCATGGTCAGGACATGTCCTGACAGAACAAAAGTATTTTCCACGTTAGTTGGATGAAGATTGCATTGTGTGTGTGTGTGTGTGGTGGGCCTCCCCCAAATCAAAACATATCAAGCTTTGTGAGTATTTGTTTTTTGTCCTTAATAAAGATTTTAAAATAAATTAAAATGTATCAATATATATATTGACATGAACCAGTAGAGTGCTTCTATCATATTGGTCTAACTACAGTATTTTCAGGTTGTTGTTGTTTTAAAAAAATCACATCTCATGTACTACACCCAAAAATACATTGCACGCTACTCTTCTACAGTTATATTATTTAGTATGAAGCTGAGCATGAGTAATAACATGAACTAGCTTTGAATGCAGAATATTTCAATCATCCTAGAATCGGATGGAGTACAATTTTAAAGAATGCTTTTTTTCCTTAATTATTTACTTAATTCCAGTGAGGCACTATATTGAATCTACAGTGCAGCTATTGCATGATGAAGCTTTGGAGGAGATCTATCTGTGTGTAGCATATATGTATCTATAGTATGGTCAAAGCATTTTTCAGGGCAGCTAAAAGCAAATTCTAGACGAATCAAATCAAAAATGAAATTAACATTTTAATTATCAGAGCAATTAACTACTAAAATGTTCTAAGTGATGCAATGGATTCTGCAAACTAAACATTAGAGCAAACTAAATACTTTAAATCCCCGCTCCCATCAGAATCCTCCACAAAATTATTAGCGTATACCAAATCTGGGTTGTGCTTTACTGAAATCCTTCAACACAAATTCCCTTCTCCCTTGTCCCACACACGTGGCCACGGGGAGGCAGTTGCGGGTGGGGGGAGAAGAGAAGACGTGCCTTGTCCTCATTGACGGGCAACATATGGTACCACTGGTGGAGGGTGGGGCAGCAAAGCCTTTATTAGGCAGCTGCACCCACCACAACACACCTTCTTGTTTTGCGGCTTCAACAAGTAGGAGTAGAGGCTTACCTTCAGGAAACAAGGGCAACCCTCTGGCGAGCGAGCCCCGTGTCCTTTCGGCTGAAGAGGAATAGAGAAGCGGCTGCGTGGGCAGCACGCGGCTTCTCTCGGCGCCCCACCGAGTGCTTGTTTACGGCTGCATCACTCGTCAGCGCGAGGGAGAGCTGAGCAGCGGGAAGGGCCGCAAGGGCGGTGCGCGCCTTCTCTTGCTCCCCACCGGGTGCCTGCTTCAGGCCACATCCTACAGCTGCAGGGAAGGGCCGCGTGGCCGGCGTGCGCTTTCCCCCAGGGCCCAGCCGAGTGCTTCAGTGGCGGGAGCAGCTACAGCCATTCATCGAGGACGGCGGCAGAGAGGCATTACTCATCTAGTGCCAGGAGAGCAGTGGAAGCTGGCCTAGAGGCTGGGAGGTTTGGATAGGAAAGCCAATAGGGCTTTTCTCACGGAGCAGAAGGGGCTTTGAGTGAAGGGAAGGGGCTAAGTGGGTGGCTTCCCCCCTTTTTAGCTCACTATTTAACAAGGGCTTTTCTCAGGGTGCTGAGGGATTTGCTTTTTCCACTGTAAGTGGTTGTGTTAGATTTTGTCCTCACATTCTACAGCTTTTTGGCTTCATAGTAATTGATTATTTCATTAATTATAATAAAACCTACTTGAGTGTGTAGTAAGCTATAAGTGTGACTTTTAAATGGTTAGAGTGTTGGACTGGGAGCTGGGAGACCCAGGGCTCTAGCTCTAGTGGGCCTAGGGGTTGGGCTTGCATGCATTAGCCAACTGAGCATGTTAAGAAAGTTGTTTGCAATCTCTAGGGTGGACTTTGGGGATTGTATTAAAATTTGCTGCTCACAGACAATGCCGCCAAAGAAGGGGCAAGGCGGTAAGAAGGGCAAGGGTAAGGCAACTCGCCCCCCCCCCCTGCTAAAAGGCCAGTTAGCCATCCTGAGTCATCTTCGGACGAGGAAGTGGCTCCTGACATCACAGCTATTTTAGCTTGACTGGAGGCTATTGAAAGTGGAAAAGGAATGGTGGTGCCAGCTAGGCCACCCCCACCATCAAGTGAGTATGCACATCCCAGAACGACAAGGAAACGGGCACAGAATGACTTACTTTTGTCTCTTGCAGCCCGTTTGGATGCCATAGGAGCATCTAGCAGTTCTGCAAATCCCCAAGTAGTTGTAGACACAACGATACAGTCTCAACCAGCAGCAGCTGTCCAGGAATCAACTGCAGGAAAGCCTGCAGCAATTACAACTAATTTGGCAACTGAGGTGATGGCCGTAGTGGCACAGGAGCAAGGTAAGTTGGGGCACACTTAGGTGACCTGGAGCACACTTAGTCCTTGGGGTTTGCTGCCATTACTGTCTGGCTTTAATTGGCCTTGGGCTCAACTTTAAGGTAGCTTGCCAGTCGCAAATGTACCTGGCACAAGCTTAGTGACTCCGGGGGGACCTGTAGCAGTGGATAATACAACTGTAGTTCAAGAGCAACACACTACCCCTAGTACATCAGTACAGGTGCAGACTGAGAGCTCGCCTCGAGAGAGTGCTGAGGGGGAAACTGGTGCATCGCCCACGGTGATTTCAGAAACAGGTGATCAGATCTCTGGGCCCACAAAGGATGCGCTGGCACCCTCAGTGGAGACAGGGAAGCAGCAGCCCACTTCATCCATAGTAGCTTGTGCATCTATATGGCGAGGCCCTACTGGGCCTATAGCCGCAAGCAAGGAGCAGAAAACAATGCAGGATCCTTTTGCTAGGGCGGTAGAGAGCTCCATTCCTACTGGAGCAATGTCAACTTCATTAGGATTTCATCTTTTGTCATCCACTAGAGAGAGGATTTTAAGGTGCGAGTTTATTGACGTCTTCTCCCTGTTGTTTTAATGTTTTAATGCAGTTTTAATAATGTTTTAATGCAGTTTTATGTATTTTATTACGTTGTTGTTCCCCGCCTCAATCCAAACGGAGAGGCAGGTAAGAAATAGATTATTAGTATTATTATTATATTTCGGGAATCTGAAACTCGGGAAAAGGGCAAGAACACAGATAAGGATCATGATAGGGTAAGGAGGAAGAAGGTAGCGCGTACATGGGCTAACTGGTTGCCAGGTTTCTTAATCTACATGGGAGTTTTACAACAGAAATTCCCGGAGTGAGGTTGGATCATGACCAAATATTTAGATATAATATACCGTGCAAACACGGAATATGAGGGTGGGGCCTGGTTCGCATATGATGAAGCATTCCGTATGCGAGTGGCCTTTGACCCTGCCCTCAGATGGGATTTAAAAGACCAGGACCTCTGGCTACAGTTCATGAAGCCAGTTAGGTCAGGTTTTGGAGACAGGTCCGATAGCGGACATATTTTGGCCAAACAGACCCCTGTTGCGGCACCTCGGCTGAGAGAGGGGCAGGTGGTTCAACCCCACTCCCTCTGTTGGGAATATAGCACCAAAGGGTCTTGCTCCAAGGCCTCGTGTAGATTCCGGCATGAATGTTCAAATTGTGCTGGTCAACACGCATGCACCAATTGCCCCAGGGTCAAAGGTTGGAAAGGTTCCAGTCGGGAAGGACAAGGGGGGCGTAAGCCTGGGAGGGACAACAGTCCCCTCGGAAAGGGCCCTAGTCCAGTTAAACTGGAACTATTAGTAAAAAATTTAAAACAGTATCTGCAGTGACCCGATGCGGCGTATTTGGAGAGGGGCTTCTCTGAAAGTTTCTGAATACCTTTTCAGGGACAGTGTGCAGCACAATTTTTGATAATCAGAAATCCATTAGAGGTTTATGTGGCTACCCACATCTGGGTCCAGCAATTATCAAATTCAACAGTGTTGTTTTGGTGTGATAATCAGGCCACCGTCAAGGTTATAAATATCCTGATGACCAGAGACCCTAGGGTGATGGCCCTCATTAGGGCTTTCACATTACACTGCCTTAAACACAATATATTGTTTAGGGCTAGACACATTCTGGGTTTAGACAGTTCCATAGCAGATGCTTTGTCACGCAACCAGGTACAAAGGTTTCGGGAACTGGCACCTTGGGCACGGGTAATTCCGGAAACCATTCTGGAGGCACTATGGGAGATTGGCGAGTTGAAGCTGAGCAGGCCATGATGAATTCCATAGCCCCCAGTACCAGAGTTGCATACGACAAAGCAGGTAGGGAATTTTTTGCTTTCAGAACAGGCGCACAACTACCACAGTTGTGGCCTATACTGGTAGATCACCTCCTGCAATTCTGTATGTCTATACATCACAGAGGCTTATCCACCAGGACTATAGCTGGTAAGATGTCAGCTCTATCATTTTGGTCAAAAATGAAGGGCGTGAAGGACAACACATTAGATTTTCGGGTGTGTCGCACCCTGCAAGGTTGGGTAAGAACATCTCCCAAGACAATGGATGTGTGGCAACCATTGTCTCCATATATTTTAGTGGGCCTTTTGGGAACTTGGCCAGATGTATGCAGTACCCCATTTGAGGCCACATTATTCCACACAGCTGCCCTTACGGCATTTTTTTGGTGCACTGTGGATTTCTGAGCTCGTTGTGTCATCAAAAGAAGACACATCTGATAGAGCCCTGCAATTTCAGGATATACAAGCCTCCCCATCTGAAGTGAGTATTAGACTAAGGAGGATCAACTGGGTCGGGGCACTAGGATTTCTCTTTTTCCTGCTCAGAGTAAGAAATTGTGTCCAGTTAATGCTCTGAGGGGCTTTTTGGAAATAAGAGGGTCAGATAATAGACCATTATTCTGCCACATTGACAGGGCGCCTTTGACTAAATACCAATTTTGGGCAGTTACAAAGCTGGTTCTGCTGGTGCTGGGTTTGGGTGCCTTTCGTTTTTGGCACACATCCTTTTCGCATTGGGGCAGCATCCACTGCAGTGGCAGTGGGATTTTCTTCCCAAGAAGTAAAGGCCATAGGCAGGTGGCGGTCGAAGGCATTCCGATCGTATGTCCGGCCGTTGCCGGGGCAGTAGGAATGCGGATTACGTTGTGTAGTTTATATCTCTCTCTTTTAGATCTTTGGAATATACGTATTATTATTATTATTATTATTATTATTTACATTTATATACTAAAAATTAAAAGATTGAACACTAAAAAGACAATATACAAAATTTAAAACCATAAACATAAAACAGCTGACATGTAAAACATTTTAAACTGTTAAGCCTGGCCACAAAGCTAGTTAAAACCAGTGTATGTGCTCATTTGTGGGCACAGCATGGTTTTTTGGGCCAGAACTCAGCTCAGCTGGTGTGCCAGCGTTCAGTGGTTGGACAGGCGCGGCAAGAGGTGGGAGTGCCTCCTGCCCACATTATTCCAGTATGGCCAGGTGCACGGCCCCCCACAAGTGTGGTGATACACCTGGGGGGAAATAACCTTGGCCTATGTAAAGGTAAAGCCTTGATATGGCAGGCTTTTGATGACTTCTGGGCCATTCGGCAGAGATGGCCAGGAGTAATGATTGTGTGGTCCTTTCTGATTCCCAGATTGGTCTGGAGGGATAGTCAGGACCCACGGGCCCTGGATCGGGCCCGCAAGAAGGTGAATAGAGAAATTTCCGCCAAGTCGCTGAAGCACGATGATGGTATTATTCCTCATCAGGAGATAGTGCAGACAAGGAGGAAGCTATACAGACAGGATGGAGTCCACTTAACAGATGTGTAACGATATTTTCCTGTCTGATCTGCAAAGGGCCCTGCGAGAAATTCTGCGCAGGTGGGGGGTGAACAACTAAGCTAGGCTAGTTGTTTTCCTGTGGCTGTTAGGGGTGGGCACAATTAGAGGAAAGGGATGGTGAGCATTCTGTGGCAGCATTTCGGTGACAGGTGATACCCGAGGCCTTACACTTGTGAGGCCAACTCAACTCATTCCACCCGGCGTCATGTGGCCTGGTGGGGAGTGACACGGGAAGGCCTACCCTCTCCAAAAGGGGTATGGCCTGAGGGTGGCGATCATTAGATGCCACTCATCAGACATAGAATGTTTTCGCGCAATATAACGCTGCCTAGCATAGTACGCAGGCGTAGAATAGGGCCTGCCCAGTCTCCCTTTGCAGATTATCAATAAATGTGGCCCATAATTTGAACCATATATACTTGTGTCGTCTCTTTATTTCCCCACTTTTGCCTCGCAATATGTTCTACAACCTTTAACTAGGTTAAAGGGTCAGATTTCTCTTTAGTAGTTCCTAGATAAGCCCTCAAAAAATCTTTCTAAATCATCCTTCATTGTCAATTTATCAGTGTAAGGTCTGTTACACAATGACCCTATTCAGATGACGCGATAAGCCATGGTGATTAAGCATTTTGAGCTAAACATTATGGCTTAACATGTCGTATGAAACTTGACTTAGTGTATTGTGTGAATAATGCCTAACCAAGGTGGCTACATAACCATGGATTAGACACACTCATTAACCATTTGCTGCAAAAGGGTTAGTGGCCTAACCATGGCTTAGTGTGTTGTCTGAACAGGCCCATTATAGGAACATAGGAAGCTGCTTAAACTGAGGTCAGGCCATTGGCTCATCTACCCCATAATGTTGACAATGTCTGGCAGCAATGGCTGTCCAGGTGGGAATTTTTCCAGCCCGGCATGGAGATACCAGGGATTGAAGTTGGAACCTTCTGTATGCAAAGCAGATGCTCTTCCACTGAGTAAATCAGATATTGTCATACTGGTTTTTCCCAGGACTTTTAGCAACAGAACTCAAAAACTGTTAACATAATTTTGTTTAAGATCAGATGAAATTGCTTTCTGATTGTTCTTATTAAAATCAGGAAAATTGACAAAGCTAAATATAAAACTCATTTCACTGTCAAAAAATGAATCTGTGTGCAAATGTTGCAACTATGAGCCATCTTACGCAAAGCATTCTTTAGCTATGTGTCTAAAAATAGGCTCACTATTTGCTACATTGTACCACAGCACGAAAGAAATCTACTTTAATTTACCCCCTGCTGCTACTTAAATAGCTATGGCAAATTATACAAAACACGATTTGTAGAAATACATTTTATCAACAGGTGCAATGGATTTGGAATCTGACAGCTTAAAATGAGTTTTTATTGACAGAAGCGACTAAAATTCTACAGCTATTTGATTTTCTTCTTCTTGTAGGATGATATTGTATTTACAATGTGCTGAAGGCTTACTAAGCCATATTGGCTAAAGCAAGCTTCTTTCTTTCTTTCTTTCTTTCTCTTTCTTCTTTTATATATAAAAAAATGCATGTTTGAATTTCTTTTTAGATTCTATGAAATGTTAATGCAATTTTATGACCTAATACATGGCAGACTTTTCAATCTAGTATTATAAACTATATAAATTTAAATACCTCCCCTAAATAGGGGTGTGCATCGGATCGGATCCGATCCACGATCCGAATCCGATCCGACCCAAAATCGGGAAAATCCGATCCGATCCGATCCGATCCGACCAACCTCCGATCCGATCCGATCCGATCCGATGAGGTCCGATCCGGATCGGACGCCATTTTGAATGCTTTTTCCCATAGCCAAGTATTGTTTTACAAAAACGCCTATAACTTTTTCATTTTTAAAGATAGAAGGATGAAACTTGGGGACATTGTAGACTGGTTAGGGATAGTTATCTGTGAGAAATTTCAGAAAGATTGGTGCATGCGTTTTGTGGCAATTAATTTTTTAATAAATACCCAGGAATGCTTATAACTTTGTCATTTTTAAAGTTACAAACATGAAACTTTGCCACATTGTAGGAGGTACCTTGGGACCTATGTGTGTGAAATTTCAGAAACATAGGTGCTTGCCTTGTGTGGCAATTAATTTTAGAAAAATGGGTAGTAGTGGGGTAAATACAGTTACGCCTCCCATTTTTTTATTTTTTAAGATACAAACAGGAAACTTGGGCACATTACAGATACCACTTGCCTTGATATGTGAGTGAAATTTCAGAAACATTGGAGCTTGCCTTGTGTGGCAATTAAGTTTTGAAACAATGAGGAAAGAAACACCTATAACTTTGTCATTTTTAAAGTTACACACATGAAACTTTGCCACATTGTAGGTGGTACCTTGGGACCTATGTGTGTAAGATTTCAGAAACATAGGTGCTTGCCTTGTGTGGCAATTAATTTTAGAAAAATGGGTAGTAGTGGGGTAAATACAGTTACGCCTCCCATTTTTTTAGTTTTGAAGATACAAACAGGAAACTTGGGCACATTACAGGGAACACTTCACTTGATATGTGTGTAAAATTTCAGAAACATTGGTGCTTGCCTGGTGTGGCAATTAATTTTTGAAACAATGAGGGATTCATTGGACAGCACTTGCCCATAAGGATTCATTGGACAGTACTTTCCCATAGGGAATCATTGCATTGCACTTTCCCATAGGGAATCATTGCATTGCACTTTCCCACTGAGAAATACAGTTATGCCTCCCACATTTTTATTTTTGAAGATACAAACAGGAAACTTGGGCACATTGTAGACTGGTTAGGGATAGTTATCTGTGAGAAATTTCAGAAAGATTGGTGCATGCGTTTTGTGGCAATTAATTTTTTAATAAATACCCAGGAATGCCTATAACTTTGTCATTTTTAAAGTTACACACATGAAACTTTGCCACATTGTAGGAGGTACCTTGGGACCTATGTGTGCTAAATTTCAAAAACGTAGGTGCTTGCCTTGTATGGCAATTAATTTTAGAAAAATGGGTAGTAGTGGGGTAAATACAGTTACGCCTCCCATTTTTTTATTTTTTAAGATACAAACAGGAAACATGGGCACATTACAGGGAACACTTCACTTGATAGGTGTGTAAAATTTCCGAAAGCTGGGTCCAGGCATGTGGTGGCAATTAATTTTTGAAACAATGAGGAAAGAAACGCCTATAACTTTTTTATTTTAAAAGTTAGAAGTCTGAACATTGCTCACTTTGTAGATGGGTTAGGGGTAGATATGTGTCAGAAATTTCAGAATGATAGGTCCAGGCATTTGATGGCTATGGAATTTTTAGATTAAATGTTTCAAAAAATGTTCCACAGAGGCCAGGTCTTCCTTTCCTCCCCCTCCCGCTTCCCGCGAAGAAAAGGAAACACTGTCTCGTCTCGATCCCTTTGATCCTTGCTAGTATCCATTACAGGGCTCGTGTCTGCTTTCCTACTTTCACTTTTTTACTCAAGCAGACACGAGCCCTGTAATGGATACTAGCAAGGATCAAAGGGATCGAGACGAGACAGTGTTTCCTTTTCTTCGCGGGAAGCGGGAGGGGGAGGAAAGGAAGACCTGGCCTCTGTAGAAATTTTTTTGAAACATGTAATTTAAAAATTCCATAGCCATCAAATGCCTGGACCTATCATTCTGAAATTTCTGACACATATCTACCCCTAACCCATCTACAAAGTGAGCAATGTTCAGACTTCTAACTTTTAAAATAAAAAAGTTATAGGCGTTTCTTTCCTCATTGTTTCAAAAATTAATTGCCACCACATGCCTGGACCCAGCTGTCTGAAATTTTACACACCTATCAAGTGAAGTGTTCCCTGTAATGTGCCCATGTTTCCTGTTTGTATCTTAAAAAATAAAAAAATGGGAGGCGTAACTGTATTTACCCCACTACTACCCATTTTTCTAAAATTAATTGCCATACAAGGCAAGCACCTACGTTTTTGAAATTTCACACACATAGGTCCCAAGGTACCACCTACAATGTGGCAAAGTTTCATGTGTGTAACTTTACAAATGACAAAGTTATAGGCATTCCTGGGTATTTATTAAAAAAATTAATTGCCACACAAGGCAAGCACCTACGTTTCCGAAATTTCATACACATGGGTCCCAAGGTACCACCTACAATGTGGCAAAGTTTCATGTGTGTAACTTTAAAAATGACAAAGTTATAGGTGTTTCTTTCCTCATTGTTTCAAAAATTAATTGCCACACAAGGAAAGCTCCAATGTTTCTGAAATTTCACTCACATATCAAGGCAAGTGGTACCTGTAATGTGCCCAAGTTTCCTGTTTGTATCTTAAAAAATAAAAAAATGGGAGGCGTAACTGTATTTACCCCACTACTACCTATTTTTCTAAAATTAATTGCCACACAAGGCAAGCACCTATGTTTCTGAAATTTCACACACATAGGTCCCAAGGTACCTCCTACAATGTGGCAAAGTTTCATGTTTGTAACTTTAAAAATGACAAAGTTATAAGCATTCCTGGGTATTTATTAAAAAATTAATTGCCACAAAACGCATGCACCAATCTTTCTGAAATTTCTCACAGATAACTATCCCTAACCAGTCTACAATGTCCCCAAGTTTCATCCTTCTATCTTTAAAAATGAAAAAGTTATAGGCGTTTTTGTAAAACAATACTTGGCTATGGGAAAAAGCATTCAAAATGGCGTCCGATCCGGATCGGACATCTGGTCCGATCCGATCCGACCAGCCTCCGATCCGATCCGATCCGATCCGACCCCCCAGGTCCGATTCCGATCCGCTATCCGATCCGATCCGGGGGGTCAGTGCACATCCCTACCCCTAAACCTTTTTACATTAGAGAGCAGATGAGCACTGAGCAGCTAGCACACACAATTTCAGTCAAGCACTGAGCTACAAGCACACAGAGATAATACGTAACATACAGACATACATAGTACTCCCACGCAATATTCAAGGGGTTGAGCCTGATTAAGCAGGAGAGCTAAACTCTATTTGCCAAAACGGTTTAGCCTCTAAATCATATCCTTGAAGAACCTCTTCCTGCAAACGGGTCCTATATTGGGCCCCAAAACTTTGCAGTATCAGGTTAAAAAGCTGTAAATGCGCAATAAATAGTCACTAATGATGAGTCTCTCTAAGTATTTTTTTCCGCTTCTGTAACGCTATGCAACTACAAAGCTACAGACCATTGAGTCTTGGCATTTAATGTACATTATCTGCTGTACTTCAGTTCACCAATGGTACTATTTGTAAACACTCACCTGGGTCCTGCCTCTCACCCTGCACTCACTGGAACTGTGCAGCTGTGAAAGAGCGAGTCAGAAAAACAAAAATGGGAAGTCCCACACCAGTGACGGAGTTGGAATCTGTCCCCAACGTACACCCATCATCAACCTAACCCAAACTCACCCAACCAATGACACACACGCTGGAGAACTGCAGCGACAATGCACCAAAGTAAAAATGCGTGTTAACACGCCACCACGAAAATGTGCAGCTCCAAGAGAAAAACCACAGTGTGGCTGCATTGTGTGCAAATTGACAGCCACGATGGAGAATATCCCATGTAGATTACAGTAGTCCAAATGCAATGTAACTAAGGCATGTTCCACCGTGGCCACATCAGACATCTTTAAAAATGGGTGCAGTCGGTGTACTAGCCCAGCCATGCAAATGTACTCCTGGCTTTTGTCGAGACCTGGGCATCTAGATTCAGGGCTAAGTACAAGAGTACACCTGGGGCACATCTTGACAAGCGGTTTGCCCCGCAGTGGCTTCAGAGTGGCGGCAGGTGATCTACATGACGCAGCCACCATCGTGAAGTCATCCGGGGCAAACCCCCAAAGCTCCGCTTTAAAAAAGTCAAGCACTCACCTCAACTTTTTCAGCTTGGAGCAAGGCAACAACAGCATCTGTTGTCTGTCACTCTTGCTCCGGAGCTGCTGCGGAGGTGTGCCACAGCCGATAGTGACCACTGATTGGTCGCCACAGGCTGGACAAGGAATGGGGTGGACCAGCGAGCTGAAAGGTCGCTGGACCACCTCCGCGCCTCTGCAGTCCATTGTTTACAAAAGGTTTGCATTTACAGATTTTAAAAAAACAAAAACAAACAATAAAAAAGGCAAATAATCAAAAACCCAATTTTGAACAAGGGGGGTGGATGCTTCCAGTTGTCCCTGCACTAACGCACGTTGTCTGGGGTGGATGGGCATGGCGGCAGTCGCACCTTCCGCAATGGCGCTCCTTCCCATGTAGACAGCCGGAAGGAGTGCCAATGTGGGAGCGCACCGCTGCCAAGACACGACCCCAAGCTGCAAGCCTGAGTCTTCAGGGGGAGTGTAACCCCATCCAGCTCCCTATTCCATGATCTGCCTTTTAACTGAGTAAAAGCACCTCTGTCTTATCTGGATTAAGGTCAGGCTTTTGCCCTTATCCAGTCCATTACCAACATCAGACACTGATTTAGAAACAGAACATCCTCCTTGGATTTAGTTGGAAAAGAGAGACAGAGTTGGTGTCATCAGCATCATTAGCTAATAATAAATGTACCCTTTTTGTTTGATATCTACTGTATGTAAGAAAATATAAGGTAGCAGAACAAAAGCTGCCTTGAATGTGAATCAAAATATACTAATTAGGAATATTTAACACTCCAAATGGCCTTTTGGGCTATTCCACCCCTTTTTTTCTTGGAAACCTCCCTCAACATGGTTCAGCCAAGTTGCTAATACGTGACCAGATAAAGCAAGACAGCCAGCAAAAGAGCAGTGCTTCAAAGATAGCAGAAATGCAGTTGTGGTGTAAAAATATCACAAAACTAAGATTAGCTCAAAGGTAGCTAAACTACATAAGAAAGCTGGTGTTAATACATGACGTTTGTAGTATGGAGCTTTGTTCATGAACTTTCCAAAGGTACAGCAGTATGCCCATGGGAGTTTTTGCTTTTCAGCAAATTCAGATTATCCCTTTGCTTTTTTCTAAAAGGGCAAATTCTGCTTACCTTACGGGTGAGGTGCAGCCTTATCAGGCTTTACACCTGGTGACTAGAGCTCCATGTACACAATTTCTCCATCCTTTTTTTAGCAAGCAAATTCTTAGAATCAATAAAACAACCATATCGTACTACACCCTTTCCTACATGCTTTTTATAAACAGTTCTATTTCTGATATCCTGGAGGAAAAACTGACCAATACAACCTTAATCCTGCATGACTTAATGAAAGAGAAGAGAAAATACAGCGCATAGGCTATAGTTACACATATGTTTTTTGATAGTGGATCCTACAAAGTGAGGGACTGCATCTGATTGATTCAACCACTGGAGTGGGCCTCATCACATGGGTCTTTACCAAGAAATCTGCACCCTTTGGATAGCATTGCAGACACTTGGGAATTCCTTTTATATGAGTAAATCCAACATGACTGAGGAGTGCATCTAAATGATGCAACCATGTGAGCAGGGCCAATTGTATGGATCTTTCCCATGGCATTTGAATCAGCACTCTGGGAAAGACCCCGTACAGTTCCCCCCCCCCACACCCATATGATTCACACACAGAAAAGCAGTTCCCACATATGTCTAAAGGGCACTACAAGGTTCTCTATTTGAGGAATCTACTAAGAAAAGTCATGATGCAGCCTGATCCAACGAAGATTTAGGAATACCCTGTCACAATCAATTTGATTATGAGCTTTATCACTCCTACTATTCCACCCCCCACCCCCCTGGGTTGCTTCTGCGGGTTCCCCCTCCATTTCCTATTCAAGTCTAGCATTTTGAATCACACATGGTCAGTATTGCTGCAATACCTCAGCTTGGCCTGTTGAACTTGGCCTGTTTCGGACTTTGCCCATTCAGGGATAAATCAAAACAGAAACTAAAAACTGCGACCTCAGGGCAAGAGAACAGCAGGATGGGGACAACATCATGCGAGTCCAATGCTGAAGAAGTGGAGCAAAGTCGAAGTGGGTGTGCTTAAAACTGCCCATGTGAAAACGACCTCAGCAGAACTTCACATAAAATCAGGCTTAAGCATTTCCCAGTTTTGTCAGAAGGTGTCATTTTTATCAATCCAGCATCTGGTGAAGTTCCCTCTTCATCACAACAGTTAAAGCTGCAGGAGTATAGATAGAGTGTCGAGATACAAAGAGGGCAGGATTCTTGCAGCTTTAACTGTGGTGATGAAGAGGAAATTTCATCAGGTGCTGCATGCATACAAAGGATGCCTGCTGAAATTCCCTTTTCTCTACAACTGCTAAAGATACAGGAGTCCTGTCCTCCTTTTCATATGGCCACCCTAGGAAAGCAGGAGACAAGGCAGTAGGAGCTGGTAAAAACATTGTTTCCAGCACTGGCTAGGCAGGCACTGAAGGCTTTTAACACTAAAGACTTTTGCTTACGTACCCCAGGGCCGGGGAAATCCGAGCCGCATTTTTGCACGAAAAAAGGAAAAGGATTAAGGCATGACTGTGACCAGGATTGTGATCAGAATGAGTATGGGGGCTTGGCAGAAGCCAGGGGGAGCCAATGACAAACCTTCCAAAGTGCAGTTCAGGCACAGTTGAAGGAGATGTCACTGGCAAGGGACAGTGGAAATGGCTCAGCTGCAATCATGGCACACTAAGGAAGAGTGGCAGGGGTTTCCGCTGCACTTGCTGAGCCGAATGCCCAATTCCCATCATGGGTTGGCAGTGCTAGATTCACATGACACACCAACCATTGTGGGTAAAATAACCCCTAGAGCAAGCCACCCTATGGGAATTGATCTGGGTTCGGATGACACAACAACCCACTATGGCCTGTCACCCATGATGGGGTGTCATGCTGTGCAAACCCAATCATTTATTTTATTTTATTTTTTCTCTTTTTATTGTGAATATTAACAAAACAGAACAAAAATATATTGTGAAAAAGGAAAACAAAACCCCAATCATTATAACAAAATACTACATCTGGCACAGATAATCAGCAGGAGCCTATTTCCACAACATTGGCTTCCATTTATGCTGCACAGAGTGGAAATTTCTCATCCTTCATCTGTCAGAAACTCTTTTCTGAGTACACAGGTGAGTCCTATGATGGGATGGGAGAGAATTTCCTTTGATCCACATTGTTAAGAAAACAATTTGCATTTTCTGGACTAATATCAGATTGGAATACAGTTATGCTTTAGATTGTGTACTTCTCCAAATTTTGTGATGGAGTTTTCAGCTCAAAAACGGTGTAGAAAAACTGTGTACTTTGTACATTAGTTTGTGCAAAAATATCTATATTAGAGAAATCTTAACATTCGTGTGTTAAGAGAAATTACATATAAAATTCACGTGTTAAGGGGGAATTGAATATGAAAATAAATGCAAATTTTTAGGGTGTTTTTTTTAAAAAAATTCACAGACTGATGAGAAAATTGGACAGAATGAACTTAACTGAAATGGACCAGACATAGATTGGATCATCCATCCATAGCCTCACAAAACAGCATTGCCTCCAAACTGTAACACTCACTTCCAGCACAGACCATTGTGTATTCTCTTAGAGTGACCTCATTGATTAATTCAAGCTGAGATTTACCTTGATAAACAGCTTTAAATCCAGGTGAACCTATGCTGTCATCAGACTGCAAATGGAGCCACATCTGGTTGCTCATGCTCACAATAAGGTCAGGAACACTAGAGCCTGTCAGCCTGTGAATAAGGGAAACAGTAAAGTCATTTACAGGTTCTGCCATGTCATATCTGGATTATGAGCCACAACCTCTATCCTTGAGTTACAGAACAATTACTCCACAGCAGCCATTATTTTCAGAGAAAATTGCTGAACAAATCCAAACTAGGACAAAACTACGAAGTAAGATTTTAAGCAAAAACCATAAATTATCCTGAGATTAAAATTCATGTTAGATTTTTATCTGCTTACATGTTAAGGGGTAAATCAGAGGCTCACAACCTGAATGAGTCAACTCATCTGGCAACTTGTGAACAACACAGATTTGTCAGCAATGATGGGAAGAGAGAAAACAATTACTGAATTTTTACTGATGAAACCACAACACTCTCATGTCAAGAAAAGAATAGAAGGAACATAATTGTTCTTCTGTAAAGCCTTTGCAGGTTCTTGTTTTTTTATGTTATATGGACTTTCTCTATGGAATTCATGACACATTTGCCATATAGCAACCTACTAAAGCACACGTTACACCGTGCAAAAAGAGCCCCTCAAGTGTCCAACAAACATTTTAAAAGTTCCACTAAGAGGAAAGTCATTCTCTCTGGCCTGAAAAAAAAAAGATCAACAGCATAATCCCTAAGTATCAGTGCAACCCCCACAGAAGTAATTTGCTACTGAAGATAATTGGGGTAATTTACTACTCTTTGAAAGGGTAGATGTAAAAGCCATCAGGCCAAATCCCAGATTAGCCTTGCAATTCAGAGAGTGTCCTTGGAATGTCACTGTCCTTCAACTCAACCTATTCCAAAACATGAATGCAAATGTAAAAGGGAATCGTAAAGAATTCAGTGCACTGAAAATTGCAGTATAATGCTAAATTAGAAATATTCATTCAGTTATTTATTTGAAGCATTGTTATGCTGTGCTTGGAGAACATGATCTTAAAGGCTAGCATTAACTACAATCACTGAAAATTCTTCCTACAGAAGGGTAGCCTTTACCATACACTGTTTGGTGTTGAAATAATCAAATCGTGCAAATACATGCACTGAGAAAGAGGAATCGTAACATATATTTGTCAGTAGGTTAAGTCCAGCTTCCTCCTTTTTTCAGAAAACTGGTAACAGATGCACTAATTGGTGAATTGAGCATTGATTCAATAAATTGTTTTGCCACACCCCACATGTCTGCACACCATGCTTATTAATGCGTATTAATTTAATTGAATGTTCATTTCTGAGCTTATTTAAAACACACACACACACACAGTTCTTTCAAAGTTAAAAACCTTTCAGAGAGCGAGAAGTGTCTTTCCTATGTCATCAGAAGCCAACAAATCAGCCCCATGAATCAATCAAACACTCTTCTCATCTAATAATCCTGATTCAGACTCTCTCTCTCTCTCAATACTCTCAGTTCTCTCAAATCTTACCCCCCAATCAATCCTGTCAGCTCTCTCTGTCAGAAACATATATACATTCCATTCACTCTCTAGCTCCTCCCACTCTTACACAGCCAGCTAATCCAGGCACTCCAGCCAGCCAGCCACTCAACACTCACCTTCCATTCGGGCACACAGCCAGCCAATCCAGGCACTCCCCCACAACCAGCCAATCACTCTATACTTTTCAAGACCTATAATCACAAACAGTAAGTACATTTCGGCCTAGTTATTTTCTTTACCTGTTATTGTTCTTAACACTTTTAAAAGATATAAACAAATCCATATCACAAACAATAAACTTTGCAATATATTTACAACCACAGACAGTAGAACATCACAAATACAACATCACACACTTCCACATTGGCTCATCACTCAAATTCTGAACATCTGGATACACCCAAACTTCAGGGCTGTTTTCATGATGCCATACTGGTGCCACCTCAACCCCACGCTTTCCGTCTCCCGGGGCATCATCATGTAATCCCAATGCCGGGGAGGGAGCACAAGGTTTCTGGGCAGGTCCTGGGCAGGTCCTCCCACCCTCTTCCTGGTGGAAGGCGACCAATTGCTAGCCACCTTTCACCAGGCTCCAGCCCTGGGTAGGCTCCAGATTGGCCATGAAGTGACGTTACATGGCGGAAGTGCCTTGTTGATGTCACTCCCTTTGAAAAGTCTGGGTAAATCCTCAACTTTTTTCAAATCAGAGCATTGTAGGGAAGCCTTGTGATGGCTGTGAAGCTGCACCTGCATCGTCTAACCAACAGGGCACATATCCACAGCCACTGCTGGTCTTTCCCCATGTGTAGTCAGCCCCTTCCTTTCTAGCTGGACTCAGCAGCAGGGCTGGAAAGTGGTTAAAATAAAGAGGGATTGCCATCCCACCCAAAACTTGATCTGTAGAATATTAGAAAATGTTTACATTATGTGTTATTTGCTCTCCATTTTTCAGGATATGTTTGATCCCAGAGATCTGTTCCTCCTCTCCATACACTTCCTGTGTAGTTTTTGGACTGAAAACGTACCACTTACCTGTAAGGTAAATATGAGTTTTTAAAATGAAAGTAAAAAGTGAACCCTTCTCTAGACCATGTAATCGAAGGAGTGAAAGAACAAAAAGGGCAAGGCAGAGGGGACAAGTAATGTCATACTTACACATACAACACTGTCCTGGTATCTCCCACTTTTCCAGCATCTCCAACTGTAAGGGTATCATATCCTCTTTCCAGCTCAAATTCTTCAAAGGCAAGCTTAATGACCTAGTAGAATTAAAAAGGTACACATTCGTTAATTGAGTATGTTTTTAAAAAAAGGAATTGCCAGCATGATTTGCAATGTGGTATACCTTTGAGCAAGCTTAGCATATGTGCAGTACATTTCTCCTGATATCTACTCTGCAGCAAGACATATTGATTTAATGGGACTTACTCCCAGGCAGCGTTAATTACTGTAGCAATGTGTAAGGCATGAAGACTTTGATATTTGTAGTCATATAGAATGAATAATAAAAGTAAATACAGAGAAATGTATTTGTCTCCAAGAAGTCTTATTGAAAATTACTGGTTTAAGTTGCAAGACTACATAAAATTATTTACCATAAAATTATTTATCATTTTAAAATGAAAAAAATGAATTACATCATAGTATAATACAATAGGTTATAACAAAAGAGGGGGCAATATATAAAAATGTTGCAACCCTAATAGATGTAGTCCATCAAAACATCTACACATTGTCAGGGTCTGATGCAAACCTATAAAATGCCCTCCTTTCCCCAAAACATCTTTTTGTTTACCTTTTTTCAAAAACTGACAAGAAAGGTCTTGTTAGTTTTGGAAAATTAGACTACTGATTGGTAGCCTTTTCCTTTTTTTAGTTTCTGGTGAGTATGGTCTTTAGGTTTTTGAATACTTGCATTTATAGCCACAAATGACAATGTGTATATTATTCATTTTTGCTCATTTTTGCAGTTCTTGATTGTTTTAGAAAAATGCATACAATGGTCCTGTTCAGACATAACTTGGGGAAGAGTGGTTAGGCTCCCACCACGCATGTACTAACCACCCTGCCTAACCACCTTCCATCCTTCTTGAGCACATGTAGCTTCTCCTTGCACTACTGTGGGGTACAGGAACAGCCACTCTTCTGTAACTGCTTGGAGAATCATGGGAAGAGGTTTTCATGCCTCTTGGCTATTTGGCAGGCAGGGGTGTTTTACCCTTAACCGGTACCTACAGGTGTTTGTGCCTGGGAGTGCGGACAGTTCAAGGTCACTGTGGAATCGAAAATATCTTTGTTCCCCATTAGGGATGTTGCAGGCATCATCTCTAGCAGGGAACAAATCTACAATTTAATATCATTTTCCTCCCTCATAAGCTCCAGTACAGTGTACTGCCCACTCCTTGCACTTTCTCGAACCCTGTACATTGCAAGGTCTGCCAAGGTTCTCACGCAGAGGGAGAAAGGCTTGAACCAGTGCAAGATTGTGACCATAAAACATGTTTAGTAATACAAAATAACAAAAAAGTGCCAAGCCCATAACCCAAACAGTATTCGTTAGGATGTTCACACATGACCAAGAAACATTGAACCCATACAGATGGCCATTTTACCACATGTTCTATTACATTTGTGTAAGTGATGTGTGCCAAAATAACAACACTTCGCAGAATTGTACAGGTGAATGAGCTAACCCTAAGGTAGTCTGGTTATCTGTCTCATCTCAATATTGGGCACTCCCACAGATCCCAATTCAACAAACACACATTCATCGAGGAAAAAGAGGAAAAGAAAGAAAGAGAAAGAAAGAAAGAAAGAAAGAAAGAAAGAAAGTGAAAGAAAGGGTACACAGAACAAAGGGCCCACATGAGAAGTCAGTTCATCAAGAATCACAGCATGTTGTTTACACCTTGGCTGCTAACCACCTTCCAACAATTCGAGTATTGGTAGGCTGACCATATGAAAAGGAGGTCAGGGCTCATGTAACTTTAACCGTTGTAGAGAAAAGGGAATTTCAGCCAGGGTCATTTGTATGCTATTAGTTCCTGGTGAAATTCCCTCTTCATCACAACAGTTAAAGGTGCAGGCACTATACTAGAGTGACCATATACAAAAGAAGGCAGGGCCCCTGCAACTTTAACTGTTGCGTTGAAGAGGGAATTTCACTAGGAACTAATTGCATACAAATGACACTGGCTGAAATTCCCTTTTCTCTACAACTGTTAAATTTACATGAGCGCTGTCTTCCTTTTCACCTGGTCAGTCTAAGTATTGGTGCAGTAGCAGCCGTTTGTAGGCTCCTGTGTAATCAGGATATTGATAAGATTAATTGAAAAGAATCCCAAAGAGGCTTATACATTTCAAAGAAATACACTCAAACTATTTCTGAAATATGTGACCATTGTGAATTGAGCACCATGTTGTTGCTGTTTTCCAATTTATGATGGGAAGGGGAGATATTACTAGGTAGGATTTTTGTTTGTTTGTTTGTTTGTTTTGTGGACCAAAGCCACTTTCAAAATCTAAATTAAACACCAATTTCTCAGTTGGTTATCAACCCTGCTATCCAGACTCATGGTTCAAAAACAAACAAATAAACACCAAAACTAATGTGGTACATTTTAAGAACGGTTTTAAAACATGTTCAGGGTCATAGAACTTGTACAGAGATGGAATAAGTATTTACAGTTTGGGATGAAGAGGATTAAAAAAAATTAGAAATTATTTTAATAGAATCTGAACATGCCATTTGTATGACTGTTAGGGGCACTAATAAAAAAATATATATATAATTAAAACAGCAAATCATATTCAACTTCATTTGACTGAATGCCAGAGTTTGACTTCAGTGATTTATTAAATGTCCGCATTTTATAGTCTGCATTTGTAAACCTCCTATATTCAAACGTAATTATTAACTGTAATGAAATACCATGAAGGTTGAATAATACATATTTACACCCTCTCATGAACCTAGGTGAGGGCAAAGATTAACAGGAAAATACTTTATAATACAACTGGAGTTACTGTGGCTTATAATGCAATAGGGTGTGTGTGTGTGTGTGTGTGAAAGAGAGAGAGAGAGAGAGAGAGAGAGAAGTACCTAGAGATATAAATTCAGCTATTCCCTTTCAATTAGGGATGTGTATCATATCGTTAAAATGTCCAATAATGATATGATAAGGTCATTATCGGACATCCAATTAACGATAACAATATGATAGAAAAACCTCCGATAAATATCTGATCCCAAAATTTTCAGCCCCATTATATCAGATTTTTTTCGGATTACCGGACCGCCATGTAAATAAACCTATAACTTCTGTATTTTCAAAGTTAGAAGGTTGAAACTTGGTCATAGTGCTTATGGGGTACGCTTGAGTATGTGTATGAAATTTGAGATCGATCCCTCCAACCCTCGATTTTATATGAATTTATTAAAGATCGTGCTCGTTCTGAAGCTGGTTGACCGGGCCTCACTTTCAGAACAAGCACGATCTTTTAAAAAATCATAGAAAATCGAGGGTTTGAGCAATTGCTCTGATTTTTTTCACAAATGACCAGCCAGATCCCATTTTCAATGTTCCACAAGTTTCAAGTTTTTATCTTTAAAAATGAAGACGTTACAACTGGGGGCTTTTGGGGGACCCCCAATAACTTTTTAATTTGAAAAGATAGAGACATGAAACTTTTTGGACATTGCAGATTGGATCTTGCTAGTCCTGGCTCCCCATGTTTCATGTCATTGTCATTTCAAATAAAAAAAATTATGCACACGTTTCCCTCAATGTAAACTTATGGGAAAAAAGCAGACAACAAGATGACAGTATGGAGGCCTGGTCAACCCACTGTCAATAAAGTTGCACAATCTTGAATAAATTCATATAAAATCGAGGGTTGGAGGGATCGATCTCAAATTTCATTCACATATTTAGGCATACCCCATAAACACTGTGACCAAGTTTCAAGCCTCTAACTTTTAAAATACAGAAGTTATAGGCATTTTTCTTTAAAAATTCAGCTCTATAGGGCACAATGGGGCTGCAAATTATTGTATTTCTGGAAATACAATGCGATTTATCTCTGATATAATCCAATCCGAATTTTTTTAAAAAAGTGATTTTCGATAATGATACGATATGATAATTTCGGGCATGCACACCCCTACTTTCAATAATAAAAATCATCACATCAATTAAGCAAACTACAGTGGAAATATGACATAGTATAATCACTTTAGGTGATTTGAGCTAGTTATTAATAAGATTTTAAGAATAACAGGGAAGAATTTCTTAAGTCCTGAAGGACAATGGGAGGCAATAGACTTAAGGTAAGGGCAGGCTACTTTTCTATATCAAGGGCTGTATTTCCTGAGATCAATCTCTCAAAGGCTGCATGCCGGCAATCAGCAGGGCCAGAACTGTTGGTTCAGTGAGCGAGAAAGACTCACCCCTCACTCACGCTGTCTTTCCACACACACAGAAACACTATCCCTCCATTCACACTCCTTAATAAAAATCCATTCATTCATGCCCTACCTCATCTAACTATCCAATTGGTCTCTCTCTCTCGATCTCTCTCGTATACATATGCTCCCCCACCCATGCACCCCCCCATTCATTCATCCACACCACCATCTGTCCTTTTCTCTGTATTCCACCCTTCTCTTCCCCTCCCCTTACAACATTCAGCTACAGGAATGTCAGGCCTGTTTCCTCAGAAAACCAAACAAAAAACCAAAAAACACATAACCCACACAATGAAAAACATGACATGAAAGAGAGAATGAAGGCCTGCAAAGCAGTTTTGTCAGGCAGATTACAGTGGAGCCTCTGGGTCCTTCTTTCTAGAGGCTCTTTAGGTCACTCTACTGGATGCGTCTCAGTCCTGTATTCACTCACTGGCACTGCCCCACCAGTGCAAGATTTGTTGTTCCCCATCCACCCTCCTTCCTTCCCCAATGCCACTGTAGCTCAATGCTGGTCTGTTTGCTTCTTTGTGGTTTTTTTTTCCAACTGCAATTGTTTTTTTTAAAAAATTGCAGCTCACCACCACCACCACACACTTGCAAAGTGCATCACTCTCTCCAGACAAGCTCCACACTTTCAAAAGTGGTCCTGTTCTCAGTGTTGGGGGGAAATTCAATGGCAATAGAAAGGGGGAAATTCAGCAGGGGTGAATAGGGCATTCATGGGCCACAGAGGCCAATTGTGAGTGCCACATGCAGACTGTGGGCCAGGGTTTGCCCACATGTGACTTAAATTCTGACGATAGTATCTTGATGGACAATATATAATCATTTGTTATGTGCACTTGCAAGGATATTAACTATTTAAATGTACAATACCAACAACCTATATATATATATATATACACACACACACACTTTTTTAAATAGAACAAACATTAAAGGAAATTGCAAATATGTAAATAATATCATTTAGTGTCCCTAATTCAGCTAAATTTAGTGGAATTAAGTCCCATTGAACCCAATGGAAAAAGATAGTTGTAGCTAATGGAAGTGTCACTGCTTGACATGAGATGTGCAGCATAATCCTCAGACTTAAACACCACTGAATTTAAACAGACTCACTCCAATGTAAATACCCCTAAGAACAAATACCTTCAGCTGGATTTGGATCCATTTCAAACATTACATATGAAAGAAAAAAATATTTTGTATGAAAAGTGTTTGTAAAATTGCAAACTCAAGATCACCTGATGGTCTATGATGCAGTAATACAAGAAATAAGTTGCACGTCTATTCTGACATCTTTTCCAATTAGTTTATCTATTTTACAGCCTTCCACTGAAGTCTGTGGCGGCTAATAGGGCTGTGCACAGACCCCCGATCCGACTCAGATCCAATCCAGATCCATGCACAGCACTTCCTCCTGCTCTCCCCGCTCTCCCCCTCTCCCCCTCTCCCTGCTTACCTGCTGCCTCCTCCACATTATCCTCTCTCTTCGCTGTGTGCCACCGCATTTCCCGCTCGCATCGGGTGATGATGTCATCCACCGTGACTAGCAAATGCAGCATTCTAACCAATTAGAGCACCACATTTGCCGATCGTGGCGGGTGACATCATCACCTGACGCGAGCAGGAAATGCGGCGGCACACAGCGTGGAGATAGGATGACGGGATGACACGGAGGAGGCAACAGGTAATCAGAGAGAGCGGGAGAGTGGGAGGGAGTGCTGTGACTGGATCCAAATCAGATCCGGATCATGGATCTGATCCAGCCCAATCTGGGCCCGATCTGGTTCAGATCCGGAGACCTGGATCAGCCCGATCCACTCCAGATTCGGGATCTGGATCCATGCACAGCCCTAGCAGCTAAGCATTTTTTTAAAGTTTAAACCATTCCATCATAGTATTATTTAATTTTGTTCTAAGAACAAATGATTATCATTGGACTGAGAAGCAAATAATTTCCAGCCATAAGACCATGCCTTCTCCCTATAAAAGGGGAAAATTTCAAATGCATCATCAGGAGAACAATCATGTGATGTCTTCAAACTATTTAATAGTCTTGTGTTTTATGGTATCACCAGTGACTTGGATCCAATGTCACAGCTTTCTTAACGGTGCAAAGGGCTGCAGAAAGAAGGGGGAGATGGGCAAAACCCTTTTCCATGAGTGGAACGCCACTCACAGTGGCTAAGATCAAAGCCAGGATGTTTTAATAAGGTGAATTAGTGTGCTGAATTTTGCAAAAGAAGCATGCTTTTAAAAGTGCCTCAGTGGCTCAGAAAGTTGCACCTAAAGACATTTCAAATGTAAAATGTGTATTACAAATAGTATAATCCATTTAAATAATTTGAAATACACTCAAATGTCAGGAGTTGAGATGGAAACTAATGGAAAAGGAGTCTTCTGATGGATCCAACAGTAAGGTTGAATAAAATTTGTAAAAATGTACAGTGTAATCCTTAAACTCTGGTGCTACAGCTAAAACCACCTTATCATAAAACACAATTGATAATTTAATAAGTTCTTTTTGTGACTTTATAGCTTTAAAACACTCTTGCTCTTTACCCTCTGTAAAAAAAATGTTGAACTGAATTCAATTGTACTGTTATATGTTCAGTTCTGTGCATCTTTAAATACCACAAAGACATATTCAGAAAAGAGGGTTTTTTTAATTGTCTGTAAGGCAGAGTTTTACCAGTACAGAATAAATGGAATACCATAGGTCACATTACAGACAACTAATGCGAAGGAAAGATCTATGGGTGGATGGTCAATTTGCTTTTGTTTGACCATTCCTTTAAGCTGCTATGGTATGTGATACAATGTTATTCACCCTCACAGGTAGGTTGGGCTGAGAGTCTGTGACTGGCCCAATGTCACCCATTGGGTCTCCATGGCAAAGTGATGACTAGAACCCGGATCTCCCGACTCCCAGTCCAACACTTTAGCCACTACATCACACTCTTCATGCCAGCCCTAATGGAACAGGAACCCTAGAATTCTCCTAATCAGAGGCAGACACTTAGTGATAATTCATGATGTGACACTAGCTTTCTCTTTCTTTTGTATTGACACTTACTTACCTTCTTTTGCATGTGTTGAAGTCCTCTTGACTTTCAAGGATACACATAAGTTCTGACAGAGAATATATATTCCAGTGCATTGTTCTCAAAAATGTGCAACATTTGCGTAACGTGTATAGCCTCTGACCATGTAACAGTATGCTGAGCCATCACATAGGCTAATATAGGTGTCTAATTCAAACTCTAGTCAGCCTGCACTGGTAAACAGAAGAGTTCCTGTCATCTCACTTAGACATCATTTGCAATGAATATGCAATGAAGATGTTCAGTAAATGCTGCATTAAAATGTAAAGAGAATCACAGAACAGAGTTGCTGCAGTTTTCCCCCTGCAGTATTATGTGACTTACTTTTAAAGCAGACTTTTGAGATTTATAGTTACTGACTTTTTTGGGGAAATCATATTTATTTAAAAGTGTAATTTACTAACAATAAAGCAAATTTGCTCATATAAAGTTTGGCACACACCAGTGAACCCAAGGAAGTGTTTTTCAAACTAAATATATAGAAATCAAGACTGTGATGCTAATCCCAAGGACCTTGATATAATTCTATGAACATCCAAATAAATTTGTATGTGTTCAAGGAGGCAGCTCTTTGCCAGAGAGAGAAAACCAAGAGATTAGAATAAGGTGGAAGAGATTCAGGGCAGTTGTCAAGCAGAGGAGGGCCAGGATCCTCTGGAATAATGGGCTCAAGTTATAGGAAGTCAGATACCAGCTGGACATCAGGAAAAACTTCCTGACTGTTAGAGCAGTACAACAATGGAAACAATTACCTAGGGAGGTCGTGGGCTCTCCCACTCTAGAGGCATTCAAGATGCAGCTGGACAGCCATCTGTCAGGTATACTGCTTTAAGGTGGAATCCTGCATTGAGAAGGGGGTTGGACTCGATGGCCTTATAGGCCCCTTCCAACTCTACTATTCTATGACTCTATGAGGTTGAGAAGAGGAAAAGGGCTGGCATTAAACCACACTAAGAAAAAAATGTGGTCAACAGGACATGGATTAAAACTACCTCAAAGAGAGTAGCTGCACTCCAAAATAAGACCAAGGAAGCTAAAGCAAACCAAATAGGAACTAGGGATGTGCACTGGATCGGACCCGATCCACGATCCGAGTCCGGTCCAGTGGGAAATCGGATAAATTATCCGATTTCCGATCCCGCAGCTGGATCGGCCGATCCAATCTGAACCGGTCCGAAAAAGCTCCGAACCGGTTCGGCGGATCGGCGGATCGGCGGGCGCCCACTGGCGCCCACCGCCGCTTCCATTGGCGGGCGCCAGCGGGCGCCCGCCGATGAAAGTGGACAGCGGGGGGGGGGGGAGGAGGGGGGCACTTACCTTCTCGGCCCGGTGGCTCCCGTCCGGCGCCGGCGCCTACTACTACTAGCAGGCTCCGCGGCCTGCTCTAGGGTGGCGCGCCGGGTGATGTCATCACCCGGCGCGCTACTCTAGAGCAGGCCGCGGAGCCTGCTGGTAGTAGTAGGCGCCGGCGCCGGACGGGAGCCACCGGGCCGGGAAGGTAAGGAGGGGGTGCGTGGAGGGGAGGAGGGGGCGCGCGGAGGGGGGAGGGGGGAGGGGGGCCCTTACCTTTCCGGCCCGGCGGCTCCCGTCCGGCGCCGGCGCCTACTATTCCCAGCAGGCTCCGCGGCCTGCTCTAGGGTGGCGCGCCGGGTGATGTCATCACCCGGCGCGCTACTCTAGAGCAGGCCGCGGAGCCTGCTGGTAGTAGTAGGCGCCGGCGCCGGACGGGAGCCGCCGGGCCGGAAAGGTAAGGAGGGGGTGCGTGGAGGGGAGGAGGGGGCGCGCGGAGGGGGGAGGGGGGCCCTTACCTTTCCGGCCCGGCGGCTCCCGTCCGGCGCCGGCGCCTACTATTCCCAGCAGGCTCCGCGGCCTGCTCTAGGATGGCGCGCCGGGTGATGTCATCACCCGGCGCGCTACTCTAGAGCAGGCCGCGGAGCCTGCTGGAAGTAGTAGGCGCCGGCGCCGGACGGGAGCCGCCGGGCCGGAAAGGTAAGGAGGGGGTGCGTGGAGGGGAGGAGGGGGCGCGCGGAGGGGGGAGGGGGGCCCTTACCTTTCCGGCCCGGCGGCTCCCGTCCGGCGCCGGCGCCTACTATTCCCAGCAGGCTCCGCGGCCTGCTCTAGGATGGCGCGCCGGGTGATGTCATCACCCGGCGCACTACTCTAGAGCAGGCCGCGGAGCCTGCTGGAAGTAGTAGGCGCCGGCGCCGGACGGGAGCCGCCGGGCCGGAAAGGTAAGGAGGGGGTGCGTGGAGGGGAGGAGGGGGCGCGCGGAGGGGGGAGGGGGGAGGAGGGGGCGCGCGGAGGGGGGAGGGGGGAGGGGGGCCCTTACCTGCCCGGCCCGGCGGCTCCCGTCCGGCGCCGGCGCCTACTACTACCAGCAGGCTCCGCGGCCTGCTCCAGGGTGGCGCGCCGGGTGATGTCATCACCCGGCGCGCTACTCGAGAGTAGGCCGCGGAGCCCGCTGGTAGTAGCCGCCGGCGCCGGACGTGCCGAGAAGGTAAGTGGCGGGGAAGGGGGCTTACCCCCCCCCCGGAGCCGTCCGCTTCTATCCGCTGGCGCCCGCGGGCGCCAGCGGATGGAAGCAGGCGGCCCCAGGGGGGGTAGGGAGCGCGGGGGAGGGGGTTTACCTGCCGGGGCCGTCCACAGCGGACGGCCCCGGGGGGGGGAGGGAGTTAGGCCCCCCCTTACCCACCCGCCGCCATTTTTTCCTCATAGACTTGCATTGCAATGCAAGTCTATGGGGAAAAAAATGGCGGCCGATCCAAAAATTTCCGATTTTTGGATCGGGATCGGACTCGATCCGGTCCGGGGGGCCTCCGATTTTGTCCGAACCGGTCCGGGACAAAATTGGAGGTCCCGATCCGGGTCCCGATCCGATCCGGGGGGTCCGTGCACACCCCTAATAGGAACCCTCTCCATAAATTTCTGTGGGCTTCCACTTGTCAGACATAATTCTAATCAAATCAGCGTAACTTCACTAATGTGAAACTGATGAGAGACGGCAAAAACATGCCTGGTCTGCGTTTTGCCTTCACATACCTCTAGCTAAATGTCAACTGACAATATGTTTGTTGAGGCTATGTGGTTGCATTGCCATTTGTTATTATTTATTAGCATGACTAAATCTATGTATGGTAAAGTAATAATAAATGTCATGTTTTGACAGCTGTGCTGGTTCGTGGCTGCAGATAATAGGTGTCACCACCATGAGTTAATTTTGATGAAGAAGTAAGCAACCAGAAAGAACAAATTGCAAATGCTGAAAATAAAATGTACTAAAAATAAGTACTTAACCCACCAAGGTAATTGTATAATCAATCACAGAAGCAAGAAGCCTTTTCCTGACCTGCTAAACCTACATTGTGCTGAAGCATGCTTCTCCTGAAACTGCACCAGTGCAAATAATTTCCCCATAAATGGTAAAAAAAACCCAGAAGCTCTGAACCCTTATCAAGTATTATAGGGATATGAAAAAAATAATCCTCACATAGTAAAACAAAATGTAATGATAAAAATGAATTAACAGCAACCACCTCTCAGCTGCAACGAATTTGAATTGAGCAGAACACAGGGAGCAGGGCAGATATCACATGCCATTAAAATCACTCTCAAAAGTTAACACACTATAGCAGGGGTCCTCATGAGGCCATGGCCATGCTCTGTAGCAGGGATGCATAACCTTGCTGGTCCTGGTGCAGCCTGTGAAGCGAGCAACATCCATAGCTCATAAGTGGTACTTTCCTGGTGAGAGTAAGGCAGGATCTACACTATTGCTTTAAAGTGGTTTACAACAGTAGTGACAACTGTTGGGGCCCAGGACACACTCCATATACAATTTTCAACCCATTTTCAAAGTGTCATATCCTGCTTGGTGTAGATCTGGCCCAAGACATGAAGAACCGTCATTTGATAAGAAACACCACTCTAATATTGTTCATTTAGAAAGTGGTAGATCTAAATTGTTGCAATTATTGTCAAAAGGCCAATTTGTGAATACAGCTGACAAGCAAGGGACTGCCATGTACAAAATAAATAGATAAATAATTAAAATTTGCACCACAATCCTACACATGTCTACTAGGAAGGAATTCCCATTTATTTCAATGATGTTTCCTCACAGATAAGTGAATTGAGAGAGGACTGCAGCTTTAAAGAAGTTTCCCATCAGTTCTATAATAACAGGGAAAGGACACTGTTTTATTTATTCAATTTCTACCAACAATAAGTGTGCATGCACTGTTTTATATACAATAGTAGTGAAGAAATAAAGAATGAGATGATGGATGAGAAAAGCATGCCAATGTAATATAGCTGGAAAAACACAAATACAGTCATAAGATATGTTAAGTGAATTATTTCCAATGGGGGGAACTGAACAAGAGCCTAGGAGAGTAGATGCAATCCATGGTGCTTACCCACTCAGCTGGTTTGCACAACCATTACTGCCCCAAATGGCTTATTTAAACCACGGTGGTTTGCAGAGTGGCCATTTTGAACATTCAAGCTGTAGCGAGTTGTTATTGGGGATGGGTGAACTCACCCCCAGTCCACACTTGCTGTGCACATTGAGCAGCCCATGGGTGCCCACTTCCTCAACCAAGGATGGTCATTGCAGGGAGTGCTGGAGTGCTGCTGGGTCTGAGCCTGAGCCTGATGAGTGTTTGTCTGCCCCGCCTAGGCTGACCAGATAAAATCCAGGTCAGGGCTTATGTAACTTTAACAGTTGTAGAGAAAAGGGAATTTCAGCCAGTGTCATTTGTATGCAATTAGTTCCTGGTGAAATTCTCTCTTCATCACAACAGTTAAAGTTGCAGGCACTATACTAGAGTGACCATATACAAAAGAAGGCAGGAACCCTGCAACTTTAACTGTTGTGATGAAGAGGGAATTTCACCAGGAACTAATTGCATACAAATGACACTGGATGAAATTCCCTTTTCTCTACAACTGTTAAAGTTAAATGAGCCCTGACCTGGATTTTATCTGGTCTCCCTAGTCCCGCCCATCTCCACAGGTATTTCAGCCTTCAGGCTGCTGAAGGCACGAGCAAAAGGGCTCTCTGCCTGAGGCTCTCAGCCGTGGGAATGAAGCCGTCGGACCAAAACTGCCGCTGTGGATGAAGAGCACAAGAGAGGAGAGCCACCTGCATCCCACCCTTCCTTCCAGCTGACCACAATGTGTAGGGGCAAAGGGAGATATGGCGTTGGCAGGGCGATGTGCCGTTACAGGGGAAGGAGAGATAGATATTTAACACCCATCTTACCTTCCGGTTGCTCTGCCAACCCGAGGAACTTGGAGAACGAACCAGGCCACCCACAGAACCTCTCCTTGCTCCTATGTAATGCCAGGTCAGTTAAAAATAAAACAAATATCATCCACGACCTTCTTTTAGATGAGGAGGCTGACCTGGCATGCTTCACAGAGACCTGGCTGGGAGATGACAGTGGCCTGACATTGGCCCAGGCCCTCCCAGCTGGGTACTGTGTTAGTGAGCAGGTGAGGGAAAGTGGGCGGGGGAGACAGAGTAGCTGTGGTCTATAGGGATAATCTTAACCTGACCAGACTTCCTGTTCGTGAATTGAATCACATCGAGTATGTGCACCTGAGTCTGAAGACCAGGGATAGACTAGGGATTCTCTTAGTGTACCAGCCACCCCACTGCCTATCAGACTCCCTGGCCGAGCTCACGGAACTGGTCTCAGAGCTGGTGTTGGATTTGCCCAGGCTTTTGGTCCTGGGCGACTTCAACATCCCATTCGAGACTGGTTTGTCAGGTGCAGCTCAGGAGTTCATGGCATCCATGACAACCATAGGCTATCCCAATTGGTCTCTGGACCCACACATTCAGCGGGTCACACCCTCAATGCTGTTTTCAGTTCTGAATAGACGGATCTGTGGGTGGAGGTGACTAATACCTCCGTGTTGTCATGGACAGACCATTTTCTGGTCAGGGTTAGTATCATGGCTACCACCCGCCCCTGCAGGGGTGGTGGACCTATTAAGATGGTCCGCCCTCGCAGGCTGATGGATCCTTCTGGATTCCAGAAAGCCTTGGAGGGTTCTATGGCTGGTATCGCTGACAATCCTGTAGAAGCCCTGGTCGATAGATGGAATCAAGTCCTAACTAGGGCTATCGACACAATCATCCCCCAAACGTCCTCTCCGACCCGCTTCTAACAGAGTGCCCTGGTATACAGAAGATCTCAGGGAGTTGAAGTGGAAAGGATGACGACTGGAGCGCCGATGGCGGAAAACACAACTTATATCCGACAAGACACGACATAGAGAACATCTTCGTTCCTATGGGGTGGCAATACGTGCAGCGAAGAAAGCTTTCTTCTCTGCGCGCATTGCGTCTGTGAATTCGCGTCCAGCAGAACTGTTCGGGGTGGTGAGGGGTCTAACCCGGGCACCTTCCCCCCTGAATCCGATCTTAGAGCCTTCGGCGGTTCACTGCGATGCCTTTAACAATCATTTCACAGATAAAATCTCTCGGATAAGAGCCGACTTAGATGCCGTCGTTATAGCAGAGGCTGACGATGGAGTGTCCAGCGACTCCGTGAGTAGAATTACACTGGATCAGTTTCAGTTGGTGAGTAGCGAGGACGTGGACAAGCTGCTTGGATGAGTTGGGAGGACGACTTGCCCTCTCGATCCCTGTCCTTTATGGCTGGTCGCCCAGGGAGGAGATGCAGTTAGATTGCAATTACAATATATTATTAATGCATCTCTCAGGGAGGGGAGTTTTCCATCATGTTTAAAAGAAGCGGTAGTACGGCCACTTCTAAAGAAGCCCTCCCTGGACCCCCTGGACTTTAATAACTACAGACCGGTATCAAACCTTCCATTCTTGGGCAAGGTGATCGAGAGGGCGGTTGCCTTTCAACTCCAAGTAGTTTTGGATGACACTGATTTTCTAGACCCATTTCAAACTGGCTTCAGAGCGGGATACAGAGTTGAGACTGCTATGGTCGCCTTAGTGGATGATCTACGCCTGAGTATTGACAGGGGGAGTGTGTCCCTGTTGGTACTTCTGGACCTCTCAGCGGCATTCGATACCATCAACCATGGTATCCTTCTGGAATGCCTGAGGGGATTGGGACTCGGGGGCACTGTGCTTCAGCGGTTCCGGTCCTACCTCTCGGGCAGGTTCCAGATGGTGATGCCTGGGGATAGCTGCTCCACAAAGAAGGAGCTGCTGTGTGGCGTACCGCAAGGTGCCATCCTTTCCCCAATGCTCTTTAACATTTATATGAAACCGTTGGGAGAGATCATCCGGAGGCATGGGGCGGGGTGCTATCAGTATGCTGATGACACCCAAATATATTTCTCTATGCTTTCGATAACAGCGTCAGCTAAGGATAGTGTGTCTCCTCTGAATGAATGCTTGGAGGCGGTAATGGGCTGGATGAGGAAAAACAAACTGAAGCTGAATCCAGACAAGACGGAGGTGCTTGCTGTTAAAGGGCACAACCTGGGTTTGGAGGTTTGTCAACCGGTTCTGGATGGGGTTACACTCCCCCTGAAAGACTGTGTTCGCAGCTTGGGGGTGCTCCTGGATCCGTCGCTCCAAATGACAGTCCAGATAGATGTGACGGCCAGGAGTGCCTACTATCAGCTTCGTCAGATACGCCAGCTGTGCCCCTTCCTAGAGTTGGAAGACCTAAAGACGGTAGTACACATGCTGGTAACTTTGAGGGTCGACTTCTGCAATGCGCTGTACATAGGGCTACCTCTGTGCCTAGTCCGGAAACTTCAACTAGTTCAAAATATGGCAGCCAGGTTGGTCACCGGCAGCTTTAAAATTGCTCCACTGGCTGCCAATCAGTTTCCGGGCGAAGTATAAAGTGTTGGTTATTACCTTTAAAGCTCTACATGGTTTGGGTCCAGGTTACCTACATGATCACCTTCTCCCATACAATCTGCCCCGCACGCTCAGGTCCTCTGGGAAGAATTTACTACAGTCGGCCAAGACTAGGCTGACAACTGTTACCCAGAGGACCTTTTCTTCTGCTGCTCCCAGACTGTGGAATGACCTGCCGAAGGAGACTCGTCAACTTAACAGTCTTTTAGAATTTAAGAAAGCCATAAAGACTGTTCTCTTCTAGCGGGCATATCCAGTGGAATGTTTTTAGGATGTTTTTAGGATGTTTTAATGCAGTTTTAATAATGTGTGTCATGTTTTAATCAGTTTTATGTATTTTATTATATTGTTGTTCCCCGCCTCGATCCAAACAGAGAGGCGGGTAAGAAAGAAATTATTATTATTATTATTATTATTATTATTATTATTATTATTATGGTGGCTCAGCCTTTTCCTAAAAGATCATTTGCTTAAAGGCAGCCATAAAAGGGCCATTTACTCAAAATTACAGGAGTAAATGGTCTATGTCATTTGATCGCAGCCTCTTTTTGTAATACTGTGGAAGACCTTTAGTTTTGTGTTGGAGTTGTACAAAGCTTTAGACTTCCATTCAATTTAAACCTAGCCTTGACCACGATTGGCAAATATTTCTACAATGGCTGATGAACTGGCGGTGGCAGACAATCCTACATTCTTGTCAACACTGGCTCCCCTGAACCAATATTGCTACCGTATTTTGGGGTGGAGAGGGAGCTTCTTAATCCTTAGGGTCTCTTGTTGAACTGCTTTGTAGTCCCAAGCTAGATCAATGGAAGAAATAAGTTAATCAGGAAACATTGCATGAGGCTGGCAAAGTGAGAAAAAAGGAGCAGGAGATGTTGGTACATACCTTATTGCTGGGAAAACGAAAAAGCAGAAAACCGCAGCCTTCCAGACCATTAAAACATAATTTCATTCAGAAAGATAGGTACCCTTCCCTTGCTTGCATTGATGGGTTCTTAATTAACAGCATATGGTTTTTGTGTTTTTGTGTTGTTGTTGTGCTTTGACCCAGAAGGATATTGTAATTTTAACTTGTTTTTATGCTTTATGCTTTTAAATTTTGTATATTGGTGTTTTAATTGTTCAATGTTTTTAATTTTTGTAAACTGCCCAGAGATCTTCGGCTATGGGGCAGTATATAAATGGAATTAAATAAATAAATAATTGATTCTCATGTGAAAGACTGAGAAAAAAAACTATGTCAGTCTAACATTGAGGATATTTCCCCTTTTCCTGTTCAGTGTAGGAATGCATGAGCACCGAGCTGCTCATCTCAAAAGGGGGTGAAGCTTTTGCAAGTGTTCCAGTCGAATGCACACAAAGGCTAGGCATTTTGTAGAACACATAGAGCTGACATTAATGCTTGCAAAGTGCTCACGGTTTTGTTTTATTTTCAAATGCCACTACAGGTGGGCCCAATCAAGATTGGGATTGTGGTGGAGTTTAAACCTTTCCCCCAGAGGTGAGTCTCATCAGAAATAGCTAGTATGCATTAAGGTGGATTCCTGCATTGAGCAGGGGGTTGGACTCAATAGCCTTAAAAGTCCCTTCTACTGTTCTATGATTCTATCCACCCCCCGCAATGCACACATGTTAGGAAGCTGTCATTGGCACAGATAGTAGCTACCATCTAAAGAGGAATAGCAGCTTTGGGGTTCAGTTTTTATCAGGACTCTGGCATGGGACATAAAGGTTAGTCATTCTCCCTGCAAGCCGTGTTCTTCATTCTAATCACACCCCCACATACCGGAGACTTTTTTTTTTTAAAGCAGATATGTGAAATACAATAATGCATTTCACATGTTAGCTAGTTTGGCCCTCAAATATTCTGGTCCCCACCACTGCTAAGTATCAGGAGAAGGATAGCATGCCTTTACTGGTAGAATTCACAAGGTGGTGACCAAGAAAGAGGGTAGCTGGGTCATAACCATGCAAGACAGGGACCAGCATCACCTAACATATTCTGCTGGTACCAGCCCATGCCTGGGTTATTGCTGGTCAGTTGACTGCTGTGTTATGAGTACATATGGTTACACTTCAGCCTGCAAATATATTTTCCTATATGATTAAATGATCATATGGAAAAAGACCAGGATCTAAAGTGAGATATGCTGCTGTCTTCTACTCTTGTGCCCAAGCTGCTGCCAGCACTACTTTCAAGCTATGCTGCTAACAAAAAAATATCTTGTACGTTAAGGTGAATATTCCCCAGCCATTTCAATCTATGATTTATTCTGGAAGCATGCAGTCTCTGAACCAGGAATTCAACTACCAACGAGTTGCATTTTCACTTTCCTCTATAAAGCAATGCAAAATTGAAATAGCAAAATAAATCCTTGAAAGTGCATGAACACCACCATATATCCTCATTTATTTTATTTTCATTTGGTGCAAAGAGAACACTTCCTTAATACAATAAGAAAGTTATATGGTTAAAAAGTCGATGCATACACCACAAATACTAACAGATTACTTAGGAATGAATATATTGCTACATTTTCTGTGTTGTACAACAATGACTATTGTGATCTGTAATGTTCCCAGAGCAACTTGAGTGAATTAGAACTCAGTAGTCATTCTAAGGCCATATTATTGTACAAGGCTCAGTGTGTCAATTCAGTGGGTTTTTTTTTAGCCTATTCATATTTCATTTGCATGTGAATCTGTGCCATCTTTTATATATTCAGTTAACATCTAAGGACAAATAGAGAACTTTAAGTGTGGTGGAAGAGAGAAATGATGAAATATTTTTGTAGAAGCTACTGGCTCAAACTAATTCACCAGCCCTGTTCAGGCATGGGTAGAGGCACAGGGCTGTCCATGTTGAACCCGACCTCTATGTCACAGGGTGCACCTCTCCTACCTCCTCAGTTTCAAACCTTGCTGCACTTTAGATTTGTCCGAATACAGGCATTGCCTGATTACAGATTCACAGAGTAGGTTTAGCGCACTGTACTTGAGTTCTGCTGGCTGAAAGTCTATGCAATTTGGTGGAAACTCCAGAATGACAGTGAGATGCACTGTCGGAATGAAGAATATGTCAACAGATGTGCCAAGATATGTCGGCAGAACACTCCATTGGTGAAGCATGCTGAGAGAAAGATATGTGAGAAGGGCAAAAGAGAGCAGTTTTAGCCAGGGTGGGTGGCATAATGGATGAGCACAGTAGTGAAGTGGTAAATTTTGAAGTGCATAATATCTATCACCCCAAGAAGAATCCAAAAATTCAGGTTAGTCCAAATCAACAAGCCAGTTTTAGGAATTTTCATCTCCACCATGAGCAGTCTTTTCCAAAACTAATGGGTTAGAATTGCCCAATCAAGACCAAGCCACTGCAAAATATTTGTTGTTGTTGGGAGAATTCATTTCTTTCCGGCTAAGGTCAAAAAGAACAGGGAATTCTGAGGGGTTGGCAGATGATGTTACAATCCCTGCTAATAAAAAAAATGTCAGTGTTGTGTCCCTGTGGGCCCTAACTCCACTACACCACTGGAGGAGCACACGCAAGCTGAATCCTATACTCACTCATACAATAGCCCTGTTTTTATTAATGGTATTAATGGTTTTGTTACCCGCTCTGGACCTAGCACAAGTTTCCTCTGATTGACTTCAATGGGAGAGATTTGTTGTTGTTTTAACTCACTACAATCCACACCAACAACTGTCCTGTTTGTGTCATCATGACAGAACCCAGAGTTAGTGATGGATGAATGTCCCCCAAATGAATTTGGTATTTCCTCAAAAAGTTATGAAATTATCCATGAAATCTCAGATGAGAGTTCTCCTTTAACCTGAAATCTCTTTCTATGTCTATGAGGTTTCAGCCATGTGAAATACCAAACAGCATTCGTAATTTAGAATCACATAATGCATCATGCATCACCAAATTATGTATCCCTTCCTGATTGGTTGTTTCCACTTGCCCTTTCTACATACTGTTTACTCACCACTGTTGATCAGTATATGGAAGAAATAGATATGGGTGCATGGAGGTTTATACAACTTATGGTACTGATTGATTTGCGGAAAGAGTTCAAATGCCAACCTGTCCGTAAGTAGTTAAAATGACATCATCACATTTCTATCTGAAAGAAAAAAGGTTAAACCAACCAATGCAGCAACTGCACAGAAATGCTATAATTTAGATGCAGACTGTGCATGCGCCGAAGCTTGCAATCTATTCCAAAATGAATCAACAATTTCACGAGTCAGTAATCCAAGCGCACTACGAAGTTGAGCAATATGAACACATGAGTTTTGACCAATAAGCCAACTAAAACAAAATTTGGTGGCATTACTCAAGTGAACACCCAATCACAGCACATCACCAACAGTATGTAAACCCCAGTGACCAGGATGCTCCCAGCTTGACATACGGTTGACAACCTATGTACTACAGGCAGGGTTCTTCAGACAGGCTTAAGGGATGGTGAGAATTTAATTTTTTGTTTCGTTATGAATTTACCAAAAATTATCCATTAAAAAGTTATCCATAAAAATAACTTGAGATAAAAAAGAAAAGAAAAATAAATTGAATGTGGGAGAAACCAAAACTGACAGAATTATTCATCCAAGCCCAGGGCATTGAGCTTGACTCTTAAAATCTGGGTTTGAATCTCTGCGTATTCAACCATAGCTGTGGGGATGAATTAGGGTCGCCAACTCTTCTTTTCGGACATGTTTCTCATCTTTAAGAGCAACATGGCAGGTAGTACATCATGGTCTTCTGCATGCTGGGGAATAGCTGTACCCACTGAATTTGACTGGTGCAGATGGGTGAGAATTTTGATTCAATTTGTTTTTCATAAGAATTTAACAAAATGCACAAAATTCTTCATATTTGAGAGAGAAAACCTCAAGATTTTAAAATAAATCAAATGTGGGAAAAACTGAACTTGATACATTCTCCCATCTCTAATGCCTCTATCCTTACATGCTCCATGATGGACAACTATACAAGTAAGAGTGTTCCCACCATGCAGCTGTTGCCATGAGGAACATTGTACCAATTACCACTCTCCAAGATATAGGAACCCCTCTGGGATGATTAGGTGGCAACCCCACATTTGTATTGCTCCCTTTCAGCAGCATCAATCCCATTCCAGATGCTGTTCAATAAAGGCCCTGACTCCATCATATGTATTCTGCCTTCATTTTTAGAGAGTAGTCAATAGGAATAACATTCTCCCACATGAGTATGATCTGGTTTCTACTGACCTCAGGATGGGGCTCTGATCAGGATAACCAGGGAGTGTGATGGACTCGGGCTCGCCTATTTGCTTACCTGGACTGGGAGAGGGCAGGCTTGTCAGGTGCAGAACTTGGATGGGTGCTGTGGCCCATCAGTTGGAGTGAGTGAGGGGGAAAGAGGATGGGGAGGAATGAAAAGGACGGGATGGTGTAGGAGAGGGATTATGAGTTCTTCTGTAATGGTATCAGGGCTAAACTATATTGATTATATGGAGCCAAGAGAATGGGATGGACGCAAGGGAATGGCTGGATCATGCATCGGAAGCTTTTGGTCTATGTGTTGCTTCTTTTGGTCTATGTGTTCCTTGGCTATGGAACCGGGAAGACCCATTGCATATAAAACAAGTTATTCCACCTGGATTGGTTTCCTCCTTCAGCCTCTGGGCTCCTTGTGTGTATAATTATATCTTGTGGGTGGGCAAAGACAAATGCTTCCAGACTTGCAAATCCTGCTGTCTTGTCATGGTTCCTATTCATAGGAGCTTTGTAAGCACATTCATCTGAATACCCTTACAAACCCGTATTCAGATCTTCATGCTGAACATGCAAAGATCTTTAACACAGCTGGAGGCACAAGGACATTTGGGGGCTGGGCTTGCACATTCACCCACACGTGTTGATCCTGATCATTGATTTGGGATTTCCCCCCACCCTTATAGACCAAGATAGCTTGCTTTATTTTAAATCTATGAATCTGGCCAGGTATAATATGTATAATTAAAAATAACATTTAAAAAAACAATTAGTTTTACAGCATGCATATTTATGCATTTAAATGCTTAGTTAGTGTGTAATTGCACCCATTTTAAATTAATTATTTTGCTAACTTGAGGTCACTGAGCACACCTAGCACTCTCTTGATAATGTAGCAACTGAGAGGTGATTGCCTTGTTCGTGCTGCTTTCAGTATAATAGCTAGTGCTGTACACAAGGGAAGAAAACTAGAGCGTAAATGTAGCTCATGACTTTGGTGATCTGAACTAAAATATATTAGAATAAATACTCTGTGATCTCAGTTCTCTAAGGCTGACATTCAGTTTTGGTAATTAGATGATTTTTCATTCAATGGAGACCTGAAAATGTAACTAAATGTAAATCCCTCACAACTCTGCACTGATGTAATGTATGTATATTCATTTTTGTGCCTAAAGATGATTATATAGGTCTCATTACAGACAGAACTGGAATTCATTTGGTTGCAAAACACACTGCAGAACAAAATGGTGTGATTATTATGTCAGTATTTCACTCTTTTGGTATTAGAGCATTTTTAAACTTCAGTTTAGTTAGTTCCTATTTGTACTGAGTAGTGTTTTTTTTAATATCCAGAGAAGTGTTAGAAAGGCTTTAAGATATTTGTTGTTCTGTTCAGTCTTGTTGATATGTCCATGATATTAGACTTACCCTTATTATATTGCATAATTTTAAAATAAAATTATACTATGTGAAGTGGTCAGTGTTCTTATTTGTGATATTTCTGGAAAAGAATTCTAATTCAAAATGTGTTGGTCTGATGAATTCTTTATTTTTGTGCACCTTGGCAATTTCCTGGCCCTGCTGTTTTCCTCTCTCCCTATAACTGATGCTTTTCCTTCTTTAGTTTCTTTTTCACAAATACATATAATACATGTGTTTTCAAACACTTGTTTGATACTTTCACATTTAATATCATTAAGTACACATTTTAAAAAGCAACAGCAACATTAGGGGCTGGATCTGCCTTCTATTGACATAAGAGCTCTGCTGATAGAAGGGACCTCGGCCTGATTTTTAAGGATACCCCTTTACACCACAGCTCACCCCATTCAGCAGGGTCCCCTTACCATCTGAGCAGCATTTTCAGGGAACTGGAGGGGATAATGTGGGAAGGAGGGGTGGGGAGTCCACTTTCACCAGCCCAGCTGGATGCTCCTAAATCTGGATCCACCCCTAGGTGTATATGAACTGGATGATCACAGCAGTGGAAGGGGAGAGACCAGTTTTGCTTATTCCCTCTTCCTCTCTGCCCCCAAAACCCTCTCTGGGTAACTGGAGAACCCTCCAGAACAGTATTTGAGGTGACTCTGGAAACTGGAGTTGGAAGGAGGATTTGGCAAAAACTGGAGCCTTAGCCCCTTTCTTCAGTGGAGTGCATCTGCATGAACTCAGTTTCCTCTGCCCTTCCAATCAAGGTGGGACAACGCTGGGTTCATAAAGCAGTTCTTGCCTGGAAGATTGTGCTCAGATAGTCATTGTGTGTAGACACAATAGATCCAGGCTATGTGGAACAAAAGAGATGAAGGAGTCAGCTGTAAGACATTTAGAATTGTGATAATTTCCCTCAAACTCTGAACTGCATTTAGCCAGGCAGCTGGGGCTCCTTGGAGTGTAGTAAGACCAGCATTAGTAACTTGGATTGTCTTGGTATTAATTTTGCTTAATGCTAATTTAATTATAATGTTGAATTTATCTTACATTTATTGAATGGTTTTTCTATTTGATTTTTTATTGAACTCAATAAGATTTTTTTTTCTTTTAGAGTTTTGTCTTTTGATAAGCCAATGTTTATTGTGAACTGCTTTTCGTGCAGTTTATTGTAACTTGCCCCATGGATATCAATTGAAATCAACCAAGGATCAAACCAAGCACATCCCACCATTCTATAAAGAAGATCAAAAGAGGGAGAAAAGCAGGTTTGGAACAAAATAACAAAATATGGCTTTCTTCTCACCTTGAAATACTGCTACTTACTCTAGGATAGAATGTGAGGTGCTGACCTGGAGTTCATAAACATATTTTATACAATTTCTATTTGTTTGAAGGAAGTTCAGAGTTGGTCAGGGCACAACAAATGGTATTTAACTCATGTGTGTTCAGAGTGAGCATCAGAGTGCAAGTTGGATCTGGTCTCATCAACATCTATGAGCCTGTTGAGTGAATCACACTAATTCCTATTTGTTGATTCTAATATTATACATTTGTTTCAAAATGTACTCCTGTAATCTTTCCCTTTAAGACAGATTTTCCCCACACCAGACCCATGTGTCTACATACATTTACAACATCTTTGTTGCCCACTTCGTGCATCTGATGAAGCAGGGTCCTGCCTATGATAGCTGATGTCACAATAAAACTGGCAAGTCTTTGAAGTGTCAAAGACCAGTTATTTTTGCTGCCAAGAAAGAAAGAAAGATGTTTACTAAACATATAGATAAAGGAGAAAAATTGGTGGATAGCTTACAGGCTAATGTTAGAAGTGATGAAGAACAGCTCATCTATTGCTATTCATGTTTTATGGCAGAAAAACACACACCAAAAGAGCAGCCTAAAATAATTATTCAATCAGAATCAATCAGTTCTAATATTAAGACTGACATCCTTAGCATGCTTATCTGTAAATATATTTTATTGGAACCAAAGATCATTCTTCAAATCCTGAATGAATTTACAAATGTAATAAGATCTCGATCAGAACCAGAGTCTATCTAGTAGTCCAGGATCCTGTTCCCAACAGTGGCCAACCTAATGCATCCAGGGAGCCCACAATCCTTGAGAGTTTGCTCCCATCATGTAGTTAGAATCAGGCTACTCCAACTGGATTTACTGAAAGCCTGTGCTTAATTCTCCCAAATAAAATAATGAAAACATGTTTGGACGGATCATACCTACAGTTTGAGATTTTTCATTCATACATGGTTCAGCTATAATAAAGATGCTGTAAAGTAGTTGTCAAAGATCTGTGGAAGCACATAACATATTGTTTATGTTACTGATTGTCTCCATCAATTCAAAGGTTTCCAGAGATTGTTCTGTGCAATTTATTTCCTCCTCAAAATCAGCTAGGTTTAAAATCAGTGAGGTTTCTCATGAAATTCTTCTTAATATGTATGTAGCACACACAGAGAAATACATAAAGTGGGTGATTCAAAAGAGAAGATATTTCCCAAATTGAAAGTATTAATATTAATACATTCAACTTCAGCTTTAAACCGGAATACACTGTTATTTATATCAATTAAGTATTTTGAAAATGGTTTCTGCCACTGAGTTATTGCAAAGGTAGAAATTACTTGTATTTATGAAAAATGCCACCAGTAATATGCATGAAAAGACATAATTGTGCTCTTCCCTATTTTTATGCAGGCGTGACTGAGTAGTTTTATTCAAGACTATCAACTGTTGCAATTGCATCATGAGCTTTTAATATAAGAGGTTTTTCAAACCTTTTTTTTAGTAAACCAAAAACATCAGTGTTCTACTTAAAATATAATTTTCAAGTCCTCATATTTGCATGAAAATGCTTGAAAGCTGGACTTTAGGGCATTAGGATTGACAATACACTAGAATTCCCCTTAGCCAAATTATGCATATCAAAAACATTCTGGATATCCAAGTCTACAGTTTGTCCCTCAAGTTATTCCATCCATGTAAATGCATGAGCAAACTACACTTCTGTTTATCCAAAGTAGTTCATGTCCCCACAGTCCATTCAAATATATTCAGCTGTGCTTTATTTGAATAACTGTTTGTCAAGATGTATGAATAGGTAGGCTACATATCATAGGATTTAGCCAAATTTCTTATATACACAGAAACACATTCCTCTTGAATTAATAATTCTTTGTGTACAGCTAAAATCAATAACAGTTCGCATTACTGGGCATATAAACTTACTGTGTAAAGTTCTATCCCCATAACTGCATATCTAGCAGGAGGATATATGAAGATTTGTTTTAGATTTTTTCTTTAAAAAAATAATGTCTTTTATCAGAAAATACTATTTCAATCATTTTAGTTTATATATTCTTATGTTTAAAACAAATGGTAGAAGGTAGATAACGTTCTTCAAAATAGCTTAGTTCAATGTAAGCAAATTGGTTTCAATGCACCACAATCAAAGTAAAAGATTGTTTTAAAATAATTTTTAGCTTTCTGCCCCCTCCTATGTCAAATGCTGTTCAGAACAGGTATTCTGGAATTCTCAAATTTATGACTCAAATTTAATCCTATTGAAGCCTGTGGTACTTTTTCATAGTGAGTGCTATAAGAATTGTGGTTCTTTATTTCTCAGCGTTTCTAATGTTTTTAAGCCAATCTTCACCCTTAACAAAAGCTAGAACTAAAATCAGATGGGAAAGCAATTTCCTTATCAACTATTGAGGGTGCCAATGGGTTGAAACCATCACTTGGGATGCACACAAATACACACACACTTGCTATTTCTGCACACTTGTATGCACACTTGTATATCTGGTTCAGGGTTGGAGTAAACCTACGGCCAGAGTACAAACAATGGCATTTTCCTATGTGCCTGGCTCGCCTGGGCGCGTGAAAAGCATTGCGGGTGGGGGTGGGAAGAGGGAATGTCCTCAGGGAGCCACCCATTGGTGGGCTCCCTGGTGGTGCCACCAGCGGAGGGGAGGGGACTGAGTGGTGCATATATTCTACTCCTCCCTTCGGCCTCTTCTTTTCGATTGCGGCTCCCTCCCTTCCTCCCTGTAGGCAGTGTGGGTTATCTGGTCGCTCATTAGGAGGGCCAACTAGGAATTTTTTGCTCATAATCAGCTTTATGATTATGAGTTTTTTCACCTACTTCACACTGTGAGACAGGTAAGGAGTAGTAATTAGGTTGATCCGGTTAATATTGTTTTGGTCACAATTTAAAGGCAGGTTTGGGCAGGCATCTGGAGCATTTGTTAGGGAAGTTGAGCATTCACAGGCACTGTTGTGGTGATGGGTAATGCCTGAGGCTCCCAGCTGTCAGCTTTACGGCCTCAGCTGGAGGGATAAGGGTTACTCTTGAGGCTAACCTTCCTCACCCACTCGGAGCTAAATGGTGCGAGGAGGGGTCGACATGGAAGGCCTCCCTACCCCATATGGGGCAAGCCCGTGGGGTGGCGAATGGAATAGCGCCATCTCACGGGTGGTGAATGGCTCGCCCAAATAAAGAGGAGGATGCCTGCCATAGGTTTTCCCATACTGCAATTCTATAATAAAGTGGCCCTGTTTTAATCCATACTTCATGTCTCGTCTCGTTATTTCGCACCCTCCACTACCCGCAATGGGTTAGACCCAGACTTAGCCACACTTAAGAGTAAATCCACTGAAATATATAGGACTTTTTATGAAAAACCAAAAGGAGGAGAGCACCCACTCAGGGCAAAAAAAAAGGAGAGAAGCAGTTTCTCAGACTGCTTAAGATACTTTATTTTCAAGCCCAACGTATTTTGGCCTATGTTGTTTTTTTAAGGCCTTCTTCAGGGGGATGATCAGAGATGTCTGCAGAAATACTCTTAACAGGATGATAGTCGCCAGTGATTATCATACAAGACTATCAACCTGTTAAGAGTATTTCTGCAGACATCTCTTATCAACCCCCTGAAGAAGGCCTTAAAAAAACATAGGCAGAAACGTGTCGGGCTTGGAAATAAAGTTTCTTAAGCATTCTGAGAACCTGCTTCTCTCCTTTTTTTGCCCTTAAGTTTTTTATGACCAACAAGACAGAGTTCACACATCACAATAAGCCATGGTGGATTATGAGCTACTATGTGTAGCTTATAAACCACCATGGCTTATCATGTCATTTGGAAGCGCTTTTCCCCAACCAGGGCGAGTTAATAAGCCACCCTGACAAGCCACGGTTTGCAGTGAGGTTTATTTAGACTATGGTGATCTAAATAAATCTCCTTGTCAATTAGTGCTCCACTGTGGCTTAAAAAGTGTGTGTGTTTTTAAGAGCACCCACAGAGTTGGGATGGCATGAGTGTCTGTGAGGGAAGCAGATGCCCCTGTGTCCGGCCCTCATGGACCCAAGCGAATGCAGCCGGAATGAGGACAAACACATGCCTGACTGCCCACGAACCCCGGGATTGCTTGGGTGTGAGTTTGGGATCATGCACTTTCTTCCTGCTGAGTTAATGGGGGCTGCCATTAACACAACAGGGGAAAATTTGCAATTTCTCCAAAGAAATACACTATTTCCCTAGCCTTGGGGAAATTGCATGTACCTCTCTTACAAATGGGGGCCTTAAAGGCCCTATTAACACAATAGGGCCTTTAAGGCCCTCATTAGCAAAGGGCAGGGGGTTAGTAACACATGATTTCCCCAAGGTTTGGGAAACTGCGCATTTCCCTGGGGAAATTGTGTATTTCCCCCCTCCACACGAATGGCAGCTGCCATTTTTTTCCAATCCTATAAACTTCCAAGGTTTGTTTGTGCAATCCCCTTTTTGGTGCACCAGGGTTTTTCCTCCTCTGAGTGTAATTGTGCAAGGTTTTGAGAGATCGGGTCCCTCCCCCCTAGTGAAAGCTGTGAAACAAGTTTTGGTTTGATTCTGCAAACTTCCAAGGGTTTACTGCCACCACCTGCCAAGCAGGAGGACTGTAGAGGGGAAAGATGGAGAAAATAAGCTATGCACAGTAGTTTATTTGCCCAATCATGTGGATAATACACTAGCTTATAAACTACTGTGAGTATTTTATAAGCCACCATGGCTTAAAGTGACATGTCAATTTACTCTAACGATGGGTTTACTCTAACTATGACTAAGCATCCAGCCTAATTAGTTTCAGAAGTAGAAGTAGGGTTGCAATTACAAAAACAGTTATAAAAATAAAAAGGTCACTGCCCAAAAAGAAATGCCTTAAAATAGCTACAATTAGCCCTTTGAGAATATTAGAAGTGATGTACAATAAATGCTGGGTTACCACCGAATTAAAGGTATTGTGTAGAGCTGAGCCAAAATTTCACAAGATTGCATTTTTATGCAAATGTGTGCATATTTGATGAAAATAAGTGCCGTTTGTCTGCGATCTGAGTAGTAACGATGGCTGTGCAAAAGCTGGCAGAGGCTGGTTTCTATGATTCCATATGTCTGTGCACTATCTGAGATAGCACACATTTTTTCATGTGTATTTTTCTAATGTACCCAGAACAGCATCACAAGCTCAGGAATGCATGAGCCTTGGCCGCAGATTTCACTCACGTTTAGGTGGCTTGAATGGGGTCAATTTTGGTCATAAACCAATTGAAATGAATTTCTCAGATGTCCCTAATTTCCCAGTCATGTCCTAGACATGAATGGTAGCTCAAAAACTGCTGAACAAACGCCCTTGGTCTTATTTTCAAGTGCCTTGAAAACTGCACAGTCCTTGAGGTATCCCAAGCCGTAGGTTCAAGGGAGTGTAAGCTGTGAGCTTGTTTGAATCTTCTTAGGGAAGCCCCTTAACCCAACTGAGCTGAAGCTTAGGCCTCCCCCATGCGACTAGCTGGACTGGGATTGTACAGTTCTCCTCTTTCCAAAACTCGCCTGTATGCAAATGCATACAAAAATGCTTAAACAGAACAGAAGGTTGTGTACTTTGGAATGCACAAGTATGTAACCAAGTATGCACCCAAAAAGTTAGTGATTTAATATAAACACAAAAAGATAGAAGCTCATAATTAGGAATGGGCAAACTCACCCACTGCCACCTCACCTTTTACTCACCAGACCCCTGCTGGCTGCCCACCCTTGTATGCACTGGGGTGCAAGCCAACCAGGGCATCCCCGAAACAGCAAAACCCCTTTCACATTTTATAGCATTCACATTTTGCTTTGTACATTTTTTCTAATATGAATATTTCACCAGAAGTGTTTTTCCTGGTTCATGGAATGCATTGCAAGTTCCAGAAAATTCCGGTTTTGATCTGGTCCTTGTCAAATTGCATCCTGCCTTGTCTATTCCTGGGTGGTTCAGATTGAAGAAATACACATACACACACACACAATAGAACAGATTTCTCACATCCTTATTACTTTTGCTTGTTTACATTTAGTGGTATAGGATGGGGCATTTATGCCAGTCATCTAAACAGGTCTAGTATTTTATTGAAACTGGTTTTTTTAATTTTGTAAATGTAATTTTTAAGACATATGTTATACTGTATTTTAATATTGTATTTTATTATTTTATGAATTGTTGTAAACTGCCCAACTTTGGCTATTGGGCAGTATAGAAATAAGTAAATAAATAAACAAACATTTGTATTTGGAACAGAACTATATCCTGAGCCAACCAGATAGCAACTGCTAGAACCTCATTTGCAATACCTAAGTAGAAACATTTAAAGGTTTCATTGGCACTTCAAATAATACTAGCTGGTGATACTTGTATTTGTAAACAAAGCATTAACATGTGTGAGTGACGACTACACACACACACACAGAGAGAGAGAGAGAGAGAGAGAGAGAGAGAGAGAGAGAGAATTAACCTGGTATTTGTCTTTGGCATAGTTGTTCATAAATCCTATTAGCAGAGCTTGGAGATATGCAAATAGAGTGACCTGGTTTGCACAACAGTATAGCCCATCTTGGTTTAATTTACCTACAAAGGGCTGTCACATTGTGCAATCCAAACTCAGGTATCAGGGTTTTCTTGAAGGTTAGACCTGACAGCCCCCACTGTCAATTAAGCCACAGTGGGCTGTTGTGATGTGCGAACAAGCCCTATGTGTCTAACTGACAAATAGGTAAGGAAAACATTTGTAGATAGTTTCACGTTGTCTGGTGTTCACTAAATTTAAACAGTAGATCCTATCTTCTATTTATTTGTGTGCATTTGTTCAACTTCACCATTAGGCTTCTGACACAGCAGTGCCTCATATATGACTAGTCTGATTAAGCAGCAGCCCAGAAACTCCTAGTAGTGAACATCAGATTAATCACAGATGATGTGATTTAACCACAGAGGGAAACTGTGAGACAATCCACGGGCTCAGCACCCCTGCTGCCCTTTTTATGAAAGAACTGTTAGGAGTCTATTGGAGCCTTTTTCTTCATGCACCCGAGCAAAAGAACAGGGATAAAAACTGCCTGTTAAATAAATGAGCGGTGTAATGCAGAGATGATTGCTGCAGGCTGAAGATGTTGGGGAACCTTACAGACCTTTCGGCACCGCATTTATGCTAGGTACTGTGAGGGTAGAAAGAGCACATAATGAAATCCTGCGTTAGGGCTCAAATATAACCAGCACTAACGCATTAGTTAGTGAGAGTCAAGTGTGGTTGGTTCACCACAGGAATGAATGGATGAAAAAGGAAGATGGGACTTAATTAGCCTCTTTCTAACAGCATCCTAGTTTGGGGACAAGCAAATTAGATGATGCATCAGTTATTGCCACAGCCTGTACAACTGCCTCTAGCTACAATGCCTCAAGTTTTATTAACAATCCCATCACTAGGAATTGTTTATTGTCACAGTGAAAATAAAAGAAGTTTATCATAGATTTTGTTTGCCTTTTTTTTTTGGAATACAATTGACAAAACTCTTTATAATAAAAGATTGCACAATACACATTCATTCCTATAGCCACTGAATTCTTAACTGTACTTACTTTGGATCTTCTCTAGTGTAACTTCAAGTTTTATTTCTTGGGAGATCATTTCTATATATTTGTGAACATTGTCATTGTCATCCCACATTCCCCCGCCAAAAAGAAAATGTTAGCCTAAAAGTCTTAATTCTGCAGAAAATGCTCCATCTGAAGAGCAGAAAACAGAACTCACTGCTTTCAGTAAATAGCAAAAAAGGATTTATAATGGCCACACCGACTGACTGAAACTACAACTCTAATTACATCTATGAAAAGTAGTAAGAGTCTGGGCACCAACTTTATTCCACTGAGTAGAATAAAGACCTGGCTACCTGTCGTCACGTGAAACATGAAAGAGACACAAAATGTCACTACTTTGCCAGAGCAATTTATGAAGCATCCGTTAACAGTTCTTTCTAAATCAAATATTCATTCTTCAGTTTTAGCTATAGCACGCTATCCTTGATAACTGTTGATGGAGACATTTCTGCCAGAGTATTAGCAGCACAGATCAGGCAGGTCATATTGCTTCCTCCAACTCCAGTACGATTGGGTCCTCAGAAACAAGATGCCAGCTACTCAAATTATTGACAATATTGCTGCTAAAAAAATAATTAGGTGCCTATCATTGGCCTTGACATTAGATAGAGACACCTTTAATAAGTTGAGTTGGGAGTTTTTGTACAGCACAATGGGCCAGTTCACATGATCAAACAGTCCACCATGGCTTATTTAAGCCACAATGGGCTGCAGTATGTGTCGGTGTGGGCTGGTGGCCATTTTGAATATTCAAGCCCCAGATGCAGTTTGTCATGTAGTCCAAACCCAGGGCCCATTGGTTATGTGCTCTAAATATCAGATGCTTTGAATTCACAGAGCTGATTTGATGGTGAAAAGAATTATCATGAGATTCTGGAAGTCCCATGCTTCAATGTCAGGGTATGTTTGGGTTCTATTCTGCTTATAGAAGTCCCAATTTGCAGAAGGAACATTCTGTTCACAAATGAGGTCATGGAACAAGACCTTTGGATCTAACTCTATGAAAACAGCAATGTTACATGATAAGTAGATCTATTGAAGCCTATTAACCTTAATAGGTAAAAAATGAATTGGGGATGCCTATTTCTGTCATGCTCAATTTGAGAGCTTCTGAAGAATATCTGTCTATGTCTACTCTTTTTTGAAGACAGAATACTAGATTAGATGGACAGTTGTACTGGTATTACTTAGTATTTATATAATGCTTAGTGTTTATATGATGCTTTAGAGTGCACATTTCACATAATTATCTCAGTAACACTTACAACTATCCTGTAAATCATACTGCACAACATGGGGGCTTTTTACTGAAAGACTGTGCCTTTTCAGGTCTGTTTAATGTATTTATGGCAGAACTAGGAACCTCCTGGTTAATAGCTCAGTCTGTAAGCCACTATGCTACACTAATGTAGCAATCCAGCAAGCCCTTTTCTATGTTAACTTCCTACTCTTTGAAAAAGTATGTGTAAGATGAAGGACACCGTAAGGCCTATTAGTTTTGCTCTCCTATTTATAGAATGAGGGAGGGAGGGGGGAAAATACCCTATGAATCTGGCCCTGCTCAATATCACAGATGTTGGATTTCAGTAAGGGACCTCTGCCTGTCTGCATAGGAAATACTTGATCTGCTCTTTAGTTTTATATTGCCTGTAATTTATATTGCCTTGTTTTTATAACCAGACCCTTTTCAGGATAAAATCTGCCCAACTACCTAGTCATTATTGCTAATTAATGGCAGCACTGCAATTTATCTACATCTGTCAGAGGCAGATTGGCTGATAACAGAACACATTATTCTACTTAATGTGTCTCTGACACCATAATTGGATAGGACTAACATTTACCTAAACTATTCTGTATTAGAGAACCTACAAAAATACATTACTCTCCATGCAGTATTTATAAACAAACAATTCAGACATTCATTTTGGGATTTATAGTCCTCCTCCTCCTACACACACACACACACACACACACACACGGAAAGACAGGCTAGAAATAATTTTTACTCATTTTAAAAATGCAAAATTACTTGATATTATAATAGAGTCTAATACATGTTTGTGTGCTGTTTATATATGTTCTGACTTTTTATTCTTGGGTTATTTGCTCTGCCCATATTTCTAGTTGTAGTTTTGTGGCACATAAGTATTAGACACTGAGCCTATCTACACTACTGCTTTAAAATGGTTTAAAACGGTTTATAACAGTTTTGAGAACTGTTGGGGCCCAGGACACACTCCATATACAGTTTTCAAAACGTTTTCAAAGTGTTTTATCCTGCGTGTGTAGATAGGCTCTGTGTTATAGCAGATTGACTTTCGAACCTCCACCGTCTAAAATGATACAGTCCATTCCACCATCTCAGGACTCTGAGTCTATCCACATTGCCCTTAAAACGACTTATATTCTGTTTAAAAACATGTTTTTTTTAAGTCATTTCATTACGTGGTAGAACACACTGAGCAGTACTTATGTTTCATAGTGACTGCTTCCTCCGTAGTCAAAGTGTTCAATGGTGTATTACAGGGTTAATTCCTTGACTCTTCTTCTTTAGTTTTTGTTTTGCAGGCTGCTTGAGTTATGGAGGCAGAAGTGGGCAGGTCAAGGAGCCTGCAAAACAAAAACGAAAGTAGAAGACTCAAGGAATTAACCCTGTAAAACACCATTGAACACTTTGAGAACGGAGGAAGCTGTCACTATGAAACATAAGTACTGCTCAGTATGTCCTACCATGTAATGAAACGACTTAAAAAACCATGTTTTTAAACAGAATATAAGTCGTTTTAAGGGCAATGTGGATAGGCTGTCTGCTACCATAATCCCATCTCATTCTGCAGCACGTGTAGATCTGGCCTGTCTCCTTTTGTTTTTCAGACAAATGGGAATTCATTTCAATAATAATTCATTGTTGCCCTTTGCAATTTCTGTGGTTGGATCTTGTATTTCCTGAATACCAGTGACCAGAACTAAGGGTGCTTGAGGAATTCAGTATTTTAATACTTAAGAATTCAATATTTTAATACTAAGTACAGATAAGCACTTAGCTAGCACTTCTCTGAATATTGTGACAGTGTTCTCAGCAGTTTAAATATATCAAAATACTAGAGATGGATTAATCAGCCTATGTCTGGTCTGTGTCAGTTTTGAATGTATTCAGTCATAATCTGTCCCATCCAATCTTTGCTTCTGTCCATGTTTTGGGGGAAGGAGTTGTTTTTTTAATTATTATTTAAAGAACACACATTCTGCATTATTTTATACACAACATTCCCAAATGTATGCATTTTGTCTGCCATATATACATTTATGGATGCACTTTCTAAGTTGAGAACTGCATTGCAAAAATTCAGAGGACTGCACAGTCTGATGGATAATTATGTTCTGATTTGCATATTAGTTAGGAAAGTGTGAATTAGCTTGGTTCACTTAAAACAAAATACTTCCCCATCCTTACAAAATACACATTTAAATAAGTATTCAAATATGAATTTAATTTTAAATACCTTGAGAGGATTCTTTTTAAATTAATGCAGAAACAGAATAGAATTATGATGGTGGTCTCTTATTTCTTCTCTCCCCCTGCAGCTCCCTTATGGCCTTTCAAGGCCAGATCTACACCGAGAGGGATATAGTGGAAAGAAAGCGGTATATAAAAGGCAGGAGCTACACTACTGCTTTATAGCAGTATTGAAGTGGACTGACAAGTGTTGGGGCCCATAGACACATACCACATACTGCTATATCCTGCTTGGTGTAGGTCTGGCCCAAATCTACTCTGGAGTGTTGGTGGGGAGAACAGTGGGGGAGGTAGTGTTGGGCTCTGCAGAAGGAAGGGCAATCAGTGAAAATGGCCTCCCCACGTTCTGCTGGAGGGAGAATTCTGAGCAAATCTTTGCTCAGGAAATGCTCCAGTTGTGAAAAAGAAAGCTGCATCCAACCCAATGTTTATTCTCTCCATCTGTATAACTTAAGTCTTATGACTGTCCTCTTCCAATGATGTGATTTCTTGGCTCTAGGCCATCTGTCTCATAATACTGTTCCCAAGTGTCTTTTTACTTTTAAACTGATGCTTTTGTTTAACAATGTACCTGAGAGAGTTCATTAAATTAGGTGCTGACACTAATTTCTGATATAAATGCCTGGAGGCTTTTTGCATCTGTACTGGTGCCAAATCCCAATTTGCAGAATTCCTGCAATGTTATGTTTTTTTAAAAAAATAAAAATAAATGGATGCTATTAAGAGTCAGTTAAATCTTTTGCTCTAAATAAATTAGCATTTGGTTAATGCCTCCCTTTTTTAGAATTCTCCACTGGCCCATTTATCTAGGCATTATCACCTAGCAGTTTTCTCTTATATATCACAGAATAAGTGGATTTTGAGAGGGGGGTGGTGATGTGAATTGAATGCTTCATGCATGGGGCAAATTTGCACAGGATGTTTCAAAGAGTATTCTGGGAGGTGCAAACCATCCTTGGAGGAGTGAAAGGTGCAAAGGAAGAAAAAGGAGTAACTGGAAATGAACAAGGTCCAAAAACAAATAATGAATAATTTATTATTACCACAGCTGTGTGCTTTTGACCAAAAATATTCAACACCCTTGAAGCCTTGTATTCAGAATAGATCTTGATGCTGTTTAGCATAATCTTTTCTTCTAGTTAAGATGGCACCAGATGTCATATTAATAAGTATTCAGAAACAAAAATAGTCAAATTGAGTTATCTGCTTTGCAATTTATCATCTTTTAGAGATAAACCATTAGAACAACTCCAGCACCTAGGGCCAAATTGAGATGTTTTATAATTCTCCATATAAAAATTAATCATGGAAATACTAGTGCCCTAACAAGTGTTTACATGGTCTGTATCAAGGACTTTAGTGGACCCACTAAAGGGAGCATAAACTACTTTTTTCTTTTTACTGTAATGATAGGATGATTATTTATAAAAAATAGGAAGGAAAAAATAAAACAAATATCTCTAGGAACTCTGCATAGTTCCCATGTAATAACAACCCCGAGTATGGGTTCAGTATGGGTTGCCTTTGAATCATGGGTGGTTGTAATAATGGGTTGTCGTTATGTGCAAATCCTGCACTATGGTTTAACTATGGGTTGTTAACCTACTGTGCCTGAGTCCAGCTCCAGCTGAAAGCCCCTTCCTATTGCTACCAACTGTCGCTGCTGAGGCCATCAGAGGGAAAGGAAGTGGCAGTCAGACATCCCTCCAACATCCCTTAATCTATATGAGGCTATTAGAGGGAGTGGAAGCAGCTGCTGAACTTCGCAGCTAAGAATCTAGTGCCTAAATTTGCTTTCTTTCCTCTTCCCACCCAATCCCCTTTCCTTTTGAGCCATGTTTATTAAATTGTAAGCCTATGGGAGGGACTCTCTTAAGAAATATTTTTGCAAGCTGCCTTGAGAGCCTTCTTTTGGCTAAAGGGGGGATAAAAGTGCTATAATAAATAAAAAATAAACTATGAACAATGTGCTATATGTGAATCTACCTTGAAGATGGTTATTTTTAGACTACATTTTAAAATACAAAACTTCAGTTGGTACAAAACATAGTGGCCCATGTATTGGTGTCATGTGATATGTATACTGTTCCAGCTGTACTAGTTGCCAGTGTATTGCTGAATTCAATTCACAGTGCTGGTTTTTAACTATAAAGCCTTAAATAGTTTGGGTCAAAGTTACTTGAAGGACTATCGTCACCTCAATCAACTTGTCTGCATTTTAAGATTAGCAAGAGAGACCCTTCTCACTTGTCCACCCTTGATGGGCAGTTAGGTAGGTGAGTACAAAAGAGAGAGACTTTTCTGCAGTGTCCCCATGCCTCTGGAATTCGATTCCATCTAGGGTCCATCAAATCCATGTTTGCAGGTTTTAGGAAAGCTCTGAAAATTCACCTGCCTTATGTTAGTGTTCTCTGGCCTGGAGATTATATATATATATATATATATATATATATATATTATAGTATTTATTCATTTTCTTGGTAAAGGGAAATGAACAAGACCCAAAAGCAGATTTGTACCTAAAAGTGTGTTAAAAGGAAAGAAAAGGAAAGGATGCTGGTTGCAGCAAATCATGACTATATTGTTACAGTGCCACACACATACCTTCCAGTTCTTGGCATGAGATAAGACTAAAGCTGCCCTCTTTGAAATACATTAACATATGCCCTTCCCCCACGTCCTGGCACTAGCCGCGGGGAGAAAGTTGCGGGCGGGGAGGACGTGTTCTCTCCCATTGGTGCATATTTGGTGCCACTGAGCTGGGTGGCTGCACTTATATAAGGCAGCTGCACCCAGCCCTACAGGCTCTTCGAAGTGCGGCTCCCTCCCTCCCTCCCTGTATGCAGTGTGGGTTTTACCTGGTTGCCCTACTGGGGGTCGAGTAGGAATTTTTGGCACATAGTCTGATTGGCCTGGGCTATGTGTATTTTTGCCTATTTCACATTTTAAGTGGGGAGCAAGTGTCTTAGGAATTATAACATCTTGATCTTGGTTAATTTCATCACATTTAACTTAGGCTATTAGGGCGGGCATGCTTACAGGAAAAGGATGGTGATCATTCTGTGGCACTGTTGTTTGGTGACAGGTGATACCTAAGGCCTTCTGCTGGGAGTCGTGCGGTACCAGTGTGGGGGATAAAGCCACCTGTTAGGCCGACTCTCGTCACTCCAACCGGAGTTGTGTGGTACAGGGGGTGAGTGGCATGGGTTGGTCTACCCTCCCCAAAAGGGGTATGGCCTGGGTGTGGCAATCATCTGACACCACTCGCCAGACATAGAATGCTTCGCCCAAAATAAAACGCCTAGCTAGTTGCTGGCGTAGTTTAGGGCCCGCCCAGTTTCTCTTTGCAGATCTTCAGTAAATGTGGCCCGAATTTGATACCATATACAGTTGTATCATCTCGTTATTTCCCCCTTTCGCCTGCAAAGTCCCCTGAGTATTTCACTTAAATTTGCCAAGAAAAAAAAGGGGGGGGGAGGAAAAGAAAAACGACAATATTTTAAGTGCCACTTAAGACCATGAAAACACAATGCACACTTTCTCCAAGTATGCTGATGTAGCCACCAAATTTCTCATTTTTATCTGACCATGTAGCAGATCTTCCAGGCTTAAGCTGGTTCAGACTGCCAGGGCTTCTATCTGATTTTGAAATTAAACCATACATAATGACATATTCATTAAACAAACATAATTTATAGATAAGACTTCCTTCTATCTAGTTGTTCTTTTCTGCCTCTTAACTGCTCAGTTCCAAAAAGAAATAGTCAAGGAGGAGCTATATACAAAAATTAGCTGAGCTGAGATTTGGTTGTATGCTTACTAGCCATAATAAGATCATGAGAGCCTACATTTGCAGAGCAGGTCCATTAATAAATCAAGCAGAATGTATTATCCTTATAATACTGTAATTTAATTAATGTTCAAAATAGTAATCAATTAATCATTTCAATCAAGCAATTAAGTCATTAGTTGCAAATTTAAATGTAAGCTTTTAATCTTAATTTAATTTCCCACGAAAGTACATTTTTAGTATTTTATGTCATTTTACACACAACAATTCCTGTGTAATCAACATATGAAATAGAGGGCAGGGGATAGGTTGTGTGGACTTATCCCCTGGGGCTTCTGAACAGAGCTTGCCATATTTGCAGGGTACAGACCATGTGTGCACAGGATGACCACTTGTAGACTCTGTAACTAAAGTCAGAGGAACATGCGAAGACTAGAAACGGTGACCATATATATGGTCAAATCCCCCTCCAAAAATTGATTACACACTACACTGATGTGTGAAAAGCACTACTTTCACTTAACTGTGTATTTAAACCTTGTTTTTCCAATAATGAAATATTTTACTGTTGCAGACTCCAATCCTTTGCATGTTTACTAACAAGTAAATCTGAGTTCAGTGGGGCTCACTTCTCTGTAAGAGTATACAAGAACAGAGCCTGAGTTAGTTACAATGTCAGTTCCATCAATGGACAGTATCCAAAGGTACACTGTGCCCATCCAACTCCAGGCACAAGCAAGACCCACTGCTTGTGCAACTGAGATTTAGCACTTCCAGAAACAACCAAAAATGAGCAGAAACAGTCAGTTCTAGAACAGGCCAGGCCAGCAGAGCTTGTATAAAGGAGTGCCCTATGTTGCCTGTAGTAATCTCAGTGATAGGATGACCACAAGTAATAACCCAGGCCAATGTTCCAGCAGACAGGTTTCTGTTCAAGGGAGTTCAGAAAACAGGAGTGCTCAAACAGACAAATGGTAAAAGCATAGGCAGTCCAATATATACACAATCCAGTAGCACAGTCAAGCAAGAGCTCAAGATCACAGCACAGGGGTTTAGGTATAAGGCAGGAGAAGCTGGTAAGAGCTTGTTTTCAACAATTAGCAAGCTCTGACTGCAGGCTTTTAATCAAAGAGGCTGCTGAGCCCCATGCAGGCTCAGCTGCTGTCAATTAGAGATGTCTGGCCAGAGCCATACTCAAGAGGAGTCACTTTCTTCTGAGCAGACCATCTTTGTAAGCGAGAACTCCTTCTTACTGGTTTGTTGCTTGAGATGACAATGCTCCTGGGTTAGGGGGTTGCTCAGCATCTGCTCCAGGGTCAGAGTCCACTCCCCCCTGACAGGGAAGGAGTCCACTCCTCCCTGAAGGCTCAGGCTCCTCCTAGTCTAGTACCAGCTACTGATCTAGTATGCCCCTGGTTGAAGGCTCTAGTTCTTCCTCTGAAGAGGGTTCTTATAATGTAGGGTGACCAGATAAAATCCAGGTCAGGGCTCATATAACTTTAACAGTTGTAGAGAAAAGGGAATTTCAGCCAGTGTCATTTGTATGCAATTAGTTCCTGGTGATATTCCCTCTTCATCACAACTGTTAAAGTTGCAGGGGCCCTGCCTTCTTTTGTATATGGTCACTCTAATATAGTGCCTGCAACTTTAACTGTTGTAATGAAGAGGGAATTTCACCAGGAACTAATTGCATACAAATGACACCGGCTGAAATTCCCTTTTCTCTACAACTGTTAAAGTTACATGAGCCCTGACCTGGATTTTATCTGGTCACCCTACTATAATGACAGGGAGCTCCACTGATCTGTCTGAGCCAGAAACAAGTGCTTCCGCCCATTTCAGGGTTTTCTTTAGATAGTGCTAAATCTCCATGGTACAGGCTGACCATATGAAAAGGAGGACAGGGCTCATGTAACTTTAACAGTAGGGATGTGCACTGACCCCCCGGATCGGATCGGATAGCGGATTGGAATCGGACCGGGGGGGTCGGATCGGATCGGATCGGAGGATGGTCGGATCGGATCGGATGTCCGATCCGGATCGGACGCCATTTTGAATGCTTTTTCCCATAGCCAAGTATTGTTTTACAAAAACGCCTATAACTTTTTCATTTTTAAAGATAGAAGGATGACACTTGGGCACATTATACACTGGTTAGGGACAGTTATCTGTGAGACATTTCAGAAAGATTGGTGTATGAGTTTTGTGGCAATTAATTTTTTAATAAATACCCAGGAATGCCTATAACTTTGTCATTTTTAAAGTTACACACATGAAACTTTGCCACATTGTAGGTGGTCCCATGGGACTTATGTGTGTGAAATTTCAGAAACGTAGGTGCTTGTCTTGTGTGGCAATTAATTTTAGAAAAATGGGTAGTAGTGGGGTAAATACATTTACGCCTCCCATTTTTTTATTTTTAAAGATACAAACAGGAAACATGGGCACATTACAGGAAACACTTCACTTGATATGTGTGTAAAATTTCAGAATGATAGGTCCAGGCATGTGGTGGCTACGAATTTTTTAGATTAAAAGTTATAAACGTTTTTCAATTGCACCCTCCCGCCTCCCGGGAAGAAGAAGGAAACACTTTCTCTCATCTCTTTGATCCTTGCACGCTTGGCTGCAACTGAGCTAGTATCCACTACAAAAGGAGAAACAAAGTAGCACTTGGCTCGTGTCTGCTTTGATACTTTCACTTTTTACTCTCTCTCGCTAGGATCGTTACAGGAGAAATTTTCTACAGTCTTCAAAGTGGTGTGTGCAGACACCTTGCCACCACATGCCTGGACCTATCATTCTGAAATGTGGCAAAGTTTCATGTGTGTAACTTTAAAAATGACAAAGTTATAGGTGTTTCTTTCCTCATTGTTTCAAAAATGACAAAGTTATAGGCATTCCTGGGTATTTATTAAAAAATTAATTGCCACAAAACGCATGCACCAATCTTTCTGAAAGTTCTCACAGATAACTATCCCTAACCAGTCTACAATGTGCCCAAGTTTCCTGTTTGTATCTTCAAAAATAAAAAAGTGGGAGGCATAACTGTATTTCTCAATGAGCAAGTGCTTTCCAATGATTTCCTATGGGCAAGTACTGTCCAATGATTCCCTATGGGTAAGTACTATCCAATGAATCCCTATGGGCAAGTGCTGTCCAATGAATCCCTCATTGTTTCAAAAATTAATTGCCACACAATACAAGCACCTACGTTTCTGAAATTTCACACATACAGGTCCCAAGGTACCGCCTACAATGTGGCAAAGAGTCATGTGTGTAACTTTACAAATGACAAAGTTATAGGCATTCCTGGGTATTTATTAAAAAATTAATTGCCACACAAGGCAAGCACCTATGTTTCTGAAATTTCACACACATAGGTCCCAAGGTACCACCTACAATGTGGCAAAGTTTCATGTGTGTAACTTTAAAAATGACAAAGTTATAGGTGTTTCTTTCCTCATTGTTTCAAAAATTAATTGCCACACAAGGCAAGCTCCAATGTTTCTGAAATTTCACACACTTATCAAGGCACGTGGTACCTGTAATGTGCCCAAGTTTCCTATTTGTATCTTCAAAAATAAAAAAATGGGAGGCGTAACTGTATTTACCCCACTACTACCCATTTTTCTAAAAATTAATTGCCACACAAGACAAGCACCTACGTTTCTGAAATTTCACACACGTAGGTCCCAAGGGACCACCTACAATGTGGCAAAGTTTCATGTGTGTAACTTTAAAAATGACAAAGTTATAGGCATTCCTGGGTATTTATTAAAAAATTAATTGCCACAAAACGCATGCACCAATCTTTCTGAAATTTCTCACAGATAACTGTCCCTAACCAGTGTATAATGTGCCCAAGTGTCATCCTTCTATCTTTAAAAGTGAAAAAGTTATAGGCGTTTTTGTAAAACAATACTTGGCTATGGGAAAAAGCATTCAAAATGGCGTCCGATCCGGAACGGACCTCGTCGGATCGGATCGGATTGGAGGTTGATCGGATCGGATCGGATTTTCCCGATTTTGGGGCGGATCGGATTCGGATCGTGGATCGGATCCGATCCGATGCACACCCCTATTTAACAGTTGTAGAGAAAAGGGAATTTCAGCCAGTGTCATTTGTATGCAATAGTTCCTGGTGAAATTCCCTCTTCATCACAACAGTTAAAGTTGCAGGCACTATACTAGAGTAACTGTATACAAAAGAAGGCAGGGCCCCTGCAACTTTAACTGTTGTGATGAAGAGGGAATTTCACCAAGAACTAATTGCATACAAGTGACACCAGCTGAAATTCCCTTTTCTCTACAACTGTTAAAGTTACATGAGCCCTGTCCTCCTTTTCATGTGGTCAGCCTACCATTGTACAAGCAGTGGGCCCTGCCTGCACAATGGAATCAGGAAGAGAGGCCACTTGTGTAATGACCCCTTTGGATACTGCCCAATGTTTTTACTCTACAAGATACTTCTGCATTTATTTAATTATTGATTGCATTGAAAGACAGTTAATTGGCTAAGAATTGACAGCTGGCTGAGAGCATCCTCCTCAAACACACACACATTGGAAGAACCCATTTTCAACAGGGCACATGAAATTCTGTTATCTAATACATTCCTACAGAAGAATTTCATGAAATGGATGGGGAAGTGGGGTGAGAAACCCTTACCATCTGCTGCTCGCCTTTTTAGACTTGGCACTAATGTGTGAAACTGTCTGGAATCTAAGTCTCTTGTGAACCCTGTCTAAAGTCATGACATGCTAAGCTGCTAACATTCTGAATATTGTGTCATGAAATGGCAGGTTTGGAGTGTATATGGGTGGCAGCATCAGAAAGAAACATATGGCTTGTCCCGAGGCTCTCTGCTAGCTGCAAACTTGCTTTCCTTGTCAGTAAACAACCCAAAAGAAATTAGGTCTCACATTAATCTATGTGGATTTGGAACTCTGATTGTTGTTGGGGTTTTGTTATTATTTTTTAGGTTTAACATAGAGTTTCCCCTTTCAATCCCAGGCTTTTCATAACTTGAAAATCTTGATACTTAGGCTGACCATCTGAAAAGGAGGACAGGGCTCATGTAACTTTAACAGTTGTAGAGAAAAGGGAATTTCAGCCAGTGTCATTTGTATGCAATTAGTTCCTGGTGAAATTCCCTCTTCATCACAACAGTTAAAGTTGCAGGCACTATACTAGAGTGACCATATACAAAAGAAGGCAGGGCTCTGCAACTTTAACTGTTGTGATGAAGATCCTAAACAATCCTACTCAGGTCTACTGGCCACTGATCCAGTCTTGCACTGCCAGAAGTTGTTTCAGTGAGCAGGATCCTGCTTGCAATCAGGAATTGCAGTCTGTGGGAGGTGTGGATGCCATGCCTGCATCTGCTTGGCCAAACTACCAAAGCCAAGGGGGGGGGGCATTTTTATTGTGTTGCACCCTTTTACGGGTGGGCTGAAATCACAGCCCTCTGCACAAGGCAGGTGGGAAGTGCCATGCTTAGCCATTAGATAGTATGCCAAAGTTGCTCTGGATGCAAAAAACAAAACAAAAAAACCCCCTGTATCACAATATATAATATCAAGAAATCACTATTCTGCAACTATACCCTGTTTTCCTGTGTTTGTTTTCCTGAGCTTCTTTAGTGAGAATAGGTTGAAGTAGAGCGGAATTATTTCAGAATGCTAAATTCATAGGGAATCTTACTAATGCTTTCAAAGTCAAAATGCATACACAGATCAAAATCCATTGTGCCCCTTAATGAATTCTCCATTATTTTCATGCCCACTCCCTCCTGGTGCCTGCAGTGCCAAGATATTCACTACTGATTTATCTTACTATCATATATATATATATATATATATATATATCCTTATATCTTGGAATACTCTTGGTATATTATTAAAATATATTCATTACCTTCCACGTGGGAATACTATGTTTATTTCTATTTAATATTATCAAGGTTTAGGATGGTTGTCTTCTCGGAAGCCTGAAATCTCCAGAATGAATGTACACTCTTTCCTTTAAGTTATTCTTTTTCAGTTTACAGTGAAACAAACATGAAGTAAATGTACGATGATTTCACTTATTTTTGCACCTGAACCTAAAATAAACAATATCAAAGACTTAACATAATCAGAGTACTGTTGATCAGAATGACCACAGTATCCTGAAGAAAACCTGGAACTGATTATTACCATTAATTTAAACTGACTAAACAACAAATATTTGCCCATAGTCAGAGGTGAATATGCATGAGTTATGGAAATCCTTACATTAATATAGCCACAGAGAATATGACTTGGCACATGTTTTGCTCTGTCATTTGTAAGACTTAATAAAATATACCTCTAAGGTACTTCTGATACCAGAGATAAAAAATTACTTTACATAATGAAATTCTGTTTCAGTAAAGATGTGCATCTAAAATTATCTGACATCACAAACGCATCTTCAAATTATCATCACAATATATTCTATTTCTGAATTTCACCGTGCCTGCCATTATGCAGCCAAAACTGTAGAACTTGAATATAAAGAAGTAAGTCCTGAAACAAAATGTTGCAATGTGGACTACTTCTGTCCAAGATTCCAGATGGTCCATTCTATTTACCTTCACCCTGGGTTTCCTCCCTCCCGTAATAGACATTTAGCATTCCATACCAACTGAGCAAGCTTGGACCACAATGGGTTGTTTTGATTTCTACCCCACTTCTGCAAACTTTGGGTTCCCAAAAGCCTGCTGAGACTGCCAAGTTCTACACCTAGGAAAAAGAAACTAAATGCACAGTTACAAGATGGGGGATACTGCAAGCGAGAAGGATCTTGGAATTGTAGTAGATCACAAGCGGAATATGAGCCAACAGTGTGATGTGGCTGCAAAAAAAGCAAATGCTATTTTGGGCTGCATTAATAGAAGTATAGCTTCCAAATCGCGTGAGGTACTGGTTCCTCTCTATTCAGCACTGGTTAGGGCATGGACAAAGTTTCCTATACTCTCAGGTCACTTTGTGGTCACTAGGAAAGCTGTCAGCTCTGATTTCATAAGAAATTACTTCTTCCAAACCACACTGGATATGTAACAATGTGTTTAACTTTCCTTTGAAATAATGAATAACGTTTGTCATCCCCACAAAGCCAAGCTAATAATCAAGCCAGGATGGCCCCAGCATTTCAACTGTCCTAACTGCTCATTCCCTTCAATTGTCTAGCTGCTTGTAGAACCTCAGTATCCAAACCCATCTCAGGAAACAAGCCCAGTTATAATGATGTTCCATCATCACCACAGCCAATCAAAACAGGACAGTTGCCTCCCAGAACAAACCAAGGATAGATGAATCTTTTAGTTTTGCCTGAACATTTTGGTAAATTCTTATCAAAATTGAGCTAAAATGAAATTCTAACCCATCTGCACTGACAAATGAAGTAGATATGTCTATTTCCAGCTTGGAGAAGATCATGTTGTACGTGCCTGCCATACAGTTGTTAAAGACGAGAAGGCTGTAAGAAAGAAAAAAAAAGAAGAGGCAGCAACCCTAATTCAGCACTAATATGGCTGAATACACAGGGATTCAAATCCAGATTTTCAACAGCTAAGCACTCAAAGCCCTGGGCCTGAATGGATGAATCTATCAATTTTAGTTTCTCCCACAAACATTTTTTTTAAAAAATTCCAAATCCTCTCCATCGCAAACTTGAAATTTTCATCAAACTCGAACGGAATTCTCACCCACTGCTATAACAAAATATAACTTTATATTTTTCCAAGTTTATATGGTCATGACTAACTGAAGTCCCATTGATTTCAATTAATCTACCCTAAGTATGTCTGGATGCAACCCCACCCTTTTTGTTTCTTTTCATGTATTTCTCCGCTGCCTACCTTAGGCCTCCTCCACACGGGGCGTTTAATGAGCCTTGAAGGCTCATTATAAATTTTACCTACACACGAGCGGAGCGCAAAACGGGCGTACAGGCGCGTTATCTCCCCGATAATGCGCATTTTCGAACGCGCGTTAAATAGCGACTTTTATTTTGCTCCGGCCGTTAAAGCGCATTTTCGCTGTGTGAACAAGCGATTATGCGCATTAACTACCTGGAAAGCGCTTTTTGGGCATCTTTTAATGCGCTTCGCCGCTTCCCGCCGCCTCCCATGCAGAGGGATTGTGAGTAAATGCGCCTCCGCGATAATGCGCATAATCGCGGAACCAGGCGCAAAGGCGCATTCTTGTGGAGGGGGCCTTAGACTGACGGGGCTTCTATTAAATGACAAACCCAAAAAATCACAACAAAACTCCTATCCAAGTAACTTCTAAAAGTTAAGGGAGGCGAGAACAATTAAATGCCACAAAATCATTTGCTTCCTTTCTTGAAGTACTACAAGTCAAGTAGGGGAGCTTTAAGTATAAGAGCTTTACGAAGCTTGCCATTAAGTCACTGTGTGAAAGGGCTGGTTTGTAATTACACAGAAGTGAGGAAAGCAGAAACTACTGACTTGTGTTTCTGCTTTGGCCAGTTTTCCCAGTCAACACTTGCTAATTTCTGCTGAGAGGCTTTGAATTTTTGTGTTTTCTATCCTACATATTTTTGAGTGTTTATGTATCTTTCATGCCTGTTGATAACATACCATGTGGGATATTCTTATCTCTCTTTTTTTTCCTGGAATTGTACTCATTTCTATTCTTACATTCATCTAATGAAGATTTTCAAGAAGTTCTCAAAGGTGACTTTCCAAAGGCTACTCCACGTGTTATGAAATTACTACAAGGAAACTATTTCTGTCTAGGAAGTTGAATGAAATCTCTACATAAATCATGTCTGAGGATCTTACTGAAGTGTAAACTGTTGTATGTATGTATGTATGTATGCTGTCTTTTAAATAGGCCCCCTTTATTATATAATAAAGGGAGCATATTTAAAGGTTATTAGTAATTTCACATGAAAAGCTTAAAAGAATGGTATTCAACAGTAACCCCTACTGTCCTTCACTCCTAGCCCTTGCAGCTTCTTGGAGTTCCTTCAGGGGGCAGGACTTGGGCTCCAAACCCCAGCCCCGGAAGAATCCCCTCAGATGGCATCACCCACAGCTATCTCTGATCTGAGATCAGAGTAAACAGCAGGAGTTAACAGCAGGGGAACCTCCACTGTTCTCAATCTCATAGATAGCAGTGGGAGGACAAAGAGCAGTGAAAGCAGTCACTCTCCCTTTTTGCTTTAAACACTCCCCTCCTTCCGGAAATGGGAAAAGAAACAGCGTGGTTGAAATGGCTGAGTCCACTTTGTTCCTCCATTGGAAAAGCAAAGGGGGTTCAGCCACTTTTCCTTCAACTACCGCACCTCCTTCCTGCAATGGGGGAAGAGAGGTTGGTGAAGGGGAAACATCTTGACATCACTATGTTTGTGGTTTTCCTAACTGGGAAATCCCATACATGGTGGAACCTAATCCTTGGCCCAGGCACTGGGTGGAAGTGCTTGGACCAGGGAGCAGATTACGTCAAGTGAGTGTGGCTATGCCCACCTGACATCATTCAGCCTCTGGAGGACTGGGAGGGTGGGGACCATCCAACCCCCACCCAAAATTAGTTCTGCATCACTGACCTACAGAAAAACATATAGTTTTAGAGAAGGCAAGAAGAAATCCATCTTCTTCAACATCCATCTTCTCTGTTGAACCTACTGTCCTTTTTACACCTCCCTCATAGTTCAGCACTCTTCCAAGAAACTGGCTTATCAGGAGAGTGAGTTTCCCAGAGGAATGGCTCCGATCCAGGGCTCCGGTAGTCTTGCCAAGAAGGTTGTTATGAGAAAGCATAGATATAGTTTTACATTTTGTATACCTATTTTTTTATGTTCAATGTTTTAATCTTTGTAAACCGCCCAGACAGCTTCAGCTATGGGGTGGTATATAAATGTAATTAATAAGGAGGAGGAGGAGGAGGAGGAGGAGGAGGAGGAGGAAGAGGAGGAGAAGGAGGAGGAGGAGGAGGAATCATTGACTCTCCTTCAGCACTTTTCCAGCTCAACCTGGCTTTTAGCATGAACAGATGGTAATCCTTTCTGGATACAATTAAGGGTATATGACAAAATTATCACATTAAAAAACAACAACTAAAAATTGCCCATATTGCCATGTCAAACACCACATGGATCCCTTCAATCCATGGTCTTAGTTCTCCTAGTTGATCATGTGAACTGGCACCAGTGTAGCTAAAACATCTCCCAATCTTTTTCAGTCAGCTGCGGGTTGTGGCTCACAGAACATCGGTGACTTCGGGAATCAAGTCACCAACTACTTGTTTTTGATGTAAAAATATGTTACAGAAAGTGGCTTCCAGTCCTTGAATTTGTTTGCCCCAGGCGTGTAGATCAAACACAAACAAGGGGTTTACTATCTGCACAAAGACAAAGAAAGTTTGGTAGAACCCCCCAGAATTTACATGGCATGCATGGTTTATGCTACAGCAAGTACAAATTTTAGACAAACCCGTAAATAGGGCATATCTTTATTTAACAGGCCATTAAACCAAGCATTACTGTAGCCTGCAGTGGCTGCAATAATCCCATAGTCTCTATTAGTCAGGAGAATAATGTGCTACACTCAGGGGGTATCTACACACGAGTTTTTTGACGTTTTATAAGGGTTATGAAAACTCTTTGGGCCACATGACGCACTCCCTATAACGTTGTATATCTGAGGTTTTTTAAAACTCACTTCAGTTATATACAACGGTTTCACTTTTAATAAATCGTTTTAAGTAAAATAATGTGTCCTTCCTTACCGTTTGTAATTCCTGGGGGCAGTGCTTCCTTTACTGGTGCCCAAATGCTTAGCAGTTGATTGGTGGGGAAGAAAAAGGAAGTGGACCAGTGAACTACAACACCCACAATTCTTAGCCCTATACTCGCTAGGGAATGACAGAGGAACTAAGAAGGAAATGTGTAACTGAACTACAACCCCCACAATGCCTTGCCCTAAATTCATTGAAAAACGAAAGAGAAAAAGACAGGGCAGAACAGCATGTGACTGCACACATCGCTTTAAAGACTGAAGACTGTTCCCCTGTAACGTGAGTACTCAGTAATGTGGCCTAAGACGTTTTAGAACGCACCTATTTGGAATGTTTTAAAATACTTTTTAAAACGTTCCAAAGGACTGTGTGGATTCCCCCTCAGATTCACTGCCAAAAACCACACCACACCTGGCCACGGAATGAAAAGTAGAGTCTAAGCGGTAAATAAAGTTAGCATGGAATGGTAAAAGCAGCAAGACTCCTTCAATCACATAGGAAAAGTTAACCAAAACAGTACGTGATAGAACAACAAGTTTAAACCAAGCTGGAAGTGTAGCTTGAATACTGACAAACATAGAGTTGCAGCAGCAAATGAAGTTGGGTTTCTAGAAATTATCCAAAGATGGCAATTTTTTTTAAAAAAACAACCCATGAAGCAGAACACAAAGTAGTGAAAATATCTCAGGAATAAACTACAAATTAAAACACCTGCAGTTCAGCCTAGATTATGCCATCAGAAAGTGAAAGAAAACACCACCACTGCAAAGTAGCTATTTGTGAGCGGTAAAACTCTAAGAAATTACTCAGTAGGGTTGCGATCAGCAGATACATTAGTAGCACCCAGAGGAACAACACTCATGGCAAGTCTACAAAATAAGCAGAGCATTAAAAGGAAAGGCGTTTGAAAAGGTAGAGAACAAACTTGAATAGCTCATTACTGTTGAACAGGAAAAGATAATGCCATTGGAAAAAGAAGCAGATGTTTAATGATGTAGACAAATGAAATGCTTGTTGATTTGGCTGCTTTACCTATGAGTAAGATGCAAATCACAAGGTGACCACCCTTCAGGATAAATGCCCAATTGCCAGATCTCTGAATATACCTTCCTTACCCACCCACCCTTTCTTCTGGTCTAAGTTAATCTTATATAATGTTTTCCAAAATTTAGGTAAGCACAGTTGTTTCTAGGCCTTTGAGGAACAGAAGGCTCAAAGCAAATTACCTCTTTTCTCTGAGGGTATGTTTCATCAGACCATGTTCCCTCCTCTTAATGAAGACAGAAGGACCTCTGCAAAATTGCCTGCAAATTTGAGAGAACATCCATTGTCCTCCAGAATTGGATGGCTGCACATACACCCAGACTAAGACATTTTGGCAGTCAGAGAAAAGATTTCTTTCATCCTCCAGGCAAGAGTGGTGTCGGAAATGTGGTTTGGAGAAGGGTGTAGAACCATTTTGTGCAATTGTAATCCTTTGCTAGAAGTTAATCAAAAACATGGGATCAACTGTTGCTACAGTGATTTAGAAGATTGCAAAACAGATCTGAAGAACAAAGGTTCTGCAGTTTTAGAATGGCTATGTTCTTGATATTACAAAGTAAATATGGGTAATAAGTAAGTAAATAGGGTTCAGTTTCCTTCTTAATCCAGATTGGACCCTAGAATCTGTTGCATAGTGATGATATCGTTACCTGGAATGGTCTCTGTGAAAGATTAACAAGGCCAACTCCAGATCTCCTTGTGATCAAACTCAGACAGCCTGGGTGGTCAAGTACAAGATAGTTTGGTGGAGTATTATCTGCTTTATGACTAAATCAGATGCTAAAGGCCCTGAAAGGCAGATTTTCCCACATAGTGAGTATAGAGATAAATCTAGAGAGTAAAATATACCAAAATAAAAGCATTCCTAAGACAATGAAAATAATACTCAGCTACGCCACACTGAAAATCAAGTGAAAATAGTTATTTTTAATTAGATTTTGCTCATTTCCCCTGCTTGGTACATATATAGCACATGGGTCTAGTTTTGACACTGTTTTGTCATCTCAAGAAGAAACAGCATATTTCCCATTTTACTAGGAAAGCAGAGCATAGGGATAGATGGAAGCCTGGAAAATAAACCAAGAAACTGACCAGGAAATGGGGCTTATGAAAGGCTAGACCTGGTGCTCAGTGAATATACTTGTGCTAAGTGAATAAATGCTCAGACAACTTTATTTCCTACAAGCACTGACAAAACTTTTATGCAGGGCACCTATCCTAGTTTATGATTTTCTGTTCCTTTTCTCCTCTTTACTTATTACTTCCAATATACGAGGCCTCCCACCTCTTAAAGTGAAAGGCTCATATTCTAAAATATATCTCTATGACACCATAGGAGAGTTGAGGGGGGGGGGAGGGAACAAAAATGAAAAACACTTATTGAGACTTAATACTGATGTGCTAAATAATTGTGCTGGAGAAGCAAACCCATGAGTGTAACATCACATTTAAACCAAAACATCCTTCCTCCCTTGTCACAACTTTGTTATTCTCTTGATAAATTACCTAATGTTGTACTAAAAATTACCTTTCAAATTCATTTAAATGGAAATATTTATTATAAAATTATGATGTTAAAACCAAATATCTTTCTATAAATGGACCCAGTGAAAGAGAGTTTATTTTTATTTTTACCTTATTACTGATCTCAAATATCTGCAAGTAAAACTGGTTAGGATTTGGGGTTTTGAAACCAAAATGTTTCAAAATTCATAATGTTTAAATGCCTTAGGCATTCTGAAATCTTGTCCATAAGTAGCAGATTCAAAAATTTGTATGTCAAGTTCTTAAATGAATATTCACTTTGACATCCATTATCATGCGTGTCAAAAGATGGAAATGGAATAGTGTACAAATGCTTTTTCTCTGTATTTTCTTATTGATCTGCTAGATTTGTTGGCCTTAATCATGTGAGATTCCCAAAAAGTTATTTACTTTGCAGTCACTATTTTTAAAATTCCCATTACACACTTGTAGATAATTCATGCCAACACTAGTAGACAATGGATGTGGGCATGCTGGTTTTAGATTTGGAGGGAGGGAACCTATCAATGCATTATTTAAAGCAACCATCAATTGATTCCATATAGTTTTTGGAAAACATACAAAAATGGGAAGCATACCTTTTCTGGATCAAGTGTTGTTATAACCCACACACAATGTGCATTGTCTTCATACTGAACAGGATAATTGGGTGATGTGATAATGCCATTTGGTCCACGGAGGTTGGAACCACATGTTCTAGCTAGAAGAATTAAAAGCATAAACAAGCCAACAAAAATGTTTTAGACATGGAAATCATAGAATCATAGAATGAGTTGGTAGGGGCCTATAAGGCCATCAAGTCCAACCCCCTGCTCAATGCTTTAAACGAAAACTTGCAAACAGGCTAATTTTCAGTGCTATCTGAGAGAATCAATTACTTAGTGTATAATTACTAGGGGTGTGCATCGGATCGGATCCGATCCACGATCCGAATCCGATCCGACCCAAAATCGGGAAAATCCGATCCGATCCGATCCGATCCGGACAACCTCCGATCCGATCCGATCCGATCCGATGAGGTCCGATCCGGATCGGACGCCATTTTGAATGCTTTTTCCCATAGCCAAGTATTGTTTTACAAAAACGCCTATAACTTTTTCATTTTTAAAGATAGAAGGATGAAACTTGGGCACATTGTAGACTGGTTAGGGGTAGTTATCTGTGAGAAATTTCAGAAAGATTGGTGCATGCATTTTGTGGCAATTAATTTTTTAATAAATACCCAGGAATGCCTATAACTTTGTCATTTTTAAAGTTACACACATGAAACTTTGCCACATTGTAGGGGGTACCTTGGGACCTATGTGTGTGAAATTTCAGAAACGTAGGTGCTTGTCTTGTGTGGCAATTAATTTTTAGAAAAATGGGTAGTAGTGGGGTAAATACAGTTACGCCTCCCATTTTTTTATTTTTGAAGATACAAACAGGAAACTTGGGCACATTACAGGTACCACTTGCCTTGATATGTGTGTGAAATTTCAGAAACATTGGAGCTTTCCTTGTGTGGCAATTAATTTTTGAAACAATGAGGAAAGAAACACCTATAACTTTGTCATTTTTAAAGTTACACACATGAAACTTTGCCACATTGTAGGTGGTACCTTGGGACCCATGTGTGTGAAATTTCGGAAACGTAGGTGCTTGCCTTGTGTGGCAATTAATTTTTTAATAAATACCCAGGAATGCCTATAACTTTGTCATTTTTAAAGTTACACACATGAAACTTTGCCACATTGTAGGCGGTACCTTGGGACCTATGTGTGTGAAATTTCGGAAACGTAGGTGCTTGCCTTGTGTGGCAATTAATTTTAGAAAAATGGGTAGTGGTGGGGTAAATACAGTTACGCCTCCCACTTTTTTATTTTTGAAGATACAAACAGGAAACATGGGCACATTACAGGTACCACTTGGCTTGATATGTGTGTAAAATTTCAGACAGCTGGGTCCAGGCATGTGGTGGCAAGGTATTTTTGAAACAATGAGGAAAGAAACGCCTATAACTTTTTTATTTTAAAAGTTAGAAGTCTGAACATTGCTCACTTTGTAGATGGGTTAGGGGTAGATATGTGTCAGAAATTTCAGAATTATAGGTCCAGGCATTTGATGGCTATGGAATTTTTAAATTACATGTTTCAAAAAAATTTCTACAGAGGCCAGGTCTTCCCCTCCCGCTTCCCGCGAAGAAAAGGAAACACTCTCTCGTCTCGATCCCTTTGATCCTTGCTAGTAGTATCCATTACAGGGCTCGTGTTTCCTTTCCTACTTTCACTTTTCACTTTGTACTCAAGCAGACACGAGCCCTGTAATGGATACTACCAAGGATCAAAGGGATCGAGACCAGAGTGATCCTTCCTTGCACGCATGGCTGCAAAACTCAGCTAGGCTCAGCCGTTCTGCTTGATTTCTGAAATTTCACACACATAGGTCCCAAGGTACCCCCTACAATGTGGCAAAGTTTCATGTGTGTAACTTTAAAAATGACAAAGTTATAGGCATTCCTGGGTATTTATTAAAAAATTAATTGCCACAAAATGCATGCACCAATCTTTCTGAAATTTCTCACAGATAACTACCCCTAGCCAGTCTACAATGTGCCCAAGTTTCATCCTTCTATCTTTAAAAATGAAAAAGTTATAGGCGTTTTTGTAAAACAATACTTGGCTATGGGAAAAAGCATTCAAAATGGCGTCCGATCCGGATCGGACATCTGGTCCGATCCGATCCGACCAGCCTCCGATCCGATCCGATCCGATCCGACCCCCCAGGTCCGATTCCGATCCGCTATCCGATCCGATCCGGGGGGTCAGTGCACATCCCTAATAATTACCCAGTAAGTATGGTGTATAACCCACCACTAAACAAAATTAAAATGAATGGCAAAATTTCCAATAGTGCTGAAACTATAGATAGCAAACTGTACACAGTTCACATGGATCGTTATCTTCAGAATAATTACGTGATCAAGCTTTTAGTACAATAAATGCGAATCTGTTTTTTATTTGTTGCACATATGCCACACATGTTCCATCATGGCTATATATCTTTTGCAATGATACTATATATTTTCAGAACAATCTAAGTGCAATATATGGTAGAACAAATTACTATTCTATTTTTATTTTTCTTACTCAAAAATCTATTCCTGATTAAGAATAATGTACACTTGTATAGATTTGAATTGAGTAATCATGTTCTAACCAGCAAAAAACAATTGAGCAACTAGATACTAGGCTCCCACTGAACTGAAATGGAAAAAAGCCCGTTCACATGGAAAGTCCATAGATAGGTGTACTACTTAGACACAGCATTTATCTATTTTACATGTTCTACTACAGAATTTGAACTGACAAGAACAAGCATTTAACAAAGGCTGGCTATAGTGTGGTCCTCAGAACCTTTCCACAGTGTATCTTCTCCCAGGCATTTAACAGCATACAATGAGGGTTTTGTGTTGTTGTGTTGTTGTTGTGCTTTGACCCAGAAGGATATTGTAATTTTAACTTGTTTTTATGTTTTATGGTTTAAAATTTTGTATATCAGTGTTTTTAATGTTCAATGTTTTTAATTTTTGTGTTGATTCATATGATGCCTAGCTGAGATTCATTTCAATAACAGTACACTGAAAATATGAAGGATTACAAATGTGTGTAGACTCAATATTATTATTATTATTATTATTATTATTATTATTAGCCCACCTTTTTCCCAGGGCTGATGAAAATGGAGCTGCAAGAATATGATAATTGTCCTCTTATATTTATGTCCTTTGCCAAATTAGGAGTCCAACTGATAATTCTGATTCATTTTGTAAATTAATTTCAAACAAATAGTATCAACATAAAGTTTGTTTATATGAGTAAGAGAATTTAAAAGAAATGGCAAATTATCCATTGCTTCAGTTACCTAGATTTCATACCTGGCAGCTATTCATCTTAGGGAGCATTATAACAGATGTTTTTATATGCTTTGTGAAGTATATTCAATTAGAAATAACATCATGACTATAATTACACACAGTCATGGCACCTGTTCAGGTGTCAGAAAGATAGTAATATTGCTTCAATTTCTGTAAGTAATAAGCTTGATGTAACTTCTGGTGAACGTCTCTAGAATCGGTTGTGGCAAATGCCAGGACCAAGAGCACAGTTCGAGCCAAGAATCAATATTCTCATTTGCAAGTTGTTTCTTTATAAACCAAGAGAACAAACTGGATTTCAAGTGAGTTAATTACTTAAAGTGTTAGAGATCCTTCCGTGAAGATCAAAGTTGCAAATAGTGCTTATCTATAATTTACATCTACACACAGAAAGTCAGAATGGATTAACAACATTTATTTCACATATAGCAAAGTTTGTAAATGTGAATATTGTCTTAGAGCTGAAATACAATTCTTACTGACTGAAATAGAAAAGACTACAGCCTCTTGGGAACCTGCAAACTTCTAAAGAACTTGGTCCTGAAGAATGAATATGTAGAATAAATGCACGGGGATGTACAGCAATGTACTGCATATGTATCGTTCAGATGTGCTAAAAGGGATTGCGTTTAGTTTTAAAAAGCTTTGATTCTAAACCACTAATTTTCAAAGCAGTGTTACAAGCTCCTAAACAGTGGGCTTAGGAGGGTTGAGACAACAAGGTGCAGTACACCTTGATCAGGTAGATTGGTGTTGGACAATGTGAAGAGAACGTCGTACAAGGAAACGGGTTCATAAAAAAAGAAATAGTAAGTAAAGAGAGGTACTCAAGAAGCGGAAGAAGGAGAAGAGAAAGGGAAAGGGAAAGCCAGCAGGCAAGGCCTGGGTATGGGGTGGTGGAGAGGCAGTTGTCTATTGGGATTCTATCCCCATGACCAGGTGCCCTGTCCCACAGTATGTGGGGTTTGAATGTGTGTATCTGAAGGTGGGTGGCCAGGACAGAATAGGGATTCTGTTGGTGTATCATCCACTCCACTGCTCAACACTCTCCCTTCCTGAGTTAGCTGGGGTAGTCTCAGGGTTGGTGTTGGAGTCCCCTTGGCTTGTTGTCCTGGAAGAGTTCAACATCCATGCTGAGGTTAACTTGTCAGGAGTGGCTTAGGACTTCATGTCCACCATGACAACCATGGGTTTGTCCCAAATAGTATCTGGCCCTACACATGCTGCTGGGCACATTTTGGACCTCATTTTCTGTGCTGGATGGGGAGATAGTGATCTGATAGTGGAGGAACTTTCTATAGTTCTGTTGTCATGGACAGATCACTACTTGGTGGGGTTTAGACTAGGGATGTGCACTGGATCGGACCCGATCCACGATCCGAGTCCGGTCCAGTGGGAAATCGGATAAATTATCCGATTTCCGATCCGACAGCTGGATCGGCCGATCCAATCCGAACTGGTCCGAAAAGGCTCCGAACCGGTTCGGCGGATCGGTGGATCGGCGGGCGCCCACTGGTGCCCACCGCCGCTTCCATTGGCGGGCGCCAGCGGGCACCCGCCGATGAAAGTGGACAGCGGGGGGGGGAGGAGGGGGGCACTTACCTTTCCGGCCCGTCCGCTCCTGTCCGGCGCCGGCAGCTACTACCAGCGGGCTCCGCGGCCTGCTCCAGGGTGGCGCGCCGGGTGATGTCATCACCCGGCGCGCTACTCTAGAGCAGGCCGTGGAGCCCGCTGGTAGTAGCCGCCGGCGCCGAACGGGAGCGGACGGGCTGGGAAGGTAAGCAGGGGGCACGCGGAGGGGAGGAGGGGGCGCACGGAGGGGAGGAGGGGGGCCTTTACCTTCCCGGCCCGTCCGCTCCCATCCGGCGCTGGCGGCTACTACCAGCAGGCTCCGCGGCCTACTCCAGGGTGGCGCGCCGGGTGATGTCATCACCCGGCGCGCTACTCAAGAGCAGGCCGCGGAGCCCGCTGGTAGTAGCCGCCGGCGCCGGACGGGAGCGGACGGGCCGGGAAGGTAAGCAGGGGGTGCGTGGAGGGGAGGAGGGGGCGCGCGGAGGGGGGGAGGGGGGCCCTTACCTTTCCGGCCCGTCCGCTCCCGTCCTGTCTATGTTTTAATTCTGTAAAGCCGCCTTGAGGCCTAGCATTAGGCAAAAGGCAGGATACAAACAAAGATAATAATAATACTAACAATACTAATACTACTAATAATACTACTAATAATAAAATGCAAGGTTAAGAAATGTTACATGTTACTAGAGCCAACATATAGCCTATTGTGTACATAACCTCCCTAAAGCAGAATTGTACAACTCCTTTGTTTCCTGTTAGGGTGGATTATCATGATCATTATTTCATGTTAAAGACAAAAAAGTGACACTTTAGGAGGATTTATACATACTGTACTCATCTCAAAAATGAAGAGAATCCTAGAGAATTTTGAGACATGGTCAGATCAGTTTTCAACACGTCCTGAATTTTTTTTAAAAAAAGCAGGTTGGACAAGGCCAATCTCACCATATGTTACTAGCACATTATTAGCACAATATGGTGACATAATCGCACCATATTATTAGCACATTCACATGACATGGACATAAAAATCCAAAGAAGTTTGAAAAATTCAGCTTTTCTCCTATCCCCTTTTTCATTTTCTGAAAGTTATGTTCTCACGAAACAAAACATATCCATATTATGAATGCTTGAGAAATTCATTCACTCTGCATTTTTGATCAAACTGACTTGATCTGCAACTCTGAGATCATTGTGTGGAATGGAGTGTGGTTTTGTGGATCAGTCTGCACTTCTCTGAACTTTCCTGCCACATGGTCCAAAAGCTCATGTTTAAACATTTATTTATTTTTTGGACAGATAACAACCACTCTTTGCTAGAAAGCCCAACAGTTGGCACACAGCTGTATCAGAGTTGGCTGCAAGAGCTCCTGGGAGTGATGAAGTGCCAAAAGATGGCTATCCTCATGGGCCAACTTCCCCCCCCCCCCTGCACATTGCTAGAAGGAAAGCATGCCATGATTCCCACAGGCATTCTGACCACATTTGGAATGCCTGTGTGCTGGCCATCAGGCTTTCGAGGATGGCATCTTGATTGATCCAGCCATCTCTAATTGTGATATAGGCAGCAAATGACACATAAAATGAAAGCAGATATGCTCTGCACAGTGTGTATGCTGAACACACAATGGGGCATTGCACCATGTTCCTATGCATGTATGGTCAAAAACACATGTGCCTTATTCCTAAAAATATGTGTCTGTATAGGTTTTATATAGGTTATGTATATTAAGCAACTGTATCCAATAGAACTTACTTCTGAGAGTATGGCTGCATTCGGACAACACATTAAGCAACTGAGGGTGGGGGGAAACAATTGTCAGTTGTGTTACTTATTGTGTTGTGTGGAGGGTAACACACCGCTCAAAAACTACTGACGGTATGCTATTCCGCCCAAATAAGCAACTGAGAGAAACAACTGGCTTGCAAGTTGTTTAGCTCGAAGCCAGTTGTTTAAAGTGTTGTGTGGAGGGGTAAGTGTGTTAATGGTGTGCGGCGAGTGGGTTAAAACACAAACCCATAGAGGCAGGTGGCAAGAGAGACCAAAGCAGCAGCTGCCACTCTGCTACTACTGGTGCAACTTGCAGAGGCTGCTGGGATAGAACTGGGAGGACTGAGGGAGGAGAGAGGGTGGGGAGAGGGGTGGGGGTGGGGGCTGTGTCAGTCAAATGCTGGGTTGACTATTAGTACACTCAACGCCAGCCCCAACCACACACAGTTGTGTAGGAATATGTTATGTGGGGAGTACCCACAAAATAACCAACTGTGAGTTGGCTACTCAACCCACCATTGACTAATGGGTTGTCCGAATGCAGCCTATGTGTGTGCATAGGATTTCACTGTTACCCCATTCTTTCATAAATCTTAGGAAGTCTTGCAATGAACAATACTCACCACGGCATATTGGCCTATGGTCACTCCAAGCAGCTAGGGTATCTGTCACCTTTTGACAAGTGATGCTTTTTGTACCTTGGAGCACATAATTATCATCACAGCTGAACTGGACACTAGCACCAACCCTAGGGAAAGGATAAAATGGTTGTTACTATACAAACTAAAGTTCATTTGTGAAATACTAACAGTTCTTCCTATAACCAGTTATTCTGTTCACTAAATACATTTTGGGGAGAAGAAGGTAAAAGCCTAGCCTGTTAGAAGGAGAATCAACCAGAAGAATAGCATGAAGGGAAAGTGACTGACTGTAGGCTGGATTGCCAATGCCTTGTTCTTAAAGGTGCTTTTGAGCTTGAAAAAGCTGTATGGCCATGATAAGTTTTGGCAGGCTGAAGTGGGACAGCTGAACTTCTCCTTATTGAACAAAAATCTAAATAAACATGGCTCCAGAAGTGGCTGCTTTTCACTTGCAGATGGAATGTTTTCAAAGGAATTACTCTTCAAGCACTTAGGCTGTGCAATCACATTTTCATTCATTTATTTGAGTGTCCTGGTTGGTTGTAAGTCAGGATATAAACTCGGAAGAACAGGATATCATTTTAAGAATAAATGAAATTGAAAGGAAGGGCATGGGGAGAGGGTTGAAATGTTTAAAGAACCAGGTGGGATGCAGACTCAGTTAGCTGAACTTGGGTCCCATTGCAATCAATATGAAAAGTTAGTCATCATAACTAACTTCAGCCCCACTGATTGCAACAGAAATTAAGCGGGCTAACTTTGTTTAGATGCAGAATGAATTCATCAAGCTACAATTCTACATCCATTTACCTGAAAGTAAGCCTCTCTGATTTCAATGGGACTTACAGTACTTCTGATTAGATTCGTACAGGATTGTGTTGTAACAATGTAATCCTGTGCATGTTTACTCAGAAGTAAGTGCTTCTGTGTTCAATGCCATTTACTCCCAGGTAAATGTGAACAGGATTACAGCTTAAAGGGATGATGTACCTCCACTTCAGAGTTGCATTTGCCTTTTCCCTTTCACATCAGGTCAGTACTCTGAAATTTTACAAGACTGCTGGTACTCAAAGTTGTGCACCTCATACCCTGGATTGCCTTTTTGCCTGGACTATTGTCACTATTGTAACAGGCATTCTATTCCTCATTCATCCCCTTCCTTTTTCTGAGCAGCAAAAGCACATGAGGTTGTGGATGCAACAATTAGCTGTGATTTTTGTTTACAAAAGCAAAATATGACATATATCCAGTAGCAGAAAAGTACTCTGAATATAGCAGCAATTTTCTTAACATTTATTGTGGATCAGTGAAAAAAGCTGCATGAAACATTGTTCCCATTTAAGCCTATCTGACAAAATAGGAAAGGAAGCACAATAGTCTAGCACCATGTACAATGGCATGTAGGTCGGCATCATTTTGAATAGGGAATGTAGATAAGCAATAGCCCTAAATGCACCAAACTTTCTTTAAAAGGCAAGGAGACACCATCAGGTGCCAATTTGTGCAGGGAGAAGTGGAAGCACACACAAAAAAGTCCTACTTCAACCTAGTGCAAAGAATTAATTCATCACTCTTTATAGACAGATTTTGGAATATATTGCATGATAAAAAGTAGAGGTGTGCATGCCAAAAAATATCGTCGATTATCATTATCGTCATTTTGGACCAAAAAAAATTATCGTCTTCAATATCGTCTTCAATACGGTTCATTGTAGGTGAACCGTATTGTCTTCATGATAATATCGTGAAAAAATATATTTTTGCAGCCCTATTTTTAAAGAAAAAATGCCTGTAACTTCTGTATTTTAAAAGTTAGAGGCTTGAAACTTGGTCACAGTGCTTATGGGGTATACCTAAGTATGTGTATGAAATTTGAGATCGATCCCTACAACCCTCGATTTTATATGAATTTTTTAAAGATCGTTTCCATTCTGACAGGTCTGAATGAACGTACGTAGCGAGCTGTTATTCTGATCTGTCAGAACTGAAACGATCTTTAATAAATTCATATAAAATCGAGAGTTGGAGGGATCGATCTCAAATTTCATACACATACTTAGGCATACCCCATAAGCACTGTGACCAAGTTTCAAGCCTCTAACTTTTAAAATACAGAAGTTATAGGTATATTTATATGGCAGCCCGATAAAATGATAAAATTGCCCGAAAATTATTGTCTCCAATGATTATCGTAGGTTTTTGTATCGTATCATTATACACATGCACGATAATGACCTTATCGTATCGTTATTGTACATTTTAACGATATGATACACATCCCTAAGAAAAAGCCCTAAACACTTTGGGATGTGGATTTTTTTTTGTTTTTCTTTAAAAAGTAACATGGGGGGCAAGAGCTAACAATATTATTTTCCATTTTCATTACAGTTTTGAGACAACTGGAGAATTTAAGAATAGATTATGTATTGGATCCAGAGATCTCGCAAGTAGATCCCTGAACATAGCCACGCAGAAAAGAAGAGAGGCCGTTTTCCCTAATGACTGTCTCTCCCTGCAGCTTCAGCTGCCCCTCCAAATCTGGAACAGAGGGAAGACCATGTGGAACAGCACAGAAGAAGGTACAGGAGGATGGAAGAGGAAGGGGAAATTGGTGAAAATCAACTCCCCTCTCCATTCTGTGAGTGGGAGTTTCCCCTGAATAATTGCCCCTTCCATGAAGGGAAGGAACCTTTCTATTGGCAGAAGGGCTATTCTAGATCCAAATCTGGTGACAAAACCAGAACTCAGTAATTTAAACTCCTTCATATCAATCATTGCAACTCAGTATGTCACAGAGGTTTTTTTTTCTCTAGACACAATCAGAACAATGTCCCAACATGTTTAGTTCAAGACTACAAAAACTGATTGCAAAAATGGAGACTGTGATGTTTGAATGTTCTATGCCTATCCTGTAATGTATATAGTTTGAATATGCTTAGAATATTTAGTGTTTTCAAAGAATGTTTATTGCTTACAAATGTACTCACTGTGTTTATGTTGCAAGAACCAGAATGGTAAGTGTTAACCCTAGAGGGAGAGGGAGTGAATGACCAGGATGGGAGGGGGAGTGCTGATTGGCTGGAGGTTTGGGATGCCTGGATTGGCTGTGAGAGAGTGGGAGGAGCTGGAGGACAGACTGAATATATATTGAAGCGCTGGGTAGGAGACAGACAGTAGAAAAACAGTAAATAAGATCAGTAGGCGATCAGAGTGATGGGGATTTGTTGTTGATTGGATTAGAAGCTAGGGAGGACCAATGTGTTTTATTATTTTGGTGGAACTAGATTGCGAGAAGGAGTGTAGTGTAGCTTAGAGTGGGTAGAATAGGCAGGAGAAATATAGAACTTGGAAGTTTATATCTGAAACGTGTTATGAAGAGAAAGTACTGAAACCATTAAGTATTGTGCATTTGTAACCTTTACGAGTATATACCTGAGGAAACCATCACACTTATTGACATAGATATACTTCTGTTAATAAATTCTGTTAATTACATTAACTGGTGTGGTCTTTAGGTGTACCTGAGGAGGGTACTGGTGGCAGCGGAAAGGATAGACTGAGGGCCAGGTTGCTGGGCTGTGGTGCTGTGGTGCCTAAAATAACAAAGGCGAGACAGGAGCAGCAGCAAGTAGTCTGAAATGTCACAGTGAACCCTTTTGAGACTCTATGTAATTAAGAAAAGGAAGCCATGTCTCCAGAAAAATAACTCCTTACACAGCGTCCATGTTTTCTTTGACTTGCAAAGAAATTCTATCAGAACGTAGACCATATTTTCCCACATGATGCTGCCTCTTAAAAGGTGGCCGTGCTCTGTGTTGACTACCAGCACAGGTGCAGAATTGGGTAAACAAAACAGGGCCTTTTGGGTTGTCACATCTCAAATGTGGCACTTCCTCCCCTCTTTTGGCTCACTCTCCTTTGACATTTTGGCTTCTTGTCAAAAGGGCCTATGGCTTGAAGAACAATTGAAAATTTTCACCTCTTTATCTTGATTCTGGTACTGAACTTGGGTTGTTTTCTATTTTTGCTGTTACTTTTCATTTGGGCTGGGGTGGTGGTGGAATTGGCAACAGTTTTGTGTTTAATTATTGTTCGTTTATGCTAGATTTTTAAATCCATCTTTGGGTTTCTACTTTTTAGGACAGAAAGATGGGGCACAAGTATTTTAACACAATAAAAGTCAGATGTGTATCCCTTTTGCCTGAAATTTGGCACTGATGTGTAATTAAAACAGATAGAGCAGCCCTGCTAAAAGAAAATAATGCTGATGCTCCAAAGGTTTTAGGACAATCACAGCTACTAATATTATTGAGTGTTGCTCTGACAGCTCTTTATACTGTTCCTTTAAAATATCCAAAAGTACAACTGCTAGGGGGTGTGAAGAAAGGCTACTTTCTGGGTGGGGTGGCCTGCCTTGTAAGAGTGGCCTGCCTCACGGAGGCGTAAGGCCTCAGAGTTGGGAGGGGGACTTCCCAGAGAGAGAGAAATGTTGTGAAACCTTGGGTTGCTCGTTCCCACCTGGGCCTTTTGCCCTTATCTCTGGAAGAACTGCCAAGGCCTGGCTTCAAGGCCAGAGTTAATTGACAGGCAGCTACCAGGCTTCAGCTGTGGGAAATAGGGAGGGGATCGAGTGGTCTGAGCGGGTGATGGGAGATTGGTTCCTACTGGTCACGGTACCAGTTGTACCGAGAAAGGATAAAAGAAGATACCAATTGGGTGGCCACCATCTCTCCAAGGCTGGTGTGCAGACCGGAAAGATCCCTTCGTGCCGTGAGGATACGCTGTGTTTCTAGCTAGAATTTGTTAGTTCAGTCTGGCTCGGTCTAGGGAAGTTTGTCACCTTTGAGTGTGTGCTTGATGGTGGGTTAATAGTTTTATTATTTTAACGCTGTGCTGCTAAATTCTACCTCACATTCCTTCTCCATCCCCTCCCATTACCCACTCTCTCTCCCCTTCTCTCCTAGCTGGCATTTTATGACTTAGTGCTGACTGAGGCCCTAAACCTTAGAGATTAGCTTTTAAATAAACACTTCAGTCCTTAACCGTGTGTGATTATTTCCAGAGGTTGGCTCGAGCCCTTTCGGGCTGGGCAACCGGGAGGCGGGTGCATGAGGAGAACTCAGGGAAGAGTTGTGCGCCTGCCTGGTGGGGAAAGGGTTACTTTTCCTTGTCAAGGGGTAAAATAGTTAAGAGTAAAAATATAAGAGACACAAATCTTAGAAATTCTTACAGTTTTGTAAGAACACAATTAGAGCTGAAGATCAAATAGGATTGTTCTCCCTCCATTGTTTAAAAGGCTTATGTTCTTCTGCACCCTTAGGTACAATCATTTATAAAGCAGTAGGTGATCCCTAATACTTCCCCAAAGAGCTCCATGTTGATTACTATGAATTATAGTCTAGAAGACTAATAAAGAATTAGAGCACCAGGTGTTCATTTGAGACATCAGTCATCAGCACATTTAAACAGCAGAATGGCAGCTTACAGACTGACAATGCCTGAAGTATCCCCCGTGGGATGACAAAAACAACCCTACAATAAAGACTCCTCAATGACCTTGCACACAATGAGCCAAGTGTGAAATGCAAACCCATGATTTCTGAACCTCTTTATAGGCAACTGGCAATTAGAAAGGCTGTTTTAGTATCACAATATGAAAGTTAACAGTTCAGGAACAGTGATGAATAAAGTTTACTCTTCCATGTAATTTTGGCTCGAACTTAAACTGGTGCTGTTGCATTTGATCTTAATTGCTCAGTTTTCATAATGCTTTTTAATTCTAACCCAACGAAATGGGATTTTGGTTTGCACAATGTAAGCTGTATTCATTGTGTTCTCCCTCTCCCTCTCATTCTCCTTTGTAGTATCAAAAACTTAGAGGTTTTGTTTTGTTTTTAATTACAGAGAAATATGGGGTGTCCATGTTACAGTTTTGTGCTAAACGTACAAACCTGTCCTACAGAGATGGCACATCCTATAAGGTAATAGCTGTTTCAGTCCGCTGAGGGAAGTATCAGCAGGCTTGGGGAAGTCAAAGGTTTGCATAAGTATAATATATATAAAAACTTTTAAAAAAATAACACCTAAGGCAACCCCCCAAAACAGACCACTATGGGCTATTGGGGTGTGGTCCGTGGCCACAGAATGCTGATTGACAGTTGTAGGGGGATTAGAATGTAATAGGATATTCTGGATCTGGTCTGCTCGTCTACAACAGAATGGGGAAGAGAAATCGCTGCCTCACTGATGGTTGGAACTTGTCAGTTGGGGAACAGCTGTTAGACGGAGAGAGAAGGCGGTTGATTCACTCTAAGCCTGTACTTCTCCCATATATATTAGTTATATGGGTCAGAGTAGCTAGGGATTATATTAAGTTGGTTTCTTTTGTGCCTATGTTCTGTATGTTGATCCTTGTTTTCCATCTGTCAACCCTACCTTTTTCGTTACGAACAAATAAGCCCCCATTTGTTTTTGTATTTAGTGTATCCTATAGTGCGATTTTAGGGATAAGGCATTGTGGAGAAGGCCTTCCTTGAGGACCTCCACCCCAATGCCTTATCCTCGGCATGACCTACTGCATCTGTATTTATAAAGATCAAGGGTTTTCCCAGCCAGGGTAATATGGGAAACGGCAGTGATACTACCTGTGCAGACCTTGGGTATAATTAGTTATTTATTAACATCAGAGAGCCACGTAAGTAATATGGATGTGGAAATCAGCAAATTACAAGCTCACTGAGGTTCTATGAGTTCCACCTAGTCTGGCTCATATCCATAATTGCAAGGGTTTTGAGGTTTGTTTGTTTATTTGTTTGTTGGCATGAAAATCACAAGGCACTTGGGTGCGTACTTTTAAAAAAGTATGCATTTTTATTCATATTTTTCTAATGTATGCATTTTAATGCATTCCCTCCCACACCAAGAGGATTGCAAGCTCAGGAATACACAAGCTTTGATCACAGATTGTGCTCATGTTTGTACTAGGGGTAGGGTGACCAGATAAAATCCAAGTCAGGGCTCATGTAACTTTAACAGTTGTAGAGAAAAGGGGATTTCAGCCAGTGTCATTTGTATGCAATGAGTTCCTGGTGAAATTCCCTCTTCATCACAACAGTTAAAGTTGCAGAGGCCCTGCCTTCTTTTGTATATGGTCACTCTAGTATAGTGCCTGCACCTTTAACAATCTAATCTGATGAACCTCATGGTTGAATACACAGACTAAAGCACTGAAAGACTTGGGCCTGGGTGGATGGATTTGTTAGTTTTGATTTTAATCCCAAATTCTTTTTGTCCTGAATATGAGAACTTTGCAAATTTTGATAAATTCTTATTAAAACCAAACTGAAACAAAATTATCACCCATCCATATTTGACACAGAGGAAGACACAGCAGGAGGAGAGCTATGCATTCAATTCAGTTAGGCTTAGTATTAAGGGATAGTGCAAAAGCCTCTGCAGAAACAGAGGATTTTGAAGTCAAAATCATACCTATGGGAAATAGTACTGAGATTTAGTACTAGATTTAAATCACTGGTGTTAAAATACAAAATGTGAGCAAATATATGTTACAGGAAAGGGCTGAGCAGTAGTTTAGCTGTCATTGCAACATGAAATTTAAATTGCATTATTACATTTGAACCCCCGGGGAGACAATCTGGAAGGCAAAGTGACAAGAACAAGGCATACACACCAGAAAAACTCTCTCTAATTTTAAAAGGTAAAATGCTAAAATCATAAAAGAGACAAAAAAGGCATTGAAATGTCTAAGTTAAAGTCATTATTATATTTGAAACTATGAGACCTTTTCAAAGAACTTGTCAGTATTGAATCAGCAGTGGTTAGACTGGCTTTAAAATGAACTCTCTCCCTTTTCCATCAATTTCATTCACTAAATATCTTTCTCCAGACTTGGTGAGCTTTTGAATAATGTGCCTGCTCATGTATTGCAATTCTGCCTAATAGCCAGCCATTATTTTCCTGACAAGTAAAATAGCTTTTTCTGGAGTCTTTACTTGAACTTAGGAAAACAAATCATTGCCTTTGTCGTGCACTCCAGATAATATTTTATTTAAAAAAAAAAAACACCAAAAAATAAAACATAAAATAAAAAAAAACAACCAGCATTTTATTCTCAAAAATAGGAAAAAACTAGAACCTGTCATGTTTGCAGAACAAATCACTGCAGCATTTTCTTTAATGTGTGAAGTTTTTTTCTTAATACAGACCATGAAACACTGCCATGGATATAATGTTTCAGGTGATATGTAAAGGCTGTTAAAAATGACCATTTGTAAAATCTTAGAGGCTAGAACCATGACTATAAATGACATCCAAATACATGGAGCACTCAGGAACATATCCAGACAGCATGTTTTCAAGAGACTCTCGTCGATTAAAGGTGTACGAAGGACATTGAAAACGCCTCCTTATTTTTATGGATATTGCTTTAATTCTGCAAGAATCTCATTTAATTTTCCAAACAAGTATCCCAGAAAAGACCACTGCTGGAGCTGCCACAGACTGTTACCTCATCGTGATCCCCAAATTAAGCTATTGCCTCATGGAGAGGCCTCATCTTCAGGGCTCGACTTCTGCAATGTGCTGTACATAGGGCTACCTCTGTGCCTAGTCTGGAAACTTCAATTAATTCAAAAATATGGCAGCCAGGTTGGTCACTGGTACACCTAGGGGTGACCATATTACACCAATTTTAAACTCACTTCACTGGCTGCCAATTAGTTTCCAGGCGAAGTACAAAGTGTTGGTTATTACCTTTAAAGCCCTACATGGTTTGGGTCCAGGTTACCTGCAGGATTGCCTTCTCCCATACAATCCACCCCGCACACTCAGGTCCTCTGGGAAGAACTTACTTCAGTCAGCCAAAACTAGGCTGACAACTGTTACCTAGAGGACCTTTTCTTCTGATGTCCCCAGACTCTGGAATGGCCTGCCAGAGGAGATTTGTCAATTTAACACTCTCTCTGAGTTTAAGGCAGCTATAAATACTAGCCACTTCCGGCAGGCCTATCCAGAGAACTTTAAACCAATTTTTTTTAATGTGTTGATTGTTTTATATGCTCTTTTAATTAACTTATGTATTTGATCTATATTGTTATTGTACTAATGTTGTTCCCCGCCTTGATCCAAAGGGAGAGGCAGGTAAGAAATAAATTTATTATTGTTGTTGTTGTTATTATTATTATTATTATTCATCAGGCACTCCACCAAGGGTTTCTACCTTCCATTGGGCTGCTCAAGGGGCCTCGTTCATTTTCAGGACAACCAACCTTCTTCTTGACCACGCAATACAATTTGGCATGTGTCTTACGAATGGGCATATCTATCAAGCCCTATGTTCATGTGGAACACTAAAATGCAGAGAGGGGTGTGGGCATGCACATAAGCCCAACTCCCAATGACCCCCACAATCTTACTGCCATTTAAGCACAAAGGTCTGAAGAAAGCTTTGTAAGGGCATTCAGCAGAACACTCTTACAAAGCTACCATGATCACAGACCCTGCCATCATGGGAGCTCTGTAAATGTGTTTGGCAGAACATGTTTACAAGCACCTATGTAGAGCTGTGTGTCCAACAAGCAAAACTCTTTGATGTAGCCAAGGGTGCAGGGACCGTTGGAGGATGGGTGTGCATGCTTGCATAGATTCATTTTAAGTGTATCTATGTTGCATGTAGCCCTTCAATTTCATTTTCTCCCACATTCAATTTTTTAAAACCTCAAGTTCTTTCCATCCTGAATATGAAGACATGTTCACATTTTTAAAGTCTGATCAAAAACAAACTAAAGGGAATTTTTCACCCCTCCCTAGTGTCCATACTTGTTAAATTACACATGGAAATGCAAGGGAAAATGCCAGTATAACTTCTAATAATGTATAGTTTTAACTCGACAAACTCTTATTTAAATTAATGCTGTTATATCAAATGAACAATTTTTTGCTAAGCTGACTGAAAAAAATATTTTAGCATCCTGCACCGATTCATTTATTTGACAATAATGCTTGATGCTATAAACATTTCCTTTTCTTCTTTTTTTGGGGGGTTGAACATTTTCTCGCAGTTATTTGGCATTTATTCATTTGAATTCTCAAGATTCTATACAAAAAAGTGACATGAAGTGGAAATCTTTGCTTCAAGGAATGAAACCAAGTTGATAATTTAAATATTTTAGCTAATAACAGAAGCAGTTGCCCAGTCCATTCCACTGCTGTTGCCTTTATGTGATGTAAGCAGGGTGTAATGCTGTGAGACAGCCATTCTTCTCATCTGATATAAGATTATGACAACGCTGGTAATGCTTTAAAACTTGAATCTATGAACAAATCCATTTTATTGAATGCATGATGAGAGCCCAAGAGATATTTCTGTATCACTATGGTTGCGTGCACTGTAATGCTTAAAATAATAATAAAAAAGAGTAGGCTTTTAAAAGATTTTAGTCCCATGCATGCTTATTAGGGAATAAGTCCCAGTGTGCTCAATATGGCTTGTTCTCTAGTAAGCATGCACTTCCCACAAAATACCAAGCCACTATAATGATCAGCAACACAATATGTTTTAAAAGGCTACTGATATTCTACATAGTTAGAAAATGAAACCTGGCATTACACTAATTTCTTTCCCCATTCTAAGCTAGCCCCACATGCAAATCCTTCTTCATTCCTTCTTCACTTACAAGGTAGCAGTAAAGCATGATCAGGAGAGCAGATGTATTGAGGAAGTCCTGACAATGGTACACTTTTTCTTTTTATGAGAGTGACTTAACCTGCAATCCTATGCCCAATTTCCTGGGAGTAAGTCTCACTGAACTCAATGACACTTACTTTTGAGTAAGCATGGCTAGGCTTGTACTACAAAGCACATGTGAACTCCCTCGCTAAAATCAGTGGGACTTGAAAAATAATTACCTTTGTCTGGATAATGTTCATATTGAGTACATAGAACATAGTATACTGCCCAGAGAGCTTCTGCTATGGGGCGGTATACAAATGTAATAAAATAAATAAATAAATAAATAGGAAGTCCTTAGGCAAACTTTGGACAGGTGAATGCAATCATTAAATCCCTCCCTCCCTCCCATTTATACACACACACACAAACTCCAACAGAGTCTATAAAAACAAAAACAAAACACTTAACCAGTAAAAGACAGAAGATAATACAAATTGGAATAAAAAATTATACAACACAACAAAGCAATAAAAATAATTTACAAAGAAAGAAGATTAATGACAATTAACTCCTGAGTTATCATTCTTAATCAAACAGATGATTTCAAAAATAGTCAGGAAAGTTTTTAGCAGGAGGATGTTGAAAGAGATGCAGTCAGTCTAGTTAAGCAAATATATATATATATATATATATATATATAAATATTTTGATTACTTTGAAATATGTGAATCTGACTTGAGAGTGCAGTTGTGGCACCCCTAACCTTTTCCAAATCAAAGCGGAAGATCTGCTTTACTCGTATGGCCCCCAACGGTTTAGAGAAGGGATGGGTAACATAACCCATTTCAGTCCAGGAGCTGATTTGGCTCCAGGCAAAATAGTCAGGGTCCATGACACAGCACACTCATACACAACACAGTCCCTACACACTCACAGAACACAACTCACACTCCCCCTCTTCCTGCAAATGACCCCTGCTAGCATTGAGGCTTTAAAAGAAAGCCTCCATTGGCAGCAAAGAGCCTGAATGCAGCACGGAGAAGGATCCAGTGGGGGGGCGGCGGTGATATTGCTGCAGAGGAGAGGGTGATGTAAAGATGCAAGGAGCAGCCTGCTCTGTGAGCTCACAGGAGCCCTTCCTTATTGAATTTATGTTCCGTAGCACATTAGCAATTGCTTTCAACACATGAAGCTGCCTTATACAGCTAGCACAGCACTGCCTACTTGACTGGCAGCGGCTCCTCTCCAGGGTCTCGCAGAGAGGTCTTTTCCATCACCTCCTTTCAGCTTGTAGCATCATCCAGCAGAGGCTGGCAGCTCTGATTTCAGTGGGGCTGTGAATCCATTCTGGGCTTCAGTCAGAACCAGCCAGAAGTCTAAAGAGGACCTATTCAAGATGCTGAATCTATTTTGGGGGTAGGGTTTGGGGCCTTGGATGGCTCCATTAGAGTTCTGGCTGGTTCTGATTGAAACCCAGAATGGATTCACATCCCCACTGAAATCGGAACCACCAACTTCCAATGCCATCATCTGCATTCTAACTGGGCATGCCAGGAACCGAACCGGTGACCTTGTGGAAGCAAACAATGTGTTCTGCTATTGAGCTATGCTGTCTCTTCTTGCAGCACACTAGTTTGCTCTGACGCATTACTGAACAGGATGTGGCTTTTATTATTTCTCTTGGCCTAGTAACCCAATCCTGCACAAATATCTCAAAGGAGGAAGCAATTGAAGTGTCCATGAAACTGTCCTCTTTTCTAGTTGATAGAATTCTTAGGTCTTTCTAAATTACTTTCCCCCACCTTTCAGGAAGAGGAGTGATTTCCAGCTTTCTGAAGAGAACTGAAGTTTGATTTTTTTTTAAAAAAAAGAGCAGCCTATTCCCTCTTCCTGCTTAGCAGGGTGACTAAAGCACACCACATCTCTGTCAAAGCTGCTTTAGAGCCATTGTGACTGCAGCAAAATAATTGGCATGATGCAGGCAGGAAATCTAAATAATTGCAGCTTTCCCAAATTTATAAAAATCAGCACAGTTAGAACAAATTTTGCACATATTAAGTGGGTTTCCAAAAAGAGAGTGAGTGAGTGAGTGAGTGAGAGAGAAATACTTTGCCTTTAGTCTTTAAAAAATCACAATAAAAATGTTTTTATGTTTTAAAAAGGGTGTAAATTTGTAAACAGATCACCCACTCCCCCCCACCCCACACAATGACTTCTCCAATTAAACTACATGTAAGAAAGGAGGAATTTGAAGCCTTGGGGAGGAACTAAACATGAAGCCCAAGACTTCCATTCTGCTCCACAGTGTCTGGTAGGGCTTATGCTGTGCCCTTTTTGTAATGCATTGCTCTACATAATTGAGCAAGGCTTTTGGGGGCAGAGAAATACACCGCATGATGACATCAGGACACGGAGCAAAACATACTACCTGTTACAGTGGAGGAAGGTTGAGGAATTGATGTGAGGTTGCTGTTTTTAATGGCAGCCTTATATCTTTAAGTGTGCTTGTACCAATGGACAGGAAGAACATTTTCTGGCATATGTGGAAGTCTTGTTTACAATACAAAATATGTTTGGGCATATTAAATTATTACTGCATCAGGGTCAAGGCTGGCACTATTAGATGGTAGCCCCTTAATAGAGCTATATAAAGGTAAATTACTCCCCCAGATTTAATACGGGGCACCTACCTGGGCACATGCAGACATTACCTCATTGGAGTCAATGCAGCATAAAGTCTTATCCAGAGTATTTGGGGTACCTAGATCCACCTCTAAGGCCATTGTCTGATTGGAAACAGCTTGTCGTTCAGTGGGAATGCTTGTCCAAAAAGCAGCCATCTTCTTTTGGCTAAAGATAGTGTTCCAACTGGTCTCACCCTTGGTTTTATCAACATATGAAGATATGGGGAGAGACTCATGGGCAGATAAGATAAGCATATCTATTTTTGAGTTGGGCTTTTCACAAACATACCTACCCGAGAGGGGGTACAATAGTGCCAGGGAGGAGATCTTTAGAAGGCTACATGATGTTGACATCCAGACAGCGATGGCTGTTGCTGCTGGGAGTTGTTCCAACACAATTTATAAAAGTATTATTGCTTTCCTGGACAAGGTCGCCCCATACTTGACTTCTATCACCTCATATGAGCTGAGATGGCTTATGACCACGTGCAGACTGAAATCACTCCAGCATGTCGGAGATGAAGACGCTATAGGTCTACCATAGTAAGAAACCAGATTGCCCAGCCGGCTGTCTCAAGGTAGATAACATGGTACACTTCCTAGCAGAGTCCCCATTGTACGCAGAGCTGAGGAAGCAATATCTTGAGCCCTTAATAGTTGGGTCCAATTATGATTCCTCTGTAAGCATAACATTAACACTACTGGCTGGTACAGATTACTATACATCATATAGGACTGCCAAGTTTGTCAAATGGGCTCTGGAGAAACAAATGTCACTGGCTGCCATAAAAGATAGGGATGTGCATTGAATTCGATCAAATGCCCGATTCCAATATTGATTTGAGGGAAATTGGACATCCGATTCCTGATTCCGATGCTGATCCAAGGAACTCCGATTCTTTCTGGTCCAATTTTTTTCGATCTGATTTGCATCAGATTGCAATAGAGAATCGGACCTCCATTTTAGGAGCTTTCCCCTAAGGGTTGCCTTGGAGAAATAAATGCGTTTAACTTTTTTACTTTAAAAGATAGAAACATGAAACTTGGCCACATTGCAGATGCCATGTAATTAGTCATGTATGAGAAATTTCAGAAACATTGGTGCAGGCCTTTGGTGCCAATGAATTTTTGAATAATAATAATAATAATAATAATATGCTTATTTATAACCCGCCACTCCCTCCGGATCGAGGCAGGGAACAACAATAAATATAAAACACAAGGATCACAAAATAGATGAAATATTTAAACAAATAAAAACAAATACAAATGGGTTGCATTACGCCTATATCGTCTTTTTTTTTTAAAAAAACAACATGAAACTTGGGCATGGTGAGGGGAGAAGGGAGGAGGGAGTGGAATTGACAGCTTCATCATCCAATCCTGCCGAGCACTCCAACTTTAATGTGTATATGTTTAAAAATGAGAAATTAATAGCACTTTGCATGGACTAGATTTCCTGGAAAATCTGATTTTTTAGAAGCACCTTGAGAGTAAATGCCTGCACCTCTGCCTTTGAAATTGGCCATAGATGACTACCAACAGCCCATCTGTAAAGTCCCCAACTTCCATGTATGTATCTTGAGAAATGAGAAAGTTATAGCAGCCTGAAAACCTGCACTTTAATACTTTTTTGCGCCTAAATGCCAGCAGCAATGTTTCTGAAATGTCTCAGATATGACTACTAACGTGGCTTCTGCACTGTGGCCAAGTTTCATTTTACATAACATTTCATATAACAGAGTTATAGGCATATTTTCCCCCAAATTCAAGTCTATAGGGGAAAATAAGCATCCGAAGCTCAAATTGGAGGTCCAATTCTCGCATTGGAATTGGATCCAAAGCGATTTGAGGCAAGTCTGATTTGATCTAAACCGATTCAAGTCCGTATCGGAAGTTACGATTCCGATCCAATTCTGGAGGGCCATGCACATCCCTAATAAAAGACTAAACTTATCAGTATAACATGTTAGCAAATATTGTCCAGGATTACAAGATGGTTCAACTTGCTCTTGTTAGCCATTTTACTAACCCTTTGTATTTTGGTATTCCCTCTGGCTGAGAGGAGTATTTTATTATGTTTCTGTATGTGCATGGCTTGACAGGCTAATAAGCAATAAACTGTTGTTATTAGAAAGACAGGTGTCCCAATCCAGCATTCATGTTGCAAGGCACACATGGAACTCTTGCACACTTGCAATTGCCTGTTCACTTCCTTTGAAAGGGCCATTCTAAGTCTATACACAAGTCCTTCTGATCCATGTGGATGGCCCAACCATTGAAATGGACATGAGGGAGAACTTGAAGTCAAGATACTACATCTGCATAGGAATACTCAATCTGGGTCCTCTAATCCTAGTCCTCCACCAGTTATTACATTCAAGCTTTATTGTGTCACAAGAATGCAGGATAGTAGTTTTTATGAGAACTTCAGACTTCTAGTATGCTCTTTTAGCATAATTCCATATACATACATTCTCAAACATGATAAATCCATACAAGACTCTTACCTAAAATCCAAACCAGTCCTTTTCCCATTTTCAGGAATGCCCGGATCAGGACACATATCTGATGCAACTGCATCACCACCTTGTGTCACTGTAATAGACGAGAAAACAAAAATAAACACTTAAGCTGTCTTATCAACATTCGTTAAATACAACTTTAGAGGGCTGCAGAGTCCTAAAAAGTGAAAATGCATTCTCTGATAAGAATGAGAATGGCTTTTCTTTTATTCACATAGGAGAAGAATGTAATAGAGTTGCTTGATTTCTACGTGCAATTTATACGTTTTGGGACACATTCCACCAGAAATGCCTCCTGCACAAAATATATCCTTTTGAAAGTTCCATTAACTCTAGCCTGGTTAATAGGTCAGAGGCTGCTGGTAGATGATGATGATGATGGAGGCAATTTGTGACTGGTTTCCATTAAAAACAAGCACACTTCCTTTTCCTAATTGAAATGAGTTTCACAGCAATATCAAAGAAAACAAACCTTGCTTCAAATGTGTTTCTGACTGGTTCTCAGTGAGAATGAGAACTCTACTCTGCAGAGCTGAACATACCTCCCCACCTTTGTAGCTCCATTATTGGGCATTGACAGCAACCTAACAGTATTCAGCAATGGCCTGGTGAAATTCTTAATGGGGGGGGGGAGGCTTACTTTAAGAAAAGTTAGGTGCAGAAGCTTCTCTTTTTAAACCTCTCCTCCCCATTTTTTTACACTGTTTTGGCCACCACAGGAAAATAGTGGCGGTGCTCCCTCAGCTCTCCAGGGTCGTGTTTCCCTGCAACACCTCTGGGGAAGGATGGTTCATCACAACATAGTGTGGCCAACTGATCATCAAATAGGTCAGTAATTAGAAAGCAAGCAATGACTAAAATGCAAAGCCGTGAATGGCATTATTGACTCTTCTTTGCCATGCTGAATGGCAAACGTATCTGGTATAATCTCTGCAGTGGTTATGAGCGTAAACGTCTCATAACAATATCTACAATGGGGTTGGAAATGGAGTCGTGCCTTAAAAATGCTTTTGTGCACATTTCTCAAATCGTACACATTCGCCCATTGGCTGAAGCATTTTGTACGCAATTTTGAAATGCACACATTTCTCTTTCCGCACTTTGCAAATGTGTGCATTTTATTGGGTGCATTTTTGCTGGTCCGTGGAATGCATTGCAAGTCTGGAAAAGTATGGATTTCCAAATACTAACTGTGTTTCCAGGTGATGCAGTTTGGAGAAGCCCACCCAAAAATCTGAGAAAGCCAGTTTATAACACATCCCTAACAGTATTTTGCTACTGAGTTGAGTAGTGTAATTGACAAAAAGCAGTGGAGTAGTCAACAGCACTGTGCTACAGCTCCACCAATTGTACCAGTAGTGTGGCTTGTGCTTGGTCCTCAATAGGGCAAAATTACATGGGGGGCGTGTTTGTGTGTGTGCATATGTGATTTTAAACAGTAATCATTGAAGGGGGGATACTCTCTCAAACTGCTGTTTGTCCAGGTAGGGAAGCTGACATTGATGCCAATAGTTATGCCCTCATGCCAGCAATAAGATTTCTTAATAGCACATCCAAAAGAGTAGTTCAGAGAATCATATTCTTTTTCTTATTCAGTCTAACTTTTACTATATTCCACATTAAAAATGTGGAAGGCAGAGTGAGGGGTTTTTCTGCCCTGCAAGAAGACCGGGTGTCAGAGAACTGAAATAAACATGAGCTATTTGGTTAGCATGCAGAATAGTTGATAACACATATAAGGGCAATGGTAAAATTACACATACACACACAGTGTCATCAGACGAGCGTTTTATAGCACGCTCATTACTAGGCACTCATGGATTTTTGCGGGTCCTATTCATGATGCCGTCTGCCTCCCGTGTGTCTCCTGCACCTTCTGATCATTTTCCCGTCTCAAAAAAAGACCCAGGAAAATCAGTTTTTTTTCCCTGTAGCAAAACATGCTGCCATTTCCTGCTGTGTGCAGGAAAAGCAGTGCAAAAAAGCCCACTGAATAGGCCACATGATCTTTGTTTACTTCCTATTTCTTAAGCTTCTGAAGAAAGAGGAAGCTGCTCATCCCTATTGTGGGACATAAGCACGAGTCAAAGTGACAGGAGGGAAACATGATTCCCCCCCCCCCCGGTCTGGAGAAGCTCGCATACACATATACATACACCCACACACATACCTTTTTGTTTTACTTACAAACTAACTATTAAGTCTGTCTTGAAAGGTGTTTAGAAAACACCTTTTGAGGAGAATTATAGTACTCACTTCCAGAACAATCCATCTGCACTGAGCTGGTATGTTTCCATAACCCAGAATGGATGAGAAAGGCCCAAGTGGGTTATTGTTGACAGGCAGTAGCATTTGAGTTGAAAAGTAATTGGGGATTAGGTGTAAAATATGGTTGAAATATGGTTACAAAGCTGTACTAGGTTTTAAAATGTGGCAAGGTGCTATGGAGTTCTGTGTGTGTCATGGGGGAAGGAAAGTATGATGACAAATAGATTATGTACAATCAAGTGCTAAACGCTATAAATCCTTTTTGCCTCTTTCAAAGGCATCACAGCTAATTAATTTAGATGAAAGCTGAAGCTTGACAAGAACTGGGATACTTGTGAAAATCAATTATTGAAAAGACATTGCAGATATGCCTGCCACACACACACAAACACACTGATGCACAAATAGGAAGCTCTTATAAGTGCCGAATTGCTGGGCCTGAGTGTTGTGTCCCTCATAAAACTGATAAAATTGCAAGTCATTACAGTACATTTCAACATACAAAACTCCACAGTACTTGCCTTGGCTAGGCTATTATTTGAAAAAGGTTCAGAATATAAGCTGTTCTGTCCTATCTAGCATATCAGAAATCAAATGTACGCCTATATTTTTCTCCTTATTTGTACAGAATATTTTCTTTCCTTTTGGCAATATCAACTGGCAGAAATTATGACAGCATGAGAATCCAGAAATAGCAAAGAGTAATCCTTTTTTTAGCTATTAAATTCAACATTTAACTTAAACATATTGCACTGATTAACTTCAACACATATTAAATTTCTCAAACAAAGTTCCGAGTTGTTTGTTTTTGTTTTGTTTTGCTCTATTGTATTATAAGATGAACTACATCTGGAAAAAATCCTGAGATAACTTTAAACGTTCTTTAAGAAGACATTTTAACAGGATTGTTATTGTTGTTTTTAAAATGAGTTTCATTACACTGGGATCCTAAATGTTTGCCCACCAAACTGTCTCCCTGAAATCTAACGTAACGTCATTGTCATACTAGAGGGACATTATGATTTGGCTTGACATTTTGTGACATTGCATGAATAGGCTGCTTGAATTTCATTGACACTTCACTGAGATTTTTACAGTGCAATCTTATATGTCTACTCAGAAGTATAGGATTGCAGCTGTAAACAACCTAACAGTGTACACCAGAGGTGGAGAATGTGTTGTTGTATTGCAACTACTATCACCCCGAATCAGCAAAACTAATGATGAGGGAATTTGAAAGTTGCAGTCCAACAACATCTGGAAGACTATGCATTCCCCATCCCTGGTGTACAGGATTACAACCTAAAATGTCAATTGCAATACAGATTCATTCTGGATTTTGTCAGATTGAATTGCCCAATCTGAAAAGAATGCAGGGGGCAGCTACAATATAGTGTTTAATACCCCCCTTTGAGATTTCCCCACAACTCACTTTTTCTCCTGCAGCCACTATGATTTATGCAGGTTATGATGACAGAATCATTAAATTTCCTCCTCCAAATACAGCTTTACCACTAGAACTAAGGTTGCAGCCTCTTTTATTTCGCTGGAAGGATATAAGAATGTGCAATGCTGGGAATTCCGTTCCATTTAAGCCTAATGAGATTCTGCAGTGTTTTCATTTTGATAAGCAATAGCAGACTGTAGCTTTCCCTCACCCCATTCCGGAAATGATTTATGCATTGGGGCGCCATTTGCACAACTGGTAATTTGCACAAATTGAATTTGTGTGTGTTTGTGTGTGGATCTTGAAATTTGGCTAAATGGGGTTGTATTTTCCCCTCCTCCCCCCAGACAAGAGCATGGATTCAATTCTCTCTGATATGTGTAGTATTGTCTTGTTAGTTTCCTTGTATGTTACAGCAGTCAACCAGAGCACCAAAGTGGAGTAAGTAACATACAAGGAAACTGACAGGGCGAGACTGCATATAGGGTAATTTGTGAACAGTTGTGAAGGACAGGGAAAAAATAATAGTAGATCAAAGGAGAAACCCACTTGCCCTATTCAAAAGCACCGGGGGGGGGGGCATGAATAAAGTAAGTGCACCAAAGGGGGGTATATCTCCCACTTCACAATGTAATCCTCTTACCATTATGTGTTGAACTTACACTTATCAGTGTCTTCCTCACTTTCAACACTGCCCTGAATCTCAAGCAAATCCAGAGAGGTTTCTCCCCCTCCCCAACTTCTCAGACTAGTTTCCTGTTGCGCAATATTACCCCCCGTTACTGCCCAGCCTTTAAATTTGCAGAAATTTAGAGGCTGGGAAGTAAATGGAGGGGAAATTTGTACCTTTACGTCCCAGTAAATCTGCCTGTCATGATCAGGAGTTCTAGCCAGAAAAAAGAAAGGTGACAACCCCACCCATGAACATTCCACAGGAGAAAAGTAATGGTGCTTTATTCTCTAATACCAAATCATTTTCATTCAGAGCGTGTCAGAGACATACAATCAGCAAACCTTCTTTTTCATGTCATCTTTTCTACAGCATATTGCTGCAGAGCAGGCCCTAGCTGCATGACATCTCATAACAAAATAAATTCATCTTTTCACAACACAAACTGTCTCATTGAATATCCTGAAGACAAGGCAAAAAGGCAAGAAATGGAAGCAAGACAAGGCTTCTGCTGCTGATCGTGTGGTGTTTTAATGACGTGGATGTGCTGTGAGGTAAGTAACATTAGCCTTGCCAAATAAAAAATTCTGTCACGCCTCCTGCAACTGTATGAATATATATATATGAATATATATATATATATATATATGAATATATATATATGAATATATATATATATATATATATGAATATATATATATATATATATATATATATATATGATGAATTTTTGGTGAACTGCCCAGAGAGCTTTAGCTACTGGGTGGTATAGAAATTTAATGAACAAATGAATGAACGAATGAAAACAAACAGTGTGCTAATAATCCCAGTATCTATGCCAAAGAAATTACCTCCTTGTTAAAAGAAGAATCCAGGAGCTTTCCACTTTGCCCCCTCCTGTCCTGCCCAAGTCTCAGGTTTGCATTGGTTCATGTGAGCAATTTGTTTCAGTTCATTTTTTAATTTACTGAATCTGCACCTTCCAGTTTGAACATGGACTTGGATGCAATTTGTGGTCAAAGTCCATACATTTCTGAACTTGCAATGTGATTCATAGTCCCAAAATAATGTGTTCAACATCATGTGAACATTTGAAGATACACACACACACACACACACACACACCATGCCATACCACAACAGAATAAACATGTACAAATATTGTATTTGAATAAAGAATCTATACAGACTTCCCAGGAGATATCTGTAAGCAGAAGCTGGCAAAATCTAATATTCTGTTCATAAATTTTCCTTGTAATTTACTCATGCCCCCCCATTCCAGCATAATATTCTCTACACATGGTCCACATATATTACTCTAAAGAAGAAACAAACATTACACCAGAATAACGTTCTTTGAACCAAGTATAGATAATGAAATTCATTGGATGCCAGGCTTTGTCATCCACTTTGGACCAAAGCCCAAATACCGAATCGAATTAGAACTCCTACAAAGCAGGTATTTGGAATTCCTCCAAAGCAGGTATTCGGAACTCCTCCAAAGGAGTCCCCAAAGCAGTCCAAAGTGAATTGGGCTGGGCTAGTATCAGGGACAACTGTGAAAGCCCTGATACATGTGTTTGGAGCAGCTCCTGCTCATACTGTCAAGGCAATAATGTCAAAACTTGAAAATAAAGGCTATACTTCAAAAATAGCTGGCATGGGGTGGGAGTGGGGAATCCCATTCCCAGAAAGGATCCTGTTGCTTCAAGGGTTCCTGGTGAAAGGTGGGCTTGCTTGACCTGCCCACCAGGCAGTTTCAGAAATGCCTCCCACCCCCCAATTCTGGGGGTTCCAACTGCTACCAAGGTCCCTGTACCCCAAGAGTGCAGACTTGATTTTCCTATTAAATAATTGCACAGACTGCTATGAAAGCACTTTGGGGCTCTGACAACTGCTCTGTTGCATGCATTCAGACAGTGAACTTCCTGCTACTGCTGACACTGGCAGCTGTCCTATAATCATTCAATGGGGAGACAGGTGAAGCTTCAGAAAACCGAAGGAAGACTCTGCCTTGGGTCCAAAGTGAAGAGGGTCTTCCCCAAAGTGGATCAAAGTAAAACAGACCCCATCTGAAAGCAAAGTCAGCTCTGAAGCAAATTTCTTTCTGTGCACACCCCTAATGATTTATATAAATAACAAGTTGTATTTTTTAAGTAAGTGTTGTTAGCTCAACCTTGTTTTTCCAATGTGAATGTGATGAATGATTTTCCATTTGCACAGTACAGTGGATTTTTTTCACAATTTTGAAAGCCACTGGGTTTGCTGGAAACGTTGGTGCTCCAACAGCAACAAAGAAGCTCTGATAGTGAACTTCCTTCCTTCCCAGAGAGCCTCTGGAAGTATGGGGGGGGAGAGGGGGGACAGAAATGCATTTCTGCACAATGCATTTCTGGAGAAGGCATATTTATCCTATATGTTGGATGATGCCAGCTCTAACTAGTGATGGCAAAGCAGCTATATTATAGTTATTAGTGGGGAAATCTGGGGAGGAAGAAATATGGTATCTGTTTAGAGACACTGCCACCAAAAAAAACCACCATACAAACTAATGCTGTTACCTCCAACAAGTAAGCAGCCCTTGAGCCTAGGGGTGGTCTTTTGCCCATCTCCCCAGCCCAAATTTTTAGTGAGGCACCTGGTCTCAGTGAAGAGATTACTACTGAAGGAGGATGAAGTGAAACAAGCCAGGAACCACAAAAAGGTAGCAGAACACCACCAGGAGTTGCCTATTAGTACCAAACCTATGAGTGTAGGCAGTGCATCGGAGACAATGGATTTTTTTTCTATTTCTGTCAACTGATGAGGCCCACCTGGCGCCAACACTATTATCTTTTCGGTGCCAGGTCAAAACTTTTCTTTTCTCCAAGGCATTTTAATAGCTCAAGTTGAGGTTTTGATTGACATTGTGGCCAGGCTTAACAGTTAAAATGTTTTAAAGTGTTTTAATGACAGCTGTTTTATGGTTTTAAATTTTGTATATTGTCTTTTTAATGCTCAATCTTTTTAATTTTTGTATACTGCCCAGAGAGCTTCGGCTATGGGGAAGTATATAAGTGTAAATAATAATAATAATAATAATAATAATAATAATAATAATAATAACTGTACTACAGCCGACATTAGAGTAATGAAAAAATGTCTGGGCTCAGCATCCCTAAAAGTGAGACAGTTGCAGGGAATGGGCTTCCCCACTCAGCTGTACCACAGCAGGCAAGGCAAAAATTGCCATGCTAGAAGCATTTTCCTAGAGAAGACATGTCAAAGTCCAGATGCTGCTCTTGGCTCAATGATTTGGGCATATTACTATTATTGTTATTCTGCTCCACAATCAAAAAAGCTCCAGAGCAGAATCCATACCATCAGTAACACAAGACAGTCCATGCCTGCATGAGTTCCATATAAAGAGACATGACACCCAACGAAAAAGTGATGGGGAGGTAAAAGGGGGGGGGGAAGTAGTCTTTCAGTAGGGGTGGTGGAACGGCCCTGCTTCCAGTATCATTTTCCTCTGTTAGCACCTGCTGGAATGGCTTCTGGCTGTGACAGTTGGTCACCCTGGTTTAACTGTATCTATTCATTAAAAAAAAAAGATTTTTTCCCTAAAAATGCTGAATTACTTGCTTCAATCAAATGCTCAATTAAATGCTTGACTAAAAACGTTTGCATTCTATCTCAGTACCTAAAACAGAGATCTCCGTTAATCAAAATTACATATCTAGAACTGGTTCATTTGAAAGTTCATCATCCACTTTCAATATTGAAATGCAATTTGTTTCAAACTTAAGATAACTAAGAATAAAGAAACTGAAGTGTAAGATAGAGAACTATGTGTTTAACTCTGCGAATAACGATATCACACTTTCATTGCCCTTATTTGCAACTTCTGACTTGCTTAAAGACTCTGGTATTTACACATGTCACTTGTTTCTTTGTAGAAAGAGATGGTATTCACTGACAAGTTTGCCTAGTTTACAGAGTTGTCAAACTGAGCTGGGGCACCTGCCATTTGAAATAACATCTACCCCACAATGAACAAACATTGCTATGCATGTCTGAATGTTTGGCTTGTCTGAAGGCATGATGTGACAAAGACATTTTAAAGAGACTTTTTTGTTCTGGTCTTGTTTCAATTAACATTATACTTATATATGGCCATCTTTGCAAGAACTGAAGATTTCTCCCCGAAAAAGGGATACCCAGCAACTAGTTTGAGGGGCATCCATGATCTGTCTATTTGCCTTGCATAACATGCCCAGAAGAGCCTTACTTGGTAAGACCAAAGGCCTATGTAGACCAACATTCTGTTCACATAGTACCCAACTGATGCTTGTGGGAAACCCACAAGCAGAGCAAGAGTTCAATAGCACCTACGCTCCTGCTCCTGTTCCCCAGCAACTGCCTTGCAGAGGCATCCTACCTTCGATACTGGAGGTAATACATAGCCATCATAACTAGTAGCGCTTAAAAGTGTTATCCTCCATGAATTTATCTAATTCTCTTGAAAGCTATCCAAGATAGCAGCCATCCCTATACCTTGCGGTAATGGCTTAACCATGTGCTATGTGCATTAAAGTATGCATTTTAAACATACACAGTTTTGGACCCATGTATCCATGGATGAAAGTGGATTTGCCTGCATTTGGAAGGGCCTTACCCCACGCCCGGTGCAGCCTGGGCGTGGTGGGGTGATTGCAGGGGGCGCGGGGAGACAAGGCGTGGAGGCGCACCATGGGCGGCCTCAGGGTTTTTCGCGCCAAGGAGGGGGAGGAGGAACGGGAGCCTATATAAGGCTGGAACTCCTCCTCTCCCTCCTCTTCGAAAGTGTGGCTCCCTCCCTCCTTCCCTGTAGGCAGTATGGGAACGAAAATCCGGTTGTCCTTAGGAAACCAAATAGGAATTTTTTGCTCATAATCTCTCATTGGCTATGAGTTTTTTCGCCTACTTCATACTGTGAGACAGCGAGGGAGTATTAAATAGGTTAATTGGTTGTATCTAATTTGGTCACATTTTGGCAGTTAGGCATGGGCATCTTCACCTTGGAAAGGATAGGTGAGCATTTGCAGGCTCATCACCTGCGAGTCATGAGGCCCAGGTGGTGAGATAAGGGTTACCTTTGGGGCTAACCTTCCTCACCCACTCGGAGTCATGAGGCACGGGCTGGGGAGACATGGAAGGCCCCCCTACCCCAAAAGGGGAGGCCCGGGGGTGGCGTATGTTGCACACCAAGCCCGGGCCTGGACTGACTCGCTCTACCTTTTATGATGGCGTTGGCCATCCACGACGGAGGATGCCCGCATACATTCCCCTTCTGCGAATTCATCAATAAATGTGGCCCAGTTTTAACCCAAAAACCTTGTGTCGTCTCGTTATTTACCACGCTCCTATTTCCGCAAATACATGCATTTTTTTTTATTCCTCATTTTTCAAATGTGTGCATGTTCTTGAATATGCACTTCATGTGTTGCAGACTGCATTTCCAGCTCAGAAATGTGTGGATTTCCAGCTGCAAATTGCATTTGGGTTTGCATTCGGGTCTAGGAGGTGCAAGTTGGGTAAATGTGTAAGAAAGAAAAACTTGATAGAGCAAATTTCTCACATGTCCCTGGTCTAATGCATTGGTCTATGTGAAGAATTACTTTATTTTATCTGTTTGAATCCCCCGTCATTCTGCTTTATTGAATGGTCTGAGTTCTAGTATGATGAGAGAGAAAAACTTCATATCCACTTTCTCTACATAATGCACAATGAGCAGCGAGGTGGCCAGGTTTGCTGACAATATCAACTTATTTAGGAGAGTTAAAACAAAAAATGGATAGCGAAGAACTCCCAAAGGATATCTGCACAGAAGGGGAATGGGAATTAAAATAGCAAATGCAATTCATTGTAAGCAATTGTAAAGTGATACACAACGGGACAAATTAAATAAATAAATACTAACTTCACCTATACACTGCTGCACTCCCATTGTAAATACCCTTGTCAGTTTCATCCTCTCCATACATTATTCCATTTAGCCCTGCAGATCCATATTCTGCACTTGTCAAGGAACTTGTCAATTTCATTCTCCACTTCAGCACTTCGGAGCCAATGTGGAGAGGGGAGCACTGAAGTGGAGGATGAAATTGACAGGCTCTTTATATGTAATGGTTTACTTGTTGTTTCAACCATCATACAGGTTCTTTGACAAGGATAAGGGAACTCCACTGACCTGACTCCTTCCAGAAACTAGTGTTTCCACTTTAGCACTATATCTCCTTGGGTAAGCTTGCACAACGGATTTGGCAGGGCCCACTGCTTGCAGAAGGGGATCGGCTGGGCAGAAAAGAACTAACAGGGTATAAGTGCTCCTTTGGATCCTGCCTGCTAGATTAAATCCAACATTGTGCTGGCAGACGTCTGCTAGTGAGATGGGACTTTCTCCCTCTCTCTTCCCTCTTACATTCCTTCATTCCATCTGAAAATGTGCTGCAACTACCCAGAACAGATTTTGAAGGGATGCAGGGGGCTGCAGGGGAAAGCAGAAACATCAGCTCCTGGTTCCACTGACAGAACTGCAACTGTTAGCGGAATGGCACAATTGGATTCAACCTATTGTAATATCTGAACTGGCCATTAGTGTCAAGCCCACTCTGGAGGAATCCTTTTCCATGGAAAGCCTAGAGATCCCTGACCCAATGTTATAGAGGACCGGTCTGCTCCCCCCCCCCCCAAGTCAAATTAATAATACTCTTGTTCCAAATAGGGGGCAAGACTTCAACAGGAGAAAAAAATATTTGAAACAATATCAGATGAGAAACTGTGGCTTAATATGATGTATAACTGACACCATTTCAAATTTAATTAATGGAGGTAAGTTCCCCTCAAATCAAAACCATGCATAGTTAGTCTGCAAAACTTTCAGTGCAAATTGACAACCACAACAAAAACTAATTAAGAGTTAGCATACCTTATGGAGGCGAACAAAAATTACTATAACAAAGTGCATCCCACACAAAGTCTGTCTTTTTTGAAACCTCTTTCACTGCTAATACAAACAACTCTTTCCTTCCTTTGCATAAATACAGAAATATTAATTAATACATCTTCTTGTGCAGTGACATTGAACAGATCTTAGTATGATGGAAAGTGAATGATTATTTCTGGCGAGGGTGGTTACGTCTTGTAGGTAGGTGAGCAACTCAAATAGGCAGGGTTTTATTACTGGCTTTAAAGGGTGCTGTTTATATAACATGCTGTTTATATAACATGATGTGGGTATAGAGACATTGCAATATTTCATCATATGAAAAACCAAACACTTCATCATCATCATCATCATCATCATCATCATCATCATCATAATTGATGCCTTGCCTACTTCAGTTGACTCATCCATTTGGGTAGAAAACTCAAACACCAAAAGAATCATCACAAAAAATAGCTATGTGGAGTATTTTAAAGTAAATAATAAGATGAAATATGTCATATTCTTCTCCATGAAAACTCAGTTAATTATGTTCAAAAGTAGGAAGCAAAAAAAGAAAAAAAGAAAGATCACAAAAATTGTCACAACTTCCCAAAGAAGGCTATGGGGAAAAAAAACCTTTCATAACAATAAAGACTAGGGATGTGTATCGTATTGTTAAAATGTATGATAACAATATGATGAGGTCATTATTGTGCATATGTTTAATGATAACGATACGATAGAAAAACCTACGATAATCATCGGAGATGATAATTTTCGGGCGATTTTATCGTTTTATTGGACTGCCATATAAATATATCTATAACTTCTGTATTTTAAAAGTTAGAGGCTTGAAACTTGGTCACAGTGCGTATGGGGTATGCCTAAGTATGTGTATGAAATGTGAGATTGTTCCCTCCAACCCTTGATTTTATATGATTTTTTTAAAGATTGCTTCCGTTCTGACAGGTATGTGCCAGATTTGAGATCGATCCCTCCATCTCTTGATTTTATATGAATTTATTAAAGATCATTTCAGTTCTGACAGATCAGAATAACAGCTCGATACGTGCGTTCATTCAGACCTGTCAGAACGGAAACGATCTTTTAAAAATTCATATAAAATTGAGGGTTGGAGGGATGGATTTCAAATTTCATACACATACTTAGGCATACCCCATAAACAATGTAACCAAGTTTCAACCCTCTAACATTTTAAATACAGAAGTTATAGGCATTTTTTTTCTTTAAAAATAGGGCTGCAAAAAATATTGTTTTTTCATGATAATTATCGTGAAGACGATACGGTTCACCTATGATATGAATGAAGACGGTATTTTTTTTGGTCCGAAATGACGATAATGATAAACGATGATATTTTTTGGTGTGCACACCCCTAATAAAGACCATGACCTACTGGGGTAGGTAACCTGGTGACTCCAGATTTTTGGAACTACAAATCCCATAAGTCCCAGCCAGCTCATGGTCCAGAATTGTAGGAGATGTGGCCTAAACCATCTGGGTGACACCATGTTGCTTATCCCTGGTTCCTAGTGTATTGCACTATACAATTGGAAACACTGCATCCTTAGTTCCAGCTAACTGGAGATGCTTCACAACTTACATGCAATGCAACAACCTAAAACAATTGTGTGATAGATGGGATGATTTCTTATAGTTGAAATTAATGCTGGTGTATGTGTGTGTGTCTGGAACAGCCCAAAACTCCAAGACCAGGGCATCCTGTTTAAGAAGGGGAATAGTTACAATTGCTACGACTAGTTTCTGGTCTGTGGATTTGGGAAGAGCCAACAGTCAGAGGTAGAGTACATGCTTTAAATGAAGAACTTCTCCAGCATAAAACCTGGGAGAAATGCTGCCAGTCAGTATAGACCGACAACATTGCAAATATCTGGAGGGCAACTTGTAGCTCTCTAGATGCTTTGGCCTACAACCCCCTATATCCTTATACTGGCTCTGGCTAATGTAGGCCAAAATATCTAGATCGCTACAGGTTGCCCACTACTGCAGTAGACCAAGGCTATGGAGCTTGCTTCCCTTCACATATTGTTGGACTACAGTGCATCATTGGCCATACTCTCTGGGTCTGATGGAAGTTTTAGTGTAGTCCAACAACATCTGCAGGGAGACAGGTTCCCTAGCCCTGGTGCAAAATGACAAATGACAAAAAAAAAACCACATTGAACAATTAAAACCAACTTTAACACAGTCATCCTATCACATTAAATATTCTGTTGAAGGATATTATATCTCTCTTTTTATGCTCGTGGCAGGTTTTCTAGATGAACATGATGGGCTTTGCCAAGTCATGCTGTCTTTTACTGATTCAGAAATTTCCTGACCATTGAACATGCTTTAACTATGACTGCCTCATTTCTGAAGGTTTTCTGTAAATTTTTTTGATGTGATGCCAATGACTTATGTGACTAACGGAATAATTGTGACCTTTTCTTGTTGTCATATTTCTTTGATTTCCATGGCCAGTGGTGTATATTTTGTCTCTTTTTTCTTCTTCCTTTTCAACAACATTTTTGTCATTTGGTATTGCTATGTCGATGAGGTATGTCTGTTTTTCTTTTTTGTCTATGATCATTATGTCTGGTCGGTTGCAGGGTATTGTCTTGTCGGTATGAATTGTACTGTCCCAGTATATTTTAGGATATGCATTTTCCAAGATTGTTTCAGGTGAGTATGCAGAGTATGGTGTAAGTTGTTTGATAAGGTTGAATTTGATGGCCAGTTGTTGGTGAATTATTTTTGCAGCTGTATTGTGTCTGTCCATATAGTCCATTCCTGCCAGAATTTTACATCCTCCTGTAATATGCTCTATTGTTTCTTTGAATTGATGGCACTTCCTGCATAGGTCTGTTGTTACACTTTTATCTTTTAGGATGTATTTTTGGTAGTTCTTGGTGGCTTGGTATACAAATGCAATAAATAAATAAATAAATAAATAAATAAATAAATAAATAAATAAATAAAATAACTTGATCCTGTATAGTTATTAGGAATCCTTCAGTTTCTGGAAATAGCTCACCCTTCCTGAGCCATTTGTACGATTGTTCTTTGTTTATTCGTGGGTTCTGTATTATGTTGTAGTTCTTCCCATGGAGCACTTTTTGCACCCATTTTTCTTTTTTCTCTGTGAGTGTGAGTGGTCGAGTTTGGTCTTCATTTTGTACTGCTAGGTTGAATGGGGTGTAGTTTTTATCTGCTGTTACTATGGCTTTATGAATGGGGGGTGTTTTTAGTGTGGAAGAATTCTCTGAGTGGTTTTATCTGTTTAGCATGCATTGTGTTAATGTCTAGCAGACCTCTTCCTCCTTCTTTCCTGCTGACTGTTATTCTTTCAATGAATGAGTTGGGATGGAGCATGTGGTGTTTTGTGAGCTCAGTGCGATTAAGACTGTTTATTTCTTCGAGTTCAGTATGCAACCAGTGTATGATTCCAAATAAGTATGTGAGAATGGATATTACGTAGGTGTTGATGGCTTTGAAAATGTTTTTAGAGTTGAGTTTAGATTTTAGGATTTGTGATAGGTAAGTTTTATATTGCATTCTAAGTCGAGTTTTTACTGTGGAGTGATTGATTTTCGTGTTTTGTTGGAATCCTAGGTATGTGTATGTTTCATTTTCTTCCATGTTATCTAATACTTCATTATTTAGTGTTTCTGCTGTTTCTTCTTCTTTCCATTTTCCTCTATGTGTAGCATCTTGCATTTTCTTATCCCGAATTCCATTTTCATGTCTGTTGCCAGTTCCGCAGTGATTCGCAGGAGCCCTTTTATCAGTGTCAAGGTTGAAGCATAGATTTTGATGTCATCCATGTACAGGAGGTGATCTATTCTCTGCTTTGCTTGGTTTTGGTGTTTTATGTCGATGCCGTATGTGGTGTTGTTAAGGGTGTTGGATAGTGGACTGAGACACAGGCAAAACCATAGAGCACTGAATGCCACGTTTGATATTTATTTTTTCTGTCTGTATATGATCCTTGTCTGTTGTTAGGTGTATTGTCGTTCTCCATGTCTCCATGATTCTTGTCAGAAAGTTTTGGATTGAGGGATATATTTTGTATATTTTGAGTACTTTTTTCATCCAGCTGTGTGGGACGGAATCGAAAGCCTTTTTATAGTCTATGTAGCAGGTGTGGAGGTTTCTTTTCTGTTTTGCTATTATTATTATTATTATTATTATTGTTATTATTATTTTGAAAACTTGGAAGAACAGCAAAATGTCTGAATTTAATCTTGATTTTCATTAGGTATGGGCAGACTCTGTCCGTGCTTGTTGAGCATTCACTAAACGAGTGCTGTTACCCGTTGCACCATGTGTACCACTGGACACCCCAACAAGCACCCAGCGAATGCTGCAGAGCTGCCCATCCTCTTAGTAACCCGCCATTTTTCATAAAAATGACAGCTCATTATTCAGTGTAAAAGGTCTTTTATGCAAATGGCAGCCATAAAGCTGCCATTTATGATTGATTAGAGGTATGAATGGACCATAACAGGTGCAATTTGTAGAGAATCCAAAGATTTTACGTGGATTTTACCTATGTGTGTATGTGTTGTTTCAAATGGTATCAATGCCAGGTCCAATATATGAAGATTTACTAACAATGTACTCTGAGTAAAATAAGAATGTATTCATTGATCTCTCTACACATGGACTACAGTTATACATGAAACATTACTTTGATACAATTCATACTTTCTGCTAAACTTGAGTACAAAGGCAAAGCAGAGCCTTGCAGAGGTAGGACTCACACTTAACCAGGCAGCACTATACAGCTTGATGCGTATAGATGCCTGACTCTTGGCTATTTCACTACTACAGTGCCACAGTCCATCATCTCATCTGAATTTGTAAGAGCCTCAACTCTTCTTTTAAACTAGAGGGTTATATTCAAGATGTCTGTATGGCATCTATCTAAATCAAACTTTGTAATTTCTTGGGATTATCGTCAATATTTCAATTTCAATTTTGGATCAGACACGGATGCTCTCTTATTTCCTATAGAGTTTCATTTCACCCATGAAAGCTTGCAGCTGTTATATGAGAATGCAACTGAATGTGAATCACTGATGTGAAAAGCTGCTGTGATTGCATGGCCACATGAAACAATATTGATGGGATGAAATTTTGCAAGGTAAGACTTTTAAATCTAATCTTGCGAGTTTCTGTGTCCCCTGGATTCCTTTCACCTACACCAAAATCCCCACCAGTACATACCAATCAATCAGTACCACTTCAGAAGTTTTGAAAATTAGCAGATATATGCCTATATACAGTGTGTGTGTTCATGGTGTTGCTTGACCATGTACATTTGCATCGACCCATAGCCAGTAATACAATCACCAAGAGATTTCAATAGATTGTATCTGACTTAGCACCAATACACAGTACTAAGGATGCATGAGAAATTTGTTTCAGTTCATTTTTTATCAGGATTTACGCAGTTTGTACTTCCTGAATCAAACATAGACTCAAATGCAACAAGGGATGTCTGACACTGGGAAATCCAGCCCTTTTTGGATTCGCTGGATTTCTGCAGCACCCTGAACTGCAGGTCTTTTCGAAAATATGTGAACTTTTTGCATGGCTACAATTATGCAGAATTATGGCTACCATTTGCAGAAATTTCTATTTACACAAATAATAAAATTGAAAAATTGTTAAAACCATAAACTGGCCTGACTCGATGGAGATCAAGTCAGGCTAGCTTTAAGGGAAATGAGCTGAAGTCTGGGTGCGGGGGACGAGCTGATGATGTTCAGTGAGTTTCACCCCTCCCCCGGATGGATTCCTTCAACATCCCGAAACACAACCTGCAGTGGAAGTTTGTAGATTTCCAAGCTTTCAAAAAAAAAAAGGTGTTCAACAATATTTTATACTGGGGATCTGATTTATTCAGGGCCTAGTCAGCTGATGAACCTGGCTACTTCCTGGGGCCCTTCAGTCAACAGCATATTAGAGATTGTTCCTAGGACCCACAATTCTCCAGGCTGGATATGCACATTTCCCCCCTGGAGTGAGGCCAAATTAGTTAGACATCAGTCCAATCTTTATACCCCTTTTTGACATTCTAGTACATGCCCAAATCTTCACAGGCAGGCAATGAGTTACCCCTCTCTGTGACTAAGAAGTTACAACATTCCAACATGTGGGGGGGGGGGGGGAATACCATCTTCATCTCCCTAGCAAGATAGAACAGTAAAGCAGAGGAAATTAGAAAGCTGCATAACTGTTGACATGAGGATTACATCTTAATTAGCATCTGGCAGCTACCCTAACTCTGTAAGCTGACTGCATTGGTGACACAGTCTGAGTTTCATGCTTTCTTTCATTCTCTTGTATGAACTGAAAACATACTTTAAAGATAAATTCTTCCTTGCTTCAATTGCATTAATTACGGGACCATAAGAATCTGGAAGACTTGCTAGAATTATAGGAATGATATCGTCATCTGTTAAGTCTTTTCCTGCTCCTCGTAATTCCTCAACAGTGTTTAAAATCCCATTTCTATTAGTCTGTATATTTGTTCCTTCTGTGAGTCTTGTTGTATATAATTTCCTCTGAAGATAACCTTTACTTCTCAGATAGGGTGACCAGATAAAATCCAGGGCAGGGGTCATGTAACTTTAACAGTTGTAGAGAAGAGGGAATTTCAGCCAGAGTCATTTGTATGCAATTAGTTCATGGTGAAATTCCCTCTTCATCATAACAGTTAAAGGTGCATGCACTATACAAGAGTGACCATATACATAAGAAGGCAGGGCCCCTGCAACTTTAACTGTTGTGATGAAGAGGGAATTTCACCAGGAACTAATCGCATACAAATGACACTGGCTGAAATTCCCTTTTCTCTACAACTGTTAAAGTTACATGAGCCCTGACCTGGATTTTATCTGGTCACCCTAGTCTCAGATCATCTTTAACATGTAAATCCTTCAAACTGTTCCACATAGCTGAGGCAGCTTCGTGCCTCCCAATATGAATATGTTGGCTGTCTTCCACATATAGGGAAATGATTGCAATGGCAGATTCATAACAAAGATCCCACTCAGTTTGTTTATCTACAGTAGGGTGACCAGATAAAATCCAGGTCAGGGCTCATGGTCACACTGAAATGAATTTCTCATACATCCTTAGGACAGAATGAAGTTATGAGGGAACACGTGTGAAAGTAACATGGACTGGAAATAGACTGATCTATCCTTCCATAATTCTATGCCTATGTATGCATGCACATGCAAAATGACAAAAGTTCTCTTCACAAAAATTCTCTTCACAAAATCCTCTTCTCGTGTGAAAGGGCTTCACGTAATTATTTATTTTTGTCAAAATTATAAATATCAGAACTGCCTACAATAGATTAGTAAGCTGTAAGGCAGAAAACTAGGACACTCATCTTAGGGTTTACAGGCTACTGAAAATGTTTTTAAAAGAGCACCTTCTACTATATTGTATTTTGCTTGACTGGAGATAGGAAAGTACCACTCATGTGTTCCAATTTTGCATGGCACTGGAAAGAATATTGCCAAGGGATAAACTACCCCACATAAAATCCATTCTATTTGATTAGGTTTTCCACAGCCTTTAAGTCAATCATATTTAATATCCCCTTTTAAAAGAATATAATTTCCAAACTAACCAAAGACTTAAGATCTGTCCTCACCGGTATTCTATGGAGAAAGGGATGGACGTGTGTGTGTGTGTGTGTGTGTGTGTGTGTGGTTGTGTGTGTGTGAATTTATGTCTCTATTAGGGGCAAATAAACAACTTCCTATTCATATGAGTTTCAGGTAGTACAGGATAGAGACTAATAGATTGCTTTTAATGGTCACTATCATAAATCTATCATATATTTATCCTCAACTATATAAAACAAAATTAGGCCAAATTTTATTTATTTGATTTTCACATCAAAGAAATAAAGAACAGTCTTTTTTTGCATGTTTAATCATCCACTATATTCCTGGGCTAATCATAAGAGCATACCAATAGACTGCTCCAGCCTCAGGTATGTCTACTATAGTTGTAGCTCCTGTTTCAAGAAAGCAACTCAAGCCTAAGGCTAAAAGAAAACCTTTGAAAGCTACTGATCAAAAGTAAAAATGGAAGGGCAAGTCCTTTTAAAGACAGCCAAGTGAACAGACCGGGCTGAGTTCTGACCTTACAATGATTTGCAAATCATCCTGGGCATGTAAGAGAAATATCCTACTTCTTATGCTGTGCAAAAGGCAGGGACATGAAACATAACCTCCACCTGTCAGAAAGACAGATTTCTGTCTTACAGAACACTGCCATTTCAACAATTAGATAATATTAATAACATTTCCCTTTTTACAGTGTGCCATTGCATCATTCATCCACCTCCCAAGCAATATTTCACACATTTAAATATGAATGGAACCAAAGAGTAGTTTCTGAATTTAGGATTATTGAAAGAAACAAAAATGTCTTTCTCTGCCACAGTATTACCAAGCACTCACTGGCTCAATTCAGATGACACAATAAGCAACGGGGGGGGGGGGGGGGGGGACAATCATCAGTTGTATTGACTATCGTGTCATCCGAATGCTGCCATAGTCAACTCAGCTCTGATCCTAATCCACACCACAGTTGATTATTTATTACCATGTTGTGTGGGGAGTACCCCCTAGATGAACAACTATAAAGTTGATTATTACCCCACCATTGACTATCGTGTAGTCTGAATTCAGCCACTGAATATAAGGGGCCACCTTAGGCTACAAGCCTATGCGTATTTAGAAAGAAATAAGTCTCAGCGTCCCCCAACCAGCATGGCTGGCTGGGGAATGATGGGAGTTGTAGGCCTTTCCTTCTGTCTAAACAGTCATAGGATTGTGTCCATAGTCATTTAACCATTGATGCATGGAACTCTACTGTCTACTCGAACAGCACCTTGCTAAGGTCTCGCAGAGTGCAAAAGCCCAGAGAACCATGAGAAATGTAGTTCTCAGTTTCAGCAGCCCTTGAGAGAAGCCATAATCCACCAGGTTTGTTGTGCCCCACAAAGTTGCTAATCAGCATATCAGGGCAAAAGAGGAAAGGGGAGGGGGAACCCCACCCTCTCTACTCTTCCCATGCTGCTGCTCCTCCCACAGCTATCACTTAAAAGATAAATAAAGAGAAGGAAAGGGTGTGTTTTAGGAAATGGATTTTGACTGAGCAAGAGGAGAATTTTGGGGTGCTTGTATCTCCTTTGAGGTGTCTTTTATGAGTAATTAAATTGCAGTCTGAGCTTGAGCTTCGAGAACTTTGCTGGCAGTCCAACTCAGCAATCCTAAGAATGACCTAATTGTTGCTTCCCTCCACCTTGAATAGGCTGACCATATGACAAGGAGGACAGGGCTCATGTAACTTTAAAAGTTGTAGAGAAAAGGGAATTTCAGCCAGTGTCATTTGTATGCAATTAATTCCTGTTGAAATTCCCTCTTCATCACAACAGTTGCAGGCGCTATACTAGAGTGACCATATACAAAAGAAGGCAGGGCCCCTGCAACTTTAACTGTTGTGATGAAGAGGGAATTTCACCAGGAACTAATTGCATACAAACGACACTGGCTGAAATTCCCTTTTCTCTACAACTGTTAAAGTTATATGAGCCCTGACCTGGATTTTATCTGGTCAGCCTATGTGCAGGGTACCACAAATAACAAACTTTGAATTCCTCAAGCAACCCTACCATCTTGTTCTATGTATTAGTAGTAAACTTATTCTCCGAGTGTGGATCCTTACATAGCCCAAAAAAGCATCATTATGTAGCACAACGAGGAAGAGGAAAGTGTCAAGTTAGGGGTGGGGGAGAATTCATTTGGTTCACATTTTAATGTGCAATTACCTAATTTCAAAACTGACTTAGGGGGTATCTACACACGAGTTTTTTGACGTTTTATAAGGGTTATGAAAACTCTTTGGGCCACATGACGCACTCCCTATAACGTTGTATATCTGAGGTTTTTTAAAACTCACTTCAGTTATATACAACGGTTTTACTTTTAATAAATCGTTTTAAGTAAAATAATGTGTCCTTCCTTACCGTTTGTAATTCCTGGGGGCAGTGCTTCCTTTACTGGTGCCCAAATGCTTAGCAGTTGATTGGTGGGGAAGAAAAAGGAAGTGGACCAGTGAACTACAACACCCACAATTCTTAGCCCTATACTCGCTAGGGAATGACAGAGGAACTAAGAAGGAAGTGTGTAACTGAACTACAACCCCCACAATGCCTTGCCCTAAATTCATTGAAAAACGAAAGAGAAAAAGACAGGGCAGAACAGCATGTGACCGCATACATTGCTTTAAAGACTGAAGACTGTTCTCCTGTAATGTGAGTACTCAGTAATGTGGCCTAAGATGTTTTAGAACGCACCAATTTGGAACGTTTTAAAATACTTTTTAAAACGTTCCAAAGGACTGTGTGGATTCCCCCTTATCCTCTGAAATTCACACTTCTCTTAATTTGTCAGTGGAGTTCTCCAATTAAAACATTGCTTTGAAAAAAGTATTTATTAAAGGAAAATGTACACAAAAATTTGAAAATTGCCTTCAAGGATTCATTATATTTTTAAATACAAAATAGGAAAAATTGCAGACAAAAATGCATGTCTTAAATGAAATGCACACAAAACTGCCTGCAAATTTTCATTCAAACTTTTTTTAAGAAACAGCAACACACACACAAAGTTTGCAATGAACTGAAATTAAGATTGAAAAACTGGGAAAGAAAGGGAAACCAAAATGATGCATTCGTCAATCTCTATTATTGGCAGGGTTGGGGCAAACCTCAAAGAAGTGCAGTATATAAAACCTTTGGGAGGGGGGGACCCCAACGATCATAATGAGGACTGAGCATGCTCAGTGAGGTCATTGACTGTTGGAGTGGGTGGTAAATGGAAACGTGGATGGAATGGAGTATCCTGAAAGGCAGCATGGGTGGAAGGCTGGAGCACTGAACAGAAATGCACCACATTTTGTTGCAGGTCTCACTTGTATAAGCAAATCTGGTGGTTCCAAACATGGTTAATCATATACAACTAGGGTCTAGGTTTTTTAAAATTAATTAACTAAAATACCAGGGAAAAGAGGCATTGGGGGATGCCTGACTCAGCTTGTTTTTTTCTAATGAATTTCAATTTTACTTTTAGAAAGAGAATCCTCAGCCTTCATATTGCTAATATATTATGCTTAGAAAAGAAGCTTTCATCATATGTATTGGACTGAAATGAGCTTTAAAAGCCCTTTTAGTGCTCTGTTATAGAAATGTGTGCTTTATTGCAGTTTGATACAGAGCTTAGTGTATTCACTCTAACAATCAACCTGGCTGACCGAGGGGTGCAAAGGAGACTTATTTACCAGGGTTTTTGTTATCTGAGTCACATTTGATCAACACAAAGTCAGCTTGTGTTTGCCACAAAACAGTTGTTTGCTTCTTTTTAGCTTGCAGAAGGAGACAGAAGGGCTCTGTACCTTGGAGAATACTAAAAGAAAAAGGCAATTATGTACTCTAACCAATATAATTAATATATTTTGTAATTTGAGCTGCATATAGCTTTCAGCAGGTCAAAGACTGCTCTGCAACAGAAGGAAATAACTTGAAATGAAACACTTTATCTGTCTATATAAGGGCTCTAAATTAAAATGTTGGTTATTTTAGTTTTCTTGCATTTTAAGAGTTTAATGAATCAATTAACTGAGTACATGTGTGACCTACACAGTCTGGGTATATTCAGAGCTTCTAGTGGCAAGAGCCTGCAGCAATGGTTCTTGAAGAGGGATCCTAGCCGATGGGATCACTGATTTATTTTACTCTAAATAGATAAACACTTTGGGCCTTTTTGGTCCCAATCCCTGAATAATTGAGAAACTGGGAGCCACTACTGCCAAAAGTGCTTATGAAAAGCATCAGTAACTTGCTAAAAAATGTTGTGCCAGAAACCCTTCTTCTTTCAAATAATGATTTTTAATCAAGTCATGTAGAAAGCATCTGCGGGACCACAGGGTTTTATGGAGTCCCTCTCCTGAACCTGTAAGCATTGTTATAACCTTTGGAGGAAGACTCCAAAATGAAATCCTCTCCCCTCCCCCACACCTTGCATCTTCTGTGGAAAGAGCTTGAAAAGAGGGGTGTTCCAGTGTGTTCCAGGGAGAGAAGAAACCAGGGCAGGATCTACACTACGGCTTTAAAATTGTGTTGTTGTTTTTTATTTTTTTAATTTTAAAAACATTTTTATAACAGTAGTGACAACTGTTGGGGCCCAGGACTCACTCCATATACAGTTTTCAAACTGTTTTCAAAGTATCATAACCGGCTTGGTGTGGACCTGGCCCAGGTTACAAAGAATCCTGTGACCCCCTCCAGTTGCAGTCCCAACCCCACCAGTAGGCTGACCATATGAAAAGGAGGACAGGGCTCATGTAACTTTAACAGTTGTAGAGAAAAGGGAATTTCAGCCAGTGTCATTTGTATGCAATTAGTTCCTGGTGAAATTCCCTCTTCATCACAATAGTTAAAGTTGCAGGGGCCCTGCCTTCTTTTGAATATGGTCATGCAACTTTAACTGTTGTGATGAAGAGGGAATTTCACCAGGAACTAATTGCATACAAATGACACTGGCTGAAATTCCCTTTTCTCTACAACTGTTAAAGGTACATGAGCCCTGTCCTCCTTTTTATATGGTCAGCCTACCCACCAGTATACTTATGTTTGATAGCCTCAGGAGCCTGTCTAGAGGGAAAAGAGAGACAAGGAGGATGGAGACGTGAAAATAGCCTCTGCTGCTCCTATTCCCATGCTGGCAACAGCCTAGCAGGGCACTGGATACTCTGACACCTCTGAGTTTGGAGGCTTCATCTAATGAGTACCCGTGTGATGGAGTGGTTAGAGTATTGGACTGGGAGTTGGGAGATCTGGATTCTTGTCCCTACTCAGCCATGGAAGTTCAGGAGGTGACATTGGGCTAGTCACAGACTCTCAGCCCAACCTATCTCACAAGGTTGTTGCTGTGAGGAGAAAATGGAGAGGGGGAGGATTATGTACACCACCTTGGGTTCCTTGGAGGAAAAACAATGGGGTATGAATGTAATAAAATTAATTAATTAATTAATATATATATAATGAGGGCATAACCCATAGACTTGCACCCTTAAGGCATTGATTCGTAATAGAGAGTGAGTACAACACTTGCAAGTGGACACTCTGTATTATATTGGACTGTAGCTGGGCTCCTAAGTAATTAAAGTAATTAAAGTAAGTAATTAAAGTAATAATTATGTATCTTCTTGTTAAAGTGAATTGTTTAAAAATATTATATGCTCAATATTTTATGTCAAATGAAAATGTTTTCAAGTTTTAAATAAAAAGTCACTAACTGGAAGTATAAACAAACTCTTTGGAGCTAATATAAATTCAAATGATTCTTCCTTTTGTATATGGTTTCGGTTTGACCCATCTGCTCTATCTTAGGCTTTCTATAGCCATTTTTTCCTATCACACAACATGCATTTAAAAAACACATGCTGTATCTTGATCAACGATTTTCTAAATCCCTCTACCTTTTCATAGTCAATTTGGCTTGAACCTGCATTCTTCTCATCATTGCATCACATATCTGCTATTTACTCAAGTAGCCCCTGTTTCTCTAAGTGATTAGGAGCAGAGAGAGATAAGTGGGCATATGGCTTTCAAGATGGAGAGAAGATGGAATAGCTTTGAGACATAATATGGCATTACCCTAGTCAGAGAGATACTTCAGAAATATGAAAACCTTCCTATAGGGCTCTCCTGTTTGGTTGGGTTTTTTTATTTTGGTTTTTATCAACAGTAAACTACAACACAGCTGTGGCTCATGCTTGTTCTTTCTTTCTTTCTTTCTTTCTTTCTTTCTTGTCCTGAACTAAGCTTGTTTCTGGATTTGGTATTTCCACCCTGCCTTCCCTATGATCTTACTAGGCTTGTTTAGTTGCCCTTATGCTGAAAAGACCTGTTTCAGATCCTTAACACTGACTGACTATGGGTTGTATTTAGGAAGGGACCCCTCTGCGCGGCTGGCTTGCCTGGACGCGGGAGGGAGATTGCGGTGTGGGGGTGGAGACGAGGAAGAGGGTGAGCCTTCCCATTGGCAGGCTCCTCTGTGGGGCCACTGCGGCTGGGAGGGGGTTGCGAGGATTTAAGGAACTCCCCTCCCAGCAGCTTCTCTCTCTTTGTTCCTTTCGCAGCTCCCTCCCTCCCTCCCTGTAGGCAGTGTGGGTTCGCTGGTCGCTCACTAGGAGGGCCAAGTAGGAATTTTTTGCTCATAATCAGCCTTATGTTATGAGTCTTTTTGCCTACTTCACACTGTAAGACAGGTAAGGAGTAGTAATTAGGTTGATCTGGTCAATAATAATTTGGTCACAATTTAAAGGCAGGTTTTGCGGACATCCTGAGCGTTTGTTAGGGTCGGCGACCTTTCACAGGCACTGTTGTGGTGATGGGTAATGCCTGAGGGCCCTCAGCTGTGAGCTTTATGGCGGCAGCTGGAGGGATAAGGGTTACCTGTGAGGCTAACCTTTCTCACCCACTCGGAGCTAAACGGCGCGAGGAGGGGTCGACACTGGAAAGTCTCCCTACCCCAAAAGGGGCAAGCCTGGGAGGTGGCATTCGGAATCACGCCACCTCTTAGGTGGTGATTGGCTCGCCCATTGTTGAGAGGATGTCCGCATAGGTTTTCCCTTTCTGCAAATCTATAATAAAGTGGCCCTGTTTTAAAATCCATATTATTGTCTCGTCTCGTTATTTCACACCCTACATTTTCCGCAATGTGTGAATTTCATCTCAATTCTCTTTTTATAAGGATTTACCAAAATCCACAAAGTTCTCCATATTCAAGACAAAGAGAACTTAAGAACATTTAAAAAAATGAATATGGGAGAAACCAAAATGGACAGACCCATCCATTTTGGCCCAGCTTGGTTTTTCTGGGCTGGAATCTTTGAGGTTTCAAGGGTGCTCCTGCTTAATTGAGATCGCAACCCCATTTTTCTGACAGGCACCTCATCTTTAACAGCTACCTGGCAGGCACGTACAACATGGTCTTCTCCATGCTTGGCAATAGCTGCACCTATTGAATTTGGCTGATGCAGATGCGTGAGTGTTTCGTTACAGATCATTTTATATGAATGTATCATATGTTGCAAAGATCTCCATATTCAGAAGCAAGAGAAATTAAGATTTGTTTTAAAAAAAACCTGAATGCAGGAGAAAGTGAAACTAACCCATTCCCCCATTCCTAGTTCTAACCATCATGGTAGTGGAAAAATTACAAGAGGTGGTACTGTCATGCGAATGGCTGCACAACTGCTAGCAGAAGAACTAGCACAACTGGCACAAACAACACCTAGTTGAATACAGTCATAAGTTGTGCAATACCTTATGCAACACCTTACACATCTGGAATCAAAGCACTGGTTCTGAAACTTGTGCAATGTTGAAAATAGGGCACCTGTAAGCAATAGAAGCTTCACACCACTGGAATGACAACATTGGATACAATTCTATATATTTTACCATGACAAATGATCAATATACAATAAGTACGCCATTCACTTCCCTATCTATCTGATTATACAAACATTCACACATACAGAGTCTGCACCCATCTGCCTTTCATTACCATTTGCCTAATTTTGGTCCACTGCAAGGAAAAACATGAGCCTGAGAAGTGACGGAGTCCAGTGAAAGGGAGAAGCAAGCAAATTGTGGTAGATGCAGTGTAGGCAATGCATAGATTTCACTCGCCAGCTCCTGCTTCCCACCTCAATAGTCTCATCCCTATGCAAGATGAAGCCCCATGTTAGTCAAATAGTCTACAGGCCTTAAATGTTTGTTGATACAAGGGATGTCAGAGGAATCTGTCTGGGGAGTGGAGCTTGAGGAACTTTCAGCAATCGGGCCCCTGGACTTCAGTTTACTTTCTGTTAGCTGGCCTGACTCAACCTGTAGTGAGTCTGGCTAGCTAGCAGATTTTGGGTGATTTTTAATTTGCGCAAATTACAGTTGCCATTTGCGCAAACTACACACATTTCGGCCATACTTTGCACAAAGAGTGCAAATTGAGGCTGTTAATTATGCAAATTTCTGTTTGCACAGATTATGGCTGACACACACACACAAATATGTAAGAAGTTTGGGGAAAACCCACGGTTCAGCTTGCAAAGCCGAATCAGGCATGACGTAGAACTCTGGCAGGCTCAACAAGAGCCAGATTTCCTGGCAACAGACATCCTTAATAACTATTGCCATAGGAAACTAAATAAGTATTTCAATCACTCCTTCCTTCCTTCCTTCCTTTAGAGATACCTCTCCGTATTTCAGTATTTCTTTGGGCTCTGCCAGAACAAAATCCGATCACTTCTTATTTAATATTGCCCTTAAAAGCACTATCCATCTTGGTTCTTTTTAATTGTTGAAATCATATGCTTGCTGGCAAACATATGATGGAATTGGATTAATTGATCTGATGACACAACCTACCATATTTTGACTGAATGAAAAATATGGTAGCGACTGAGTGTTATTTTGCTACCTTGGGTGGCTTACTGAAGAGGTAGTTTACAGGAGTGCTGGAGTCAGAGTTCTGATAGCAACTCTTCAAAGTGCTATCGAAGTGATTACGATGTCTGAGAGCAGAGTGTTTTCTAAACACTGTTCTTAACACAAGTCTATCTGGAATTATATATGTGCATAGGTTATTTAGGATTAAAATTTAAGCCAAAGAACATATTTCATATGCAGCAAGAACAAATGTGCTTGATTTTTATTTATTTTTGGGAACTATTCCTTGAGAGCTGACAGCAGCAGCATCATAAGAAAGGGGGGGGGGAGAAATAAAAAATCAGTACAGAGAAAAGTCAAATATCTGACTTTGTATCTTTCTCACTAACACTTTCTGTTTGCTTCCTTCATTTCTTTTGAAACTTTCGTGCAAGTTGGCAGGAGGTGAGAGAGGGTAGGTGGTCAGTAGTAAACAGAAGACATAAGCATAATAATATACGGGAGATATATTTACTGCTTTTGCCTTGGACATCTTTTACGGCTTCCTGAAACATTGGCCATAGGCCCGAACATCTATTAACCAGCTATTGCTGTACTTCATTATGGATGCATCTTCCAAGATTTTTTCATGCCCTCATAATGCCCTTTTCCCTACAGAAATGATCACCTTTCTACTGATAAAGCTGTTACGGTAATGGTGTGAATCTATTTACCTAAAGGGAATTCTATTCTGAAGCAGTAGCACTTAAGTCCTTATAGGTTTGCGTTTGTGTTACCTTTTTTCTATATTATGACAACTTTACAGCTTAACCATTAAAATGCCTTTCTTTCCTTTTTTCCTGGAGAAAATGTAGTTGCGAGTGGAGAAGGAAGCATGGAATAAAGACACAAGACACCAAAGCTTAGGATAAACTAGGGCCTCTTTATTAAACAATAAAGGAGATTCTACCCCTCCCTGGATCTGCATGTGAAAGTGCGGTAATCTTGCAAGTGTGCCGCTTGCATGTCTTTATGGGTGAACCACTCTCTTAAGCTAGGAGTTGGGTAAACCCATCCCCTCTGTTATGTGACACTTTTGTAAGTGTGGGGAGACCGCCCTGCATCACCCCACCTCCGGAGCCATGAAACTCTGAGTGAATGAGACAGGAGGGTCTCCAAAGGCATAACAAATCCTCACGTGGGTGCCGTAATGCTCCCTAGGAGCAGGTCCTCTGGATATGCCAATCACCAGAAGGTGCCAGAGTGCTCACCGTTTCTGTTCCGATATAGCAAATTCTCACACATCCTCCCACTAGAGGGTGCCAAGCCTCGGATAAGGCACCTTACCCCCTCCTATCTGGGATGAAATCCTGCAAACCCACATGCAGATCCTGCAGGAAAATATTGTTCCCTGCATCGAAGTGATGAACTTCATCTGCCCTGTAAAATTCCCCTCCAGAAGACATACAGATTTACCTATTGACTATTTGTCATTACCCTATTTAAGCTATGAGCTTCCCCACCCTCAAGCCTCTAGCGCAGAGGGAGCAAGTTTGATCACACAGTATAAATATCTGGCCATCCCGATATCTCCAGGTCTGCCCTACCCTGTAAAGTTGGGGACTTCTGCTCCAGGAACCCCATGCTCCCCCAGGTGGGCACCATACCTGCGGCAGGGCAGAAACCATTTTATGTAGGAGATGACACCCACGGCATGTCTTGGCTGCCACCTGACTAGATGGAGGCCAACTGACCGAGCCCAAACTGTGTGCCAACAGTTGCTCACGTTGCTCTTCAGCTGGCCCCGATGCCACGCAGATTAGAAACCCCATGGGCCGTGGTCTCCTCTGACTTAAGGTGGGGCCAGCCTTTTATAGGCTCTGCCCCCACCCTTGCATCATGTGGGCCTTGTGCACAGGACATGCGAGGCCTTAATTCCCCTCCTCCCCACCCGCAGCAACCGTTTTTCCTACCCAAGCCATGCCAGCTGGGTGGGTAATGGATTTGTTACAATAAAGTCAGAACAAACGAATGTCCAGAAAGGGTCTTAAAGGATTTTACGTAATCCATGATAAGCATAATTTTTTATCCAATTTGAGATTTACTTTTATTCATACATGTCAAGGCAACAATACCAGGGAATGGGCTAATCAAAACAAGCAGATGAATAGCACCTTTCCTACAAATAAGGCCAAAGCCTTTCGTTTAGGAAAAAGACAACTAGGGAGGACACAACCAAGAGTTATAAAAGCATGCATAGTGTGCAGAAAGTGAACAGAGAGAATATTTTTCACTTCCTCATTATACTAGGATTTGGGCTCATCCAGTGACTATCTGGAGATTCAGACAAAAGAGAGTACGTCTTCACATAACACTAGGGTGACCATATGAAAAGGAGGACAGGGCTCCTGTATCTTCAACGGTTGCAAAGGACAGGGAATTTCAGCAGGTGTTGTTTATGCATACATAACCTGGTGAAATTCCCTCTTCATCACAACAGTTAAAGCTGCAGGAGCTCTGTCTCTTGACCATGTACAAAAGAGGGCAGGGCTTCTGCAGCTTTAACTTCGTGATGAACAGGGAATTTCACCAGGTTCTGCATATATACAAATGACACCTCTTGAAATTCCCTTTTCTATGAAACTGTTAAAGATACAGGAGCCCTGTCCTCCTTTTCATATGGTCAGCCTACATAACACACAATTGAGTTATGGAATTTACTGCCACATGAGGGACACTAGTTTAGATTAGCATTGGGCCAAAATTCCACCTGGGCCCACAAGGGCAGCAGACGCCCCTGTTTCTGGCCCCCATGGGCCAAGGTGGATCCACCCAGTGCTAGGACAGCCCCATACCCGATTACTGAGCCTTTGGGAGCGGTTGGGCACAAGTCCACCCTGACATGTGCTCTTTGTCCTTTCCCCCCGCTGCGTTAATGGCAGCTGGGGAAATTGTGTATTTTCTTCCTCCATTCTAATGCCAGAGTAGAAGGAGAAAACATGCAATTTCCCCACCCTTGGGGAAATTGTGTTTCTTTCCCCCCCCCCATGCCAATGGAAGCCTTAAAGGCCCTATTAACAATGACTTTCAGGGCCCCATTGGCAGGGGGGGGGGAAAGAAACACAATTTCCTCAAGGCTGGGAAAATCACATGATTCCTCAGCCTTGGGGAAATTGCATTTCTCCTCCTCATCACATGCCAATCAGGGATTCCAGAAAGTATGTGGCCAGGGGAATTGCGCACTTTCCAGAGACACCGGAAAGTGCACTTTGCCGAAGGCTCTTGGAGTAGGGCTGCGTGAGCAGAGCTTGGCGAACCTGTGGAATTTTCTAAAGCCTAGTTTAGATGGCTTTAAAAGGAAATTAGACCAATTGATGGAGGATATAGCAATAGGGAACCTCCATGTTCAGAATCACTATGCCACTGAACACCTACGGAGGGGAGCAAGAGAACAATTGGGCCCTCCGGATGCATCTGGTTGGCCATTGTAGACAACAGGATGCTGAACTTGGTGGATCTTTGGTTTGATCCAGAAAGTTATTTCTTATGTTATGGGAGAGCCCATTTATTTACATTTTTAACTGCACTGTCCTAAAATGCTTAGGGTGGTTAACTCCTGCATTAAAATCCACTAACCATTTTAAAAACTTGAACCTTTTATTAAAAGAGCAATCCACTGAGATACATATTCAACCATGCTCACAAAAGCTAACATAAATACAATTGTACATCACTTACATAAAATACTCAGGCTTGAGCTTTACTGGATGCAAGGAGTGGACGTCAGGCTTTTGTGGGGGGGGGTTCGTTGAAGGGTGGTCTTGGTGATGAAAGAAGAGAATGGGGTGGTTCTCCTCTAGCATGGCAGGAATGTGTGCTGAGTCGGTCGAACAGAATTTCACTGCTCCAACCCCACTTTCATTGTTTTCTCATCCACCTGTTTTAACTTCCCAGCTGATAAAACCCTAAGTTGCTAAAATGCTAGACCACAAAACCAGAGGGGGGGGGACACCCACGTCCATCACAACCACAACAACCAATGAACTGCAGGGGAAAGGAGAAGGGGTGGGGTGGGCACAATAGTGGGACAGCGAACAAGTGAAAAAAGTTTTTGCCGGTACAGTGGCGATACCAGGAAACGTGAGGTGACGCAGGTGAAAAGGTAAACAAGGCGAAATAGTGCAACAGTGCATGCAAGTGAAAGACACCAGTGCTTGACGTGCTAATGAAACGGAGGTGGAAAACCAGGAAAAAAGTAGGTGTGATGGAGCCATTAGTACCTACGTCAAGCCAAGCCAATAGCCTCAAACCACACTTAGCCGCATAATTTGTGCATACGTCTTAGGCCCAGATAAGGATGCACATCTCTATTTGTATCACTGGCGTATACATTAAGATTCAATAACCCTGAAGAGCATTGTAATACAGAGGAGCATCCACATTGACTGCAGCCTCAGATCTATCTTTCTGGCCCAGGGAAAAGGTCAATTTTAGCAGCAAGACAATCACAAGACCCATCACTTCACATCATTCTGAAGGTTGGATGCTTAGGAACACACTACATATGATGCACAAATACATATAACAATGCTTCGATAGACTGTTGTTGTTGTTGTGAAAACCAGGCTGCAATTTTGAGCAGACAAGCAGTGGGAGCAGAGAGGGGTGCGTAACCCTATCCCACCCACTGTTTCACCGCTTCAGATCAAAGTCAGCCACTCAAAGACAACCGTGACCCCACAAAGCTCCAGCAATGTGTTTGTAAAGGTAAGCATACTTCTGGACTCTGCAGGAGAGTGATGGAAGGAGCTCTGGAGGGAGACAATGTGGAGCAGAAAAGATTGGGCGGGAATGGTTTAAGCATTTGCTCCCAATACAACCCACACCCTTGTTGCTGTCACAGCTGTTTATTGGGACGTTTTTTTCCCAATCCCAGGTATGATGAAGGAGGAAGACGTTCCTAACAACCCTTTCTGTTCTGAGGGAAAAGAATGAGTTGCGGTAGCAAAACGTTTCATTCTGTTACAAAACCACCTACTTTGGAATGAGTGACAACATCATGATCACCTACCGAGCCGCTGCAACCTCAGTTGGAGAGGCAGGCTATTATTTCAGGACGGCATGCCTCAGCATCACTCATTATGAATGATTGCATAGCTTCCTGTTCCAGTCCAGGGCATTCTTCCCACAGTGTGTCTTTAATACATTTGAGGACAAGATCTCATTGTGAATTAAGAAAGGCAAAAAAAAAAAGTCGTTTCATTTCGGCACCGTTTCTGCAGTGCATTAAAGAACAGAAGGATCAGCAGAGATAAAAAGCAAGCTGCCTGAATTAAATAATCTACACTACAGTTAATGTCGGTTTTGAGAGTACACTTTTTATCTTAGTATTCAACTTAGTAATTAAGTTAAATGAAATAGGGAAACGAAGTGACATGCTGTGCTGGTTGCAGAAGTGAGCGGGAGGAATGAGAAAGCATTTTGCACACGTCTATCTCCTGCTTTGCAGTAATAATCCACAATGATCAACCCATAATGTTGGCTGGCTGGCATTTCAGGTCCTTGCTTTTGTAGTCTTGGGCTTTGAAAATAATCTCAACAACGCTTTTAACAAGGTGAGCTTTATGGATTCATATAGCTCAGATACGCAATACAGAAATCAAGGAAACCGACTTACAGCACAATCTTATGCATGTTTACTCAGACGTAAGTCCCACTATGCTCAATGGAACCTGCTCACTAGCTAGTGTGTTTAGGATTGCAGGATTTGCTTTTTAATAACTGCATCATACGTAGCAGACATAAAGTATTTTTTTAGATATACATCTACAATTTAAAAATGCAAGTGTTATATATATCGCAGCAAATGTTTAAGTTTGAATGGGTTGGATTCAATGGTGCCCTTCTGTCCATGAAAGAATTTTTGATCTAGAAGACTCTGTACTAATGAAGTGGAGTGGAGGGGATTTTCACTGATTCCCCTGTACCCTTGCAGTACCCTGTGTCTCCCAAAAATCTGAACCAGAGAATTTGAAAACCCTAACAGACACCATGGAAAGTGGATGGATTGTACAGGGAGAAGGGTAATAGGTGGAAATCACATCCCCTCATCTTCTGTGCCCAATATCGCTGTCTGATCACATTCCAGCAAACAGAATAACTCCTTCCATTCATAGAAGGGCACTATTAGGGCACTATAACCCAATATGTACAACAAACTCTTGGGGTCCCATTTCTTCTGAGCTGGCACCTACAAAGGGATGGTTAAAGGCTAAGAGAAGATACACATTTCTGTTTGGATTTACACTAAGGTACAATAAAATGGACAAGAGGAAACAGAAGCTACTAACAAAGAAATTACTACCTGAAAATAAATATACATGGTAATTGCAAATAACTACACTTATTACATAACATGCAAACAAGGGAAATAGTTTATTAGCCCTCTCAAGATATCTAGCAGACCATTTTTAGAGATACCATGATATGAAGTAGAGAAAGAATGCTGAGGGATGTCTGGGTGGGACTCTAAGAGACGATCTACACACTAGCTTTATTAATGGTGGCACATACGTGCCTCCATTGTTAAGGGCCGTCAGTAAAAAACATGTGCCGCCATGTTAAAGTGATAATGGGGGGGCATTCTAACAGCTATAAAATCGAAAATGTTTCACCAACCTTTCTAAAATTTACAGGTGCCAGAAAGAAATGTTTGTTTTACATTACCTGAAAATTTCAAGAAGATTGGTGAAAGATTGAGGGAAGGAGAGCAGTTTAAGGTAGAAAAGGAGCACAAACTTGTCTCCCTGCTTTTGTCAAATGATTTTGGGTTTGTGAGTTTTGTGCTCACGATTTGCATAATTTCTAGAGCCTTATTAATTAATCCAGTGGTGGGGTCTTCTTCCTCCTTCACTGTAGTTGGTGGAAAGCTTTTCGTTTTTTAAAAAAATTATCTTCGGTTGACTTTTAAGGTCTATTTTTACCTCTCATTCAAGTCAATGAGGAGGCCATCTTCCCTCATAGTGCGAGGCACGCTCAGTAGCATCACTCTCCCCCTCCCTCCTGCCTTAGGATATTGGGGGTGGGTGTGTGAAATGGCCGCTGCCTTTAGCACAGACTTTTTGAGTGAAGAAGAAGAGTTTCTCTTCTGGAACATGCTTTCCTTTGGTTCTGAGAGTAATTTTGGGCTATCTTCATAAGGCCAGTTTGCTCTTTTGCTCACTGGGGAAGCAGGGTGTGGTTCCTCTGGATCCATGATAACCTGATCTTCAGATCTCTCCTGAGAATAGGTGGCTATACATTCCTTTCAATCCCCCCACCCCAAACACACACAGTGTGCTCCTTCCCTCTTTTCTAAGAGTTTGGTCCATACTGCTATAAAGTTGAAAGCTTCAAACACTTCATTTAATTAGTTTGGGACAGTGTTAAGTTTTCAGTACAATGTTGAAACCTTTCAAAGGGTGACCATATTTGGGAAACCAAAAAAGAGGACATCTAGTGGGGGGGGCAGGAAAATGGCTTTCTGGGGCCACCTTAAAGTCCCCAATTGGAGCAGAGGAGGGGAAAACATGACATTCTCACCCCCACCCCACTGCTCCAATCAGGCCCTTTTCTATAATGTCTGGGAATGACACGTTTTCCCCTTTTAAGGCCCTGATTGGAGCAGTGGGAGAGAATGACACACCTCCAGAAAGCATGCCATTCCCCCCCTGCCACGCTAATGGTGGCCTTAAAGGGGAAAGTGTGTAATTCCAGATCATTATAGACTATTGCATAAAATCCCCCCTGATACTGAGGATAGAACAAAACCCAGGAGAAATCTGGGGAAATCCTGACAGTTTTTTATTTTTATTTATTATTGCATTTATATCCCACCTTTTTTCCTCCAAGAAACCCAAGGCGGCATACATAATCTTCCTCCTCTCCATTTTATCCACACAACAGCAACCCTGTGAGGTGAGTTGGGCTGAGAGTCTGGGTTTCCATGGCTAAGTGGGGAGTAGAACCCAGATCTCCCAGCTCCCAGTCCAACACTTTAGCCACTACGCCACACCCTAGTGGTCACCCTAGAATTGAGCCATGCCAAGTTGGAAGCAGATCGGTTCGTGCCTTGATTTTTAGGATATTTTTTTTTAAAAGTCTGACGTCAAAAAAAATATTAAAATTCAAGGCATGAACCAATCTGCTCCCAACTTAGCATGGCTAAAGCCTTACTTAAGAAGTACCATTGTGCCAAGTTTCATCTCTTCATCTTTAATTTGCTTTTTTTTTCAATGTACTGCTCAAAGCCCTAGACCCCAAAGAGTATTGTGTTTGAAGTTTTAAAAATTCTTAAAACTCAAGGCATAAACAGATCTGCTTCCAAGTTGGCATGGCTCAATCCCTATCTAAGAGCTACCATGCAATTGTAAGCATTTTAGTTAATTTAAAAAATTAAACTGAAGTTTTAAAATTTCCTAAAAATCAAGGGATGTACGGATCTGCTTCCAACTTGGCATGGCTAAATCTCTACTTCAGAGCTACCATGGTGCCAAGTTTCAGCTCTTTATCTTTAATTTCATTTTTTAAAACTTGTACTGCTCAAAGAGATTTCTGTTTGAACTTTAACAAATTCCTAACAATCAAGGGATGAACAGATCTGCTTCAAACTTGACATAGCTATATTCCTACTTAAAAGCTACCATGATGCCAGGTTTCATTTCTCCCTCTTTAAAAATGAGGGAGATGCAAGCATTTTGGTTGATTTATTCATTTTCAAAGTGAGTTCAACACATAACACTAGCTTTGATTTTATATTGGATGTCAAGATGGTATAACAACCTGGCTGACGCTGGCTTGGTTGTCAACTGTATAATATCCAGTCATCCATTACACAAAGCCATGAAATTCATTAAACAAAAAACCTACGGTTTACAAAAGCAATGTTAAGGCTCTACAGTTTCCAACCAAGCACCAAAAAACAGGGGAATTGGGAGTTAAGGCTCACAAGCCTTAACGCCACATCCTCCCTAAGGAGGCAGAAAGTGCAAGTGAAATTTTCATTCTCCCAAAGCAGATAAACCATGAGGATAGGATGGAGAATATGATATGCAGAGGTGACTGTGGGGTTGTGGAAAACTGATCACGAACAACTTAGGGCCACCTACTTCTCTTTTTTTGTTTAGAGCAGCCCTTCTCCAACCTGGTGCCCTCCAAAGGTGTTGGACTACAACTCCCATCATTGCAAGTCAGTATGTCCCATGGTCAGGAATGCTGGGACTTGTCATCTCAAAAATCTAGATAGACAGTTTGATATGCAGAGGTGACTGTGGGGTTGTGGGAAATGCTGATGAACAACTTAGGGCCAGCTTCTTCTCATTTCTTAGAGATTCTTATGTCGAGAGTTGCGTCTCAGTCTTGTCTGGATTGAGTTTCAGTTTATTAGCCCTCATCCAGTCTATTGTCGCAGCCAGGCACTGGTTCAGCACATCCACAGCCTCACCTGATGAAGATGAAAAGGAGAAATAGAGCTGCGTGTCATCAGCGTACTGATGACAACGCACACCAAAACTCTGGATGACTGCACTCAACGGTTTCATGTAGATGTTGAACAGCATGAGGGACAAAACTGACCCCTGCGGAACCCCATACTGGAGAATCCACGGGGCCGAGCAATATTCCCCAAGCACCACCTTCTGGAGCTGACCTGTCAAGTTGGAGCGGAACCACTGCAATGCAGTGCCTCCCACTCCCAACTCAGCCAGTCGTGCCAGAAGGATACCATGGTCGATGGTATCGAAAGCCACTGAGAGATCAAAGAGAATCAACAGAGTCACGCTCCCCCTGTCTTTCTCCCGACATAGGTCATCATACAGGGCAACCAAGGCTGTTTCCGTACCAAAACCAGGCCTGAAACCCGACTGAAATGGATCCAGATAATCACTCTCATCCAAGAGTGCCTGGAGCTGGCTCAACCACCCGCTCCAGGACCTTGCCCAGGAATGGAACATTTGCTACTGGCCTGTAGTTATTAAGATTTTCAGGGTTCCCCTTTTGTTATCAAGTGTGCTGCTATATGCGAGATGTGTTTGAGAGAAAAGTATTGGGCAGACTCAGTATTTGGTAATGATATGGAACAGAATTCCCCATCTTGTTGCCCTTCAGGTGTTTGAGATGACAAGTCCCAGCATTCCTGACCATGGGACATACTGACTTGCAATGATGGGAGTTGTAGTCCAACACCTTTGGAGGGCACCAGGTTGGGGAAGGGCTGCTCTAAACAAAAAAAGAGAAGTAGGTGGCCCTAAGTTGTTCGTGATCAGTTTTCCACAACCCCACAGTCACCTTTGCATATCATATTCTCCATTCTGTCCTCATGGTTTATCTGCTTTGGGAGAATGAGAATTTCACTTGCACTTTCTGCCTCCTTAGGATGTGGCATTAAGGCTTGTGAGCCTTAACTCCCAATTTCCCTACTTTTTGGTGCTTGGTTGGAAACTGTAGAGCCTTAACATTGTTTTTGTAAACTGTAGGTTTTTTGTTTAATGAATAACATTTTATAAGGGTTACGAAAACTCTTTGGGCCACATGACGCACTCCCTTGAACGTTGTACACCCAAAGTTTTTTAAAACTCACTTCAGCTATATACAATGGTTATTACTTTTAATAAATTGTTTTAAGTAAAATAATGTGTCCTTCCTTACCATTTGTGATTTGTGGGGGCAGTGCTTCATTTACCAGTGCCCAAATGCTTAGCCGTTGATTGGTGGGGAAGAAAGGAGGCTAAGGCTAAGGAGGAAGTGGGCGAGTGAACTACAACATCCACAATTCTTAGCCCTATACTTATTGAAAGCTAGGGAATGAAAGAGGAACTAAGGAGGAAGTGGGTGAGTGAACTACAGCGCCCACAATGCCTTGCCCTAAACTCATTGTAAAAATGAAAGAGAAAGAGATAGACAGAAGGGTGTGAGACCGCACACACCGCTTTGAAGACTGAAGAATTTTTCTCCTGTAACATGAGTACTCCTTAATGTGGCCTAAGACATTTTGGAACGCACCTATTTGGAACGTTTTAAAATACTATTTAAAACGTTCCAAGGTACTGTGTAGATAGGCTCTAATTCTATGATTTTTAAAATTGTTATCACATCAGACACAAACAGAGTAGCCTTTCATCAATCACGTTTACAAACATGGCTGCTGTTTGAAGTGTCCCATTTATTTTTTGTTGAACTAACATTCTGTAGAGATGATTTTCTGTACATGATCCTCCTTTCATCTTGAAAACTGGGAAGTTGGTGGTATTTGAAACAATCTCCAACTGGAAAATAATGAAGAGTCTTGTGGGCATCAAAAAGACCAACAAATTTATTCTGGCATAGGTTTTTGTGGACATTGTCCATTCCATCAGATGCAACTGATGTATCAGATGAAGTGGACAGTGAGCTCCATCACACCAGTGGTTTAACACACACTCACCACGCCTGGTATCAGGTTTTGCAGCATGGGACTCACTTGATGTCATCCCTGTCCTGCACCCATTTCACCTTTTTTCCTCTGTTTTGCATATTATTTTGGTGTGGGGAAAGTCTGGATTATTTTCCCAAAGCGACTTCAATGCACCCTAAAGCCTCCGTGTAGTGCTGTTCCCCTGCTTTTTCCTTTGTTGGGGTCATGTGCTTTGAATGGAGTCTTGCTGACGAAAGGGGAAAGGGGAGGGTGGGGTGGTTCTCCTCTTCCAGCATTCCTCGGTGTCGAACGTTTGAATGAATTGCCCAACCCCACTCTCCTTGCCCATAGCTCCTTCATTTTAAAAGATAAAGAGATGAAACTTGGGGTCTTGAGAGCTCTTAAATAGAGCTTTCCACATGCTAAGTTTGAATCAGATATGTCCATGCCTTGATTTTTAGGATTTTTTAAAATGCAAATTAACCAAAATGCTTACATATGCTTAATTTTTATAGAAAAAGAGATGAAATGTGGAATGGTGATAGGTCTCCAGGAGACCTTTCAGCTTGCCATGTTTGAATCAGATTGGTTCATCCCTTGATTTTTAAAGAATTTTTAAAGTCTAAAACAGCAAACTGGAAAGAAGTGCTCTGCAATCCTGTGCTAACTTCAGCGGTCTTACTTCTGTTTATACGTCGCATGATCAAAGGAAAAGAAAAAGTCAATCCCATTGAACAGAGAGAGACTTACTTCTGAAGTTTTAGACTTTAAAATAAAAGCTTCTGAGTGACAACACTATTAAAAGTCAGTTCTATATCTATTTACTCAGAAGTAACTCTCTCTCTGTTTAACAGGGTTTACTCAAAGGTAAACCTGCACTGGATTTTAGGATGACTTGGATGTAAATGCAGTTGAAATCAATGGGATTTACTCTGGAGTAAGGGAACCAGCAGATCTCTATTTTATGAACTGCAGATGCACAGCTTCGCATTACCAAAGTAAAGGAAAAGCGATCCTTCACAAATGCAAAGAGGTGGAAGATCGCACCATCAAGCGATGAATCGATCTGATTCATACTTGGCATGCCGGAAGCTCTCCTGGAGCCCTATCACCATGCCAAGTTTCATCTCTTTACCTATAAAAATTATGCAGATGTAAGCATTTTTGTGAATTCTAATAGGAGCTCCAGTGAGCGAGGGGGGAAGGCTACCATGTCCATCACAATGTCCATCAATGACAAGAACCAATGAACTGGAGGGGGAAGGAGAAGGGGTGGGGTAGGGCAAGCACAATAGCAGCAAGAGAGCAAAAAGAGAGTTCACCAGTATAGCTGTGATCGTGAAAGGGAGGAGCGCTTGCAATGCTTCAGAAATGCAGGTAAAAATGAGAAGGCAAACTGGGGGGAAAAAAGAGGTGTGATAGAGCCCAGTGTGTCCAAGAAACCTTATGCCAGAATAAATTTGTTAGTCCTTGTGATATAATCAGAACCTCTATGTTGTCTTTGTTGCAACAAACTAACACAGCAACTGGAAAATGTTGCAGATGAGGAAGACAAACAGCTGAGCTCTTGTGCCCCTAACATGCAATGCAGTGAGTAAAGTGCATGTTGGTATGCATGAACATACATCTAGGGGTGATGGCTTAGATTTCCATGAACTTTTATCCATTTTGGACATGGTAGGATCCTGGAAATCAGGTGCAGGCAGGAATCACACGTTACAGCGAAGGTATTCTTGCTGTCCTAAGGAACAGGCAGTATTACTAGTGAAGAGTCTATGTAAACTGTCCCTTTGTGTTCCAGTGGACAGAGAACTAGACTGGGATATGGTAAACCTGACTTCCAATCCATGCTCAGGATGGCTATGTCAAGTAGTTTTCTCTTAATCTCAGTTCCTCATCTGCAAAATAGGGAAAAAATAGTGATGTGCCTCAGAGTGTCATTCAAGGATTAATGAGATAAAGTTTGCAAATGGAAAGTGTTGTAGATGATGACAAAAGAGATTGTGACAGTAGCAGCAATAGTTGCAATCCAGTCTGTTGTTGTCTGATGCAAATACAATTAGGTCAATCTTTGAAATTTAACAGGACTTGCCTTACTAGTATTTGAATGGGAGACTACCTGAGCTCCCCGAAATCAAGACACACCACCAGCCCTATCTGGAGAAGCTGGGATTGAATCTTGGAAATCCTTTATACAAAGATGGCATGCTCCATGTATGAGATATGGCTCTCCATTGTTGTCTTCTTAGGTAAAGGTGAGGTACCAACACATTAAGTAAGCTATTGAAGTTTACTAGTCAGCATAGTTGAAGGATCTTTTAGCTCCTGGATTTATCTTCAAATTAGCATAGGATATGACTGATAAACAATGAATCAATATATGCCCAAGGTGTTAAGTGTCTTCGGCTTTTGGGTGGTAGAGAAATGTTAAAAAAAAAAAGGAAGAAAATATATTCTGTACACAGTAAAACACTTATTTAGTCTCTATTTTTGCCAGTCGCATGATGATAACAGTTTGAAATAAAGGAAACCAATGTTCATGTTCCATAGCATGAGAACTGGTGACTTTTGATCATTTTCTAGTTTTGTTTTGTTTTTAAAAAATTACATCCCACAGCCCATTTAAAAAAAAATGAAGATTTATGGAAACTTCTGCTTTTTAGAATTCTTTCAGTTCCATCTTTCCCTAAAATTCTTTCAGGATTATATGCTGTTTTATAAATTAAAGATATAATCCTATGCAGTTTAGAAAGAAAAAAAAAGTCTTACAACTGGTTAGAGCATGCTGGGAGCGGTAAGACTTTTTTCTGTCTAAGCAAGCATAGGATTCTTCTAGTTATTTAAGATACTTCTAGTTGTTTAAGGAATTACCCATGCAAATGATATTTTAATATTAATGACTGACAAAAGAAACACCTTTGTTTCTGGTTGCGAGCGATGCTTTTGTTCCCAAATATATTTAGGCAGCAGTTCTATTCACAACTATATTTATGAAGAGCACTTTGAAGGATATTTTCTCTCCTGCAGTGACAGAGGCCTATTTTGCAAAAACAAGTATAATTTACTAATCTGATTTATGAAGCAATTTTCACAATTTAATAAAATAGCATTGCATAATATTATTGCATAGGGATGTGTATCATCGTTGAGAACGCTAAAACCTTTAACACTAGGGAAACTCTGTATTATTACATTTTATGATGGAACAAAGTAGATCAGGGTAATTATCCCTCTTGTTTCATTAAAGCTTTATGCAACTGTGAGAGTTTAATGCTGCTGTTATTTTTCTCACTGTCAAAAGCTGTTTCATGGCAAAAAAAATTCTACAATTCTCAATAAAGGAAGAATTAAGGCATTAACTTTACATTGGACTCATAGTGAAGGGTGAGCCTTCATATTGTTATAGACAGTTTTGCATCCTCCTGAAATTGAATTATAATTGAACAAAATATTCCTCCAGACATTTTCAAGATAGTTATCAATAGGGATGTCTGTTGCTGGGAAATCCAACCCTTTTTAGCTCGCCAGATTTCTGCAGCACCCTCAACTCAGCTTGCATTTGCTAAGCTGTGTTTTTTTTCTTCTGGAATTCCAAGAACCTTTTTGGGTTTTTTAATGTATTTGCATGACTAGACATCTGTGCAAATTACATCTGCAATTTCCTCAAATCATGCAAATTATGGCTACAATTTGTACAAGTTTCTATTTACACACACACACACACACACACAAAGATAGATCCACCAGCTGGTCTGACTTGCTATGGACTGAGTTGGACCAGCTGGCAGAAGATGGAACCGATTCCTGGGGACCCAGCCAATAAAAGCTCTTCGAGCTCCACACTCACACACAACCATCCCTAGTTATAGATCCCAATAAACGGAACCTAGGATTATTTTCGTTAAAATGTAGGGGTCTTAAACAAGATTTTTCAAGAATACCCTCACATGACTAGTTTTGAAGGTACTTTGGGAAGGCTGTGGTGTTGTACTTTTTAACTAATGTTATTGTCAATCTATTGTTGTGCCTGACTGGAATGATGTAATTCTTATCTGTGCTTGCTCTGGGGAAGACCTAGAGTTGAGGAGAAGCCTCAGTTAAATTCAGTTGTGAATGATTGTTTGCTGTTTTGGTGGGTCTCACTCCCTCTCCTGGAGCTTTGTGCCAGCTTCCCCATTTTTACCTCATCAGTTTGAATCCCTTAATACTTTTATCTTAAAGCCTGCATCACATCAAGTTAAGGATTTACATTACTGTTCTCCAGAATAAAGTTTTCTTCAAAAAGACTATCTGAGGTCAATTTCAACTGACAGTGTTTTACTATCTGTAGAGCCCCTTTCTGGAATGTAGGATGGGCTAGAATAGCCATGATTGTCAAATGCCCTTCCCCCATGTCCTGGCACTGGCCACGGGGAGAAAGTTGTGGGCGGGGGGAGAAGAGATGTGCTCTCTCCCCATTGGCGCATATTTGGAGCCACTGAGCTGTGTGGCTGTGCTTATATAAGGCAGCTGCACCCAGCCCTACAGGCTCTTCGAAGTGTGGGTCCCTCCCTGTATGCAGTGTGGGTTTTACCTGGTTGCCCTATTGGGGGCCGAGTAGGAATTTTTGGCACGTAGTCTGATTGGCCTGGGCTATATGTCTTTTTTGCCTACTTCACACTGTAAGTAGGGAGAGAGGAATTATAATATCTTGATCTTGGTTTATTTGGTCACATTTAACTTAGGCTGTTAGGGCAGGCATGCTTAGAGGAAAGGGATGGTGATCATTCTATGGCACTGCTGTTCGGTGACAGGTGATACCTGAGGCCTTCTGCTGGGAGTCGTGCGGCACCAGTGTGGGGGATAAGGCCACCTGTTAGGCCAACTCTTGTCACTCCAACTGGAGTTGTGGAGCATGGGGGGTGAGTGGCATGGGTCAGTCTACCCTCCCCAAAAGGGGTATGGCCTGGGTGTGGCAATCATCTGACGCCACTCGCCAGACATGCTTTGCCCGAAATAAAATGCCTAGCTAGTTGCTGGCATAGTTTTGGCCCACCCAGTTTCCCTTTGCAGATCTTCAATAAATGTGGCCCGAAATTGATACCATATACAGTTGTATCATCTCGTTATTTCCCCCTGTTGCCTGCAAACAGGTTTATACCTGTAGTGTAGGTATTATGGCCATGAAGGTAAAAGCAACAAAAAAGTAGACTGAGCAAACTAATTTAAGGGTATCTGAATATTTAATTTGAGTATCTTCATGCTTTCCTTTCCTGGGCTAATAGCAGCTTCGTTGGCTGAGGAAGAGGAGAATTGGGAAATCAGCATGGGCAATCAGACTTAAAAACATTTCCCCATTCTGAGACACCAATCCAAATAAAGTCCCACCACAGCTGGATTTAGGAAAAGGGGAAAATATTGGGAAAATCAGGTCACCTATCTCCTGCATAAAATTACATTTGGCCTATAGAGTGAGTCAGGTTGCAGACACTGGTGTGCGTATACCGCCAGTGCAGAGTTATTTGGGACTGAATTGTTGCTGGACTGCTGTGTTCTCTGTGTAAATATCCGTAATATACAAGGATGATGAAACTATTTGTGTAATAGAGATCAATAAACCAAGAGCTTTATCCACAGCTGGTATTAATTATAAAAATGGCTTATCCCTGTTACTTTAATGCCTTTTTTAAAGCTGAATATGATTTTCATATATGCTAATCGCTACGACATTAGTCAAAAACAGTACTAAATGAATGTTGTATTTCACTAAAACAACCATCTTTATGCAAATAGATTGGTATTTCATATTTGAAATGTTTCCAAAGTATGTGTATTTTGTATTTTAATTACTCAAACGTGCATTCTACTCAACTCTGAATGTGTCTGCAGGATCAAACACACTGCTTAGCAGCATATTAATAGTGGCAATGAATAACATTTCATCACATAACAGTGTTCTTTGCAACCAGTTAGGTATCTTACATTTAACAGTTATGCCAAAGGTAATCTGAAACAAAACAGGATGTTTCTAAATGCGTTGAGTGCAGGACGTTAGCAATGTCATCCTATTGTTTATCCAACACTGTTATTAATGTATCAACAAACCGTGAAGAGGCCCTTTGCACATACTGAGCAAAGTAAGATACTACCACAAGCTTGAAAATGGCTTTTCTTAAAAAGCTGTGAAAATCATCCACCTTAACCATAAAGCAGAATTAAGAGCTTTGTAAACTGAAACAACATGCAGAAGTGATTAACGTAGTATGACTAGCAGGTCTTATTATTACAGATCTATTGTCATGAGTCTGATCCTTCAGGCACACACTGTGGCATTCCCACACAGGGCACCCCAAATCAGTGAGATTCCTTTATTGTAGCAAATCCAATTGTAGAAGCTGAATAGTTACATTCTTCAGAAATCATATAGCTGACAACAATTAACTACAGGCTCCCTAAGTAATTCCAAAACATTCCAAAGCTAATAACCGTAATCATGTCAGAGATCCAGACAACTTGCTTTACCTGTTGTAATCCCTATGGCTCAAAATACAGGGCAAGTGGCTTGAATGATCCCTGGTGTAAGCCTTTTCAGGCAATCAAAGACAAGGATTCCACAAAAAGACCTAAACAAATGTACGCAGGGAGATTAAGTCCAACCTTGAAATCTTTGTGGAAACATCCGTATAATACAGGTCAAGGCCTTTCAAATTGAAGAATCAAGATAGATTCAGGAGTAAGTCTAGAGTAATCCCACACAAGCAGATATTTGGATGACCATAGCTTCCACTTTGGTATCTCCATGCTCCATGGCTCCAAATACATAGCAAACAAGAATTCAAGCTCTATGAAAATATAGCAGTACTTTTCATGGCAGGGTCTTAAGAATACAAATTTCAAAGAGACTGTGTGACACCTATGTGAGTCCAGATGGGATGGCGAGTCTAAGAGCCTATCTACACTTCTGCTTTAAAATGGTTTATAACAGTTTTCAATGGGTTAGTAATGGTTATTAACCAGTTTAAAACTGTTATAAACCGTTTTAAAGCAGAAGTGAAAAGCATGCTTCCAGAGGCTCAGAGGCTCCAAACAGAGAGGATTTTGAGCATCTGCTTAAAAATGATTTCAAGAATACTCCTAGCAAAGTCTCTAAGCCTGGGCATCTGCTTAAAAACAAAGATGTGCTATGATAGCCATCCTCCTGAACAACAAACTGGCAAGGGATTTTAGCCCAAACAGGATATCTCCATTTTGCTCTTCAGGATGACACTTCGACCTGCGTGACACCTCTGTATATCCCTGCCAGTTCTGTTGTGTTCTCACAGAGAAGCTCCCAGCCTCCTTCTCTGCCAAGGTCAAAGATAGCAGCTGGACAGGAATAGCCTTCCTTCCTTTGAGAACATACATTGACAGAGATAAATAAGGTCACTCTGATTTTGACATTCCACAGGCTTAATAGGCCCAAACCCCTTCGGACCACATTCTGGCTATAAACTATAAGGCCCACTGCAGCACTGGAGCTGGCGATGACACCTGTACATTTTGAGCCCAATATATGAAAGAAATGCCCGTGTCCTATACTTAGTAGGAAAACTTTGCTGTTTTCAATACTTCAGACCACCAAATTTTAAAAAAGTGGCTTTGAAAAGACCAATAATGGACAGCCATGCCCCCGTTAGCATGTCCAATTCAGAATTGATCTGTTAAACCTTGATTGACTTGGTTTCCATCTACTGGATATTCGCAATTGATTAATTTCTAATGGATCAGTTACTAACAGGTAACCCCTCTGCCCTACCTAGCTCATTCGGGGTGAGAGGGTGAGTTGGGAGTGATAGATATCAGGAGTATCTAATGTCTTGCTGCAGCCTTAGAGTGGAATGGATGTTCACTACATTAGTTAATATTATTTTTTAATCTGTTATTTTAAAAAATCTTAATTCTGAATTTGACACCAGGAGAGGGGGTACCTGTGCTTCACATTTATGCAATACTTAGAACGAGTTTACATAAAGCCACTCATGGATTGTTTCCCCATTCATGATGGCTTTTGTTTGTTTGTTTGTTTTGTTTTGTTTGTTTTTTTGCACCACATTATGACTTTTAAAATTCTGGGTTCTCATGAGCAAGTGCACACATCCTGCCCGATTGTTCCTGCTACAAGCGGGAGAAGCTTAACAAACCATGGACTTTCTGTCAGTAATTTGGTTAGCGTTATGTGCGAACCAGGAACTCTGGCTTATTTTCCCCCTGGCAACCACAGAAATAAGCCAAGAATAAACTGTGAATTGTTTTATTTATTTATAAACTTGTGAATAATTTTCAGTCCAAATAGACCCCCCCCATGCTGACTTACAATTAAAACTTAAAACAATTTAAAAACATTTAAACACTTCCTGTTGTATTGATATTGGGTTGGACCCAGATTGAGGCATGCATAGGGATCTGGTTTCCCATCTCTCCAAGCCCTAGTCCCTAAAATATCCTCCAAGGATCGCAAGACCCTGCTGAGCAGCTTGCGGTGTGTCATAGAGGACTGAGGAGGATGAGGCAGAATCCATGAAAATTGGGTGGAGGTTTCCTCCATTTTATTTTTGGAGATTCCCTTGGAAGAGATTTTTGAGGGCTGAGGGGCTGGCAGAAAGTGAATAATAATAATAATAATAATAATAATAATAATAATAATTTATTTCTTACCCACCTCTCCATTTGGATCGAGGCGGGGAACAACAGTAAATATAAAATATGATAAAATACATAAAACTGATTAAAACATGGCACACATTATTAAAACTGCATTAAAACATCATAAAAAACATCCTAAAAACATTCTAAAATTCCACTGGATATGCCTGCCAAATAAGAACAGTCGTTATAGATTTCTTAAATTCTAAAAGACTGTTAAGTTGACGAGTCTCCTCTGGCAGGTCATTCCACAGTCTGGGAGCAGCAGAAGAAAAGGTCCTCTGGGTAACAGTTGTCAGCCTAGTCTTGGCTGACTGTAGTAAGTTCTTCCCAGAGGACCTGAGCGTGCGGGGCAGATTGTATGGGAGAAGGTGATCCCACAGGTAACCTGGACCCAAACCATGTAGGGCTTTAAAGGTAATGGCCAACACTTTGTACTTCGCCCAGAAACTAATTGGCAGCCAGTGGAGAGATTTTAAAGCTGGCGTAATATGGTCACCCCTAGGCACATGGCTTTCTCAACAGTCTCCATATGTTACCCTTAATCTGGATCCAACACAGAGTCTTCCTATAGTGTGACTATATACTCTTCAGAAGAAATATATATAATGGTGCAAATGTAAAACTAGTACCTGGGTGAACGGGAGTTAAATCACCACTCCTGTCATGAATCTGACTGGGTAAATTTGGGTCAGTCACTATGTCTTAGCCTTACCTACTACATAAGGTTGTTGTGAGGAGAAAATGTGTTGGGGTAGGGTGGGCTTGCATGCCACTTTGAGCTCCTTGGCAGGAGAGGCAGGATATAAATGTAATGAAATAACTGTAGGTAACTCAGACAGGCATTTCACAATGGCTCAATTCGGACGACACGTTAAGCAACGGAGGGTTAGGGAAACAATCGTCAGTTGCGTTGTTAACATGTCGTCTGGGGAGTAACACACAATGCACACACAACCCACAGTACGCTAAGCGGGAGAATTAAACAACGGAGGGAAACAATGGGCTTGCACATTGTTTAGAGCTTTGTCAATTGACTAAAATGTCATTTGGAGGGTGCGTGCATTAATCCCCTGCATTGAGTACGTTACAATGGAAGACCAGAGAGGCAAGCGGCAAGAGCGGCAGAACACAGGCGGCCGCTCAGCCACACACCCAACAGCTCACCAGCTGTGCCGCCATAGCAACCAAAGATGCTCGCCCGCCCACTCCTGGCAGCCAGCACGGAGCGCAACGAGGGACTGGATCCTGCAAGCACTCGCCCCGTGCGTTCTGTCAGCCATCCAAACGGGAAAGGGAGGATGCCGGAAGGGAACCAGGGCAAAGGAAGGGGGAGGCAATGGGACACACAACACCCCCAGGTGCCCCCAGGTCCCCAGGAACAAGGGGCACCACCCACCCACCAGGGAGCACAGCAACCCAGGCGACCCCCACGGCCCAGCCATCTCACCCCTCGCCTCACCCGGAAGCAGGCAGGCCGGGGAAGCAGCGATCGCCGAGCACACTCCCCTCAACCACCCTACACAGCCGGACAAGGAGCATCGGCCATGCACATCCCCAAGACGTGCAGAATGCCAAGGCAAAGGGTGCCCGCGGTTGCTGATCGGCCACCTGCGAATGTTGTGGCAAACAGCTGAAAGTATGCTCAACAGTCCCAAGGACACGAAGTGCCCCTGGCCAGCAACAACAACAATGCCTCCACACAGGGCACATTCCCAGCAAGCACATTGGCCCACTAGCATCCACCATTCAACAAGCACATGGGACGAGGAACACCAGGCCAGGGCAGGGACACCCGACACCACCGTAACGCACACACACACCACTGGCACCATGGACCCAGACAGAGAGGAGAGGCGGGCCTGCCAGCCTGAAGACACTGGCTCCCAAACCCCAGGGGAGGGAAGCAGACAGGACCCCCCGGAAAGATGCAGAGCGCAGCACTGGTCCGAGGCAGAGATCGGGAACTTCATCAAACTGTGGGGCAGCCTGGAAGCCAGGAGGATCATGGTCACAGCCAGGCACGACCAGCTCTACCCATGGCTGTCCACGCAGATGGGGGAACGTGGACACACCTGCAGCGCAAAGCAATGCATGGACAAGCTCCATGGACTCAAGAGGAAGTTCAAGGAGATCATCACGCACAATAAAAGAACCAGCGTCCAGCCACGCACCATGCCCTTCTACGATGAACTGACACACCTGCTGGTGGGGTCACCACTGTCGAGCCGCTGCGCACGTGATAACGAGCCCGGCAGGCCCAAGGGCTCCGCCGCGAGGAGGACACTGCTACCCAGGAACCACATCCGCAGCCACATAGGGACGCCCCACAACAGCAAGCAGGCAGCGAGGGCAGCACCGGAACCACAGCCGACCGCGGCGAAGGCGAGGACCGGCCCAGCGGGATCCCAAAGCCCATCACTACTGCCGCGACCGCCATCCGTGCCGCCCATTTGGAGGCTTCCCAGGTACGCGAGAGCATCGGTGACTGGATCTGGCAGCAATTCCCCCACCCTGTGTGACCTGGGGCTGTGGGTCCCGTTCTTTGGACTACAGACGCTTCCTGGCGTGGCGCCCTTCTCCGCTTTCCCTTCGTCCCTTTCCGGCACTTGCTGATTGGAGATGCCTGCCCTGCTGTGCCCTCTTTACCACAGTGCCTTCCCGGTCGCCTTCTCTCATCCCGGGGGTGCCTGGCCTTCCCGTTGACTCTGCCCTTGTTTCGCAGTGACCTTGTGCCCATGTAACCAATTTTATACTCCCCGCTGAATAAAGTTTTTCCACTTTCCCCCTCTCTTGCCTTTATTCCTGTGTGTGCTTGTGGTTGCCCGTGGGGGGGGGGGTGTTTGTCATGGAAGGGCCTCGGGGACGTGGGTTGCCCTCACAGCTGTCCCTCCTCCCATGGAGGGTGGGCGTGGCTTGAACCCTGGGACGGGTTGCCTGGTGTGTGGTTGGGGCACTGTGGTGGTGGCAGGGGGTGGGCGCTGTGTCAGCGTAGCTGCTCCTCCTGTGTGCTTCTCCAGCCAGGGCTAGTGTGTACCACCCATTGCCTGTGAGCGTCCAATGGGGTTTGAGAGGCGTGTCCTCCTGCAGCTTCAATGGCGGCGCCCATCGATTTCGAACTGCAGTGTGTGCTGGGATACCTCTGGGAGGACTCGCGGAGGTTGCTGGGCAGGCAAAATGGCAGGTGGACTGTCCATCATGGCCACGTATGTTATTTGCAGCTGGTGTGTTTGCCGGTGCCGAGCAGCGCCGGCTGCAGCATGTCATGTGGAGAGCTTCGCCTTCTTAACTCCTGGTCAGTACGCTATTAACCCCTCCGTTGCTTAATATGACATCCGAATTGAGCCAATGTATGTTTTTCATCTATGCTATAAAAAAATAGGAAGAAGTGATCCTAGATTGAGCAGAAAGGAACGAAGCCAAATACCCCATACATGGCATTCATTGCTGACTTTCTGGTTATTTATGGACTCATCCTCTGGCTTCTTTTTTCTCTTCTCACTAATTTCTAGTGTTTAAGTGAACCATAAGGAACAGACTGGAGTTATGGGTAATAGATCAAAGGGGATATTCTGAAGTCTTGCTAATCCTTTTCGGGTCCAAAGAGAGATGTTCTAGTATGAGACACCGAGCATTTACAATACATCTCAGTGAATGGAGCAATTACGTCTGAGTTCCAGCTTGCCATTAAGAAATTGTGGTGAAGATTTTGTGCACTGGGTTATTTATCAGGTCATATAGCTGGATGGGATGTGTGCGATAATATAATAATAATAATAATAATAATAATAATAATAATAATAATAATTTATTTCTTACCCGCCTCTGCCTTTGGATCAAGGAGGGGAACAGCAATACATCAAATACATAAAACTGATTAAATTAGCATATAAAACCAATACAATATTAAAACAATAATCAAGACATCTTAAAATTCTTAGGTTTAAAATTCATCTGGGTAGGTCTGCCAGAACACACTAGTCTTTATAGCTGCCTTAAACTCGGAAAGAGTTTTAAGCTGACGAATCTCCTCCAGCAGGCTATTCCACAGTCTGGGGGTGGCAGAAGAAAAGGTCCTCTGGGCAACAGTTGTCAGCCTAGTTTTGGCTGACTGAAGTAAGTATTCCCCAGAGGACCTGAGTGTATGGGGGAGATTGTACAGGAGAAGGTGATCCCTAACCCAAACAATGTAGCACTTTAAAGGTAATAACCAACACTTTGTACTTCACCCAGAAACGGATTGGCAGCCAGTGCAGTGATTTTAATATAGTTGTAATATGGCCACCCCTAGATATACTGTTGACCAACCTGGCTACCATATTTTGACATTTCTGAACTAGGTACAGAGGTAGCCCTATGTACAGCACATTGCAGGTCAAGCCTCGAGGTTACCAGCGCATGCACCACCATCTTTAGGTCTTCCAACTCGAGGAAAGGGCACTGGTGGAACGGCCGAAGCTGATAGTAGGCACTCCTGGCTGTCGCATCTATCTGGGATGTCATTTGCAGCGACAGATCCAGAAGCACCCCCAAGCTGCGAATGCAGTCTTTCAGGGGGAGCATACCCCCATCCAGAACTGGTTGACACACCTCTAAACCCAGGTTAGGGCCCTTGACAGTAAGCACCTTCGTCTTGTCTGGATTTAGCTTTGGTTTGTTTTTCCTCATCCAGAAGCTAGAAACTTAGAAAGAAACTTTGTGTAGATGTATTAGCTGCTGTTTTCTGTTTCTTTCTTGGTATGTTTATGAAAAGGAGTAGAAAAGAAACTAGTAGATAAGAGAGCTAGCAATAGGGTAAGAGCTCCCTCAAGCCCCAACTTTCTGAACTTTGGGAAGTTCTTGGGGAAAAGCTTGAGCTTTTATGAGAATTCTCACCAAAGGTTCATAAAGACTTACCCCACTATAACCCAAGATGGACAGTTTTCACCCAAGAGTAAGCAGGCTGCCATCAATTCTTATAGGAAGAAAAATAAGGGCTCCATTTCTAGACAACTGTGAGATGGGACACCCACACACCTGCCAATCATCTTTGACACTGGCTGTGCCAGCTCACTTTCATTGCCAAATGTGTGGGGCAGGATCCCATGGAGGGCTTGTTCTCCAAAAGGATTCCTGCAGGCCTTCTCTTCATGCACACTCAGTATCATTAATACATAAATACATTTGGCTTGTACTTGAATAAACATGTATACCTAGCTGTATATTGTGGACAGGGTGAGAGATTTGATGAAGCATGCATGTGGAGTTTTGCTTCTATGCAGCAAAGCCATCACAGATTGCTACAAAAACAACCTGAATAAAGCAGGATTGATAACACAAAATTATAATTGCAATGCTGACTCTGAACTTTTATATCCCAACGTATTATATTAGTAACAATTTCCCCGAAATGGTTAACCAAAGTAAATAATGCCTTTCCTCTCATTTTCTTCATGTGCCCAACACTGAATCAGCAGGGCTATCCTGTCTTAGAATTGGCCGTTTTGGCATCAACTGCAGAGTAATACAGCATGTACCATCAATTCATCTAAATGTATTAGAACAGATCAATACTGAATCTGTAAAGCCATTTGTTCTTTGACTCTACATGGCAAAAACCATCGCCTTAAAAATAACTCCATTTTCTCCATCTCTAGGACTAAACGGAACATCAACACTATAAAAGTAAACATGCAGTTCAAAGAACATAGCATTTGAAAAAAATGTTTCTCTTTTTTGGTTAACAGTAAATATTTATGACATGGTGTTGTTGTTTTTTACAGCACCCCTTTTTTGTAGGGAGGGGCAAGTTTCACATGGCTATGAGAAAAAAGATGTAGACAGGCAATATCTTATATGTGAAAAACTGAACAAATAGTATGATAATAAAGCAAAAAGTGCTGTCACATTTACATTAAAGAAGGCAAGTCACAATATAGTAGGGGTGTGCATCGGATCGGATCCGATCCACGATCCGAATCCGATCCGACCCAAAATCGGGAAAATCCGATCCGATCCGATCCGATCCGGACAACCTCCGATCCGATCCGATCCGATGAGGTCCGATCCGGATCGGACGCCATTTTGAATGCTTTTTCCCATAGCCAAGTATTGTTTTACAAAAACGCCTATAACTTTTTCATTTTTAAAGATAGAAGGATGAAACTTGGGCACATTGTAGACTGGTTAGGGGTAGTTATCTGTGAGAAATTTCAGAAAGATTGGTGCATGCATTTTGTGGCAATTAATTTTTTAATAAATACCCAGGAATGCCTATAACTTTGTCATTTTTAAAGTTACACACATGAAACTTTGCCACATTGTAGGGGGTACCTTGGGACCTATGTGTGTGAAATTTCAGAAACGTAGGTGCTTGCCTTGTGTGGCAATTAATTTTTAGAAAAATGGGTAGTAGTGGGGTAAATACAGTTACGCCTCCCATTTTTTTATTTTTGAAGATACAAACAGGAAACTTGGGCACATTACAGGTACCACTTGCCTTGATATGTGTGTGAAATTTCAGAAACATTGGAGCTTTCCTTGTGTGGCAATTAATTTTTTAATAAATACCCAGGAATGCCTATAACTTTGTCATTTTTAAAGTTACACACATGAAACTTTGCCACATTGTAGGCGGTACCTTGGGACCTATGTGTGTGAAATTTCGGAAACGTAGGTGCTTGCCTTGTGTGGCAATTAATTTTAGAAAAATGGGTAGTGGTGGGGTAAATACAGTTACGCCTCCCACTTTTTTATTTTTGAAGATACAAACAGGAAACATGGGCACATTACAGGTACCACTTGGCTTGATATGTGTGTAAAATTTCAGACAGCTGGGTCCAGGCATGTGGTGGCAAGGTATTTTTGAAACAATGAGGAAAGAAACGCCTATAACTTTTTTATTTTAAAAGTTAGAAGTCTGAACATTGCTCACTTTGTAGATGGGTTAGGGGTAGATATGTGTCAGAAATTTCAGAATTATAGGTCCAGGCATTTGATGGCTATGGAATTTTTAAATTACATGTTTCAAAAAAATTTCTACAGAGGCCAGGTCTTCCCCTCCCGCTTCCCGCGAAGAAAAGGAAACACTCTCTCGTCTCGATCCCTTTGATCCTTGCTAGTAGTATCCATTACAGGGCTCGTGTTTCCTTTCCTACTTTCACTTTTCACTTTGTACTCAAGCAGACACGAGCCCTGTAATGGATACTACCAAGGATCAAAGGGATCGAGACCAGAGTGATCCTTCCTTGCACGCATGGCTGCAAAACTCAGCTAGGCTCAGCCGTTCTGCTTGATAAGTGAAAGTAGGAAAGGAAACACGAGCCCTGTAATGGATACTACTAGCAAGGATCAAAGGGATCGAGACGAGAGAGTGTTTCCTTTTCTTCGCGGGAAGCGGGAGGGGAAGACCTGGCCTCTGTAGAAATTTTTTTGAAACATGTAATTTAAAAATTCCATAGCCATCAAATGCCTGGACCTATAATTCTGAAATTTCTGACACATATCTACCCCTAACCCATCTACAAAGTGAGCAATGTTCAGACTTCTAACTTTTAAAATAAAAAAGTTATAGGCGTTTCTTTCCTCATTGTTTCAAAAATACCTTGCCACCACATGCCTGGACCCAGCTGTCTGAAATTTTACACACATATCAAGCCAAGTGGTACCTGTAATGTGCCCATGTTTCCTGTTTGTATCTTCAAAAATAAAAAAGTGGGAGGCGTAACTGTATTTACCCCACCACTACCCATTTTTCTAAAATTAATTGCCACACAAGGCAAGCACCTACGTTTCCGAAATTTCACACACATAGGTCCCAAGGTACCGCCTACAATGTGGCAAAGTTTCATGTGTGTAACTTTAAAAATGACAAAGTTATAGGCATTCCTGGGTATTTATTAAAAAATTAATTGCCACACAAGGCAAGCACCTACGTTTCCGAAATTTCACACACATGGGTCCCAAGGTACCACCTACAATGTGGCAAAGTTTCATGTGTGTAACTTTAAAAATGACAAAGTTATAGGTGTTTCTTTCCTCATTGTTTCAAAAATTAATTGCCACACAAGGAAAGCTCCAATGTTTCTGAAATTTCACACACATATCAAGGCAAGTGGTACCTGTAATGTGCCCAAGTTTCCTGTTTGTATCTTCAAAAATAAAAAAATGGGAGGCGTAACTGTATTTACCCCACTACTACCCATTTTTCTAAAAATTAATTGCCACACAAGACAAGCACCTACGTTTCTGAAATTTCACACACATAGGTCCCAAGGTACCCCCTACAATGTGGCAAAGTTTCATGTGTGTAACTTTAAAAATGACAAAGTTATAGGCATTCCTGGGTATTTATTAAAAAATTAATTGCCACAAAATGCATGCACCAATCTTTCTGAAATTTCTCACAGATAACTACCCCTAACCAGTCTACAATGTGCCCAAGTTTCATCCTTCTATCTTTAAAAATGAAAAAGTTATAGGCGTTTTTGTAAAACAATACTTGGCTATGGGAAAAAGCATTCAAAATGGCGTCCGATCCGGATCGGACATCTGGTCCGATCCGATCCGACCAGCCTCCGATCCGATCCGATCCGATCCGACCCCCCAGGTCCGATTCCGATCCGCTATCCGATCCGATCCGGGGGGTCAGTGCACATCCCTACAATATAGGGTGGGGAATTGTGTTTCCCTACCATCACTTTTCTGTCCCACAGTAGGGATGAGCAGCTTCCTCTTTCTTCAGACGGGGAAGAAAGAGGAAGCTGCTGAGATCATGTGGCCCATTCAGTGGGTGTTTTTGCTCTTCCTGCACACAGCAGGAAATGGCGGCAAGTTTCACTTCAATCAAAAAAATAGGTTCTTTTCCAGGTCCTATTTTGTTGCAGGAAATAGAGAAGGAGGAGCAGGAGATGCACGGGAGGTGGACGGCATCGCCAAAAGGACCCACAAACATCCATAAGTGGACAATAATGAGCGTGCTATAAAATGTTCATCTGATGACGCTCATAAACTTCCTTTACTAAGGCCAGATCTACACCAAGCAAGATATGACACTTTGAAAACGGTTTGAAAAGTGTATATAGAGTGTGTCCTGGGCCCTAACAGTTGTCACTACTGTTTTAAAACGTTTTAAAGCAGTAGTGTAAATCCTGCCTCATATACACTAGAAAACAGAGAGGCGGGTAAGAAAATAATAATAATAATAATAATAATAATAATAATAATAATAATAATAATAATTTGAACACAGGATACAACTGATATTCTGATTCAGAGATTCTTAGCAATGTACAGCTGCAAAATAACTGATTAAACAGAAGATGGTCAAGTGCTATCATCTTACGTGGTGCCTTCTCTTTCAAACCCCTTCTTCAAACCCACCTTCTGCATTAAGACTTTGCTTAATCTCTCTCCCCCTCACCCGCATACACACATATTGCAATAATGTCTAAGTGCATGTAATGTGTAGAAGATTATTAAAGCAAAAGGAAAAGAAGCATAATGCTAGAAGATTTGCAGCAGGAACATTTTATGAAATTTTAGGGGGAAATTAGGCATTAATGCAGGGTTTATCTTCATTAGCTGATTGTTTGTATTAATAATTCATGTGGATGGTATGATACATAACAGTATCATCCCTCTTTAGAAAAATATAATAAAATGTTTTGGAAATCAACAGCAGATTGTGCCATAAATATTGTTAATAGCATGCCATTTGTTCACTTCTGTAATTAAATGCTGCATCCCACAGGATACGTTGCAAAGAGCATAAGCAGACGTTGCCACCTTAGATGTTGCAGATTCAAATGCACACACCAAGGAGACTTACAGCGCAACCATTCCCAGATAAATTGCAGCCTAAGGCTGCAATCCTATACACACTTGCCTGGGAGTATGTTTTACTGAATTAATGGGACTTATGGCTGAAACAGGCATGTGTAGGATTGTGCTAATAGTCTGTGATTTCACCAACACGTTGCCCTACAAAATGTTTCCCTAGAGAACATCATATCTCGAAGGTACAGTTTCTAAAATATATATCTAATAGGCAAATTCTGCTCAATCAGGATCATCCAAAACATTCATTTTGCACAAAACAGTCTATAAATATTCTCATTTATCTTGAGTACTATCCTATACTCTTGGGATCTCACACACAGGACAAAGATGAGGTAACCAAAAGACCACTTGCTGGTTGTATACCACTTCAGAGTGGGGAGGCAGGAATTGCAATCCTCAATAAAGAAAATTACATTCTCCCCCCCCCCCTTTTTTTTTTTTTGCCCCATTGCAGGTTCTTGTCAAACTGGCTTTGCTGGTTTTTTGTGTAGTCAAAGCTGAAGGCAGGAAAGCCCAATTTCCGTTTTCAGAAGAACAACGAAGAATGCTTAGTTCTCACAACTGAAATAAGTTGCCATCAACGGTCTGCCAGGCCCCATCTTTGCAGGCTTTTAAGAAAGCCCTGAAGACTTATTTCTTTACTCTGGCCTTCCCCTGATTATTTGTTTTTATTTATTGTTTTATCAGACTAGGTTACACCTGCAATTGGTTTGTAAGTTCTTAAACCTATGTTTGTTGATTTGCAATTTAATGTTGTACAGCGATTTGGGTGGGCTTACACCTTGAAAGGTGGCCTATAAATATTTTAAATAAATAAAAATATAGAAATAGTGCCAATAACATCATCGGAGCCTAGAAACGTAAGAGGGACTACATACGTATCTGGTGGCCAGGTGTGTATTTTACCCAGCTAACGCTGGTACACCAACTATGACCATTTCTGGAAACTGCAGGTCTGGTTATGGTGATATATACCTAAGGTGGGCAAATCTGTCAGTATCACTTTTTTCCAGCATCCAAATTATTTTAATTTCAAATTCTTTTTGTTCTGAATAGGAGAGCTTCAGAAATGAGCTTACCATAGGAGACTGGGAGTTATGAAGCAGATCATACTCCTTACATTCTAACAAATTATCCTGAAGAAGGACCCAAGAGTTTGAAACACAGAGTTCTTTTATTATATTAAACATCCTTTTTTTTTTTTTACTGCTTTGCCTTTTTTTTTTTTTTTTTTTGGCAAATTCTTATCAAAACTGAACTGAAACAAATTTCTCACCCATCCATCTCCACATATACCTTAGTTACTGTGGTGTGTTTGGAAATTATAATTGGTCCAAAATGCAGCAGTCAGGTTGTTAAATAGGATTGCATATACATAGAGATGTATGAAAAATACATTCTTGACCAGAATTTACCCAATTCACATATATCGGACCTGAACATGGAGTTCAATGCAATGTGTGGTTGAACTCTGTCCATTACTGAGTTTGGGGTGTCATTTGAAGACCAAAAAAACTGAATTCGACAATGTGTAGATTTTAAAAACGCACATAAAATGTGTACTTTTTAAAAATGCACATAAACACACTTTAATCAATGGGAGAAGAATGCATACATTTTAAAAATGGGCACAATTCATGTGTACATTTGGAAAAATATCAACGAGTTGGAAGAAACCTCAAGATGGAATTCAGGTGTTGCTAATTCACACACAATAAGGGAATATGTGTTCCCTTATTGAGACAACTGCACTACCTTCTAATCTGTTTCCATGTCCAAGGGCGCTTCCAGATGGATGGCTCCTAGTGCATCCAATCAAGTCATTGTACAGCTATCCTATCTTTCCCTTTTTAATGGATTTTCTGTGGTAAGAAAAAAAGATGGAAGTGGTCATGAGAAAATACAGGAGAGTTACAAATGGAAGAAGTTGTCTGGAGGAACACCCCCTCCAATAAAATTCTATGAATGAGGCAGAGTAACTGCACAATAAAAACTTCATCTGGAAGCACCCCAAGACCGTTTGGGACTAGTATATCTGAACGGATATATCTGAACGGATATTTTCATCAGAGGCCCTTGTGTGTGCTCCAAAGTCCCAAAAGTATACTTAGTTGTGGAGAGGGCCTTTTCAGGGTACACACTCCCTCCCATGTGAGGCTCCTTGTGATAAGTTATCCTAGCCCCTTGCCGCTGCTACCCCTGTCCTGCCTTTACTATTAGGCCCCACAGCTCTACAGCCCAGCGACCTGGCCTCAGACAAGCATCTATGTTCCCGCTGCCACCAGTACCTTCTTCAGGTACACCTTAAATGACCACACCAGTTGGATGAAATTAACAAGTTTTATTAACACAAAGTATATTGCGTGCACAGTAAGCTTATTGGTTTCAAGTATAATGCTTCTATGTTTCAAAATGTTTCTTAAGCTAAACTGTTTCCTCTCAATATCAATCAATCAAAACACCTCACTAGATACTGGCTCAATTCGGACGACACGATAGTCAATGGTGGGTTGACTAACCCTAACCCTCATGCTAACCCTATTGGGCACTCCCCACACAACTGTTGAGGAAAATTCATAGACTAAGTGGATTGGTAAAAAGTTTTAGAGTCCTGAAGGACAGATCAGCCAGCTGAATGCAATAAGACAGAGAAGGAGT